>OY992520.1:25222377-26472377 GCA_963921215.1 Scoparia ambigualis | reverse complement strand
TGCTCACAATAAAATCCTTCTCGGAGTTTACTACAGCCCTTCCTTGCTTGTAAATTTTTTCACTTCATTCGAGACTCTACTCGATGATATAATTCCATCCTACAGCCACTTAATTATCATGGGTGACTTTAACACTTGCCTCCTTAGGAACGATTCTCGTACTTCTTCGCTTCAATCCATTATCGGTTCTAGCAACTTAAATATTCTCCCACTTACTGCAACACATCACTTCCCGAACTCCACTCCATCTCTTCTTGACTTGATAATAGTGTCATCTCCCCAGCATGTTGCGAAGCACGGTCAATGCTCGGCCGACGCTTTTTCGTATCATGATCTCTTATTTTTGTCCTATAAAGTTCGTCCTCCTAAAGCTAAGCCCAAAGTCATTCTTCAGCGCAATTTTAGTGGTATGGATCAAGATGCGTTTCGTGCTGACGCTTGCAATATCGACTGGTCTCCCGTAACATTGGCCCAGACCGTTGATGAGCAGGTTGGTATTTTTAATTCGCTTGTTACCAAACTGTATGACAAGCATGCACCTTTTCGAGCAGTTAAAATTAAACATCTCCCAGCACCATGGCTGACAGATGATATAAAGATGTTGATGCACAAAAAAGTCGCGTCAAAAAACAGATTTAAATTACGACCTAATGACCACAACAGGGAAAACTATGCTAAGATACGTAATCGCTGCAATAGGGCGTGTAGGGATGCGCTACGCCGCCACATCCATAATTCTGTAGAAAATGTAGACATATCAAAAGCTTGGAAATTCCTCAGGTCGCTTGGAATCGGAAAGTTAAAACATAATCCTATTTCACACAATATTAATATTGACTCATTAAATCTCCATTTCTCTTCTTCATCATGTATAAGTGATGCCGACAAAGCGACTACATTACAAAAATTGTCTACCATACCAGTTCCTAATCTTTCTCCCTTTGCTTTTGACCAATTATCGGATTGTGATGTTAAGAAGAGCTTGCTGTCAATTGCTTCCAATGCGGTAGGTAATGATGGTATTAGCCGCAATATGTTAGTACCGATCCTTGATATCATCCTTCCAGTCCTTACTTTCCTTTTCAACAGTTCCATCTCTAACGCTGTATTCCCTTCCTCTTGGAAAGACGCTCAAATAATTCCTTTGCCTAAAAAAGGTAACCCAAAATCATTTTTCGAATATCGACCTATTTCCATTCTTCCTTTTCTATCCAAAGTCCTTGAGCGTCTTGTCCACAATCAAATTAGCAAGTTCCTTTCTCTTAATAAACTCCTTAACCCACTCCAATCCGGTTTCCGTCCAGGCCATAGCACAGTCACTACCCTAGTCAAGATCACTGACGACATCCGCCTTGGCATGGAAAACGGCCACCTAACTGTGCTAACGTTGCTGGACTTCAGCAATGCCTTCAACACAGTTAACTTTGACATCCTTTTAGCTTTGCTGCGCTCTCTTAACATATCTCCAACGGTAATTGAGTGGTTTCGCAGCTACTTGTACGGGCGCAGGCAGCGGGTTCGCCTTGAGGAGAAGTTCTCTTCGTGGTGTGACTCGACGGCTGGTGTCCCGCAGGGTGGCGTTTTATCTCCTCTTCTCTTTACTATGTACATCACTTCCATCTCTGAAAACCTTTCATCGTCCTACCACCTCTATGCAGACGATTTGCAGATATATTGCCAGGCACCACTGAGTAATCTCGCTGAAGCTATTGAAACTACCAATGCGGACCTGGGACGAATCGTTGAATGGAGTCGAGCCCACGGACTTAAGGTCAATCCTGGGAAAACACAGTCTATTGTGGTCGGCAGCTCTAGGTTGCTCTCCAGAGTCAACTGGGGAGACCTTCCTAAGGTTGACTTTGATGGAGTGGCCATTCCCTTCAGCCAATTTGTTACAAAGCTGGGTATTGTTATTGACGGATGCTTGAGTTGGGGTCCACAGCTGCAAGCTGTCAGCCGCAAGCTTTACGCGTCATCGGCAACTTTAAGAAGATTACGTAACTTTTTACCCACTGCCACTAAAATTGCGCTAGCACATTCTCTGCTGCTTCCTGTTTTAGACTATGCTGACGCCTGCTATCTTGATCTCACGGAGGACCAGCTAAATAAACTTGAGCGCCTTCAAAACCTTTGTATTCGATTCATATTTGGCTTGCGCAAGTATGATCATGTTTCTGAGTACCGCTCTAAACTCAAGTGGCTTCCTATTCGTCTTCGCCGGAATACTCACATCCTCTCCCTTCTATATAACACATTGTTTAATCCCACCTATCCTACCTATCTAAAGGAACGTTTCAGTTTCCTTTATTGTTCATCCTCGCGCTCGTTACGGTCATCAGAAAATCTAACCCTTAAATTCCCTTCTCACAACACCACCTTTTACGATTGTTCCTTTACCGTTGAGGCTGTTCGTCTCTGGAACTCGCTTCCAGTGGCGATCAGACGTGCGAAATCCATACACGCATTTAAGGAGCTCGTGAAAAATTTCTACCTTTCCCGTTAACCCTTTCCTGCTCCATAGCTGTCGTTGTCCGCTACTTCCTACCTGAGACTATTATGTTTAAGTATGTATAATTATGTATTATATATTTATGTAGGTATATTTAATATATGTGTGTGTATATATATTTATTAAACCCGATTATTTATTTATTTTATAATGTTAATATTATTATTTTTTGCTTTTAATTGTGTAACTAAGTATGTTTTCAATGTTTGCACCTCCGATCTTAGAGTATATTAGTTCTCTCCATCCGACTGGTTGTCTGGCAGAAATCGCTTTAAGCGATAAGACCGCCAAATTGTAACATTGTTTTTCTTTTCTTTTTTTTTTCTTTTTTATGTAAATGCACTGTAAATGTTTGTGTTATTATGTTACAATAAAAGTATTATCTATCTATCTATCTAAGATACTTTGCGAATTAGACAACTAATAAAAGTGATTAACTAATTACTTAATCTTTAATATAAAATGTGTAAAAAGTATATCTATACTGTGTTAAGTTGTAAATTCAGGGCCCTGTCTGCCTTTGCTAATCTACAATAAAGGTTTGCAATAATTGAAAAATAGTTACCCGTAATCATTGATGTTAAATGATCGGGTTTCCAAATACATTAGTCATTGTAGCTTGTTAGAATTTTACACATTATTTCTACATAATATAGACATGTAGCTCTGGCTGACACATTACAAGACACACTTTTCTTGCATTTTCAATTAATACACCCTTGGAAATCCGTTTAGGAAAGACTTTACATTAGGTGTGAATAAATTGAGATAATTTATAAGGTTAGTGTTTACATTTTGATATTTGACATAACGCCAAAGACGAAATGACAGCCACCGTAGCGACAGCTAGCGGTGGCGGAGCGAAGTTGCAGTCAGCTTTTAGTTTCACATAAAAAGATTTAATTGAAAAAATAGCCGATACAGTTCCGATAATAAATTACTATTTTATATTTACTTTAAGTAGGGTATCATACCCTCTCTCTCCAACTTGCAAGCGTTGGTAAACTTATCAACCTTTTGAGGATCTGCGAGTTCAACCTGTGTTGTGAAGTTGTATGGTAACGTCGACTCCAGATTTGGATCGACTAAACGATCCTGGCGCCCATAATGTTTAATTGTGTTTTGGTATAACCTTACGGTTCTCTAGTTTATTGGCTTTAAACGTTTGATGGTTTTTATACGGTTAATCTGTTTAATACATTTAATTTAATATTTTTATAGACCGAGTAATTTAATTTTTTATTTCAACCTCATACTCCGGACGGTACTAGTTTTATCCCAACCACCCACGACCATAGCTCTTACCACTGAAATATTAGCTGGCTGGTTAGGTAGTAGAAGGAACAATATTATAAAATTTATTTAAAATTAAAATTATCATCGACCCGCAGGCAGGGTCACTTTTGACTCTTAGGATTTTCTTGTGTTTTAGGGTGTGTAATAGCTTTGTAATAAGGTTTAGATTAATTTAAACAGTAAATTATAGTTGACAAAATTATTAGAAAAGTTATTGGAAAATAATTTGAAATTGACCCGTAGGGTCAATTTCGACTTATAGTTTTTTTGTTATTTTCAATAAATGTTAAAATTGAGTAATGTAAATGATTACTACCTAATTTAATATAAGGAAAAATTGTTACTAACCCCGTCTTTAGATAATAGTAGTGAATTAAAATTTATAATTTTATTTTATTGTTATGCAACGAAATTTAGGGTGTGTTAAGAGTGTTCGTTGACAATATACTGCCTAGCTATTGAACATTTTATGGTTTTATTTTACAACAACCCACTGAAGCTTGCGTTTGGGATTTTCTTCCTTTTCCCCAAAAGGGACAGAATCTCAAATGTAACAACTGTACGGTCGGGGTCACCGTCGCTTTACCACTTTGCAGCGATTTTCGTATGAAGCGCACCGACCGCCCGGGTACGTGCCCGTACCAAATAGACGACGCGGTGTGCAAGGGATTTTGACCTTTAGAGTGGTAAAGCGGCGGAGTCTGCCCTTGTACATACATACGTTCTCGCCTGTTTTCCATAGGGGTAGACAGAGACTGTGGATCGCCATCTGCTCGGTCCTTGCACACTTCTTTCGCTTCATTCAAATCCCTCAATCTTATCATGCACGCCGGGCAGTTTTTGTCACTGCGTACACCAGCCTTTTTTATCAAAATCCCTAACTGGTCCGCGTAGGTTTTTCTGAGACGCCCTTCACAATCGTTCCTTCCACATTTGCAGAATACATCTCTTTCGTGATTCGACTTTCACTCATCCTTTTTAAGTGACCAAACCACCGGAGCATTCCTTTCTCAATTCTTGTCACTACCTAAGTCTTGGCATAAATTCTGTCTCTCATAAAAACATGTCTAGTGTAAAGAAAAAAAAAAGAAGTGAAATTTTAAAAAGTTATGACAAATATTTAAACTATTCAAAATGACCACCTTTTTTTTTGCTTTTACACATTTCTCCAATCGTCCTGGCCATTCATCTATGGCCGCACGAACCACATCCAATGGTATCGAGGAGGCTGTCTTCACTAAGTCTGCTTTTAACGAATCGATATTTCCGCTTTCTTCTTTAAAATATTCCATAAGCAATCCAAAGGATTAAGATCAGAACTTGCAGGGGGCCAATCTTCAGAGGTTGATGAAATCCGTTAAGGTCCTTGGTTCTATTCCCAGCGGAGGAGTACATTTTTGTGCACTTGGTCTGGTTGGTGTTGGGCTTGATATGCCCTTGTATTTTAAAACTAAAATTTTTAAGCAACAAAATTACTATTAAACTACTATTAAATTACTATTAAATTACTATTAAACTACTATTAAATTAAAATTACTATTAAAATTAAACTAGATATGCCCTTGTATTTTAAAACTAAAATTTATTAGCAACAAAATTACCCCAATAACATAAAACGTTCAGTCAACAGGAAATATTAGGAATTTAGCAGAGATTAGGCTGGCCGCCACATTAGGACAATAAATTATTATCTCCTTCCCCCAAACTACACCAACATTAAACGATAACACAGGAAAAGACGATGGCAATAGCGGCCATTCGAACCTCCCCACAATTCTCACATTCGTAATAACATAGTTGTAAAATTTAATATGTGACCAAACTTAAGTGGGCCGTTATCCTTACGCCCTCAAAGGAAAGGTATGCCGTTGTGATTTTCATCATCTGTTTTGGTGTTGCTGTGTACAAGTAAAGGGGATAACTTATTTTATTCTATGACTAGCTTTTTGCATACATATAAACAATCACGACTATTATCCCCGAAGGGTTAGTCAGAGAGGCAATGAGGACAGCGAACGCAGTCCTCTACCATAGTCCACTTTTCACCAAATAGCGACTGCACATGTGCTCAGCGTACAGGTGGTGAGCCCATCACTGCTCTATGCTGTTGGATGTATGTGCAGTTTTTAGTCCGTTAGTGGTGGTAGTATTTTTTCACCGCTAGACTAGCTTTTTGCATGGAATAAAAAATGCTGTTCTCTTTTTATTAAAGGAGGCAAAAGATCAGGCGGGTAAACTGATGGTAAGTAATCACCGCCGCCCGTGCCGCCTATAGACACCAAGGAGACGCAGATGCGTTGCTGACCTTGATTAAAGAGTAGGAATTGTGAGGGTTGGGGGTCGAGGAGGGACTTCAGGTACTTTCGCTCACCGGACGAAACACAACTAGATAAAACGAGTGCCTTTTTTTACGCCAATATTCCTTGAAATAACTGTGTCGCGTAGCGGTGAAAGAATACTACCACCCCCCTCTTCTCTTGGGTGTAGTAAAAGGCAACTAACGGACTAAAGACTGCACATACATTCAACAGCATAGAGCGGCGATGGGCTCACCACCTGTCACGCTGAGCACTTGTGCAGTTGTAACTTGGTGAAACGTGGACTATGGCAGTGGACTGCTTCTGCGGTCCCCATTGCCTAGTCTCTGACTAACTAACCCTTTGGGTATAATAGTCGTGAATTTATGTATGTATAATTTGAGTTTAAGGCTAGGTGTCAGTGAAAAATTAAAATAACACGTTCTTAGAATTACTTTTTGAAGTAGTAAACAGTAAAATTAAAATCTGCGATAATTATGAAATATTGTTGAGGCTTTATTCTGTAAAATACACCCGATGGAAACATGATTTAATAAAGTTGACTCCATAGAATAAATTCACAATGTTACCTATTTTTGTGTCATTTTATCTTCTTTTCCAGGTTTTATTATTAAAATAAGTGATTTGATATTATGAGTCATTTATCAAAATGAAGTTCATAGATAATTTAAGGAATTATAACCGATCATTTTTTATTTATTACATCTATTAATTTTTTTAAATATAAAACGCGATTATTTGCGCCGCTTCGCTGTTATATCTGTCCCTTACCGTCGTACCGTCGAGAGAGCGAGAGAGAAGCGCTCGAAATACCTCCCCTTAACTTTAAATAGACTTGATACTCGCACACCGGCGTCGTGTCGCCTGTCTGTGTGTGTTTTACCGACTTTACCACGGAGAGTGTGCCGGTGAGCTATTCGAGCTCATCATACCACCATCGCCCTTTTACCACCGAACCTCCAGACGTACTGAAGGATATCATCCCCACCTAGTAGAAGTTCCACTATGTCGCACCAAACGCTTCATGTCATCATTTTTGTTGCGCACTAGCAAGGAGTGGATTTCTCTGCCATCGTCTGTGTTCCCAAAAACTTATAACCTGAATGCCTTCAAGGCGAGAGTTAATAGGCATCTTCTGGGGCAGCTCGCTCCATCGTAGACCTCATCTACGCTCACCATCAGGCGAGGTCGAGGTCAAGAGCTAAAATCGAAAGAATTGAGGGAATGGACTAGTTTGGAAATAGTACCGATAGAGAAAGATAGCGTACGAATAAGGAAAACAGATTTTTTTTGAGGCAAATTCGTTTCTTCGATGTGCTCTCTATATGCTCGTAAAACATTAGTCCGAAAGTATGTATGTTCCGCTTTAAAGGCCGCAAGAACATTTGTTAAGTCAGCCCCATTCCTAACCCCATCACGTACAGTCGCCGCGACAAATCTAAACGGCCGAACGTTCGAATTTAAATTCCGCACACCCCTTTTACCTATTGTCTACACAAAATATCCTTTAATTATGTCGGTTGTCTCCCTCTTTTAGGTGTGGTCTGAGTGAAAAGCGATGCATCGTTTTCAGCTTACATTTCTTTTTAGTCATTAGATTTTTATTGTTGTGCGATTTTAATTGTTGTAATTTTCTTATTGTAGTACTGAGTGTGTTTGGTGGTAGAACTGCTTTAAAGTTTATCTGGCTAGCTACCACAGACAATTAAGGGTAATGTAAAAAGACAACAATATTCATTTTTGTCATTTATCTTAATTTTATTATAATTATATTACAAAGCTTAAAATTAGCATGCAATTAGCATTGCTGTCATTATTGAAAGCCAACATAATGGTACTTTTAAATTAAATTGAGAGAAAATGGACGACAAATATCATTTAAGTTTGTTGTCATTGTCATTCCAGCTTTTTGTATTTGCTCCGTGTTCCAGCTTATTATTTTTTGAAACTTCCATAGAGAAATAACATTTTAAACTCTCGTAAAGAAATTCTGCCTTCATCGTTGCGGTTGTTAACGCAACAATGCTTTGTAGTGGCCAAGTTACATGAATAGATTATTTATTTCAGTCATGGTCGTCCCACTGCAAGGAAAAGGCCTCCCTTCCCTTTTTCCACTCTTCGCGATTAAGGGCTCTTGATGGCCAGTCTTTGCAGTAGGAGTCTAGCTCGTGCCGCCATTTCCTGCTGGGCCTGACGCGACGTGTCCTGGCATCGCGTGGCATCCACACAGTCGTGGGTTTCGCCTACATCTCGTCCGACATACGACATAATGTGTCAGGCCCACTTCCACTGCAGACTGGCGGCCTTTTGTCCAACATCAGCGATTAGTGTTTTGGAGCGCTGTATTGTGTTATTGACGCGGTCTGTCAATCTGACATGAACATGCCATTGCGTACGGCAAAATCGATCCTGCTTAGATAATATGTCTATCCCTTATTGGCATGGGGTTGGAGTTCTTTATGCAGAAACACTTATACCACTCATTGGCGGCTGCTCTTCACATGCACATGCACAAGACATCTTTATATTGAATAGATATAGGATGAAATGTTTACTAGAAAAACAACAACCAGTCTTAGGAAACTTGACCGGGATTCGAACCCGTGACCTTTGGATTGCTGGTCCACTGTTCCGGAGCAGTGGAGCGGCGAGCTTTCCTGAGACTGGTTGTTTTTTTCTAGTAAACTTTTTATCCTATATCATAAAGACAACCGTGACGTGTAGCGGTGAAAGACTATCACGGACCAAAGACTGTACATACATCCAACCGCTTAAAGCGGCGATGGGCTCACCACCTGTCATGCTGAGCAGATGTGCAGTCGCTATTTGGTGAAAAGTGGACTATGGCGGAGGACTGCTTTTGCGGTCCTCATTAGGCAATAATGACTAATCTCTGACTAACCCTTCGGGGATAATAGTCGTGATTATATACATGCATGCATGCTGATAGGCTGTAAAACGTTGAAAAAATGACTATCGCTGGTGGGACACAAACTTTTCTTCTTTCGCATACCGAGACACAGTATTTTTTTGACCCTTATTTTGAGACAGCCTAGTTTTATTGAATGATCGAATGGAGAATTATATCACTAAAGTATGAGTAAAACTCCCACAAGGCTCGCTATCATAGTTTTCGAAAAAAAGCGATCCAAGTTAAAGAACCGGTATTTTATGAAATTTTAATTTAAATTTTTATTAATTTTTTATTGAATGTAATACTTAATTTTGCACTGTGGCCGTTAAGGCCTACCATAGGGCCAAATTATAAACTATGCATGGGGAAGCTACGACTTCGCAGTTCCAAGATAATCGCAAATATAATAAAATCGTTTTTATTTTTTTGTGACTAAATTATTAAGTATTTGCGTTTTATTTTTACTTTAAAACGTAGCTACATATATGGACTACTTCCATAAAAAAATTCGATTGCTAAAATTACAGACTTTCGGAGATATTAATTTATTAAAAAGGTACCGGTTCGGACCGGTTTTGGTCAAAGTTCTCAATGTCACTTTTTAGCAATATTAAGGACGATTCTTTATTGCAGTCTATCATATTAGGCTAACTACGATTACTTTTTTTAATTAGCTTTTTTTAGATTAATGTTTTAATTTTTTAAGTAAAATTTTTTTAAACACTGAAAAAAGACGACAACCTCAGGCGGGAATCGAACCACGCACCTTCCGCATTCCGGGCGGCTGCCTTAACCACTTGGCTACCGAGGTCTGGCTTTCAACTTTTTATTTGGCTGTCGGTTCCTACTTCTACCCTACTTGCGGTCACATCCGAAGCATAAGACGCGCCGGCTATGGCGTTATCCATAGCTTCATTTGCCTGTCGCTGACCAGCATGAGGGTTGGCGCCCTCATGCCCCCTTTGCATTAAGTCTCCCGATCGGAGTTCGGAGAGACATCCCTCAGCAGGATAGGTCAAGCCCTGCTGAGGCAAAATGGCATTATGAGTCTGGAACGGCTTCATAATGCCTCACCCCCGCTTCCTCCAGGTAATATGTATTAATACGGGGCTTCAGCTTGCCTAACGAGGGTGGACTCCTTCCCGCACTACATATTACCTATCATTAGAAGATTTGATCGCTACACCGTGCAGTCCACATGACATGAGTAGCGTGACATGGCGGACCGCACTTTAATATTTAGAAAATCCTTGTTGTACATATAATAAATTCCATTCTTCCGCATTCAGTAGGCTGCAATAAACAATCGTACTTGATATTGCTAAAAAGTGACATTGAGAACTTTGACCAAAACCGGTCCGAACCGGTACCTTTTTAATAAATTAATATCCCCGAAAGTCTGTAATTTTAGTAATCGAAATTTTTTGTAGAAGGAGCCCATGTATGTATCTATGTTTTAAAGTAAAAATAAAACGCAAATACTTAAGAATTTAGTCACAAAAAAATAAATACGATTTTATCATATTTGCGATTATCTTGGAACTGCGAAGTTGTAGCTTCCCCATGCATAGTTTATAATTTGGCCCTATGGTAGGCCTTAACGGCCACAGTGCAAAATTAAGTATTACATTCAATAAAAAATTAATAAAAATTAAAATTAAAATTTCATATAATACCGGTTCATTAACTTCGATCGCTTTTTTTCGAAAACTATGATAGCGAGCCTTGTGGGAGTTTTACTCATACATTAGTGATGTAATTCTCCATTCGATCATTCAATAAAACTAGGCTGTCTCAAATTGAGGGTCAAAAAAATACTGTGCGAGAGTGTGCGACCTCTTTAGAATCGCTTCGTTTTTTTCTCATGTTTTTAACGCAACACAAATAAAACATCAAAAATTGTACCAATTAGGTATGTCATTGTGACTCATATCCAACCCGCGAAAATTCATCTACGCTATCTAGGTGCTCTTACTTTTAAAGCGAAAGGCGCACTTTCAATGTTAACAACTACCTACGTCATGAACATCCGCGATCTTAAACCCCAAGCGGTCGCATGAGACCGCACCTACAAAAACACACTTGACTTTGTACCGTGTTTTCATAGACTTACAGACTACTCTAGTATGAACAAGTTTGGTTATTTCGGTTTTGTGGTTCATCTTATGTATTGTTATCGCATAATAACACATAGTCTATGCTCGATTCTGTCAAATTTGACGTTGACAGTTACTGTCAAAAAAAATCCAAGACTGAGGGGACTTTTTTTATAAATACGAACACGGGGGTGCGCATTGCTTTATATTTTGAAGCGCAGAAAAAGCAGAAAAAGCAGAAATATAGTGCGTTAATGTTGTATTTTTCAGTAGCATTTATTTTTATTATAACCGTGTGGCATAGCTGTTTAACCCGTGGCGCGCCAGCCACCCTAAAGCATTAAATGCTTTACGTGTCAGGCATTTTGCGATACATCACTTTTTTATTGTTTGATTAGGGAAAAATATTTATTGCGTAATAACTATACGAGATTTTCGCGTGAATGAGGTGTCATTCTTTTCTGTATGAGTTTTTGTACGTAGTTAACTACTTAGAATGAACAATAAAGACTTACTTGTAGTGGCACTGGAACGATTTTCTTTTGTTTTCAATATTTCATAAAGGTAACCTTTGGTTTTACTGTTTGTTATAATAATTAACAAACGACACACAACACAATTGACATAATTACATAACTTCAGACACTCTTTTTAAATTTTTTTTTCGATAATGTTTTGTTCGTGTCGAATCCTACTAACTATGTTAATTTCTTCTATACGGACCACAGAAAATTCACAGACAGCTAAAACTTGTATACTACGACTCGGACCGGCTAAAATAAAACAACCAATCTGAGCCAAGTCTGTTGTACACCGGAAAGTACAAGAGACACGCATGCCTCTCAACTATTTTGTACACCGGTAAGTACATATGACGCTCGAGGGGTTAAGAATACTACCACCCTCTCTACCCTTGGGTGTCGTAAAAGGCGACTAACGCACTAAAGAATGCACATACATCCAACAGCATAAAGCGGCGATGGGCTCACGCTGAGCATAAGGGCAGTCGCTATAAGGTGAAAAGTGGCCTTTGGTAGAGAACTGCTTTTGCTGTCCTCATTGCCTAGTCTCTGACTGAACGTATGGGGTTAAAAGTCGTGATTGTATGTATGTATTTTTATTGGGTCATCTTGACAAAACTGTACACCTAGGTGTTACAATTTTCCACTGTGCTGACGCCGGGTTAAAGATTAGTTAATAATTAGGCAAGCTATGTTGGTAATTATTTTCATACAAGCGGCCGCTCGCGGTTTCACCCGCGTGGTTCCCGTTCCCGTGGGAATATCGAGATTAAAAGTATCCTATGTGTTAATCCAAGTTATAAACTATCTGTATCCTGGATTTCATCCAAATCCATTCCGTAGTTTTTACGTTAAAGAGCAACAAACATCCATCCATACGTTCCCGTAGGAATATCGAAATAAAAAGTATCCTACGTGTTAATCCAGGTTATAAACTATCTGAATGCCGAATTTCATTCAAATTCATTCAGTAGTTTTTACGTGAAAGAGTAACAAATATCCATACATACCTACTTAAAAACTTTCGCGTTTATAATATTAGTAGGATTTATTTGTAACGCAAATTTTGGTGCAAACAAAATGTTTTATTGACGTCTGACACTCGCTTATCTCTCGTTACTCGCACCAAACATGCGTACAAACGGGGAAACATGTCCGTTCAAACATAGAACAATACATTATGTTCTCGGCTCAAACAAAATTAATGTCAGCCGACTGGTGGCGCATTTTAATTGGCGCAAATTGTGCCGGGATGACTGTTACACCCTCAGTAATTGGCCTGCTTATCATAATTACGGTATCCACATGTTTTAAATTTCAAACGCCGCTTTTGATTAATTCAGCGTTTGGGAGGAAATTTCTTTACGACTGTGGTAAGAACTGAGTCGTTTGAACATTTAAATATGCTCTTTTTACGCACGAACCCGCATTGGGCTTACATGGTGGGTTATGAACTGTAACAAATTATAGTTGCATAATAGTTGAGAAAACGTTTTACATTTCCTTTTGGTTCTATAAAGTGGGTCATATAAACGTGTCGTAGACGTTTATACAACGCGAAATAGGCCCATATTAAACGACATTATTGTTATTTACAAGTTAAATAAACGTCAGTCAAGAACTTTTAAATGTTACATAAAAGTTTTCGACCGGCTGTTATCAAACCACTGAAGTCATTTATAAATTGTATAGACATTAGAAGATGACTGTAAAGTCGGTTAAGTGTTTAACATCGACTTTTATTGTACACATTCAGTTCATTCCAATCATTCGTTCCTGTGATGTTTGCTGGAAAAGTGCGCGTTATCAAATACAAAATTTAAACGGTACATAAGTTATAATTTACTTAACTAGTTTTACATTTACTTTAACAATATTATACACGAACAGAGTGTAAGGATAAATGTGTGCAGTGCACCTAGTTCTTATGGGACGTTTAGTTTTGTGGTGAAAGATATGTGTGTTGTTGTAAAATTTTTTACGCCCCCTTCGAATTTCTTGAAATTAAATTATTGTAGATTATTGCTTAAAATTTGTTTACATACTAAAATAGCAGCCATCTTGTCTAAGTTAAGAAACGACTTCTATACATCAATTATAGAATGATAAGGTCGCATTATGCGGTTTCTTGCGACCAAGATGGTCGGCCATGATAAATTATTCTAGAGTTCCGTGAGATAATAAACATGAACAGATAACCTTTAATTTAAATAAAACATTTATGCATGGTGTCATATTTTTTTTGTTTATCCGACGATATAATAAAACAGTCGTAAAAACGTTCACGTAACCTATACTCTAACACCACTATTTAACGTTGTATGAATCAGTCGTAAAAACGTCTACCTAACCTATACACAGGCACCACTATACGACGTTGTAGGAATCAGTCGTAAAAACGTCTACCTAATCTATACACAGGTACCACTATTCGACGTTGTATGAATCAGTCGTAAAACGTCTACTTAACCTATACACAGGCACCACTATACGACGTTGTATAAATCAGTGGTAAAAACGTCTACCTAACCTATACACAGGCACTACTATACGACGCTGTATGAAACAGTCGTAAAAACGTCTACCTAACCAATACACAGGCACCACTATACGACGTTGTATAAATCAGTCGTATAAACGTCTACCTAACCTATACACAGGCACCACTATACAACGTTGTATATTACAGTCGTAAAAACGTTTACTCAACTTATTTAGTGGACCATTCAGTTACGGGACTAAATCGTTGTAGGAATAACGGTTACAAAACGTTGTAGTTGTCTAATAACATCAATTCAACAGTTATATGACCGAAAGTCGCATAGCACAGTTTTTATATGACCAATTTGCTAGTTGGGTAATCTCTCCATGTGATGTTGCACGGACAACATCCCATGGAGAGATTACTTAGCTTAACTGAACACAAGCTTTCCCACTTGGGGGAAAGCTTATGCTCAGCTATGCGACGTTTATCGGCTGAATATGATACTCTTTTTGAACAATGGTGGTTACCGAAGTTAACCACATGTGGTCAGTAAATGTAATGAATATTCTTTATTGTACACACAGATAATAAAAAATACATGATTATAAATTATAAAAAGAGTCGTTAAACGGGCGGCCTTATCACTAACAGCGATATCTTCCAGGCAACCTATGGATGGAGGACCTTGATATAAAAAACAGATAGAGGCGTTGTTAAGGTGTACAGTGATGATGATTAATGCATAGTAATAATTAATTTTAAATATATAAATTAAAATGACATATAAAATAATACAAATATTTATATTTGTAGGTATATATATATATATATATATATATATATATATATATATATATATATATACAATTATATTTGTATACATTTGTTTATATTCGTAACCATGGGATTGACAATTGTGTCTAAATTTCGCATAATGCGAATGCGTTGCTAGTGTACTTAATTAGATATATATTCTACAAATGCATAATAAGTTATCTTACGATAACAACCAGTACCAACGACTCAAAGTGTTTCCCAAATTACGAAAAAGCTCGGAGTAATTTGGTGACCCATCCGGAAAACAGGCAAAGCTAAAACCCTTTAGCTTTTACGATCACTATCTAAACGCACTAGCTGCTGCTCTTGAAACTTTACCTTCATTTAAATTTTCAGCGCTTCTGACAGTTGAATGCAGCAAGTTTTGGTACTGAACTAGGATATCTGAATACTGGAAAAACCATAGAGCTAAATGTACTAACAATGAGCGAGAAAAAAATCGTGTAAAAGTGTTCCTTATTACTAAACTGTTTTTTTGTTTGTGACACTCGATAATTCTAAAACAATTTTTAAGTCTACTTACAGGACTAGCTTAATACCCAAAGTTCGCCTAACGCCCGAAATTAATAACCAAACAGCTATTTGTTGTTTTGCCTATACTAACGTCAAAATTTTTGACTTAGCTCCATACAAATTATGTCAGACTCACGCTGTAGGCAAAACTACAGATTGATAGGTTAATCATTTTAGCCGTAAATCAGTCTCAAAATTAGTAATAAGTATAGTCAAATACTAATGTAATAAAGTAAAGTCCAGCCTATAAACTGTACCACAGCTGAGCTAAGGCCTGTCATCATTAATACGATCCATAATTAATTTATTTTATTTATTTTGCAGGTGGCGTTCACAAACTCGGACATGTTTAAGTCTATAAGAAAATCATAACACCCAATGTCTTCCAAAATCGGTCTTGATTTAAAAACTCGGTTAAGCCTCTTCAGTAACTTATGATAGCTAATCAAATACCTATACATAGTAATTTACAAAAAAAAGTCTATATAAAAATATGTGGTTATTCTAAAGCATTTTTAAGTCTACAGGACAAGCATAACACCCAAAGTCCTCCTAAATCGGTCTTAAGATTAGAAAGACTCGGTTGAGCACCCCCAGTAATACAGTCAAACACAATATGAATTACTAATTAATTATTTACAAAAAAAGTCTATATAAAAATATGTGGTTATTCTAAAGCATTTTTAAGTCTACAGGACAAGCATAACACCCAAAGTCCTCCTAAATCGGTCTTAAGATTAGAAAGACTCGGTTGAGCACCCCCAGTAATACAGTCAAACACAATATGAATTACTAATGAATTAATATGCGCCGCTCTCCGCAATAGTTTGCAAGGCACAAGTACCGAATCACAAATTTAGTCAAGCAACCCCGGGGGCCTTACCTAAATGTAGGCACAGGTTTTACTTATTAATTCACAATTAGGCTAACTTTGACGAAGTAAGTGTTTCTAATTAAAAGTTTGGCCCTTTCAATGAGATGTTTAGTGGCGTCTGTTTTAGTTAGGTTAGTTTGACAATGTTTACGGAAATTGAGACTAAAATTTTCTTAGTATTAGAAGACGTTTACACCATAGTCTTTGGTTTTATTTAAAAAGTATAAGAAAATATAATTAATGCATTCGTTACTATTTAAAATATTTATCTCAATAATTATGTTAACTTTAGTGATACTAAAATGGTTTCTACTTAGCATAATGTCGGGCTAACACGATCAGAAATCAGTGTTAATTTATATTAGGTGGTCTTACTTGTAAAATACATTAAAAGGATGAAGACAGAGTAAGCACAGCGGCTTCGATATTAATTCTAGCGTCACTTACCATCACGTCATCATCACGTTAGCTATAGAATACAAACACCAACATTTCCAAAAAAATAGATCATTGATAATTTTCTCCGTAGTTCCTCTCTAGTTTTCGGAATAAAGCAATTACGAAACATCTCAAAGAAATACTTTTTTCTCCCTTTAAAAGTATTTTAGCGTAAACGCTTTTTGGACGAATGGACAACGTTCCATTTCACGCAAGCAGTGCCAAAGAATATATGGGTGTAAAAAATTTGAAAACACACACTCAGAAATTGTAAAGGTCCATGCACACGTACGGGTTGCTACCGCCATCTGTTGGGCGGGGACGTGACGCTTCAGTGACGGTGTACGTGATACTCGTAAGATAAGGTTGGGTCAGTCATAAGTTAGAGCGGAGCGTATTGCGGAATTAGTTCACCCTGCAAGTAAGTGTATTTAAAAGAAGTCCTCTGCCTTAATCCACTTTTTACCAAATAGCGACTGCACATGTGCTCAGCGTGACATGTTGTGAGCCCATCGCCGCTCTATGCGGTTGGATGTATGTGCAGTTTTTAGTCCGTTAGTCGCCGTTTACAAACCCAAGGGAAGAGAGGGGTGGTAGTATTCTTTCACTGCTACGCGACAACAGAAAAGTAATTAGTGTCAGAGTAAGACTGCACAGTTGACTGTGACACTAGTACAATAAGGTTGGGTCATTCATAAGTTAGAGCGGAGCGTATTGCGGAATTGTTTCTTTCTGAAAGTAGTTCACGTAGCAATAATTCAACCGTAAAGCGTCATTGCCAGAAAAATTGTTGATAACAGTTTAATATTGCACAATTGACCTTAGAACCCACCAACCCGCATTGAGCCACCGTGGTGGGTTATGGCCCAATATCCCCACGTGCTTTTGTCCTGGTGGGATGCCTGTGCCCAGCAGTGGGACGCTTATAGCCTGATGATGATGACCTTAGAAGAAGATTGTATCAGTTTAGTACCCTGTCAAATCACCTCGCTTGGTACGATCGCCCTCAACCATTATGACATGAACGCAATAGTTGATACATGATGACATGGCTCTTTGACCTTATCCCATCTTCTCCCTTCCTCTATAGGAATATGCGTGCTGCTCTCCGGTATCACCCATTGACCGAACATTGACATTAGTTAGTAGATATCCACAGAACAGAAGAGAGACTTCTGTTCAGTGGCGATACCCGTATGACAAGCCCTTGTCAGTCATAAGCGAGTGGAAACTTAATGTACCTATAAGAGTTCTGACCGAATAGCAAACGGATAATTATCAGCTGACCTATTCCTCGTAGAGCAACAACCAATATTTTACCAGTTGCCCTTCGCGGAACAATTATAAATATGTATTTTCCCATTACATTATGTATGTATAAGTTCAGATCAGTCTAACGGAGCTATGAGGAATAAACCATAATATGTCGCATCTGTCCTTTTAGCTGTTTCTAACAGTCAGTAGTCTCTGACAAATCATTTAGGGATAACAGTCGTAAATCTAATGTTTGTTAAAGTCTTGTATTTTTTTGACAGTTATTTGACACTAACTGTCAACGTCAAATTTGACAGAATCGAGCATAGACTATGCGATATTTTACGATAACAATACATAAGATTGAAATGAAACACTTTTTACGGATTAACTCGCGTTTAATTTACTATTTACATAGTTTTTATATTATCCTGACGTTTCGAACCCTTTACAGGGTCCGTGGTCACAGGGAGACTGAGGTGTTGGTCGTCTCATTGTCAGAAGTTATTTGCCTACCGTCAATAATTTTTATATTTTACCGGGTGCGTTCAAGTTTACACAATACGAGCTAACAATATTTTTAGGTCTGGCAATGTGTTACAGATAGGTACCTCAATGGTGATTCTCACCACCATCCTAGACAGTTGGCTACTGTAGGGAAATCTTTGTTTCAGAGAGCACGCGGCATCTGTGACACCCAACACCTGGCTGCTGAACTTCAGCATGTCAAGCATGTACTACAGGATAACAAACTGCAAGTACCGCGGCTTCGTCACAAAAAACGCAAAAAACCAACCACAGTCGAGCGCCAACCTGCAGTACTTCCATATATGAAAGGCGTCACTGACAAGATTGGTCACATCTTGAAGCGAGCTTCAATCAATACTTACTTTAAGCCGCCAAAGAAGATCAACCAGTTCTTACGACCTGTCAAGTGCAATATACCCCTTCAAGATGCAGGCGTGTACGAACTGGACTGCGACTGTGGGCTCTCGTACATCGGGCAAACAAAGAGAAGTGTAGGAACCCGCGTAAAAGAACATATAGCCGACGTCAAGCATAGGCGCGAAAATAAGTCTGCAGTGTGTGAACATGCTCTCGAGGGACCCAACCATTACATCAGATTTGACAAACCTCAAATACTCGCCAAGGAACAACGATTGATCCCTAGGATGATACGCGAGGCTATTGAAATTAAAAAACATCGTAATTTCAATAGAGAGGATGGTTGGAATTTACCACCTGCCTGGGACCCCATCATACAGGTCATCAAATCCCAGTCCCAACAGCAACACATTGCCAGACCTAAAAATATTGTTAGCTCGTATTGTGTAAACTTGAACGCACCCGGTAAAATATAAAAATTATTGACGGTAGGCAAATAACTTCTGACAATGAGACGACCAACACCTCAGTCTCCCTGTGACCACGGACCCTGTAAAGGGTTCGAAACGTCAGGATAATATAAAAACTATGTAAATAGTAAATTAAACGCGAGTTAATCCGTAAAAAGTGTTTCATTTCAATGTGTAGTGCTCGCTTAAACCTCAGAAAACAATATAATACATAAGATGAACCACAGAACCGAAATAACCAAACTTGTTCATACTAAAGTAGTCTGTAAGTCTATGAAAACACGGCACAAAGTCAAGTATGTTTTTGTAGGTGCGGTCGCAAGAGAGGGGTTTGAGGGGTTGTATATTTTTTTATAATTCTACAAACAGTTGTTTACATTGATAAATACAATATAAGATTCTTACAAAATTACTTAGGCTAAATGTAACAACTAAAAACAGGTAAACACAGCATGTTTTATAAATAAAGACACTTAAACACTAATAACTAAATATTTACAATAAAATTATAAAGTAATATAAACTTCTACAAAATAATTAAAGGAAAAAAAACTCGAACAAAGAACAAAAAAAAGCTCTCGTAACTCAGTCAGAGAACAAGAAAAATTTCAGTCTATACCCGTGGTCCCGGTGGGTCGACCCATTACCGGGTCCACGGGTAATTTTAATTACCCGTGGTCCCATGGCACAAGGGATTACATTTGGATGAATATTTCGACTTCGATTATATCAATATTAAATTAATTACAACCATGAAAAATATAAAAAATAAGTAATTATGTATAATATACTTACTAAGTAAGTAAGTGATGATGTATGTGCAGTCTTTAGTCCGTTAGTCGCCTTTTACGACACCCAAGGGAAAAAAGGGGTTGGTAGTATTATTTTGATGAGCCCATCGCCGCTCTATGCTGTTGGATGTATGTGCAGTCTTTAGTCCGTTAGTCGCCTTTTACGACACCCAAGGGAAGAAAGGGGTTGATAATATTATTTTGTTGAGCCCATCGCCGCTCTATGCTGTAGGATGTATGTGCATAATAATACACAGGTAAACATAAGTTAAAGTTCATGGTCGTAATTAATTTAATATCGATATAAGCAAAGTCGAAATATTCATCCAAATGTAATCCTTAGTGCCATGGGACCACAGGTAATTAAAATTACCCGTGGACCCGGTGATGGGTCGACCCACCAGGACCACGGGAAAAGACTGAAAAATTTAACAAATATTTCTTGTTCTAATTATTATCACAACACAGCCTTTTGGCTTGTAAATGTATAGCGGGACCACTTTCACTGAAACTCAGCAGGTCATTGATAAATGCCATTTCTATCAGACAAGTATGCACTGAGTACTGATGTAAAACCTACATACATAGTTTACGACTAATTTCCCCAAAGGGAAAGATAGAGACCAGGCAATCAGGGCCGCAAAAGTAGTCCACTGCCACAGTACTGTAAACTGCACACATGCTCAGCCTGATAAGTTGCTGCCCATCATCGCTTTATGCTGTTCAATGTATGTGCAGTCTTGAGTCCGTTAATCACCTTTTACAATATCTAAGAGAAGAGTCGTCCTGCCTCGTCAACACCGTCTATTTATATTATATGTGGCCACCTACCGCATGACTCCGCACATAGTTCGACACGAAGCAAACACCTTCTCAACCGTGTCAACAGATGGCGCCATAAACGTATACCAACCACGTCTCCATACTACGACGGTAAAATAGTATGGGAAGCCCGCATCGCGGTAGCGAAGAATTCACCATCTCCTTCGCTATACATAGCACCTCCAACTGACATACGTCGGACTTCGGTCCCTGACCTATACCACCCAGCTCGGAGGAAGATTTTCCCTTTAGTCTTCGTACAATGTGGCATTCATCCTACCTACCATCCGCTCCCCTACATTATATTTTATACTATACATTTACAGTGTATGTGTGTGTGTGTGTATCCTGCCCGTCCTAACCTACGGTGCACAGACTTGGTCATTGACTGAGCTTCAAAAATCCAGGCTCAAGATTTGTCAGAGGGCAATGGAACGTAGTATCCTCGGCTACAAACGAGTGGACCAAATTCGCAACACCATACTGCGTTCCATGACTAGAATTGCTGACGTAGGCAGAAAAACAGCTATGCTCAAGTGGGACTGGGCGGGCCACGTTGGCCAAATGCAACCCGAGAAATGGGCACACTCCATCACGCCTTGGGTGCGTGAGAACGAGAGGCGTGGGCGGGGACGACCGCGGAAACGTTGGCGAGACGATCTCGATGCCGTTGTGGGAAACTGGTGGGAAAGCGCCAAGGATAAAGATGTCAGCAGTGGGACAATATAGGCTAAAAAAAACATTTACAGTGGCCTGTAAATGTATAGCTGGATAACTTTTACCAAGGACGATGCTTTTTCTAAATACAAGGAGGCAAGAAACTCAGCAGATCATTTAAAAATACTATATTATCTATGGGGGGAAGTACGTACTTACTGATGTAAAAGATAGGTCTAAATCGCTAATTCCTATTAACAAGGCACAACCGCGCCCTTGCTCACATTTCCATCAATTTAATATTGATACCACTACGATACCTTAAATTTACTTTTGTTTATATCGCCACGTTAGGCTACGTGGGATCGTTCGGCGGTAAATACATCACAAACTTCTCGGCTCCACATTTTACGAGAGCCGGGAAAAATTATTTTCGGTGCATTTAAGTTGGGAACAAGATATGAATATGGGATGTTTATGGAAACATAGAAGCGGATATGAACGAAAAAGTTTCCGGCTACGAAGGATATGTATGAACCCGAATTCAAATTGAGGTTGCACTCGGCCGGTGCCATAAAATAAAAGAATACTATATAACCGCCGCGCTCAGAGACGTCAATTAGCATTAACGATTACTTGCTTGGATAGTTCATTTGTTTAGATTAGGGCACATCAACATCACAGACACAGTACATGTATAAATAGCATATCATTGTGTAAAACATAGCAAGTGCTTACGACTATTACAGATGAGCACAGCATTTGCAATCAATGTTTGTTGACAACACAGTAAAGTTAAGTTAAACAAAGCAATTTTAACAAAAAAAAATATGAAAACGAAATCAAAAATAAAATCAAATAAAATATGAATTTGATCTACTCTGTTATATGGGTCTGCAATATTTTATCAAAGTTAAGAAGTAAATATCATGGATACTACTGCTAAGCTACCCATGATTTTCCCTAATAATTATAATTCCATTATTATTACATACCTACGTATAATCACGACTATTATCATCGAAGGGTTAGTCAGAGACTAGGCAAGGAGGACCGCAAAAGCAGTCCTCTTCCAGTACACTTTTCACCAAATAGCGACTGCACATGTGCTCAGAGTGACAGGTGGTGAGCCCATCGCCGATCTATGCTGTTGGAAGTATGTGCAGTCTTTAGTCCGTTAAAAAAGCGACACGGCTTCGTTAATAAACAAAAATTTTAACAAAAAAAACCGACTCCAAAAAAGTTTACTGAAATAAATGCACTAAAACGTAAAAAATAATTGCGTAGTTTAGTTTGTTCAATTTACTTGCAATATTAACCTTTATTTTACTCAATCTTATAATCTTAAAAAATATTTTTGGAGTCGGTGCCAGCCAAGGTAAACATAAACATTAAAAGACATACTATATTATTATTATATTAGCCCATATTGTCCCATTGCTGGGGCCTCCCCCCCCCCCCTCCTTCCAGTATTCGCGGTCTTTTACGCGTAAGCATCAAGCTCATCTCTCCACCTCCGTCTGGGTCGGCCTTGCTGCCGTTTAACCCATTGTCGTTTTTATTTATAAATATGTTTAATTAGCCTTTAACAGTTGTCGTGTTCATTTGTGAATATATGGTATTGCTGCATTGTCTTATGAAGCTGGCACCGACTCCAAAAATATTTTTTAAGATTATAAGATTAAGTAAAATAAAGGTTAATATTGCAGGTAAATTGAACAAACTAAACTAAAACGCAATTATTTTTTACGTTTTAGTGCACTTATTTCAGTAAATTTTTTTGAAGTCGGTTTTTTTTGTTAAATTTTTTGTTTATGTGTCGCTTTTTAGTGAATCGTTCCGATCTATTTATCGAAAGCGAATATTGGTAAACCTACAATACGCGCTACTTGTATGAGACAGCGCCGTTTAAATGCGACAAGCAAAGAAAACGAGAAACGCCTATCACAAAGTAGGAAATCAACATCCAAAACAGACGGCAGGTTACCCGGATTTACTCGTGAACGCTGTATAGACCCCCTACGATGATGACTTGCGAGTTACTAGGGTTCACCGTTAAACTAGAGGGACTTTTTTGACTTGCTCCAGTCGTAGATCGTAGCCAAGTCACCATTGATTTGCCTAATCGGTTCTGAGAAGTTCTCAGCCGAGGCCTGAGAGTAAATTTGTAAGTCACCGGCATAAAGATGTTAAGAAGAATTTAGACAAGAAGTGACAGAATTAATAGTGTGAATAGTGTATTTTTAAATCCTAATAGAAATGTTTCGGAAGGAGTGATAAAAAGTGGCTTATGTCACTATTGTTCTTCAGCTATCTATCTGCAAAATCAGGTCGGCGCGCAAGTGAGAGACGGACAAACAAACAAACACGCTTTCGCATTTACAATATTAGTTAGGAAGGATTTATTGCCGGAGTGGATCTCATTTGACCTATGGCCGAAAATACCAAAATCGCTATAGATATGCCTACAACATTTGAGGAGTTCCCTCAATTCCTCAAGAATTCCACAATCAGAACTGAGTTCCGGTACCTGACTTCTTTTGCTTCGTCATAGTCGCTTAACTATCTTAATCGAGATATCTTATCGCCACCAGTGAAATACTTATAATTGAGGAGTTCCAATGACATTCTGTGGTCTTCTTCATCAGTTCTACTTCATAAAATGATACTTTCTGAATGCAAATTCTTGACTTATTGCTGAAAATACCAAAATCGCTATAGGTATGCCTGCAATATTTGAGGAGTTCCCTCAATTCCTGAGGATTCCACCATCAGAACTGGATTTTGATAAAAATGGGACCAATCTGGAAGTATATCCTTTCAAATAAAAAAAGAATTTTCTAAATTGGTGTATAAATGACTGAGTTCTGAGGTAACTCCTAACCTCCTCCTTTTTTGAAGTCGGTTAAAAAGTATCGTTATAGCAGCATTTTTTTCCTTAAAAAAATCTGTAACCAACAAAAATACCTTCACAAGTGTGAGCTTCCACTGCCAAGCATAGTGTTTCTTGGAGTTTCCGAGCCTTGGCGATGTCATTATCCTGAACGGCCTGTAAGATCTGCTGCGCCAGCCGAGAAGAGAAACAAGAATTGTTAGAAGTGTAATAAGCGCTTAGTTTGTTTACCGGCTCCTTACTTACACACTCCTTTTGATTATTTATTTTTTTCGTCTTTTTATTAACAAAATCAATGCGCACACTGTTGCAACGTAATAACCTACGAGCGTTCAGCTTTAAAATTTCCCTTCCCATTATTTTACCTCTGGTTTCAATTAGTCCTCGTCTCAAAAATTCCCAAAATGGTAATATAAACTGATGTTCCTACATACAAACCTAGATACAAATTCTGTCCTGACAAAATCAACAAAAAAAATAAAATAAGCCAAATAGATCGGATGAAAGGACAAACGGAAGCACCGTTTTAAATTGATACGCGAGCAACCATTTGTAGCAAAAGAGGCATAATAGATTTTTATCTATGTAGATAGATAAAACCTTACCGTATCAGCTCCCAAGAACATCTCCTGGTCCTCTCTAAGGTTCCTGAGCACATGTGCACTCTCGCTCAGGTCGTTGGACGTGAACTTGATGCCCTTGAAGTTGGGGATGCGCGCCGTGGCCGCGGCCACGAACTGCGGCATGTTTACTGGACAAGGTAAAAGTCTTTGTTAGTTCTGTTGCAATCCTCCAGAATGGTGAATGTTTATTTATTTCGACGTGTCGTCGGCAAACTGCCTTTCATGTGTGAGAACGCTAAGGCCTCCATTAAGAACAGTGCAGTACGGTCTGTATTTCATTCTACTACATACTGCCCTCTGCAGAGCAAAGGCCTCCATCATCGAAGTCAAGCCATCGCTACAAATGGTGGGTATTGGCTTTATCACCACGCTTGTCAAATATGAGTATAGTTATCACGAACAGGACTGTGCATCGAAAAATCCGAAATAAACTTTGCCTGACCTGCGAATTGAATCATGGACCTCCGGTTATCAAGGCGTTACTGCGGCTTATAGTACCTACATACATACAATCGAGGAACTTACACACCACTTTTTGCCGATGTTCGCTTGCGGTCCATTCCGACGTAGAACGGGTCAACCAAGAAGTTCCTCGATTGGCAATGACTATAATAATATCCCTTATTTTGGTTTTGATAACTTTCAGCAACAATTACTTTAAACATTTCGATTTTCGATCATTCGATTTGCTTATAAAGTTAGGTTCAACACATCACTACAAAATCGGTTAACGATTGAGTTTTGAGTCATTACACATCCTTATTCTGTCAATCAATCAACCACGATGCAGCGGAAAAGAAACAACTGATCCGTAAGTTTTATGAATTTCTACTATTTTGTGCAGTTATATTGTTTGTGATTTGTATAAATATTATTTATATTATATAGCAAACTAATCACATTAGCTAATATTACGCGAAGAAATATTGTAACTAAAACGTGACATGCTTCCTAATCTCAATGTTGCTAAAAGCATCCGTGCCAAATATCCAAAGAACTACCCTGGTTTTGGTTTGATTCCATAAAGCAACATCGCCAACGATCCAACAAAGTAGTTATTTTGTGTTTGGTGTACGCACATTGAACTTTGTTACTAAGCAATTAGGTTCAAAATTGAATGACAAATGTATAGCCTTGCCTGCACTTGACCGTAAGATACCATCATTTTACGGTGTATGGAACACAATAAAAAATGTTGATAGTTGTAATTCATTGTTTTTTAGCTTGAGTTTAGTTTTTGTTTGCATGTTTTTTTTTATTCTGTTCATAGGTCGAATCGTATATTAGCTTTAATTCCCATTGTAAACGCACGATCTGATGAAACCGATGTGCTAAAGTGCCAAACAACAGGAACTGAAAACAAAATCAAGAAACCCATCGTGGCTCGGCCTATTGATGACGTAAAGTACGATGGCATGAGTCATCTACCAAATGTTGGAGAAAAGGGACGTTGTCGGCTATGCAAGGGTGGAGATTTTGTGTATCAAATGTAATGTTTGTGTTTGACGAAAGCTCGAAATTGTTTTTACGATTTTCATGTAAAAATAAATTGCTTTATTATACCTCAAGGTTTTATATCCATACCCCGATTTGGCAATGTTGTAAAAAAGAAACGTTGTAAAAAGGTTGTCCATTTCTCAGTGTTTGGCAATGTTGTAAAAAAGCAACAAACGTTTTTCAGGTAAGTAATTAAAAAAACTTTTTTCATTATTTTTTTAACATCTGTCTACCATAACAATTAGGTCTATATAGATTTTACCGAGAAATACCAGTCAATGTTGTGCTGTCAAATTAAGGGTTATTGGTATGGTGTGCGTAATGGATTCACGAAGAAAACGAATTTAATAGCAAACATAATTTCACAGCAAAAAAAATGAAATTGACAGTTCGCCAAAACGGATTTTGCACCGTAAGCGTTTTTAAAAATGTCGAAATACTCTTCTACTCACCGTATTTCCTAAATAAGTGCACATCAAAACAATCACATACTAATTATCGTTATGGGTTAGTAAGGTTTGTTTACATTTGTAGACAGTGACATTCCAATATAATTTTTTTTCTGACCAAGCGCCATAAACACGGCAACGTCTCTGTTAAGGTTGTTGCTCACTACACCTAGTTCGTAGTTCCGCAAGAAAATTTGAGGTGGCTCTATGGATATTGATTGATCCGTAGACACCTTAGAGCATTCGTTGGTTGAATGCTCTAAGGTAGACACAGACCAAGTGGTCTGTGTCCGTAGAGCAACAGAAACTATGGCATAGTGTACGAGTGCTTTTAGTAAAAAAATGAAATTGTTGACAGTTTTTACGGTTCGCCATTTTTTTTTGCATAGGATTTTTTTGTGCTAATAATGTGTTAATTACTCTTCGTAATAATCGTTTTTCCTAATAATGTGCACATCAAAACAATTGTTATGGTTTTAGCTATCGAAAATGATATGATTCTTTCTAGTTTTAAACAGTGACTTCCAAGTAATAACGACTTCAACATGTCGATATAAAAAAAATATTTTTGTTTTTTGTCTTGGAATCTTCATTTTTGTTATAGCTTTTCGTAACAAGTAACATAATAAATACAAATTATTCTTTGAAATCAATATATTTTCTTATTTTCTATTGAAAATTAAACAATCCAATATTATTTAGAAAAAAAAATTGATTTGTAGGCAAATTAAAATTGTAGAAAAATGCCAATTTAATTATCTTATTATTAATTGTGGTATATTATTAATATTTGTGCGTGCGAATCGGACTTGTACCACCGTATAATAAACAATACTGATTTCAAAGAATAATAATTTGTATTTATTTTGTTACCTACGTACATACTTATATACAAACAGCTCACGCCCAGAAATCTCAAAAATGTTGGCAGAGACATTTTAAAGACCAGCGCCCGGAATGTTTACAGTTCACCAAAAGAAACAAGCTACTGTGTTACGTTTATTTTGATATTATCTATTTAAAGAGTTTTCGGGCTTATGAACGATCGGGATTTTAAGCGTTCGAGCAAGTGATTCTTCGGGCCTTAGTGTTCGGGCATTTATTATTCGGGCTTTTGTCATTCGGGATTAGGTACCAGACCCTGTCAGAATAGCTGGACGTTAGGCACCATATTTCATTACAATATCTTTATTATTCAAATTTTTGCATTCACAATGCTTTAAAGATATAGGATAAAATGTTTACTTGAAAAAAAAGTATTTTAACCTGTGCTGTGCGCTCACTCTAAAACTCCTGCCTACCCTCCAAACATTAAATCGTTGTGCATGTATCATTCATATGTCAAAGTAAGTCGTGCATTTGAAAATACAGAGTGGCTTATCCCAAAAAGCCTTGCTAAGTACGCCCTTTGACGAGACTGACGGATGTATGAATATTGCCAGACTGCTATTAGCTTTCGCTAACAAGTGCTCGGTTGAAATGACATTGCGTAATTAGTAGATACTGTATTTTATCGGATCCGAAAAAATCCGATTTATGATTATGTTATTTATGGTATTTACGATTATGTTACACTATATTGAAAACACGACAGAAAATAACATTTAACAAGTATAAACAGTTACTAAACATTAAAAAGTAAACAAAAGACCGTCTTCCAACTGAGGGCAACTGGCATTACCTATGTTATATTTACTAATTTTTATTTTTTTATGTAAGAAGGAGGCAAACGAGCAGGTCACCTGATGGAGACCAATCACCGCCGCCGATGGACCAAACCAATTCAGTCGCAGATGCGTTGCCGACCTTTAAGAAAGGAATAGGGTTAAGGAAGGGATATGAATTGTGAGGGGGGGGGGGGGGGAAGGGCCTCCGGAACTCTCACTGGCCGGATGAAACACAACAGCACCAAGTGCCATTATTTTACGCCGGATATTCGTGAGAGGGTGGTATTACCCCGGGCGAGCCGGCCCAATGCGTGCTGCAACGCAGCGTGGCTCTACCACTCAGTCAGTGTCACTCATTTGGCACCACCCAGGGGTCACGTTTTGGGTCTCAAGAGTAAACCTACGGACGCGAGTAACTTTAACCCCCAAAACTTACTTACTAATTAGTCTCCATTAACAGTAGTTGTTATCGGCGTTCGTTTTTTATATCGTTCTCGTTTAATCAGTAACGCAAGGTAAGTGCAAGCACATCCCGATGTTAACATCAAAGAGTGCCGACTACAGATTAATAAACTAGTGAGACGCGATTTAGATTGGAACTGACACTAGACCAGGGGCTAAACTAAACATTGCACATAGTTTGGAGCGCGAAGGCTTTTTTACGGAGGTAAGATTCTGACCAAAATCGGACTGGATGGCGACCACCTTATTCTGCTGCTAAGCAGCATTGTATTGTTGTTGTAAAAGATCCAGTGAAATTACAGGTCGTAAAGGCATAAGAACTGAACCTTCAGGGTAGCGGTGGCCGCACAACATCAGGCGGTCCTTCTGTTTGCTCGTTTGCTGATTCAGTATTCCCATACTCTCTCTCATACATGGAATTTTTTATAAATTTTCTTACATACATACATCCAGCAGAGACCTTAGCTTTCCATCTGCTATGATCCTGACACGTCCTTTGCTTCACTCACTCTCATAACGTTCTTCATACATGCTCGTCCGTTTAGGGTACTCCTAACCTGACCTTTTTCTTCATATTTTGAATTAATTTATACAGCCACTATCCCGTAAAGCAAAACTAAGTAAAAATTAATACAAGTGTTGAGACTTTAAACTATCGCGTTGCATTGCATTAAAACTGTTTTAACGGGACCTAACTCAGTTCGCTTGTGACCACGGCCGCAGCAACGCGGCCGAAACGTCAAGCAGTAAGTAGATATGTACTTACTTACAAAATTATTCGTGTTAGGTCCCGTTAAAACAGTTTTAATTAATGCAAGTGGACTTAGGGCTTCACGCGAGCGCTTCAAACCCTGAAGTTAATATGCCTCAATAACCTTCAAAGCCTTTCGGAACGTTCTGTTCGTTTCCCAAAACACCCGTACCCAAAACATTCGTTCCAAATTATAAGTTTCTTAAAATGAACGTAGGCCAAAACACCCGTTTCTCATCGCATCAGAATGTCAAAACACCCGGTTCTCATAGCATCTGTATGCCAAAAGATCGCGGGACGCAAACATGTAAAAAATGCTGTTGAAATGAAATATTTGGATGGTTGCTACCAATTTGGATTCTGGTCAGAATCCTACCACCCTTTAACCGGTTTTTGAAACTTTACAACCGTGTCTCATGTCTCAGTAGCCCGATTTTGAAATTTGGACTATAGGGAAAATGTCAGAATCAGGTCACTGCTACTTTAAGATTAGCAGAATAGAGATTCAGGTCTCTTGAACTAAGCCCGTGTCTCTGTCACCGCAGTGCAAATCGAGATGTCAGATGCAGCCAAAGTTAAAATTACCATTAATAAGGCAATCGCCAGCGTCGAAATGCAGTTTGTACTATCCTCATTCTAAAACCTATCTTATGGACTAAATTTTAAGTATGACAATTGTGTAAATAGTTAGTTACATTTAAAATCGATTAAAAGTTATTGGTCGTTCAATTTAAAGGCCTTTTGCTATCCAGTTCTCAAAACAGAATTATCAAAACACTGGTTTTTATGTAACTCGATTTAGAGGTGCATTTTTTTGTTACTAGGTACCGTGTTTTACTGAATATTTTATGCTAGAGTATCATCAAATAAATATTTTGACTAAGTACTATTCGATAGTCGATTCGATACAATCGATCCATAAACTAATTATTTTTCAACACACTTGCTCGTAAAGTAGCGGTTATTACACCGATTTCAGCATCGTAATCTAGCTAATTACACACTAGTGCCATAATGTACTTAGTTCAAAAATAGAACCTTAAGATAGAGTTTTTATAACAAGATTTTTTTTAAAAAGGCAAACATTTTTGTTAATAAATTAACTATTTTGATTAAAATATTAATAAATAAATAAACACAGAGTAATTTCACTAAACTATTTATTTTGTCAAAAATTAACATAAATACGTTGTTTAACTTATTAACATTATTATTTAGTTTATTATATTTTTACTATCAATAGGCTGTTTGGTTGTTGTCCTTTGCCTTATTATTATTTTTACTTGCGCGTGAGAAACAGCGTGCGTAATAAAATTTGCCGTCTCTTTCATATACCTATCATACCTATATTTTGTTAAGTTGATTCATACAGAGGCCTCTTGATTAATATTATTATGAAAGTATAAAAATAAATATGTCTAGTTTTAGTAATCAAGAACTAAATTTACAGTCTACACCGCCGGAAATATTAAGTAAAGCACAAAATGTTATTGACAGCCTATGTTACCATCTAAGTCCAAAGAAAAATATATGTTGGCTTACCAAAGATTTATACACTAGAAAAACAACAATAACACAAAGTCATTTATAGAAAAAGTGTTTTCCTTACAAGTGTGTTGAAAAACGTCGTATGAAAAGCGTGTGCATTGATAATTACAATCCACGGCTCCATTGTAATGACCACCATAGCACACTTGTATCATAATGTACTATTATATTGTTTTTTACTTTCACTCAACTATCCATACACAGATAACTCGCATTTGCCAACGTGGTGGGTTTTGGCCCAATCGCTTCATGTGCTGTTGTCCATATGGGAAGCAATGTGCCCAGCAGTGGGACGTTTATACGCTAATGATGCAGACTCTCAAATTCCTTGACAAAATATATGAAATGTATTTTTCGTACCACTTGCTCAAAAAAGTGACATTCTATGCCACAAAAAACGAACATAATAATAGTCATTTTTAATCTGTTAAAAACAGGGAATGAAAATTGTACTGAATTTCATTCATCCTCTAGGGGGAGAATGTGATTTAAATTTGGAATACTTACCGAAATTTATACTGAACTACATCTGTATTTACACCATGTAGTTTGTATATAAAGCATTATACATCTTTTTGAAAAAGGAACAAATAAAAAAAAAAATTACAAATCAACTCATCAATAATAAATGTACCTAACAAAAATGTAACTCTCTCTATCAATAATTGGACCAATGTTTCGAATGTTAACTTTTACTTTTAATTGTCATTATTTTTAATAAATGCTTATCTTAATTAATAACATAACGCAATAATAATGCTTATTATTGCGTTAATTTTTTTGCAAATGATACGAAAAGTAGAGTATTTTTCTCGGTGATAAAGCTGTTTTAGTCTTGGGTGAACTTAAATCCCTCGCTACACTCAGGACTCGTCTTAAATCCCTCGCTTCGCTTGTGATTTAAGTTTTTAACACCCTCGCTACGCTCGGGAGTATACCTCGAAACCTTCGTTACGCTAGCGATTTAAATCGTCACCCGCGACAGAAGACTTGGTTAATAATCTACTATTTAATGCCTAATACAAAACAACAATTATTATGTTATAACATCCCAACTAAATTTAGATATTCATTGTCTAACAAACAGCACAACCTGGTAACAATTAAATTCGACAAATAGCTTGCAATGTCTCGCTTATTTATGTTCGTCTAAGCTCCAATATGTGTTCAGGGTATAACGAAAATTCGACTGAATGGGGCATAAGTGGACATAAATGAAAGCCTATAATGGAGGTCGCGTACTGCTTTTGATCGATGCGGGTCATATTAGTTAAGCTGCCTGTCACACCATTATGTAACAATATAATCGGTCTAGAAACATACCTACCTAATATCATCCTAATGTTATACATGAACAGATTTGTTTGCTCTTCAATTAAACTTGAAATTCCTTAAATAGATATTGATGAAAGGTACAAATATACTTACATCTACTTACATTTCATAACGTCGGTCAATTCTCAGATATTTGTGGATATTCATATTCAAAGGTTCTCTATAAAGAATCTAATTGAAGGAGATAGTTATGTATGGAACTTTTTGTGTATATATTTTTAAGGCTCTATGTTTTAATAGGTACTTACAACATTTTTTTTACCCTACAGTCTCCCACTGCTGGGCAAAGTTCTCCCTCACTTCCTTCCAGTTCTCTTTCTCCTTAGCCAGCTCAACCAATTGCCGTCGAAGGCATCGAGGTCGCCGCGCCACCGCTTCCGAGGACGGCCTTGACGCCAACGTCGGTCTTTGGGTACCCAACGCGTGCTGAGGCTCGCCCACCTCTCTGGGTTCATTCTAACAACGTGCTTCGCCCAGTCCCATTTGAGCTTTGCAGATTTATGTGCAATATCGGCAGCACCTGTCATGGAACGCAGTGTGGTGTTTCGGACATGATCGGTTCAATGGCAGGGAAAGGCAGTTTTTCACGAAATCGCCTATATACCACGCCCTTCGGCCAGAAGTCCTCGCTCATGAAGGTGTCCAGCCTGGATGACGGGACCCGTACCACAAAAGCCTTGAAGCTGGTGTTGTGGCGCGACTTCAGCGGCACCACCCTCAAGTCAAAATTGGTCTTCATTTTGATGTATTCTGCAATCTCCTGCACTGTGGTAGTATAATGCAGGCGAGACAGATACATGGCCGTGGTCAGCGTCGCAGCCCGCAGCAGGAAAATTGGCCCTTGTCGGTGCGGTGCCGCGACGATTCTCGACGACGCAAAGTCGTCGCGCCTTCTTACTTTGACCCGTAGTGAAACCATCTTCATTTCCATCTGCGATAATAACGGATCGCGATGGCTCGGAGTTAGCAGCAACCACGGCAGCAAAGTGTCGGCGACAGCTGACAAGCGCAGCACAAACAGTCGTCACGTGAGGAGCTGCAGGTGGCAGCTGCGCGCGGACGGCGGCGGCGGGCGATGGCAACATGACGCTCGCGGGGGGCGCGGGGCACGCGGGAAGAGTAGCCTCGCCCCGCGTCGCCTGCGCTCTCGTCTCGGGTCGCGGCGGTGACGACGGCGTCGAAACTGCTGACTTGCAGCTCGATGTTGTTGACGTATCGAGGCAGGCCCCACGTCGCAAGTTGATATTGGAGCTGCCGACCTGCGATGACCTACTTTCCGCGAGTGATTCATTCATTACGTAAATCACTTACGGTTTTTTCTGATGCATGGAATTTTTGCACCATATCAGCCAAACCCGCCTTCAGGGTAAGGATATCCCTCAGGAGGCTGGTGACATCGACGTGATCGAAAGTGACGGGAGGCAACTTGTTTAGATCTCTCGCCACAAACGTCGGTACGTCGTCAGGATCTGTAACTTTGAGCAGGCTGATGATATCCTGCAAGCTCTTCTGTGTCCCATTGCTGCACCATCTAAAGACAACCGCAGCAGTAAGAGTATTCAACAAAACTATTTAAAAAAATTGTCGTATGGTTCACTGGGGTACTTATGGATCAGTTTACTAAACATAATGCGGAACTTTGATAGCTGCCTAAACGCACCTGATAAAAAAAATAGAATGGCAGACGATGTCGCCAACTAAATATATTGATACAATTTGTGAAGAAAGTAAGAAGGCACATACAGTTTTAGATAAAACTAGGGCACACCAGAAATCTCGTTTAATTTGCATCTACCCGCAATGTAATTGGCTCCATGTAGGGGAGTCACACACCCCGCCTTTTGCTCATTCCGCCTTTAGTGGATCGCTTGAGGAGCTGTGACAACCCTTAATTAAGCGTTCCTCTAAATAAATGGGCTACATTAAGTCTGCTCGTGTTATTTTTCTTCCTAATTTTGAATTAACGAAAGAGTTACAACTAGATACAGTTAAATTGCTTCAAATGTAAAAATCAATTGATAAAAAATCCTACCAATTTTACACTGGTTTTTAGGGTTTGCAAATGGAACTAGGGGTCTGTCTCTCCAACTTTTGGGTATCATTGTCATCTGATTCTCAGGTATTTTCTCAGTTATGCTTTAGCAGAAGCTTTATAAAATTCAGGATTGGGCTTAGACTTACAGTAACGTCGTATTTAAACAAATTTATGGGACAGCTCTAGTTCGTGCGTAGGTATTCAAAAAACCTGTGTTTGCAATTAAACTATTTCATTTTATACATTTATAATTTTTCGTTTTATTTTTTTTTTCATGTATGTATTATTTTATTTGCGTGACAGGTGATTAGTTATACAGATCACTCATCTGTTCAATAAAAAAAATATATGACAGTTGAGGTTGAGTTAAGAGTCAACAATGTCGTGGTTTCCTTTTGCTTCGTAGGCCCAACATCAGTCCATCATTGAATTCATAAGATAGAATCATTAATGTTTAGGGTTGTACAAGATCATGAGTTGATCGTAGTAAATGAAGAAGTGAAAGTCTCTGCCTACGTTCGAGAAACGAGCCTGATGTTTGTACATGAATACCATTGGTTAAGACTTATCTAAACGCAATAACAGTACCACCTAATTGGTTGAATGAATATGCGACCTACAAGACTTTCTTTAGGGATCCATAGAGTTATAAATACAGTGTGAGGTTCGTGCGTGTCGTCTGCACCGCGTCTGAGGTGGCACGTGAATAATTGAGCGGTTCTAAGTAACGTACTTTGGCACTGTCTGCGCTCAGATTGACTGACGTTGTCACGCAAAGTTTACTAGAAGAAATTGGTGTTGCATTATTTTGAATGCTTTTATGGTATTTTTGCTTTTATGGTATGGTGGAATGAGCACTCTGTCGAGGTATTCTCAAAGGGCACTTTCAAAAAGGCGTCAAAAGGTTTTACAGAGTCGGCACTGTCCGAATGATGTTACCGATATAACTGCCTATGTGGTCTAGTGGCTAAGCCACCCACGGGTCCCGGGCTCGATTCCTGGTGGGGGTGGAGGATGTAAATCTTTAAAAAACAAACTAATTTTGTTTACGCTGACACCAATAATCTAGACCTCTGATATCCTTTGAAAATTCGTTAATATGGTAAGATAACGGATAAATATACATAAACATAGAAAAAAACACCCAGACCCGAAATCAATTTAGAAAAACAGTTTTTCTTTAAATTGACCCGACCGGGAATTGAACCCGGTACCTCAGAGATGGCGCGACGCCAGACCCAGCGTGTTAACCACTCGACCACGGAGATCGTCAAAACGTTGATTATTAACATTTGCCATAGCAATGTTTAAAGATATGATAGTCAGTTCCTCAGTGGTTGAGGAATCCGAGTAAAGGTAAGACGTGATGGACGTGAACAAGCTTGTGATATTGTATTAGTATTATCGTCGCCGCCAACATCGTAAAAAAAGAAGATTTTGAGTTCACCCAAATGCCTACTTGACAGTTGTAACAATAAAATATGAAGTATGTCGGAAATGGTAGTTTATGATTTAACGATAATTATCCATTTTTTTTTTATTAAGATAATTTGTCAATAAAATAAATTTGCGATTTTTTATCTGTCGATTACAAGACCTCAAACACGGGCGGCAAAGGGCGGCCATGATCGAGCTTCATGTGACGTCACATTTCACTAAATTATCAAAAAGTATCTGTCAGCTTTCAAGATAAGTTTCTATATTTATTGAAATGTGACGTCACAGAGCCAAATGCCACGTGACTAACCGTTTTCGCACGAAATTTCAAAATCAATATAAAAAATATGTTTTTTTTCTGTTAACTAAAGCTTTTTCGAGAAAGAAAGTATAGTACGGGTATAAAATATGCGTTTGTAATTATTTAAATACTTTTTCAAAAACTTTCAAGTAGCCAATTCTGAAACAACGACCTAAATTGGGTGTCTTTCGTAATCTAATGAGCGATTTGAGAGGAGATGAATAAAAATTCTGTAATTATTTTAGGATGTCTATAATCACGTTTTACAACCTTTTAGAAAAGGGTAAGAAACAATTAATAAAACAGGGTACCAATTTGACAAAAAGCATCATCCCTGAAGCAAAGTACGCAGGAAGCTGCTAGTGGGAACACTTCTATTAAACAGACTTGTAATCAAACTGGATCCTGTTTGTTACGGGTCCAGTTTAATGACAAAACCGAATATCAAGTTCGAACGGATCGGTTTTTTGCGGAACACTGCAAACGGGATGTCCGTGTGAATGTTAGCATTAAAACGCGTATAGGTAGGTACTACTAAACGGCATCCTGCAAAAAACGGTACCTGCAAAAAACGAGATGTCTCCGTGGAAAAGGGCCTGTATTAGCGGGTCTGAGATAGTGCCGCTAACACAGCAGAGAAGGGATGAAGATGTGGGACTTACCGGGATGTGTGATGTGTGTCCGGAATCGCAGGAAACGAGAAACGAGCTAACCACGGCTGGGCGAGATTGTAGGGTGATTCTTAGATCTGGGTTTACAGTCCGTCACACTGATGTACACACACAGGATTGTTCTTTAGTATCGGAGGACGCGAGCGGGCTGCATGTCACACGGCGGGCGCTGGATGCAGTATTTACTACCCGTAATTGCGCGGGCGCGGTTGGCCGTACCGCGAGTGCAACTACGTGATGAACGGCTAGATGGCGCTGACGCTTTAAAATCCACCGTTCCGCGGTTCGCGCGTACAGAGCCCTTACCCTTACCATCAGGTGAGATGAAGGCCAAGTGCTTACCTATCGGTAGTCCTCCTTTGGGCTCTAGGTTAACCACTGGTCTTAGACCGAGAGGTCTTGCTATCAATATCCAGAGGTACCAAACCTAATAACATTATTGTAGAAACTAAGTAGCTATACTCGGCAGTGTAGCGTAGCGGCTTTAAAAAAATACTACCACCGCCTCTCTTCCCTTGGGTGTCGTAAAAAGCGACTAACGGACTAAAGACTGCACATATATCCAACAGCATAAAGCGGCGATGTGCAGTCGCTATTTCTTGAAAAGTGGACTATGGCACAAAACTGCCTTCGCGGTCCTCATTGTCTAGTCTTTGACTAACCCTTCGGGGATAATAGTCGTGATTATATGTATGTACCTAGATACTACGTTTGATTTCTATTATTAGAACGGCACTGCTTTCGGCGTGTGTCTCAGAGCATTACAGCGTCTGAGATAGCAGCCGTGAATAATTGAGCGAGTGCAAGTGGTGCGGTCTGCGGCCACGCCAGTTGTGTTTACATTGCTCAGTGGGTTCGTGGTTTTATGCAATGTTTGCTGTGGAGTAAGGGGATTTGACTACTTTTATTTCAACTACGATCTTGCTAGGGCATAATATGAACTTGGATTTAGCTATATTAAAATTGTCTATAATTGATACTCTAGGCATTGTCCACATTGTGTCCAACATTCGTATCTTAATGGCTTGATAAACATACATATTATAATCAGTGTAGTTAAATCTTAAAAGCTAATCTAATTAATTAATCCACCTACCTACCATTAGGTAGATTACTACCTACCTAACTAATCTTCCACCAGTTCGAATTTTGGGAGAGCCCTTAACTGAGAAGAACCTGGCAAGAAACTCATGAGGCCTTTGTTTTTTTTCCAGGTCGTACGTAAGTCTAGAAGCTCTTTGAATCATACAAAACATGATTTTGAAAAGAAATACGAATACAATAATTATTATAAGTTAAACTCATACATGTACTATGTCATACATTTTGCTTTTACTCATATGGGTTTTTTATCATGTGTTTTATATTATGTAAAGGCATTTTAGTAAAGGCTGGCCTACTGAAAGAAAGAAAGAAAATACATTTATTGGCACACACTATTAAATTACATACATGTAGAAAAAGAAATGAATAAAGACAAAAGTACGATTTTTACAGTAACAATATAAAGCTAAAACAAAAGACAAAGTGTGGCCAACTAGGCCCCAGCCTCAGCACGTGCTACAGCGACATAAAGCCGCTGCAACGCTGGTATTCTGGTGGGGCCTAATCGATGAGGTGTCCACAAAACAAAGATTTAACAAATAAATAATAAAACGCTAAGCACAAAAAAAAAGAAAAACAATAACAATTATAAGACAATAACACTACGGCACTATCTTGGCTGTTTGACTGCCTTCCTGTGCTTAAAATAGAACAACACAAAAAAAAAGTTTACACTATGAATGACATTTTATTTTTGACAGCACAGAATCGGCAAAGTGGTGGTAGAATAGAAAACATACACAAAATAATGAACAAGTAGGTACTTGGGAGACTATTTGAAACATAGAATGAAAGGTGGCAACACATAAGAGCAAGATAAATAAAACAATATCCGCTTCAAAGGTGCCGGAACGCGAGTCCCGACGATGTAATGCCTATCGTGGCAAAACCCGAAGTAAGTCTAGTTTGCTGTTTTCTGCATGTCAATAAGATATTTGTGGAGGTGTAAGTGCATATATTCTAAAAGCAGCCAAAGGATGATTTAATCGAACTGACGCTTTTTATTACCGTAATTGGGACTTACCTAAGGCGGCAGTAATATTCTTGTCAATTGCTATTTTTAAATCTGAGAGAGTATTGAATTTAATTAGGCAATTATTTTATTACTTTGCTGCTACGAAAACGAGGTTTCTACCTGCTCCTCCAGGAAAGTTCTTCACGTATGTGTAGGTATTGTTAACGTATTACGTATAGGCATTGTTAACTATAAAAATTATTAAATAACAAATATAATATCACAAATTAATATGACGGGTAACATGAGTTATTAGTGCCTAATTATGCCTGTCTCGTGGGCACCGAACTTTCCCAAAGCCCATCAATTATAAACCTCTTAATAATGGCTTAATAGCGATGTCATCGGTACACGTAACGATAGTTGCGGAACTGGTAGCCTCTCTTAGTGCTATGTCTCTATCGAAGTCTCTAAACTTTTAAAATAATCCCACTAATATTATAAAGGCGAAAGTTTGTGAGTCTGTATGTTTGTTACTCTTTCACGTAAAGACTACTGAATGGATTTGAATGAAATTCGGCACACAGATAGTTTATAACCTGGATTAACACATAGGATACTTTTTATCCTGATATTATCACGGGAACGGGAACCACGCGGGTGAAACCGCGAGCGGCCGCTAGTGTTATTATAATGATGACCTCTGTGGTCGAGTGCTTAGCACACCGGGTCTGGCATCGTGCCATCACTGAGGTCCCGGGTTCATTTCTTGGTCGGGTGAATTTAGAGAAAAACTGTTTTTCTAAATGGATTTCGGGTCTTATCTTACCATATTAACGAGTTTCAAAAGAATACTCATCTCTAGATAATTGGAGTGCGGGTAAACAAACTTAATTTTAATTTTTGAATGAGGACCACGCGTTTGCCTTTGCTTGCGAATAGAATAGAATAGGATAGAATATAATAGAATAGAATAGAATAGAATAGAATAGAATAGAATTATTTATTTGCTAAAAATATGGTTGGTTACAATTAGCAGCCAACATTTTCAAACGTCAGCCAAAAACTTGGCTAAACAAGTTGCTTCTATTGAGCAATGTATATTTGACATAGACGTCAGTAGTGTTTCTACTGACATTCCAATTAATTATTAAAATTAAATTATATGACAAAAGAGGAAAACTCTTGCGCACCAGAACATCCAAGGAATGATGGGCAAAGATTTGGAGATTGAATTGTTCATGAACTGTAATAAAATTGATATTCTTTGCATAACAGAACACTGGCTTATAGACCATCAGTTCATGTTCAATTTTAAGAATCATTTGGTAGGAAGTTCGTTCAGTCGAGGAAATGCAATACATGGTGGCTCCTTAATTATTGTTAGTAAAAAGTTTAAATTAAAGGAATGCAAAGACATAGTGAGCCTCTCGGTTGAGCGAACAATAGAAATAGCTTGTGTGGAGTTGGAGCAGTTTGTTGTGTTATGTGTGTACAGACCTCCTTCAGCATCATATGATTATTTCGAAAAAGTTATGGATGAGGCATTACATAAAGTCCGTAATGTAGGTAAAACAATAATTGTTTATGGGGATTTTAATATTAATTTGTTAGAAAATTCCACAATGTCAACTAAAATGAAAACCCTATTTCTATCATACAATTTAAATCATTTATTTTTGGAGCCGACAAGAATAACTGCCACTTCGGCCACCTGTATTGATAACATATATATAAATGTAAAACCACTGGCTAAGCAAATTATTAATAACCTGGACTCTGATCATTGTGGCCAAATGGTCAGCTTTCCACACCAGCGTAAACAAGTGACGAAAAAGAATATCACTGTTGTACCAAAAACTGCAGGTCGGCTGGAACGCTTTAAAAGCAATCTAGATACAAAATGAAATTATTTAGAATACAATGACAACCCTAATGTCTTATATAATAATTTTTTTAACATTTATTGTTCAGAATTTAATAAAACTTTTATTCCAAAAAAGATCTCAGTTAGTGGTACTGTATCTTTTAATAAATGGGCTACAATTGGTATTCACAGAAGTAGGAAACGCCTTTATGAACTTTATGGTGAACGCAACTATAACACCAGCGATGACTTCAAATTATATGTTAAAAAATATTCAAAGTTATTCAAAAGAGTATGTCGATTAGCCAAGGCAAACTATTTGAGTTCTAAGATTAAGAATAGTAATGACAAAATAAAAATGACATGGAATATTATAAATAGTGAAACAGGAAAGGTCAAAAGTCGTAATAATGAGTACAATTTAAATTGTGATAATAAAACCTTGACTTCTGATGCTGATATTGCTGCAGCATTTGAGAGGTTTTTTACTGACATTCCAGTTTCAACTACAAAAGCCTTGATTTCCGCCCCCACTGTAGCTGAATCTGTTTTGAAGGAGAATGTTAAAGATTGTGAAAGTAATTTCAGTTTTCAAAAAATTTGTGTTATAGATATAATAAAAACATTTAACACTCTCAATAAAAAGAAAGCTGCTGATCTGTGGGGTAATTCCGTGGACGTCGCTAAATCTGTAATTATGACAATAGCTCCAGTTTTAGCTTGCATATTTAATGAATGCATTGACTGTGGTGTTTTTCCTGACCTCATGAAATATAGTAAAATAATTCCATTATTTAAATCAGGTAGCACTTCTGACCCCGCTAATTTTAGACCTATTTCTACCCTACCTTTGCTATTTGCTACCCACATTTAGTAAAATTTTTGAAAAGTTAATGCTAGACCAAATGCAAATTCATTTTTATAAAAATAAACTTTTACATTGTAAACAATTTGGTTTTACTAGGGGTCGCTCTACAACTGACGCCGGTGTTGAGCTTTTAATCCAAATATTTGATACCTGGGAGGAATCACAGGATGCCCTAGGGGTATTTTGTGATTTATCCAAGGCTTTTGATTGTGTTTTACATGAAACTTTGGTCAGGAAGCTTAACCACTATGGAATTAGGGATGCTTCTTTGAGCCTTCTAATCTCATACTTGAGTAACAGGATTCAAAAGGTCGATATTAACGGTAAAAGATCTCCGGGATCAGTGGTTAAAATGGGAGTTCCGCAGGGTTCAATACTTGGTCCATTCTTGTTTTTGGTTTATATTAATGACTTACCTTATTTTGTAAAAGACGGTCATGAGATAGTATTGTTTGCTGATGATACTTCACTTTTATTCAAAGTGAAACGACGACACTCAAATTATGACGATGTGAATAATGCGGTCTCAAAGATTGTTCACTGGTTTAGTGTTAATAACTTGCTATTAAACGAGGGAAAAACCAAATGTGTAAGATTTGTATTGCCTAATGTTAAGCAGGTAATAACTAGTGTACAAATTGTAGATAAGAATGTGAATCCTGTGGACACCACTGTGTTTCTAGGCATCACGTTGGATGCCAAGCTTCAGTGGGGCCCACATATAGCTAAATTGTCGTATAGACTTAGCTCTGCGGCTTATGCAGTAATGAAGATCCGTCAGTTAACTGACGTTGATACAGCTAGATTAGTTTATTTCAGTTACTTTCATAGTGTAATGTCGTACGCCATTTTACTGTGGGGAAATGCTGTCGACATTAAAACTATCTTTGTGCTGCAGAAGAGGGCTATTCGAGCAATATATAACCTACAGGCTGGTGACTCTCTCAGAGAGAGATTTAAGGATATAAGTATAATGACAGTTGCATCACAATATATTTATGAAAATCTTGTGTATGTTCATAAAAATATTGAAATGTTTTCAAAAAACAGTGATATTTACAAATTAAATACTAGAAGTAAGAACAAATTAGCAGTGCCTTATACTAGGCTCCATAAAATAAATAATTCTTTTATGGGTCTGTGTGTACGTTTATACAACAAAGTACCAAATGATATTCAGAAATTAGATCTTGATAAATTTAAAATCTAAATCAAAGAAAAGCTTTATAAAAAAGCTTATTATAAAGTGTCGGATTATACAGAAGACAAAACAGCTTGGGTCTGAAATGCTCCAAGTACCTACACCAACAGCTATTTCTAATTGCCTATAATTAATTTATATAGAGCACCATATGTAATTAAACTATTTACATTCAAATTCATATTTTGTATTTTGGGACCTGGTAACGACATTTAATATATATATTTTTTGTAAATGTCGTTGCTTCTGTGCGCTGTGGTTTCTTGCGCCCGTTCTTTGCCACAGTTAAAAAATGATGTCATGAATGGGTGGTAGGTTAAAAAATATTTGGACGTTTCAAAGTACTTATTAATTGAGTTTATTGAATTAATATATTTTGACTATTTACTATAGCTGGTCATATTTTTATAGGCTCACATATTCTGCCATGTAGACATGCAAAATTTTGCAAAATAAATATTAATTAATTAATTATACAAAAAACATTACCATTGTTGCCATCATTATTATAGTATTATTAGTATTGTATCATTTAATCATTTTTAATGATACAATAGGGGGTTAATTATTTAATTGTATTGGGTACTAATTTTATAATTACAATTTATATTTATTTATATTCACAAGCGCGTTAGGCTTGTGAATCTTGCGATCTTGTCCGTTAAACAACTTTCGCAATGCCGGTTCGCTGGATGGGTGACCAGATTAAAAACATCTTGAGCCCCTTCGTGCTTCTGTAGGCATGCAAAGCTGTTGGTACTGGTTGTCGTCGAAAGATGACAGTCGTTAAAACCCACCAACCCGCATTGGGCCAACTCGGTGGCTTTTAGCCCAACCTCCCCATGTGATGTTGTCTATGTAGGAAGGCCTGTTTTCGGCAGTGGGAGGTTTATAGGCTGATGATGATGATGATGAAAATCAATGGGACAAAATAGGCTGAATAAAACGAAATGGGATGAATGTACGGCATGTAATCGTAGATAATTCAGTAATTATACTTCAATAGGCATTATTTATTAAAAAAATAAATTAACCTTGTCGCGTAGCTTTGAAAGAATTTTATCTCCCCATCCTTTCTATTGGGTGTCGTAAAAGGCGACTAACGGACTAAAGACTGCACAAACTTCCGACAGCATTGAGCGGCGATGGGCTCACCACCTGTCACGCTGAGCACATGTGCAGTCGCTATTTGGTGAAAAGTGGACTATGGCAGAGGACTGCTTTTGCTGTCCTCCTTGCCCTCTGGCTAACCCTTCGGGGATGATAGTCTTGATTATATGTATCTATGTATGTAAGTTTCTTAATTATTGCATTCAAATAACTATGTACAGAAAAGGTTATAAGAAAACACGTTAAAATTTACTTTTAAAATGATACGCATCATCATCATCAGCGATAAACATCACACAGCTAAGCACAGACCTACCACATGCACAATAGCACGTGGTGAGATTGACCCATAACCCACCACGCTGGCACAATGGGCTGGTTATAACCACAGTATAAATATTAGCTCATATTTATACTGTGTTATAACGACTGCCATCTCACGACGATAACCATTATGCCGCGTACGCACGCTTGCCACTTGCCGCAAACTCCAAACCTCCACAAACGTTTGGATTTGTGATTTGTTTGACGGATATGCTACAAGCGCTTGCAAACCAAGCCAAACTCTCTATCCACACGTTTGAATTTGTGACGGCTTGTTGGGGTTTGCCAAGCGTGTGGTCGCGGCAATAGCAATAAACTTAATGATGCATTGATACATAGATTGACGAATGATAATAATGTACAAAATGTACTTTGATGATTTTTTTATTCAATACGTTTTTTCATATTGCATAGATTATTAATCTAACTACAAATCCACCATGACACGTTCACCTTGATTAGCTAGAACCACAGACAAGTGGCAAAAACATTTAATTACCTAAGTCTCATATTTTTAAGAAAACGATTTATTTAAAAAAATCTTTTAAGCAATATCATTTGGAAACATAAAACCAATCGGAAGTCCATACGAGCGTGACCCCTGGCGACCAGTAATCTTCTAAATTGATTGATATACATACCAGTCAAGGGCAGTATATTCCATTACTGCGCCGATCAATAGTGTTGTGGAAAACAACTATCGATGAGATTTGATTGTCTCCTGTTAGTAGGTATATGTATAAATAGCTTATATTTATACATATATCTACTAACCTACTATAGCTTATATTTTTGTTCAATAAAGAAAAACAAAAAATCTGTATATAGATACACTATGAACGTATTTCACAAAAATAATCTTTATAAGTAATTTTAAGCAGGTATATTTATTTAACATAAATACATTAAAACTATTTCCAATGTAATTTTACCCTGAGGTGTAAGGTAATCATATCCCGTAGCGGTGAAAGAATACTACCACCCTCTTTCTTCCCTTGGGTGTCGTAAAAGGCGACTAATGGACTAAAGACTGCACATACATCCAACAGCATAGAGCGGCGATGGGCACACCACCTGTCACGGTGAGCACATGTGCAGTCGCTGTTAGGTGAAAAGTGCACTATGGCAGAGGACTGCTTTTGCTGTCTTCATTGCCTAGTCTCTGACTAACCCTTTGGGGATAATATTCATGATTATATGTATATGTAACACTTATTCAATGAGTCCTGAGACTATTAAAACAAAGTTTTTATTTTATTTTTTATTCATCAACGTAGTCTCCTTACTGCAATACAGTCTGTCCAACGCTTTTATAACTTTTCTATTCCATGAGTGTAGAACGATTTACCTTTGGCTTTAAAATAAGCCTCCGTTGCTGCGATTACTTCACCATTTGAGTTAAATTTCTTGCACTGGAGCATTTTTTTAAAGTCTGCAAACAGCTAGTAACCAGATCTGCAGAATACGGTGGATCAGGAAGTAATTCAAAGCCCAATTCGTTCACTTTGGCCATTGTTAACATGGACTTGTGACACGGCGCATTGTCCTGGTGAAAGATCACTTTTTTTTTCTTTATTTGAGGCCGTTTTTTTGCGGTTTTCTTCTTTAATCCTTCAATAGTCCTATTTAATATGTGCTATTATGTTTCCGTCTATAGAGGTAGTCGATGAAGTTTATTATGTTTCCGTCTATCGAGGTAGTCGAAAAAGAGTATTTCATGCACATCCCAAAATACAGAGGTCCATAACCTTCCCGGTAGATTGTAGTGTCTTAGGCCGCTTCGGGCGGCTTTCACCGGCCGCTCTCCACTCTGCTGACTGCATGCCGTTTTGATTCCGGAGTGGAATAGAAAATCCATGTTTCATCCATTGTCACGTACCAACGTAAAAATCCTTTTTATTTCTATAAAACGTGACAAACAGCGCTCTGAATCAATAAAACGTTGACGCTTTTGACTTTTGTTAGCAGACGCGGCACCAGTTTAAAAAGCTTTTTCATGGCCAAATTTTGATGTAAAAAGTGAAAACACTACCAGTTGCCCTACCGGATGCCCATCCATCCAAATAAAGATGTAATTTAAGTATAGACGATTCAAAATGCTTATTTTAAGTTTACTGAAAAAAGAAGTTTTGATTTTGATTTGATTTTGTTTAAATCATCACTATCTCAGCCATCTCGCGCACTTTATTTTTCGATATTCCTTCACGATTTTCAAGACTTTTTTTCTCTTAAATATTGGCTTCGTTCGATCTGCACATTTAGCCAGTGTCAATTTTTTAATGGTAATTATATTTTCTTTATATTAAGTAGATGATAATGAGTGATAATGAACGGTAAATGAATGGTAAATGATTTTCCCCCAAACCCCTCAAGACTCAATAAAGCTTCTTGAGAGAATTTGAAAAGTGATGTTTGAAGTTTCGTTTTATTTGCTAACACTCATGCACGTTCACGAACACTTAACCGTAAATAGATCACTATTATTTCACATTAATATTCGTCGAAACACAAATTATAGAAAATAAAACAAAACTGCAGACATGACGCTTCGCTTTCCCGCTAATCTTTTCAGAACTTGGTTGATGTTTTGTTGAGTCATTGCTTTGTCAGTCAGTTTGCTTCGTCAGTGCTTCATTTGGACGACCAGAGCGTTCAACGTCTTTTGTGTCCATACGACCGCGTTTGTAATCGGTATGCCACCGACAAATGGTTGGTTTAGATGGAGCAGATTCCGGATAACACTTTATATAGGTACCATTGCTGTGCTTGAACGGTGTTTTTCCCATTAAAAAGCAATGTTTTATCAACACACGAAACTCGTTTTTTTCCATTGTTTTCGGAATGAAAAAAGTAGCGTCATTTAAATATCTGTACTGTTCATCAATATATAAATTGTTCTATTTTCAAGAAAAAAAAAGTCATTTGATGGCCAGTACTTTCTAAAAATCAAAAAAGTTTTTATTATTTGGGCCATCTCCAAGTAAGTTTTGGGACTTATTGAACGACGATCTAGTATGTACCTATATGTATGCAAGGTAATCACATTGATAAAAGACGACTAGCCTCAGGTGGAATTCGAACTGTTTAATCCGGGCGATCTTTTATCCTGTAACATGATATTTCTTTACTAGTTTCCATGTGCGGCTTTACCATTTAATTTCAGTCTGTCGTAAATTATTAAAGAATTTTGGTATATTTAAAGTAAGATGCATTAGTTTTAGATATTTATGTTTTACTAGCGGCTGCTCGCGGTTTCACCCGCGTGGTTTCCGTTCCCGTGGGAATATCGGGATAAAAATTCTCCATGTGTTAATCCAGGTTTTAACCTTTTGCAACTGAGGTGGTAGTCTCACAGACACCGCCAACTAAATGCGACGTTGCCATTTCGCAATATGGCGTGATGTAGCTCTGTCTCGCTCAGTACCTTACTTAAATGGTGCGAGCCATTGAACAGTCAGGCGCGCGCGGCGACGCTGTGCATACGTGAGGCTGTACGAGTTCCTGGTGTCTGTCAGACGTAAGTACAGCAATAAGCGTTGATTCTGTTAGACGCCACGTACCAAAAATATTTAAACTTCTATAGTGTATTTTAGTCGTAACCTCAGTAATAGATGTATATTTACATAACGTCTCTTAGACGTAACCACATAAGTAAACTAACATTTAAACTCAATTATTACAGTTTTATTTTTTTAAATTTTGCTTTGTTGTTACGTAACTAGCCATGTGGTGGCGGCTATCAAAATAATAATAACAACCCACCTCCTCTCTTGGGTGTCGTGAAAGGCGACTAATAGATTTAAAACTGCACATACATACAATAGCTTATAGCGGCGATGGGCTCACCACCTGTCACGCTGAGCACATGTGCAGTTACTGCTTGGTGAAACGTTGACTGTTACAGTGGACTGCTTTTGTGGTAGGTGTTTTCCTATTGCTTAGTCTCTGACTAACTCTTTAGGGATAATAGTCGTGCGTGATTATATGTATATGTATGTACTATGTAATTTTGTTTTATCGAATACAGATTCATACAGAATACTTATGTTGCAGATGTCGCATTCAAGTAATCAAGAGGATAGACCTTCCAAGCGAGGTTTTAAAGGGACACCTAAAAATAATGACGAGCAAGTAGAAAAGTGGCTTGAAAATTTAGAAGAGGATATGGAGTTTAGCGATGTCGACGATTCAGTTGAAGACCTCAACATTGAAATACAAAATATTCAAATGCCAGAGGGATCAAGAATTGTGAGCGAAAGTGAACAAGCGAGTGTCAGGGAAGAAGAAGCAAGTGAGACAGAAGAAGAAGAAGCTAGTGAGAGGGATGAAGAGGAAGAGAGTGAGAGCGAAGATAACCAGCCACTTAGCTATCTTGCTACACAAACAAGTGGTGGAACTGACACACATTTTATTGGGAAAAATGGATTCTTGTGGTCAAAGTCTGAATTTGGAAGAACCAGCAGAATACCAGCACATAATATAATACAGGTATCTCAACCAACACAACCACTTGTATTCAAGAGTTTCATGGATTTATGGAACAAAATATTCGATCCTGAATTAGTGTCGACGATAGTCACTCACACGAATCAGAAACTGCGCTCATACCGAGAAAAATTTCGAAATACTAACAGACAAGAGCTGAAAAACACTAACGAAACTGAGATTCTAAGTTTGCTTGGACTTCTATATTATAGTTCCGTGTTTAAATGTAATGATGCAGATGCTAATTATTTATTCGCCACAGACGGCACAGGTCACGAAATCTTTCGCTGTGTGATGTCCAAGTATAGATTTTGTACCCTAATAAACTGCCTGCGATTTGATAATGGTTCCGATCGTCAGGAGCGTTTAAAAGCTGATCCTTTAGCAGCAGTTTCTGATATGTTTGCAAAATTTGTTTCTAATTCCCAAAACAACTATACTCCTGGGCCAAGCACCTGCATTGATGAGATGCTTATTCCTTTTAGAGGTCGATGCAAATTTCGAATGTATATGCCGAATAAGCCAGCTAAGTACGGCATAAAAGTAATGATTCTATGAATATCAGAAAGGTACTATACATATAATGCTTATATTTACTGCGGTAAAAATTCGGATGGCAAAGGTCTTACAGAATCAGAAAAAAAACTTGGAGTTCCAACGCAATCGGTTTTGAGATTAGTAAAACCAATCGAAAACAGCAGTAGGAACATTACCGCTGATAATTGGTTCAGTTCAATTCCACTCGTGGAAATTTTACGATTAAAAAAATTGACTTACACGGGAACTTTAAAAAAAAATAAACGCGAAATTCCGCCCGAATTCCAACCCAGTAAGCAAAGAGTTGTGGGTAGCTCTGTGTATGGATTCACCAAAGATTTCACGTTGTTATCTTATGTTCCAAAGAAAAATAAATCTGTTTTATTGATCTCATCCTCACATCACTCCGCAAACACAGATGAAGCAACCAAAAAACCAACTATGATCGTTGATTACAATCATGCTAAAGGTGGAGTCGATGAGATTGATAAAAAAGTTTCAATCTATTCGTGCAGTCGCAAGACGCGTCGTTGGCCTATGGTAATATTTTATAGGATTGTGGATCTCGCCGGTGTCAACGCTTTTGTTTTGTATGAAAGTTGCCCAGGAGCTAAATTGAGGAGGGGAGACTTCTTGCTATCTCTAGCAAGAGAATTAGTTCTACCTAGCCTAAGGCAGCGTGTCTATAATGATAGATTACCAAGAGAACTACGACTATCCATAAAAAGAGTTTTGGGTAAAGATTTACCTCCTAGGCCTGATATTTTACCCGAACCTGGACCGCCAGCAAGAAAAGTATGCAGTATTTGCCCAAGCAGATTAAAACGTCAGACTCGATTTACTTGCTGTGCCTGCAAAAAGCCTATTTGTCTACAATGTTCGGCCCAGATCTGCGAAGATTGTAAATTTTAAATGTTAAAATGTACTGTAACTTTAAGACTGATTTGTGCCTAAACGTATCATACGATCTCATTGATTTTTTAAATTAAAGTTTATTAGTTTAATAAGTAAAAGAAAAAATGTTAAGTTTTTAAAGTATTTTTGTAAACAAAAAGAAAAAAAATATTTGTTAAGGTACCTACTCAAAATAGAAATTTTTGATCTCAATAAAAAATACTCTATTAATCTTAGCGTTTTAATGAAATATGATATTTTATTTCAATAAATAACTTTTTATAAAACACTTAAGGAAATAAAAGTAAAAATAAAATAATATATTCATATAATTTCTTGATATTTACATTTTAAAATGGTGTCTGACAGACACCACGTCAGTCGAATGTAAACAATAATTTTACCTCAGTTACAGAGGGTTAAACTATCTGTATGCCGAATTTCATCCAAATCCATTCAGCAGTTTTTACGTAAAGAGTAACAAACATACACAGTCACAAACTTTCGCCTTTATAATATTAGTGTGATGTGATTTTTGTACTAAACTAACGCGCATTGCCCGCACCTATACTTAATACTCTTTTTAGCAAGGAAGATGTTTTATTCCTGTCCAAATTATCTTTAAAAAAACATAATCAAAGCAATTAAGTGCGTTGACTAAGCATTGAAATAAAATTATCTCTATATTACAAACAAAAAGGTAAATAAATGGTGGTTTATATGTTTATTTGACAATAAGTATGTATGTGTAAATATATAATATTTATTAGCAGGTTTTATTTTTCATTAAAAGAGCATCGTTCAATGAGCTTGTTACACTCATGGCTGGGTTAATTTTGTAATTTTGTGGCTGATAGGATTTAATTTTATTTATTTTACTGACTTGTAACTTTAAGTAAAAAAAAAATTTCTATACACAAATCTTAAAGGTAATATATATTAATATACTTATATTAGTAAATGCAGAATCCTGTAATTGGCTTTACTTAGGATAATTGTTAGCAAAATAAGTATACATTGTGATAAGCTATTGGTTTCTATAAATAAATAAATAAATTAGTTTCACCGTTCTCATACAATAGGTACATCGCATGTTCATCATTAGCGCGATTGACATTATCGACATCGGCAAACAACATCGACATCATTACTACAACACTACTCGACGATAATATTAATGGCGACCATTGATGCCCTTACGGAGTAGGCTTTTTCTTTATCAGTGCAGCCTTGTGATGTATGGGCGGTATTAGGCCAATGGAGAGTATTATAATCTCATAGGAGGAGTTGGCGCAGTGACTGGTGCTTTCAGAGGTAAACAACATTCAAAAATGGTGACAAAAAAAACCAGCACGATCTTCTTCGTTCATTGTAAGACACGTTAATATGTTGACTACGCTGTCATAAGATGACTGTCCTTAATATCCACTATCGTGTCAGTATTAGTATACGAGGGTTTGGTATTCTCATGTTCTTATAGTCTATGTGAGAAGGTTTCATGCATGAGTAACAAATATTGCTAGGAAAATAAATAAATAATAATAAATACTGAAAATTTGTCTGTCAATTTATTGTAAGGCAACAATTAAGGAAGGAAAGTTAGAAAGGTTATGAAGACGGAAAGTAGGGAAAGAATTAATATTGATAGTCTCCCCATTAGTGCATGCTTTGTGAAGGATAGATTTTACGATCTGTATCTGAAGGAAAAATTGAACAAAAATCAAAGATCTGACATTAGCTCCAAAGCAGTTCTAAAAAAGACATTTGTTTTTAAATATCTTTACTTTTTGACAGCAAGCCAACTAAGTATTATTTATTACATACAGCGTATTCTTGAAAGATCGATATAAAATAAATAAATAAACTTTCCTACACTCACACCAATTTATCTAGCCCAAGAGAAGCTTCGTGAAAATCGTTAAATGGTTACTAGACAACGGATAAACATACCTAAAACACATAAATACATACTTATTATACATAGAAAACACCCAGACCCGAGACAATTTAGAAAAACAATAATTTCTAAATTATCGCGACCGGGGATCGAACCGGGGATCGAAACCGGGACCTCAGAGATGGCGACACCATGAAAACCGGTGTACAGACCACTCGATCAAGGAGGTCATCAATATCTAGCATGTGTCAAGTAATAAAAGAGACAGAGATAACAAAATTTTCACGGTGCTAACAATGAAGCTATAATAACAAACAAATTATTTCTGCAAACTTAAGATAACGCAGCAACTCAAACACCAAATTCTATATCAACATAAAACCATTATAGCCGGGTATAAATCCGAAAGTGGTTATTAAAGATAAGGAAGCAGTCGAAAACAAGGACAGACCATCAAACTTGATCAATCAAAGTTCCAACGAACAATGGTCTATGGCTATTTACTTAACAGATCGAAGATAGACAATTTGTACAGTGCTAAAAGGTTTGTATACAGTGTGACCAGTATTTGCAATAAGATATGTTTACTTTGTTCGGAAAGTATCTTTAGACTTCTTAAAACGAGGCCAATACGTAGATGTAACCTGTCACTCTGGTGGTAAGTAATCACACGACATCACACAACGTCGCGCTACGTCAAGTATGACGTAGTGACGTCACACTACGTCACACCACACCACGGCACACTACGTCGAACCACATCCCACCACATCACACACCACACTCCCTTTAAGTGTGGGCTCTCACCATAGTAAGAGTGTGTTCGCATCAGTATTTTGAAGTGGTTGTGGGGATTAAACACATTGATATTAAATAAAGGGTCATTGATAAAACCACGATTTCTGGTAATTAATCTGAGCATCTCCTTATTTGAATTACATCAGAAGAAATAACTTTAAACCTTACTTACAAAATAAATCGTGTTCATCCCGTTAACATAGTTTTAAAATCAGAAGAAATGCTAAGCTTTTTTAAATATCAGAGTGCAAAACAAATTATATTAAAGATTTATTTCCACATGATAATATTATAACAATTGATTAAGCTCCATACTCCGATAAAATAGTCGGTCGTAATTCTAATCTTCAACGGTTTACGGCCGAATATATTTAACGAACAGCCTGTATGAGCCGAAGAGCGCCAAATCAAAATTGAAATGATTTATTTCTCCACGCCTTACCAAACTCGGGACCGTGTAAGTTAAATGGAAACAGTTAAACTCCGTTTACATCTGTAAAACTTTACGTTTTCACGACACTTTTATTGTAGACTGTATTTCAGGAGAATAAGTGCTTTTTTACGACTTAAATACTATTAATCTTACATGAGTCCAAAAGTGGGGCTGGCATATTGTATATCTATTGCAATAATTTATTACATACTCGACTGGCTCTATGGCTTCAGTTTGCCATTAAGTAACTTTTGCAATGCGCGGTCCCTGGATGGGTAACCAAATTTAACATATTTCAAGCCGCTCCGTGACTCAAATAGGTACATTATTGTAAATGCGATTTTAATTGGAACGACATAAAAGTCTTGTTATTGGCACTGTTTTGTTTCTCCATGTCACGTTACCACTCGTTCATAATCGAAATACACATCCATCAATTACAGTGTGTTTTATTTATTTATTTTACCATGTCCGAGTTGAAAGCATCCGAAAAAGGCTTTAATGGTATTCCTCAACTCGTATTCATCCCTTGTCCGCCGCGACATAGTACAACGAACACAGTAGGTTATTTTCGTAGAATGCACGTGGTTTTAGCACATTGCATGTATCATCCTCATCAACAGCCTTTAGATAAGGAGTAACTTATCAAAAGGGCTTATTTCTCATTTTGAATTTTGAACGCAATTCAGTAACGGTAAGAGTTCTTAAACCATATTCTTAATAGTTTTCAATTATAGTTTGGTCCAAAACGGCTTTCTTCCTCTAGAAAATCTACTAGAAAAAAGCTTATATTTTATTAGTCTCACCGCAGTAAAGTTATTTTTGATGATTTTTTATCCTTGTAAGTTTTTGAACGAATTCATCACCTTGGCTGTATAGCCTAGGATGCCCTTGCTTACATCAATAAAAAAACCGATTGTCAGTTTTTGACAAAGTTGTTTCATAATGTCTATTAAATTTTCTTTAATCACGTGTTCGATATGGTTTTAGTTTAATTCATCGTTGTTAAAAAGGTACTTAGTAATTAAACGATTGTTCATTTTTTTTCAATTTCTGAAAATATGGTTAGTGAAGACATAAACCCTTTTAAAAAGTCACTCCTCAAATGTCCCACTGTTAGGCTCAGGTCTTATCACATTGACACCCACTAAGGTATGAATTTGACGAAATGTAGCTGACTAAAACTGATAGTTTGTAAGTATAATAGTCGTGCTATACAGATTAACAGACAGGCAAAAAATAAACGAACATGATAAATCTGATCTAATAATAATATTTTTGAGGCGTCGGTAGCTGAGCGGATAGATGCTCGGATGAATTGAGGACGACTTGCTCCTTGGCCGTTTTCCCTTTGAGGTCAAATTAAGCCTGGAGGACCTTAGGATCATCAATGGAGAAATCGTGGTTCAATCCCCATAACTCCGTTAGACTACTGACGTGAACCCACTCCCACACAGTCATTTAGATTAACAGGATGGACATTACTATTAGTAATGTGTAATCTTTATTTTAAACAAAAAAAAGTTGTTACCTAGCTTGCCTAATTCTTAACTGATATTTAATATTTTGTGTCAGTATGCGAGCGGCGCGGCCGGCGCCAAGAACATGAAATTAAATTTCATAAAAATAAAAGTACTTATGACCTTGACATAACATTACTTATGTTTTTTTTCTCTTAAGTTTAGAAACTAAACAATTACTACAAATTATTTCTATTGAAATCTATTGAAAACCGCATGAAAATCCATTGCGCGGTCTCTTATATAGAACTCTTGATGAAGCCACGAATCCACATATACAGGATTACGGTCCACGCTAACTTATAAACACCGTTATTCAGCCATTTTGTACAAAATATCTACAAAATATAAACAAAAACCATCCTCAGTCAACGCTCTATCTTTTAGTGAAAACCACATAAAAATCCATTGCGTGGTTTAGAAGAATAGTGCGGTGCTATAGACAGAGGAAAACGGCGACTTTACTTTATAATATGTTATGATGATGATACTAGTGATAATTTAATACAGTAAATGTTATTTTGTAGGTTTACTTCGAAACCTACAGAAAGGCACCTTCATATTTCTATTTATTTATAATTAATAGGTTTTTTCTTGGCCATATTCTTATCCGTAGGATTAAAAGAAGAGGCCGACGATGGAGCGAGCTTGCCCAGAAGCAAACAATTCACTCGGGCTATAAAGATGTTGGAGCTATATACTATAAAGGCTTTCTGTGTTTCACTTTCTGTGTTACGTACCGGGCCAAAATAGTGAGATACTGTTCTGGTAACACTATGACTATATGGCTCCCGAATTCATTACGACCCTTGTTAAGAATGTTCATTTAGGTAGGATTTTGTTATGTGTTGCCCAGATAATTACGTCTGTTTCGTAATTGCGCGTTTATTTGTACCATAATTTTTTCATTAATTTCACTGAAAAAAAGCAATAAAGGCGGTCAGCCCAAAAAGTAATATTGTTTGAAATAATATTATTATTTATTATTTTCTAAGGTTTAAGCGAGCACTACACATTGAAATGATGAATTCAATAGAGATGATGGTTGGAATTTACTACCTGCCTGGGACCCCATCATACAGGTAATCAAATGCCAGCCCCAACAGCAACGCAGCGGTAAACACCTCAGTCGTTCTGTGCCCACGGACACTGTAAAGGGTTCGAAACGTCAGGATAATATAAAAAAAACTATGTAATGTAGTAAAATTAAAAGCAAAGTATACCGTAAAAAGTGTTTTATTTCAATATTATTATTATTTACATCGCATCATAATCCAATTAACGAATGAATCAATGTTTACTCTACTGTCAATTCAATTGCATTGTTATTTTGGGGCACTACTAATTATATGAAAACTCGAGCAACATTATTTAGTTAATGCTGAAAAATATTTTACAAATAGAGATAGGTAAGCTAGCTTGTAAGTTTTAATCAGTTTTTACAAGCTTATACAAGCTTCACTTCTCGGTTGAGTTGAAATTTTGTATGCAAGGTGGCCGTAGGAACTCAGTAATTAAGCGACACAACCGCGTCGAGTTTGATTCGTCTTGAATATGCGATCTTTGGGAAAATAACTTCGTTCGTTCCGTTTGTTATGAATGTGAATTCTGTCTTTGATTAGATGGATTAGATGGATGACCCAATGTCAAGGTGAGCACGTGCCGAGGGCTGAATGGTATGAGGGTGTATAAACATGTCATATCGCTAATATTGCGCCTCAGGGTACCAGGGCGAGCCTTGTTGTACTGAAGCCCTTATCCCCCTACAATAAGTGCTCAAAACAACACATTGTGAGCGTACTACGGGCTACATAACGGAAAAACACTGCTACGCGCTACGAACTAAAAGCGTGTTACACGCTTTCTTATTAAAAAATAGGACCATTGTAAAAACGAAAAGATTTAATACAAGGTGTAGAGTAAAAGGGTTTAATATAATAATATAATTAGGTATGTATGTACGGCATAGGATTATTGTGACGTAGGCGAAGAAGGTTGATAATCGTTAAAGGTTGTGTTACGTTGTAAATTCAGGGCCCTGTCTGCCTTTACTAATCTACAAAAGAAGTTCGCAATGGTTGAATAGTACTTACCTGAAATCATTGCTTTAGAATGATCAAATTTCCAAAAACATTAGTCCTTGTAGCTTGTTTGAATTAAATCCATTTTTCTTCACATTAAAGACATTGAGCCTTGGCTGACACATTACAAGACACACTTTTCTTGCATTTTCAATTAAAACATATTTCTAAATCAGTTTTAGCAAGACTTTGCGTTGGATTTGAAGAAAATTGGGTTCCTTTGTTTACGTTTTGTATTTGACATAACACCATAGACAAAATGACAGCCACCGTAGCGACGCCTAGCGGTAGCGGGGTGAAGTAGCTGTCAGCTTTTAATTTCACATAAAAGATTCAATTTTAAAAAATAGTCGTAACTGTTCTAATAATAAATTAATATGTATAATAATAACTTTAAGTAATTAAATTTAATTCAAGCAAATCCGGAAATAGAACTATTTTTTTCTATAAGGACTTTTATCTAGAACATTCGAACGGGAGTAATATTTTTTATATGAATATTGTCTCTGCCCGTAGGGGTTACCAGAGAGGAAACTAATACTCCTTAATATTAAGACAGGGTAATTAGTGAGTTAAATATCACAAAAAATAATTTTAAATTAAAGAAAAACGCATTTCACATTGCTAAACGTTAATTTTTTTTTAGGTCTTGTGTTGTTATTGTTGGCAAATTCTGTTAGCAGAGGGCGAGTTGTGATAGACGTCATATTTGACGTTTTGTTAGTTTGAAGGAAAATTCTAAAAGAACAATTTCTTATGAATTACCCGACAATGGGAGTAGAACTCATAAGCTGGCCTTCGATTTATAAGTGTTTCCGGCGAAAGGAAAGCTGCCGAGTTGTGACGCCGAAACGATTTCAATCTCTGGCGTGACGTGGTGCGATGTGTTGAGATCAATGCACTCAGGTAGGCATGAGTCGTAGTCACCTTTTGTTTTAATCTGAGGTCGTAATAATGTAGTGGATTTGAGGCGTCATTAGCTTGAGAATATAGTCAACAAGTGTGTGGTTTATTTACAGGAATCCGTGCCACAACCGACCGGTCGTGACGCCGCTGGCAGCCACGCGTAAATATAGGATATCGCGGCGCGTAAGTATCCCAATATCATTGTTTAAGTATAATAAGCCGTCATCCTAGGAATCCAAATCGATTTTTCATGGTGTCCGAATCATGCCTTGTCGCCAGGCGACGCAAGGCTCTTGGCCATGTGGCAGACGTGTCAAACCCTTTTAGGAGTGGATATTGCATTATCTCACAATATTCTAGCATTGTTTAGTTATGTTTATTGGAATATCGTAGCCGTGTAGTGCCTTGGGTACTAGTTAAATGTGAAACAACGGCGCTGCGAGTCCCTGGTTATGATAGGTTGCAGCCCCAGATACACAGATAGCAGACTGCGGGACCCTAATTTATGTAACAGATCTGAACTAGGCGTGCAGTGTTATAATTAGGCCCCGTGTTGATAATTTCAGATGTTTCGAGAGGCCCGTCTCGCCCCCAGGATTTAGAGCTGGGCCCTAAAGCCTGGACGCGAGACCTGCCTCTTCGGGGCACCAGCGGCCACCTGCTGCCAGTCGAGCTGACGCCGCCTAGCGGAGGAGCAGGCGTTGACGGTTTTTGTACCCCTACTCTGGGTTTAATCGTTCTTTATACAGGAACATATTTTTACATTAGGGTTTCAAAATCTTAACCTAGTATTTTCTTTTATATCCAACTACACCAAGCGTTGGTGAAGTTGTGAAACATTTGAGGATATGCGAGTTCGACCTGTGTGAAGTTGTATGGTGACATCGTCTCCAGATTCGGGTCTACATCCAGACCCTGGCGCCCAAAATTATTAATTTTATATCGGTATAACCCCACGGTTCTATAGAGTATCGGCTTTAAACGTGTGAAAGTTTTGATACGGTTAAACGGTTTAAAACATTTAATTTAATATTTTAATAGACGGAGTAATTTAATTTTAATTTCAACATCATACTCCGGACGGTACTGGTTTATCCCGACCCCCCACGACCATAGCTTGCACGACTGAAATATTAGCTGGCTGGTTAGGCAGTAGTAGGAACAGTATTATAAAATTTATTTTAAATTAAAATTATCACCGACCCGCTTGGTCACTTTGGACTCTTAGGATTTTAGTGTGTTTTAGGGGGTGATATAGCTTTGGAATAAGGTTTAGATTACTTTAAACAGTAAATTATAGTTGGCAAAATTAATAGAAAGTTTGTTGAACTTTCATTTGAGATTGACCCTAGGGTCAATTTCAACTGATAGTTTATTTTGTTATTTTCGGCTAAATAAATTAAAAGGTGTAACGTAGATGATTTGTACCTAACATAATATAAGACAAAATTGTGACTAACCCCCCCTCTTTTAAATAATAAGAATGAAATAAAATTTATAATTTTATTTTATTATTGTTGGACAAAATATTTGTGTGTGTTCTTTTACAATATACTGCCTAGCTGTTGAACATTTTATGGTTTTATTTGATAACAACCCACTGAAGCTTGCATTTGGGATTTTCTTCCTTTTCCCCAAAAGGGACAAAATCTCAAATGTAACAGTGGCGCCCAACGTGGGGCCCGAACCCACGACCCTGAGATTAAGAGTCTCATGCTCTACCGACTGAGCTGGCCGGGCCTAAAATTAAAATTATTTTTTGTGATATTTAACTCACTAATTACCCTGTCTTAATATTAAGGAGTATTAGTTTCCTCTCTGGTAACCCCTACGGGCAGAGACAATATCCATATAAAAAATATTACTCCCGTTCGAATGTTCTAGATAAAAGTCCTAATAGAAAAAAATAGTTCTATTTCCGGATTTGCTTGAATTAAATTTAATTACTTAAAGTAATTATTATACATATTAATTTATTATGTAATTTATTATTAGAACTGTTTCGACTATTTTTTAAAATTGAATCTTTTATGTGAAATTAAAAGCTGACAGCTACTTCACCCCGCTACCGCTAGACGTCGCTACGGTGGCTGTCATTTTGTCTATGGTGTTATGTCAAATACAAAATGTAAACAAAGGAACCCAATTTTCTTCAAATCCAACGCAAAGTCTTGCTAAAACTGATTTAGAAATATGTTTTAATTGAAAATGCAAGAAAAGTGTGTCTTGTAATGTGTCAGCCAAGGCTCCATGTCTTTAATGTGAAGAAAAATGGATTTAATTCAAACAAGCTACAATTACTAATGTTTTTGGAAATTTGATCATTCTAAAGCAATGATTTCAGGTAAGTACTATTCAACCATTGCGAACTTCTTTTGTAGATTAGTAAAGGCAGACAGGGCCCTGAATTTACAACGTAACAGTACCTCCCCAACCACCAGAGATTTGACCGACCAGGGCAAATCTCGACGCTGGCCCTCCAGCGTCACACTACACTTCAAACAACCAAGCAAGCACAAATTACCAAAAGAAAACCTACCCGTGTAGCTGCACTACACAATAACTCAAAACTTTCCTGTAAATAGCTATACAATATGCTATGACAGTAAAAAAAACAACAAATCGCAGACTTGTGTACGACAATTCTTCATATATATATATATATATTTAAATATACAAATATCCCATATATATATAGTTTGTATATCCCAATAAATATACAAACTTCTATATGAATATAAACTAATGTACATAATAAATATAATAATATCAATTATAATATACTCTTACATAAATCTAAAAACTTGGTGGCTATGCAGTTAACATATTATCACAGTGTCACCAACCGCACTGTTGCCTCGCGTTAAGGCTTTTGGTACCAGTCACTGATCCGCTGGGGTGTATGGCTTAATTTTTTAACAATACTGGTTACTGAAAAGTCACCACAATAGACTCACAAAGTGAGTCTGATCCATTAAGCAATATGGAAAAGACAAACCTTTAGGAGTTCAATATGAATATTACCAAAATACTAGATTATAAATGATTGACTACTTTATATATATTAAATACACTAATTAAGGTTATAATAATATTATTACATAAACATAAAAACTGGTGGCTATACAGTTAACCTATTATTACAGTGTCACCAGCCGCACTGACGCCTCGCGTTAAGGCTTTTGGTACCAGTCACTAATCCGCTGGGGTGAATGGCTTATTTAACTATACAGGTTACTGAAATAGACCTACAGTTATCCCACTGGGTAAGTCTGATCCATTAAGCAATATGGAAAAGACGAAGCCCAGAGAGGCACAAAATAATAAATATATACACCAAACGTTTATATATGTTCTACAGGTTAGGTCTGATCCATTTACAAACATGGAAAAGACGAAACCCAAAGAGCTATAAAATAATAAATACATGTAAGAATCGTCTACACGTCCAAGTCTACCCTTTCTAACAAACGATACCTCCTCAATACACACACATGTAAATGCTTCTACCTATAAGCACATTTTTAAAGTAATGCCCAGTAAACTTCTTACACGGCTGGGCAACCGTAAACCAAAAAAAAAACCCACAACCCAAACCAACAAATATTCACCACCACCTAAAAGTTTGGCTTACCGCCCCTAAATAAATCCAACTAAAAAAAAACCGAATTCCATCAAAGCAGCCTACACGCCCGCCAATAAATGGCCACCTTCCTCAGGACTATCATCTCGTTGCCTCACCAACGGTACGGAGATTGAGGTTTGGCTAACCGCCCAAAAAGAAAAACCAACAAAACCATATATTTCGTCAAAGCAGCCTACACGCCCGCCAATAAATGGCCGCCTTCCTCAGGACTATCACCACGTTGCCTTACCAACGGTCCGGAGATTGGACCCATTCAATATGGTGTCTAATCTCCAAATTTAAAAAAAAGAAACAAAGACAAAACTCCAGCTTAACAAAAGAACTGTGATACCACGCCAAAAGTCGACTTTCCTATTTGTAGATAAACGTCAAAAACCACAAAAAATTTTAAACAACAAGCTCCCTTGAAAGGGCTTTTTAGCACTGTGGCATATACAGCCACTAGCGCTAAAACAGCGGTAACTTCAAGGCATATACAGCCCTCCATCGTCACCATTAACCCCTTTCACAAGAAACCAAACACCACAAGGGATTCCAGCACTGTGGCATATACAGCCACTAGCGCTGAAATAGAGTGACTTCAAGGCATATACAGCCCTCCATCGTCACTTTTCAACCCCTAACAACAAACAAAAACACCACAACGGAGGTTTTCAACTCACCATACAAACAAGAAATCGTAAATTGCAAAGTAAATTTAATAGTATTAGCATTTTAAAGGTATTTATTGCAATGTAAAAAGTAATTTTAATTGATGCAAGTCAAAAAAAAAATTAAAATATTAGGCGTGGCATTTTAAAATGTAAAAAAAAACTACCAAAATATGAGCTGGCTTCCTCACTAGATGATTTCAATTTAAGTTTATAGTACTCATCCACAGAACACAGTAACAACCGCAACAAACACAGTATTACAATAATAATACTCATAAATAATTGTATTTAAGTCAATCTCAGTCAATATCGTTCAAAAAATTGTATTTGTATTCCAATAAAAATTGTGTCATAATAACCTATTGTGTCATAAAATAATAATCCAGTTCAGCTGAGTACAACACTTATATAATTAACACTTGTATATATAAAAAATTAAATTAATATCACTGGTATTTAAATAAAATTAGTGTTAAGATCGTTCAAATAATAATAATTTCACATTGACACAATATTTTAAAAAAAGCAACGAATAAAAATTCGTTATTAAAATAAAATGGGAGGAATCCGTGCCAATGCACGCGTGACGGTTTTTCTTAAAAGTAATAATCCCCACGGTTCTAGAACGCTATCGGTATTCTGGATTTTTAGTTACCGCATAAGACATAACCACTATCCCTAACCAAAACACACGTTGAGTGCGCCACTGTTACATTTTTGGCGTTGATTTTTGGAAGGCTTTTAATTTAGCTCCTGAAATTTTTAATAGATTGCCTTTTAAGTATTTTCAAAACTCTAAACACCGTACTTGCGTATCGGAGGTTAGGCATTTGCAGCCGTTTGATGAATTAACACCTGTTCAGAGGTTGAGGGCGGAGTCATTAATAAATGAATTTAAGAAGGTGTCTTTTGAGGTTAAAGGGTTAGGTCGTACCCAACTGTTGCGTCATAAATAAGATAGACACGGGTGATGTTTCTCCTATCAAACAGCGTTATTATCCACTATCACCTGAACGCCTTAAGGAACTTAACCGCCAGCTGGATGAGATGTTAGAGATGGGAGTAGTAGAGCCTAGCAATAGCGCGTGGAATAACCCAGTCCTATTAGCTCCTAAACCAAACGGAGAATGGCGATTTTGCCTTGACAGCCGAAAATTGAATGCAGTCAGCAAACAAGATGCTTATCCGCTTCTCTACGTCTCTCACATCTTAGATCAGTTGCGTGACGCTCGATACCTTTCGTCAATTGATTTAAAATCTGCATTTTGGCAAATTGAGCTTGACTCCGCTTCATCTAAGAAAAAAACCGCATTCACGGTTCCCGGACGAGGTCTTTTCCATTTTAAGGTTATGTGCTTTAGGTTGACGGGGACACCAGCCACCCAGCAACGGTTAATGGACATACTGTTTGGTCCTGAGTTTAATAATAAAGTGTTTGTTTACTTGGATGACATTATAATATGCTCATCGACATTCGAGGAACACATTTCGCTTCTTAAACGGGTTTTAGAAAAGTTACGACAGGCTTAGTTAACGATTAACTTACAAAAATCCCGTTTCTTTCGTCGGGAGTTAAAATATCTAGGTTACAGGGTAGATGAACATGGTTTACACACTGATCCGTCGAAAGTTCAGTCAATAGTCAACTTTCCCACACCTACCACCCGGAAGGAGGTGAAAATGTTCCTTGGAACAGCGTCGTATTATAGACGTTTCATTAAAAATTTCAGTTCTATAGCGGCACCTTTAAATGCACTTACGAGTACTAGCAAAAAAGCCCCGCCTTTTAAGTGGACTGCTGAGGCAGAAACCGCGTTTACTACTTTAAAAACAGCGTTGGTCTCTGCCCCAGTATTGGCTTGTCCCGATTTTTCCCAGCCATTTGAGATTCATTGTGACGCATCCAGTTTTGGGATAGCGGGCACTCTGACTCAGTTTATAAAGAGAGAGGAGCATCCAATAGCATATTGTAGTCGTTCACTGAATTCGGCAGAACGCAATTATTCGGCGACGGAGCGAGAGGCCCTAGCGGTGGTTTTTGCTGTAGAACACTTTCGTCCTTATGTGGAGGGAGGTCCTGCGTTTAAGGTGATAACCGACCACTCGAGTCTGAAGTGGTTCTTTAATTTAACCAATCCTACGGGTCGATTAGCTCGTTGGGGTTGTCGGTTATCGCCTTACAACTTTGTTATTGAGCACCGCAAGGGCAAGGACAACGTAGTTCTAGATGCACTATCGCGTGCCGTTCCGGTGCTCGAAATAAAGGTGCCTGACGCAGACACTTGGTTCCAAAAGTTGTGCGACAAGTGTGTTAGTACTCCTAGGTCCTGTCCTAACTTTATTATTAGAGACAATAAACTTTTTCGTTTTTCAAAAAATAAATTCGGTGTGGCGAGTGATTATGATTGGAAACAAGTAGTACCGGAGGGAAATCGTCTGGAACTTTTAAAGAATCACCATAGTGGTGAATTATCTCCACATTTTGGAGTATTTAAAACTTATAAACGACTTGCACTACGTTACTACTGGCCTAACATGTATAAGAATGTAACAGTTGCAATGTAGGTACCATAGATGAATAATTGGTCGCTGCGCTCGTCTAGATACCGCGCTACCTATAAACCACAGCTCCGTAAATGCGGCAACTCATTATAGTAGTTAGGACAATATGCAAGGATGCTAGTGTGCGTGAAAAAATTGTTGCCAGCTGCTCAACTGTTACCCGAGTTAATGGGAAAAATATTTTTGCTGTGATGTATTAGTTAAGTAGCTGGTTATAAATGTAGCTCAGAAAATATTTAAAAATTAACAATTAAAAGCGAATATGTATCAATATAATTGTATATATTATTATGTAGGTTAGACGTAGGTTTCTTCTGTAGAAAAATGGTAGGTATGTATAGCAATGATTAGACCTCATTTTTTTTGTAGTTTTTTTATTACTACCAACCCCTTTCTTCCCTCGGGTATCGTAAAAGGCGACTTACGGACTAAAGACTGCACATACATCCAACAGCATAGAGCGGCGATGGGCTCATCAAAATAATACTACCAACCCCTCTCTTCCCTTTGGTGTCGTAAGAGGCGACTAACAGACTAAAGACTGCACATACATCCAACAGCATAGAGCGGCGATGGGCTCATCAAAATAATACTACCAACCCCTCACTCTTCTTCGATGTCGTAAAAGGGGACTAACGGACTAAAGACTGCACATATATTTAACAGCATAGAGCGACGATGGGCTCATTAAAATAATACTACCAACCCCTCTCTTCTCTTCAGTGTCGTAAAAGGCGACTAATGGACTGCACATACATCCAACAGCATAGAGCGGCGATAGGCTCATCAAAATAATACTACCAACCCCTCCCTTCCATTGGGTCCCGTAAAAGGCGACTAATGGACCAAAGACTGCACATACATACAACAGCATAGAGCGGCGATGGGCTCATCAAAATAATACTACCAACCCCTTTCTTCCCTTTGGTGTCGTAAAAGCGACTAACGGGCTAAAGACTGCACATACATATAACAGCATAGAGCAGCGATGGGCTCATCAAATAATACTACCAACCCCTCTCTTCCCTTTGGTGTCATAAAAGCGACTAACGGGTTAAAGGCTCACCACCTAAGCACATGTGCAGACTGTGCAGTTGTTTCTTGCTGAAGCGTGGACTGTGTGGGATAGATTCAAATGATTACTAATTTTAGCATAATATAAATTTAATAATAACTATCTCAAAAAAGTTGTTGATCTAAGTAAACAGTAATATGTTGAGTCTTTATTCATTATTATTCTACATATGACTAAATACTTTTTCGTTTTGGAGGCTCATTGTCATGTGACATGTGACCATAAAGTTACTATACCTAACGGAATAGAGCAACAAACATGAGCTGTCAAACGAAACCGAAATAGGATGGCATTTGTGTATGTCAAATTGTTTAAAAATGCGTTCAGTGATGTACGTCATGTCGCTTTTCACATTAATATCGATATCGATAATATTAATTACTAACAGTAATAGTATTAATAGAACTAAACAGGATGCGATCCCTCCGTCGCTGCATAGCATAAAAGCAAAACATGATGTTCGTAAAATATCATATTAGCAAAACACCATATTCGCAAAGAATCATAATCTCAATTCACCATATTATTACAATATCATTATTCTTGAAACATCATATTAGCAAAGTAACATATTCGATTATCATCCTATTCGTGAAATAGGTCAAGGATCATAAGACCGCCGGCAGTGGGTCTGGTTTTACGATCCTCAGGGGTTAACAACATTTTCTTAACAAAAAGTACAATTATGATAAAAATAGTGTTTTTCTTTTACATTTTATTATTTATTTTATCTTCTTTACATATAAAACTGCTCATGCACTAGTCTTTTGAACACTACTTTGCTCTGTGCACGACGGCTATGCAATGGCAGAGCATTCCAGAGACGGATAGCGGTTAAAGGAAAGAGCTGGAGAGGAAGCCAGTATAATGAGCAGGAATTTGGACAGTAAGGTTGCTACTGAAGCAAAGGTCACCCTGATGAGAGGCTTTAAGAAACTGAAACCTAGATTTCAGGCATCCGGGGGAACGTGGATCATATAAAATATTAAATAGATGTTAAATATATTATTAACAGGTTTACTGTCCAAAAAATAAAACAATAGGCTACTCAATTGTTATGGATCATATTATGTTGTCTGCGGGACAGTGAACCGGTTAATAACGAGCGACCCGTCGTCCGCGACTTCGGCTTCATCCGCGTCGACCCCGTGCCCCGTGAGGAATTTTCAAAGTTTTTTTTACAGAGACCTTGTCCATTTTTTATTATTAAATAAGGAGGCAAACGAGCAAGCGGGTCACTTGATGGAAAGTAATCACCACCGCTCCTGGACACCCGCAAAACCAGAGGAATCGCAGACGCGTTGCCGGCCTTTAAGAAAGGAATAGGCTCGATAAATTAAAAAAAAAGTAAGAAAATAGCGAAGAAATTGTTAATTACAAGAATTATTTTGACTTTGATATCAATAAACGGTTATTACATGCTATCGGATTGTTTTTTTTCTTGAAAAGTATTAACTTAAACAATAAGACATTAATTGTACTAAAAATGTAGTATGCTAATATGTTATTTTGCTAATATGATGTTTCAAGAATATGATATTGTAAGAATATGGTGATTTGAGATTATGATTTTTTGCGAATATGGTGTTTTGCTAATATGCTATTTTGCGAACATCATGTTTTGCTTTTATGCTATTCAGCGACGGAGGGGTTGAATGTAGGTACATGGTGCTAAGTAGACATTACTATCTAATGAAACATCAGCAGAAGAATAGTATAATTTTATTTAAGCTTACCGAAACTAACTTAGTTGGAATTGCAGATTTTATCAAAATTCGTTTCGCTCCTCGCGTCTGTAAATATTTTTCTTCAAAATGCTTACATGAACTGGAACTTTTGAAAACATGAACTTTTCTTGGGAATCCAGTTTGGACGATCAATTAGCCTAAGCCATGTATTTCTAGTATCCAAGTTAGTAGGAAATCTAAAAGATACATAAATTACCTACTAATGTTATTACCTATTCTAACAGTCAAAAACTGATACCTATGGATCGGCTAAGTATCTTAAATGTGATTACATTCCCAGGTCCTTCATATCTAAACGTCATATAGGTACTTTAATAACAATAATACATATTCGTTTACGTGATAGACAGTGGACACGAAATATCGATAACTTGATACAGCCCTAGTGTAAAACGAAAATTATTTCTTTACCCAAATTATTCGTAAATTCTGCATTTTGTATATTCTATCTTTGCTTCTTACATAAATAAATGTTTATAGAAGAGAATTATCACATTTCTTGGTTAAAATTCGAAGAGCATTGGCATAAATAAATCCTAGGTAAGAAATGTCGGTTTGTAATAATTTACCTGTGAAATGAACATTTTATTGGATTATTTCGCTGTGTTGTACAACAATCAATCACTGAAAAAGTCACCATGTTTCTAAAGCACTATTTCTCAAAAATATTCACGATTTCACGGAAAATCAGAAAAATTCACAAAATCCAAATTCTCAGTGTGCTGATAAGTGCGGCCAACTGTCAAACAGTAGCCAAAAACGGTTCTGTTACGTCGCATCACGCATCTCTTTTTATCCCACAGTGTTGTTGCTAATGACATCCCGCTCCCTCAGCCCTTTGTTTCTCTATTCCGCTAGGTATAGTAACTTTATGCATGAGACAGACAAAAAATGATAAAAATATACTTTTTCCGTATTTTAGCCTCGCTTTACAACGCTACAATGACGGTCTTTTTGAGCAAGAGGAGTGAAAATATTAATTCAAACATTGTCTATGATTTTTTTCAAAACGAATACGTCCGTGATTTGCCGGTGGCGGCACTGACACTGAGAGCATTATCACTGACAAGTGGGGATGCGTTCATAGAGAATGTATGAAAAACACTGTGCCGGTACTGTGTCGGAACTGTGGCTTCACTGATATGTGTGAAGCAACCTTTAACCTATAATATTACCCGAATCATAAGCTATACACCTGTTCTCAGTTTCATTAAAATGCGTCCAGCGGTTTTTGTGTGATGCGCGTCAAACAAACAGACAGACAAAAATTCCAAAAATGATTCTAATGTTCACGTATCCTTCATCCCCTAGATAATGTTTTTCGCAAATATTTTCAATATAAATACAGACACGAAAAGTTTACATTTCAGGAATATAGGTCAAAATGAAGAAAAATAGTTTTTCCATACTTGAGTCAATCAGCTGATTGCGCATTTTGTATAGGGAAAAATAATAAATTTTCAACTTATGTTCCTTATGGAAAGTTGTCCAGTTTCATCGATAGAATCCCCTTGATATAGTGTCAGCTAACATTTTTACACCTTATTATAGATCACAAATATAAGTAAACATGAAATAACATAGAACTAGTTTAAGTATATAGTAACTTTGTAAGACAAATGAAATAGGTTACCTTTAAAATAAAAGACAATAACAATAAATTCACATAATAAAAATCTCAACCACGGGGACTTTTTTTTTTATATTAAGCCCGGCAAATGACCCCACTCCACCTGATGTTAAGTGGAAATGAGGTCCAGGCGCGAGGACAACTGGTGCAGCGTAAGAGACGTAGCATCAGTCATCCTCACTCTGCCGGCCCACAAAGTGCTTCTTCACGCCTCGTTTGAAGGACCCTATGTCATAGGTAGGAGGGAATACGTGTGCTGGTAGACTATTCCATCTTTTGGAAGTGCGGCAAAGAAACGAGTCACCAAATTTCTTTGTGCGTGATGGAATGTTAGAGACTGTAAATTGGTGACTCCGGAGAGCAGCACGCGTACTCCTATGGAGGAAGGGAGAAGGAGGGATGAGGTCAAAGAGTTCTTCAGAGCACTCGCCATGGTATAAACGGTAAAAGACGCTGAGTGACGCAATATCTCTACGCAATTGCAAAGGCTCGAGAGTTTTAGTGACCTCTGCATTGCCGATAATGCGCACAGCGCGGCGCTGCAATCTGTCCAAGGCATCGAGAAGGTACTTTGCGGAGCCGTCCCAAAGGTGAGAGCAATACTCCACGCAAGACCGCACCTGCGTCTTGACACAACTGATCAGGCGTGAAGAATCGCCGCACCTTGTTCAGGACACCGAGTTTACGTGAGGCATTTTTAATCACGGTTTCGATGTAGTCCTTTTGGTTCAGATCGCAGCGGATATCCATGCTCGCATGTTAATACTGCTCTGCAGGCCTAGAGATGTACCCTGAAGAGAGGGAAGGGGAAGGAATGGCGACTTTTTCGCTGTAAACGCGCACACCTGTGTTTTCTTGGCATTGAACTCCACCAGATTATCGGAGCCTCATTTAGAAATGAGGTCCAACACCCGATCGAGCTCAATGACAAGATTTGCTCGCTTCATTTCGGTGTCTACCCGCCCAGCCGTTGGGTGCCCGTTATATCCCCCGTGCACTGTGCTATCATCTGCATAGCAATGAATGTTTCCAAGAGGAAGCATGTCATTGATGTGCAGAAGGAACAGCGTGGGGGATAGAACGGAGCCTTGAGGAACACCAGCGTTCACTGACATGAACCGCGAAGCGCATCCATCCGAAAGAACACGGATTCTACGCTCATGCAGGAAGCTGGCAATCCAGGTACAGAACTGAGCGGGCAAACCGTATGCCGGGAGCTTGGAGAGAAGAGCTTTGTGCCAGACCCGATCAAAAGCCTTGGCTATGTCAAGGCTAACTGCCAGTGACTCGCCACGCTTGTCAATAGCCTCACCCCAGAGATGTGTGACGTACGCTAGAAGATCACCCGTTGACCGTTTTGGCCGAAACCCATATTGACGATCGTGAATTAAGAAGTGATCATCTAGGTATCGAATAACTGTTTGTTCAATATTCGTTCTAGGATCTTGCACAACACTGAAGTTACGGCTATAGCGCGGTAATTAGTCGGATCTGACCGATCTCCTTTTTTAGGGATCGGTTGCACATTAGCCTCTCTCCAAGATTCCGGCACACAACCCGAAGACAGCGAGAGACGGTACAGACGCGTTAACACAGGGGATAACTCCGCTGCACACATTTTCAGAACTATTGCTGGGATGCCATCAGGACCGTTAGCTTTCCGGACATCGATTGACTGCATTTCCGCACGGACATCACACTGCCTGATTTTAATATCAGACATTGTGTGGCCACAGTGAGGAATTGAGGGTGGCTGTGCATCACAGTCATCGATCCGGGAGTTAGCTGCAAAGAGTTTGGCCAGGAGATCGACCTCTTCCTGCGACTTGTAAGCTAAAGTTCCGTCAAGACATCTCAGTGGTGGCAGCGAGGGTTGGCAGAAGTTGGATTGCACGGCTTTGGCCAGACGCCAGTAGCTACGGCTGCCCGTAGGATGCGTCAGGAGTTCTTGGCCTACTCGTGCAACGCGCTGGGCATCCGCTCTAATGTAGGCCCTCTTACACGACTTGGTGGCATTATTATAGGCTGCTTTTAGCGAGCGAGTTTCGGGAGCCCCATGAGCTTTACCTCTGATCCAAGCGCGGTATGCCGTCTGTTTGCTCTCAACAGCGCTGGCACACTCGCGATTGAACCAGCGGTTGCGTCTGCCTTTGCTGATGACATAGGAGTGTGGAATATAGTATTCCATTCCTAATACTATCTCATCAGCAACGGCAGTGGCGCTAGCGGTCGGGTCCTTCCCACTATTGCAGCGCTGCCTCCAAGGGACGGATGGAAAATACTCCCGCATCCCGTCCCAGTCTGCCGACGCGTAGTGCCAAATCTGGCGTTTCGAAACCGCTGTTGGCGGGCGCGATGCCAAGGGCACTGTGCTGGATATCAAGCAGTGATCCGAGGAACCTAAAGGAGCTTGAATCTCCACCCGGTATCCAGCTGGGCGACTCGTCAGCAGAAGGTCGAGTAAGGAGGGCGCATGGCCAACTATGTCTGGGATCCTGGTGGGCTGGTTCACCAGTTGCGTCAGGTCATGCGTGAGAGCGAATGCGTGGGCAGTTCTACCAGCATGGTCTGTTTTGGAGGAACCTAACCACAACTCATGGTGGGCGTTGAAGTCCCCCAAAAACACCAGTTCCGCCGATGGAAACCGCTCCTGCGCATCATCTGCTACCCGACTAAGATGTTCAATTAGTCGAGTTGTCTCCATGTCGCCGTTATGGGATCGGTAGACGCAGACGTAGACACGGCAATGAGAGCCTAAGTTGACGTGTACCACTAGGAGGGAGAAGGAAGGGTCCTCCAGACAGCGCTAACGGCGACAGCAAACATCCACCCGAACGAATAAGCAAATTCCGGCTTTGGCTTTGAAGGATTCTTCAAGCACAAAGCCGGGATAGTACAGGTAGGTGGTGTCAGCTGGGCGGATTATTTGCGTCTCCGTCAGGAACAACATTGCTGGCCGTGCCGTCTCAAGATGGTGGTGGACGGCATTGAGGTTTGCATGGAGTCCGCGGATGTTAGCGAACTCCACCTCAAACGGTAAGGTTTTGGTGGGGGTGTGCACCGCTGTAGTACCAGTTTTGTTGTTAGGCGCAGTCATTTTAGGAGTGGAAAGAGAGAGGCGTGAATCGAGAAAATGATGCCACGATGCGAATGGTCAAAGTGTGGTGGCCTGCTTCCCCAGGAATTTGCCCACAGACGAGTATTATTAACCTGCCGAACGGAAGGGCCCCCGAACCCCCCCGGGAATGGCCGCCGGGACCCCACCTTCCGGTCACCAACCGGCACGACGGACCACCCCGAGATTATGCGTGGCATGGTGAGGCAGCCTCACGAGCTGGTTAGGCTCGCTTGGGCCCCTGTACTGTGCCACGGGCGGCCAGCGGGACAACCGTTTCTACGGGTCTCCCTGGTCGGCAGGTTAACGAAGTCCTCCTGGCACTGGTTTGACGGAAGCCTCCACAGACCAAATACATCGCAGCATCATCCTCTCGAGCTCTGGTTATACGCTGGCTGATCCCGAAACGCGACCGACAAGCAGTCACTTGACGGGTTTTACACCATGCGTACGGTGACCAACCAGACGGGTCAAGCCCTACCACCAGTGGAGCAGATCATCGCTCGAAAGAGTCCGTTAGTCGCTTCTTACGACACCCACCGGACGGAGAGGGGCGGCGATTAGTATTCTTTCTCCGTCACCGCACGGATTTAATCTTTGGACTTTATTCTTGTTTAAGCGGTAACACTGAATGGCGTTTATTGTTCATATTATTTTATGATGAAATTTCGAAATTATACGATACTTACTGATGGTATGTGATACCAGAGTGTCCTTCTTATTTTTAAAAGTATTATTTTTACACAGTTTTACTACGCAAACTGGCATTTTAGTTTGAATTAAGCCCAAAATTGAATAAAACATTCGGGACGTACACGTCACCCACATCTGTCAGTGTGTCTGGCTCGGGTACGCCGATTTCGGCGTAGTATTTGTTGCCGCACTTCAGTTTTAATTTATTATTAAATTTTAGTTCTTTTTATTAACAAGTAATAAAAACTGGTTTTAAAAAGGTTTTATTTTTATTTTTTCTTAGTTTGCAATGTCGGTACCTAGAAAATGATATTTATCTTTTCACGTTTAAATTATTTTTAACGTTTTAGTTCTTTTTATTAACAAGTAATAAAAGCTTATTTTAAAAAGGTATTATTTTTATTTTTTCTTATTATGAAGTACACAGCATGCAAGTTAGTGAGCATGTAAGTAAGCCAGAAAAATTACTGTTGATAGAGGCATAACCTAGCATGTAAGCTTAGATTAAAACAAAAAGGGAAGATACGGCATTAGCGTCTCGTGAGTGAGCCGCCAAAATTAGGCCTAGAGGCACAATTTCACTTCAGTCACAATTTGCCGAGCGAACAGGCTACATCGCATATTGCGGATATTCTACTGTGTGAAAAAGAGATAGATGCTACTCCGCAGTGGCGTAGGAATCGGTCGTCGTATGTACTCGTCTGTTGCAAAGCGACTGAAACGTCAACGCCCTACTCGCTGACTCCCTCGCGCTGACGTTGAAACTTACCGCTTTGTCTCGCTCGCTCGATTTACACTTTATAGGTGTGCGAGTGTGAGTGTTTGCTTAAGTAGTTGAGTAGGACTATATTTTAAATGACTACAAGTAGGAGCATGCCGTATCTTCCCTTTTTGTTTTAATCTAAGCATGTAAGGCTTCACGGAATTCTACCCCCGAAAATAAGTTATACCAATGGTGTTAGAAGTAACAATAATCTGCGATGATCATTAACAAGCTGTGTAGTAACGATTCATTTTAAAAGAAAAATACCATCTTTTCTCATAGATCTCACTCATCTTTTTACTACAAAAAAGGCGACTAACGAGCTTAGAACTTTGGTTAAACGTGGACTTAGGTAGTTCTCATTGACTAGTATCTTACTAACCCTTTGAAGATAATTCGTCCAAAGTATATGTATATGTACAACTTACTAACATAGTAAGCATGTAAAGTTAAGTAAAAGAAATAGCCAACAAACCATTATCGACATCCGCTAATGTTGAAAAGTTTCAGTAGTCCCGTACCCTCGCCACACCCTCTCACCACATAAAAACAACTCACCTTTGACCATTGGGCTAAACAAGATGGCGCGTAGGCACCAATTACAATGAATGTAGTCTGAGCCCAAACCAAACAGTGCTACTGACATTAAAAACAATGGCTCCGAACATTAGCAGACCGTAGTGCACACCGATACGATCTTAGGTCGAACCATGAAGATTCACGACCGAAATTAGTGATTGATCTATCTGTTAATTATTGCCCTATTAGAGTGAGTGACTCGTGTATCCCCTTGTCTGCCAAGTAGACTCCTAGAGGATACTAATAATAATTGAATTTCTATTGTTTCTTTTTACGGCAACTGAGCTTGAATAGAGCTGAAGTAAAATGTCTGACTTTAGTAGGTATAACAATTTAAAGATTGATTATTAATATCGGCCGTTAAAAATAAAAATTTAAAAAGCTGGCACTTTATACAATAGAAAAATCTAATTTATTCGTTAAACTCTATTAAAACCTTTTTTAAATTGACGACCTCCTTAGTCGAGTGGTTTGTACACCGGTTTTCATGGTGTCGCCATCTCTGAGGTCCCGGGTTCGATCCCCGGTCGGGTCAATTTAGAAATTTTTGTTTTTCTAAATTGTCTCGGGTCTGGGGGTTTTCTATGTATATTAAGTATGTTTTAAGTATTTTAAGTATGTTAATCCGTTGTCTAGTAACCATTTAACGAGTTTCTTCGAAGCTTCTTTTTGGCTAGAAAATTGGTGTGAGTCTAGGAAAGCTTTTTTTTTGCGCGAAATTCATTTACTGAAACACCATGAACACTGAACGCTAAAAAACAATGTTATTAATTACGTTCGTATTGGCGATTTTATCGCTTTAGAAAATTCAAAATAAAATGATGTTTATTCATTTTGGCTACAATAACTAATTTAGTTACGTTAGTTAAATGAAAGTCGCCACGCCATCGGTTCGTATAGTGCGGGATACGTACTGAGAAGAGCAAGAAATACAGCAAGGGCATTTATTTCTTCCCTTTCTTTACACAGTCGACTAAAATTTGGATAAAGCCCTCCCTTTCACAGCCCATCGGTTTTCCAAAACCATTCCCATATAACAAAATAATGTTCCGTTACACATTTCACGTGCTCGTTCGCACGCACGCTTCTGTGTGAACGTATGCCCAATTTTGCGTAAGACACCGGAAAACACAGAGGGCGTAACAGACTGTAATTACACAGAACGATAGTTCTAACGAGGGTATGCACATTGAATGCTAAGCAATCGGAACGTTCGGCCGGAATATCTGATGAGCAGGTGCGTATAGGTAACACGAGATAATTACGCGACCGAAATCCGAAATTTAGATGGGTTTGATTTTATTGTGGTACTGGTTTTGCTAAATGATAATGGACGTCTTTATTTTTTGCGCCATAAGATTTTTTTTGCCTAACAACATTTTTAAAGTCAACATACAGTGTGTGTGCATGAGATAATAAAAAAACGGGCCCCTGATGAAGTCGGTAAAAAAGTACTTTTTCCGAAAATTAACGCGGGTGAAGTTTCAGGCCAAAGCTTGTTTTGTTATAAATATGACTTTCCTAACCAAATCTACCAAGGAGTTTAAAGCGCAAAGCACAAAGCAACACTCGTAGAAGGCTGTAATAAGCATTTCGTAGTTGAACTACCTAACTGTAGCGTCTACGAAACATTTGCGCTACGATATATTCCGTAGCCATATAATATCCGTAGCTGTTCAACGGTTACATGTATAATTTATTACACATCTCATTATTGCGATTTTGCGAGACACTGAAAAGGGGTTCTGCTTTTGAATTGTGATCCTGCAAGTGTAACTTTCCCAATGTTGAGTTACCATAGCCAAAAAACAGATATCTCGAGTTTTTCCTTGCTCCGGAAGGCAATTAAACCGTTGGTATAACGGTTGTTGTCGCTAGGTAGCTGCTGTTTAAACCTACCAATCTAATTGGATTGGATCAGCGTAACCGCGCTACAACCGATTATGGCACAATAATCGTAACATTTAATTTTTTTTTAATAATTAAAAAAAAATACTTGTAACCTTTTGCGTAGCGGTGAAAGAATACTACCACTCCTTCTTTTTTCTTGGGTGTCGTAAAAGACAACTTACGGACACACGTACAACAGACATAGGCTCACCACCTGACAAGCTGAGCACATGTGCAGTCGCTATTTGGTGAAAAAGTGGACTATGATAGAGGGCTGATTTTGCTGTCCTCATTGCCTAGTCTGTCATGCGACTGCATTGTGGAAGTCGTTACATCACACTGACGACTGCGACGACTTCCACAATGCAGTCGCATGTGTGAGTGATTTCATCAAGGCATCTATTAGTATGATGCATTTTTTGCTAAATAAATAGTAAATTATTATGTTTGATAAATTGAAATCTAAACCAATAACAAAATACTACTGTTTATTGGGGAAAATATTTATATTTTGGCAAAAACTACCAGTACTTTAAATATACGCCATTGATATAATAGTACCTTATTTATATTTCTAATGAACTACAAATTTGGATTACAAATAGAACGAAGCCAGAAAAACTAATGTGGCAACTAGTCCAGGGTTTACTCAACAATCCTTTTGTACAAACTTCATTGACGACCTTTCTTTATGTCGCGGAACCGTGAAAAAACTCATTTCGACAAAATCCCACATACACGAAACATTCTCTCAACAGATAAGCTGACTATGGTCTAAAATGTAGAAGGGAAACTTTTAATGCTCTACATTTATTAACTTGTGGTCTTCGTGTGTTATTCAAGGTGTTGGCAGTTTAGGAATTAAAAAAATATTTTTATGGTCTGTTTAAATGTAGAGGGGATTTGTATATTGTTTTTGGTTTTGATTGGCAGAATACCTTGTTTTATGTTCACCTGGCTATATAATGTCATTCTAATTAAACTTGTTGCCGTATGTAACAACAACGGTAATAAAGTAATTGTTAGCCTTTAAGATATTGAAACGTTGAAAATCAACATTTTTAATCAACATTTCAATATTTTAAAGTATGTTCGAGCGTTATTAACGCAAAAAACATGAAATATTATGTAATTGTTAACCATTGTCAGAGAAAAGATATTCAGCTTCTTATTGGTTGAGGATTGCAGATGAAGTGTGAAAATGAAAAAAAAAATGCGATCTATAACTTTATCGTTACTTGTTACCATCAGGTGAGGTCAAGTTTTTGCACCATGTCGGAATAAAACCTAGAATGTGCAACGAGAAGGATTCGAGTATCTGACCAATTGCTTCGAAATATTCTGCTATTCCTCTATTAGAGCTTCTTTCATTTCACGTAGTGTGATTGGCGGCGGATTCCGCTGACGTACCTACACGTCGTCATCACAGTTCGTCCCATAGAATGTACAACGAGAAGGATTTGAGTATCTGGGCAATTATCAGTACAGTTCTAGATCTCATGTCATGGACTTAAAATTCAATTTCATAGTCTCAATGAGTTACGCTCGAAAGAACATTTGAAATATAACTCATTCGACGCAAAGAGTCGAGTGATATCCGACGAGCAACTTTTTACATTTTGAGGGGTAGTTAGGTAAAAATTCTAATGAATATGCTAAACATGATTTAAACTCCTGTGCTAAACATGAATTGTGTTATTTGGATTGAATTGTGTTATTATATTTGTCTAAGTACCCGTCAAAATGTAAGTAAAAGTTTCTCGTCGGATTATCACTCGACTCTTGACGTCGAATGCATTATATTTCAAATGTTCTTTCGAGCGTAACGACCATAGACTTATAATCTATATAAATCAATTGTCACGAATTTATATGTACACTTAATTGGTTATTTATTTTTTTGTGTTTGTAATTTTGTTTGTTTTGTGTTTTTGTTTGTGTTTTGTTTGTATGAAAGAAAATGTTTGGATATTCGTCACGGCATAGGGATGTTCACGCAGACAAATTCACCGACACGGGCCGCGAGTGTTGAATAATAAATATCATAAACTGACAAAAATGACACAACATTTAAAAAAAATCTGTAAGCTATTTGCTTGGCGGTAGGATTCTGTACAAAGTCTAGGATATCCCATGCCTATGTTTGTCAATAAGAATCATTTTTATGCATTGCTGTATTTCAGTTTGTAGGAGTCCTTGATTCATAGAAATTACTTTGCATAGATACTTATCAAATTTCTTATTATTTTTTTTATAGTAGAAGGAGGCAAACGAGCAGGCGGGTCACCCGATGGAGAGTAATCACCGCCGCCCATGGACACCCGCAAAACCAGAGGAAACGCAGGCGCGTTGCCGGCCTTTTATGGGCTTCCGGAACCCTCACTGGCCGGACGAAACACAACAGCACCAAGTGCCATTATTTCACGCCGGATATTCGTGTATTACGCCGGGCGAGCCGGCCCAATGCGTGCTGCAACGCAGCGTGGCTCTACCACTCAGTAAAATCATCAGTCTTATAACATCGCATTGGTGTAAACTGTAAAGGTGTTGTAATGTCAATAAATAAATAAACAACTGAAGCTTAATATGCGACCGCTTTTCATTAGATTGTTATAAAAATATGCAAATTGCCTAGTTACCTACTTTTTTTTATTTGCCGATTATTATTTAACTATCTTTGTATTTCATTAGGTCTATGGTGCGGTAACGTCACCGAGTGCTCCCACGTTTCGTTTTAGCTTAGAAAATTGAAAAGTTATTTATGCGCTCCGCACCATACAAAAGTTCACTTTGTCTCTGCGTCCAGTTTTGTTGGTTGCTTTTGGACAGGTGAAAACCAACAGCCTATAAATTCGCCTCTGTCGGGAACCGGCCCACACTTATCAGACCATCGCATGGGTAGTTCAGGTAATTAAAACATTTAGAGAATACGTTTTTACTATGCTTTGTGTTGTTGACAAGGCTGTTTTTAATTGTACATTGCTTTTATTTACGATCTGTATTTTATTTTATATTTTTTTTATTTTGGGTGGATAGTCACTCGCATCCGTAGGCTGAATGAGTGACACTGTCTGAGTGGTAGAGGCTCGCCCAGCGTAGTACCACCTTCTCAAGGAATATCAGCTTGAAACAATGGCATTCGTTGATGTTATATGTCGTCCGGTGAGTAAAATTACCGGGGGCCCATCCCCCCTCGCGCCCCCAACAATTCCTACTCTTTCCTCAAGGTCAGCAACGCATCTGTAACTCTTCTGATTTTGGTGAGCCGCCTGCTCATTTGCCTCCTTTACAAATAAAAAAAACAAAATTATTCATAGGAAATAATGTAAAATCTTTTACTAGAAAAAAAACAACCAGTCTCAGGAACGCTCGAACGGGATTCGAACTAGTGACCTTTGGATTGCCGGTCCACTGCTCTAACCGCTAAGCTACCGAGACCCCAGAAGACTCGTTGAATTTTTTCCAGTAGTTGCAGCAAGCCAGCGGTATTACGTCACTGTGAAGTCTACTCTCACATTCAAAAGAAATACTATTGCAAGTATTTAACAATCGATAAAGTCGTAATTGCTTATAAATATCTTTATTATTAAAATTTTGCTTTCACAATGCTATACAGATATAGGCTAATATGTTTTACTAGAAAAAATGTTTCAAGTAAAACATTTTCTCCTATATCTGTATAGCATTGTGAATGCAAAATTTTAATAATAAAAATTATTCATGTTTTGTAAGTCGTTGATTCCGTTGACGGTAAGGTGGGCCAGCATGGTGGGCTAAAGCCCTATCTCCCAATGTACAACGCCGTGTACACAAGTATGGGACGTCATGACATTGGACATTGACTATCGTCAGTTAAAAGCTATTTATTTTTTATTTAAACTGTTTTAACGGGACTAACACGATAAATATTGTAAGTAAGTACATATCTACTTTAAGCAGTTCGCTTGTGACCACGGCTGCAGCATCGCGGCCGGAACGTCAAGCAGTAAGTAGATATGTACTTACTTACAAAATTAATCGTGTTAGGTCCCGTTTAAACAGTTTTATTGCAATGCAACGCGATAATTTAAAGTCTTATTTAATTTTACCGCTAGAAATTATGTCAAATGACCTCTAAACTTCATTATGGAATTGACACCCAATGATGATGATGATATAATTGATGATGATTAACTTTAGCTACCAGCCATAAGCACCCTACACAAATCACTCTATTTGAGGTTTACTATCTAACGCCTCGTTAGCTATGCGGTTGACCAGCACATCATAACTCGGTTAACCAAAGCTAAATGAGCCGATTGGTTTGCGGGAGATCAGATGTTGCGGGCAATAATAGCTATTAATACGACTGCGGCGCTTCGAGTCTGCTATTTTGATAAGTACATTGTCGATTTGATTAGGAGATTATTGAATATTAATTATCGATAATGAGACGACCAACAATTTTATCTACCTTGATCATGCACTGTAAAGATTTTGAAGCGTTATAATAAAACATTATGTGATCTAGTAAGGACTGGAAAGAGCTGACATAGTGCGTGGTTTCTAAGTTATGATATATACCATATTGATAATACTACATATCTATACAATGTAATATAAAATAAAGTAACAGCCCATATAATGCCCCACTGCTGGGGTGAACGCCTCCGTTATTTAAAGGTATCGGCTTATGGCATGGCTTATTTATGAAGCCTGAGTTAGACTAACTCTAGCTGGCAAAACAACAGATATCTTATCTTGTCTTAGTTGGACTTGCAGAGGTCTCCTTCTCGTAGTAGCACGTACACTAATAATTAGAAAGAAACATTTTAGAAGTTGTAAAGGTTAGGGGGCGTTTGTTATAATAACAACAACCTTTATTTAGTATACGACTTATTTATTGTATACGTTTATATTTATTACATTTTAAATAACATTATTAAAATATCAAAATAACAAATTAGTAATAATCTTCTCTCTATTCTTTCTGCCGCCTCAGTTAGAATTTACCACGCTTGCTAAATACCGCTTGGTTCCGCGTGTACCTACCCTTATGTTATAGTATACCTACATTAAATTATTTAAATTGTGTTTTATTCAGGATGAAGTACGATTTCTTTCTCGAATGTTACCGTCACTTACTATTGTAGACTTAACGAGAAGACAAGCTTGTTGGCTACAATAACGCTTAAATATACTAAAAGATAGTGGTGTATATGACGCAGGCAAATTGTGTAATTCGTTTTACATAATGGAACTAGTTATTACAATTTGACGCAGCATTTTATAAACGGCGTTTAAATTTGGGTTTCGTGGATTATTACAAAATGACGAGGCATTTTATAATTTACCTTCGGCTTTTTATAAAGCAGCGAGCGTTTGCAAACGGATGGCACCGTTTGTAAAATGCCGAATTATAAAATCTGACTGCGACATTATATTATAAACTTTGCCGCCCGGCATGCGGAGGACGTTGGTTTAATTGCCATCTAAGGGTAAGTAGTAATTTTTTTTAACGTTTTTCTACTATAATTTAATTAAAGTATTCTCAAGCGTTGCGATTAGAATACAAATGAGTTATGTTTTGCGATTTCTCCCAGTCGCTTAAATATTTAAATTCTTACTGTTTTGTATTTTTTTTTTCATTTTTTTGCTTCAAACAACAACCGAAACACTTGGAGTTTAAAGGATAGCAGTTGTCACTTTCCAGCTTAATACGTTTAGATACAGACGGTTGTGTGTGAAAGAATCCGCATGGTAAATGCTAAGGCGGTAAAAGAAGTTCAGTACGTAATATCCAAATCAAATAGTACCTACGGCTCGCGCTAAACCGTTTGTCTCAGTTTTTCTAAATGGCAGTAGTTATAACCGTCATTGGCCAGTGCGGTAGGTTATAGCCCCAACTCTGAAACTCTGAGCCCAGCTTTGGAATGGTTATCGACTAATAGCGTAATTTAGCGAACTTTAAATTGGTAAGCGAAGCTTAAAACTTCAAAGAGTTAATTTATGTAACATTATTATTACTATATTAGCCTTGACTGTCCACTGCTAGGTAAAGGCCTCCCTCTATTTCTTACACTGATAGCGGTCGTGAGCCAACTGTATCCAATTTTGGTGAAATGCATCAAGTTCGTCCCGCCATCTTCTGTCTGCCGCGGCGCCCGGTAAACATAATTATATTCTAATTATTTTTTATTTATAAATTACATATTCTGTGGTGGCTTTTTGGCATATTCGCCAAGTATCTGTAAACTTATCAACCAATAGTCGTAGTCAAATTACCTACAAGTTAATTTGTGAAATAGTTTCATACTATATACACTTTTAAACTTTCACGCTCCATTGAGCACACATATTTAGACGGCATTTAACACAAAAACTATTTAGTAAAAGTATCCTACGCATGCTTTTATACCCGACGTTTCGACCGTGTTGCACCGGCCGTAGTCACGGGCTGACTGAGTCTGCCCGTCGAAACGTCGGATATTAAAAGGTATGCGTAAGATGCCTTTCCTAAGTAGTTTCATACTGCCTCTACCTTGACTGTCGCTAAACTGTACATCCCGCACGTTCTCGCTATCATGACGCGACGTTAAGCAACTCGTGCAATGTAACACCGACCTGACAACTTCCATATGACCCCTACGTGACCCCCCTTTCGGCTATTTCTCAGTTACAAAGATATGATATGAGAGTCCCGTCTCAGAAACTATTTCGAAGAACATTTGTCACATAGTACGCTTTACGGAGAGCGCATGACAAAATGGTAAAAAGGTTTCGGGATTTTCGGTCCCCATTTTCTGAATTATCGCCCGAAGCCAACATATTTGCCCATTTTTTGTAACAAGCTAAAAATATTTTTTCGTATTTCGTATGGTATCAATACAAATCAATATAGATTTATTCCCAACAAAAAAAAACACTACATACTTCAGTTAGGTACAGTAACGATACGATTGTCAACCAGTGCACGTATTAAAAAGTTTGAATCCACTTTTTTCCCGCCAAGAATTCACTGGAAACGTACGTGAATGGGCACCAGGCACCGAGAACACGGTTGTAAAGCTAGGCGTACTTTGGTCCGAGACATTTATTATTTTTAATTCCACTATTATCATTAGCATCTTCTCTCTGTACTTATAAACAGAGAATATATTTTTAAATGACGGTGCTGTATGTGTGCTGCTGCTGTATAAGTGCTGGAAGTAAGTTTTGAAATTAGTTGACCAACGGACCCTAAAATACGCAATAACGCTTTAAAACAGAAAAAGCACAACATATTTTTCGCATCCGCGAGCTTATATTATGAATCTTCCTCATAGAAGACGCAATTGTAAGGTTATTATTAAACAAGATGCATGTTTATAAGCATCTTTTTAGAAAAAGAGACGGAATAGTGTTGGCCAAAGCACACATCCCTGTGGCACTCCCGAATTTGATCGTTCGCAAGTTGTTGCGAGAAAGCGGGTTAACATTCCGGCGGCGAGCTAAGTTTGTTAATACAGGTCAAGTCGCCTCGGGTAATGTACCGCGAAACAACTTTGATATAAGGTGCAACTTGTAAACTCCGAGTTTATTTTTATCGGTCGCCGTGCTTATGAAACGAGTTCGCAGTCACAAGAAGTTTGCGAGTTTGAGCATATTTAAGTCACATTTTGAGAAAACTTGCCGCTAAGGTGAGGCAACGTCGCAGTTTGGAAAATTCTTAACAGTTTGTTATGAATATTTGATAGCTCCCTATATGGCGAGGCTTTGGGATGGGTGACCATCGGAAACGACGTTAAATTGATAGCTACACAATTTGAGCACCGTAATCTAATTATCTATATACATAACTTGATATCTCCACAAGCTTTTTTTTACATTGAAGGTATTAATTCTTTACTTTCTGAATTAATTTCTATCGTCATAATGTAGTTGATTTTTAAAACTTTGTCTTACATAAACACTATCTCAAATTTGAAATAAATTGTCTGGTGGTATCTAAGTAGTATAGTATACAATACAATACAATTGTATGCAAACTCAAGAATGCTCGGCTCGCTCTTCACCATTTTCTATAATTTCCGATCCTCTGCTTGAGAATTATTTCGTTTCATATGGTAATTTCTTACGCTGTGTATGTAAATTTTTTAGTGTTTTTTGCTCTTTCAGAGTAGGTAATATTATGTGTATTCTGTAGTCAAACAGAAAGGCATGAGGCGTTGCGATATTATTCAGTAGTTTCATAGTGGTTTATGTTAACTTTTTCTAGCCGATGTATTTAATTACAGACTAGAATTCACTATCGTCTTGATTTATTGTCTCATACTCAATCTCAAACCATTTATTCCACGTAGCATCATAATGACCTTATCTCTAAACTTAATAACAACATGCTACAACGAAAACGACACCGCTCAGCATAAATGCACCTATTATCATTATGTATCATTATCATATTTAGCATATGTACCTAGTCCATTTACTTATCAATCCCATAAGTTCCCTCATTCGCTAATACTTTGTAAGTTGTTAGATAAAAATGACCGTACAAACAAAACACAATCAGAGACAACTAAAAACTTAGAGCAATAATAGGTAGAGGCTAGCTTATAACTAGAAACTAGAGGCCCCCTGCGACTTCGTCCGCGTGATCACTGCGTATCCCTTGACAAATTTCCATACAAGCCCTCCGTTCTGAAGGGATGCGTGAACATAGTAGCAATTGATGTTAGTCAATAATTTTGATTAATTAATCATTTCGGACTTCCTTTACAGAAATTGTTCTGCTTGTTTTATTGTTATTTTATTTATTTAGGTCTGCCAACAAGACACTAGCGTTACAGCTTTATTTTCTACCTATTGTTCTACCTTTCGCATCATAGATGAAAATGATGAACGATGTTTATCATTACAACATTATGAGAAATTATAATATTCACGTCAATAAAATCACAAGCATCATTATGTTGGTACTTCAACAATGATATTTTATTCAAATGTTTCAATTACGCCGATAAATATCCCGCCCCCATTAAGGGATACTTATTTAGGTAAATTTATGATAACCAATTTTTCTCATCCCACTTATACCAGAATTTGTGGAATAAATTAAGAATAAATATAACGGTAAGCCTCCTCGTTAAGCTATCTCGAGAGACGAGCAACATAAATATACTTAGTTATAATAAATATAAATCTCAATAGAAGGAACAGGATAATAATTGCAACTTCCGTAAATAGCTTTAAACAACAACACACATAGGTAGGTCCTTAAAAATGGAGACCTTAGTCCTGCTGTGAGAAAATGCCTATAGGCTAATAATAATAATAATTTTTATTTTAAGATGCACACTCAGCATGCATCTTGCTGCGAAGAGATAAGTCCCCTTGCATAGATAAGTCCACCAACCACACTTATCTATCTGCTTATTTTTATATAAATATTTTTATGTCAAATAAAAAGTTCTGCAACTTTCCTTTTGTAGCGGTCCACATCAAAATTTACATCTGTCTAGAAAGTTTTTGGACGTAGTAGCAATCGTCTTATAATAAATAACAATAAGAATCACTTTGCGAGAAAAAATCTTGTTTCTCACACAAATTTCACTTAACAAGACTTCGGGGAACATTTTATGGGTCGCCCCGAGGCTATAAAAATAACTATACTGGCTGTAATAATGTTTTGTTGTTATATTTTTATATTAGCCTGAGATTACTTGCGAAAATTACAAAGGTGCAGTAAATTATTTCGATAGTATAGTTTTGCGACGTTATTGACTGTTTTTTTTTAAGTAGAGCTAATTATTGCGATAAAGGCCGCTTTTTATTTCTATAATTTTACAATATTATTGCTATATGTATGATGGCGGATATTTTAATAAAAAAATAAAAATAAATATGTGAAGAGTCATACTTTTACGTAATTGTTACGCCTCTAGTGGAAGATGAACCTTATTAATTTCTAAACAATAAAAAAAAATCATCGTCAGCCTATACACGCCCCACTTGTGGCTGCCTTCTCACATGCAGCACATGTAGGATTTTTTGTCATAACTCACCACAATGGTCCAAAGCAGGTTGGTAGGTCAAACAATTCTACCAAACATTAAATCTTAAGCGTAGCAGAGTTTCACGTGTAGACACAAAAGGTGCGAATCGTACATAGGTATATACTTGTACATACATACTTAATTATAATCACGACTTTATCACCAAAGGGTTAGTCAGAGAGGCAATGAGGACAACAAAAGCAGTCCTCTACCATAGTCCACTTTTCACCAAATAGCGACTGTACATGTTGGGAGTACGTGCAGTCTTTAGTCCGTTAGTCGCCTTTTACGCACCCAATGGAAGAGAGGAGTGGCAGTATTCTTTCACCGCTACGCGACACGGTTTATTTACCATTTTAATTCAAAACCCACCACAATAACCCAAAGAGGGTTGGTGGGTCAAAAAATTCTACCAAACATTAAATTATCGTAACAGAGTTTCACGTGTGGACACAAAAGGTGCGTATCGTCCTACCATTAATTAATCCAAGGTGCTATCTAGTTTACGGTTGAGCGGCCCATTGTATTTGGCCTATCGCATGCCACAGGGCTGCGTGGACATCGGAACGAGTAGATTATGCAGAGCAGACTACAGTATTAGGCATAAATTATTCACTCTTTGAAGAAGGAGATAGACTCTTTTATGTTTACCGTTTTATTGAAAGTAGTGGTTTTTCCGCTAGTGCGTTGATCGGATTATAAAACTTAATAACTTTATTTATTAAACATAGGCCGAATAACAAGTTTTTTGGCCCTCCCAACAAACCTTGCTCGCTTAGAAGAGGGCTTTCTATAGACGAGAATAAAACAATAGATTATCGTCCAATGTTGCTTAGACGAAGTTAGTTATCGGTAAGCACGTGGTCTTCGTCTCACCTGACGCTAAGTGACTGATGGTCATCGTGAGCCGAAGATGGAAACGCACTTCACCCGGAATTCTCAATACTGATGAGCTGGCTATCTTATATCTGACTGCCCGCACATAACAACTCAACCAACACATTAGCAGTTTAAAGGAATGATATAAGTCAACTTAGAGACTTAAGTTTAATTAGGGTTTTAAAATGGTTTTCGCAACGTGTTTTAGCTGGTTTATAGTATTTTAGTAACTTTATTAAAGTCTTTTGCTGTAATAAAGCATAAACATAATATTTTATCAAACTATAAACCGTATAATAGTTTAAAAAAAGCAATTCTACATATGAAAGCTGTAGTGTATACAGCTACTACCATTTCTCTAGACATATAGCTCTATACTGTATTATAAAAAGGCTTAAGATGTAAAAGAGAATCCATAGAGTTCGTCTTTAAACTCTAAGCTTGATAATAGATTTTTAAAGAAATATAGCTGTTTTCTGGAATAATTAAAAACCCTAATAAATTCATTTTTATAAGGGCCTAGACCAAAACCTTAAACCAGCCTTTTCCTATATAAGTTAGACAATGAAGAGCATTCATAAACGCTTTTTTGTAAATAAGAACGAACGAATACAGAGAATTGTTAAAAACTTGAAATCTAGTTAAGTGTTGGCGTCAAATGTCAAGGGTTACCTAGAATTTAGAAAAGCGCTGAAAAGCAGCAATTTTAAATAAACGATTTTCATATATTTTGCCCTATGGTTCTAGAACAATTGTGCGTACACCTTGACAAATAAATTTAAAACTCTTTGAGCAAGGTGAATATTAGCATATGGTCTTTTACACTAATTAGAAATAATATTACTAGATAATAACTATATTGCGGGGTAAGGGCGGGGAGGTACCGATCGCTCTACCGCGGCGAGCCGGCCGCAGCCGTACGTATCTACGTATCTGACAGATAATGTATTACACGTTTAATTCCGTTAATATTATTTCCAAGTAGGTAACTAGGCAATAAACATAATAAAACACCTACCTGTTGCATACCTAGACCTACCTACCGTCTTCCTATTTTATATATTGTACCCTAAAACGCGGAATATCAAGCTATAAAATATATTTCTGGAAGACTTTTATACAGCCAAAACCTGTCTGATATCTCTCCTCCAGCCACACACAAAACATAACCCTATTTACAGAATATATTTAGCTTTTAAACAGCTTGGGGCTGTAAAATAAATGTTTTCAAGATTTAAGAAGTTACAATAAATTGACGCCAATAATAAAGTACTCATGGTTTACGAAATCCCTTTTTGGGTTCCTGATTTGCTCTAAAATGTATTTAATTCTATTCTACTAATTTTTTTAAGTAACTGATATCAATTAGAAACCCAAATATTGCGTAAATAATCGCAAACATCATGTCACCTACAATTACTTTTTTTTTACTTTTTTTACCCAAATTAACTTTTATTGACCGCTTAAAAATTTTGACTAAAATAAATATATACTTTCACAGTATACTGATCCCCGCATCCATTTTACGATTATTATAGATAAAAACAAACAAACACCCAGCAATATTTATGACAATTGCACTGAAGCACAAGTTTTTTGTTAGACATATTTATCTGCGAACACATTGCTTTTTTAAAGCTTTAATAAATCATTCTTCGTTCAAATAAACTAATGTAGATGTAAGATAGTTATTGTACTAAAACCTGCATTAAAGATGTTACAAGGCAAAACAATAGAGTAAAAGTATAGTAATAAGCCATTAACCAGCCTCAGTACAGCCATTAATCAGCTCTTGTAAAGAGCTTAACCAACCTTTCTAAGGAATAAAGCTGTTTAATATGGTCCTCTTTCGCACTTAAAAGGGATGTATAAGCGCCTAAACAGTACTTTAAACAGCATCTGAAACTAGCTTAAAGAATCAGAAACATCTGTTTATCAGCTCTTTTACAGCTAATTTGTGTTGGTTGGGAATGCTACAAATATTGTTAATATAACGACATATTTAGATAATAATTATCGTTTATTGTTCTCGCTCAAGGAGCTCGATGGCGCAGCGGTTATCGCGTTTGGTTTGCGATGGATGGGTGACCAAATAAAAAAAACATCTCGAGCTCCTCCGTGATTCGGAAGGCACGTTAAGCTGTTGGTCCCGGTTGTTGTCGTAAGATGGCAGACGTTAAAATCCACCAACCCGCATTGTGCCAGTGTAATGGGTTGTGGCCCAATATTCCCACTTGCTATTGTCCACGTGGGAGGCCTGTGCTCAGCAGTGGGACGTTTAAAGGCTGATAATGATGAGAACGATGTTTATTGTTCACACCGGCTACCCTACTACTACTACCACACGTAATATTCGTAGTAGTAGTAGTAGTAGTAGTAGTCAGTGTGTAAATCTCGTAAAAAATTTAGTGATAAACTATGAAAAAATTACACGCCCCTCCACAATGTGTGTGTGTGCATATACGCCACATACATAAATACATACATGATAATGGCGACTATTATCCCCGAAGGGTTAGTCAGAGACTAGGCAATGAGAAGCCCAAAAATAGTCCCCTGCCATAGTCCACTTTTTACCAAATAGCGACTGCACAGTGATTAGCGTGACAGGTGGTGAGCCCATCGCCGCCCTAAGCTGTTAGACGTATGTGCATTATTTAGTCCGTTAGTCGCCTTTTACGACACTCAAGGGAAGAGAGGGGGTGATGGTATTCTTTCACCGCCACGCAACACGGTGTATGCGACACATTGTACATTAAACCAAAGTTTACAGTGAATTAAAGTACTAAGTGCTGAAAAGTTGCAACAATGTACCAAAAAGACGGTTATTGTTATTGGTAATGCATCTTATCACAATACTTAGCGAAAAATATGGGTGTGTAATGTTTGATATAAATACTTATGATCTAACGTTCATTTAATATAATTTTATTTTATATAATTTCGTTTGATATAACAACTGACTTGATATAATAAACATTTAATGTAATTTTAGAATCTATAATTTCATGTGATATAATGTTTATATGATATAATAAACATTTGATATAACAATCTAATGGTATAAAACATTATTCATATAATACTCAGACCCAAAGGGCACCCTTCAAGAAAGCAAGCAAGCAGCATGCGAGCAAGCATGCAGCTTGCTAGCAATCATGCAGCATGCAAACCAGCATGCAGCATGTAAGCAAGCATTCAGCGTGCAAGCAAGCATGCAGTGTGCAAGTAAGCATGCAGAATGCAAGCAAGCACGCAGCACACAAGCAAGCATGCAGCAGGCATGGTTTCTTTCACGGCTTAAATTACACTCTAGCGTAGGGCAGACAAGTCTACGTGGAGTCGGTTTTGCCACTGACTGTTGTGGCACAACCTTACCAAAAACGTAACGTATTAACTTCTAAGGATTTTTTTAAAATCAAATTGGGGTTAAATGCTTATGTTATTTTAAAGTAAAAATTATATCAAATGAAGTTATAGAATATGTTATTATACCAATATAGCTTTAACGAAAAAGTTTTTTTAGAATATAAGTATTATAATATCCAGTGAACGTTATGTTCTTTGTAATTAGTTCATATTATGAAATGATACGCACCCGAAAAATATACCTGCTTCAAATAGCAATAAACCAGAAACGCAAAAATGCACAAAGATTAAAAACGTAACTTTGAAAATTCCATGAAAAAGATCGATCTTTACGATCTAATTTTAATAAACTAATAAGACAAAAGGGCGCTTGTTATTGATTCTATTTGCAAAACAGTACGAATGCTTCATTTACAAATTTTAGAATTCCGCCTATTTATTTCAATTTCTTGTAAATAACGGCAATACTACAAAGAGGAAAAATAATTAAGCAACCATGCCTTAAGGGAATGATAGTAAGTACTTAATTAACCAAATAATTTCGAATTAATTTTGATTTGTGTGCTCGCTGGCCATAGCCAGTACCTAGCAAATTTCAAATTCATGCCGATTTATTACTTGACTTTTAAGTCAATTCGACCAGTCATAATTAAATCGCCGCTCGATGTGGCGTACGTGTGTCAGTCATATAAAAATGTCATGAGGTGACTTAAGTTGACTCAATCTATCGAGCGACAGATCCATGTTTTTGTTTAGGTTTGGTCTACGAATGCCATAGCTGCAAAATTCACACATCTGCATTTGAACACCGATGCATTGTAAATATTATTACACACTTACCATGTGCCAAAATAACGTGGTTGCTCTCTTACTAAAAAGTATCCCTTCTATGCAACCTAATCTTGGTAGTCGGTATAGCTACAGCGCTCCGAGTGGTGTCATCACAGCCCCTCAAAGGTGAAAGCACAGGTCACATGACACCAATGGGGGCTTCCATTTCCGAGTGAGGCTATTGATCAAGTAGAGCCGGGTGTAACCCTTGTATTGTTTGCAACATTAATCATTGCGAGCCAACGAATGAATGCTCGTACTTCAAATCTCGGTGTTTTAATTTTAAAAGTTTTGATAAAATGTTTACTAGAAAAAAATCAACCAGTCTCAGGAAGCTCGAGTGGGATTTGAACCCACGACCTTTGGATGTAAGAGCAGTGGACCGACAAAAACATTTTATCAGTTATCTATATAGCATTGTGAATGCAAAATTTCAATAATAAAGATATTTAAAAGTTTTGTTGGCTACATTTGGTAAAGTACACTTTAAGAGGGTGCCGCGCGATCGCAAAAACTGACATAAGTCTCATAATGAACTTCAAAGCAAAATCAATCTGATATTTATAATTAGAACAATTCTGCTTTGAAGTTTCAGATCTAGTAAATTAATTAGAGAAATGTTTTTATTCTGCGAAATGTACAAAACCATCACGCACTTGTATTAAAAATTAAAATTTACTGTTATAAGATGGGGGGCCCTGCGGAATGTCAATACAAATATTTTCATGTAAGAATTATTCCTTCAGGCGTAAAATTAAGAAAGTTGACGTAAAAATATGTTGTTAGGAGTCATTAGATTCATGTACTTATTGTTTGTTATTGTGAGAATTTGTTTCAAATTTCAACAAGGCTATGACCTTGTGCAATGATCAGGCTAACTTACATGAGTTCTTTTAATGTATTTAACTAACTCAGCGCATAGTACAATTGACTTAAAATACGTAAATTTTCACAATTTCGTACAGGACCACCTTAATGTAAAATTACTTATTCGCACACATTTCAAGTAGGTACCTTTGTCTTATCTTAGCTAAATGTTTAAAATATTGTAAAATATTTATATTCAGATCTCATTAGATGTAAATTCTATGAGGTATGAACAAATTTAATCCATTAACTAACTCAGCGCATAGTACAATTGACTTAAAATACGTAAATTTTCACAATTTCGTACAGGACCACCTTAATGTAAAATTACTTATTCGCACACATTTCAAGTAGGTACCTTTGTCTTATCTTAGCTAAATGTTTAAAATATTGTAAAATATTTATATTCAGATCTCATTAGATGTAAATTCTATGAGGTATGAACAAATTTAATCCATGGATATACCTTATATACATATAGATATACAATGTAACCTGCACTCTTGTTATGCATTATTTTTAGTATGTGGCCGAATGATAATAACATAAAAGTTTTTATGTAGTTATACTTAAGTTTTATACAGAAAATAAGTTTATTTTATTATTTTATTCTATTCTAAATCCACGAAGTTCTGTGGGTCTATCCAATACCTCGGTGGCGTAGTGGCACAAAAGTAAGGAAACGGAACAGAGACAAAGCTTCATACAACTGAGCCGTAGTGAGTCTCTCCGTTTGTCCACTGGCCGGGCGAGCGTAAATACTCTGGTAAACCCGTTTTAACCAGTGGCGGCGCGTACGCGACGCAGCTGGATGAGCGGCTAGTGGACACACACACATGCGCCGTATGCTTGTAGTAGTTTACTCGCGACGGCGCGGTTGTATGAAGTTTTGTGTCTGTTCCGTTTCTTTACTAATGCGGTAGTGGTCAACACAACGGCCCGGATTGCGGAGAACGTGGGTACGATTCCCATCTGTGTTAGTAATTTTTTTCAACATTTCGTTATCTATCCTATGCTAGCTAGGCTAGAAAAAAAGAATGATGAATGTATAAGACATTTACGGAACCAGGCTAAAAGCAAGTAAGCCGTGTCTCAATAAACAACAATATTAATAATGGAATGTTGGTTATAAATAAAAATCGCCGAGAACAGAGGCGGGGGGAACAAATAGCCACTCGGCCGTACCCTGGGCAAACAGCTAGTGCGATAATGTAATCCCCCCATAAATTATTCAGGCAGCCATACGAATTAATACGAAAGCTTTTTATTTCATACCGTATGTCGCTGTCAGCAAGCGAAATGGACAACAGCTTAAATTCCTAACAAAAAAATGGAACAATTTTTTTTCATTTGTGTAAGTATTACATTAGACTTGTTCTTAAATAAAACAAAGTCTGTTTAGTCACATCATTAATAACTTAAGAACGGCAGTATCGATTTCAAAGATTTCTCGTAAGCGACTTCCCTAATAAGTTTTTAAGTTTTTTTGTAAGGAATCACACAAAAAAAGGAGAAAAGAAATGCCATTGCTAATTTTTTTTGCTGGCTCTGCTCAGGGAGGCAATCGCGCTAAATAATCTCAACATATTGAATCTTGAAAGATAGATCTTGAAATAGCTGTATAATACACATTGTAGCGAATAAAAAACAATAGTGAAAAGCGTTGAAATATTTCTACAAATCTCAGTGTCAGAGTGTTCAACCCAGCCACCCGGATTACGGCTTGAGTTCGATTCTCACCTGAGGTAGCCAACGTTTCAAAATCTTATAATTTATAACTTAATGCCTCTAAGGCATTATATAATTCGTTTTAATTATGATATATGCTATATGACGGTGAAAGAAAACTACCACCCCCTCTCTTCCATTGGGTGCGTAGAAGGCGACTAACGGACTAAAGACTGCACATACATCCAACAGCATAAACCGGCGATGGGCTCACTATCTGTCACGCTGTGCACATGTGCAGACGCTATTTGGTAAAAAGTGGACTATGGTAGATGAAAGCTTTTGCTGTCCTCATTGCCTAGTCTCTGACTAACCCTTCGAAGATAATAGTCGTCTATATTATTGAAATTTTGCATTCACAATGCTATATAAATATAGTATAAAATGTTTACTAGAAAAAAAATCCCTGAGACTGGTTGATAATAGTCGTCATTATAATGTATGTATGAATATTAAATCTTTTGTCCGCACATTTCACAAAATGTCCGACGCGCCTCCTAGTGACTGCAACGCGCGCTCGCCGCTTTCATATGTAGACTGCATGCATCTGCATTAACAAAATGGCTCGTGTAACGGCATTACGCTCTCCTTCGAGCTTCCTATGACCCGGTTCAGTTCCTCGGGTGGCTTTTTCATCGTGGATGTATAGTCGGCCTAAAAGTAGCTTTTAACTTTAGTACCACAATCAACAGCCTAAAAACTTCCTACTACTGGGCACAGGTGAACATCATCACGTGGGGAGATAGGGCCTTACCTCACCACGCTGGCCCAATGCGGGTATATAGGTGGGTACCTAGGTACCATGTAACACCAATTCGTTTAGAACGATTTTGCTCGTACGACCAATAAGTATGATCATCACACAGGTTGGTATGATGTGTAAGAGGCAACAAAAATCAATTTACTGGATGTACTTTTTACCTTCTAAAAAACACTTGACATTAGCAATTTGCTAAAACGTTAATTTCCATCAGACTATCAACCGGATTAGCGGTTAGCAACTTATGAAGGACATCGGTAGGTCGGTAAAATCAAAGGGATCATTAGCGATCTAAGTTTTACCCGAGCAAATTTGACGGGTATTTATTTCGCAAACAGACAAGCGGGGCTGTATAAACATCGTGTTAACCATTGTAAATAAATCGAAGGCCGCAACCTTGGTACGCTTACTTATCTCGTTTGCGCTTCCATCTTCCATCTTAGGTCTCGGCTACGAGTAAAGCTTTGTTCGTATTAAGGTTAGTAAATTAAGCCTGTAGATAGAGTGCCACAAGCGGCATTCTAATACGATCGGATACGATGCCGTAATTACGGCATCCTAGTACAAAGTGTAGGCAGTGTATAAAGTGCCACAAGCGGCATTCTATCTCAATCGGTTTGGAAACCGTAACACATTTTTTATTTGCCATAATGTTCAGAAGACATAATATTCAAGAGACATTTTTGTATGGAGATAGATTTCCGTTGTCTAATAAAAAAAATTTACCTCAAAATGTCTTAACCTATCACGTGACCTGCAGGAGCACTGCAGCTAGTATTTCTGTTGTCTAATAAAAAACTTTACGGCAGATTAGGCGGCGTCACTCTTATACCGCAATACTTACGGTTCCCGAACCGATACTGTACACACTTCCGTAAATTAATGAAGTTGCGAGTACATTGCTTAATAATCAGCAGTGATTATTGCAGTCGTGATTATAACTAACATATAATCACGACTGTTATCCCCGAAGGATTAGTCAGAGACTAGGCAATGAGGACCGCAAAAGCAGTCCTCTACCATAGTCCACTTTTCATGAAATAGCGACTGCACATGTGCTCAGCGTGACAGGTGGTGAGCCCATCGCCGCTCTATGCTGTTGGATGTATGTGCAGTCTTTAGTCTGTTAGTTCGCCTTTTACGACACCCAAGGGAAGAGAGGGGGTGGTAGTATTCTCTCACCGCTACGTGACACGGTTCAAATCAATCGGTTACCATAAATCATGGGCGTATAAACGTCTCACAGATGTGCACAGGTCTTCACTCACAGTCAAGATCACATGGTGAGATTAGGCCATAACCTACCGCCCTGATTCATTTGGTTGGTGGCTTGAATCTCAGAAAATAAATAAATTAATAAACATACATGCATATAATCACGACTATTATCCCCGAAAGGTTAGTCAGAGACTAGGCGATGAGGACTGTAAAAGCAGTCCGCTGCCATAATCCACTTTCACCAAATAACATGTGCTGAGCGTGACCGGTGGTGAGCTCTTCGCCGCTGTATGCTGTTAGATGTATCTGCTGTCGCCTTTTACGACACCCAAGGGAAGAGAGGGGGTGGTGACCAATGACCATATCATTATTGGTGACACGGTTTAATATTTACACAGAATATCACGTGCATGTATTGCTCAATTGTACCATCGAAGAAAAGACCCCTCGAGGTAGAGATCCTTCGAGGTATTGACCTTTCGAGGAAACGAGCCATCGGTGAAGTGTACCGTCGAGGTAGAGACATCAAGGTAATGACCATCGTGGTAACGTCATTCGAACTAGAGTATCAGACCCATTTTCGTTTCAAATGCCCTACCTACATTGATTCTGATTTCGATTATTAACCGAATATTGACATCAGTAAAAACCTGTTTTATGAGAGCCAGTAAAAAGTTTTTTTTAAGAAAAACCCGTTATACAGGTCTTAGTTAGCAGTGGAGTTTTAACAAAGAGTATTAATGTCGCCAACAGAATTAGTCCCGCAAGCCGCAGTTAATTTCCCGTTTCAACCGGATTGAGCCAACGAGCTCTAGATTAGGGCGGAAATATCAGGTTCGAGGCATTTGTACGCGTTAGATCATACTTAACAGCTACACTGAACAAGACTTGGTAGGTATGTCAAGTTTAATTGTGTTTACAAACGTCGTCACTGCTTAAAATCATTGTTGTTAATTTAGTTTTACGAAATGTAAAAAGTTTGCGTTACAAATTATTTTTGATTTCTACTACTAAGGCCATGCCGTATCTTCCTCTTTTGCTTATATATTTTTATCTATATGGATAAAAGTAAAAGTAAACAAAGTTATTATTTTATTTAAGTAACCTCACTCAGAAGCATTTTCCATGTAGTTGTGATTCTTTTACCTATTCGCGATGCATTTTCTAACGATTGTTATTTGTGGACTCATCTATTGCTATTAGTAAGTAAATTTTGCCTGCACAACTAACATATGGAACAGAAGCTTAATTTAACTTCATTAATATATTATCAGCCCACACCAGATTTCGCAGACATATTAAATTAGTTCTAGATAATTCTATTACTGAAACATTGTGTTGCCTCTAATTAAGCTTAAATATACCCTTTATAGATAATTGTTAAATTAAATGCATCTCCGAAGTTCTGTGAACACTACACATTGTTATAACCTGCTTACAGCTCGTACAGCAACCGTGTCCCGTAGCGGTGAAAGAATACTACCACCCCCTCTCTTGACTTGGGTGTCGTAAAAGGTGACTACGGTCTAAAGACTGCACACACATCCAACAGCATAGAGCGGCGATGGGCTCACTACTATCACGCTGGAGACAGTGCAGTCGTTTTTCGTGAAAAGTGGGCTATGGTAGGGGACTGCTTTTGCTGTCCTCATTTCCTAGTCTCTGACTAACCCTTAGGGGATAATAGTCGTGATTATATGTATGTATGTTAACCCACCAATTGGGCATTGGGCCATCGTAGTGGGTTATGGCACAATATCCTTATATGCTGTTGTATATGTGAACAACAATGGGACATTTATAGGCTGATGAATGTGGTAATGATGGGGGAAGTCTAGAGGGAGACACACTATATGATCTTAAAGCCCATTTTTTTATAGCAGAAGGAGGCAAACGAGGTAGCGGATCACCTGATGGAAAATAATCACCGCCGCCCATGAACACCCGCAAAACCAAAGGCCGAGAGCTGGATCCACAACACTGTAGTTCGAGGCAAGAAATTTCGTTAAAAACGCACAGTAGTAGATCACCATCTATCAAGGTGATAGATGGTGATGTGGATGGAATGACAGTCGATTGCGTGTAGTGCGGTGTAGGAAATCAGCGGCAGGGATCCGGCCCACGGCGGATAAGGGACGGTATAGGTCTAGCATGCGCGACACGAGAAAATTTTCTCGACAATAAGTGATCACGTGTTATGTTTATACACGATATATCAAAAATAGACGTAATAGTAGTTTTTGCTTGTCTGTGGTATTTTTGTCTACAAACCCTAACATGTAATCATGGACGTAATAATTAGTATGTACAGGGCGTCCCACGGATATGCCACGTGGAGGGAAAGTACCTTGAATATTGTAGATGGAACATTTTACTGAAAGAAGACATTATTTGAATTTAAAAAACAATTTTAACTGCGTTCATAGATATTTAAATAATTACATGGTTGAAACGGGAATCGAACCCGTTACATGAGTAAAATAATCACCCTGTAGCTTTATCATACCGATCGAAAGGCTTCATCATAAGGATTATTTTTTGCTAAATAACATAGTGTCACAAATAAAAGGAAGACTAATTTTTAATACAAAATTAATCAAATGTATTTATTTCAATGTCAGTTGTACGAGATGTCCCAATGTCAGCTTTTCATTTTTCTGAACAAATTTTCACATCAAATGTTAAAATTCATGGTCTTCCTTTTATTTGTGACACTATGTTATTAAGCAAAAATTAATCCTTAGGATGAAGCCTTTCGATCGGTATGATAAAGCTACAGGATGATTATTTTTCTCATGTAACGGTGTCGATTTCCGGTTCAACCATGTAATTATTTAAATATCTATGAATGCAGTTTATTTTTTTTTTAAATTTAAATAATGTCTTCTTTCAGTAAAATGTTCCATCTACAATATTTAAGGTACTTTCCCTCCATGTGGCATATCCGTGGGACGCCCTGTATATACATTTATGCAACATAATTTTATCGAGTTTTGACAACTGTAACCGAGATAGTTTGTTTATAGTTTGTTGTTCCTGCCATCGAAGGAAGAGAGAATATCGTCCGCGACATAGCTAGCCCCGCTGGCAAAGCGCGCTACCACCTTCAATATTATCGTCACGTACCATCAGGTGAGATGACGGTCAAGTGCTTTCCTGTTGTTGATAAAAAAGGGAGTGTTAGCCTCTCCTACTTCCTGTGAAAGAAACTAGGAAGACTTACGCATAATCTGGGGTCACTGGCGGCCACGATGTATGCGTCATGCAATATTAGAAGATGAAGCAATTGTATAATAAGCTGCAAGCTGATAATCCACATTAGTAATCGTTTATTAATTATATGTATGATATTTATATATTTACTAACTATTTATATATTATAGAGTGTATATTATGTATCTACGGTGTATATATGTATATGGTGTATATGTATCTGAGTTGTATATAATGTTTATAGTTTATTTATGTATGAAATTTACCATATTTCTATTGTAGTTGTGCACCCTACCACTTATTTCTCTGCACCACCCTATGGTTGACTGGGAGAAAATGCCTAAGGAATTAAGTCCGCCTCTGTACAGTTGTACATAAAGTATTAAATAAATAAATAATAAATATATTATCGTGGAAACCAAGAACGGGAATGCAAAGCATCGGGAGACCTGTCCATGACGCAAGTGTATATTATCGAGAAAACCAAAAACGGGAATGCAAAGCATCTGCAGACCTACACACTATTCCGACGACATTTAAGCCGTCACGCTGCAGAGAATAATTTGACATGTGCTTCGGAAGGCACGATAAGCCGTTGGTTCTGGTTGTTGTCGTGAGATGACAGTCATTTAAACCCGCATTGGGCCAGCGTGGTCGGTTATGGCCCACTATCCCCACGTGCTATTTGTCCACATGAGAGGCCTATGTCCAGCAGTGACACGTTTATAATAGGCTGATGATGATGATGACCAGATCTAGACCTAACTAACAAAAGCACGTGGGGATATTAAGAGGGGCACCCTCGCGCGGTCGCAAAACCTGACATAAGTCTCTTAATGAACTTCAAAGCAAAATCAATCATATTGATATTTAAAATTAGAACCATTCTGCTTTGAAGTTTCAAACCTAGTAATTTGATTAGAGCAATGTTTTTATTCTGCGAAATGTACACAACCATTACGCGCTTGTGTTAAAACTGAAAATTTACTTTTTTAAGATGGGTGTGACCTGTGGAGTTCAATACAAATATTTTCATGTAAGAATTATTGTTTCTTGAGTAAAATTAGGAAAGTTGTCGAAAATAAAAATGTTTAGAAGTCATTTCATTTTTGTATTATTTGTTATTGTTTAAAAAATTTGTTTCAAATTTCAACAAGGCCACGACCTTGTGCAATGATTAGGCTAACTTACGTAAGTTCTTTTAATGTATTAACTATTTCAGCGCATAGTACAAGTAACTTTAAAATCCGTAAATTTTCACAATTTCGTGCAGGATCCACTTAAGCCATAAGCCACCACGCTGGCCCAATACGGGTAGGTTTTAACGACTGCCATCTCACGACAACAACCGGAACCAACGGCTTAATGTGCCTTACGAAGCACGAAGAAGCTCAAGATTTTTTTCTTATTGGACACCCATCAGGCGTCCTGCAAAATTTGCTTAGCGGGCAAGATCGCAAGCCGAACGCGCTAGCCGCTGCGCCATCGAGCTCCTCACTCATTATGCTTCTATGCCTTGTGATTTCATTTTATCTAATACCTAACAAATCGTATCACAACAAAGTGTTTAGCAGCAGAAATATTATTATGGGTGGTAGCTATCTTTTGTGATTTTGGACAGAACCCTGCCACCAGTCGACTGTTCTGCACCACCCTTTCTATACGGATTAAAACTCATTTGTAACATGGTGCCGACAAATTATTTTAATTGGCTGCATTTCGTTATAAGCAGAATGAGCTCACCGTCAATTTTGGTCTTGCACTGGACTGTTAATGAATCCCGGCTACAACTTCACTAAACGCGTATATCCGTATAGAGAATTTCATATTAATTATACACTTTTAAACTTTCACGTTCCATTATAAATACACATTTAGACGGGGATTAACACTAACGTCTAAACGTCGGTTATAAAAAGGTATGCGTAGTATGCCTATAATATGTAGTTAGCGTTAATCCCCGTCTAAATGTGTATTCATATTAATTGTTAGCAGCGACCCGCCCTCGTCGTTTAGCCGTTTTGTACAAAATATCTACAAATTATGATTATGACTAAAAATATTGTCCTTTATCAATTTTTTTTAAATGCTGGCTGCTTATTTTTTTTGGCAGGTTTTTTTTTTATTTAGTTTTTTGTTTTCTTTTCTTTTTGCTAAGGGATAAGCTTGAGCTTTAAGAGCTCTACTCTCTATGTCTTTTGTTTATCTATTTCTATTCTTTCTTTTAAACTTTTCTTTTATCTTTAAATCTTTTATACAATATTGTTCTTAATTCTACTACATTTTCATTTCCTTTTTTTATTTACAATTTTTTATTGATATTTCATCATTAGAGAAAACCGCAAAAAAATCTATTGTGTGTTTATTATTGAAATTTTGCATTCACACTACTACATTAATATACTTAAGGTAAAATGTTTACTAGAAAAAAACTGAGACTGGTTGATTTTCTTTCTAGTGAACATGAACGTGAACACAGGAAAACAGCGACTTTACTTTTTAATATGTAATGATGCCAGCATTATTCTATATTAATTTAAAGCTAAAGCTTAAAGCTAAATTAAAATCTAAAGCAAATCGAACAACAGTATTTAACCATCTCCGGAGCTCCATCCATCTCTACACCACAATTATGATTGAAAGTGAAAGGTAGCATAAAAACAAACAAACTCACTCTTGCTTAAAATATTAGTTAGGATTTAAATTGTAGTATGAACTACAAAATAACATTTTAGAGGACACGCTTTATTTACGCAGTTAGTTTGAATTAAAATAAAATGAACAGTAGAGCAACTGCTGTTCAGGGCTGTCACTTCATTAATGACGAATTTAAAAAAATACGTTTTTAATACAGTTGCTCAAAAAGTGGCGTATTGCAGGGACGTATAGCGTTCGGGATGTGGGCTATTACATACTCGAGCTTTTTTTTTACCTTTTCCGAAGTCGTGCGTTCTCTTTCCCAACTGTCAAAATAATGTCATTAACCCGTCGAGCGCCATATGTACGTAAGGGTGTACAAAATAGTTGAGAGTCATGAGTGTCTCTTGTACTTACCGGTGTACAACAGACTTGGCTCAGATTGGACGTTTTATTTTAACCGGTCCGAGTTGTAGTATACTAGTTTTGGCTATCAGTGAATTTTTTATGGTCCTTATAGATTAAATTAACATATCTAGTGGGATTCGGACCAAACGAAATATTTTCGAGAAAACAAGAAAAACAAATGTTACTGCGGTTTTGAGCGGACGCCAGCCATATTGGTAAAAAGTTGTGTTGTTGTGATTTGTTTTTATGATGTTATCTCGACGTAAAATATGAGTTTTCGTATGATTCTTATCCATATTTACTGGAAACTTAATACAGATTTTGTACAATGCAATAGTTGTGTGATATATTGGCAATTTAGATTAAACGAAGAGCTAGAAGTATAATTATGATATTTTGATTTTGTTAACAACTATGGCTAACATTGTGTGTTATAAAGTGCTATAATTTTATTCATATTTTGATTTTTTTGATAAAAGTGATTATAATCATTAATCAATTTGTAGATTATTTCCTTACCTTTTTTATTTACAGTTGGACATATGTACCTTTAGGTCACTATGTTACGCGGGTCGGCCACTTTTAATAGCGGCGGTGGTTTATTTCGGTTCCTAAGTTAATAATCGTTTTGTGAGTGAAGTTCAGTGCCAAAGTGTTTATGATTTATGTGACCGGTGCGTAGTAATGTAAACTAAAAAGTTATTATGTCAATTATGTTGTCTGTCGTTTGTTAATTATTATAAAAAACAGTAAAACCAAAGGTTACCTTTATGGAATATTGAAAACAAAAGAAAATCATTCCAGTGCCACTACAAGTAAGTCTTTATTGTTCATTCTAAGTAGTTAACTACGTACAAAAACTCATACAGAAAATAATGACACCTCATTCACGCGATAATCTTGTATAGTTATTACGCAATAAAAAGTGATGTATCGCAAAATGCCTGACACGTAAAGCATTTAATGCTTTAGGGTGGCTGGCGCGCCACGGGTTAAAAAGAAAAAACTAACCACGAAGTTTTTACAAAAAAAAAGTCATAGAAATTTTTATGATTCATGCAAATATTTCTTAAAAGAAGCTACTAATTTGTTTTATCATCAGATTTAATTCAATGAGTTTGATTTTGAGGTTGAGGTTTCATTTCATTTCGTCTCATTAAATTTAATTTTTATTTCATATCAATAAAAAAATTCTACTGAAGACTTGGCTGTATGGGCATAGTTCCCTTTGCCTACCCAGAATGGGTGAAGAAAACAAAAAAATCTCTGCTTACATTCTTTTACGGTTGGCGCCATTTTTCAAAAATATTTTTTGCGAGTTTAGTTGTTCGTTGCACAAAATGAGTAATTTCGACGATATTTTATTTGAATTAACACCACCGGAACTCAGTATAATTGCACAAAATGCTTCGGAGAACATTTTACCGGAAAAGTCAAAAAGTCGCTACATATCTCCATACGACGAATTTATTGCGCGGAGAGAAGAGAAAAAAGCAAATAGTTTTTTAGAAAATGTTATGTTGGCATACTTCTCCGAACTCTCAGTAAAATTAAAACCTTCTACGTTATGGTCGAAGTTTTTGATGATAAAAAGTATGCTGAAAATAAGGAACAACGTAGATGTAAGTGAATACCCAAAACTAAATGCTTTCTTAAAATGACAATCAGACGGTTTTACAACTAAAAAGTCGAAAATATTAACATCGAATGAAGTGGAAAGGTTTTTGAACGAAGCTTCTTTAGTATTCAAATCGCAAAATACAGTCAATATATTATTTAAAAAAATATTAATCAAATCTCTTTTTTTGTAGGTTGCGCTGATTTTTGGCATTGTTGGAGCTTGTCGCAGAGAGGAGTTAGCCAATATTACTTTAAAAGATATTGAAGCCCATGGAAAAATGCTACTGAAGGAGATTATCTTAGAATAGTGCAAATATATAAGAATCAGCGGTCCCAAAAAGCAGAAACCAACCGTTTTTTCTAAAATTATCAAAAAGGGAAGTGTACAGCTCAAGCAATCGGGATAAACAAATTTGGTAATATGCCAAAAGAAATAGCTACGTTTCTTGGTCTGCCGTATGCTGAGTATTATACTGGGCACAGTTTCAGGAGGACCTCTGCTACATTATTGGCAGATTCAGGAGCCAATTTGACGTCCTTAAAGCGACTAGGAGGTTAGAAGTCAGACAAAGTTGCAGAAGGCTATATTGCTGGTTCATTAAACAACAAACTAGAAACTGGGAAAAAAATCACACAATCCATTAATTTAAAGTCCAGTCCGTCTCCTTCACATGACAATACTGAAGAGAACGTTCGTCCATCTACCTTCGTTGATAATGATAATTCATCAGATCCAATTCCATCAGCTAGCAAGCGCCATTATATAACACCTTTGACAAATATACATGAACAATCGTACGAAATTAATAATAGTTTGTCTCAAACAGTAAATATGCAACCTAAAGCATCCCCAGTTAGTATAAAAACTATACCAATTTCAATGTATAATGTGAATTAGAACTTTTATAAGAAATAAATGATTAGTTAATTGAGTTTATTGTGTTTTTATTATTTTATTAAATTACTTAATTCTTTCGCAACTGTATTAAAAATAGTTGTTCAGTACACGTGCAGAACCGTCATTGCAACTTGTTCCGACTGTCAACCCTCACCTTCGGCTGCGCCTCGGCTCGGGTAGACATTTGTCGGAACTCTTTGCAATGACAGGCTTTCTGCACTCGTAATGAAATATACTATTTTCAACTATTTTCACATACAGATTTCCGTGATACCAATGGATTATTAACATTACAAGCGTGTGGGATTAATGAATGCAAGACGCTAACTACAAATACAGAATTAATTCAGGTGACTTTCAGAATAAGACCACTGGCCGGCGGCACGGCGGCGTCGCCATAAGGCTAAAAACCGAACAGCAAAGGTAAACAATCGACAAGATACCTAATATAAAATAGAATTATTTAACCTTTTTTTTCTAGAATAGAAATAAGGTTGAAATCTCGGAATGAAATGCTTAACGACTTTTAACAATGGCTAACGCTAAAAAGACATTTAGAGAAGGAAAGTAAATCAATAATACAAAATGATGTGTAAACATACAGGCTGAATTCAAATCATAGTTTATCGAATCTTTCACTTTCCTTTTACACTTTAATATAAATATTGAAGCTGAAAGGTAGGTAGTGTATGTACACTATAAATGATAAAACTTTTGGTAGAAACATCTTTATGTGATCATGGAAAACAATTTTAAACCATTGTGCTATAATGTACTACGTACTAGAGAAGACGCCTCAACTAGATTGTTTGTAACACGCATTAGAGCCAGCTCGCTCCAACTATATTAGTCTGTGGCAGGCGCTAGACGCAACAATACGTGTGTATTCTGTGTTCTATTTTATTAAAATATGCCTTTAAGTGTGCTAAGGTACTGTTTAAACAACTCATAAAATACAAATAAAACCAAAGGAATTACTTTTCACCTTGAAATACGTACTAAATTATCGATATACGAGTAACATGCATTTGACTAATTATTTTATCAAATCGCCGAGACATGAGTGCCCCGCACCACAGTACAAGTATCATTGTACTGTGCCCGCAACGCACCACACACTAGATGCCCGCTGTCATCTAGCTGTGCGCATTTATTGTATAGGACGTCTTCTCTAGTTTATTTACCTCAATGCTTTAAACTCTTTTTGTATTAAGTTAGAAGGATTACTCGCTGACAGCCCTATACACCTGCAGGGTAGCGGCAAATTTAAAAAAAAAGGAATTTGTTTCGCTAAAACGCGTTTTAGCGCAGAGTGGTTTGCGTGCGCCACTATCGAGCTATTCAAAAGTTGTTTGTACACCGTGCAAATGGTAAAGTTGCATTCAACTAATGCACCGGTTTCAAAATGATACAGTTACTGTTATTCTAATATATAAATAGATACTTAAACATTTCATTGCACATACAGAGAAAACAGATACACATAATCATAAAGTTTGTACGGGCAAAGGCGGTCTTCACGATAAACGCGATCTCTTAAAGTTTTATATTCATGCTTTAGCTAAAAATATAAAGTTACATACATACATATAATCACGACTATTATCCACGAAGGGTTAGGCCAGAGACTAGGCGAAGAGGACAGCAGAATACTGTCCATAGTCCACTTCTTACCAATTACCGACAGCTCATGTGCTCAGCGTGTCAGGTGGTGAGCCCATCGTTGCTCTATGTTGTTGGATGTATGTGCAGTCTTTAGTCCATTAGTCGCCTTTCACGACATCTAAGGGAAGAGAGGGGGTGGTAGTATTATATCTATCACCGCTACCGTGTCGCGTAGCAGTGAGATATAAAAGATAATCATTATAATTCAAAGAATAAGATATCGTTTATTTTATTAAAGGTTTCTTTCGGGTCTATATTGGATCGCCGAATTTTGGGTACTCCTATATGGTCAATGGCATACAAACCACAAGTCTTATTTTTTTTCTCACAATTTTTTTTCACTAGCCTATTTTTACTACGCCTAACTCTATATCGCCGTATTTAAACTTCCCAAATGCGATATTAGGCGGAACCATTCACAATCCCTACTATTTACAATTACTAAATTGTAATTCGCACAAAGTGAAAACAAGCAAGTATGCAGCATGCTACGCTGCGCTTCGCGATTGTCTTCAATTTCTAACCTATCACGTGACTTATATGAGTAGGGCAGCTAGTATTACTGTTGTCTTATAAAAAAAATTATAAGTTTGAACCTTTAATTATAATAATAAATGAGAGCATTCAACACTGCAGCGTAATCTTCGTAATGCCGAAAGAAAGTTATGCCGATACAATTTAGTGCATTTAATATTAGGGATTCTAAAATAAGGGTTTTCAATTTTTAGGCAAAACTTTAATAGTGCGAAAACAACTGGCAGGCTATAAAATTATTGTTCGATAAAAGTTAAGGCCAACATAGTGCGGCATTATAAATTAGAACTAAAAATTTTAGGCGATTCGAAGCGCAGTCGTTTCATTTATCTGTAGCCACTGGCAGCGCGTCGTAGCTTGTCGTAGCAGAAAGCTACGGAAAAGCCTACGCCGCTCTGTAGCTTACTTATTGCAACAGCAATCAGGAGGAAGAAAAAATTTAATGCTGAAAATTTTCATCAAGTACATTTTTTTTTTTAGTTTTTCTTCTTTTATTATATTTTTTGAGTTATTCTTCTCGTCTACCTTTCAGTATTCAAAGATTATTTTTAAGTCGTCGAGCACAAAACTTTAAATAAAAACATATAAGTATCTATTCTTATTGATTTTATCTTAAAGCTTTTTAAATAATTTTGTTCTCCTAATGCGTAAAATTTTACTTAAAATTGTGATGTTTTTTCTGTTTACTAAGTAGGTACCTATGTACGTAACTCTTTGATGTCGCAACGTAAGATAAAACAGTTTCGGTGCATAGCGCCGCACTCAAAACTGCACTTCTCGAAGTAATTATTTCTCCGTAAGAAACTAGATAAGGGGATCACTTTCAAACGGTCTTTGTTTAGACTTAGTTCTCGATCTACGCTTTAAACTGTATTACAGTGAACAGCATGAGCGGTACAAAATATTTTTTTCTTTAATTTTTGAAAGTGTGACTATTTGCAATCTGAGCGACAGCACTTGCAATTAAGCTCAATAGGGCGCCTTCAGGTTCTTCACTATGGTCAACTTACTTTTAAGTGAAATAACAATTACAGACAAAATGGTGTAAGGTGCCTTTACTAAACCACGTCAAGGTTAACCTGAGCCGAAGTATCGTGATTATATACATATTATAAACATTTAATTACGACTATTATCCCCGAAGGGTAAGTCAGAGACTAGGCAATGAGGACGGCAAAAGCAGTCCTCTATCAGAGTCCACTTTTCACCAAATAGGGTGGTATATTATATTCTACAACGGGTAAGCGCTTGGCCTTCATCTCACCTGAGGGTAAGTGACGATAAGGCCTAAGGTGGAAGCGCGCTTCATCCGGAATCCTCAACCACTGAGGAACTGGCTATCTTATCTCAAACTGTCGGAACACAACAATGCTATAAACATCGTTGTTATGGCGACAGACTTAGATAAGATGGTAATAGCTAAACAGGCGGACTTAACAGCCCTACCACCAACCAAACCGAGCACACAAAGATGTACCGCCCGCTGGGAATCGAACCCGGGACCTCTGAAACCGGTAGCTTAGCCACTAGACCACAGAGGCAGTTAAAAAAAGAGCTAGCCCATCGCCACACTATTCTGCTATGCGATTCTCTAAGCGACACATAGACGCTGCGCGCATGGCTGTGATTTGCTGTCTCTTTCCAATTGTATGAATATGAAAGAGACAGAATCATTTCTCAGCGCTGCGGCAGCCGCAGCTATCAAGGCTTTAGCTTAGAGAATCGCACGGCTGTTTATTGTATGTGCAGTCTTTAATCCGTAAGTCGCCTTTTACGACACCCAAAAGAAACGAGGGCGTGGTGGTATCCTTTCTTTGGTACGCGACATGGTTAACCTCACCTATACTACAGAAAATTACGTCTTGCCTTCGAGGAGACTGTATCAAATATGTATCAAAAAATAATGTTCATAAACAAATTATTGACTTTTCTTTTTGAAAATATCTACTATCACTAGGATTTTTACCGTTTATATCGGACTAGAGACTGCACATACATCTGAATTATGCGATCGATTACACTAACGCTATTCTTCCTATTCGTTAATCCCATACAATATGGATTCCACACAACTGCAACTTCCTACATTCGTGGTTCTACACAGCCGTTATTTTGACGCAATCGGGAAAGGTGAAAGCAAAAGCGGTGATGGGCTCGCCACCTAGTCCTGACACGCTGATCACATGTGCAGTTGTATTTTGAAGAAACGTGGACTGAATCTTTCTCAAGAAAAAGTAAAAATCCATGTAACACTAGATATTTGTACAAAGAAATCACAATAATTTGTTTTAGAGAAGACACCGCGATACAAGTGATACAAGTTGTGCGCACTAAGGTGCATCCCATGGGCTGCAAACGCCTCAGTGACTGCGCGTGATTCAAGTTATCTTATTAAGTTATATCAGACTTATCCCGCCCTCTCCTTTCCTCTCCCGGACTACACGTGCTGGTCTTAGGAACCCCCATCATACTGTACAGACTATCAGTACTCGTACCAAAAAATTTGGCAAGTCGTTCCTCTGTAAGACCATTCGGCTTTGGAATTCTTTGCCGGCGCATGTGTTTCCCAGCTCCTACAGTCCCAGGTCTTTTAAGCGGGGCGTGAAACGGCATTTATGCAGGCCGTCATGAAAGGGAGCGCTCGTTATCGTGCTTATTCCACGGTGGGGAGCGCTCTCATTATTTTGGACTGCATCGGCTGCTTACCATCAGGCAGGATGCAGTCACTATGACGAGTCATTATAAAAAAAAAGAAAAAAAGTGATTGTGGACCTTGCGGCTCCACCTTAGTCACAGTATAAATCCTACTAATATTATAAACGTGAAAGTTTGTATGTATGGATATTTGTTACTCTTTCACGTAAAAACTACTGAATGAATTTGGTTGAAATTCGGCATACAGATAGTTTATAACCTAGAATAACACATAGGATACTTTTTATCCCGATATTCCCACGAGAACATATGGATGGATGTTTATTATACTTTCACGTAAAAACTACTGAATGGATTTGAATGACATTTGGCATACAGATAGTTTATAACCTGGATTAACACATAGGATACTTTTTATCTCCATATTCCCACGGGAACGGGAACCACGCGGGTGAAACCGCGAGCGGCCGCTAGTATACTTATATTTATACTGTGCCTTAGTTGCGCACAAACTTGCTTCGCGGTGTCTTTTCTAGTTTATTGTTTATTTGTACTTCATGTTTACAAACAATCTTCCTCGAATTTGACCGTAGTAGGTTGCATGTCGCGTAGCGGTGAAAGAATACTACCAGCCCCTCTCTTCCCTTGGGTGTCGTAAAAGGCGAGTAACGGACTAAAGACTGCACATACATCCAACAGCATAGGGCAGCGATGGGCTCACCACCTGTCACGCTGAGCACATGTATAGTCGCTATTTGGTGAAAAAAAGGTGAAAAGAATGTGATGAATGTGATGGTGAGACGAAGTGAAAAGAATGATATAAAGCCCTCGTTACCTTACTCTTACCAAAGACCTCCAGAGAGGGAGTGGCTGAAAATCAGCGCTGCCTAGGATCCTCCCACCAGGTCAGCACATGCTGAGATACATCCAATTGCTTTGTTTGTTTTCATTTTTATTTATTTATTGTTTGTAATACAATAAGAAGCATTAAACGTTTTTTTACTTTACTTTTATTTTACTTTAAAAGTTAACTATGGTAGAGGACTGCTTTTACTGTCTTATTGCCTAGTCTCTGGCTACCCTTCGGGAATAATAGTCGCGATTATATACATGTATGTATGCTTTATCGAATTTGACCGTAGTTATAGATTTGCTGGATAAACCCAAACTGGTGGTTGGAGTTCACTATTAACATACCTCATTTCTGTTAACTGTTTTGAGGACAAGAATCTGTCGTGCTACCAGGAACTAGTTCAAACTAGCTCCACACTTAGCGGTTCACGGTATTAATATTAATACCAGCTAGTTATTAATTCCGCTGTCGAACTTTGGTAATGAAACGCGAAACGTGGCGCTTTCAAAAGAACTTGTACGTTGTGTACACATTATCGAGTGCGTTTCTTATGGGACAGAAGTAATGCTGCATAAGTTATTTTGGTTTTTATTTATAACTTTCAGTAATCAGTTGACGTGGTAAAGTGCGAATTGGAAACCCCAAAGGGTTAGTCAGAGACTAGGCAAAGAGGACCGCAAAAGCAGTCCTTTACCATAGTCCACTTTTCACCAAATAGCGACTGCACATGTGCTCATCGTGACAGGTGATGAGCCCATCGCCATATATGCTATTGTATATACGTGCAGTGTTTAGTCCGTTAGTCGCCTTTTACGACACCCAAGGGAAGAGAGGGGGTAGTAGTGTTCTTTAGAGACACAGTAAAGTATCTATCTACACACATCAAAAGTGTCTAGGGATCAAGCATTTTTATGCGGATTTCTTGAGATTGAGATGTGGCTTTGTAATAAATTTATGATTTTATAAATTTATATGGATCCTTTTTGGTGCATTTCATAATTTGAAACAGGAACTTTCAATCAATTTCTAGTAAAAGATGAAAATCAGCTGTCAATATTTTCCCTATAAAAACATACAACGCATTGAAGACATTATTAGTGCTACTGTTTCCCTACTACTGATTAAAACCAACGTTATTATGGAGCGGCGACGTCATTTAAGCAGGGAAGAAATGCTCAGAGCCGTGGGAATGATAGAAGCTGGTTCCCGGCAACGTACTGTGGCTTTAGCTCTGAATACAAGTCAGAATGTTATCAGTCGACTTTGGACACGTTACCGAAGCACTGGTACCGTGGCTGAGCGCCATGGAGGACGGTATCGCTGCACCACACGGAGACAAGACCGATACATTCAAATCACAACTCGAAGAGCTCCAACAATAACCGCCATGATGTTAGCCGTGAGGCTTCATCACTCTTCAGGGAACTTAATTAGCGACCAAACAGTCAGAAACCGCTTGCATGAAGTGAACCTTCATTCCCGAAGACCGCTAAGGGTACCACCTATAGCAATGCACAATCGTAGGATTCGATATCAATGGGCTCTTGAACACAGAAATTGGGCAGAAGAACAATGGCGTTTCGTGTGCTTTTCTGATGAGTCTCGTTTTGGTATGAGACCGGATACAAGACGTATACGACTCTGGAGAACCCCTGGACGCCAACAGCGATTAAAATCCTGCCAGGAAGTCCATCCTTATAGTGGTGGAACCATCATGGTATGGGCGGGTATTTGGATCGGCGGAAGAACTGAGTTGATTTGGATCAGAGGCAACCTCAACGCTCAAATTTATGCTGAGACGATTGTATCAGACGTCATCGTTCCTCTACAAGTGCAAATCGGTCCCTTATTTCAGTTAATGCATGATAATGCACGACCGCACACCGCAAGAGTTGTAAGACAGACTCTCGCCGCAGCTAACATCAATGTCATGCCCTGGCCTGCTCAGTCGCCAGACTTGAACCCGATTGAGCATGCATGGGATATTGTACAGAGAAGAGCTCTGCCAATATGGAGGGTATCCAGTCGCAAGAAGACCTTTTTTTGTTGTTGCAACGAACATGGGCGGCCATTCCACAGCGTGATTTGGATGAACTCATTTTGAGTATGCCAAACCGATGTTCTTGTGTTGTTAGTGTTCGCGGTAGAAACACGGATTATTAATTGTTTAAGTTACCCAATAAAATTTTAAAGAAAACTGTTATTTCAGTCTTTTTTTCGAACTTTAATGTTAGTGGTTCAAATGTCAAAAATCCCTTCATTAGGAAAATGGCAAATTTCTTTATTAATGCAAAGGTGACTTGGTTTATCGTTACTGTAGACAAACGAAAACACTTTATTTGATGAATCCTTAAAGAAAATTTTAATTAATATCAATCAGGAGAAAAGTTATTGCAAAAATATATGTTGATCCCTAGACACTTTTGATGTGTGTACTTAGGTAAGTAATATAATCACGACTATTATTCCTGAAGGGTTAGTTAGAGTCTAGGCAATGAGGACTGCAGAAGCAGTCCACTGCCATAGTCCAAGTTTCACCCAATTACAATTGCACATGTGCCTAGAGTGATAGGTGATAAACCCCCCGCCGTATGATATTGAATATTATATTATAATAAATGAATTTTCCTACACTCACACCAATTATCTAGCCCAAGAGAAGTTATGAAACTCGTTAAAAGGTTACTAGACAACGGATAAACATACTTAAAATACTTAAATACATACTTATTATACATTGTAAAGAAAACACCTAGACCCGAGACAATTTAGAAAAACAATAATTTCTAAATTGACCCGACCGGGGATCGAACCCGGAACCTCAGAGATGGCGACACCATGAAAACCGGTGTACAAACCACTCGACCAAGGAGGTCGTCTATATGTGCAGTGTTTAGTCCATTAGTCAGTCATTAGTCAGTTAGAAGAGAGGGGTTGGTAGAATTCTTTCAGTGAGTACATACATACAAGGCTCGGCACGGCGAAATATCGTGAAAAGTAAAATATAGTGAGTGATGACTATTGTCTCTGATCTCTTCTGCCCTTGAGACCATACCTTTTACTAGAAAAAAAAAAAAAAAAAAAAAAAAACAACCAGTCTCAGGAAGCTCGAGTGGGATTCGAACCCACGACCTTTGGATTGCCGGTCCACTGCTCTAACCGCTGAGCTACCGAGACCCCAGAAGACTTGTTGAATTCTTCCTAGTAGTTTGATTTACGCTGCAAGCCAGCGGTATTACGTCACTGTGAAGTCTACCCTCACATTCGAAAGAAATACTATTGCAAGTGTTTAACAATCGATAAAGACGTAATTGCTTATAAATATCTTTATTATTGAAATTTTGCATTCACAATGCTATATAGATCTAGGATAAAATGTTTACTAGAAAAAAAAAAAAAAAAAAAAAAAAAAAAAATCAACCAGTCTCAGGAAGCTCGAGTGGGATTCGAACCCACGACCTTTGGATTGCCGGTCCACTGCTCTAACCGCTGAGCTACCGAGACCCCAGAAGACTTGTTGAATTCTTCCTAGTAGTTTGATTTACGCTGCAAGCCAGCGGTATTACGTCACTGTGAAGTCTACCCTCACATTCGAAAGAAATACTATTGCAAGTGTTTAACAATCGATAAAGACGTAATTGCTTATAAATATCTTTATTATTGAAATTTTGCATTCACAATGCTATATAGATCTAGGATAAAATGTTTACTAGAAAAAAAAAAAAAAATCAACCAGTCTCAGGAAGCTCGAGTGGGATTCGAACCCACGACCTTTGGATTGCCGGTCCACTGCTCTAACTATTTTTTTTTTTTTCTAGTAAACATTTTATCCTAGATCTATATAGCATTGTGAATGCAAAATTTCAATAATAAAGATACCATACCTTTTATTATATTCGTGTTCTTTAATGCAGATACAGTAACTTAGATTAATATTAAAACAGTCAAAGAAGTAAATACTCTTTTATGATATTAAAATGTATTCGCAAAAAAATCGATTTTAATAAAAAAATGGCAATGGCATGTTAATCGCTGTTTGGTGAAAAGTGGACTATGGCAGATTACTGCTTTTGCGGTCTATAATGCCTAGTCTCTGACTAACCCTTCGGGGATTGCAGTCGTGATTATATGTATGTAGGTATGTATGAATCATATTTTTTTTATAACGCAGAAACATGAAACACTTTCATAGCCAAACTAAAAGTGGACGCTTTTATGAATTTAAGGCTGCTTTCACATCAGAGCTGTGCGGAAAGCGTAAAAATATCATCCAATAGAAACACTAAATGCACGGTGGTAAGGTTTTTTTATATAGGTATTGTATATCGTAAAAATTTATACAAGAGTGGACCGGGATAAAATTTCTCAAAATATAATTTTGCCTCGCAATCGACAGGGAAATGTTTGGAAAGGCAACATTATGGTGTGCAAAAAAAATTGAGTATTGAACAATTATGAGTAGAGTCACGAGAAGAAGACGACTTAGTTCAGAAATTTCATTACTTAACATTAACATCAGACATAGATCCCGTTTTCTTAGTACGTTTGATTTACTAACTTATAGAAACAATACGTCTTATTACAACCCCGTTGTAAGAATGTGTCGGACTTACAATGAATATACTCGCGGTGGCAAGAACATTGATATGGACATATTCAATGGAAGGTTTTTTCAATATAAAAGAATTGTATCCAGCATTGTAAAAGCCAAATGGTCCTGAACTTATCAAAATCAGAATGTAATTAATTTATAATTCATAATCGTTCAGAATAATATTGAAATGCTATTATGTTGTTATCCTGCTTAGTTTTATTAATAATCTTACTAACGATTTATTTTTGAAATTATTTTAGATTTTTATTGTGTAAACGTAATTTAACTAATTCATTTTTTTATACCTTTTTTACTATTACTACCCGCATGCTGATTATTTTATCATACTGTGTACACTTTAAGTGGATTAGGCTAAGTCAAAAATTCAACTTATTATTCGAATATGTATTGGCTGTAATCTGTCAGTGTACCATAAACAAATAAATAAATAAAATCGACTGGATAGCGACTACCTTAACCCTTCAAGGATCAATAGACCGCCGGCGGTCGTAAAACAATAGGTTTTCAATTGTATCTGAGTTCACGTTGCTTGAGGGGTTAATAACTGTTTCTACCACAGACCAACCGAGCTGCTGCTTCTTATAGCAATGTACAAGAACGCTTCATGCTACATTGGTACATTCTTCTTTGTAGTATTAGTGCACTGCGAATGGACCTTTTTTAAACTAGTTTAAAAAAGGTCCATTCCCAGTGCCTTGGTAAAGTAACGTATTACGCATACACCCCTTCCCCGCCCAGTTGGAAAGAGCTCGACGGAGAGAGTAGTGGCCTACCTACTAAAAACCTAGTACCATCCCTTCTGTAATAAGTACTTGGTTGCCTAGCGACCACGAACAGCAAGCACCGTGTGATACTGGGTATAGACCTAGTTATACATAGATATAAATAATTACGACTATTATCCCCGAAGGGTTAGTCAGAGACCAGGCAATGAGGACCGCAAAAGCAGTCCTCTACCATTAGTCCACTTTTTACCAAATAGCAACTGCACATGTGCTCTGAGTGACAGGTGGTGAGCCCATCGCCTATATATGCTATTGGATGTATGTGCAGTCATAATCCGCTAGTCGCCTTTTACAACACACAAGGGAAGAGTGTGGTGGTGTATTGTTTCACCGCTACAAAACTCGGTTGCGTAATATTGTGCTAAAATCTAGTGCTATAAATTCTTCACTAAGCACATAATTATCATATTATGTTACAAGGAATTTTAAGAAAGAATTTTTTTAGGAAATATTGCATCTTTACATGTATTAGTAGTAGTTCTGCTCCTTTTTTTATTTCTTTTTATATAAAATTTGTTACCTACTTGGAGATTTACGCTATATAAGTACCTACTATAAGTCAAGACTAAGTTTTTAAGTAATTTAACTATTTGTAAACCTGTGGATAACTGATCTGGCCAAATTAATATGGGCCAAAATGTTTTCATATTGTTATCATTTGGCTGTTTGTTATCCCTAATTCTTAAAAAAAAAATAAAAAAAAACCAGATATATTTAAACATACGTGAAGATACTTTATACACACACTTACACACTTAATAAACACATTAATTTACTCTTCCTATTTGTAAATAGGCAAAAAAGTAAAAGTTTGTAAAAGTCCCCTAATTATCAAAGAAATACAGATGTGACGCTTTATATTTCGTCCCTGCGACCAACACAGGTATACTCATACTGACAACCTTTGCACCCACAATAAATCAGCAAGTCTACCTGCCCCGTCGGCACTGACGATCGTGATATACAGCGCTGCGCTATGTGCATAGAGATTGATGGGTGAGCAAAACGAATAGCTGTTAACACTGTAAAAAATAACGGCACAACGTTCATTTATTTACGGTACAAAACAGATTGCAGTCAACATTGACACACAATAACAATTATTATCGAAGCAGGTAAACACGTGTAAGTTAATGCGAAAAGAGTAAGTTAAGCCGTGTCTCCTGCGACACTGTTTTGTGATTTCTAACACCTAACAATTTTGTTTTATTGGTCATGTCTATCACTAATCGGATTAGGATCTTTCTCCGTAAAAAAAAACTGACGATTTATGTCGTAAGTTAAATCTGATGAAATCTGGTCATTAGAGGTTATCCACATTCGTCATTCATGACGAAACTGAACTGAAATTATAAAAAAAACTGCTTCTGATGAATGTCGAATCTGACGGACGTTTACTAAATCCACCAAACATCTAACAAAATTGAAATTATTTATAAAAATATAATATAATATACTCTCTACGTGATCGAATCAGAAATGAGGAGATTCGTAGACGAACAAAAGTAACCGACATAGCCTAAAGAGTCGCCAAGCTCAAGTGGCAATGGGCAGGGCACGTCGCCCGTAGAACCGATGGCCGTTGGGGCAGAACGGTTCTCGAGTGGCGACCGCGCACCGGAAGACGCAGTGTGGGCAGGCCTCCAACAAGATGGTCCGACGATCTGGTGAAGGTCGCCGGTAGCCGCTGGATGCAAGCAGCACATGACCGGTCGTGGTGGAGATCCTTGGGGGAGGTCTTTGTCCAGCAGTGGACGTCTTCTGGGCTGATGATGATGAATATAATATAATATCATATTTATAAAAAATTACTCCCATTAGAAAATACAAAACAGTGTCGCAGGAGACACGGCTTTAGGTACCAAATTGGTGTGAGCGTAGATATTTTTTATTTATTTATTAGCACGTGCATACACCGCGCCATTTCCTACTGCACTTGCATAATGTTGGCGTGGGTTTTAACTACTGCCATTTTACGACGACAACCGATACCATCAGCTCAACTTGATTCCCGAAACAGGAGAAGTTCAAGATATTTTTATTTTGGTCACCCATGCGATGAATGACCATTGCGATAATTGGCTATTTGGCAGTTTTAACAATAAACTATGAAATATGTCGGAGTTTATAGTTAAACTATAATTATCCAATAGTTTTTTTTTTAATATAATTACTGAATATTTTATTTTTAGAAAATAAATTAGCGATTTTTTTCTGTGGTGTACAAGACCCGAAACACGGGCGGCCATAAATTATGAGCTTTGTGTGACGTCACATTTCACAAAATACACAAAAAGTATCTGTCAGGTTTCAAGATAAAGGACATAATTTTTTTTGGGCCTTTTCTGAAAGTGCCGGCCAACAAAAAAAAATGGTACGTATTGTTAGAACTAGCCATTTGGAGAAATAGTTAATATGGCACAAAAGTTGTAGGATTGCTCCGAGCCATGTTTTACAAGTTAGAAGATTCATCATTTTCATACATTTATTGATTCCTAACTTTTTTTTTGTATGAACGGAACAGATGATGACCCCACAGCTTTTGCGCTGCAATGACAATTGCTTCAGATAATTAGTTTTAGCAATATCTATCATTATTTTATGTTTCCCAGTTCCAGCACTTTCAGAAATCAATAAATGTATGAAAATGATTAATCATCGAACTTGTATAACTTGGCTCAGAGCAATCCTACAACTTTTGTGGCATATTAACTATTTCTCCAAATGGCTAGTTCTAACAATACGTACCATTTTTTTTGTTGGCCGGCACTTTCAGATAAGGCCCAAAAATGTATGGAGCCTGAATGATCTCCTTTGTTTGTTTATTTGTGGTGTGACATCACAGTGCTAAATAAATAAATAATGTATTGGTCGGTGCACGATAGTGAATAATAAGACGACTTCAATCAATCAGACGTGGTTATTTATTAATATTAAATTGGAATGGACATGTGTCTTTACAGTACAGAGGTTACAATCCTTTTTTGCGGTGCGCGCCATATTGCGCTAGTGATGTGTCATGACACTAGTGATGTGACACTCATAACATCCTCCTTATTAGAAAACTTAAACTTAATTTTACAGCTTGACACAGTTTACAGAATTGACTAAAACTCTTATCAATAACTTTTGACAACAGAGACTGTTGGAGTAATTAATACTTAGACAATTTGTTGTACTAAGGGATCTATCTCTATTATTCTAGACTTAACTAAATTAAACAGCCCTTCACAATCATAGCTAAAATGTTTATGTATATGTTTTATAACAGAATATTAACTTTTATAAGTCTAACCGTCTTGGTGGTCTTATGACTCTTCCACATCTAGTGCGCCTCTGAACTGGATTTGTATGCTCTTCCAAAGATGGTGACATTGTATGTGACTTAGGAGATACCTTGATATCTGGACTTCTCATATCTTGGGATACAATTGAAGGTGACTGTGTAGGCTTCAAAATATGCTGTCTGTTTCTCCTTCCGATAAACCCATCCGATCCTTCAACAGTATAAGACCTCGGCTGATCACATTTGGATTTTACTGTACCTGTAATCCATGGAGTATGTGGCATTTTCTTAAAATAAACTTTATCTCCTTCTTGTAATTCTGGTAATAATTTGTTCTTTCTGTCATAGTAATCTTTCATTCTATTCTTATTTTCTTCCTTAGTTTTTACATATTCTTGAAATTTAACTGTTCTTGGTTTTAGGTTATTTGTGACTGTTGGTAATTGTGTTCTAAGTGAACGTGACATTAACACTTGTGCTGGGGATGGTAGGTTTCCTCTAGGTGTATTCCTGAATTGAATCAAAGCAAGATACGGACGGATCTGTTCCTGACTCCTCTGACTTGGTGAGTAAACGTTTACATATGTTAACTGCAGACTCTACCAACCCATTCGACCTTGGTATATATGGACTTGATGTATTATGTTGTATACCCCATTCAAAAATAAAATTCTTAAACTCTAACGAATTAAATGGTGGCCCATTGTCTGAGAATAACTCAACTGGAATACCATGTCTACTGAAAATACTTTTAAGACAAACAATTACTGTTTTGGCGTTAGTACTTGCCATTGACATTAATTCAATATAATTTGAGAAATAATCTTGTACTACTATGTATTTCTTAGATTTATAATCCATAAAATCAACACCAACTTTTTCCCACGGAAGTAATGTAACATCATGTGAAAGAAGTGGTTCTGGAGCATTTGAATTTCTATGTGACAGGCAAGTATGACAAGATTGCACCATGTTTTTTATATCAGTTGACATAAATGGCCAAAATACATGTCCTCTAGCAAACGCTTTTGACCTTTCAATTCCCAAATGACCACTGTGTATTATTTTTAAAATATCCGGCCTTAATTTTTTAGGTATGACTATACTGTTTCCTCTAAAAATTAAATCATTTTCTGTATGTAAATCAAATCTATACTGCCAATATTCATGCAAATCTTTGTGAATTTGAGTTTTACTTGACGGCCATCCTTCTTTACAGTATTTTTTTAAAATCTGCAGACTTTCATCTTCATTAGTGCCTTTGATTAACCACTGAAGACGTTCTGAAGAGACTGGTAATGACTTAATCAGCAAATTTACATGAACAATGACATCATCATCTAATTCATCTGAACTTGTTTCAGAAAGTGCTGCTCTTGACAAGGTATCAGCAATGTACATGTGACTACCTTTCTTGTATACAACATTTAAACTATAGGGTTGTATTTTCAACATCATTCTTTGGAGACGTGTTGGAACCTCGACTAAAGACTTTTTAAACAATGTGATTAAAGGAGCATGAGCCGTCTCTACAGTTACGGTTTGTCCATATATGAATTGATGGAACTTAATGCAAGCAAAAACTATTGAATAAAGTTCTTTCTCTATCTGAGCCATTTTTTGTTGTGTATCTGTTAAAGTTTTTGAAGCATAATATATAGGATGTTGATTTTGCAACAACACCGCTCCGACAGCACTTTTACTAGCATCACATTGAAGAACAATAGGATCCTGAACATTAAAATGTGACAATACTGGAACTTGACATATTAATTGCTTAAGACGACAAAATGTTGTTTCATGATTAGCAGTCCACTGCCAATCAGTAGTTTTTTTTAATAATTGGCGTAGAATTTCTGTCTCACCAGCCATATTTTTAATAAAAGGACTTAAATAATTGAGCATGCCTAGAAATCTTTGTAAATCTTTTAGACAGGTAGGAGAGGGCATCTGTTTGATTGCTCTAACTTTGTCCGGATCAGCTGTGATTCCGTCTGCTGAAAAAATATGTCCAAGATATTCAACACTCTCCTTGGCAAATGAACATTTTTCTTTATTAAATTTGACATTATATTCCTTTGCCTTTTTAAATACTACATTAAGTCGCTCATTATGCTCTTGTAGTGTTTGACCGCTAACTAAAAGATCATCGCTGTACACTGCCACGCCTGGTATGTCAGCAAACATTTCAGTCATAATTCTGTGAAAATACTCAGTAGCACAGTTGACACCATATGGAAGACGTTTGAAACGGTATCGACCGAAAGGTGTATTGAAAGTGGTGAGGTAAGAACTCTTCTCATTTAATTTACACATCCAAAATCCACTACTTGCATCCAAGGTGGAGTAAAATCTTGCGCCAGCCACCTTGGCACGGACCATGTCTACTGATGGAATAGGATAATGAGTCCTATTGATTGCCTGATTTAAATTTCGGGGGTCGAGACATACCCGCAATTGACCATTTTTCTTTTCTACTAGAATCAGAGAACTCACCCATTCAGTAGGCTCTGTGACCTTGGTAATGACATCCATTTTCTCCATCTTCTCAAGCTCTTGTTGAAGTCTATGATGTAATGCAAATGGTACCTTCCTCGGAGCATCGACTCTTGGCTGGACCTCAGGATTTGTACTGATGTGACACTCGCCAGGAAGACAACCAAGACCGGTAAAAACAGAATTATTACATTCAACAAGTTTATTTAAATTTATATTTTGTGACTGACTTGACTGTGCTGGCGATGACTGTGACTGACTTTTTGTGACTTTAGGACATATTACTCGATTTGAATTTGACTCATTTTGACTGGTGTCTACACAAAAAACTCTTTTAATGAATCCAATTTCTGAGCAAGTAAGTTTACCTAGTACAGTCGGAGAATTCACATTAGCAATTATAAAATTAATTTCTTTTGTCATATAGGAATCATTAAATTGGAATTTACACTGTAACTTTTGTTGACCTAGTACCTCTAGACTATTACCAGTGTATGACCTAATTTTTACATCAGTTTTAGACAACAAATTGTTAGCATGCAGTGAATCATAAACATTTTTTGACATAATATTGACATCACTGCCAGTATCAATAATACAATTTATCTGTGAATTATTTATATATAAATTAATTGTCCATTCACTTGACGACTTGGATGACTGAATATGAACAATGAACATTTCATCTAGTTCCGTCTGTACCTGTTGCATATCACTATCAGACTGTACATATTTTACTGACTTTGACTTAGACCGACAACAGACTGCATAATGACCCACTTTTCCACATTTTCTGCACTTTACACTTAATGCTGGACACTTTTGACGATTGTTGACTATATTGATTGACATTCCTCGAGTTAGACTTGGATCTTGAGCGCAACTGACTTTTATTATACAATACTGAACTTTGTTCTGCTGCCAATTCATCCGTTTGATGTCTGGAAGCAAGCATGGCTTTTGCCATCTCTAAGGCCTTATCAAGATCTAGCTTGTCTTCAAGCAATAATTTTTCTCTAATATAGTTGTACTTTTGATGAATGTTACATATAAACATTATTTTAATTAGTCGTTCCTGCAGCTGTCCCAGCTCACAGTTCTGTGACCTTAATTTTAAAGTGCAAGCAAAATCGTCTAAGGTTTCATTTTCACCTTGTTTGTATGTGAAAAAATTATGACATTCATAAGTGAGGTTAGCTTTTGGGGCGAAGTAATTTTGGAATAACTCTATAAGCTCGTCGTATTTAACGTTATCCTCGTTTTTTCCAAATGTATTGAATATATCCACGCCCTTTTCACCAATAACATGTAAAAATAAAGCTACCTTTCTGCCATCGCTTTCTTCATCCAGACCTGACGCACGTAAATAGAATTTAAATGACTGCACCCATTTTTTCCATTGTTGAGCCATGTTCCCACTCATGATCATGGGCTGTGGACTGGACATTCCAGAAAGTTTCTTGGACTTTCCTTCAGACATGACGCCGACTCAAAGACTTCCACTTTTCCAAAGACATGTACTTTTTACATGAGACTTGCACAAATGTAGATTGCGATCACTTCTGACACCATGTATTGGTCGGTGCACGATAGTGAATAATAAGACGACTTCAATCAATCAGACGTGGTTATTTATTAATATTAAATTGGAATGGACATGTGTCTTTACAGTACAGAGGTTACAATCCTTTTTTGCGGTGCGCGCCATATTGCGCTAGTGATGTGTCATGACACTAGTGATGTGACACTCATAACAAATAAATAAATAAATAATTAAATTTGTTTTACGCTCACACCAATTATCTAGTCCAAGATGAGTATTCTTATGAAACTCGTTTATGTGGTAAGATAACGGATAAATATACATAAACATAGAAAACACCCAGAACCGAAATCAATTTAGAAAAACAGTTTTTCTCTAAATTGACCCGACCGGGGATCGAACCCGCGACCTCAGAGATGGCGACACCATGAAAACCGGTGTACAAACCACTAGACCAAGGAGGTAGCCAAATGTCACGTGACCATCCGTATTCGCAAAAAATTTGAAATGATTAAAGAAAAATATGTTTTTTTAGCTTTTACGAGAAAAAAATAATTGTACGGGGTATAAAATAAGCGTTTGTAATTTTAAAATACTTTTCCGAAAAATGTCAAGTAGCCAATGGTTTAACTTGCAAGATAAATGAGGGAATAAATGAAAATATGTTTATTCAAATCTAATCAATGAGACATCGAGCTCCATTTCTGTTAAATCATTAACATCATCATCGATAAAAATCACGAAAGACGTCCACTGTTGGACGGAGGCCTTCTTGTGCTGCTCGCATCCAGCGGCTGCCCGCGAAGATCGTCGGTTGTTGATTATTGCACTTCAAAAAAGAAGACAACCTCATCTGAGACCTCTTTTGTTATTTTAAATCTTCTTTTTGTTAGTTCAAAGTACGACGTTGTCTTTACAAAACGAAGGATGCTAAAACAAAAGCTACCAGCTATAGTGCAACTAAATCCGCGAGATAAAAACAAAGTCAGCGTTTGAACAGGTAATATTCTGAGTAACTATATTTTTTTTCTAAAGAGGTTTTATTTAATTTTCCGCTCTCCCCTTTGAGAGATTTCTTTGAAGCCAGGCGCCTGAATGCTTCTAGCAAAGGATTCGTTTGAGCGACCAAAGTTATAGACAGTAATTTAATTAAGAAACTATATTAATGGGTAAAATAAATAAGAATATAATATTATTAACTAGTAAACTATTAAACGACTAAAGTCTGCACATACTCATTGACGACCTCCTTGGTCGACTGGTTTGTACACCGGTTTTCATTGTGTCGCCATCTCTGAGGTCCCGGGTTCGATCCCCGGTCAGGTCAATTTTGAAATTATTTATTTTCTAAATTGTCTCGTGGTATGTATCGTATGTATTTAAGTATTTTAAGTACGTTTATCCGTTGTCTAGTAACCATTAAAACGAGTTTCTTCGAAGCTTCTCTTGGGCTAGATAATTGGTGTGAGTGTAGGAGAAATTTAAATTGATTTAATAAATTTTATACTTTCAATGGCATAGAGCGGCGATAGACTCACCATTTTCACGCTGATCACATGTGCAGTTGTTATGGTGTGCCGTAAAGTGTGGCGAAGGACTGATTATGCGTTCCTCATTGCCTAGTTACTAACAAACCCTTTGGGGAAAATATGAATTTTTTCGTGAAACTGTATAAGTATGTATTTACTTTGATCACGTCACGTTTAATTACCCTGCTGCCTTCTGTCTCTGTATTATTATTATTGTGGAGGAGTCTTACTACCACTTACTCGTAGAAATTTTCTGACACAAAAATTGGCGCAACTGTCAACGTCAAATTTGACAGAATCGAGCATAGACTACGCGATATTTTGCGATCACGATGTATAAAATGTAACACAGAACCGAAATAATCAAACTTGTTCATATTAAAGTAGTCTGTAAGTCTATGTATACACGGTACAAAGTCAGGTGCGGTCTCATGCGACCGCTTGGGGTTTGAGGGGTTAATCTGCTTCTACTCGTATTCTTTTTTAAACAGAGCAATCTGATAATTTTTATTACTTTTTTATTATTACATATTTTATTTATTTATTACTGTGCCGCGTAGAGGTGAAAGAATACTACCACCCCCTCACATCCCTTGGGTGTCGTAACAGGCGACAAACGGCCTAAAGACTGCACAAACATCCAACTGCATAGAGCGGCAATGGGCACATGTGCAGTCGCTATTTGGTGAAAAGTGGACTATGGCAGAGGACTGCTTTTGTGGTCCTCATTGTCTAGTATCTACCTACTCCTTTGAGAGATAGGTAAAAGTCATGATTATATGTATGTACTAGCGGCTGCTCGCGGTTTCACCCGCGTGGTTCCCGTTCCCGTGGGAATATTGGGATAAAAATTATCCTATGTGTTATTCCAGGTTATAAACTATCTGTATGCCGAATTTCATCCAAATCCATTCAGTAGTTTTTACGTGAAAGAGTAACAAACATCCATCTATACTTACAAACTTTCGCGTTTATAATATTAGTAGGATGTATGTATTTTATTTATTTTATTCAAACAAGTACCCGATACCCACCTCTTGTTTGGGAATATATTCCGAAATGGGCTATGCAATTTCTCAGTGTTCGCGCGTTTTCAGCACATTGCTCCCACAAAGCTATAATTCAATTAGAAATCCTTAGAACATGAATTGGTTCACCTGTATGCTCCATTTTATGCAACAATGGGGTTATATCCTCGACTTCCATGATAAGTATTCGTGAACAACATTTTTCAAAGCAAGCGGAGCGTCTCGTGATTGTGAATGTTATGTGACTTTTGTGAAATCTGAATCTCGGATGGGAAACCTTATAATTATTATCATTTGATAAAGTAAAAAACAGCTGTTCTATTTAGATCGAATTGAGTTTGCAGTTTTGTATGGAGCAGAGCCATAGTCCACTTTTTCACCAAATAGCTACAGCACATGCGCTCAGCGTGACAGGTAGTGAACTCATTACCGCTTTATGATGTTAGATGTATGTGCAGTCTTAAGTCCGTTAGTCGTACTAGGCAAGTCTGACTAACCCTTCGGGGATAATAGTCGTGAACATATATGTAATGTATATATATATATGTTTATATATTTATATATATATGTAATTATAAATGAGAAAGTGACTTTGTACGTTTGTAACACTTTCACGCTGAAACAGCTAAACCAATTTCGAAAAATGTTGGTAGAAAAATAGATGCGCCCTAAAAACGGTAGTGAGCTACTTTTTCCCGCGATCAAGTAACGAGAGCGAAGCCGCGGTAAAAAGCTAGAAGGTTTAACATAAACTTCATTGTCTTTCAATCACACATCTACTATAGTGATATGGAGTGGAGCTTTATTATATAGGTAGACTCCATTGAGAGCCAATATTGAGTTCGAAACTCAATAAGACAAAGCAGATGTTACTTGTTTATGTCATAAAGTTGGAGGCGAAGCTGTGATCGGTCTCCGTTCCAGCAAGAAGCTAATAACAGCTACGTGTGTTTGTTTATTTATGTGAATAAAAATTAAATGGTGTTCGCCGGTAAGCGGGGGAGCCTGTAACCCCTAGAGAACGCGTCCCCAGGGTGGCGTATAGGGGAATACTCGTTAGTGTTTGAAACAACATTAAAGGGTAAGAGGGAAATAAAATACCTCTCGAGGACTAACAGGAAACCCCTCCACAGGGCCATTTGGTAGTAGACCGAGAAAGGGCTTGTGGAGGGCAATGGCGTCAGGCAGGATGTCATGTAGGGGATGGCGGCGGAAGAACCTAACAGTCAACGGCGGCATCCTAAGCCCCAGTTAGCACGAGGGGTTACTGTCTTGGCGTCAGGTGGCAACCGGCCGTAAAATCATAAGCCAACTTTTTTACTTCTGGTCATGAAAAGTACAAATAATAAGAGAAATGCAACTGCTAGGGCGTACCTCTGAAGCAACAAAATAAAGGATGGATCTAATAGAGATAAAAAAATGCACAATTACCACCTCAGACGACCCAGGACAGAGCGTCTTGGCAAAGAGTGACCAGAAGGGCCGACCCCAAATAAATGGGATTAAGGCTAGGCAAAAGAAGGTGTTCGCCGGTAAGCGCATCATTTAAACAACTCGTAACAGCTTGACCGTTTGGTTAATTTAGTTAACCGTTGGGGTGTCGGTGGGTAGAGATGCGCAATCCGGGTCGTCGATCCGATTTTTCGGATCGTAATGAATCGTAACGCCACGATCCGATCTGCAGATTGAAACGCATGCCGTCGATCCGAACTCCAGGAAATCGATCCGGATCGGATGCAAATAAGTAAAACCCTTTTAATTTTAGATCTTTATTAGGTAAACCTATGTAAACCTTGTAAATAAGTTTTCATGTGACTGGATACACACATTTTATGCTTATATACCTACCCACAACATTCGATTATAACAAATTAACAGCTATTATCAATCTAACGTGCAACGTGCTAACAAGTGCACTGAAGGCTGCACGGGCGATGGCAAAATTAGCTCTAGTCTATATGCTCACTACCTGTTACGCTGAGCACAAGTGCAGTCGCTATTTGGTGAAAAGTGGACTATAGTAGAGGACTGCCTTTGCAGTAATCATTGCCTAGTCTCTGACTAACCCTTCAGGGATAATAGCCGTGATTATGTATGTATATTTATATACTTATCCAGTGACCCGGCATTATTACGAGATCGCAAACTTAACGTCTTAGCGGTTGCGCCATCAAGCTCCTTAATTAAATAATAACTATCCTTTATGCATTAATTGTAGAGACTATCATTGATAATAATACACATAATCACGACTATTATCCCCGAAGGGTTAGTCAGAGACTAGTCAATGAGGACAGCAAAAGCCTGAAGTCCTCTGCCATAGTCCGCTTTTCCCAAAATAGCGATTGCACTTGTGCTCAGCGTGACAAGTTGTGAGCTCATCGCCGCTCTATGCTGTTTGGTATATGTGCAGTCTTTAGTCCGTTAGTCACATTTTACGACACCCAAGATAAGAGAGGGGGTGGTAGTATTCCTTCACCTCTACGCGACATGGTTACACGCGACATTGATAATAATTAGTGAATATAGCTTGCTATGTCTTGAATAGCTTGTTAGTGCATACGTCTTATAGCTTACTCTGCCTCGCATAGCTTGTAAAGCAACCTTGCCTAACAATCCAACTATTACCTCTAAACATTATGGAGTGGCGTCATTCGAATGGATGCCCCGTTTCCATTGCAGCGGGCCCCGCCGGAGCTGAAATCAAATTCTGTCACGGCACCGAATGTAGTCCAACTCTACTAGGATTGGGAACGAAATTGCATATCAATAAGATTATGGATGCGTTGACAGGCAAGCTATACATACACAATGCAAGACATGGTTGCCATTAGTTTAGGTCCCGAGTAAATTGCACTTCCATGTGATGATCTCCGTGGTCGAGTGGTTGGCGACTCTGAGGTCCAGGTTTTAATTCCCGGTCGGGTAAATTTAGAGAAAACGGTTTTTCTCAATTGATTTCGGGTCTAGGTGTTTTTGTATGTTTATGTATATTTATCCGTTATCTAGTTTAACCATATTAACAAGCTTAAATAGAAGCTTATCTTAGGCTAGGTAATTGGTGAGAGCGTAAACAATTTTTTTTTATTTATTTATTTATCATGGGTAGTATCATCAGCCTACAAACGTCCCACTGCTGGGTACAGGCCTACCACCATGGATAACAGCACATGGTGAGATTGATTCATAACTCACCACGCTGGCCAACTGCATTGAGTTATAATGTACTACGTACTAGAGGAGCTATCCCAAGCAAAAGTCTTGTTCTATTTTTTTTAAAGTTGATACAAAAGTGCGCTGCAGCGCTAAAACAATAATTTATCTTTTTTCTGAACAATCCAAACATACAGCGCTAGACCGCTTCTTTTCTCTCGACCAAAAGGTGTAAAGCGCCAAAACATGGCCGCCGCTCATGTCTCGACGATTTGATAAAATTATTAGTCAAATGCATGTTATATCGATAACTTAGTGTGTATTTATAGCTGAAAAGTAAATCGTTTAGTTTTATTTGTATTTCCTGAATTCTTTAAACAGTACCTTAGCACACATGAAGGCATATTTTAATAAAATAGAACACAGAATACACACGTATTGTTGCGTCTAGCGCCTCTCACAGACTAATGTAGTTGGAGCGAGCTGGCTCTAACGCGTGTATCAAACAATCTAGTTTTGACGTAAAATATAACACAGAATACACACGTATTGTTGCGTCTAGCGCCTGCCACAGACTAATGAGTTGGAGCGAGCTGGCTCTAACGCGTGTATCAAACAATCTAGTTTTGACGTAAAATATAACACAGAATACACACGTATTGTTGCGTCTAGCGCCTGCCACAGACTAATGTAGTTGGAGCGAGCTGGCTCTAACGCGTGTAGCAAACAATCTAGTTGTGACGTCTTCTTTAGTACGTAGTACATTATAACTCAATGGCCAACTGGGGCTTTTTGGGTATAACGACTGCCTGAGACCAAACAGCTTTTCGTATTTTCCGAAGCACGGAGTAGCTCAAGGTGATTTAATTTGATCACCATTCTGCATTCATAAATATCATCTATACAATTTGTACCTATATACAGTTTTGGTAATAAATATTATATTTATTACTTACTTATATCCTGTTCTATAACCGTGTCGCGTGGTGGTGAAAGAATACTACCACCCCCTCTCTTCCCTTGGGTGTCGTAAAAGGCGCCTAACGGACTAAAGACTGAACATACATCCAACAGCATAGAGCGGCGATGGGCTCACTACCTGTCACGCTGAGCACATGTGCAGTCGCTATTTGGTGAAAAGTGGACTATAGTAGAAGACTGCTTTTGCGGTCCTCATTGCCTTGTCTTTTAAAGTATTCTATTCACCCACTCAGTGACCCGGAATTGCAAAATTCGCTTAACTGACAAGATCGAAAACTAAAAATACAAAAATTGCTGCATCTCCGAGAAAGGAATCTTATTTATTCTTATCTTTGATGATAGTGTTTGCATTTTCTTTGCGCACTGCGACTCATTGGGATCTTTTGTGCAACATTGTTCCTTTGCTTTGTTGAGATTGAGAGAATCTTTGAAGTTGTAATTGCGATATTTATTAAAAACGTTGTCAATTTTAATACCTGTACCTACGAAATGTAAAATATAATTTAAAAAACAGAGATGATATATGTTTGTCCGATTAAAATCAAGCTCTTGCTTGCGGCTTCGCACGCGTAAATTTTTCGAGAAAAATGTAGTTCACGTTTCACCAAATAACAACTGCACACGTGCTTAGCGTGACAGGTTTTTTTTTATAACAGAAGGAAGCAAACGAGGAAGCGAGTCACTTGATGGAAAGTAATCACCGCCGCCCATGGACACCCGCAAAACCAGAGGAATCGCAAACGCGTTGCCGGCCTTTAAGAAAGGAATAGGCTCGTTTCTTGAAGATCCCTAAGTCGTAACGGTCCAAAATACCGCCGCTGAGAGCTGGTTCCACAACACTGTAGTTGAAAGCAAAAAGTTTCGTTAAAAACGCACAGTAGTAGACCGCCATCCATCAAGGTGATGTAGATGGAAAGACAGTCGATTGCGTGTAGTGCGGTGAAGGAAATCAGCAGCAGGGAGCAAGCCGAACAATTCTTCAGAGCACTCCCCATGATATATGCGGTACAATATACAGAGAGACGCAACATCTCTCCGAAGAGCCAATGGATCAAGCCGACTTGAAATAACCACGTCGTCGACAATTCGAGCAGCTCAGCGTTGAATGCGGTCAAAAGGAAGGAGTTGGTATTGGGGTGCTCCAGCCCAAAGATGGGAGCAGTATTCCATATGCGGCCTGACCTGTGGTTTATACAGTTGTAAGCGGTGGGCCGAAATAAAATACTGACCCGCTCTATTAAGCACACCCAGCGTTTTCGAAGCTAATTTTGCTTTACCTACCAAATGACCTCGAAACTGAACGTCACTCGAAATATCGACGCCAAGGATTCCAATAGTCGGATTGGTATCAAGGGAAGCTTCCTCAAAGTTCAGAGGTACGACGAAAGGAGGTGGTGAGCCCATCGCCACTTTTTGCTGTAGTTAGTCGCCTTTTACGACACTTAAGGGAAGAGATAGTGAGTATTATTTAATGAGCACAGCTCAGATTTACAATTATTATGGCTGTAACTAACGTACGTAGGTTCTTACATAATCGCAAAAATCTTCTAATCCACTCTAAGTTTTTAAGAACGCCGAGTACCTCTTGCTGCCATTACGTACTACGTTAATTTTCACGGCTCCAAGCGTTAAGCTCCGACGGAATTAGCACCTTCGTAGGTTTTAACTAGACATTCTCTATGCAAACCCACTCCGCTAAGAGTAAATGTGTATTTCGTATTTGTTGCGAGTTTTCCTTTTAGCAAAAAGGATTTTTCTGCGAGGTTCTTTCTCTATTTAAGTACACGTGATAGAAACTGGGGTTTAAGGCATTAAAAGAATGGGATTCAATCTATTTTAAGCTACCAAAATCCTAGAGATTAGAGAGTTGCTTTGGAAATACTATGTATCTGAATATTTTAACAGGTTATGTTGATTTTTTTTTGCACAATCGCACTAAGCTTAGCTCTGAATGTATATTAGTAAAAACAACAAAAATCATTGAAATAAATTTATTGTAACCACTAGGTTTTGGCAAAAGCATGATCTTTAAAGGTCTATAAGGCAGAGTCGAAATATCGAGGGAAAATGTTAAAACAAATTATAATCGTTGTCATATATTATAATAACATACATTATTATCACGACTATTATCCCCGAAGGGTTAGTCAGAGACTAGGCAATGAGGACAACAACAGCAGTCCTCTACCATAGTCCACTTTTACTGAATAGCGACTGTTCATGTGCTCAGCGTGACAGGTAGTAAGCCCATCGTCGCTCTATGCTGTTGGATTTATGTGCACTCTTTAGTCCTTAAGTCGTCTTTTACGACACCCCAAGGGTAGAGAGGGGCTGTTAATATTTATTCACCGCTACGCGTCATGGTTATTAATAATCTGCTTTATCAAAACTAAACAAAAACCTGACGTTGCTAAAGCATACAAAACCGACTTCGAATATTTACTGTAGGTATTACAACATAGGTATACTTTTCCAATACACCCATCGGGTTTGAGTATTGGGGTCCTCAAATATCATAATCTTTGCTACCAACAACGAAAAACATAGCTGCCATCAGTAACTCGATATTGCTATGTACCGACGAATCATGACCGTAGCAAAATAGGTATCCGTGGAATAAGGGCAATTGAGCACGTGCGTCAACTATGTGCGACGGTCGCTTCCGAGAATAGTGTCGTCGGCTGGCAAACAACAGGGAACTAGTAATTTAATGTACAGTCACGAGCAAAAATATGTAAGCAATTGTAACTCTTAATACAATGGAATCAGACTAGACAATAATAAGTGTATACATATTGGTGCTCGTGACTGTACATACATACGTACTCACGACTATTTATCCTCGAAGGGTTAGTCAGAGACTAAGCCCGCATTCACACGTACCACAACCACACCACCACAACAACCACACTACAGGCAAAACACGTGGGCAAGCGCTAATTTGTATGAAAGTTAACAGTTGAATTCACACGGACCACATTTTGCCGTCAACTATCGACCGCGTGTTTGATACAGACTACATCGCAACCACGTCGCAACCACAACGCAACCACCAGCAACACCGCGAACTAGCGGCCGGCCACATCGCAAACACAACGTTGCGATGACGCGACGACCACGAGTTCGTTCAGTCAAGACGTGTTTCCTTTAAAACCGGAGTCGAACTGTCTGTCTGAACCACATCGCAACCACTAGCGACAACGCAACAACATCCACATTTTGTAGGTAACACAACGCAACCGCAAGAAACCGCAGCGACACTATATCACACCACACCGGGGGGGTTACTCTCGAACGCAAACTCAATCTTAATACAATTCCAATGCGATTAATATGTATCGATATTGGGATAATTAAAGATATTTCCGGAACGCCATCTCGATAATAATTTGTTCAATCCATTTCCACGCAATTTAATTCCAATGTGGCGCTATTGTCGCTTACAAAAGTGCCATTTAACATTTTTTAGATTTGTGATTGGAAATTGATTAATGCAATTCTGTTTCAAGAGTAGCCTACCTGGTCCACCTAATGTTCATACTTTATATTATACATCCTACTTCCTACTAATATTATAAAGTTTGTAAGTATGGTATGGATGGATGTTTGTTACTCTTTCACGTAAAAAGTACTGCATGGATTTGAATGAAATTTGGCATACAGATAGTTTATAACCTGGATTAACACATCGGATACTTTTTATCTCGATATTCCCACGATAAACAGGAACCACGCGGGTGAAACCGCGAGCGGCCACTAGTATTTTAAATGTTAGACTGTAAGGTATTTATTATATGGGCCTCTCTGTATTTTCACCATCTAGTACACTGTTGATGCCTGAAATAAAGTATTATTATTATCCTCTTTATTTAACATATTTCTTAAGTAAATTTTTTTACAATATTTTATATAAAAACATATTTACAATATAAAATATTATAAAAAACTTAACCTAGGTTGCCACCGGCAGCGGGGATAGACCCAAGCTATCGGTGGTTAGGGCTGCAGAGTGAGGAACCTCCTGACAATACGTGCCGTGTCAAGGAGTACTGCCTTTTGCATCTGACCTTTGACCCAACCTTTCAGCGAGAGCCTCTCTAGGTGTTGATCGAGGCTCTTCGCTATAAGGCCGTGTGCCGAAACGACTATCGGTACAATAATGGTTGAATCCACATCCCACATGGCGGTAACCTCGTGAGCCAAGTCAAGGTACTTACTGAGCATGTCCTTCTCGGCTTTCACGAGGTTCTCGTCATGAGGTATGGTCATATCAACCAATATTGCTTGGCGCTGAGATCGGTTATTATTATTATTATTATTTGTCGGTGGTGTGGTGCGGTTGTGGTACGTGTGAAACAAGCTTTACTAGGCAACAGGACCGCAAAACAGTCAAGTGCAACAGTTCACGTTTCACTAAATAACATCTGCACAATGTACTCAGCGTGGTAGTTGATGAGACCATCGCCGTTCTATGCTGTTGGATGTATGATAGTCTTTCGACCGTTAGAGGGCTTTTAAGACATCCAAGGAAATAGATTGATTGGTAGTATACATACACATATATATCCCCGAAGGGTTAGTCAGAGACTAGGCAATGAGGACAGCAACAGCAGTCCTCTACCATAGTCCACTTTTCACCAAATAGCGACTGCACAATGTACTCAGCGTGACGCCGCCGCTCTATGCTGTTGGAAGTATGTGCAGTCCTCTATTCGCCTTTTACGACACCCAAGGGAAGAGAGGGGGTGGTAGTATTCTTTCACCGCTACGCGGCACGGTTACTAGTATAGTTACTGTTAGTATAGTTTTATTGAGCCGCCACACACAGAGCCAATAAATTCAGATATTTCTTTATTAAAGCACAAGCTGTATATTGTCTATCAAAAAATGAACGCGCACATGCTGTATAAACTTTATATTCAAACTTTAAAACTTACTTTCTAATCTTCCAGCAAGGTGTGTTAACGCGAAATCTTATTTACTAAAGACTTTGCTCTCAAAAACTTATTCACCGAAGTTGAGTACATCCAAAAAACTTTGCAGAAACTTTATAATTATGCAGAGAATGCTACCTACTAGTATTTTAATTATCAGGCAAGTTTTCGGCTTGGGCTGCATATTAATTTCTACGTCAGAATAAAATAAAGGTTATTTATTTTAATTTATTTTTAACTTTTAGTTCTTTTTATTAACAAGTAATAAAAAATGGTTTTAAAAGGGGTTTTTTTTTTTTCTTAGTTTGCAATGTCGGTACCTATAAAATGATATTTATCTTTTCACGTTTAAATTATTTTTAACGTTTTAGTTCTTTTTATTAACAAGTAATAAAAGCTTATTTTAAAAGTAGTATTATTTTTATTTTTTCTTATTATGAAGTACACAGCATGCAAGTAAGTGAGCATGTAAGTAAGCCAGAAAAATTACTGTTGATAGAGGCATACATAACCTAGCATGTAAGCTTAGATTAAAACAAAAAGGGAAGATACGGCATTAGCGTCTCGTGAGTGAGCCGCTAAAATTAGGCGTAAAGGCACAATTTCACTTCAGTCACAATTTGCCGAGCGAACAGGCTACATCGCACTATTGCGGGTATTCTACTGTGTGAGAAAGAGAAAGATGCTACTCCGCAGTGGCGTCGGAATCGGTCGTACGTACTCGTCTGTTGCGAAGCGACTGAGACGTCAACGCCCTACTCGCTGACTCCCTCGCGCTGACGTTGAAACTTACCGCTTTGTCTCGCTCGCTCGATTTACACTTTATAGGTGTGCGTGTGTGAGTGTTTGCTTAAGTAGTTGAGTAGGACTATATTTTAAATGACTACAAGTAGGAGCATGCCGTATCTTACCTTTTTGTTTTAATCTAAGCATGTAAGGCTTAATGTAAGGCTTAAGGCTTCACGGAATTCTACCCCCGAAAATAAGTTATACCAATGGTGTTAGAAGTAACAATAAGCTGCAATGATCATTATCAAGCTGTGTAGTAACGATTCATTTTAAAAGAAAAATACCATCTTTTCCCATGGATCTCACTTATCTTTTTACTACAAAAAAGGCGACTAACGGGCTTAAGAACTTTGGTTAAACGTGGACTTAGGTAGTCCTCATTGACTAGTATCTGACTAACCCTTTGAGGATAATTCGTCCAAAGTATATAATATGTACAACTTACTAACATAGTAAGCATGTAAAGTTAAGTAAAAGAAATAGCTAACAAACCATTATCGACATCCGCTAATGTTGAAAAGTTTCAGTAGTCCCGTACCCTCGCCACACCCTCTCACCACATAAAAACAACTCACCTTTGACCATTGGGCTAAACAAGATGGCGCGTAGGCACCAATTACAATGAATGTAGTCTGAGCCCAAACCAAACAGTGCTACTGACATTAAAAACAATGGCTCCGAACATTAGCAGACTGTAGTGCACACCGATACGATCTTAGGTCGAACCATGAAGATTCACGACCGAAATTAGTGATCGATCTATTTGTTAATTATTGCCCTACTAGAGTGAGTGACTTGTGTATCCCTTTGTCTGCCAAGTAGACTCCTAGAAAATACTAATAATAATTGAATTTCTATTGTTTCTTTTTACGGCAGCTAAGCTTGAATAGAGCTGAAGTAAAATGTCTGACTTTAGTAGGTATAACAAAGGTAAGTTAAAAAGTAAAAATTGATAAAGCTGGCACTGTACACAAATGGAAAATCTAATTTATTCGTTATACACTATTAAAACCTTTATTAAAAAGGAACGCGAAATACATTTACTGAAACACCATGAACACTGAACGTAAAAAGACAATGTTATTAATTAGGTACGTATTGGCGGTCTTATCGCTTTTGAAAATTCAAAATACAATGTTGTTTATTCAATTTGGCTACAATAACTAATTTAGTTACGTTAGGTTAATGAAAGTCGCTACGCCATCGGTTCGTATAGTGCAGGAGACGTACTGAGAAGAGCCAGCAAGAACACCAGCAAGGCCATTTCTATCTTTCCTTTATTTACAGAGTCAACTAAAATTTGAAGAATGCCCTCCCTATCACAGTCCATCCGTTTTAAAAAACCATTCCCATATAACAAAATAACGTTCGGTTACACATTTCACGTGCTCGTTCGCACGCACGCTTCTGTGTGAACGTATGCCCAATTTTGCGTAAGACACCGGAAAACACAGAGGGCGTAACAGACTGTAATTACACAGAACGATAGTTCTAACGAGGGTATGCACATTGAATGCTAAGCAATCGGAACGTTCGGCCGGAATATCTGATGAGCAGGTGCGTATAGGTAACACGAGATAATTACGCGACCGAAATTTAGATGCGTTTGATTTTATTATGGTCCAAGTTTTGCTAAATGATAATGGACGTCTTTATTTTCTGCGCCACAAGATTTTTTTTGCCTAACAACATTTTTAAAGTCAACATACAGTGTGTGTGCATGAGATAATAAAAAACGGGCCCCTGATGAAGTCGGTAAAAAAGTACTTTTTCCGAAAATTAACGCGGGTGAAGTTGCAGGCCAAAGCTTGTTTTGTTATAAATATGACTCCTAACCAAATCTACCAAGGAGTTTAAAGCGCAAAGCACAAAGCAACACTCGTAGAAGGCTGTAATAAGCATTTCGTAGTTCTACTAACTAACTGTAGCGTCTACGAAACACTTGCGCTATACTCCGTAGCCATATTAAATCCGTAGCAGTTCAACGGTTACATGTATAATTTACTACACATCTCATTATTGCGACTTTGCGAAACACTGAAAAGGGGTTCTGCTTGTGAATTGTGATCCTGCAAGTTTAACCTTCCCAATGTTGAGTTACCAGATGGGTAACCAAAAAAAGGATATCTCGAGTTTTTCCTTGCTCCGGGACCGTTGGTGTAACGGTTGTTATCGCTAGGTATTTGAATTGGATTAGCGTAACCACGCTACAACCGATTATGGCACAATAATCGGAACTATACATTTTTGTAATAATTTTACAAAATATTTTTAAATGTGTAGCGTAGCGGTGAAAGAATACAACCACTCCCTCTCTTTTCTTGGGTGTCGTAAAAGGCGACTAACGGACAAACATCCAATAGGCATAGGTTCACCGCCTGACACGCTGAGCACATGTGCAGTCGCTATTTGGTGAAAAGTGGATTATGGTAGAGGGCTGATTTTGCTGTCCTCATTGCCTAGTCTGTAACTAACCATTCAAGGATAATTGTCGTGAGGACACGTCAGTGTAGTCTACGGAGCTATGTTGATTGTACCACGATTTCTCGTATTTCAATTTCCACCGACATGCATTAGACCAGCGCAGCTTGGTAGGTTATGGCCCAGCCTCCCCAATTTTTTGATGGATTTAACTATTTAATTGGCAAAAACTGCATCATACTGTAGATGCTTTCACTCACACATGCGACAGCATTGTGGAAGTCGTTGCATCACACTGACGACTGCGACGACTTCCACAATGCAGTCGCATGTGTGAGTGATTTCATCAAGGCATCTATTAGTATGATGCATTTTTTGCTAAATAAATAGTAAATTATTATGTTTGAAAAATTGAAATCTAAACCAATAACAAAATACTACTGTTTATTGGGGAAAATATATATATTTTGGCAAAAACTGTACTTTAAATATACGCCATTGATATAATAGTATCTTATTTATATTTCTAATGAACTACAAATTTGGATTAACAACTAGAACGAAGCCAGAAAAACTAATGTGGCAACTAGTCCAGGGCTTACTCAGCAATCCTTTTGTACAAACTTCATTGACGGTCTTTCTTTATGTCGCGGAACCGTGAAAAAACTAATTTCGACAAAATCCCACATACACGAAACATTCTCTCAACAGATAAGCTGACTATGGTCTAAAATGTAGAAGGGAAACTTTTAATGCTCTACATTTATTAACTTGTGGTCTTCGTGTGTTATTCAAGGTTTTAAACCATGATTTGTCTGCGTGTTAGCAGTTTAGGAATTAAAAAAATATTTTTATGGTCTGTTTAAATGTAGAGGGGATTTGTATATTGTTTTTGGTTTTGATTGGCAGAATACCTTGTTTTATGTTCACCTGGCTATATAATGTCATTCTAATTAAACTTGTTGCCGTATGTAACAACAACTGTCGAGGGTAGGGCTCCTGGCAGAACCACGACGTCAGTGCTCCGCCAATAAGTATGAACAAAACACGAATGCAACTTATACCCCCTCGACCGGAGATTTATTTATTTGACTCACAAAACATCTATGTACACAATAGTCAATACACAATATATAACAAGGTTACACGCACATAAGGTAATACACACACACACACACAGTAGGTAATACACATATGGTCATGCACACACAATACACGTAAGGTCCATGCAAATTTAAGTCAGGCACAAAAGTTATACGCACAAGGTTATATACACGCACACACACACAGGTACATAAATGGTCAAATCCAAGTTAGTAATTACACGTCAGTCAGAATACACAAAGCACAATTTATACAGTGTTTATAAAGTTTCCCAAAATACTCAACTTCCCACACTGGCTCTAAACTTTACTAGGTATATCTAATACTTCTTCAGTTTTCTGATTTTCCATATGTTTCTGGTTCATTAGCTACTATAAGCTACTCGGATTGCTGCTTGAAGTGAACACACACAAAGCACAATTTATACAGTGTTTATAAAGTTTCCCTAAATACTCAACTTTCACACTGGCTCTAAACTGCTCTAGGTATATCTCAATTACTTCTTCAGTTTTCTGATTTTCCAAAGGTTCCAGCTAGTTGCTGCTCGGTAGACTGCTTAAAGTGAACATGAAGACCGAAATCCCGCTCGGCCCTTTTATACAAAAAAGCTTCTAGAAGATTTGAATTATTCTAGCCAATTAGAGAGCAGAGAAGTAGAGGTAGTCGCCCCTTTTTAATTACAAAAATATTCTGAATGCACATTCAGATCCACTATGAACTGACACTTTAAAATCGACTAAAATTCCATTTATATCCAAACGCTCTGATTCTAAGTTATACAACAAAATATAAGTCTAGACCTATCTTAAAATATATTTGCGTATACGATTCGTTATAACACATCTAAGCAATTGCATATCTTAGAGCGCTAGTCTAGTTTTTGCGAGAATTATTCCTAAACAATGCTACGTGCAGATTACAATAATTCCGCGCGGCTAATTTTGACTTCACCACCACGTCGGGCGTTATGTCTACCATAATTCTAGATAAACGCCATTCACGTGGGCTTAGCCGTTTCGGAGGAACAATACAATACGTTGTCCGACCAAAAAACATTTACAAGTTTACCACGATCGCCATGTTAGTTTTATCTCCTATTGTTATTCCGTTCGTACTATGCTTACATTGTATGACTAATTATCATTTAAAGAGGCTACTTGTTAAGCTGCCCATCAATAACAATCGATAACAATCAAATTCGTGACAATTATTAAAACTTTCAAATTACGTAAATAGCAGCTTCATCTACTCATCAAGAGAGGGAGCTGTAGCAAATATGCAAATTTCTAGATGGCGATGGTAACTTTTTTAACCGCTACGTAAATACGACGGCTAAAATCTTCTAAGTTTTTCTTTTATTCGTATACAATCACACGCAAACGGCTATGCTTACATGGTATGAATATCTATCCTCTACAGAAGCTACTTGTTAATTTAAACATCAATACCAATCAATTTCGTAACAATAAGTAAAACTTCATAATTACGTAAATAACAGCTTCAGTTTTTTATCAAGAGAGGGCGCTGTAGCAAACGTGCAAATTTCTAGAAGGCGATGGTAACATTTTTATTCGTTACATAAGTACCGCGGCTAAAATTTTCTAAGATTTTATTTTATTCACATTGTATGCGTACACAATCAAACGCAAGCGGATGCGATGCGGCATCGCCAAATTGTTCATCAAATCAATCATTATACAAATTCCAATCCCTAATTGATTCCGAACCTAATTTAGTAATGGGTAATAACGGATTTTTCGCGTACCAAACCGAAACTATGTATTGGTTTTCGATAACGGTTTTCAAAACTATTTATTTTTGAAACTATTTATCGGAGATGTTGTATGGTAGGTATTGCCAATCCAACGGCGGCACCGAATACCGAAATAACTTTTTTATTGTACGGTATTGGTAAGTTCATGATACCTGTTTGCGAAGGTTTACTATTGTTTAACAAAAAACGTATGACAAACTAATCATTTGACAAACTTTCTTTTCGCAAACATATTACTTTAAAAAGAATCATTTGACATAATACAGTTTTCGCAAATGTTTTACTTAGTTGTTATATTTCTACTGTTAAAATATTATTTTTATAATATTCACTTGACTAAATAATTCGTTTGCCAAATTGGTGATTTTACAAAAAGTATGATTTGATATATTATTTAAGCAAGGATGTAGGTAAGCAATTTAAATTTTTCAATACCTACAGTAGTAGGGCAGATAGTATTTCTGTTGTCTAATAAAAAAAATAACCTCGAAATTTAAAACAATTGCTGCGCTGCCTTAAATATCTAACCTATCACGTGACCTACAGGAGTAGGGCAGCTAGTATTTGTTAAATGTTATTTATGCTTTACATTGTTTTTCCAACTAACATGTTTAAAAAACAATCAATTTGTGAAATAATGTTTTAGCATAATGATTTTTTTTAGTAAATATATTGTCTATGTCTAATGAGTAGTTTATTAAACAATAGTTTGTAAAATGATACATTTATCAAGTATATTTTTGTCAAATGTGATTTTTCTAATGAAAATTTGTTATTTGTTTTTTGTCAAATGATTGGACACCGTTTGCGGATGTTATAGATAAAGTTAAGTTATGGTGTCGAATATTAAGTAGGTATTCAAATGAACTTTCCTTCATACTTCATCCAGGCTTAGGACTGGCTGCATTTTATAGTCAATAAATGCAGGCGTATTTAAAAGTTTATTGATTTTATATACAATTTGTTTGTTTTACATTATTTACACAGGACTTCTTTTTCAATTTTTATATTTAAGTCTATTAGTTTTTTTGTGTTATATAAGTACATTTTTTAGTTTAATATTTTTTTTTGTTTTTTGAGGGTGAAATATTTACATTTTATATCAGTTTGTTTATACCTTTTTACATTAATTGGCACTATTTACATTTTTAAAATTCAAATCTAAGTTTTTTTTTTTGTTTTTTTTTTTGTTTTTTTTTCTACTTTTAAAGCTTGATGATATATTACATTATTTTTTGTTTGTACACCTGTTTTTACATTTTCACAGTAGGTAAGTAGGTATACCTATGTATTTTAGATTGACTATCGTTTATTTACATTTAAAAATGTCAGTTGTTCAACTTTCCTAGAAGTAAGACGTGTGCGGCGATCGCTTATGGTTAATCCCGTCTTGCTAAAAACACGCTCACACGGGACAGACGTTGCCATTATATTTCCGTATTTGCGGAATAATATTGCTAGATTTGGATAGGTGAACCTGTGATTGCGCCACCATTCTAAAGGACAGTTCCAGGTTCCGCGGCTGTCTTTAAAGGTTGGTAAAATGTCATCATTTAAATATGTGTCTATTTCCTTTATAGCTTTAGAAAGCGGCGTTCCAACAGACTGTTTATGTCCGACGATGTCTTGTAAAATAGACCATGGTGAGTACTTGTCACACTGACTCTGCGTTCGACTTGTAGAAGTCGTTGCTTGTGCATCTGCATTTACAGTTGCTTCTTGAGCCCTTATAGCAGCGACGAGCATGTCTTGTACTCGCCTTCGTGTATTCACGGCCTCATTGGCGTCGGCAAATACACTGTTTTTATATCGGGGGTCTAAAAATGTGCAGACCGAGAAGGTGCCACTTCTTTCTACTAGGCTAAATCTTGTAATGAGACCTGTTCTCAAACGATAAATTACGTTGTTGGCAACTTCGCTGAAATTCTCAAGCAATAGTTGATCACAGGCACTCACCAGGCATCTCGTAACAACTATTACTGAACTGGCTGTCATATATTTTTCCCCGCTCATTGCTCGAGTGGCATCGTCAAAGGGCTTCAAAATTGTGCATAAACAGGCACATAGCGTCCATTCTTCATTAGTTATGATAGGAAGATCCTGGCGCAGTATAGCGACTGTACTTCTAACAAATGATTCCAGGTCTACAAATCGCTGTATCATGTAGTAGCACGAATTCCAACGGGTTGGTACTTCCTGCTTAAGTCGTTTGGGTGTGCAGTTGGGGTCATGGTCGGTTTGAGCTTTAAGAAGTTTCGATAAAGCTGTTGAGCTTGCTTTAAAATGGCGCACTATTTTTTTTAACTTTTCTAATGTGTCTTGCAACTCCGTTGTTTCAAGCGCATCTTGTACAATCAAATTTAGTGAGTGTCCATAACAGCCGTAATGCTTCCAACCCAAGTTTCGAACTGCTTTTGTTATATTTGCAGCGTTATCTGTCACTACAAAATTGATTTTGCCTGCCACTTCCCACTCAGTAGACATATTAGATAACGCTTCTTGAATATTTTCACTGGTATGGGCTTTCTCAAAATTGCAGCAGCTTAGAAGAACTGTCTCCAGCTCAAAATCCTCCCTTAAATAGTGCCCTGTCACCGCTAAATAGGACTCATTAGCACGCGACGTCCATAAATCTGCTGTTAGGCATATTTTTTCTATGGCACAACTACTTAACTCTGCTTTTATTTTATCTCTTGTTTTTTCATAAAGAGCTGGTATTAAAGTATTGGATATGGTTTTTCTTGTCGGCAGCTGGTACCCTGGAATCCACTGCGCAAACTTTTTAAAACATTTTTCTTCCACCAAAGAAAATGGTTGATATCCATCGATGAAGAGATCCAATAAATCACGGTCTATTTTTCTTTTTAAATCGTTAGAAATTTTTTTGTTGGTCCCATACCTTTCCATGGCCTGTTGACGAGTAGCTGCCGTTACCGTTGTCGTTGTGGTTGTCGACGTAGTGGCTGTCGCTGTCGTAATTGCCGCTGTCGCTGTCGTGATTGCCGATGTCGTAGTTGTCGCTGTTGCTGTTGTCGGTGTGGTCTGTTGTGAGTTTGAGGTCACTCTTCCAGCACGCTGTGCCTCCAATACTCTAGTAAAAGCATCAATATGCTTTTTTTTCAGGTGTGCTTTTAGATTGCCAGTAGAAGCCTTATAACTATAAACATCTCCACATACACGGCATTTAGCCTTTTTTTCAAGCACATTCGTTTTTTCGAAGTAAATCCAAATAGCACTTGAATTCACGCGAGACATTTTTTATATTAATACACTCGTCACAAAAGCAAGAGGAATAATGAGACAAAAGAAAGTATGTAATTTGTAATTTCCCGCGCCTCCGTGAGCTGCGCGCGGTCAAAGTTATAAAAATAAGTAAACAAATCGATTTTAAATATATCACCCTAAGGTCTAAATTTGTTATGCAATAACTGCAAAAACTTTGTTTTCTACATATCTCATTAATTTTGATACATTTAATAACTAACTTTAATCCCTACACATAAGGCTTAAAATAAATATTAAGATGTTGTGCGTCTTGGTCGGTTAGTGCGCGGTAATACGCGACGTTGCCAAACCTACACGATTGCGACGCTTGCACAAATAAATACGGTACAGTTTTTGGCAACTCTATTTGTATTGTATTAAGGTCAGGTATTGAATACCTGTATGCTTCTATCGATAAATAGTTTCACCGTAGACCAATACATAGTTTTGGGTATTGCACCGATAAATAGTTTCAATAACTATTTATGGTTCAAATCGACCATCGCTAAACCTAATAGTTACATTAACTTGTTCGTTCTCTACGTACCTAACCATTAATTTGATCACCGATTAATCTGTCCGTTACAAACAACGGTAATAGAGTAATTGTTAGACTTTAAGATATTGAAACGTTGAAAATCAACATTTTTAATCAACATTTCAATATTTTAAAGTATGTTCGAGCGTTATTAACGCAAAAAACATGAAATATTATGTAATTGTTAACCATTGTTAGAGAAAAGATATTCAGCTTCTTATTGGTTGAGGATTGCAGATGAAGTGTGAAAATGAAAAAAAAATGCGATCTATAACTTTATCGTTACTTATTACCATCAGGTGAGGTCAAGTGTTTGCACCATGTCGGAATAAAACCTAGAATGTGCAACGAGAAGGATTCGAGTATCTGACCGATTGCTTCGAAATATTCTGCTATTCCTCTATTAGAGCTTCTTTCATTTCACGTAGTGTGATTGGCGGCGGATTCCGCTGACGTACCTACACGTCGTCATCACAGTTCGTCCCATAGAATGTACAACGAGAAGGATTTGAGTATCTGGGCAATTATCAGTACAGTTCTAGATCTCATGTCATGGACTTAAAAATCAATTTCATAGTCTCAATGAGTTACGCTCGAAAGAACATTTGAAATATAACTCATTCGACGCAAAGAGTCGAGTGATATCCGACGAGCAACTTTTTACATTTTGAGGGGTAGTTAGGTAAAAATTCTAATGAATATGCTAAACATGATTTAAACTCCTGTGCTAAACATGAATTGTGTTATTTGGATTGAATTGTGTTATTATATTTGTCTAAGTACCCGTCAAAATGTAAGTAAAAGTTTCTCGTCGGATTATCACTCGACTCTTGACGTCGAATGCATTATATTTCAAATGTTCTTTCGAGCGTAACGACCACAGACTTATCTATATATATAAAAATGAAACCCGTTTTCCGTTGTCACGACATAACATGAAAACGGCTTAACCGATTTGGCTGATTTTTTTTTGTTGTGTTTGTTATTGTCAGGAGAAGGTTCTTATGAAAGAAAAGATTAAAATAAATTCTTTTTTTTTTTTAAATATTTTTTGCAATATTCTTAATTACGACAGGACAACGTCTGTCGGGTCAGCTAGTAATCTATATAAATCAATTGTCACGAATTTACAGTACACTTATTTGGTTAATTTTTTTTTTTTTGTGTTTGTAATTTTGTTTGTTTTGTGTTTTTGTTTGTATGAAAGAAAATGTTTGGATATTCGTCACGGCATAGGGATGTTCACGCAGACTAATTCACCGACACGGGCCGCGAGTGTTGAATAATAAATATCATAAACTGACAAAAATGACACAACATTAAAAAAAAATCTGTAAGCTATTTGCTTGGCGGTAGGATTCTGTACTAAGTCTAGGATATCCCATGCCTATGTTTGTCAATAAGAATCATTTTTATGCATTGCTGTATTTCAGTTTATAGGAGTCCTTGATTCATAGAAATTACTTTGCATAGATACTTATCAAATTTCTTATTATTTTTTTTTATAGTAGAAGGAGGCAAACGAGCAGGCGGGTCACCCGTCACTGGTCACTCCCAAAACCAGAGGAAACGCAGGCACGTTGCCGGCCTTTTATGGGCTTCCGGAACCCTCACTGGCCGGACGAAACACAACAGCACCAAGTGCCATTATTTCACGCCGGATATTCGTGTATTACGCCGGGCGAGCCGGCCCAATGCGTGCTGCAACGCGGCGTGGCTCTACCACTCAGTAAAATCATCAGTCTTATAACGTCGCATTGGTGTAAACTGTAAAGGTGTTGTAATGTCAATACGGTCAACTATAGATGCTGGAGCAAAACTGGTCAAAAACATACTTGACACTTGGGAATCTTCGCAGGATACAGTAGGTATTTTCTGCGACCTCTCTAAAGCCTTTGATTGTGTTGATCATTCAACTTTAGTTGGTAAATTATTTCAATATGGCGTTCGTGGTAATGCACTAGAATTAATAAAATCTTATCTGCACAATAGAAGTCAGAAAGTAGGTATAAATAATGTAGTATCAGGAGGTTCGATAGTCAAAATGGGGGTACCCCAGGGATCTATTCTCGGTCCCTTTCTGTTTCTTGTTTATCTTAATGACCTTCCATTCATGGTTAAGGAAATGTCGGAAATAGCGTTATTCGCTGACGACACTTCTTTAATATTTTCTTTAGATAGGAAAGACCCAAAGGTTGGAGAAGGAAAAATTAACGAAACACTTAACAGAGTATCACAATGGTTTTCTGTTAATAACTTAGCACTGAATGCTAATAAAACTAAATTTCTTAAATTTTCTCCACCTAATACACGGCTCAGTCATTTAAATATTGAATTAGATTCGGAAACGTTAGAAATTGTTAATGAAACGTCTTTTCTTGGTATTAGGATAGACTCTAAATTACAGTGGGGTTCTCATATCGAGGGTCTGGCAAAGAGGCTCAGTTCGGCTGCTTTTGCTGTTAAAAATATAAGAAAAATTACAAATCAGTCTACTGCTAGGCTGGTTTATTTTGCTTATTTCCATAGCGTTATGTCATATGGATTACTACTATGGGGAACGGCAGCAGACGTTAGTAGAATTTTCATTCTCCAGAAAAGAGCAGTTCGGTTTATATATCAGTTAAAAGCACGTGATTCGTTGAAGGAATTATTTAAAGATATAGATATCATTACTTTACCGTCCTTGTACATATTTGTAAATATTATGTACGCTCGTAAAAATCTACACCTTTATACCAGAAACAATGAGGTTCACGGATATAACACAAGGAACAGGAACAAACTGTGTGCTCCGAAGTTCAGACTTAGCAAAAGTAGTAAATCTTTTATATGCAACTCAATTCGTTTTTATAACAAAATACCTGACGACATCACTGCATTGACAGACAACAAATTCAAAACGCACATTAAACGTGTGTTAATTGCGAAAGCTTATTATAAGATCAATGACTATGTTGCAGACAAAAATGCATGGAAATAAGTCTACTCTGTACTAGTGTTTATTATTAGTATTTTTAGTCTATTATTAACTATTCTTTCATTCAATTATTATGAATTGTTGAAATTATTTAGTTTAGTTATTATTAATTTTATTGATGCGTACAAATTGTACTTAATTATGTTTAATAATTTGTACCTACTTAATTAGATCTATGACACTGTAAAGTAACATTGTTACTTAGAGGGAGAAAAAAGTAAGGCCTCCTGAGTTTCTTGCCAGCTCTTCTCGGTCGAAGGCTCTCCCAAAATCCGAACTGGTGGTAGATTGGTTAGGTAGGTAGATTAGGTAGGTAGAGTAGGTTATGGTCTGTGCCAGCTAGATGTGCATGAAGGGTCATTTACCCCATTTGTACCAGTGGGGTGCTGCAGTTTAGGTACGTTCGGCCGGCGTGCCTCCCAGGAAGGCCGCCTAGGCGTATGACAGTAAAGGTTGCCGCTCGGCTCTCACGCTCCACGTCGCGCGTCGTCGCTTAAGGCCAGGTATCTCTCTCGCGGCTTCTCTCTCGCTCTCTCGATGGTACGACGGTACGGGACGGGTATAACAGCGAAGCGGCGCGTTTAATAGGTTATATTGCCTATATTTATAGACTTTATATATAGGATTCTCTGCTAATTTATTTGCGAATTATTTGTCTTTCGTTAAGTACAAAAATTAAATGTAAAGTATCAGTATCGTATTTATATATGTGTATAGTGTGTATGAATGTATTGTATGTGTGTATATATATGTATGCATGTATATATATATATATTAAAATAATTTTATATCTTATTTGGTGGATTTGGATCAGTCGTATTCGGTTGCATTCGCATCACTGTCGATCGAGTTGGACTTGTGCCGATGCTGCGTCCCTAGCCTGGCTTCTGCTACCCTCGTCATTTTTTGTCCTCGGTCCTGTGGGGGTGGACCGGTGGCGCGTCGTGTCGCGTAGGCAGGCTGGATCGGAAGTGAATATAGCCGGCGCGACGCGACGCGATGTTGGTTTGCCCCCGTAGGATCGGGGGTGGGGAGTGGTGGGGGTGGTGGGGGTTGGGTTGGGGGCGTGGCGTCGGTGCGGGTCTGGTTCGATTGATGGTGATGTGAGTGTGATTGATCTAAATCTACCACTTATTTATTATTATTATTATTATTTTTTTTTTTTTTTTTTTTTATCGAGTGATGTTATTGGATTTTGTAACTGAATGAGACTTTGAATAGATTGGATCCTTAACTAATACATAGTTTTTTTTTTTTTCCAGAATTTAAACCATTATTTTCTATGTCTCAGATGGTTTGAAAAAACTTAAAGCGCGATCTATCTAGCCTTGAGAGGAAACACTGCGTCGGCGTGGCGTTCGGGATTCTCATGCGGGGCGCGGGGGAGCGGCGTTTCGTGGTCCCCTGTTTCCTCCTTCAGAGGTGGACCAATTTTTATTTAAGCGTCGGTTGGGGGAGGAGGTTTTCTGTGTCTGTGTGTTTGATTTTTATTTTTTTAACGAGTTACCTAATGTTTCTGAAGACGCCTTAAAACGAAGTGATTTCGCTTAATTTTGAAGGCTCCTGGTTATTAAATAAATGACTTAATGCAAAGGAATCAGGCATACGGACGTGAAGGGTCTCTTTCTTTAACCGTTGCTGAAGGGGTGGTGGGGGTTGGTCCGGTTTTGGAAGGGGGCTGCGGGGCGTCGTTTTTCTGTGTTTGGTGTGGGAGTTTTGTGTGCCGCGTCGGCGTGGTGTTTCCTCTTAACTCGAAATCCCTACGCGCGCGCGTAAACCCTGCGCTCCTGACGGACGTCAAATCGATATCGAGTCGGCTGTGCTTATCGGAATATGAACGCTCGGGTCACGAGATAGGTTTCAGTTTCGCGTGGGGGTCGTTGGAGGGTGAACCTTCTGTACGGTAGTAGTATTAGTTATTCTGTGCTTGTACCAAGACGAATAACGAAACAATTTTAAAACACACAAGTTTATGCTTATTAATTTTTGACGTTTTTTTATGCTTAAGTTTTTATAAAAAAAGATACTTGAATGATTAAAAATGTCAACCTTATTGGTTAGGTACTAATGTTTTCCAAAACTCATTTCAGCCGCTACTTTATTTTACTTCAATAACTCCAATTTATATTACTTACCACAGTATCAAGACGATAATTGGAAATCATATTACACAATTCTATGACCACGGCTTATATTTCGGTTCGACGCGATTCTGTTTCGGCGTGCAGTGGTACTGGGGGTAGCAATGCGCATTTGTCTGGCACAGACTATAATAGCTCGTTAGATTAGTTATTAAGTCTTAACTATAAGTTAGTTAACTGTTTTTTTATTATTATTAGTATTGACGTCAATAAGTGCCTGTAAAGGTTTATATTGAATAAATAATTTGACTTTGATAATTTGACTTTGACTTTGAATAAATAAATAAACAACTGAAGCTTAATATGCGACCGCTTTTCATTAGATTGTTATTAAAATATGCAAATTGCCTAGTTACCTACTTTTTTTTATTTGCCGATTATTATTTAACTATCTTTGTATTTCATTAGGTCTATGGTGCGGTAACATCACCGAGTGCTCCCACGTTTCGTTTTAGATTAGAAAATTGAAAAGTTATTTATGCGCTCCGCACCATACAAAAGTTCACTTTGTCTCTGCGTCCAGTTTTGTTGGTTGCTTTTGGACAGTTGAAAACCAACAGCCTATAAATTCGCCTCTGTCGGGAACCGGCCCACACTTATCAGACCATCGCATGGGTAGTTCAGGTAATTAAAACATTCAGAGAATACGTTTTTACTATGCTTTGTGTTGTTGACAAGGCTGTTTTTAATTGTACATTGCTTTTATTTACGATCTGTATTTTATTTTATATTTTTTTTATTTTGGGTGGATAGTCACTCGCATCCGTAGGCTGAATGAGTGACACTGTCTGAGTGGTAGAGGCTCGCCCGGCGTAGTACCACCTTCTCAAGGAATATCAGCTTGAAACAATGGCATTCGTTGATGTTATATGTCGTCCGGTGAGTAAAATTACCGGGGGCCCATCCCCCCTCTCCCCCCAACAATTCCTACTCCTTCCTCAAGGTCAGCAACGCATCTGTAACTCTTCTGATTTTGGTGAGCCGCCTGCTCATTTGCCTCCTTTACAAATAAAAAAAACAAAATTATTCATAGGAAATAATGTATAATCTTTTACTAGAAAAAAAACAACCAGTCTCAGGAACGCTCGAACGGGATTCGAACTAGTGACCTTTGGATTGCCGGTCCACTGCTCTAACCGCTAAGCTACCGAGACTCCAGAAGACTCGTTGAATTTGTTCCAGTAGTTGCTGCAAACCAGCGGTATTACTCACTGTGAAGTCTACCCTCACATTCAAAAGAACTACTATTGCAAGTATTTAACAATCGATAAAGTCGTAGTTGCTTTTAGATATCTTTATTATTGAAATTTTGCTTTCACAATGCTATACCAATATAGGCTAATATGTTTTACTAGAAAAAAAATTTCAAGTAAAACATTTTATCCTATATCTGTATAGCATTGTGAATGCAAAATTTCAATTATAAAAATTATTCATGTTTTGTAAGTCGTTGATTCCGTTGAAGGTGCTGCCACCTTGCCTGCTCATTGAAACCCACCAACTTGCTTTGGACCAGCGTGGTGGGCTAAAGCCTTATCTCCCAATGTACAACGCCATAATGACCAAGTATGGGACGTCATGACATTGGACATTGACTATCGTCAGTTAAAAGCTATTTATTTTTTATTTCAACTGTTTTAACGTGACTTAACACGATAAATATTGTAAGTAAGTACATATCTACTTTAAGCAGTTCGCTTGTGACCACGGCCGCAGCATCGCGGCCGAAACGTCAAGCAGTAATTAGAAATGTACTTACTTACAAAATTAATCGTGTTAGGTCCCGTTAAAACAGTTTTAATGCAATGCAACGCGATAATTTAAAGTCTTATTTAATTTTACCGCAAGAAATTATATCAAATGACCTCTAAACTTCATTATGGAATTGACACCCAATGATGATGATGATATAATTGATGATGATTAACTTTAGCTACCAGCCATAAGCACCCTACACAAATCACTCTATTTGAGGTTTACTATCTAACGCCTCGTTAGCTATGCGGTTGACCAGCACATCATAACTCGGTTAACCAAAGCTAAATGCCGATTGGTTTGCGGGAGATCAGATGTTGCGGTCAATAATAGCTATTAATACGACTGCGGCGCTTCGAGTCTGCTATTTTGATAATTCATTGTCGATTTGATTAGGAGATTATTGAATATTAATAATCGATAATGAGACGACCAACACCTTGATCATGCACTGTAAAGATTTTGGAGCGTTATAATAAAACATTATGTGATCTAGTAAGGACTGGAAAGAGCTGACATAGTGCGTTGTTTCTAAGTTATGATATCTATACCATATTGATAATATTACATATCTATACTGTATCGGCTTATGGCATGGCTTATTTATGAAGCCTGAGCTAGACTAACTCTAGCTGGCAAAACAACAGATATCTTATCTTGTCTTAGTGGGACTTGCAGAGGTCTCCTTCTCGCAGTAGCACGCCGACCCATTTTGATCTTTTGTCTTACAAAAGATCAAAATGGGTAATAATAATTAGAAAGAAACATTGTAGAACTTGTAAACGTTAGGGGGCGTTTGTTATAATAACCTTTATTTAGTATACGACTTATTTATTGTATACGTTTATATTTATTACATTATTAAAATATCAAAATAACAAATTATTAATAATCTTCTCTCTATTCACTCTGCCTCCTCAATTAAAATTGACCACGCTTGCTAAATACCGCTTGGTTCCGCGTGTACCTACCCTTAAGTTATAGTACCTATACCTACATTAAATTATTTAAATTGTGTTTTATTCAGGATGAAGTACGATTTCTTTCTCGAATGTTACCGTCACTTACAATTGTAGACTTAACGAGAAGACAAGCTTGTTGGCTACAGTAACGCTTAAATATACTTAAAGATAGTGGTGTATATGACGCAGGCAAATTGTGTAATTCGTTTTACATAATGGAACTAGTTATTACAATTTGACGCAGCATTTTATAAACGGCGTTCAAATTTGGGTTTCGTGGATTATTACAAAATGACGAGGCATTTTATAATTTACCTTCGGCTTTTTATAAAGCAGCGAGCGTTTGCAAACGGACGGCACCGTTTGTAAAATGCCGAATTATAAAATCTGACTGCGACATTATATTATAAACTTTGCCGCCCGGCATGCGGAGGACGTTGGTTTAATTGCCATCTAAGGGTAAGTAGTAATTTTTTTAAACGTTTTTCTACTATAATTTAATTAAAGTATTCTCAAGCGTTGCGATTAGAATACAAATGAGTTATGTTTTGCGATTTCTCCCAGTCGCTTAAATATTTAAATTCTTACTGTTTTGTATTTTTTTTTCATTTTTTTGCTTCAAACAACAACCGAAACACTTGGAGTTTAAAGGATAGCAGTTGTCACTTTCCAGCTTAATACGTTTAGATACAGACGGTTGTGTGTGAAAGAATCCGCATGGTAAATGCTAAGGCGGTAAAAGAAGTTCAGTACGTAATATCCAAATCAAATAGTACCTACGGCTCGCGCTAAACCGTTAGTCTCAGTTTTTCTAAATGGCAGTAGTTATAACAGTCATTGGCCAGTGCGGTAGGTTATAGCCCCAACTCTGAAACTCTGAGCCCAGCTTTGGAATGGTTATCGACTAATAGCGTAATTTAGCGAACTTTAAATTGGTAAGCGAAGCTTAAAACTTCAAAGAGTTAATTTATGTAACATTATTATTACTATATTAGCCTTGACTGTCCACTGCTAGGTAAAGGCCTCCCTCTATTTCTTCCACTGATAGCGGTCGTGAGCCAACTGTATCCAATTTTGGTGAAATGCATCAAGTTCGACCCGCCATCTTCTGTCTGCCGCGGCGCCCGGTAAACATAATTATATTCTAATTATTTTTTATTTATAAATTACATATTCTGTGGTGGTTTTTTGGCATATTCGCCAAGTATCTGTAAACTTATCAACCAATAGTCGTAGTCAAATTACCTACAAGTTAATTTGTGAAATAGTTTCATACTATATATACTTTTAAACTTTCACGCTCCATTGAGCACACATATTTAGACGGCATTTAACACAAAAACTATTTAGTAAAAGTATCCTACGCATGCTTTTATACCCGACGTTTCGACCGTGTTGCACCGGCCGTGGTCACGGGCTGACTGAGTCTGCCCGTCGAAACGTCGGATATTAAAAGGTATGTGTATGCGTATGCGTATGCGTATGGTATCCTAAGTAGTTTCATACTGCCTCTACCTTGACTGTCGCTAAACTGTACATCCCGCACGTTCTCGCTATCATGACGCGACGTTAAGCAACTCGTGCAATGTAACACCGACCTGACAACTTTCATATGACCCCTACGTGACCCCCCTTTCGGCTATTTCTCAGTTACAAAGATATGATATGAGAGTCCCGTCTCAGAAACTATTTCGAAGAACATTTGTCACATAGTACGCTTTACGGAGAGCGCATGACAAAATGGTAAAAAGGTTTCGAGATTTTCGGTCCCCATTTTCTGAATTATCGCCCGAAGCCAATATATTTGCCCATTTTTTGTAACAAGATAAAAATATTTTTCGTATCTCGTATGGTATCAATACAAATCAATATAGATTTATTCCAAACAAAAAAAAACACTACGTACTTCAGTTAGGTACAGTAACGAAACGATTGTCAACCAGTGCACGTATTAAAAAGTTTGAATCCACTTTTTTCCCGCCAAGAATTCACTGGAAACGTACGTGAATGGGCACCAGGCACCGAGAACACGGTTGTAAAGCTAGGCGTACTTTGGTCCGCGACATTTATTATTTTTAATTCCACTATTATCATTAGCATCTTCTCTCTGTACTTATAAACAGAGAATATATTTTTAAATGACGGTGTTGTATGTGTGCTGCTGCTGTATAAGTGCTGGAAGTAAGTTTTGAAATTAGTTGACCAACGGACCCTAAAATACGCAATAACGCTTTAAAACAGAAAAAGCACAACATATTTTTCGCATCCGCGAGCTTATATTATGAATCTTCCTCGTAGAAGACGCAATTGTAAGGTTATTATTAAACAAGATGCATGTTTATAAGCATCGTTTTAGAAAAAGAGACGGAATAGTGTTGGCCAAAGCACACATCCCTGTGGCACTGCCGAATTTGATCGTTCGCAAGTTGTTGCGAGAAAGCGGGTTAACATTCCGGCGGCGAGCTAAGTTTGTTAATACAGGTCAAGTCGCCTCGGGTAATGTACCGCGAAACAACTTTGATATAAGGTGCAACTTGTAAACTCCGAGTTTATTTTTATCGGTCGCCGTGCTTATGAAACGAGTTCGCAGTCACAAGAAGTTTGCGAGTTTGAGCATATTTAAGTCACATTTTGAGAAAACTTGCCGCTAAGGTGAGGCAACGTCGCAGTTTGGAAAATTCTTAACAGTTTGTTATGAATATTTGATAGCTCCCTATATGGCGAGGCTTTGGGATGGGTGACCATCGGAAACGACGTTAAATTGGTAGCTACACAATTTGAACACCGTAATCTAATTATCTTTATACATAACTTGATATCTTCACAAGCTTTTTTTACATTGAAGGTATTAATTCTTTACTTTCTGAATTAATTTCTATCGTCTTATTGTAGTTGATTTTTAAAACTTTGTCTTACATAAACACTATCTCAAATTTGAAATAAATTTTCTGGTGGTATCTAAGTAGTATAGTATACAATACAATACAATTGTATGCAAACTCAAGAATGCTCGGCTCGCTCTTCACCATTTTCTATAATTTCCGATCCTCTGCTTGAGAATTATTTCGTTTCATATGGTAATTTCTTACGCTGTGTATGTAAATTTTTTAGTGTTTTTTGCTCTTTGAGAGTAGGTAATATTATGTGTATTCTGTAGTCAAACAGAAAGGCATGAGGCGTTGCGATATTATTCAGTAGTTTCATAGTGGTTTATGTTAACTTTTTCTAGCCGATGTATTTAATTACAGACTAGAATTCACTATCGTCTTGATTTATTGTCTCATACTCATTCTCAAATCATTTATTCCACGTAGTATCATAATGACCTTATCTCTAAACTTAATAACAACATGCTACAACGAAAAAGACACCGCTCAGCATAAATGTACCTATTATCATTATGTATCATTATCATATTTAGCATATGTACCTAGTCCATTTACTTATCAATCCCATAAGTTCCCTCATTCGCTAATACTTTGTAAGTTGTTAGGTAAAAATGACCGTACAAACAAAACACAATCAGAGACAACTAAAAACTTAGAGCAATAATAGGTAGAGGCTAGCTTATAACTAGAAACTAGAGGCCCCCTGCGACTTCGTCCGCGTGATCACTGCATATCCCTTGACAAATTTCCATACAAGCCCTCCGTTCTGAAGGGATGCGTGAACATAGTAGCAATTGATGTTAGTCAATAATTTTGATTAATTAATCATTTCGGACTTCCTTTACAGAAATTGTTCTGCTTGTTTTATTTTTATTTTATTTATTTAGGTCTGCCAACAAGACACTAGCGTTACAGCTTTATTTTCTACCTATTGTTCTACCTTTCGCATCATAGATGAAAATGATGAACGATGTTTATCATTACAACATTATGAGAAATTATAATATTCACGTCAATAAAATCACAAGCATCATTATGTTGGTACTTCAACAATGATATTTTATTCAAATGTTTCAATTACGCCGATAAATATCCCGCCCCCATTAAGGGATACTTATTTAGGTAAATTTATGATAACCAATTTTTCTCATCCCACTTATACCAGAGTTAAGCTATCTCGAGAGACGAGCAACATAAATATACTTAGTTATAATAAATATAAAACTCAATAGAAGGAACAGGATAATAATTGCAACTTCCGTAAATAGCTTTAAACAACAACACACATAGGTAGGTACTTAAAAATGGAGACCTTAGTCCTGCTGTGAGAAAATGCCTATAGGCTAATAATAATAATAATTTTTATTTTAAGATGCACACTCAGCATGCATCGATATTTCTTTTCCGTCAAACATCGTATGAGCTGGAAGAGATAAGTCCCCTTGCATAGATAAGTCCACCAACCACACTTATCTATCTGCTTATTTTTATGTTCCGCAACTTTCCTTTTGTAGCGGTCCACATCAAAATTTACATCTGTCTAGAAAGTTTTTGGACGTAGTAGCAATCGTCTTATAATAAATAACAATAAGAATCACTTTGCGAGAAAAAATCTTGTTTCTCACACAAATTTCACTTAACAAGACTTCGGGGAACATTTTATGGGTCGCCCCGAGGCTATAAAAATAACTATACTGGCTGTAATAATGTTTTGTTGTTATATTTTTATATTAGCCTGAGATTACTTGCGAAAATTACAAAGGTGCAGTAAATTATTTCGATAATATAGTTTTGCGATGTTATTGACTGTTTTTTTTAAGTAGAGCTAATTATTGCGATAAAGGCCGCTTTTTATTTCTATAATTTTACAAAATTATTGCTATATGTATGATGGCGGATATATTAATAAAAAAATAAAAATAAATATGTGAAGAGTCATACTTTTACGTAATTGTTACGCCTCTAGTGGAAGATCAACCTTATTAATTTCTAAACAATAAAAAAAAATCATCGTCAGCCTATACACGCCCCACTTGTGGCTGCCTTCTCACATGCAGCACATTTTTGTCATAACTCACCACAATGGCCCAAAGCAGGTTGGTAGGTCAAACAATTCTACCAAACATTAAATCTTAAGCGTAGCAGAGTTTCACGTGTAGACACAAAAGGTGCGAATCGTACATATATACTCGTACATACATACTTAATTATAATCACGACTTTATCACCAAAGGGTTAGTCAGAGAGGCAATGAGGACAACAAAAGCAGTCCTCTACCATAGTCCACTTTTCACCAAATAGCGACTGTACATGTTGGGAGTACGTGCAGTCTTTAGTCCGTTAGTCGCCTTTTACGCACCCAATGGAAGAGAGGAGTGGCAGTATTCTTTCACCGCTACGCGACACGGTTTATTTACCATTTTAAATCAAAACCCACCACAATAACCCAAAGAGGGTTGGTGGGTCAAAAAATTCTACCAAACATTAAATTATCGTAACAGAGTTTCACGTGTGGACACAAAAGGTGCGTATCGTCCTACCATTAATTAATCCAAGGTGCTATCTAGTTTACGGTTGAGCGGCCCATTGTATTGGCCTATCGCATGCCACAGGGCTGCGTGGACATCGGAACGAGTAGATTATGCAGAGCAGACTACAGTATTAGGCATAAATTATTCACTCTTTGAAGAAGGAGATAGACTCTTTTATGTTTACCGTTTTATTGAAAGTAGTGGTTTTTCCGCTAGTGCGTTGATCGGATTATAAAACTTAATAAATTTATTTATTAAAACATAGGCCGAATAACAAGTTTTTTGGCCCTCCCAACAAACCTTGCTCGCTTAGAAGAGGGCTTTCTATAGACGAGAATAAAACAATAGATTATCGTCCAATGTTGCTTGGACGAAGTTAGTTATCGGTAAGCACGTGGTCTTCGTCTCACCTGACGCTAAGTGACTGATGGTCATCGTGAGCCGAAGATGGAAACGCACTTCACCCGGAATTCTCAATACTGATGAGCTGGCTATCTTATATCTGACTGCCCGCACATAACAACCCAACCAACACATTAGCAGTTTAAAGGAATGATATAAGTCAACTTAGAGACTTAAGTTTAATTAGGGTTTTAAAATGGTTTTCGCAACGTGTTTTAGCTGGTTTATAGAATTTATTAACTTTATTAAAGTCTTTTGCTGTAATAAAGCATAAACATAATATTTTATCAAACTATAAACCGTATAATAGTTAAAAAAAAGCAATTCTACATATGAAAGCTGTACTGTATACAGCTACTACCATTTCTCTAGACATATAGCTCTATACTGTATTATAAAAAGGCTTAAGATGTAAAAGAGAATCCATAGAGTTCGTCTTTAAACTCTAAGCTTGATAATAGATTTTTAAAGAAATATAGCTGTTTTCTGGAATAATTAAAAAACCCTAATAAATTCATTTTTATAAGGGCCTAGACCAAAACCTTAAACCAGCCTTTTCCTATATAAGTTAGACAATGAAGAGCATTCAAAAACGCTTAGTTGTAAATAAGAACGAACGAATACAGAGAATTGTTAAAAACTTGAAATCTAGTTAAGTGTTGGCGTCAAATGTCAAGGGTTACCTAGAATCTAGAAAAGCGCTGAAAAGCAGCAATTTTAAATAAACGATTTTCATATATTTTGCCCTATGGTTCTAGAACAATTGTGCGTACACCTTGACAAATAAATTTAAAACTCTTTGAGCAAGGTGAATATTAGCATATGGTCTTTTACATTAATTAGAAATAATATTACTAGATAATAACTATATTGCGGGGTAAGGGCGGGGAGGTACCGATCGCTCTACCGCGGCGAGCCGGCCGCAGCAGTACGTATCTACGTATCTGACAGATAATGTATTACACGTTTAATTCCGTTAATATTATTTCCAAGTAGGTAACTAGGCAATAAACATAATAAAACACCTACCTGTTGCATACCTAGACCTACCTACCGTCTTCCTATTTTATATATTGTACCCTAAAACGCGGAATATCAAGCTATAAAATATATTTCTGGAAGACTTTTATACAGCCAAAACCTGTCTGATATCTCTCCTCCAGCCACACACAAAACATAACCCTATTTACAGAATATATTTAGCTTATAAACAGCTTGGGGCTGTAAAATAAATGTTTTCAAGATTTAAGAAGTTAGAATAAATTGACGCCAATAATAAAGTACTCATGGTTTACGAAATCCCTTTTTGGGTTCCTGATTTGCTCTAAAATGTATTTAATTCTATTCTACTAATTTTTTTAAGTAACTGATATCAATTAGAAACCCAAATATTGCGTAAATAATCGCAAACATCATGTCACCTACAATAACTTTTTTTTTACTTTTTTTACCCAAATTAACTTTTTTTCGACCGCTTAAAAATTTTGACTAAAATAAATATATACTTTCACAGTATACTGATCCCCGCATCTATTTTACGATTATTATAGAGAAAAACAAACAAACACCCAGCAATATTTATGACAATTGCACTGAAGCACAAGTTTTTTGTTAGACATATTTATCTGCGAACACATTGCTTTTTTAAAGCTTTAATAAATCATTCTTCGTTCAAATAAACTAATGTAGATGTAAGATAGTTATTGTACTAAAACCTGCATTAAAGATGTTACAAGGCAAAACAATAGAGTAAAAGTATAGTAATAAGCCATTAACCAGCCTCAGTACAGCCATTAATCAGCTCTTGTAAAGAGCTTAACCAACCTTTCTAAGGAATAAAGCTGTTTAATATGGTCCTCTTTCGCACTTAAAAGGGCTGTATAAGCGCCTAAACAGTACTTTAAACAGCATCTGAAACTAGCTTAAAGAATCAGAAACATCTGTTTATCAGCTCTTTTACAGCTAATTTGTGTTGGTTGGGAATGCTACAAATATTGTTAATATAACGACATATTTAGATAATAATTATCGTTTATTGTTCTCGCTCAAGGAGCTCGATGGCGCAGCGGTTATCGCGTTTGGTTTGCGATGGATGGGTGACCAAATAAAAAAAACATCTCGAGCTCCTCCGTGATTCGGAAGGCACGTTAAGCTGTTGGTCCCGGTTGTTGTCGTAAGATGGCAGACGTTAAAATCCACCAACCCGCATTGTGCCAGTGTAATGGGTTGTGGCCCAATATTCCCACTTGCTATTGTCCACGTGGGAGGCCTGTGCTCAGCAGTGGGACGTTTAAAGGCTGATAATGATGAGAACGATGTTTATTGTTCACACCGGCTACCCTACTACTACTACCACACGTAATATTCGTAGTAGTAGTAGTAGTAGTAGTAGTCAGTGTGTAAATCTCGTAAAAAAATATCGATGTTAAATAAATTTAGTGATAAACTATGAAAAAATTACACGCCCCTCCACAATGTGTGTGTGTGCATATACGCCACATACATAAATACATACATGATAATGGCGACTATTATCCCCGAAGGGTTAGTCAGAGACTAGGCAATGAGAAGCCCAAAAATAGTCCCCTGCCATAGTCCACTTTTTACCAAATAGCGACTGCACAGTGATTAGCGTGACAGGTGGTGAGCCCATCGCCGCCCTAAGCTGTTAGACGTATGTGCATTATTTAGTCCGTTAGTCGCCTTTTACGACACTCAAGGGAAGAGGGGGGGGGGGTGATGGTATTCTTTCACCGCTACGCAACACGGTGTATACGACACATTGTACATTAAACCAAAGTTTACAGTGAATTAAAGTACTAAGTGCTGAAAAGTTGCAACAATGTACCAAAAAGACGGTTATTGTTATTGGCATGTTATTGGTAATGCATCTTATCACAATACTTAGCGAAAAATATGGGTGTGTAAGGTTTGATATAAATACTTATGATCTAACGTTCATTTAATATAATTTTATTTTATATAATTTCGTTTGATATAACAACTGACTTGATATAATAAACATTTAATGTAATTTTAGAATCTACAATTTCATGTGATATAATGTTCATATGATATAATAAACATTTGATATAACAATCTAATGGTATAAAACATTATTCATATAATACTCAGACCCAAAGGGCACCCTTCAAGAAAGCAAGCAAGCAGCATGCGAGCAAGCATGCAGCTTGCTAGCAACCATGCAGCATGCAAACCAGCATGCAGCATGTAAGCAAGCATTCAGCGTGCAAGCAAGCATGCAGTGTGCAAGTAAGCATGCAGAATGCAAGCAAGCACGCAGCACGCAAGCAAGCATGCAGCAGGCATGGTTTCTTTCACGGCTTAAATTACACTCTAGCGTAGGGCAGACAAGTCTACGTGGAGTCGGTTTTGCCACTGACTGTTGTGGCACAACCTTACCAAAACGTAACGTATTAACTTCTAAGGATTTTTTTAAGATCAAATTGGGGTTAAATGCTTATGTTATTTTAAAGTAAAAATTATATCAAATGAAGTTATGGAATATGTTATTATACCAATATAGCTTTATCGAAAAAGTTTTTATAGAATATAAGTATTATAATATCCAGTGAACGTTATGTTCTTTATAATTAGTTCATATTATGAAATGATACGCACCCGAAAAATATACCTGCTTCAAATAGCAATAAACCAGAAACGCAAAAATGCACAAAGATTAAAAACGTAACTTTGAAAATTCCATGAAAAAGATCGATCTTTACGATCTAATTTTAATAAACTAATAAGACAAAAGGGCGCTTGTTATTGATTCTATTTGCAAAACAGTACGAATGCTTCATTTACAAATTTTAGAATTCCGCCTATTTATTTCAATTTCTTGTAAATAACGGCAATACTACAAAGAGGAAAAATAATTAAGCAACCATGCCTTAAGGGAATGATAGTAAGTACTTAATTAACCAAATAATTTCGAATTAATTTTGATTTGTGTGCTCGCTGGCCATAGCCAGTACCTAGCAAATTTCAAATTCATGCCGATTTATTACTTGACTTTTAAGTCAATTCGACCAGTCATAATTAAATCGCCGCTCGATGTGGCGTACGTGTGTCAGTCATATAAAAATGTCATGAGGTGACTTAAGTTGACTCAATCTATCGAGCGACAGATCCATGTTTTTGTTTAGGTTTGGTCTACGAATGCCATAGCTGCAAAATTCACACATCTGCATTTGAACACCGATGCATTGTAAATATTATTACACACTTACCATGTGCCAAAATAACGTGGTTGCTCTCTTACTAAAAAGTATCCCTTCTATGCAACCTAATCTTGGTAGTCGGTATAGCTACAGCGCTCCGAGTGGTGTCATCACAGCCCCTCAAAGGTGAAAGCACAGGTCACATGACACCAATGGGGGCTTCCAGTTCCGAGTGAGGCTATTGATCAAGTAGAGCCGGGTGTAACCCTTGTATTGTTTGCAACATTAATCATTGCGAGCCAACGAATGAATGCTCGTACTTCAAATCTCGGTGTTTTAATTTTAAAAGTTTTGATAAAATGTTTACTAGAAAAAAATCAACCAGTCTCAGGAAGCTCGAGTGGGATTCGAACCCACGACCTTTGAATTGCCGGTCCACTGCTCTAACATCCAAAGGTCGTGGGTTCGAATCCTACTCGAGCTTCCTGAGACTGGTTGATTTTTTTCTAGTAAACATTTTATCAGTTATCTATATAGCATTGTGAATGCAAAATTTCAATAATAAAGATATTTATAAGCAATTACGTCTTTATCGATTGCTAAATACTTGCAATAGTATTTCTTTCGAATGTGAGGGTAGACTTCACAGTGACGTAATACCGCTGGCTTGCAGCGTAATCAACCTACTAGGAAAAATTCAGCGAGTCTTCTGGGGTCTCGGTAGCTCAGCGGTTAGAGCAGTGGACCGGCAATCCAAAGGTCGTGGGTTCGAATCCCACTCGAGCTTCCTGAGACTGGTTGATTTTTTTCTAGTAAACATTTTATCAGTTATCTATATAGCATTGTGAATGCAAAATTGCAATAATAAAGATATTTAAAAGTTTTGTTGGCTACATTTGGTAAAGTACACTTTAAGAGGGTGCCGCGCGATCGCAAAAACTGACATAAGTCTCATAATGAACTTCAAAGCAAAATCAATCTGATATTTATAATTAGAACAATTCTGCTTTGAAGTTTCAGATCTAGTAAATTAATTAGAGCAATGTTTTTATTCTGCGAAATGTACAAAACCATCACGCACTTGTATTAAAAATTAAAATTTACTGTTATAAGATGGGGGGCCCTGCGGAATGTCAATACAAATATTTTCATGTAAGAATTATTCCTTCAGGCGTAAAATTAAGAAAGTTGACGTAAAAATATGTTGCTAGGAGTCATTAGATTCATGTACTTATTGTTTGTTATTGTGAGAATTTGTTTCAAATTTCAACAAGGCTTCAAGGCACAAGGACTTAAAATACGTTAATTTTCACAATTTCGTGCAGGACCACCTTAATGTAAAATTACTTATTCGCACACATTTCAAGTAGGTACCTTTGTCTTATCTTAGCTAAATGTTTAAAATATTGTAAAATATTTATATTCAGATCTCATTAGATGTAAATTCTATGAGGTTTGAACAAATTTAATCCATGGATATACCTTAGATACATATAGATATACAATGTAACCTTGTTATGCATTATTTTTAGTATGTGGCCGAATGATAATAACAAAAAAGTTTTTATGTAGTTATACTTAAGTTTTATACAGAAAATAAGTTTATTTTATTATTTTATTCTATTCTAAATCCACGGAGTTCTGTGGGTCTATCCAATACCTCGGTGGCGTAGTGGCACAAAAGTAAAGAAACGGAACAGAGACAAAGCTTCATACAACTGAGCCGTAGTGAGTCTCTCCGTTTGTCCACTGGCCGAGCGAGCGTAAATACTCTGGTAAACCCGTTTTATCCAGTGGCGGCGCGTACGCGACGCAGCTGGATGAGCGGCTAGTGGACACACACACATGCGCCGTATGCTTGTAGTAGTTTACTCGCGACGGCGCGGTTGTATGAAGTTTTGTCTCTGTTCCGTTTCTTTACTAATGCGGTAGTGGTCAACACAGCCGCCCGGATTGCGGAGAACGTGGGTACGATTCCCATCTGTGTTAGTAATTTTTTTCAACATTTCGTTATCTATCCTATGCTAGCTAGGCTAGAAAAAAAGAATGATGAATGTATAAGACATTTACGGAACCAGGCTAAAAGCAAGTAAGCCGTGTCTCAATAAACAACAATATTAATAATGGAATGTTGGTTATAAATAAAAATCGCCGAGAACAGAGGCGGGGGGAACAAATAGCCACTCGGCCGTACCCTGGGCAAACAGCTAGTGCGATAATGTAATCCCCCCATAAATTATTCAGGCAGCCATACGAATTAATACGAAAGCTTTTTATTTCATACCGTATGTCGCTGTTAGCAAGCGAATTGGACAACAGCTTAAATTCCTAACAAAAAATGGAACAAAATATTTTTCATTTGTGTGAGTATTACATTAGATTTGTTCTTAAATAAAACAAAGTCTGGTTAGTCACATCATTAATAATTTAAGAACGGCAGCAAAGATTTCTCGTAAGCGACTTCCCTAACCCGTTTATAAGTTTTTTTTTGTAAGGGGTCACTTTCTTATAAGATGGACACTGTCCTTCTATGATAGGCATATGTATTCATATTTATTTATCCATTTTTAACTGGCGCTGTAAAAAAAGGAGAAAAGAAATGCCATTGCTAATTTTTTTTGCTGGCTCTGCTCAGGGAGGCAATCGCGCTAAATAATCTCAACATATTGAATCTTGAAAGATAGATCTTGAAATAGCTGTATAATACACATTGTAGCGAATAAAAAACAAAAATTGGTTGCCTGTAAAGTCGGTATACGGGCGAAAGTTTTACGTGACAACGACTTTAAGTGGTAAAATAATTTTAATGTGAATATTCATTCGTATAGTAGGAAGAAGGATGAAATAATAGTAACAATTTAAAACAGTGGAAGGGACGCGTGCCTTTCACTTTTTATGTCTGTCTCTCTCGCTCTTAGGCGGGCTAACCATGCCCGAGTGGAAGGGACGCGTGCCTCTCACTCGCTCTCATTGTGAGCGCATAACGTGAGCGGAGCGTAACGCAGTTTCTTGAAGTGTCACCCGGCAAACCAATTTATAAGACGTTGTCACGTCAAAAGTGAAAAGCGTTGAAATATTTCTACAAATCTCAGTGTCAGAGTGTTCAACCCAGCCACCCGGATTACGGCTTGAGTTCGATTCTCACCTGAGGTAGCCAACGTTTCAAAATCTTATAATTTATAACTTAATGCCTCTAAGGCATTATATAATTCGTTTTAATTATGATATATGCTATATGACGGTGAAAGAAAACTACCACCCCCTCTCTTCCATTGGGTGCGTAGAAGGCGACTAACGGACTAAAGACTGCACATACATCCAACAGCATAAACCGGCGATGGGCTCACTATCTGTCACGCTGTGCACATGTGCAGACGCTATTTGGTAAAAAGTGGACTATGGTAGATGAAAGCTTTTGCTGTCCTCATTGCCTAGTCTCTGACTAACCCTTCGAAGATAATAGTCGTCTATATTATTGAAATTTTGCATTCACAATGCTATATAAATATAGGATAAAATGTTTACTAGAAAAAAAATCCCATTCGAGCTTTCTGAGACTGGTTGATAATAGTCGTCATTATAATGTATGTATGAATATTAAATCTTTTCTCCGCACATTTCACAAAATGTCCGACGCGCCTCCGAGTGACTGCAACGCGCGCTCGCCGCTTTCATATGTAGACTGCATGCATCTGCATTAACAAAATGGCTCGTGTAACGGCATTACGCTCTCCTTCGAGCTTCCTGTGACCCGGTTCAGTTCCTCGGGTGGCTTTTTCATCGTGAATGTATAGTCGGCCTAAAAGTAGCTTTTAACTTTAGTACCACAATCAACAGCCTAAAAACTTCCTACTACTGGGCACAGGTGAACATCATCACGTGGGGAGATAGGGCCTTACCTCACCACGCTGGCCCAATGCGGGTATATACGTGGGTACCTAAGTACCATGTAACACCAATTCGTTTAGAACGATCTTGCTCGTACGACCAATAAGTATGATCATCACACAGGTTGGTATGATGTGTAAGAGGCAACAAAAATCAATTTACTGGATGTACTTTATACCTTCTAAAAAACACTTGACATTAGCAATTTGCTAAAACGTTAATTTCCATCAGACTATCAACCGGATTAGCGGTTAGCAACTTATGAAGGACATCGGTAGGTCGGTAAAATCAAAGGGATCATTAGCGATCTAAGTTTTACCCGAGCAAATTTGACGGGTATTTATTTCGCAAACAGACAAGCGGGGCTGTATAAACATCGTGTTAACCATTGTAAATAAATCGAAGGCCGCAACCTTGGTACGCTTACTTATCTCGTTTGCGCTTCCATCTTCCATCTTAGGTCTCGGCTACGAGTAAAGCTTTGTTCGTATTAAGGTTAGTAAATTAAGCCTGTGGATAGAGTTCCACAAGCGGCATTCTAATACGATCGGATACGATGCCGTAATTACGGCATTCTAGTACAAAGTGTAGGCAGTGTATAGAGTGCCACAAGCGGCATTCTATCTCAATCGGTTTGGAAACCGTAACACATTTTTTATTTGCCATAATGTTCAGAAGATATAATATTCAAGAGACATTTTTGTATAGAGATAGATTTCCGTTGTCTAATAAAAAAAAATAACCTCAAAATGTCTTAACCTATCACGTGACCTGCAGGAGTACTGCAGCTAGTATTTCTGTTGTCTAATAAAAAACTTTACGGCAGATTAGGTGGCGTCACTCTTATACCGCAATACTTACGGTTCCCGAACCGATACTGTATACACTTCCGTAAATTAATGAAGTTGAATGAGTTGATTAATCAGCAGTGATTATTGCAGTCGTGATTATAACAAACATATAATCACGACTGTTATCCCCGAAGGATTAGTCAGAGACTAGGCAATGAGGACCGCAAAAGCAGTCCTCTACCATAGTCCACTTTTCATGAAATAGCGACTGCACATGTGCTCAGCGTGACAGGTGGTGAGCGCATCGCCGCTCTATGCTGTTGGATGTATGTGCAGTCTTTAGTCTGTTAGTTCGCCTTTTACGACACCCAAGGGAAGAGAGGGGGTGGTAGTATTCTCTCACCGCTACGTGACACGGTTCAAATCAATCGGTTACCATAAATCATGGGCGTATAAACGTCTCACAGATGGGCACAGGTCTTCACTCACAGTCAAGATCACATGGTGAGATTAGGCCATAACCTACCGCCCTGATTCATTTGGTTGGTGGCTTGAATCTCAGAAAATAAATAAATTAATAAACATACATGCATATAATCACGACTATTATCCCTGAAAGGTAAGTCAGAGACTAGGCGATGAGGACTGTAAAAGCAGTCCGCTGCCATAATCCACTTTCACCAAATAACATGTGCTGAGCGTGACCGGTGGTGAGCTCTTCGCCGCTGTATGCTGTTAGATGTATCTGCTGTCGCCTTTTACGACACCCAAGGGAAGAGAGGGGGTGGTGACCAATGACCATATCATTATTGGTGACACGGTTTAATATTTACACAGAATATCACGTGCATGTATTGCTCAATTGTACCATCGAAGAAAAGACCCCTCGAGGTAGAGATCCTTCGAGGTATTGACCTTTCGAGGAAACGAGCCATCGGTGAAGTGTACCGTCGAGGTAGAGACATCGAGGTAATGACCATCGTGGTAACGTCATTCGAACTAGAGTATCAGACCCATTTTCGTTTCAAATGCCCTACCTACATTGATTCTGATTTCGATTATTAACCGAATATTGACATCAGTAAAAACCTGTTTTATGAGAGCCAGTAAAAAGTTTTTTTTAAGAAAAACCCGTTTTACAGGTCTTAGTTAGCAGTGGAGTTTTAACAAAGAGTATTAATGTCGCCAACTGAATTAGTCCCGCAAGCCGCAGTTAATTTCCCGTTTCAACCGGATTGAGCCAACGAGCTCTAGATTAGGGCGGAAATATCAGGTTCGAGGCATTTGTACGCGTTAGATCATACTTAACAGCTACTTGTTGTTAATTTAGTTTTACGAAATGTAAAAAGTTTGCGTTACAAATTATTTTTGATTTCTACTACTAAGGCCATGCCGTATCTTCCTCTTTTGCTTATATATTTTTATCTATATGGATAAAAGTAAAAATAAACAAAGTTATTATTTTATTTAAGTAACCTCATTCAGAAGCATTTTCCATGTAGTTGTGATTCTTTTACCTATTCGCGATGCATTTTCTAACGATTGTTATTTGTGGACTCATCTATTGCTATTAGTAAGTAAATTTTGCCTGCACAACTAACATATGGAACAGAAGCTTAATTTAACTTCATTAATATATTATCAGCCCACACCAGATTTCGCAGACATATTAAATTAGTTCTAGATAATTCTATTACTGAAACATTGTGTTGCCTCTAATTAAGCTAAAATATACCCTTTATAGATAATTGTTAAATTAAATGCATCTCCGAAGTTCTGTGAACACTACACATTGTTATAACCTGCTTACAGCTCGTACAGCAACCGTGTCCCGTAGCGGTGAAAGAATACTACCACCCCCTCTCTTGACTTGGGTGTCGTAAAAGGTGACTACGGTCTAAAGACTGCACACACATCCAACAGCATAGAGCGGCGATGGGCTCACTACTATCACGCTGGAGACAGTGCAGTCGTTTTTCGTGAAAAGTGGGCTATGGTAGGGGACTGCTTTTTGCTGTCCTCATTTCCTAGTCTCTGACTAACCCTTAGGGGATAATAGTCGTGATTATATGTATGTATGTTAACCCACCAATTGGGCATTGGGCCATCGTAGTGGGTTATGGCACAATATCCTTATATGCTGTTGTATATGTGAACAACAATGGGACATTTATAGGCTGATGAATGTGGTAATGATGAGGGAAGTCTGGAGGGAGACACACTATATGATCTTAAAGCCCATTTTTTTATAGCAGAAGGAGGCAAACGAGCTAGCGGATCGCCTGATGGAAAATAATCACCGCCGCCCATGAACACCCGCAAAACCAAAGGCCGAGAGCTGGTTCCACAACACTGTAGTTCGAGGCAAGAAATTTCGTTAAAACGGACGGTACTAGCGTTTTAATATAATCAGTTACTCAATGTTTGAGGATTCCTGAGGGTCTAGCATGCGCAACACGAGAAAATTTTCTCGACAAGTGATCACGTGTTATGTTTATACACGATATGTCAAAAATAGACGTAATAGTAGTTTTTGCTTGTCTGTGGTATTTTTGTCTACAAACCCTAACATGTAATCATGGACGTAATAATTATAATGTACAGGGCGTTCCACGGATATGCCACATGGAGGGAAAGTACCTTGAATATTGTAGATGGAACATTTTACTGAAAGAAGACATTATTTGAAAACAATTTTAACTGCATTCATAGATATTTAAATAATTACATGGTTGAAACGGGAATCGAACCCGTTACATGAGAAAAATAATCACCCTGTAGCTTTATCATACCGATCGAAAGGCTTCATCATAAGGATTATTTTTTGCTAAATAACATAGTGTCACAAATAAAAGGAAGACTAATTTTTAATACAAAATTAATCAAATGTATTTATTTCAATGTCAGTTGTACGAGATGTCCCAATGTCAGCTTTTCATTTTTCTGAACAAATTTTCACATCAAATGTTTCACATAAAATTCATGGTCTTCCTTTTATTTGTGACACTATGTTATTAAGCAAAAAATAATCCTTAGGATGAAGCCTTTCGATCGGTATGATAAAGCTACAGGATGATTATTTTTCTCATGTAACGGGTTCGATTTCCGGTTCAACCATGTAATTATTTAAATATCTATGAATGCAGTTTAATTTGTTTTTTAAATTCAAATAATGTCTTCTTTCAGTAAAATGTTCCATCTACAATATTTAAGGTACTTTCCCTCCATGTGGCATATCCGTGGGACGCCCTGTATATACATTTATGCAACATAATTTTATCGAGTTTTGACAACTGTAACCGAGATAGTTTGTTTATAGTTTGTTGTTCCTGCCATCGAAGGAAGAGAGAATATCGTACGCGACATAGCTAGCCCCGCTGGCAAAGCGCGCTACCACCTTCAATGTTATCGTCACGTACCATCAGGTGAGATGACGGTCAAGTGCTTTCCTGTTGTTGATAAAAAAGGGAGTGTTAGCCTCTCCTACTTCCTGTGAAAGAATCTAGGAAGACTTACGCATAATTTGGGGTCACTGGCGGCCACGATGTATGCGTGATGCAATATTAGAAGATGAAGCAATTGTATAATAAGCTGCAAGCTGATAATCCACATTAGTAATCGTTTATTAATTATATGTATGATATTTATATATTTACTAACTATTTATATATTATAGAGTGTATATTATGTATCTACGGTGTATATACGTATATGGTGTATATGTATCTGAGTTTTATATAATGTTTATAATTTATTTACGAGTATGTATGAAATTTACCATATTTCTATTGTAGTTGTGCACCCTACCACTTATTTCTCTGCACCACCCTATGGTTGACTGGGAGAAAATGCCTAAGGAGTTAAGTCCGCCTCTGTACAGTTGTACATAAAGTATTAAATAAATAAATAATAAATATATTATCGAGGAAACCAAAAACGGGAATGCAAAGCATCGGCAGACCTACACACTATTCCGACGACATTTAAGCCGTCACGCTGCAGAGAATAATTTGACATGTGCTTCGGAAGGCACGTTAAGCCGTTGGTTCTGGTTGTTGTCGTGAGATGACAGTCATGTAAACCCGCATTGGGCCAGCGTGGTGGGTTATGGCCCACTATCCCCACGTGCTATTTGTCCACATGAGAGGCCTATGCCCAGCAGTGACACGTTTATAATAGGCTAATGATGATGATGACCAGATCTAGACCTAACTTACAAAAGCACGTGGGGATATTAAGAGGGGCACCCTCGCGCGGTCGCAAAAACTGACATAAGTCTCTTAATGAACTTCAAAGCAAAATCAATCATATTGATATTTAAAATTAGAACCATTCTGCTTTGAAGTTTCAAACCTAGTAATTTGATTAGAGCAATGTTTTTATTCTGCGAAATGTACACAACCATTACGCGCTTGTGTTAAAACTGAAAATTTACTTTTTTAAGATGGGTGTGACCTGTGGAGTTCAATACAAATATTTCCATGTAAGAATTATTGTTTCTTGAGTAAAATTAGGAAAGTTGTCGAAAATCAAAATGTTTTAGAAGTCATTTCATTTTTGTATTGGTTGTTAATGTTTAAAAAATTGTTTCAAATTTCAACAAGGCCACGACCTTGTGCAATGATTAGGCTAACTTACGTAAGTTCTTTTAATGTATTAACTATTTCAGCGCATAGTACAAGTAACTTTAAAATACGTAAATTTTCACAATTTCGTGCAGGATCCACTTAAGCCATAAGCCACCACGCTGGCCCAATACGGGTAGGTTTTAACGACTGCCATCTCACGACAACAACCGGAACCAACGGCTTAATGTGCCTTACGAAGCACGGAGGAGCTTTTTTTCTTATTGGACACCCATCAGGCGTCCTGCAAAATTTGCTTAGCGGGCAAGATCGCAAGCCGAACGCGCTAGCCGCTGCGCCATCGAGCTCCTCACTCATTATGCTTCTATGCCTTGTGATTTCATTTTATCTAATATCTAACAAATCGTATCACAACAATGTAAAGTGTTTAGCAGCAGAAATATTATTATGGGTGGTAGCTATCTTTTGTGATTTTGGACAGAACCCTGCCACCAGTCGACTGTTCTGCACCACCCTTTCTATACGGATTACTCATTTGTAACATGGTGCCGACAAATTATTTTAATTGGCTGCATTTCGTTATAAGCAGAACCGTCAATTTTGGTCTTGCACTGGACTGTTAATGAATCCCGGCTACAACTTCACTAAACGCGTATATCCGTATAGAGAATTTCATATTAATTATACACTTTTAAACTTTCGCGTTCCATTATAAATACACATTTAGACGGGGATTAACACTAACGTCTAAACGTCGGTTATAAAAAGGTATGCGTAGTATGCCTATAATATGTAGTTAGCGTTAATCCCCGTCTAAATGTGTATTCATATTAATTGTTAGCAGCGACCCGCCCTCGTCAACGGTAACTTAGAAACACCGCCATGCTTTAGCCGTTTTGTACAAAATATCTACAAATTATGATTATGACTAAAAATATTGTCCTTTATCAATTTTTTTTTAAATGCTGGCTGCTTATTTTTTTTGGCAGGTTTTTGTTTTTTCAGTTTTTTGTTTTCTTTTCTTTTTGCTAAGGGATAAGCTTGAGCTTTAAGAGCTCTACTCTCTATGTCTTTTGTTTATCTTTTTCATTTCTTTATTTTTAACTTTATCTTTTTTATCTTTTAATCTTTTATACAATATTGTTCATAACTCTACTACATTTTCATTTCCTTTTTTTTACAATTTTTGATCAATATTTCATCATTATAAAAAACCGCGAAAAAATCTATTGTGTGTTTATAATTGAAATTTTGCATTCACAATACTACATTGATATACATGGTAAAATGTTTACTAGAAAAAAACTGAGACTGGTTTTTTTTTTTCTAGTGAACATGAGCGTGAACACAGGAACACAGCGACTTTACTTTATAATATGTAATGATGCCAGCATTATTCTATATTAATTTAAAGCTAAAGCTTAAAGCTAAATTAAAATCTTAAGCAAATCGAACAACAGTATTTAACCATCTCCGGAGCTCCATCCATCTCTACACCACAATTATGATTGAAAGTGAAAGGTAGCATAAAAACAAACAAACTCACTCTTGCTTAAAATATTAGTTAGGATTTAAATTGTAGTATGAACTACAAAATAACATTTTAGAGGACACGCTTTATTTACGCAGTTAGTTTGAATTAAAATAAAATGAACAGTAGAGCAACTGCTGTTCAGGGCTGTCACTTCATTAATGACGAATTTAAAAAAATACGTTTTTAATACAGTTGCTCAAAAAGTGGCGTATTGCAGGGACGTATAGCGTTCGGGATGTGGGCTATTACATACTCGAGCTTTTTCTTTACCTTTTCCGAAGTCCTGCGTTCTCTTTCCCAACTGTCAAAATGTCTATTAAAAAGAAAAAACTAACCACGAAGTTTTTACTAGAAAAAAGTCATAATTTTTTTTTTTGATTCATGCTAATATTTCTTAAAAGAAGCTACTAATTTGTTTTATCATCAGATTTAATTCAATGAGTTTGATTTTGAGGTTGAGGTTTCATTTCATTTCGTCTCATTAAATCCCTTCCCTTTGCCTACCCAGAATGGGTGAAGAAAACAAAAAAATCTCTGCTTACATTCTTTTACGGTTGGCGCCATTTTTCAAAAATATTTTTTGTGAGTTTAGTTGTTCGTTGCACAAAATGAGTAATTTCGACGATATTTTATTTGAATTAACACCACCGGAACTCAGTATAATTGCACAAAATGCTTCGGAGAACATTTTACCGGAAAAGTCAAAAAGTCGCTACATATCTCCATACGACGAATTTATTGCGCGGAGAGAAGAGAAAAAAGCAAATAATTTTTCAAAAAATGTTATGTTGGCATACTTCTCCGAACTCTCAGTAAAATTAAAACCTTCTACGTTATGGTCGAAGTTTTTGATGATAAAAAGTATGCTGAAAATAAGTAACAACGTAGATATAAGTGAATACCCAAAACTAAATGCTTTCTTAAAACGACAATCAGACGGTTTTACAACTAAAAAGTCGAAAATATTAACATCGAATAAAGTGGAAAGGTTTTTGAAAGAAGCTTCTTTAGTATTCAAATCGCAAAATACAGTCAATATATTATTTAAAAAAATATTAATCAAATCCCTTTTTTTGTAGGTTGCGCTGATTTTTGGCATTGTTGGAGCTTGCCGCAGAGAGGAGTTAGCCAATATTAGTTTAAAAGATATTGAAGCCCATGGAAAAATGCTACTTATCAAGATTCCGAATAAAAAAATAAGATACCGAGAAGCTTTGTTGTTGAAGGAGATTTTCTTAGAATAGTGCAAATATATAAGAATCAGCGGTCCCAAAAAGCAAAAACCAACCGTTTTTTCTAAAATTATCAAAAAGGGAAGTGTACAGCTCAAGCAATCGGGATAAACAAATTTGGTAATATGCCAAAAGAAATAGCTAAGTACGTTTCTTGGTCTGCCGGATGCTGAATATTATACTGGGCACAGCTTCAGGAGGACCTCTGCTACATTATTGGCAGATTCAGGAGCCAATTTGACGTCCTTAAAGCGACTAGGAGGTTGGAAGTCAGTCAAAGTTGCAGAAGGCTATATTGCTGATTCATTAAACAACAAACTAGAAACTGGGAAAAAAATCACACAATCCATTAATTTAAAGTCCAGTCCGTCTCCTTCACATGACAATACTGAAGAGAACGTTCGTCCATCTACCTTCGTTGATAATGATAATTCATCAGATCCAATTCCATTAACTAGCAAGCGCCATTGTATAACACCTTTGACAAATATACATGAACAATCATACGAAATTAATAATAGTTTGTCTCAAACAGTAAATATGCAACCTAAAACTTCCCCAGTTAGTATAAAAAACTATACCAATTTCAATGTATAATGTGAAATTGTGAATTATAACTTTTATAAGAAATAAATGATTAGTAATTGAGTTTATTGTGTTTTTATTATTTTATTAAATTGCTTAATTTTTTTGCAACTGTATTAAAAATAGTTGTTCAGTACACGTGCAGAACCGTCATTGCAACTTGTTCCGACTTCTTCAACCCTCACCTTCGGCTGCGCTTCGGCTCGAGTAGACATTTGTCGGAACTCTTTGCAATGAGAGGCTTTCTGCACTCGTAATGAAATATAATATTTTCAACTATTTTCACATACAGATTTCCGTGATACCAATGGATTATTAACATTACAAGTGTATGGGATTAATGAATGCAAGACGCTAACTACAAATACAGAATTAATTCTGGTGACTTTCAGAATAAGACCTTGAAACAAGTTCTCCCATACTGGCCGGCGGCACGGCGGCGTCGCCATAAGGCTAAAAAACGAACAGCAAAGGTAAACAATCGACAAGATACATAATATAAACTAGAATTATTTAACCTTTTTTTCTAGAATAAGAAATAAGGTTGAAATCTCGGACCAAATATTACATTGGGTCCGAGGTTGAAATGCTTAACGACTTTTAACAATGGCTAAAGACATTTAAAGAAGGAAAGTAAATAAATAATACAAAATGATGTGTAAACATACAGGCTGCATTCAAATCATAGTTTATCGAATCTTTCACTTTCCTTTTACACTTTAATATAAATATTGAAGCTGAAAGGTAGGTACCTAGTGTATGTACACTATAAATGATAAAACTTTTGGTAGAAACATCTTTAAGTGATCATAGAAAACAACTTTAAACCATTGAGCTATAATGTACTACGTACTAGAGAAGACGCCTGAACTAGATTGTTTTTAACACGCGTTAGAGCCAGCTCGCTCCAACTATATTAGTCTGTGGCAGGCGCTAGACGCAACAATACGTGTGTATTCTGTGTTCTATTTTATTAAAATATGCCTTTAACCGCCGTACTCAGAGACGTCAATTAAGTTTAATGACAATTAAATGTCTTTCCTTCTCTATTTATCACTATACATACGAAAGTGACAGCAAGAGACTTAATTGTCATTAAAACTTAATTGACGTCTCTGAGTACGGCGGTAAGTGTGCTAAGGTACTGTTTAAACAACTCATAAAATACAAATAAAACCAAAGGAATCACTTTTAAGCTTGAAATACGTACTAAATTATCGATATAACATGCATTTGACTAATTATTTTATCAAATCGCCGAGACATGAGTGCCCCGCACCACAGTACAAGTATCATTGTACCGTGCCCGCAACGCACCACACACTAGATGCACGCTGTCATCTAGCTTTATTTACCTCAATGATTTAAACTCTTTTTGTATTAAGTTAAAAGGATTACTTGCTGACAGCCCTATACACCTGCAGGGTAGCGGCAAATTAAAAAAAAAAGGAATTTGTTTCGCTAAAACGCGTTTTAGCGCAGAGTGGTTTGCGTGCGCCACTATCGAACTATTCAAAAGTTGTTTGTACACCGTGCAAATGGTAAAGTTGCATTCAACTAATGCACCGGTTTCCAAATTATACAGTTACTGTTATTCTAATATATAAATAGATACTTAAACATTTTATTGCACATACATAGAAAACAGATACACATAATCATAAAGTTTGTACGGGCAAAGGCGGTCTTCACGATAAACGCGATCTCTTAAAGTTTTATATTCATGCTTTAGCTAAAAATATAAAGTTATATACATACATATAATCACGACTATTATCCACGAAGGGTTAGGGGAGAGACTAGGCGAAGAGGACAGCAGAATACTGTCCATAGTCCACTTCTTACCAATTACCGACAGCTCATGTGCTCAGCGTGTCAGGTGGTGAGCCCATCGTTGCTCTATGTTGTTGGATGTATGTGCAGTCTTTAGTCCATTAGTCGCCTTTCACGACATCTAAGGGAAGAGAGGGGGTGGTAGTATTATATCTATCACCGGTACCGTGTCGCGTAGCAGTGAGATATAAAAGATAATCATTATAATTCAAAGAATAAAATATCGTTTATTTTATTAAAGGTTTCTTTCGGGTCTATATTGGATCGCCGAATTTTGGGTACTCCTATATGGTCAATGGCATACAAACCACAAGTCTTATTTTTTTTCTCACAATTTTTTTCAACTAGCCTATTTTTACTACGCCTAACTCTATATCGCCGTATTTAAACTTCCCAAATGCGATATTAGGCGGTACCATTCACAATCCCTACTATTTACAATTACTAAATTGTAATTCGCACAAAGTGAAAACAAGCAAGTATGCAGCATGCTACGCTGCGCTTCGCGATTGTCTTCAATTTCTAACCTATCACGTGACTTATATGAGTAGGGCAGCTAGTATTACTGTTGTTTAATAAAAAAAATTATAAGTTTGAACCTTTAATTATAATAATAAATGAGAGCATTCAACACTGCAGCGTAATCTTCGTAATACCGAAAGAAAGTTATGCCGATACAATTTAGTGCATTTAATATTAGGGATTCTAAAATAAGGGTTTTCAATTTTTAGGCAAAACTATAATAGTGCGAAAACAACTGGCAGGCTATAAAATTATTGTTCGATAAAAGTTAAGGCCAACATAGTTCGGCATTATAATTTAGAACTAAAAATTTTAGGCGATTCGAAGCGCAGTCGTTTCATTTATCTGTAGCCACTGGCAGCGCGTCGTAGCTTGTCGTAGCAGAAAGCTACGGAAAAGCCTACGCCGCTCTGTAGCTTACTTATTGCAACAGCAATCAGGAGGAAAAAAAATTTAATGCTGAAAATTTTCATCAAATACATTTTTTTATTTTAGTTTTTCTTCTTTTAATATATTTTTTGAGTTATTCTTCTCGTCTACCTTTCAATAATCAAAGATTATTTTTATGTCGTCGAGCACAAAACTTTAAATAAAAACATATAAGTATCTATTCTTATTGATTTAATCTTAAAGCTTTTTAAATAATATTGTTCTCCTAATGCGTAAAATTTTACTTAAAATTGTGATGTTTTTTCTGTTTACTAAGTAGGTACCTATGTACGTAACTCTATGATGTCGCAACGTAAGATAAAACAGTTTCGCATAGCGCCGCACTCAAAACTGCACTTCTCGAAGTAATTATTTCTCCGTAAGAAACTAGATAAGGGGATCACTTTCAAACGGTCTTTGTTTAGACTTAGTTCTCGATCTACGCTTTAGACTGTATTACAGTGAACAGCATGAGCGGTACAAAATATTTTTTTCTTTAATTTTAGAAAGTGTGACTTTTTGCAATCTGAGCGACAGCACTTGCAATTGAGCTCAATAGGGCGCCTTCAGGTTCTTCACTATGGTCAACTTACTTTTAAGTGAAATAACACTTTTATATTATCGCGTTCCGTTAGAAACAAACACCAATAGAACCCCATGACCACTACTAGTGTAACTCGGTTAAAAAGTCGGGTATAAAAAAATGGTGTAAGGTGCCTTTACTAAACCACGTCAAGGTTAACCTGAGCCGAAGTATCGTGAATCTATACATATTATAAACATTTAATTACGACTATTATCCCCGAAGGGTAAGTCAGAGACTAGGCAATGAGGACGGCAAAAGCAGTCCTCTATCAGAGTCCACTTTTCACCAAATAGGGTGGTATATTATATTCTACAACGGGTAAGCGCTTGGCCTTCATCTCACCTGATGGTAAGTGACGATAAGGCCTAAGGTGGAAGCGCGCTTCATCCGGAATCCTCAACCACTGAGGAACTGGCTATCTTATCTCAAACTGTCGGAACACAACAATACTATAAACATCGTTGTTTATGGCGACAGACTTAGATAAGATGGTAATAGCTAAACAGGCGGACTTAACAGCCCTACCACCAACCAAACCGAGCACACAAAGATGTACCGCCCGCTGGGAATCGAACCCGGGACCTCTGAAACCGGTAGCTTAGCCACTAGACCACATAGGCAGTTAAAGAAAGAGCTAGCCCATCGCCACACTATTCTGCTATGCGATTCTCTAAGCGACACATAGACGCTGCGCGCATGGCTGTGATTTGCTGTCTCTTTCCAATTGTATGAATATGAAAGAGACAGAATCATTTCTCAGCGCTGCGGCAGCCGCAGCTATCAAGGCTTTAGCTTAGAGAATCGCACGGCTGTTTAATGTATGTGCAGTCTTTAATCCGTAAGTCGCCTTTTACGACACCCAAAAGAAACGAGGGCGTGGTGGTATCCTTTCTTTGGTACGCGACGTGGTCAACCTCACCTATACTACAGAAAATTACGTCTTGCCTTCGAGGAGACTGTATCAAATATGTATCAAAAAATAATGTTCATAAACAAATTATTGACTTTTCTTTTTGAAAATATCTACTATCACTAGGATTTTTACCGTTTATATCGGACTAGAGGCTGCACATACATCTGAATTATACGATCAATTACACTAACGCTATTCTTCCTATTCGTTAATCCCATACAATATGGATTCCACACAACTGCAACTTCCTACATTCGTGGTTCTACACAGCCGTTATTTTGACGCAATCGGGAAAGGTGAAAGCAAAAGCGGTGATGGGCTCGCCACCTAGTCCTGACACGCTGATCACACGTGCAGTTGTATTTTGGAAAACGTGGACTGAATCTTTCTCAAGAAAAAGTAAAAACCATGTAACACTAGATATTTGCACAAAGAAATCACAATAATTTGTTTTAGAGAAGACACCGCGATACAAGTTGTGCGCACTAAGGTGCATCCCATGGGCTGCAAACGCCTCAGTGACTGCGCGTGATTCAAGTTATCTTATTAAGTTATATCAGACTTATCCCGCCCTCTCCTTTCCTCTCCCGGACTACACGTGCTGGTCTTAGGAACCCCCATCATACTGTACAGACTATCAGTACTCGTACCAAAAAATTTGGCAAGTCGTTCCTCTGTAAGACCATTCGGCTTTGGAATTCTTTGCCGGCGCATGTGTTTCCCAGCTCCTACAGTCCCAGGTCTTTTAAGCGGGGCGTGAAACGGCATTTATGCAGGCCGTCATGAAAGGGAGCGCTCGTTATCGTGCTTATTCCACGGTGGGGAGCGCTCTCATTATTTTGGACTGCATCGGCTGCTTACCATCAGGCAGGATGCAGTCACTATGACGAGTCATTATAAAAAAAAAGAAAAAAAGTGATTGTGGACCTTGCGGCTCCACCTTAGTCACAGTATAAATCCTACTAATATTATAAACGCGAAAGTTTGTATGTATAGATATTTGTTACTCTTTCACGTAAAAACTACTGAATGGATTTGGTTGAAATTCGGCATACAGATAGTTTATAACCTAGAATAACACATAGGATACTTTTTATCCCGATATTCCCACGAGAACGTATGGATGGATGTTTATTATACTTTCACGTAAAAACTACTGAATGGATTTGAATGACATTTGGCATACAGATAGTTTATAACCTGGATTAACACATAGGATACTTTTTATCTCCATATTCCCACGGGAACGGGAACCACGCGGGTTAAACCGCGAGCGGCCGCTAGTATACTTATATTTATACTGTGCCTTAGTTGCGCACAAACTTGCTTCGCGGTGTCTTTTCTAGTTTATTGTTTATTTGTACTTCATGTTTACAAACAATCTTCCTCGAATTTGACCGTAGTAGGTTGCATGTCGCGTAGCGGTGAAAGAATACTACCAGCCCCTCTCTTCCCTTGGGTGTCGTAAAAGGCGAGTAACGGACTAAAGACTGCACATACATCCAACAGCATAGGGCAGCGATGGGCTCACCACCTGTCACGCTGAGCACATGTATAGTCGCTATTTGGTGAAAAAAAGGTGAAAAGAATGTGATGAATGTGATGGTGAGACGAAGTGAAAAGAATGATATAAAGCCCTCGTTACCTTACTCTTACCTCATAAAGACCTCCAGAGAGGGAGTGGCTGAAAATCAGCGCTGCCTAGGATCCTCCCACCAGGTCAGCACATGCTGAGATACATCCAATTGCTTTGTTTGTTTTCATTTTTATTTATTTATTGTTTGTAATGCAATAAGAAGCATTAAACGTTTTTTTACTTTACTTTTATTTTACTTTAAAAGTTAACTATGGTAGAGGACTGCTTTTACTGTCTTATTGCCTAGTCTCTGGCTACCCTTCGGGAATAATAGTCGCGATTATATACATGTATGTATGCTTTATCGAATTTGACCGTAGTTATAGATTTGCTGGATAAACCCAAACTGGTGGTTGGAGTTCACTATTAACATACCTCATTTCTGTTAACTGTTTTGAGGACAAGAATCTGTCGTGCTACCAGGAACTAGTTCAAACTAGCTCCACACTTAGCGGTTCACGGTATTAATATTAATACCAGCTAGTTATTAATTCCGCTGTCGAACTTTGGTAATGAAACGCGAAACGTGGCGCTTTCAAAAGAACTTGTACGTTGTGTACACATTATCGAGTGCGTTTCTTATGGGACAGAAGTAATGCTGCATAAGTTATTTTGGTTTTTATTTATAACTTTCAGTAATCAGTTGACGTGGTAAAGTGCGAATTGGAAACCCCAAAGGGTTAGTCAGAGACTAGGCAAAGAGGACCGCAAAAGCAGTCCTTTACCATAGTCCACTTTTCACCAAATAGCGACTGCACATGTGCTCATCGTGACAGGTGATGAGCCCATCGCCATATATGCTATTGTATATATGTGCAGTGTTTAGTCCGTTAGTCGCCTTTTACGACACCCAAGGGAAGAGAGGGGGTAGTAGTGTTCTTTAGAGACACAGTAAAGTATCTATCTACACACATCAAAAGTGTCTAGGGATCAAGCATTTTTATGCGGATTTCTTGAGATTGAGATGTGGCTTTGTAATAAATTTATGATTTTATAAATTTATATGGATCCTTTTTGGTGCATTTCATAATTTGAAACAGGAACTTTCAATCAATTTCTAGTAAAAGATGAAAATCAGCTGTCATTATTTTCCCTATAAAAACATACAACGCATTGAAGACATTATTAGTGCTACTGTTTCCCTACTACTGATTAAAACCAACGTTATTATGGAGCGGCGACGTCATTTAAGCAGGGAAGAAATGCTCAGAGCCGTGGGAATGATAGAAGCTGGTTCCCGGCAACGTACTGTGGCTTTAGCTCTGAATACAAGTCAGAGTGTTATCAGTCGACTTTGGACACGTTACCGAAGCACTGGTACCGTGGCTGAGCGCCATGGAGGACGGTATCGCTGCACCACACGGAGACAAGACCGATACATTCAAATCACAACTCGAAGAGCTCCAACAATAACCGCCATGATATTAGCCGTGAGGCTTCATCACTCTTCAGGGAACTTAATTAGCGACCAAACAGTCAGAAACCGCTTGCATGAAGTGAACCTTCATTCCCGAAGACCGCTAAGGGTACCACCTATAGCAATGCACAATCGTAGGATTCGATATCAATGGGCTCTTGAACACAGAAATTGGGCAGAAGAACAATGGCGTTTCGTGTGCTTTTCTGATGAGTCTCGTTTTGGTATGAGACCGGATACAAGACGTATACGACACTGGAGAACCCCTGGACGCCAACAGCGATTAAAATCCTGCCAGGAAGTCCATCCTTATAGTGGTGGAACCATCATGGTATGGGCGGGTATTTGGATCGGCGGAAGAACTGAGTTGATTTGGATCAGAGGCAACCTCAACGCTCAAATTTATGCTGAGACGATTGTATCAGACGTCATCGTTCCTCTACAAGTGCAAATCGGTCCCTTATTTCAGTTAATGCATGATAATGCACGACCGCACACCGCAAGAGTTGTAAGACAGACTCTCGCCGCAGCTAACATCAATGTCATGCCCTGGCCTGCTCAGTCGCCAGACTTGAACCCGATTGAGCATGCATGGGATATTGTACAGAGAAGAGCTCTGCCAATATGGAGGGTATCCAGTCGCAAGAAGACCTTTTTTTGTTGTTGCAACGAACATGGGCGGCCATTCCACAGCGTGATTTGGATGAACTCATTTTGAGTATGCCAAACCGATGTTCTTGTGTTGTTAGTGTTCGCGGTAGAAACACGGATTATTAATTGTTTAAGTTACCCAATAAAATTTTAAAGAAAACTGTTATTTCAGTCTTTTTTTCGAACTTTAATGTTAGTGGTTCAAATGTCAAAAATCCCTTCATTAGGAAAATGGCAAATTTCTTTATTAATGCAAAGGTGACTTGGTTTATCGTTACTGTAGACAAACGAAAACACTTTATTTGATGAATCCTTAAAGAAAATTTTAATTAATATCAATCAGGAGAAAAGTTATTGCAAAAATATATGTTGATCCCTAGACACTTTTGATGTGTGTACTTAGGTAAGTAATATAATCACGACTATTATTCCTGAAGGGTTAGTTAGAGTCTAGGCAATGAGGACTGCAGAAGCAGTCCACTGCCATAGTCCAAGTTTCACCCAATTACAATTGCACATGTGCCTAGAGTGATAGGTGATAAACCCCCCGCCGTATGATATTGAATATTATATTATAATAAATGAATTTTCCTACACTCACACCAATTATCTAGCCCAAGAGAAGCTTCGTTATGAAACTCGTTAAATGGTTACTAGACAACGGATAAACATACTTAAAATACTTAAATACATACTTATTATACATTGTAAAGAAAACACCTAGATCCGAGACAATTTAGAAAAACAATAATTTCTAAATTGACCCGACCGGGGATCGAACCCGGAACCTCAGAGATGGCGACACCATGAAAACCGGTGTACAAACCACTCGACCAAGGAGGTCGTCTATATGTGCAGTGTTTAGTCCATTAGTCGCCTTTTACGACATCCATAAGAGAGGGGTTGGTAGAATTCTTTCAGTGAGTACATACATACAAGGCTCGGCACGGCGAAATATCGTGAAAAGTAAAATATAGTGAGTGATGACTATTGTCTCTGATCTCTTCTGCCCTTGAGACCATACCTTTTATTATATTCGTGTTCTTTAATGCAGATACAGTAACTTAGATTAATATTAAAACAGTCAAAGAAGTAAATACTGTTTTTTGATATTAAAATATATTCGCAAAAAAATGGTTTGAATAAAAAAATGGCAATGGCATGTTAATCGCTGTTTGGTGAAAAGTGGACTATGGCAGATTACTGCTTTTGCGGTCTATAATGCCTAGTCTCTGACTAACCCTTCGGGGATTGCAGTCGTGATTATATAAGTAGGTATGTATGAATAATATTTTTTTATAACGCAGAAACATGAAACACTTTCATAGCCAAACTAAAAGTGGACGCTTTTATGAATTTAAGGCTGCTTTCACATCAGAGCTGTGCGGAAAGCGTAAAAATATCATCCAATAGAAACACTAAATGCACGGTGGTAAGGTTTTTCTATATAGGTATTGTATATCGTAAAAATTTATACAAGAGTGGACCGGGATAAAATTTCTCAAAATATAATTTTGCCTCGCAATCGACAGGGAAATGTTTGGAAAGTCAACATTATGGTGTGCAAAAAAAATTGAGTATTGAACAATTATGAGTAGAGTCACGAGAAGAAGACGACTTAGTTCAGAAATTTCATTACTTAACATTAACATCAGACATAGATCCCGTTTTCTTAGTACGTTTGATTTACTAACTTATAGAAACAATACGTCTTATTACAACCCCGTTGTAAGAATGTGTCGGACTTACAATGAATATACTCGCGGTGGCAAGAACATTGATATGGACATATTCAATGGAAGGTTTTTTCAATATAAAAGAATTGTATCCAGCATTGTAAAAGCCAAATGGTCCTGAACTTATCAAAATCAGAATGTAATTAATTTATAATTCATAATCGTTCAGAATAATATTGAAATGCTATTATGTTGTTATCCTGCTTAGTTTTATTAATAATCTTACTAACGATTTATTTTTGAAATTATTTTAGATTTTTATTGTGTAAACGTAATTTAACTAATTCATTTTTTTATACCTTTTTTACTATTACTACCCGCATGCTGATTATTTTATCATACTGTGTACACTTTAAGTGGATTAGGCTAAGTCAAAAATTCAACTTATTATTCGAATATGTATTGGCTGTAATCTGTCAGTGTACCATAAACAAATAAATAAATAAAATCGACTGGATAGCGACTACCTTAACCCTTCAAGGATCAATAGACCGCCGGCGGTCGTAAAACAATAGGTTTTCAATTGTATCTGAGTTCACGTTGCTTGAGGGGTTAATAACTGTTTCTACCACAGACCAACCGAGCTGCTGCTTCTTATAGCAATGTACAAGAACGCTTCATGCTACATTGGTACATTCTTCTTTGTAGTATTAGTGCACTGCGAATGGACCTTTTTTAAACTAGTTTAAAAAAGGTCCATTCCCAGTGCCTTGGTAAAGTAACGTATTACGCATACACCCCTTCCCCGCCCAGTTGGAAAGAGCTCGACGGAGAGAGTAGTGGCCTACCTACTAAAAACCTAGTACCATCCCTTCTGTAATAAGTACTTGGTTGCCTAGCGACCACGAACAGCAAGCACCGTGTGATACTGGGTATAGACCTAGTTATACATAGATATAAATAATTACGACTATTATCCCCGAAGGGTTAGTCAGAGACCAGGCAATGAGGACCGCAAAAGCAGTCCTCTACCATTAGTCCACTTTTTACCAAATAGCAACTGCACATGTGCTCTGAGTGACAGGTGGTGAGCCCATCGCCTACATATGCTATTGGATGTATGTGCAGTCATAATCCGCTAGTCGCCTTTTACAACACACAAGGGAAGAGTGTGGTGGTGTATTGTTTCACCGCTACAAAACTCGGTTGCGTAATATTGTGCTAAAATCTAGTGCTATAAATTCTTCACTAAGCACATAATTATCATATTATGTTACAAGGAATTTTAAGAAAGAATTTTTTTAGGAAATATTGCATCTTTACATGTATTAGTAGTAGTTCTGCTCCTTTTTTTATTTCTTTTTATATAAAATTTGTTACCTACTTGGAGATTTACGCTATATAAGTACCTACTATAAGTCAAGACTAAGTTTTTAAGTAATTTAACTATTTGTAAACCTGTGGATAACTGATCTGGCCAAATTAATATGGGCCAAAATGTTTTCATATTGTTATCATTTGGCTGTTTGTTATCCCTAATTCTTAAAAAAAAAATAAAAAAAAACCAGATATATTTAAACATACGTGAATATACTTTATACACACACTTACACACTTAATAAACACATTAATTTACTCTTCCTATTTGTAAATAGGCAAAAAAGTAAAAGTTTGTAAAAGTCCCCTAATTATCAAAGAAATACAGATGTGACGCTTTATATTTCGTCCCTGCGACCAACACAGGTATACTCATACTGACAACCTTTGCACCCACAATAAATCAGCAAGTCTACCTGCCCCGTCGGCACTGACGATCGTGATATACAGCGCTGCGCTATGTGCATAGAGATTGATGGGTGAGCAAAACGAATAGCTGTTAACACTGTAAAAAATAACGGCACAACGTTCATTTATTTACGGTACAAAACAGATTGCAGTCAACATTGACACACAATAACAATTATTATCGAAGCAGGTAAACACGTGTAAGTTAATGCGAAAAGAGTAAGTTAAGCCGTGTCTCCTGCGACACTGTTTTGTGATTTCTAACACCTAACAATTTTGTTTTATTGGTCATGTCTATCACTAATCGGATTAGGATCTTTCTCCGTAAGAAAAAACTGACGATTTATGTCGAAAGTTAAATCTGATGAAATCTGGTCATTAGAGGTTATCCACATTCGTCATTCATGACGAAACTGAACTGAAATTATAAAAAAAACTGCTTCTGATGAATGTCGAATCTGACGGACGTTTACTAAATCCACCAAACATCTAACAAAATTGAAATTATTTATAAAAATATAATATAATATACTCTCTACGTGATCGAATCAGAAATGAGGAGATTCGTAGACGAACAAAAGTAACCGACATAGCCTAAAGAGTCGCCAAGCTCAAGTGGCAATGGGCAGGGCACGTCGCCCGTAGAACCGATGGCCGTTGGGGCAGAACGGTTCTCGAGTGGCGACCGCGCACCGGAAGACGCAGTGTGGGCAGGCCTCCAACAAGATGGTCCGACGATCTGGTGAAGGTCGCCGGTAGCCGCTGGATGCAAGCAGCACATGACCGGTCGTGGTGGAGATCCTTGGGGGAGGTCTTTGTCCAGCAGTGGACGTCTTCTGGGCTGATGATGATGAATATAATATAATATCATATTTATAAAAAATTACTCCCATTAGAAAATACAAAACAGTGTCGCAGGAGACACGGCTTTAGGTACCAAATTGGTGTGAGCGTAGATATTTTTTATTTATTTATTAGCACGTGCATACACCGCGCCATTTCCTACTGCACTTGCATAATGTTGGCGTGGGTTTTAACTACTGCCATTTTACGACGACAACCGATACCATCAGCTCAACTTGATTCCCGAAACAGGAGAAGTTCAAGATATTTTTATTTTGGTCACCCATGCGATGAATGACCATTGCGATAATTGGCTATTTGGCAGTTTTAACAATAAACTATGAAATATGTCGGAGTTTATAGTTAAACTATAATTATCCAATAGTTTTTTTTTTTATATAATTACTGAATATTTTATTTTTAGAAAATAAATTAGCGATTTTTTTCTGTGGTGTACAAGACCCGAAACACGGGCGGCCATAAATTATGAGCTTTGTGTGACGTCAAATTTCACAAAATACACAAAAAGTATCTGTCAGGTTTCAAGATAAAGGACATAATTTTTTTTGGGCCTTTTCTGAAAGTGCCGGCCAACAAAAAAAAATGGTACGTATTGTTAGAACTAGCCATTTGGAGAAATAGTTAATATGGCACAAAAGTTGTAGGATTGCTCCGAGCCATGTTTTACAAGTTAGAAGATTCATCATTTTCATACATTTATTGATTCCTAACTTTTTTTTTTGTATGAACGGAACAGATGATGACCCCACAGCTTTTGCGCTGCAATGACAATTGCTTCAGATAATTAGTTTTAGCAATATCTATCATTATTTTATGTTTCCCAGTTCCAGCACTTTCAGAAATCAATAAATGTATGAAAATGATTAATCATCGAACTTGTATAACTTGGCTCAGAGCAATCCTACAACTTTTGTGGCATATTAACTATTTCTCCAAATGGCTAGTTCTAACAATACGTACCATTTTTTTTGTTGGCCGGCACTTTCAGATAAGGCCCAAAAATGTATGGAGCCTGAATGATCTCCTTTGTTTGTTTATTTGTGGTGTGACATCACAGTGCTAAATAAATAAATAATGTATTGGTCGGTGCACGATAGTGAATAATAAGACGACTTCAATCAATCAGACGTGGTTATTTATTAATATTAAATTGGAATGGACATGTGTCTTTACAGTACAGAGGTTACAATCCTTTTTTGCGGTGCGCGCCATATTGCGCTAGTGATGTGTCATGACACTAGTGATGTGACACTCATAACATCCTCCTTATTAGAAAACTTAAACTTAATTTTACAGCTTGACACAGTTTACAGAATTGACTAAAACTCTTATCAATAACTTTTGACAACAGAGACTGTTGGAGTAATTAATACTTAGACAATTTGTTGTACTAAGGGATCTATCTCTATTATTCTAGACTTAACTAAATTAAACAGCCCTTCACAATCATAGCTAAAATGTTTATGTATATGTTTTATAACAGAATATTAACTTTTATAAGTCTAACCGTCTTGGTGGTCTTATGACTCTTCCACATCTAGTGCGCCTCTGAACTGGATTTGTATGCTCTTCCAAAGATGGTGACATTGTATGTGACTTAGGAGATACCTTGATATCTGGACTTCTCATATCTTGGGATACAATTGAAGGTGACTGTGTAGGCTTCAAAATATGCTGTCTGTTTCTCCTTCCGATAAACCCATCCGATCCTTCAACAGTATAAGACCTCGGCTGATCACATTTGGATTTTACTGTACCTGTAATCCATGGAGTATGTGGCATTTTCTTAAAATAAACTTTATCTCCTTCTTGTAATTCTGGTAATAATTTGTTCTTTCTGTCATAGTAATCTTTCATTCTATTCTTATTTTCTTCCTTAGTTTTTACATATTCTTGAAATTTAACTGTTCTTGGTTTTAGGTTATTTGTGACTGTTGGTAATTGTGTTCTAAGTGAACGTGACATTAACACTTGTGCTGGGGATGGTAGGTTTCCTCTAGGTGTATTCCTGAATTGAAGTAAAGCAAGATACGGACGGATCTGTTCCTGACTCCTCTGACTTGGTGAGTTAACGTCTACATATGTTAACTGCAGACTCTACCAACCCATTCGACCTTGGTATATATGGACTTGATGTATTATGTTGTATACCCCATTCAAAAATAAAATTCTTAAACTCTAACGAATTAAACGGTGGCCCATTGTCTGAGAATAACTCAACTGGAATACCATGTCTACTGAAAATACTTTTAAGACAAACAATTACTGTTTTGGCGTTAGTACTTGCCATTGACATTAATTCAATATAATTTGAGAAATAATCTTGTACTACTATGTATTTCTTAGATTTATAATCCATAAAATCAACACCAACTTTTTCCCACGGAAGTAATGTAACATCATGTGAAAGAAGTGGTTCTGGAGCATTTGAATTTCTATGTGACAGGCAAGTATGACAAGATTGCACCATGTTTTTTATATCAGTTGACATAAATGGCCAAAATACATGTCCTCTAGCAAACGCTTTTGACCTTTCAATTCCACTATGTATTTATACCACTGTGTATTATTTTTAAAATATCCGGCCTTAATTTTTTAGGTATGACTATACTGTTTCCTCTAAAAATTAAATCATTTTCTGTATGTAAATCAAATCTATACTGCCAATATTCATGCAAATCTTTGTGAATTTGAGTTTTACTTGACGGCCATCCTTCTTTACAGTATTTTTTTAAAATCTGCAGACTTTCATCTTCATTAGTGCCTTTGATTAACCACTGAAGACGTTCTGAAGAGACTGGTAATGACTTAATCAGCAAATTTACATGAACAATGACATCAGCATCTAATTCATCTGAACTTGTTTCAGAAAGTGCTGCTCTTGACAAGGTATCAGCAATGTACATGTGACTACCTTTCTTGTATACTACATTTAAACTATAGGGTTGTATTTTCAACATCATTCTTTGGAGACGTGTTGGAACCTCGACTAAAGACTTTTTAAACAATGTGATTAAAGGAGCATGATCCGTCTCTACAGTTACGGTTTGTCCATATATGAATTGATGGAACTTAATGCAAGCAAAAACTATTGAATAAAGTTCTTTCTCTATCTGAGCCATTTTTTGTTGTGTATCTGTTAAAGTTTTTGAAGCATAATATATAGGATGTTGATTTTGCAACAACACCGCTCCGACAGCACTTTTACTAGCATCACATTGAAGAACAATAGGATCCTGAACATTAAAATGTGACAATACTGGAACTTGACATATTAATTGCTTAAGACGACAAAATGTTGTTTCATGATTAGCAGTCCACTGCCAATCAGTAGTTTTTTTTAATAATTGGCGTAGAATTTCTGTCTCACCAGCCATATTTTTAATAAAAGGACTTAAATAATTGAGCATGCCTAGAAATCTTTGTAAATCTTTTAGACAGGTAGGAGAGGGCAGTAGGAGAGGGCATCTGTTTGATTGCTCTAACTTTGTCCGGATCAGCTGTGATTCCGTCTGCTGAAAAAATATGTCCAAGATATTCAACACTCTCCTTGGCAAATGAACATTTTTCTTTATTAAATTTGACATTATATTCCTTTGCCTTTTTAAATACTACATTAAGTCGCTCATTATGCTCTTGTAGTGTTTGACCGCTAACTAAAAGATCATCGCTGTACACTGCCACGCCTGGTTGCCACATACCAATGTCAGCAAACATTTCAGTCATAATTCTGTGAAAATACTCAGTAGCACAGTTGACACCATATGGAAGACGTTTGAAACGGTATCGACCGAAAGGTGTATTGAAAGTGGTGAGGTAAGAACTCTTCTCATTTAATTTACACATCCAAAATCCACTACTTGCATCCAAGGTGGAGTAAAATCTTGCGCCAGCCACCTTGGCACGGACCATGTCTACTGATGGAATAGGATAATGAGTCCTATTGATTGCCTGATTTAAATTTCGGGGGTCGAGACATACCCGCAATTGACCATTTTTCTTTTCTACTAGAATCAGAGAACTCACCCATTCAGTAGGCTCTGTGACCTTGGTAATGACATCCATTTTCTCCATCTTCTCAAGCTCTTGTTGAAGTCTATGATGTAATGCAAATGGTACCTTCCTCGGAGCATCGACTCTTGGCTGGACCTCAGGATTTGTACTGATGTGACACTCGCCAGGAAGACAACCAAGACCGGTAAAAACAGAATTATTACATTCAACAAGTTTATTTAAATTTATATTTTGTGACTGACTTGACTGTGCTGGCGATGACTGTGACTGACTTTTTGTGACTTTAGGACATATTACTCGATTTGAATTTGACTCATTTTGACTGGTGTCTACACAAAAAACTCTTTTACAGTCGGAGAATTCACATTAGCAATTATAAAATTAATTTCTTTTGTCATATAGGAATCATTAAATTGGAATTTACACTGTAACTTTTGTTGACCTAGTACCTCTAGACTATTACCAGTGTATGACCTAATTTTTACATCAGTTTTAGACAACAAATTGTTAGCATGCAGTGAATCATAAACATTTTTTGACATAATATTGACATCACTGCCAGTATCAATAATACAATTTATCTGTGAATTATTTATATATAAATTAATTGTCCATTCACTTGACGACTTGGATGACTGAATATGAACAATGAACATTTCATCTAGTTCCGTCTGTACCTGTTGCATATCACTATCAGACTGTACATATTTTACTGACTTTGACTTAGACCGACAACAGACTGCATAATGACCCACTTTTCCACATTTTCTGCACTTTACACTTAATGCTGGACACTTTTGACGATTGTTGACTATATTGATTGACATTCCTCGAGTTAGACTTGGATCTTGAGCGCAACTGACTTTTATTATACAATACTGAACTTTGTTCTGCTGCCAATTCATCCGTTTGATGTCTGGAAGCAAGCATGGCTTTTGCCATCTCTAAGGCCTTATCAAGATCTAGCTTGTCTTCAAGCAATAATTTTTCTCTAATATAGTTGTACTTTTGATGAATGTTACATATAAACATTATTTTAATTAGTCGTTCCTGCAGCTGTCCCAGCTCACAGTTCTGTGACCTTAATTTTAAAGTGCAAGCAAAATCGTCTAAGGTTTCATTTTCACCTTGTTTGTATGTGAAAAAATTATGACATTCATAAGTGAGGTTAGCTTTTGGGGCGAAGTAATTTTGGAATAACTCTATAAGCTCGTCGTATTTAACGTTATCCTCGTTTTTTCCAAATGTATTGAATATATCCACGCCCTTTTCACCAATAACATGTAAAAATAAAGCTACCTTTCTGCCATCGCTTTCTTCATCCAGACCTGACGCACGTAAATAGAATTTAAATGACTGCACCCATTTTTTCCATTGTTGAGCCATGTTCCCACTCATGATCATGGGCTGTGGACTGGACATTCCAGAAAGTTTCTTGGACTTTCCTTCAGACATGACGCCGACTCAAAGACTTCCACTTTTCCAAAGACATGTACTTTTTACATGAGACTTGCACAAATGTAGATTGCGATCACTTCTGACACCATGTATTGGTCGGTGCACGATAGTGAATAATAAGACGACTTCAATCAATCAGACGTGGTTATTTATTAATATTAAATTGGAATGGACATGTGTCTTTACAGTACAGAGGTTACAATCCTTTTTTGCGGTGCGCGCCATATTGCGCTAGTGATGTGTCATGACACTAGTGATGTGACACTCATAACAAATAAATAAATAAATAATTAAATTTGTTTTACGCTCACACCAATTATCTAGTCCAAGATGAGTATTCTTATGAAACTCGTTTATGTGGTAAGATAACGGATAAATATACATAAACATAGAAAACACCCAGAACCGAAATCAATTTAGAAAAACAGTTTTTCTCTAAATTGACCCGACCGGGGATCGAACCCGCGACCTCAGAGATGGCGACACCATGAAAACCGGTGTACAAACCACTAGACCAAGGAGGTAGCCAAATGTCACGTGACCATCCGTATTCGCAAAAAATTTGAAATGATTAAAGAAAAATATGTTTTTTTAGCTTTTACGAGAAAAAAATAATTGTACGGGGTATAAAATAAGCGTTTGTAATTTTAAAATACTTTTCCGAAAAATGTCAAGTAGCCAATGGTTTAACTTGCAAGATAAATGAGGGAATAAATGAAAATATGTTTATTCAAATCTAATCAATGAGACATCGAGCTCCATTTCTGTTAAATCATTAACATCATCATCGATAAAAATCACGAAAGACGTCCACTGTTGGACGGAGGCCTTCCCCAATTATCTCCACCACGTCCGGTCTTGTGCTGCTCGCATCCAGCGGCTGCCCGCGAAGATCGTCGGTTGTTGATTATTGCACTTCAAAAAAGAAGACAACCTCATCTGAGACCTCTTTTGTTATTTTAAATCTTCTTTTTGTTAGTTCAAAGTACGACGTTGTCTTTACAAAACGAAGGATGCTAAAACAAAAGCTACCAGCTATAGTGCAACTAAATCCGCGAGATAAAAACAAAGTCAGCGTTTGAACAGGTAATATTCTGAGTAACTATATTTTTTTTCTAAAGAGGTTTTATTTAATTTTCCGCTCTCCCCTTTGAGAGATTTCTTTGAAGCCAGGCGCCTGAATGCTTCTAGCAAAGGATTCGTTTGAGCGACCAAAGTTATAGACAGTAATTTAATTAAGAAACTATATTAATGGGTAAAATAAATAAGAATATAATATTATTAACTAGTAAACTATTAAACGACTAAAGTCTGCACATACTCATTGACGACCTCCTTGGTCGACTGGTTTGTACACCGGTTTTCATTGTGTCGCCATCTCTGAGGTCCCGGGTTCGATCCCCGGTCAGGTCAATTTTGAAATTATTTATTTTCTAAATTGTCTCGTGGTATGTATCGTATGTATTTAAGTATTTTAAGTACGTTTATCCGTTGTCTAGTAACCATTAAAACGAGTTTCTTCGAAGCTTCTCTTGGGCTAGATAATTGGTGTGAGTGTAGGAGAAATTTAAATTGATTTAATAAATTTTATACTTTCAATGGCATAGAGCGGCGATAGACTCACCATTTTCACGCTGATCACATGTGCAGTTGTTATGGTGTGCCGTAAAGTGTGGCGAAGGACTGATTATGCGTTCCTCATTGCCTAGTTACTAACAAACCCTTTGGGGAAAATATGAATTTTTTCGTGAAACTGTATAAGTATGTATTTACTTTGATCACGTCACGTTTAATTACCCTGCTGCCTTCTGTCTCTGTATTATTATTATTGTGGAGGAGTCTTACTACCACTTACTCGTAGAAATTTTCTGACACAAAAATTGGCGCAACTGTCAACGTCAAATTTGACAGAATCGAGCATAGACTACGCGATATTTTGCGATCACGATGTATAAAATGTAACACAGAACCGAAATAATCAAACTTGTTCATATTAAAGTAGTCTGTAAGTCTATGTATACACGGTACAAAGTCAGGTGCGGTCTCATGCGACCGCTTGGGGTTTGAGGGGTTAATCTGCTTCTACTCGTATTCTTTTTTAAACAGAGCAATCTGATAATTTTTATTACTTTTTTATTATTACATATTTTATTTATTTATTACTGTGCCGCGTAGAGGTGAAAGAATACTACCACCCCCTCACATCCCTTGGGTGTCGTAACAGGCGACAAACGGCCTAAAGACTGCACAAACATCCAACTGCATAGAGCGGCAATGGGCACATGTGCAGTCGCTATTTGGTGAAAAGTGGACTATGGCAGAGGACTGCTTTTGTGGTCCTCATTGTCTAGTATCTACCTACTCCTTTGAGAGATAGGTAAAAGTCATGATTATATGTATGTACTAGCGGCTGCTCGCGGTTTCACCCGCGTGGTTCCCGTTCCCGTGGGAATATTGGGATAAAAATTATCTTATGTGTTATTCCAGGTTATAAACTATCTGTATGCCGAATTTCATCCAAATCCATTCAGTAGTTTTTACGTGAAAGAGTAACAAACATCCATCTATACTTACAAACTTTCGCGTTTATAATATTAGTAGGATGTATGTATTTTATTTATTTTATTCAAACAAGTACCCGATACCCACCTCTTGTTTGGGAATATATTCCGAAATGGGCTATGCAATTTCTCAGTGTTCGCGCGTTTTCAGCACATTGCTCCCACAAAGCTATAATTCAATTAGAAATCCTTAGAACATGAATTGGTTCACCTGTATGCTCCATTTTATGCAACAATGGGGTTATATCCTCGACTTCCATGATAAGTATTCGTGAACAACATTTTTCAAAGCAAGCGGAGCGTCTCGTGATTGTGAATGTTATGTGACTTTTGTGAAATCTGAATCTCGGATGGGAAAACCTTATAATTATTATCATTTGATAAAGTAAAAAACAGCTGTTCTATTTAGATCGAATTGAGTTTGCAGTTTTGTATGGAGCAGAGCCATAGTCCACTTTTTCACCAAATAGCTACAGCACATGCGCTCAGCGTGACAGGTAGTGAACTCATTACCGCTTTATGATGTTAGATGTATGTGCAGTCTTAAGTCCGTTAGTCGTACTAGGCAAGTCTGACTAACCCTTCGGGGATAATAGTCGTGAACATATATGTAATGTATATATATATATGTTTATATATTTATATATATATGTAATTATAAATGAGAAAGTGACTTTGTACGTTTGTAACACTTTCACGCTGAAACAGCTAAACCAATTTCGAAAAATGTTGGTAGAAAAATAGATGCGCCCTAAAAACGGTAGTGAGCTACTTTTTCCCGCGATCAAGTAACGAGAGCGAAGCCGCGGTAAAAAGCTAGAAGTTTAACTTAAACTTCATTGTCTTTCAATCACACATCTACTATAGTGATATGGAGTGGAGCTTTATTATATAGGTAGACTCCATTGAGAGCCAATATTGAGTTCGAAACTCAATAAGACAAAGCAGATGTTACTTGTTTATGTCATAAAGTTGGAGGCGAAGCTGTGATCGGTCTCCGTTCCAGCAAGAAGCTAATAACAGCTACGTGTGTTTGTTTATTTATGTGAATAAAAATTAAATGGTGTTCGCCGGTAAGCGGGGGAGCCTGTAACCCCTAGAGAACGCGTCCCCAGGGTGGCGTATAGGGGAATACTCGTTAGTGTTTGAAACAACATTAAAGGGTAAGAGGGAAATAAAATACCTCTCGAGGACTAACAGGAAACCCCTCCACAGGGCCATTTGGTAGTAGACCGAGAAAGGGCTTGTGGAGGGCAATGGCGTCAGGCAGGATGTCATGTAGGGGATGGCGGCGGAAGAACCTAACAGTCAACGGCGGCATCCTAAGCCCCAGTTAGCACGAGGGGTTACTGTCTTGGCGTCAGGTGGCAACCGGCCGTAAAATCATAAGCCAACTTTTTTACTTCTGGTCATGAAAAGTACAAATAATAAGAGAAATGCAACTGCTAGGGCGTACCTCTGAAGCAACAAAATAAAGGATGGATCTAATAGAGATAAAAAAATGCACAATTACCACCTCAGACGACCCAGGACAGAGCGTCTTGGCAAAGAGTGACCAGAAGGGCCGACCCCAAATAAATGGGATTAAGGCTAGGCAAAAGAAGGTGTTCGCCGGTAAGCGCATCATTTAAACAACTCGTAACAGCTTGACCGTTTGGTTAATTTAGTTAACCGTTGGGGTGTCGGTGGGTAGAGATGCGCAATCCGGGTCGTCGATCCGATTTTTCGGATCGTAATGAATCGTAACGCCACGATCCGATCTGCAGATTGAAACGCATGCCGTCGATCCGAACTCCAGGAAATCGATCCGGATCGGATGCAAATAAGTAAAACCCTTTTAATTTTAGATCTTTATTAGGTAAACCTATGTAAACCTTGTAAATAAGTTTTCATGTGACTGGATACACACATTTTATGCTTATATACCTACCCACAACATTCGATTATAACAAATTAACAGCTATTATCAATCTAACGTGCAACGTGCTAACAAGTGCACTGAAGGCTGCACGGGCGATGGCAAAATTAGCTCTAGTCTATATGCTCACTACCTGTTACTGCCTTTGCAGTAATCATTGCCTAGTCTCTGACTAACCCTTCAGGGATAATAGCCGTGATTATGTATGTATATTTATATACTTATCCAGTGACCCGGCATTATTACGAGATCGCAAACTTAACGTCTTAGCGGTTGCGCCATCAAGCTCCTTAATTAAATAATAACTATCCTTTATGCATTAATTGTAAAGACTATCATTGATAATAATACACATAATCACGACTATTATCCCCGAAGGGTTAGTCAGAGACTAGTCAATGAGGACAGCAAAAGCCTGAAGTCCTCTGCCATAGTCCGCTTTTCCCATAATAGCGACTGCACTTGTGCTCAGCGTGACAAGTTGTGAGCTCATCGCCGCTCTATGCTGTTTGGTATATGTGCAGTCTTTAGTCCGTTAGTCGCATTTTACGACACCCAAGATAAGAGAGGGGGTGGTAGTATTCCTTCACCTCTACGAGACACGGTTACAAGCGACATTGATAATAATTAGTGAATATAGCTTGCTATGTCTTGAATAGCTTGTTAGTGCATACGTCTTATAGCTTACTCTGCCTCGCATAGCTTGTAAAGCAACCTTGCCTAACAATCCAACTATTACCTCTAAACATTATGGAGTGGCGTCATTCGAATGGATGCCCCGTTTCCATTGCAGCGGGCCCCGCCGGAGCTGAAATCAAATTCTGTCACGGCACTGAATGTAGTCCAACTCTACTAGGATTGGGAACGAAATTGCATATCAATAAGATTATGGATGCGTTGACAGGCAAGCTATACACACACAATGCAAGACATGGTTGCCATTAGTTTAGGTCCCGAGTAAATTGCACTTCCATGTGACGATCTCCGTGGTCGAGTGGTTGGCGACTCTGAGGTCTCGGTTTTAATTCCCGGTCGGGTAAATTTAGAGAAAACGGTTTTTCTCAATTGATTTCGGGTCTAGGTGTTTTTGTATGTTTATGTATATTTATCCGTTATCTAGTTTAACCATATTAACAAGCTTAAATAGAAGCTTATCTTAGGCTAGGTAATTGGTGAGAGCGTAAACAATTTTTTTTTATTTATTTATTTATCATGGGTAGTATCATCAGCCTACAAACGTCCCACTGCTGGGTACAGGCCTACCACCATGGATAACAGCACATGGTGAGATTGATTCATAACTCACCACGCTGGCCAACTGCATTGAGTTATAATGTACTACGTACTAGAGGAGCTATCCCAAGCAAAAGTCTTGTTCTATTTTTTTTAAAGTTGATACAAAAGTGCGCTGCAGCGCTAAAACAATAATTTATCTTTTTTCTGAACAATCCAAACATACAGCGCTAGACCGCTTCTTTTCTCTCGACCAAAAGGTGTAAAGCGCCAAAACATGGCCGCCGCTCATGTCTCGACGATTTGATAAAATTATTAGTCAAATGCATGTTATATCGATAACTTAGTGTGTATTTATAGCTGAAAAGTAAATCGTTTAGTTTTATTTGTATTTCCTGAATTCTTTAAACAGTACCTTAGCACACATGAAGGCATATTTTAATAAAATAGAACACAGAATACACACGTATTGTTGCGTCTAGCGCCTCTCACAGACTAATGTAGTTGGAGCGAGCTGGCTCTAACGCGTGTATCAAACAATCTAGTTTTGACGTAAAATATAACACAGAATACACACGTATTGTTGCGTCTAGCGCCTGCCACAGACTAATGAGTTGGAGCGAGCTGGCTCTAACGCGTGTATCAAACAATCTAGTTTTGACGTAAAATATAACACAGAATACACACGTATTGTTGCGTCTAGCGCCTGCCACAGACTAATGTAGTTGGAGCGAGCTGGCTCTAACGCGTGTAGCAAACAATCTAGTTGTGACGTCTTCTTTAGTACGTAGTACATTATAACTCAATGGCCAACTGGGGCTTTTTGGGTATAACGACTGCCTGAGACCAAACAGCTTTTCGTATTTTCCGAAGCACGGAGTAGCTCAAGGTGATTTAATTTGATCACCATTCTGCATTCATAAATATCATCTATACAATTTGTACCTATATACAGTTTTGGTAATAAATATTATATTTATTACTTACTTATATCCTGTTCTATAACCGTGTCGCGTGGTGGTGAAAGAATACTACCACCCCCTCTCTTCCCTTGGGTGTCGTAAAAGGCGCCTAACGGACTAAAGACTGAACATACATCCAACAGCATAGAGCGGCGATGGGCTCACTACCTGTCACGCTGAGCACATGTGCAGTCGCTATTTGGTGAAAAGTGGACTATAGTAGAAGACTGCTTTTGCGGTCCTCATTGCCTTGTCTTTTAAAGTATTCTATTCACCCACTCAGTGACCCGGAATTGCAAAATTCGCTTAACTGACAAGATCGAAAACTAAAAATACAAAAATTGCTGCATCTCCGAGAAAGGAATCTTATTTATTCTTATCTTTGATGATAGTGTTTGCATTTTCTTTGCGCACTGCGACTCATTGGGATCTTTTGTGCAACATTGTTCCTTTGCTTTGTTGAGATTGAGAGAATCTTTGAAGTTGTAATTGCGATATTTATTAAAAACGTTGTCAATTTTAATACCTGTACCTACGAAATGTAAAATATAATTTAAAAAACAGAGATGATATATGTTTGTCCGATTAAAATCAAGCTCTTGCTTGCGGCTTCGCACGCGTAAATTTTTCGAGAAAAATGTAGTTCACGTTTCACCAAATAACAACTGCACACGTGCTTAGCGTGACAGGTTTTTTTTTATAACAGAAGGAAGCAAACGAGGAAGCGAGTCACTTGATGGAAAGTAATCACCGCCGCCCATGGACACCCGCAAAACCAGAGGAATCGCAAACGCGTTGCCGGCCTTTAAGAAAGGAATAGGCTCGTTTCTTGAAGATCCCTAAGTCGTAACGGTCCAAAATACCGCCGCTGAGAGCTGGTTCCACAACACTGTAGTTGAAAGCAAAAAGTTTCGTTAAAAACGCACAGTAGTAGACCGCCATCCATCAAGGTGATGTAGATGGAAAGACAGTCGATTGCGTGTAGTGCGGTGAAGGAAATCAGCAGCAGGGAGCAAGCCGAACAATTCTTCAGAGCACTCCCCATGATATATGCGGTACAATATACAGAGAGACGCAACATCTCTCCGAAGAGCCAATGGATCAAGCCGACTTGAAATAACCACGTCGTCGACAATTCGAGCAGCTCAGCGTTGAATGCGGTCAAAAGGAAGGAGTTGGTATTGGGGTGCTCCAGCCCAAAGATGGGAGCAGTATTCCATATGCGGCCTGACCTGTGGTTTATACAGTTGTAAGCGGTGGGCCGAAATAAAATACTGACCCGCTCTATTAAGCACACCCAGCGTTTTCGAAGCTAATTTTGCTTTACCTACCAAATGACCTCGAAACTGAACGTCACTCGAAATATCGACGCCAAGGATTCCAATAGTCGGATTGGTATCAAGGGAAGCTTCCTCAAAGTTCAGAGGTACGACGAAAGGAGGTGGTGAGCCCATCGCCACTTTTTGCTGTAGTTAGTCGCCTTTTACGACACTTAAGGGAAGAGATAGTGAGTATTATTTAATGAGCACAGCTCAGATTTACAATTATTATGGCTGTAACTAACGTACGTAGGTTCTTACATAATCGCAAAAATCTTCTAATCCACTCTAAGTTTTTAAGAACGCCGAGTACCTCTTGCTGCCATTACGTACTACGTTAATTTTCACGGCTCCAAGCGTTAAGCTCCGACGGAATTAGCACCTTCGTAGGTTTTAACTAGACATTCTCTATGCAAACCCACTCCGCTAAGAGTAAATGTGTATTTCGTATTTGTTGCGAGTTTTCCTTTTAGCAAAAAGGATTTTTCTGCGAGGTTCTTTCTCTATTTAAGTACACGTGATAGAAACTGGGGTTTAAGGCATTAAAAGAATGGGATTCAATCTATTTTAAGCTACCAAAATCCTAGAGATTAGAGAGTTGCTTTGGAAATACTATGTATCTGAATATTTTAACAGGTTATGTTGATTTTTTTTTGCACAATCGCACTAAGCTTAGCTCTGAATGTATATTAGTAAAAACAACAAAAATCATTGAAATAAATTTATTGTAACCACTAGGTTTTGGCAAAAGCATGATCTTTAAAGGTCTATAAGGCAGAGTCGAAATATCGAGGGAAAATGTTAAAACAAATTATAATCGTTGTCATATATTATAATAACATACATTATTATCACGACTATTATCCCCGAAGGGTTAGTCAGAGACTAGGCAATGAGGACAACAACAGCAGTCCTCTACCATAGTCCACTTTTACTGAATAGCGACTGTTCATGTGCTCAGCGTGACAGGTAGTAAGCCCATCGTCGCTCTATGCTGTTGGATTTATGTGCACTCTTTAGTCCTTAAGTCGTCTTTTACGACACCCCAAGGGTAGAGAGGGGCTGTTAATATTTATTCACCGCTACGCGTCATGGTTATTAATAATCTGCTTTATCAAAACTAAACAAAAACCTGACGTTGCTAAAGCATACAAAACCGACTTCGAATATTTACTGTAGGTATTACAACATAGGTATACTTTTCCAATACACCCATCGGGTTTGAGTATTGGGGTCCTCAAATATCATAATCTTTGCTACCAACAACGAAAAACATAGCTGCCATCAGTAACTCGATATTGCTATGTACCGACGAATCATGACCGTAGCAAAATAGGTATCCGTGGAATAAGGGCAATTGAGCACGTGCGTCAACTATGTGCGACGGTCGCTTCCGAGAATAGTGTCGTCGGCTGGCAAACAACAGGGAACTAGTAATTTAATGTACAGTCACGAGCAAAAATATGTAAGCAATTGTAACTCTTAATACAATGGAATCAGACTAGACAATAATAAGTGTATACATATTGGTGCTCGTGACTGTACATACATACGTACTCACGACTATTTATCCTCGAAGGGTTAGTCAGAGACTAAGCCCGCATTCACACGTACCACAACCACACCACCACAACAACCACACTACAGGCAAAACACGTGGGCAAGCGCTAATTTGTATGAAAGTTAACAGTTGAATTCACACGGACCACATTTTGCCGTCAACTATCGACCGCGTGTTTGATACAGACTACATCGCAACCACGTCGCAACCACAACGCAACCACCAGCAACACCGCGAACTAGCGGCCGGCCACATCGCAAACACAACGTTGCGATGACGCGACGACCACGAGTTCGTTCAGTCAAGACGTGTTTCCTTTAAAACCGGAGTCGAACTGTCTGTCTGAACCACATCGCAACCACTAGCGACAACGCAACAACATCCACATTTTGTAGGTAACACAACGCAACCGCAAGAAACCGCAGCGACACTATATCACACCACACCGGGGGGGTTACTCTCGAACGCAAACTCAATCTTAATACAATTCCAATGCGATTAATATGTATCGATATTGGGATAATTAAAGATATTTCCGGAACGCCATCTCGATAATAATTTGTTCAATCCATTTCCACGCAATTTAATTCCAATGTGGCGCTATTGTCGCTTACAAAAGTGCCATTTAACATTTTTTAGATTTGTGATTGGAAATTGATTAATGCAATTCTGTTTCAAGAGTAGCCTACCTGGTCCACCTAATGTTCATACTTTATATTATACATCCTACTTCCTACTAATATTATAAAGTTTGTAAGTATGGTATGGATGGATGTTTGTTACTCTTTCACGTAAAAAGTACTGCATGGATTTGAATGAAATTTGGCATACAGATAGTTTATAACCTGGATTAACACATCGGATACTTTTTATCTCGATATTCCCACGATAAACAGGAACCACGCGGGTGAAACCGCGAGCGGCCACTAGTATTTTAAATGTTAGACTGTAAGGTATTTATTATATGGGCCTCTCTGTATTTTCACCATCTAGTACACTGTTGTTGCCTGAAATAAAGTATTATTATTATCCTCTTTATTTAACATATTTCTTAAGTAAATTTTTTTACAATATTTTATATAAAAACATATTTACAATATAAAATATTATAAAAAACTTAACCTAGGTTGCCACCGGCAGCGGGGATAGACCCAAGCTATCGGTGGTTAGGGCTGCAGAGTGAGGAACCTCCTGACAATACGTGCCGTGTCAAGGAGTACTGCCTTTTGCATCTGACCTTTGACCCAACCTTTCAGCGAGAGCCTCTCTAGGTGTTGATCGAGGCTCTTCGCTATAAGGCCGTGTGCCGAAACGACTATCGGTACAATAATGGTTGAATCCACATCCCACATGGCGGTAACCTCGTGAGCCAAGTCAAGGTACTTACTGAGCATGTCCTTCTCGGCTTTCACGAGGTTCTCGTCATGAGGTATGGTCATATCAACCAATATTGCTTGGCGCTGAGATCGGTTATTATTATTATTATTATTTGTCGGTGGTGTGGTGCGGTTGTGGTACGTGTGAAACAAGCTTTACTAGGCAACAGGACCGCAAAACAGTCAAGTGCAACAGTTCACGTTTCACTAAATAACATCTGCACAATGTACTCAGCGTGGTAGTTGATGAGACCATCGCCGTTCTATGCTGTTGGATGTATGATAGTCTTTCGACCGTTAGAGGGCTTTTAAGACATCCAAGGAAATAGATTGATTGGTAGTATACATACACATATATATCCCCGAAGGGTTAGTCAGAGACTAGGCAATGAGGACAGCAACAGCAGTCCTCTACCATAGTCCACTTTTCACCAAATAGCGACTGCACAATGTACTCAGCGTGACGCCGCCGCTCTATGCTGTTGGAAGTATGTGCAGTCCTCTATTCGCCTTTTACGACACCCAAGGGAAGAGAGGGGGTGGTAGTATTCTTTCACCGCTACGCGGCACGGTTACTAGTATAGTTACTGTTAGTATAGTTTTATTGAGCCGCCACACACAGAGCCAATAAATTCAGATATTTCTTTATTAAAGCACAAGCTGTATATTGTCTATCAAAAAATGAACGCGCACATGCTGTATAAACTTTATATTCAAACTTTAAAACTTACTTTCTAATCTTCCAGCAAGGTGTGTTAACGCGAAATCTTATTTACTAAAGACTTTGCTCTCAAAAACTTATTCACCGAAGTTGAGTACATCCAAAAAACTTTGCAGAAACTTTATAATTATGCAGAGAATGCTACCTACTAGTATTTTAATTATCAGGCAAGTTTTCGGCTTGGGCTGCATATTAATTTCTACGTCAGAATAAAATAAAGGTTATTTATTCTACCGGTAACTTCCTTCCGCCTTTTATTAATATATCTTAATTAATGCCTTCGCGGGTTACGCATGAAGCCAATTTCAAGTGGTATAAGGTTTTAAAAGTACATTCAGTTTGTACGGTGGAATTAATTTAAAAAAGTGTGTTTTTTTCGGATTTTCGATGCATAGCCCGGGTTGTTATTATCAACCTGCATTAAGTAATCGTGGAGCGGTCAAATTGTAACGATGCCGATGAGCCGATGACTTGATGTCATTGGTGGAGGGCTTTGCCCTGCAGTGTTACAGTCTACTACTTTTTATATTATTTAATAATCTTATTATAAGAATCTATCATATATCAGTGTGTGACCAGTGTGTGTTGCCAGTGATGACATACGGTACCGAAACGTGGTCGCTCACTATGGGCCTAATTAGCAGGCTCAAAGTCACGCAAAGAGCAATGGAGAGGGCTATGCTCGGGGTTTCTCTTCGTGATCGAATCAGAAATGAGGAGATTTGTAGACGAACTAAAGTAACCGACATAGCCCAAAGAGTCGCCAAGCTCAAGGGCAATGGGCAGGGCACATCGCCCGTAGAACCGATGGCCGTTGGGGCAGAACGGTTCTCGAGTAGCGACCGGGCACCAGAAGACGCAGTGTGGGCAGGCCTTCAACAAGGTGGTCCGACGATCTGGTGAAGGTCGCGGGTAGCCGCTGGATACAAGCAGCACAGGACCGGTCATAGTGGGGATCCTTGGGGGAGGCCTTCGTCCAGCAGTAGACGTCTTCTAGCTGATGATGATGATGATGATGATCATATATCTAAAGGGCTTTCTGGCGGCTGCTCGTTATTAAAAGAATACTATTATTTAGTTATTTGGTGAAACGTGGACAGGCATGACGGTGACTGCCTTTGTGGTCCTCTTTGCCTATAGTCTTTGACTGACTCTAATAGGATAGACATTTTTCAAGACTTATTGCCTAAATTTAAGGTCAAAATAATATCTGCTGCAGAACTAGTAGTGTGTATCAAATTTTGTGTTTGTTTTTATAGTGGTAAGTTATTAATTTTGTTTTCAGAGTCTGGCCAACAAAAGCTGAACCTTTCAAAAAAATCATGAGTGAGTAACACAGGGTCACTCACACAGCTGCAATTTTCTCAGAAAAATTTCAATTTGACATACGACATGACACCTCAGTTAGACACACATAGAGGCAAATTGTTGCCAATCAAATAATTACGAGGTTCAGCTTTCGTTGGCCAGACTTTAGTAATATTACTTATTAGTTAATTTTAATTTTCGTTTTATTTTTTTTTAGTTTATAAATTTTTAATTAATTTAAAAAAATGTAGTTTTTACGAGCTTATTATCAATGTTGTGTACGCCTGAAAAGTATAACGTATAAGAATAAATTTGTATAATGTTTTGTTTAATGGTCCTTGAGTATACTGTTGGTGTACCTTTTCCATAAATAAATAAACCCTTTGGGGATAAATTCGTGAGGGTATGTATGTATGTATTAATCTATTGAATTCGTGTATGAAGCCAGTCATTGTAAAAGTCTTAAAAAAAATAATGTCGTGGTTTGTTTATAGAATGGTATAACAGCACCTCTTTGGCCACCATCTTTGGCTATGTCGTCACACCATCAGCCCCCTTACTCTCGAAACCGATCGCTATTGGATCGGATTGGTATTGTGAATTTTCGTATTTTTAGGTTACGACACCAGCGCTAATTTGGATTCATATTGGGTGAACTAAATAGCATTGAGTTTTATATTTTTTTTCACTCAATATCCACGCAATATGAATCCATATTAGCTCTGGTGTCGTAACTTAGGAGTTCGTAAATTCACAATACCAATCCGATCCAATAGCGATCGGTTTCAAGAGTAAGGGGCAGGAGAGATAAAGGACTTCCATAAAAAAAAAAAAAACCAAAAAAACAAAAACATCAATCAAAATATATCAGCGCTGCAGCCGAGTCGTCCGATTACGCTCCCCCTAAAACAATGCCTTCCACCTAAGGGACCGTCTTTTGTTTCACACAGGGGATATACTTCGAGGGCTAGGGAGGGCTTGAATTACAACCACCGTTTATCTTTTATGACCCATGCAATCTGGGGCTCGGGGTAATGCACGTAATCTATGGCCGCTTGCCGAGTATTTTTTTAAATTAGGGGTGGTAATACGACGCACTGTAACGAGTTTAAAAGGTAACAGTTGTAAGTTATTTCGTTTTAGACTAATTACATTTGTGATTCAGATCGGAGATGTGCTCTTGAAGGGCAGGATTTGATACTAAATGAAGCATAAAATGCTCGTCAATATCATAGCAAATGGAAAGCCAGTGGTCTTTGCCATACCCCTTCGGGAAATTTGCTTGATGAGTACTGTGGACTCTATGCTATGTTAGATAGGCAGGTTCTGGCAGGTTCTATATATATGTATAACATATAAGCCAGGTTCTATATATATACAATATAACATGGTAAGTCTTCCCATGTTGGCACTTCAGATCGATCTCCCTAACTTTAGACAACCCGTTTGACATTTGTGGCGGCCTGCGTCGCCACATAATTTATTATCCTCACGTATTGGTTAAAGAGTTTGTAAGCACATTCCTAAACGCGTGCAGATCCGATAAAGATATCGGTACTACTACACGGCATCATCCCTCCAACATCTACGTAGTTATTATTGTATAAATAGTCTTGTAAGGTTTAGATAATAAGTTAGTCACAATGTAGTCATTGTAAATATACAACATCACTTAAGGAAACGCAGTCGTTATTTACTATCGCCATGGAACCCTCCACCTCGCATACTACGTTCGACGGAACAACATTCTACTGTCTTACTCGAATCACATTTAAAGTTTTATTCATAATTTATCACAACGTAAAACCTGCCAGTACTAACATAGCATAGACTCCACAGTACTTACTATCTTCAGTTCCATACTTAGAAACTGTTCTTAAGTGATTGTAACATTTAAGAGGGTTTACGCATTTTGGTTTCCCATACTAACTTCCAAGTTTAAATTTTTAAAAACCATCAAGCCAATTTTTATGAAACTTTGCATGTTAAAGGAAAATACAGGGATCTAAATAGTTTAGTTGAAAACATAAAAAAAAAGTTTATTAAACTGAGTTATTGCGATTTTAAACTTCCTATAGTGGATATTGTTTTCTGAGGTTTAAGCGAGCACTACACATTGAAATGAAACACTTTTTTACGGATTAACTCGCGTTTAATTTACTATTTACATAGTTTTTATATTATCCTGACGTTTCGAAACCTTTACAGGGTCCGTGGTCACAGGGAGACTGAGGTGTTAGTCATCTCATTGTTAGAAGTTATTTGCCTACCGTCAAAAATTTTTATATTTAACCGGGTGCGTTCAAGTTTACACAATACGAGCTAACAATATTTTTAGGTCTGGCAATGTGTTGCTGTTGGGGCTGGGATTTGATGACCTGTATGATGGGGTCCCAGGCAGGTGGTAAATTCCAACCATCCTCTCTATTGAAATTACGATGTTTTTTAATTTCAATAGCCTCGCGTATCATCCTAGGGATGAATCGTTGTTCCTTGGCGAGTATTTGAGGTTTGTCAAATCTGATGTAATGGTTGGGCCCCTCGCAAAACTATGTAAATAGTAAATTAAACGCGAGTTAATCCGTAAAAAAGTGTTTCATTTCAATTTCTATAGTGGACTTTAAATCGCAATAACTCAGATATATAAACGTTTTTTTTTTAAATGTATTCAACAAACTATTTAGATCCCTGTGTTTTACTTTAGCATGTAGAGTTTCATTAAAATTGGCTTATTGGTTTTTAAAAATGTCGACTTGGAAGTTTGTATGGGAAACCGAATAGCGTAAACCCTCATAAAAAGAAGGATTATTATTATTAGATTAGAGTGTCAAAAGTGCGAGTTTCATTCACTATTCAATCGTTTGACACCAGGAGACGACAAAGATAGCCTGTATAAATTTCAATAAAATAAATAAACCAACATTAAATGTATCAATAAACCGAAAACAGCCCGAACAAGACGTTTAACTCCAATCGGAAACTTATATACTTAAGTCGTTAACACTCAAATAAGCGTGACCATAAAACAAAAACTTCCTTTTGTACAACAAATCTAATTACAAAATCCACAAATTAATTTATACAGTAGGTAGGTACTTAGTATATACTTAACGTGAAAATTCGTTAAGCCCACCAGATCTGGCTAATTAACTTCCACCCCGATATAGCTGAAGTACGTGGCTCCCCGGCCCAGGCGTTACAATAACACTGTTAATGGCATTGAGTACTTGCCACAGATAATAATATCAACAGTACCTTGTGTTTTATGATGTTACTGAAAAAACACACGAACGTAAAGCCGTGGGCCTACAGTAACTATCTAAGCGAATCTAATAAATTTGTTGGCCCGTAATAGGTACAAAAAGCGCGCGCTGCTTTTTTTTCAGAACCTATTGGTACAGTACATACACACAGCAGTGTACAGATGCACTTACAGAGTAAGGACCCTGATGTAAAACTGCCACCGCAGCCTTACAGCTCGGCTCTTGCCGCGGCGAGCAGAGTTCAGAGTTCATTGCGTATTTTCTACATCAATTGAATGGTACTTCCGTAGTATTACAGTACTATTATTTAGTCTGTAGTGTAGTACATAATATTACGCGCAACGGCCAAAGAATCCGTTCGCCACTCCGCTTACAACGGTAAGTAAGGCTATGGCCGGGACGTAAGACACTTGCATTGCAAATTTCTAAAAACAGTACTTACATTTTGTGAATTATTAATAATAGATATTTTTAGAATTATTTACCTTGAAACGCCCTTGCTGAATGAAGTCCTTGCTGGTTTTTCACAAGTACAAAGTCTCCCACCGTATGATAGAAACTGAAAGGCATAGTAACAATCGTAAGAACATAACTGTTTTAGACTAAACTAAAATAAAAGCAGATCACCCTTCACTGGTAACATCCGCACACGGGCATGACATGTAGATCAGCTGTTGTGCAAACGTGATTTTATTTTATTTATAACAAGCGACCCGCCGCTACTTTGTCCGCGTGAACACACCGACTCCGTGACGAATTTTCTTTTTTGTCCTCATCATCATCATCATCAGCCTATAAACGTCCCACTGCTGGGGCACAGGCCTCCCACGTGGACAATAGCACGTGGGGATATTGGGCCATACCCACCACGCTGGCCCAATGCGGGTTGGTGGGTTTTAACGACTGCCATCTTACGACAGCAACCGGGACCAACGGCTGAACGTGCCTTCCGAATCACGGAGGAGCTCGAGATGTTTTAAATTTGGTCACCCATCGACCGACCCGGCATTGCGAAAGTGGCTTAACAAGCAAGATCGCAAGCCGAACGCGCTAGATGCTGCGCCATCGAGCTCCTCTAAACCTTGTCCTGACCATGACAAACACACTAAAAAAATCCGTTCTTGAGTGCTATAGGCAAGCAATACATTTGCCCATTCATTTTTACATTCTCGGCAGACCGAGAAGAAGATGGCGGGAAGAACTTGATTCATTTCTCAAAAATTGCATAGAGTTGGCTGAGGACCGCGATCAGTGAAAGAAATAGAGGGTGGCCTTTGCCCAACAGTGGGACAGTGAGGGCTAATATAATAATAATAATTCATTTTTTTATAAATAAATATTTGCGGTCATAAATAAGTCAGGTAACTTTTTTTTAAATTTATATATATTATTTTTTAATATACTACTCGTATTATTTATGTCAATATAAGATACTAAATACAGTGTACTGTTATCTATCATTCACCACGTTAAGGGTCCAAGTCAAACAAACAACCTCTTTATACATATTCAAATTTCCGTCGTGCGTCGCTTTTATTAGTCCATTATGGGGCATAGCAGTTAAGTGAGTGAAATGGGGATTCTGTCGGTAAATCTTTTAAGGGAAGCCCTTAAAAATACACCTGTTGAATTTTTAAAATCGTTCGTTGTTTCAACAATTAGCTGGCTTAGGACGAACTCTTATATATTTATTAAAACTGGTACTCGGTTATGTTTGAAAACCCGCACTGGGCCAGAATGGAGGGTTTTGTTCCAATCTCTATGTTCTAAAGTTTATGGCAAGATTATTCCCATACGGTTAGTCAGAGACTACGCAATGAGGACAGCAAAAGCAGTCCCTCCTCTACCATAGTCCACTTTTCACCAAATAGCGACTCCACATGTGCTCAGCGTGACAGATGGTGAGTCCTTTGCCGCTCTATGCTGTTGGATGTATGTGCAGTCTTTAGTCCGGTAGTCGCCTTTTAAGACATCCAAAGGAAGAGAGGGGGTGGTAGTATTCTTACATGTGTGTGAATTGATTACCAACCCGCATTTAGCGGTGAAAGAATACTACCACCCCTTGGGTGTCGTAAAAGGCGACTAACGGACTAAAAACTGCACATACTTCCAACAGCATAGAGCGGCGAAAGGCAAAGTGCAGTCGCTATTTGGTGAAAAGTGGACTATGGTAGAGAACTGATGTCGCTGTCCTCATAGCCTAGTCTCTGACTAACCCTTCGGGGATAATAGTCGGGATTATATGTATGTTTACTGTAGAGCATGTTTGCACCAATGACATTCTTATTGTTTGCGAAAAACCAATGCATATTCAAAGGCAAGTCGAGTGTTTGCGTTAATACACCATTAAAATGGGGAGGGTGGAATCTTTGGTAATTCGCTGATACCATAAACAAATCGTAAAAAGTAATTGCACCTTGTACCTAGTCGCGTCTTGTTTGCTCGGCAAACTCTTTTCTAATGTTTGCCGCGTAGTAATATAAAAGCTACTCATTGTTTTTGTTTCTTTGTTTAAATGTATTTTTGTGTATGTTTTTTTGTTTATGATATAAGTAACAAATTGTATTTAAGTTTAATATAATATGGTATAATTATAAGAATCTTACTTATAGTCTTTGTATGGTTGGCTACTAAAATGAGTACGTATAATATTATTAAATATATTATTTTTTACAATTAATTTACTATTGCTTCAAAAATAAATTCAAAGCAGCTTTATTGAAGAGACAGTTTGCTGCGGAAAATATTGTTCAGGGTCATTGGAAACCATTACCCCCCCTACCGGAATACTTTGTACAGTCGTAGACATTTTTTACACATACACGTCCTCCATAACACACCACACACACACACACACACGCCACACAATACAACAACACAAAAGAGTACCAGTCAACATTTTTATTTTATTTTTTAATTGGTTGCAATTTTTTTTTTTAAATTTTTGTTTTTTTTAGTTGTAATACGAATCCAATTTGCAAATTAATAATTTGTTATCGTTGTTTGTAATTGTAATTATATTTTAAATTATGAAGCCCTCGTTACCTTACTCTTACCAAAGATCTCCAGAGAAGTGGGAGTAGCTGAAAATCAGCGCTGCCTGGGATCCTCCCCCCAGGTCAGCACATGCTGAGCTACTTCCAATTGCTTTATTTGTTTTCATTTTTATTTGTTCATTGTTTGTAAAATGCAATAAAAAGCAATAAACGTTTTTTTACTATACTTTTTACTTTTACTTTACGTAATATTTATTAAACAAAATTAGTTTGTTAAGATCCATCCATCCAAATAAATTTAGACGATTCAAAATACTAATTTTAAGTTTATTGAATAAAGAAATTTTGAGTTTGAGTTGAGTTTGAGTTTTTGAGATCGGTATTGATAGGTAGATTGAGAATTGTTCTCTTACCCACCGGAAAACAAATGTGATATGTACCTGCTTATTTGGATGTAAAGTAACTTAGTACCTAAGTACCTACCTATGTACTTACTTTAAGTACTAGAGCTAAATTCGATGAAAAATTTTAATAACAAAATTATTCCCAATACTTTGTGCACATTAAGTATCTAGTGTCATTTAGATATTTACTGTTTCACGAAAGAAATTAACGATATGGCCACTAACAATGGCGTCTTTCTCTCAAAAAACAGGCAAATCCGAATCACACCAGATATTGACCAGACCAGTAGGCTTACTCTTGAAACACAATTGCATTAATCAATTTCTAATCACAAATCTAAAAAATGTCAAATGGCACTTTTGTAAGCGACAATAGCGCCACATTGGAATTAAATTGCGTGGAAATTGATTGAACAATTTATTATCGAGATGGCGTTCCGGAATTATCTTTACTTATCCCAATATTGATACATATTAATCGCATTGGAATTGTATTGAGATTGAGTTTGCGTTCAAGAGTAACCCCCCAATAAAACTATTGTGAATAATTTGTATGTAAACATTCTACTTCGAATTAGGCACTAGTAGGTATAGGACAGTTAGATTTTGTAACTTAACTTATGGTTGTTAGGCGACACATTGTCATTTTTATCATCAATAAAATAATAATAAGCCTCAAACAGTGAAATCCATTTCGAATCATCTCATTCAAAAGTACGAAGAATCGGTAATGATAGATATGCAAAAACGTATCAAAATTAACCGCTGTTAGCAGTTGTCAGAGAGGAGCGCTCTGGAGGCATTATCCACACGCTCACAGCATAATGACCCTTCAAGGCCGGGGTGTTCACTAAAGGGAATTATGGAAATCGGCCCGACTGGATATGGTTCAGTTTTCAATTTATTTCGGTTGATTAGCATTACGGGGAATACAGTTTAAGGATAACGTGGTGAACGCTACCCTTAATTTAGATTTAAATATCATCTTCTGAAAACTCTGTTACATCATGTTGTATAAATACATGAAGTTACAAGTTTATTTATAAATCAAATTTAAATTACAAATAAAGTCTCGATAAAATTACTTTCGAATTCTACTAATCATGATTGTATGCAGAATGACATTTTTATCAGTTACTCAAAATATGTAAAGGTTCACTGTCCAAAAAATATAACAATAGGTTAAACAATTGTTATTTTCCATAAATGGTCTGCGGGACTGTGAACCGGTTAAAAATCTGTTTCAAAAAACAACTAGGGTACATGACCACAATTTCGATAAGAAAGTCATACTTTTATTGCCAAGGACCTCCGTGGTCGACTTGTTACTAATAGCATTTATTTTAAATTAATTTTAACGCTCCTTAACGCGGCGCGTTTACGCGTGTTTACGTTAAACATAAATCTCTCTGTCACTTTTTATTATTGACATAGTTTAAACAGGACAATGGATTTGTTTCGTACGGCTTACTAAAATTCTGGCTTCACACAATGTCTTTAAACTATTTTAACACAGTAATATTGTAAGTAACCTTTTTTTTTTACTGGTTCCATATGGGACCATGATCGCTTGACGGGTTCCGTTTGGGATCCAGATCGTTTGAGCAGATAAGTATCTTTAAACGTTATCTATCCAATAAAAACAAGTCTCAAAAGAAGTTTAACTTCAGACATAATTGGTGTGAGAGTAGAAAAGTTATTTTAATTAAAGTTATTGCCGTCAAAGGAGACCTTTCCTCTTCCCATACAACTACGGCTACGCATGTACCTAAGATTCAAAGGTATCAAAAAGTAGGAAAAAAATCGTAGATTCCAGAAATATATGTATTATATTTTTTAATGCATTTGTACCACCTAAAAATATCATTAGAAAGGTTTGATGGCTTGCAACATTGGATTAATTTAACTGGCAAGCAAAACTCTCTCGCTGTCGGGTGCGTTTCGTTAGCTTACTTTAAAGGTCAACTAATTATTAGATAAAACTCATAAAGTAACTTATTTTTACATAAACATAATTGCTTTTAGCAAAAACATGATATAAAAACAAAATGGTAACAAAAATAAGTGTTTATAACTGTTACGAATTATTTTGGGCGTTTAATTATTTTATCAGCCTAGGGAAATTGCTAAAATGCAACATTCCAAGGCCATGTAAAACGAATTAAGAGACTGTCAAACACTCGGACCTGGTCCGAGGTCAAACAACATATTGTCAAACATCTCGAAACCACAGAACAGAACAATCTACTCTAGCGAGATCCACAAACAGGATCACCATCACAAAAAACTCTGAATAATATATGACAAAAAACCAGTATAACCTCAGAATAATAACTAAAGCATAGAAGGAGTGCTATGACATTTGAGTGGGCACTCCGTTTGGTCACCATTCCAATTACATTTAGGTCGTTTTGAATTCGGTATCATATAAGGTGACCGGTTTTTTTTTCGCTGGACATTTGACGTTTTTGTCAACTTATTTTGTCTCTTTTTTTTTCAATGTTTATGGCCCATTTGAAAAAATAGGACAACTATACGAGTCACTTTTGGACTCCTTCTATGCTTTAGTCTCAGAACAATAACTAAAGAATTATTGCTCTGTTATTAAATGCTCAGAATAATAACTTGCTATAATTATTGTTCTGAGATTAAATGAGTATAACAGTTGTCACTGTCATATTTTCGCCCTCTATTTGCACGTTTCGTTTCATGTTTACGATTTCTAAAACCATTTATATGATTTTTTAATTTTCCAAAAAAATACTAGATTCGGCGTGTTTTATAGAAAAATTATATCATCAGGTGTTTCTGCATAATTAAGAGGATATTTTAAAATAAAGTGTACCTCGGTACGTTTTGAGCCGAAATGGAAAGGTCTCCTTTAAATAAAAAACTATGACCAGACACAAGATGTTTACAAGTACTACAGTAAGTTACCACATTATAGTAAATAACAAATCATTAGAATACTTACGACTAATCTATTGATGATTAGGCCTATACCTATTATTTATTAAACCCGATTATTTATTTATTTTATAATGTTAATATTCTTATTTTTTGCTTTTAATTGTGTAACTAAGTATGTTTTCAATGTTTGCACCTCCGATCTTAGAGTATATTAGTTCTCTCCATCCGACTGGTTGTCTGGCAGAAATCGCTTTAAGCGATAAGACCGCCAAATTGTAACATTGTTTTTCTTTTCTTTTCTTTTTTATGTAAATGCACTGTAAATGTTTGTGTTATTATGTTACAATAAAAGTATTATCTATCTATCTATCTATCTTATAGCAATGACTTGGTTAGGTTTCAATGATGAAAGCTTTGACCAGCAGTGAGATAGTATAATGAGCGTTAAATTTTTTTTACTAAAATTAATTTCGAAAACAAATTATTTTTTATTTTGATCGAATTATAAATCGAAGTAAAAAGTATATTTTTTAAGTATAAAAAATGACTTAATGCAAAAAAATCAAACTTACAAACAGAAAATCTCTTTCTTTAACCGATGCTGAAAAAGTAATAAAAATTGGTCATGTTCTGAAGCAGGAAACACTACATCGGCGTGGCATGCAAAATTCTCATACAAAACACGGAAAAATTGACGTTTCGTAGTCCCCTGTTTCCTCCTTCAGATCGTGACCAATTTCTATTACTTTTTTCAGCATCGGTAAAAGAAAGAGATTTTCTATGTCTGTATGTTTGATTTTTTTGCATTTAGTCATTTATTTAATAACCAGGAGCCTTCTAAATTTAGCGAAATAACTCTGTTTTATGGCGTCTTCAGAAACATTAAGTGGCTGATTTAAATAAAATAAAACATACAGGCGTAGACAATCTCTTTCTTTAACCGATGCTGAAAAATAATAAAATTGGTTCTGTTCTGAAAGAGGAAACAGGGGACTACGAAACGTCGGTTTTCTGTGTTTTGTATAAGAATTTTCCATGCCACTTCGACGTAGTGTTTCCTCTTAACACTTTAAGCGCGAGTGCAGTCAACGGTGACCGACAAACAATCTTTTTTCTATTGTGTCTGATTATGTAGTAATATTAGTAGATAATAAGGTAATCGCTTTTGCAAGACTTTACCTAAAAAACAATAAGTTGTTACAATTGTAAAAAAAATGTATTTTTTTATTAACCGATAACAATACGACTACTAAAAGTAGGAAATCGTTTGTGTAACGCTTTATTCCCTCCATTCTTTCATAATGCGGTACCTACTCCATCCAGGGAATGCTTAATCACAGACAAAATGGCGCATTCAAAAGTGCACTTAGCAACATTACGCATGCAAATCGCCGCCGTTCGGCGTCATCTGCCGTCGGTAATCTGATTATGCCGGATAACTTGATGGTGGCAACTTACGGATATTTCACCCGTGTAAGGGTTTACCTCGTCGACATTTTACCTTAACCGTTTTGTTTCTAGCTTAGTCATTCATATTTTATCTGCTACTTTATCAATCTTATCTTATCTTACTGTATCGTGTAGCGGTGAAAGAACTACTACTACCACCCCCTCTCTTTCCTTGGGTGTCGTAAAAGGCAACTAACACACTTTAGACTGCACAAAACTCAAACAGCATGAAGCGGCGTGGGCTCACCACCTGTAACGCTGAGCTCATGTGCAGTCGCAATTGGTGAAAAGTAGGCTATGGCAGAGGACTGCTTTTGCGGTCCTCATTGCCTAGTCTATGACTCATAATCCTTCAAGTCAAGTCAAGTCAAGTCAAAATATATTTATTCAATAAACTCAATTAATAAGTACTTTGAATCGTCCAAATCAAACCTACCACCCATCCAGGACATAATTTTTTAACTGTGGCAAAGAATGGGCGCAAGAAACCACAGCGCACAAAAGCAACGACATTTACAAACAAAAAAAAGAGTATGTTTTTCACAATTCATAATTCATAATTTTATTGTCTCACGTCAGGTGTACAGATATTAACTTATAGGTACATTATAGGCATGACATGAACCCTGTTAGGGCACTACAATATTTAACATTTATTTTAATTAAGTACTTATTGTTACATTAATTTTTATATTACATTTATTTTTAAATTACTTATGTTATTTTAAAATCACATTAGATAAAACATTAAATTATTACATTTCATTAAATCATTATAAATTTAATCATTATAAAATTAAAATTAACATTATTCTTAAAAACATGCATTTTAGTCAAACATAAACCTTAACGAAAAATTAACCATTATTATCAATTTAATATTCATACTCATAACACAACAAACCAAAACCGTGAGATTGAAATTTAAATGTAGTAGTTTTTTACAAATTAGATCCACAACAGTGTTTCATTTTAATGTGTAGTGCTCGCGTAAAACCCTAGAAAACAATCTATGTATAGATTATAAGGTACTTATTAGATGCTAATAAATCGATCATCCATGAAATCCTGAACAGTATAGTAACATTTATTTATTAGTATCATTTAATATTTTCATAGATGGAATCTGATTCTATTAATTTTATAGCAGTTGGATTTTTGTTATAAATTTTTATAAATCGGAAATCAGGGCTTGCTTTAAAAATAGACAATTTAGGGGGGAGGGGGGGGTAGCCATAATCTATTTTTGTGTCTTGTATTTCAGTTATGCGTATCTTGTCCTTTTTTAAGTATTCGTATGCATTTTTTCTGCATTATGAGCAGGTCGCCCGCATTTGTACTATGGCCCCATAGTACCACGCCATAGCAGAGCCATGAGTATACATACGCTTAATATGCCGATAATGCCGTTTTAAAATCTGTATTCCGTTTTAATATACCCAGTGCGTAAACAAATTGCGAAATTATAGATTTAATTTTTTGAATGTGGACCTTTCAGTTTAAATTTGAATCGATTGTAATTCCTAATAATGTAAATTTTTTAGGAACAAAAATTTTTTCTTTTTCAATTTCTATGTTTAAGTTAAGGGGCTGTTTTTGAGAAGGTTTAAATTGCATAATGTTTGTTTTTTATATTTATTTGAAGGTTATTGGCATGTAGCCATGTCGTTACCAGGTCAATACAAAATATGAATTTAAAAAATAAAAAAAATGATGCAATACAAAATTACAATACAATGTAGTATCAATTAAATAAAGACAATTAGAAATAGCTGTTGGAGTGCTTGGAGCATTTCAGATCCAAGCTGTTTTGTCTTCTGTGTAATCTGACACTTTATAATAAGCTTTTTTATAAAGCTTTTCTTTGATTTTGATTTTAAATTTATTACGATCTAATTTCTGAATATCATTTGGTACTTTGTTGTAAAATCTTACACACAGACCCTTAAAAGAATTATTTATTTTATGGAGCCTAGTATAAGATACTGCTAATTTGTTCTTACTTCTAGTGTTTACATTGTGAATATCACTGTTTTTTGAAAACATTCCTGTATTTTTATGAACATAAATCAAATTTTCATAAATGTTTTGTGATGCAACTATCATTATATTTATATTCTTAAATCTCTCTCTCAGAGAGTCGCCAGCCTTTAGGTTATAGATTGCTCGAATAGCCCTCTTCTGAAGCACAAAGATAGTTTGAATGTCGGCAGCATTTCCCCACAGTAAAATGCCGTACGACATTACACTATGAAAGTAACTGAAATAAAATAATCTGAATGTATCAACGTCAGTTAACTGACGGATCTTCATTACTGCATAAGCCGCAGAGCTAAGTCTATTCGACAATTTAGCTATATGTGGGCCCCACTGAAGCTTGGCATCTAACGTGATCCCTAGAAACACAGTGGTGTCCACAGGATTCACATTCTTATCTTTAATTTGTACACTAGTTGTTACTTGCTTAACATTAGGCAATACAAATCTTACACATTTGGTTTTTCCCTCGTTTAATAGCAAGTTATTTACACTAAACCAGTGAACAATCTTTGAGATCGCATTATTCACATCGTCATAATTTGGGTGTCGTCGTTTCACTTTGAATAAAAGTGAAGTATCATCAGCAAACAATACTATCTCATGACTGTCTTTTACAAAATAAGGTAAGTCATTAATATAAACCAAAAACAAGAATGGACCTAGTATTGAACCCTGCGGAACTCCCATTGTTACCACTGATCCCGGAGATCTTTTACCGTTAATGTCTTCCTTCTGAATCCTGTTACTCAAGTATGAGATTAGAAGGCTTAAAGAAGCATCCCTAATTCCATAGTGGTTAAGCTTCCTGACCAAAGTTTTATGTAAAACACAATCGAAAGCCTTCGATAAATCACAAAATACTCCTAGGGCATCCTGTGATTCCTCCCAGGTATCAAATATTTGGATTAAAAAAGCTCAACACCGGCGTCAGTTGTTGAGCGACCCCTAGTAAAACCATACTGTTTACAATGTAATTCGGGATAATAGTCGAGATTATATATGTTTGTATGTATGTATGTACCTATGTTATCTTATCTAACCTACTTGCCAGAAAAAGAATGTATCTCCTGGGATAAGCCTATCCGAAAACAGAAGATATTTTATTCTGCTACAGTTAAGCACTTGTCTTTTTATATTACCATAACTATGTTTAGTGATGACAAGAAATCAGGTTAATTTATTATTTCTTTTATTTATTTTTTGTTGACCTATCAAAGTAAACACTATTACAAAAAAATGAGGTTTAAAGGTTTAGACGCATTTCAACTAGATTCATCAACTATTGAAGAAAGACTGTTTTTGAAGACTATATTTCATACATAAACAAATCATATTATGTCTAATTATTCATTTGTTATGTACAGAATGTAATAAGAACTTAGCCTGTAGTAAATGACCAAGAATGTGAATGAATAGGTACCGACTGGAGATAAAAAGAGATTTCATAAAAGCAATTAACGCAGATTTATTATTATTCTAGCGTCCATGCTCTGCATGCAGCATGCAGCATGCATAACGGTGTCGGATAGCGATGAAAGAATACTACTACCCCTCTCTTTCCTTGGGTGTCGTAAAAGGCGACTAGCGGACTAAAGACTAAACACATACATTCAACAGCATAGATCAGCAAAAGGCTCACCACCGGTCACGCTGAGCACATGTGCAGTTGCTATTTGGTGGCAAGTGGACTATGGCATAGGACTGGTTCTCTGCGGTCCTCATTGCCTAGTCTCTGGCTGACCCTTCGGGGATAAAAGTCATGTTTGAGCATGGACATACATACATCTATGTATGTCCATGCTTAAAAGAATATAAATATATTTTTTTGTTTTGCTTCTGAAAATCGTAATATAAATTATTTTTTTCAGTTTCGTTATTACAATTTATTACACAGATACATTGTCATTGATGGTTTAAAAGATGCCAGCAACAACGTTGTTCGCATTAAAAACTGGATACTGATGGATTAATTGAATCCATGTGCTGATCGAAGACTAGCTTTTCTGAATATTTTATAAAACATCATGTAATAAAGTAAAATAAAGTTTAGCCTATATACTGCGCCTAGCTTCTTTGTCCTTATTAAAATGAAAATTGTCCTTCTATTACGGGGAGGACATTTTCCAATTTGTATTTGACGTTTTAAAAGAAAGGGAGAAAAGAATTACCCTTGCTAAGTTTCTTGTCGGTTCTTCTCAGTATAATATGGTCTCCCGCCCTATAATAGACTTCCGAACCAATGGCCTAATGATATTCATAAGTGTTCAATATTGTAGCCTAAACTTAATACTTAAATGAAATTGATTTTTGTTCTTGAAAATCGAGTCTTCGTATCTTTTGAAACCTCAAACACACTTTGTCCGACCTCGTCAACTTGGCCACTAAGGTGTGTTATACAGGGCGTCCCACGGATATGCCACATGGAGGGAAATGGCTGCTTTTCATCAGGCAGAGTGAGGCCATTTATGGCGTCCCACAATAAAAAAAAAGTACATTGAATATTGTTGATGGAACATTTTACTGAAGGAAGACATTATTTGAATTTAAAAATTAATTTAAACTGCATTCATAGATATTTAAATCATTAAATGGTTGAACCGGGAATCGAACCCGTTACATGAGAAAAATAATCACCCTGTAGCTTTATCATACCGATCGAAAGGCTTCATCATAAGGATATTTTTTTTGCTAAATAACATAGTGTCACAAATAAAAGGAAGACCATGAATTTTAGCATTTGATGTGAAATTTTGTTCAGAAAACCCGGTTCAACCATGTAATTATTTAAATATCTATGAATGCAGTTTAAATTGTTTTTTTATATTCGAATAATGTCTTCTTTCAGTAAAATGTTCCATCTACAATATTCAAGGTACTTTACTTCCATGTGGCATATCTGTGAGACGCCCTGTATATGATGTAGGTTTATTTTAATCACCGTCCTACACCGGAACATTGTTCAGAATCTCCTACTCCACTCAATAACGCACTTACCCAAGTTGTAGCAAAATGTCCTAAATTACGGGTCACTTAGTTAAACTTATCTGTGAACTACACTCGCCTATTTGACGCTCTGTCGGCAGTTACCCTTAAGGTTCGAGTGGAAGGTATTTAGATCACGCAAGTTTTGATAATCTACTTTTAAGACGCTCTTTTCCCGTTTTTAACAATTTCGATTGATTGTTCCGCCACCAATGTAAACATACAGTTCTAAAATTATATATAGTATAGTTGAACATAATATTATCTAATAATTACTTGACTCTTGACTCTTGACTAAATATATTTTTCTTATGTTACGTATTCTATGTATTTATTTATTATTTTATATTATATCTTAATCATGTATTATAAATATTTGTCTACAAATAATTAGGTTTTTAGTCTAGTATTTTTTTGCAAGTTTGTTTTTCTCTAGACACCCTTACTGGTCGACTGGCAGAGAATGCCTCTGGGCATTGAGCCCGCCTTTTGCTGTAATTTTGCAATAAAGAATAAATAAATAAATAAATAAAGACAGAAACATGATTGGTAATACTTCACTCGAGAGAAAAAAAAACAAATATAGCTGTGTCAACATTTTAAAAGAGTTGTATGTCAGATAATACATTAATAATTGACTTAATTTTTTACCAATAGAAGAAACTTTTCATTATCTAAGTGAATGCAAAAAGCACATATTTTTATTTCACTTGTTTTTTCTATATAGGCAAAAAACCTATAAAACGCGCCTATTCGCGTTGCTTCGCTGATACCACAGAATAATATGCACTGATACGATACACCCGTCCCGTACCTTCGTACCGTCAAGAGAGCGAGAGAGAATCGCTTAGCACCCTGTATATTGTAAGCGAATAGCTCGACGGCGCAGCCGTTAAAGGATGCTTCACACATATCAGTGAAGCCACAGTTCCGACACCGTACCGGCACAGGGTTTTTCATGCATTCTCTATGAACGCATCCCCACTTGTCAGTGTAAATGCTCTCAGTGTCAGTGCCGCCACCGGCAAATCACGGACGTATTCGTTTTGCAAAATTTATAGAGAATGTATGAAGGAATATTTTTCACTGTGCCGGTACTGTGCCGGAACTGTGACTTCACTGATAGTGTGAATCAACCACCCCTCGAACCCCCAAGCGGTCGCATGAGACCGCACCTACAAAAACACACTTGACTTTGTACCGTGTTTTCATTGACTTACAGACTACTTTAGTACGAACAAGTTTGGTTATTTCGGTTCTGTGGTTCATCTTATGTATTGTTATCGCATAATATCTCATAGTCTATGCTCGATTCTGTCAAATTTGACGTTGACAGTTGCGCCAAAAAAGTGTCAAAAAAAATCCAAGACTGAGGGGTTTCGGTTCATTCAGAATGTTCTGGACCTGAATACTGTTAGTTTGAAAAGTATTTTCAATCTGTTTTTTTTATTATTATTTTTCAAATAAACAATGCTAATGTAGGTAAAACTTCAATTAAGTGGAATCTTCAGTTTGCGGTGCAGCAGGACATGACTCTGTTGTTGTTTTTGTCTTTAGCAGCCTAAATTAAATAAGTTGATATATTTTAAGTGTATGATTCCCGTGTGACGATCGAGATACAAGATTGATTTTCAAAAATCTACATTAAGGCAAGAGAAACCTGCAAAAGCTACATATAAAAGTTATCGTTTTAACAGAAAACTAATTTTGGATTTCCAATCACAAGAATGCAGCCATGCCTAAAATGTAACGCTTCATTCTTTTTAAAGGTACGGTACAAAATGTTTGACATAAAATATTTCCGAATCATATTTTCCCAATAGCGTCTTGTGTGTGAGAGCTTCCGGTTGACCGACTTCTCTATAGCACTGTAGACTTGCCGAGGATCATTTCATTAAGCCCACAAGTGCCTGCACAACGGAACACCGGAGTTCAAGTGATTTCGAGAAAAAACAACTCGTATCCGCATTTTGAGGCCCGGATTATTTTTGAAATCTTATTTACAGATTTAAAATGAATCGCCAAATCTGTTGTTAAGAGCAAAACTCGAGAAAGGCTTGACCGATTTGATTAATTCTTTTTTTGTTGTGTTTGTAATGATAAGGACGGAATGTTTATGAGAAAAAAAATTGGAAATTCGTCACGGGATTCGTCTGTGGACTGGCGGGTCGCTAGTATAAAAAAATATAAAAAAATTACATTATGCTCAGGGTTTCTCTACGGTATTGAATCATAAATGAGGATATTCGAATAACTAAGGCAACCAATTTAGCCCTAATAATTGCTAAACTCTAGTGGCAGTGGGCATTTTGCTCGTAAAACTGACGCGCGACGACCGTTCTAAGGTTTGAGTAGTAAAACGCATCTACAGTAGCGACCGCACACCGGAACACGCAGCGTGGACAGGCCTCCTACAAGGGGACCAGTAAAGATCGCGGGGAGCCACGGTGAAGTGGTGGAGATCCTTAGGGAATCCTTTGTCCAATAGTGGACGTCTTTCGGCTGGATGATGATATATAAAATTATTTACATTTGTGTTTAAGCCGTTTGCGATAACGGCGATACTACCTACCCCCGTAATCCCTTGGGAGTCGTAAAAGCCTACTAACGGACTGCACATACATCCAACAACGTAGAGCGGCGATGGGCTCACCACCTGTGCTGGTCAAGCTGAGCACATGTGTAGTTGTAATTTGGTGAAACGTGGACTATAGCAGTGGACTGCTTCTGCGGCACTTATTGCCTAGTCTCTGACTAAAAGTCAAAAAAGTCAAAAGTCAAATTATTTATTCAATGTAAACCTTTACAGGCACTTATTGACTTCAATACTAATAATAATAAAAAAAACAGTTAACTAACTTGTCTTGTAGTTAAGACTTAACAACTAATCTAACGAGCTATAGTCTATGCCAGACAAATGCACATCGCTACCCCCAGTACCACTGCACGCCGAAACAGAATCGCGTCACAATGAGCAGATCGCAAAATGTGCAGATCTCACAATGAGCAGATCGCAAAATGTGCAGATCTCATATTGAGCAGATCGCAAAATGTGCAAGCAGATCTTATATTGAGCAGATCGCAAAATGTGTAGATTTTGAAATAGAGCTAATTCAGCCCCCGGGGTTGCTCGGCGGCAGTCGGAGGGGGTGAAAAACATAAATAAAGCACCGTTTGGATGTAGTCGGTAGTATACAAAATTGATATGAAACTTAAGTTGTTTTTTAATAATAGGTATTACTTTATTTTGTTTTAAAAGCGTAGAAGTTATGCGGCCATAACCATGATGACAATCGCTTATTGAAATCGAATAAACCCACCCACGGAAGACTGATAGAGAAATCAATAGCGTTTCGTTTCGTTTTCTGTAAACGATTGTTATCTTGGCTTAGTATCCAAGTAAGTATGTTAAGTTTAACTTATTGTAATGATTGTTTATGATAAAAAATATTGTTTGGGTTTATTTTATTTTTTAAAGATTTTGGTTTTATGAGCAAGAATCAAAAGAATTCAGTCCTTTGGCCGCGAGCTCTAGGAGAAATTAGAGCTCCCGGGTATCCTGGTTATATGTGGAAACGTGTAAGTACACTTGTCCTTGACACAGGTGGTACTAACAACCCGAAATACACGGAGCCGCCAAGAAACTTTTCCTCCTGAAAACGGTTAAGTTCAACCCATCGGATTACCTCTACTCGCCGTGGATCGGACCTGCGTGTACAAGTATAGTGTAAATAAGTGCACATTTTATGATTTGCTCATATTGCGACCTGCACATTTAACGATTTGCACATATTGCGACTTGCACCTTCTGCGATTTGCACATATTGCGACCTGCACCTTCTGCGATTTGCACATATTGCGACCTGCACCTTCTGCGATTTGCACATATTGCGACCTGCACCTTCTGCGAATTGCATTAGTGCACATTTTGCGACTTGCACATTTGGCTATGGATCCAATATAAGCCGTGGTCATAGAATTGTTTAAACAAACGTATCCTGGTACGAGACAAAAATAGCGGGCAAGTGTCTCTCCCTTACCCTTTTGGTATCGTCGCATCGATGCATCTATCTATCTCATCCATATAATATTATCATATTTGTGCAAAATTAAGTAGTTTTTATCTTTTTAATTGAAATTTTGCATTCACAATGTTATATAGATATATAGGATAAAATGTTAACTAGAAAAAAAAATCAACCAGTCTCAGGAAGCTCGAATGGGATTCGAACCCATGACCTTTAGACCGGCAATCCAAATGTCATGGGTTCGAATCCCGTTCGAGCTTCCTGAGACTAGTTGATTTTTTTTTCTAGTAAACATTTTATCCAAGTAGTTTTTGTACCCCTCATTGTTCATGTGTATACATACCCTTACGTTTTAACAATGGCAACGAAATTGGGAAATTCTATTACGACCTGGTTGCTGCCACGTAAAATATATAAATAGGGCCACACATTCCAACCGAAACTTAAACTAACTAGAAAAAGGGCGAGCTCAATATTGCACCCTACCTGTGCCACAGTCAACGTACGCACGTATCGATATTTTTAGTGGTAAGTATCTTATTTACATACATACCTACTTATTATAATCACGAATATTATCATCGAAGGGTTAGTCAGAGACTAGTAGGCAACGAGGACAGCAAAACCAGTCCTCTACCATAATTCACTTTTCACCAAATAGCGACTGCACATGTGCTCAGCGTGACGAGTGGTGAACCCTTCGTCGCTCTATGCTGTTGGATGTATGGGCAGTTTTTAGTCCGTTAGTCGCCTTTTACGACACCCAAGGGAAGAGAGGGGGTGGTAGAATTCTTTCACTGCATCGCGATACGGTTAATTTATTTAAAGTAAACAGCCTGTATACAGTCCCACTGCTGGGCAAAGGCCTCCATACTTAAATCAAGTCATCACTACCATATATGGGCATTGGCTTAATCATCACACTTGCCGCATGCGGGTTGGTGATTACTGTGTTGTAGAGCCACGCTGCGTTGCAGCACGCATTGGGCCGGCTCGTAATGGCACTTGGTGCTGTTGTGTTTCGTCAGGCCAGTGAGAGTTCCGGAGGCCTCTTCCCCCCTCCCTCACAATTCTATTCCTTCTTTCTTAAGTCGGCAATGCATCTGCGACTCCTATGGTTTTGCGGGTGTCTATGGACGGCGGTGATTGCTCTCCATCAGGTTATCCGCCTGGATGTTTGCCTCCTTTTTATATATATTAAAAAAACAAACCCGTGCAAAATCCGAAATCACATTTTAATTATGGTCCAAGATGCTAATGTTTTTACAGACACATTACCTGGTGTGATAAATAGATGTAAGTTGTATTTGTGGGTCGGTAGCGGATTCCCTAAATCGCACATCGACCAGTTTCTCACTTCGTACACATCGCAAATCGTCTTAGTAGCAAAATGTCTAAATTCTAAATTACCAGTTCCTCACTTCGTACACATCGCAAATCGTCATAGTCTCAAAATGTCTAAATTGCCAGTTTCTCACTTCGTACACATCGCAAATCGTCTTAGTCGCAAAATGTCTAAATTTTAAAATAAGTATGGATCGGGTCGGGTCGGGCGTGGATTACCCAAATCCTAATTTTCTGAATTATATTTGATTCATGTTTCGATTTTTTAAAGTGTTTAACCTATAACCACTGACGTACGTCTGAGAGACGTAGGTGCGCAATTAAAGCGGTCATAATCTTTTTACACAAAACGCGCACGGACTTGTCCTTTCTTGTACCTTCCTAAGAACCAGTGACGCGCGCGCAGCGGGGGTAGATGATGTCTAGGGTCCTGATGATGGAGTCAGGAGGTGGCCATAGGAACTCCTAAACGAAACGGCGGAAACGTCGAGTTTGGGTTCGTTGGATTTGTTGTTTCGAGCACTTTAGTGCTAGATGATTCTAAATCCAATACCAAAAAGTAAAAAATAAATTAAAAATAAAAACCTTATTTAAAAACAAGCTTTTGATTAAATGCGCTAAAAACAAAAAAAAAACATTTACTATCAACTTATAACGTTGTTAAACAATTTATATGATATAAAAGGTTGTCGCAAGATTTACTTGTGTAAATAAAAAAGTAAATTAAACAACTTGATGTGATTGATTAAAATTTTCAATCTAAGTATAGTTAAATACAAGTACAGTTTTATAGTATTTTTTTTCTTTTATTAATGCTAAGTATATTTCCTTTGTAGCTGTGTTATTGTATTTTTGTTCCATTTATAATTTAGCATATAAGCGTGTTGACTGAATAGGCTTTAAGACCCCCCACGGTCCAAAATGTTTTATCTTAGTGATTTGGTTTTGTTGTTATTGCTACTGTTTGTATTTTTTAATTTTAAATTTTGTTTATTTTAATCTCGCTTTATATTGCTGTAAAGAATTTCCTATTTCAACATAGATTTACATTTGCTGTACATACCTATAATAGGTGTACATATCAGACCATGGCCTTATATTATTTTTACGCTGTATGTAATATGTATACTGTTGGTATGTCAAATAAATAAATAAATATAATGTTTTTTGTGAATAAATAAATAAATAAGTAAAATAAGTAAATTCTTACTTTTTGCAAGTACGCAATGCACAATAGCAAAAGTTCAGTTCAACATTTCGATTTCTATTTTCTTTTTTGAGTTCACATACTGAGTGTATTTTTATTGTACACGCCAGTGAGGGTTGCCACACAAATGTCGTAAATTGACCCAACAATGGGCAACGCAGTACGTGATAGCAGAACCCTACCGAAAGTAAATAAAACTATTTGGTACCTTGCTCTACTAAATCTCCTCTAAGGCAAAGATATTTCGAGAATGTGACTTACTTAGAAATTAATTTACTCGCTCCTTTTCGTGTGAAGGTCCATGGTTGTAGGTATTTTATTTTTACATAGGGTCAGTTGATTACTTCTATAAGAGGTGTATAGTGTGTGTAGGTACATCGCATGTGTTATACATATGCACTGTCTTCATCTATATATATACTTACCTATATAAAAAAAATTAATTGCCATTGTCCGTAGCGTAACCGTGTCTCGTAGTGGTGAAAGAATACTACCACCCCCCTCTCTTAAGTGTCGTAAAAGGCGACTAACGGACTAAATACTGCACTAACATCCAACAGTTTAGAGCGGCGATGGGCTCACCACCTGTCACGCTAAGCACATGTGGAGTCGCTATTTGGTGAAAAGAGGACTAAGTGTGGCAGAGGATGGCTTTTGCGGTCTTCGTTGCTTAGTCTCTGACTAAGGCTTCGGGGATAATAGTCGTGATTATATGTGAGTAATTGCCACTAATGTTTGTTCGCGCATCACTACATAACGGCTGCACCTACTTGGCTAATTATTTTTTGCTGACAGATATTACATGAGCAATGATTAACCACTGGCATAAAGCTTAATCATGACCCGGAATTATCGAAGTTCGAATCCATGCGAATCGTCATCAGCATTATATTTTTATTTCAATTTTTCTCAAAAAAAATACCGAAGCTCCTAGCTTTAATACCCAGGTTAATAAAAGCATAATTATAAACAAAACAAGCAAACAGAATGTAAAAAGTAATTATAAAACGTATTTTTTATGTATACAAAGCAATAAAACAAGTCTTGTTTATAGAGCGAGTTTAAAAGTTTTATTTTTTATTCAATTTCATAATGAAAAAGCTTTATTCAAATCATATAATAAATCATAAATGAAAGTCGTGGAAAGTAAATTAGTGAAAGATTTATTTCAAAACTATGCTTATTGGCTCAAAAATAAGCTTTTGGAGCTCCTAACTTTCGTTGTTTTAATTAAAGAAGTATACTTTCCCCTTTTTGGAATGTTCCTTTAAAGACGTCAACCTTCGTGGTCGAGTGGTTAGCACGCCGGTTTCTAACCGCCATCTCTGAGGTCCCGGGTTCGATTCCCGATCAGGCCAATTTAGAAATAACTCTTTTTCTAAATTGTTCTTTTCAGAAGAAGCTTAACTTCGACTAGAGAATTGTTGTGAGAAGGAAAATTACCTATTTAATTAGTAATTTATAAAAAGAGGGTCAATAGCCCAGCGCTGGACGAGTTGCGATACATATATACACGACTATTATCCCCGAAAGGGTAGTCCGAGTCTATAGGCAATAAGGACCGCAAAATCAGTCCTCTGCCATAGTCCACTTTTCACCAAATAGCGACTGCACATGTGCTCAGCGTGACAGGTGGTGAGCCCATCGCCGCTCTAAGCTGTTGGATGTATGTGCAGTCTTTGGTCCGTTAGTCGCCTTTTACGACACCCAAGGGAGAGAGGGGGTGATAGTTATCCTTCACCGCAACGTTCGCATAAATGTACCATTTTTCAGTACTTAAAAGGGATCAGCCACTATATAAACAGCGGTTGCGACTTCTCGTATTTGTACACTCCCGTGTCCCGTGTAAAGGTATAATTAAGTTAATTTTAAGCATTGTAGACAAAACTCGGCAAGACAAATATTTTAACCCCACCAAGTTCCACTGTAGCTCAACTGTAAAAGCACCTAGCTCGGATTGCCAGAAGAGTGCGGGTTCGAATGCTGCTCGTGGAAATTTTTCAACACTTCGTCTTTTTCAATTTGTAATTTCTTCGCTACAAAAGGGGGTGCCGCGCGATCGCAATAACTGATATATAAGTCTCTTAACCCTTCAAGGGTCATTAGACCGCCGGCGGTCGCAAAACAACAGGTTTTCAATTGTGTCTGGTTTCACGTTGCTTGAGGGATTAACGAACTTCAAAGCAAAATCAATCACATTGATATTTAAAATTAGAACAATAATTCTGCTTTGAAGTTTCAGACCTAGTAATTGAATTAGAGCAATGTTTTTATTCTGCGAAATGTACAAAACCATCACGCGCTTAGTTTAAAAATTAAAATTTACTTTTTTAAGATGGGGGTGACCTGCGTAATATCAATACAAATATTTTCATGTAAGAATTATTGTTTCATTTCAATTAAGAAAGTTGTCAAAAAAAATGTTTTTAGGAGTTATTAGATTTATCTATTGTTGTTTTAAGAATTTGTTTCAAATTTCGACAAGGCCAAGAACTTGTGCAATGATCAGGCTAACTTACGTAACTTCTTGTAATGTATTTAACTAATTTAGCGCATAGTACCTACAAGTAACTTAAAAATACGTATATTTTCACAATCTCGCGCAGGATCCCCTTACAATAACATTATATTTTAACCCCTTGAAATCTTTGCACATTTACGTTCCTGCCTTAGTTCAATACGATAACACCGTCTTTTCAAAAACATACGATTTTAAAAGGGAACACGGAAAGCGCTTCCTTTTATCGTATCATCCTAAAGGCTCCCTCATACCAGAAGCGGGACAGAAGCATCTCGGGGCAGTAGCGGTGCGGGACATGACATACAGTAGTTTCAAAGCGGAAACGCATAACAGACATCGAGCTTTTTTGGGCTCAAGGTCATATTATGAAGAGCGTCGTTTCAATGGAAAAAGTTCTCATAAAAATCAATTATATCGTTTTTTACAATACCAAATGTATCGTGGTTTTGGTTGGTTTGGTTGCGTTTTGATATGCCACAGTTCCTGTCTTACTTTCGTTTTAAAACAAACCTTATTTTTGACACGACTTTTTATCACAGACGTGCTATACGTCTGTGGTTTTAATAGCATTTTGAAGCAAATAGCGTTTTGCTGATGTAAAGTAGTCTAACTGAAAATTCTCCTTGATGTGACAACTTGCGTTTTGAAACGACGTTTCATATGCCATTTTCCAGTGAATATATAGTTGATGGGGTTAATACTTAGGTTTGCGAAATTAAACAAGCGTTTGGGTATAGAAACTCATTTTAATTTTATTACTCAAGCAGTTAACGCGACGCATGACGAAACATACGTCATTTTCACTACACTGGGTTAAAAACCTGATGATGATTCAAATTACTATAATTGTTTACTATTATGACAATCATGTTTATAAGGCTGGAGGTGGAAGCACGCTTCATCCGGAATCCTCAACCACTAAGGAACTGGCTATCTTATCTCTACACTGTCGGAACACAACAATGCTATATATATTAACAACGTTGTAATGGGGAATTTATTGACAGGGGATCCTTCACCTGGAACAATATTCCTCCACCTTTGCGTCAAAACATATCTGAACATAATTTGAAGGTACATTTAAAAAAGCATTATGTCTATGTTGCATTTAGCTGAGCCGTAGCATTTTGGCGTATTGTATATTATTTCATATCATTTCATTTTAATTGCACCAGACTTTAGATAAGATGGTGGCAGGCGGACTTAACAAGCCCTACCACCAACCAAAACAAGTACCTACACAATAATGTTACCCCCGTTAGGAATCGAACTCGGGACCTCTGGGCTTAGGACCGGTGGCTTAGCCACTAGACCATAGAGGCGGACGTTCCTTGTATTACAGCTTGCGCGGACCCGCGTCCAATCTGCGCTGGCTTCTAACCCGCTATTAGTATGCGGATGCCTTTACCAGTACGTGACCAGTTTATAACTGACCGAGCCATAAACAGTTTCAATTTCCCGAATGCAGCACTTTGGCAACAGTGTCGTCGGTCGATTAACGACACTACAATTAAACGTCGCCTACACCTAGCTTGCTGATGTAGTGTTCCTTCAATACACGCTGACCTATGGACGGTTGAAACAGGCAACAGAGTATTTTTTTATCATTTTTATATAATGACTAACCGTGACGCGTAGCTGTGAAGGAATACTTCGCTTGGGTGTCGTAAAAGGCGACTAACGGACTAAACACTGCACATACATCCAACAGCATAGAGCGGCGATGGGCTCAACACCTATCACGCTGAGCACATGTTCAGTCGCTTTTTGGGGAAATGTGAACTAATGGTAGAGGACTGCTTTTGCTGCCCTCATTGCCTAGTCTCTCACTAATCCTCCGGGGATAAAAGTCGTGATTATATTATGTATATTTATTGAAAATATATTTTATAACCTAAGCTGTGTGGTGGCAGCTCATTGGGTCTCACGTATAAGGTGACTAACAGACTAAAAACTGCACCAACATCGTAGCATAGTGTGGCGATGGGTTCACCACTTATCACGCTATGCTCAGTGCGCACACAATACGATAGGGAGGGCATTGTATTTGACGCTTTAAAAGAAAGGGAGAAAAGATATGGGCATGCTCAGTTTCTTGCCGATTGTTCTCAGTACAAGGTCTCCCGCCCTATAGACTTACGAAGCAATGGCGTAACGATATTCATTAGTGCTCAATTATTGTAGCCTTAAAATAATAAATGGCATTGAATTGAATTGAATTGAATAAACATAGTAAACAGCCAGGCTCGAAATCAAATTAGAAAAACAGATTGTAAACTAAATTGACCCGAACACAAATTGAACCTGGGACCCCAGAGATGGCGCTACCCCAGAACCGGCGTGCTAACCACTCGACCACGGAGGTCTTCATTTAACTGCACTACACTAAGGGCCTCGGTGGCCGAGTGGTCAAGCGCTCGACTCGATATCCGGAGGTGTCCCGGGTTCAATTCCCAGGTCAGCCAAAGTGTGTTTTCGAATTTTTCGATGCGTAGCCCGGGTTTGTAATCACCAATCCGCATTCGGCAAGTGTGGTGGTAAAGCCAATATCCAACAATTGGCTACTTGACAGTTTTCGAAAAAGTATTTAAAAAATTACAAACGCTTATTTTATACCCCGTATAATATTTTCTCGAAAAAACCTTTATTAACAGAAAAAAACATATTTTTCTTTATTGATTTCATATTTCGTGCAAAAACGGTTGATCACGTGACATTTTGTTCTGTGACATCACATTTCAATAATTACAGAAATTTAGCTTGAAACCTGACAGACAGTTTTTGATAATTTTGTGAAATGTAACGTCACATGAAGCTCAATCATGACCGCCCTTTGCCGCCCGTGTTTCGGGTCCTGTAATCCACAGATATAAAATCTCAAATTTATTTTGTAAAAATCAAATATTTACAAATTAACTTGATAAAAAAAAACTATTGAATAATTGAAATGAAACACTTTTTACGGATTAACTCGCGTTTAATTTACTATTTACATAGTTTTTATATTATCCTGACGTTTCGAACCCTTTACAGGGTCCGTGGTCACAGGGGTAAATAGTAAATTAAACGCGAGTTAATCCGTAAAAAGTGTTTCATTTCAATGTGTAGTGCTCGCTTAAACCTCAGAAAACAATATATTGAATAATTATCGTTAAATCATAAACTACCATATCCGACATATTCCTTATTTTATTGTTACAACAGTCAAATAGCCAATAATTGTGAGTCGATGAGTTGATTTCAATGATGGACGCCTTGCCCTGCAGTTGAACGGTATACAGGCTGTACTTTACTTTACATCATGCACTGTTCGCCATTCGCGAGGGCAGTGTGTCCGCATGTTTTCCTCAATTCGCGCAGCGTCGGGCGCAGTTGTGAACTCCTCAAGTCCCTTTGCCGGGCTAATTCACTGCGAGCAGTGAGAAAAACAATCTGTGCAGCCACTCAACAACTTTTATTCTTTGCGCGTGCGGCGTTTACTTGCGGTATCTAATTTCACATTTCCGCGCTTTATTTTGTACTATCAAAACAATTCAATATATATAATTTAATAACCGTGTCGCGTAGACGGACCAAATACTGCATATAATACATCTATCAGCATAAAGCGGCGATGAGCTCACCACCTGTCACGCTGAGCACATGTGCAGCCGCTATTTGGTGAAAGCAATAAAGAATTACGGTAGAGGACTCCTTTTGCTGTCCTCATTGCCTAGTCTTTGACTAAACCTATGTATGCATTACTTATTGAACCTAATGGAGCTTCATTTACATCTAAATAAATCTCTTAATATTACTGATACTGATGAGTTACTTACCTACTCTTATATTACCGTGTTGTTTCATGGCTTTTCAGATTGTTTCACTTTTTACAGATTCAACAGCTTTCTTGATAACCCTTTTTGGTTAACATCAAACGTTTCCAACAAAGAATGTTTTCATTCTTTCAAAAAGGGGAGTACACAAATAAGCGTCGTAAGTCATCTTAAATAAGCAAAAATAATCAGATTGAGTGGCTCTGCAAAGTCAGATAATACCATTAGCGTTACTTAATGTTGGGATTTCCCTTTGTTTCAAAAGAAAGATGGCGGCGGCGTGACGAAATGGCGGCAAACGAGGTCGAAAGAAAACAATTGTGTGGCCATTGTTTACAAGGTTCACTGGGGGGACAAAAGGCTATAATAATTTAGGGACAAAAAAAAGACAAGCGTGAGCCGCGCGCGTTTCAGTACTCTTACTTTGGGATAAGGTTTTTTTTTCGCAACGCCGCCGGCCGCGAAGGCTTTCATTTCACTTGACGCTGAGACGATAAAGCTGAAGATGGAAGCGCATTTCGAAAGGATAATTGAGAATTCAAAAAAAATAATTGAGAAATCAATTATTCCCGTATAGACTTTTAATACGTGTTTTTTTAATAGTAATGTAAAGTACTGCTTGCATACTGTCCCTCTGCAGACAAAGGCCGCTGGCAAATGATGGATCATTGAAATCAAGTCTCAGCTACAATGATGGGTGTTGTCTTAATCACCAAGCTTGCGAAATAGGGGTTGGTAATCGAAAACCCGGGCTATGCATCGAAAAATCCAGAAATACACTTTGTCTGACCTGGGAATTGAACCCGGGACCAGATATCGAACCGAGCGCTTAACTACTTGGCGAAGGAGGGGTTTTTTTTTACTTTCGCTTAACATTTTTGTCACTTGAAGTTAGGTATCAATAAAGGTGTGAATGGTAGCGCACTACGCCCAAAATCCTGGGCTTAACTAGTACTTAATCTTAAGGTAAATGCAGGTATTACCGAGGTAAAATCAAGGCCCTATGGTTTAAACTTTCGAAATAAGAATTTCCGATCGTAAAAACAGTCACGAGTACCTATATACCTAGTCTAGCCATAGATATTATTACAAGGAAAAGATTTTTTATTAATGCATAAAACATTTATTATTGTAGTGTGTGTTAGTTTATAAGAAGTTATAAGAAGTATAAGAAATATGAAGTTCATTCAAAATGATCTCCATTGGCCTTAATGCAATCCTTTAAACTTTGAGGCCAGTTATCAATTGAAACACGCACATTCTCCATGGGAAAATTCTTCACTGCCAATCTTATGGATTGTTTTAGGGACTCCAAATTATCATGGCGTTTAGAGCATGCCATACTCTCTAAAACTGACCATAAGTCATAATCCAGCGGATTAAGATCAGGACTAGATGACGGCCAGTTTTCAGCTCTGATGAAATCAGAAACGTTAGTGTCCAACCACGCTTGTGTGGATCGAGCTTTATGACCCGGTGCTGAGTCTTGCTGAAAGGACCAATCTTGTTTATAGAACATGGTGTTGTTAAGAGGCTTAACCACCTTCTCAAGAATCGTATACACCTGTGCCGATGTTTTGACACCTTTTTCACAAAAATATGGCTCATTTACTCCTTGATAGCTAACACCACAGCTAACAACACCACCACAATCAATCACTGAAGTCGGATAATGCCCACGTTGTACTCTGCTGATAAATTGAGAAGCTTCTTCTTGAGCATAAACTCGGTCATTCAGCTTGTTAAAATGTTGCTCGATAGTCAAAATTTTCTCGTCAGTTAATAAAACATTTCTGTGACCGCCCTTTGCTAATGTTTTTCTTTTACCACCCTATCCATTTTTAAATTATCGGTTAAATAATGACCAGTGCGTCTCTTATGTCAGTGCCACGAATTAATCCAAACGAATATAAATTGGTCTTTCATAAAAGTTTAACTTTTTAAGTAAAATATGCCTGTAATTGCTTAAAACTACAATTATATTAAATACCTCGGTGTTACCTGTAGATTTTTGACTACCGCGGTAATACCTGCGGACTTGAGATGTAAGACCAATCTGGTTCAATCACTATATATCAGAGGAGAATAAAACAATTAATATAAATATAATATATATTATAAATATATAATATATAAAAGGCAAGCAACACAGCCCAAAGAGTAGAGTTCAAGTCACTCGCTCAAGTATCAGAGGGCAGGTAACATCGCTCATAGATCGCGCACCGGAAGACGCAGTATACGCAGACCTCCAACGATCTGATTAAGGTCTGCGGGTAGCCGCTGGATGCGAGCAGCACAAAACTGGTCGTGGTGGAGATCCCTTGGGGTAGGCTTTTGTCCAACAGTGGACGTCTTGTGGTCAAACCACTGTTTTACCTTTTTGTAACTCCCAGGTATCTTGTTATTCTCATAGGATCATCTCACGTCATTCATATCATTGCCTTTATTTTTCCCCGCTTCTGCAACGATACATAATGATTTAGTAACTACACAATTCACTACAAACATCGCAATTCCTAGATTAAACACATTTATTACGTGATCCTAAATCATGAAACTTCAAACACAATTTTTGACACTTTTACGTATCCCACAAGTTTCGGATCACTTTGATAATCTTATTTTACGTTTTTCCTTGTAATATTTGCATTTATCTCACCTAATTTGGCTTCAGTTTTATAGATATTGTGTTTTGGTCACGTTTTGATGTAACTGACGATTTCTTCTAGCTTCGTTGCTATGCAACTTTTAAACAAATTATAATCAAACCATTTACACTTTTTTATTTTTATATTTGGCCATCTAGACTTCAGCGTTTTAAAAATAATATTTCGAAATTTATGCAGAACTCTGAATCCGAGCCGCTTTCCTTATAAAGTTCAGCCGATAACTGAGGATAACATCTCCAGCTTCTGATTTGGCAAGACTAGGCTCCTGAGAGCATCTTCAGCTTCCGAATTGGAAGGGACTAGTCTCGTGAGAACATCTTCAGCTTCTGATTTGGAAGGACTAGTCTGTACAGCTCAACTTCAGCCTCCAGTCATCGTGTGTCCCTACGACATCGCCTGTACCACGCCAGCGCCTGCCTTCACGGCAGTACGGCAGCACCTGTCTCCGCTGCCTGCCTCTACACCTTCGCCTGCCTGCGCCTGCTGGCGCCTGCCTGCCTGAGCCTGCCTGCACCTGACGGCGCCTGCCTGCCTGCGCCTGCCTGCGCCTGCCTTTTCTACGGCAGTTCCAACTTCAGTGTCAGCGTCTGCCACTACTGCAGCGCCTTCAGCAGTGCCGGTCTCCTCTGCCCGCATCCACGTCAGCGCTTGCCTCTACACCTTCGCCTGCCTCCACGTCAGCTGCACCTGCCTCAAGCTGCACTTGCCTCTACACCTTCGCCTGCCTCCACGTCAGCTGCACCTGCCTCTAGCTGCACCTGCCTCTTCACCTTTACATTCTCATCCTTCATTTAACCATGATCACCTTTTACATACACACCACATCCTCATTCACTTCTTCCTACACTTTTTGTTTGTTATTTTATTGTTATAAATATTGTTAAATCTCACCATCTTTTCATTTCTAAATGTCGCTTCACGACAGTCTTTCAACTAATTAAGATGTTAATATAAAAGACATAAAACATGGTGTTTTAACAATGGTTTGTAACATTACTAAAGATCAGGCGATGCATACCTATACTAAGTTGGTTGTTAGCTTGATCGTCGTTTAAAATTTTGTTTATAATGGAACGAAAAAGTTTAAAAGTGTATATTTAAAGGTTTTTCTCAACATATGTTTATCGACTTGAGTTTAGTTTCCATTTGTACACACTCGCCGCAGCCACGTAACGAACGCCGCAAACTATTTAAAAACACATTCCGCAAAGGTTTTATGCGATACACTGGGAAAATACGAAACGCTAACGATTCTGAGACTCCAATAGGTTTTTTCGTTTCCCACGCTCTGTCCACAAACATTTGCTGTAGGAAACAAACGTAGCTCTCGCACGCCAAAAGGATTAGATCGATCCAATTTGTGCACGATACATACCTACCTGTTGTGTTGACTTCTACATACATTGATACCGTTTTTTAAAACTATCTGTTTTTTTAAATATTTGTAGTGTAAAATATAACTTGTGTGAAACTTGGACACTAACGACGAAGGAGGAGAATAAACTTTTAGAGGCGGAATGGAAGATATTTGTAATGATTCTGGAACCAACTACAGGAGAAGATGGAAACAGGAGAGCAAGTTAAGTACTGGATCAAAGATCAATGTCATACTTCTTTCAAAAACATGCAAGAAATGCCATTGTCTTTGATTTTGACTTTGAAAGTGATACCTACCTACTTTATGGTCCCCATCGAATACATTTTGTAGCACGTAAAGTTTTCAAGAAGAAACTGATTCAAAGTTGCTGTTGAATTCAAAATTACCCTCTTAAGCAGGTGATACTAGGCTCGGACGTTAAAACTCGAACCTGTCGTTAAACCTGTTTTAAAGCTTTAGTAATACGGTAAATTTAACTGCGGCTCTTTCGCGGAAAACTTGTTATGATCCGTCAATAATTTAGAAGTTGGTTAATGATTAAAGCTCGCTGGCAAGCTGAGTGCCCGCACGATTTGAGGTTATGAAGTATATTTAACACAATAGAGGTAGAAGCCTAATGACCTAGACGAGTAGCAACCGCCCCAAATCGATTCTATAGCGTTAAACGCTAATGCCTTAGCGTTGTAGATAATAAAAGACAAGTTTGCAGATACTTGACATGTGCTCACTTTTTAGGTAGGTACTACAGTATATAGAATTCGGTACGAAAAACCGTATGATGTACAGAAAATTAGCTCTTTGAAGTTTCAAAATTTGTGAATGAATTTGTGAGTGAATTCGACCAAACTGGAATAAGGTCTTATACCTAGATTAAACGCCGAATTTGTATAGACTAATCTCGGAGTAAGTCCTATTCCAGTTTGGTCGAATCCAGCCTAAGTCAGTCTCATGCATTTATTATTCTTTTCTGGCAAATAGTGGCTTTGGAGAAGTGAACTTTAAATTGTACCTATACAAATTAAATTAAATCCAATACGATTCCGAGCACACTAGCTGTGTGTTGGATAGATAATTTTTATAGTGTACTACCAACTTATCTATTCCCTTGACTACATTGGGTCTCGTAAAAAGCGACTAAATACTAAATACTTCCTGCCATACATTCAACAGCATAAAACTTTGATGGACTCGCCACATATAACGCTGAGCACATGTGCAGTTGTTATTTGGTGAAAGTGGACTATGACAGTGGACTACTTTGCTGTCCTCCTTGCCTAGTCTCTGACTAACTCTTCGGGGGATAATCGTTATAGTATATATTATTATGTCTAACACTATTACCGAAAATGACACAACCAATCTCCATTGACGCTCAATCTATCACCACTTACAATTCAGATCAATTTCGGAGCTGCTAAGGACAATCGCACCGCTAAAGTTCCAATTGCTCCATAACAATGGCGTTCCCAATTTAATTTTCGCAGCGTGTTGTGCTGAATGGCATACGGAACTCCCTGTGGAGTGATTCTGGAACATGTTTCATCGTAATCGAACAGGGCAATACCTATACTGGAATTATGGGGCTGCCCTAGAGGTTATTGACATAACACAAATGTGTGCAGAAGGGCACGTACAGTAATTTATATATAATTAATGTTTATACATAATGTGTATAATAATAATATTCAATTATCTCCTAATATATTTTTTCTAACTTTTAACGCTATTTAATGATAGCACATTTACTTATTATCAAACGCACATAAGGGCATACACAACCTAAAGGAATCCAATCCAAAACGGTGAAAAAAAACAAAATTCGAAAGTTTTATTATTGTTTTTTTTTACATTGGAGCTAATATGAAAGTCAGTAAGCCATCGGTTCTTGACTTTACCCTCTTATTAATAAACATGTCGTGGCATAGAGCTCGTTAAACCATAATATATTTTGTTTTATTCTGTCAAATTATTGCTAATGAATAATGATAGATGGTTCAACTAGAAAATTAGATGGATTATGCTTCAATATTCCGTGTGTATATTTTGTAGGTGATTGTAACTGCTGATTCCAAGCATTAACATATTTGCTGTTCATAAATGGCTATGTATCACATGTGACTCATGGCACATAGAAATTGTAAACTGACCTTCTGCACCTTATATTTCGTAGTGCAACACCGTAGTGGTGTTGCTCATAAAACTGTCCCGCGGGTCGGATTTTTGAAGAATCTTGATCAAATTGACCTTCGTATGTGCTTTAAATGCTAAAGAGTAGATTCAAGAAGCTGTAAAGGCGGAATATACGATAGTGGAATTGGTAAATATATACAGGGTGTTTGGTAATAGGTAACTCGGACATCCTATAAAGTGCAAAAAACAATTATTTATAATAAAGCAATTATCAGAAATTGTGAAAAAAAACTGATGTTCCATACGATACTGGAAATGCTATTCGCCGTAGCTGAAAAAAGTTTTTTTGATAAGTGTTGATATTTAGATATCTGTATTTTAATGTTTTATATTTTAGCGTTTTATTAACGCTTAAATATACTTAAGTAAAATTTTAAACACTGAAAAAAGACGACAACCTCAGGCGGGAATCGAACCACGCACCTTCCGCATTCCGGGCGGCTGCCTTAACCACTTGGCTACCGAGGTCTGGCTTTCAACCGTCGAAATTTGTCAGTGTTTGATGCTTATGTTTTTAGTCAACATTGCTTCATCAAATCTTAGAAGTTTTCACCTCTGTGATCCGAAGGAAATATTTTTACAAATACTTGAACATTCGGTTAAGATGAAGCTGCGTTTATAGATTAATGTTTTATATTTTAGCGTTTTATTAACGCTTAAATGTACTTAAGTATATCTGTATTTGCCATTCACGCAAAGTTTGATCATGGTTTGTAAAAGTTTAAAATGTGTTTAAACCATATTAATTGTCCATCATTATTGCTGTTTGTTTGAGAAAGCTGGAGCGAAAGTAGGTACCTACCTACTTATAGGTACTTCATTTAGAAACTTGCGTCATGCGGGTTGGAACCGCTAGTTTTCTGTTTGTATAAAACCCGGCCACATCAAAGCATCGTAGATACGCGTTTTACAGGTTGTTACTAAAGCAATAACTCAAAAGTTTAATGACATGGAAAGCATAAATAGGTTTGAAATAAGTTTATATTATCTAGAAAGTTAAGCAATGCAGATTCCAGATTGGTGAGATGGTTCAATTTACAATATTTTAGTAGTAAAAAAAAATATTTGATGATTAAAACTTTTGGACTTACTTTAACTCCTTTGTTCTTCAGAAATTGGGTCTTAATCCACAACGCTTAGCCCAAAGCGGGTAAAAGACTTAAGTCAAATTTTACAACTTTACTATATTTTTTACCGCTTTAAAAAAAAGAAAAGAGGTTCTCATTTCGGCTGTATTTTTTTTATGTTTGTTACATACCTCAGAACTTTCCTTTTTATGTATTGTCGATTGAAGGAAGGTCTTTCATTTCAGTACTCCTACTTGTGACAGCAAAAGGTTTTTCCCAAGGCATAAGCCTAAGGCCATGATTTATTTAACTAGGTACTCTAAATCAGCAAACGGTTCCCAAGTAGTGCCTTAAACCTAAAAGACAACGTAAAAGGCCATCTGTGGACCGTCAGATAATCCTCTAGAAAGCACAGACTAGTTCACCATCTGCATAATTAAAGAAAACAGGCTTTTACAAAAGTTCTTTCGTAACAAAAAGTGGCGTGTAGGTGTTTTTTGTATTCATTTATTAAAATAACACTTTATTTCATTATTTCATGATTCTAATGTAACTTAAGAGAATACAGAGATCTTTAGTTAGTTAAAAGACCTTGTTTTTAAATAATGTTTATTCTTACCTTACTTCCTTACCTTTGCAAAAAAATATATGAGGTCCGGCAAAATGACTCCGCTCTACCTGTGGAAGTGTAGTCTAGACGCGAGGACAACTAGTGCAGCGTAAGAGACGTAGCATCAGTCACCCTCACTCTGCCGGCCCACAAAGTGCCTCTTCACGCCTCGTTTGACGCAATTTCAAGTCACTGGATTGGTGAACGAATTAAAAACGTCTTGACCTTCTTCGTGTTTCAGAAGGCACGTAAATAGCAGTCGTTATACCCCATAAACCAGCATTGTGTCAGCGTGTCGCATAGCGGTGAAAGAATACTAAAACTCCCTCTCTTCCCTTGGGTGTCGTAACGTTCAACTAACGAATTAAAGACTGCACTTTCATCCAACAGCATAGAGCGGCGATGGGCTAACCACCTGTCACGCTGAGCACATGTGAAATTGCTATTTGGTGAAAAGTGGACGATGGTAGAGGACTGCCTTTGCTGTCCTCATTGCCTTCTCTGACTAATCCTCTGTGGATAAAAGTCGTGATTGTAAGACAATGTATGTATGTATGGGTCAGCGTGGTGGATTTGCCCAATATCCTCACGTGTTGCTGTCCATGTGGGAAGGCCTGTGTCCAACAGTGGGACATGCGCCGGCCTCTATAAACCAGCCCAGTACGTCTGGCGCAGGAGCCGCTTCCGCAAGGCTGATTTATTTTTGTGTTTCTGTTAGTTAGATGAATACTGTTAATCTATACCATTATTATAAAGAGGAAACATTTTGATTGTTTGTTTGTATTGAATAGGCTCCGAAACTACTAGAACAATTTGAAGAGGAGCTCGATGGCGCAGCGGCTAGCGCGTTCGGCTTGCGATCTTGCTCGCTAAGCCACTTTCGCAATGCCGCCCTTTCGCAGTGCTTCGGAAGGCACGTTAAGCCGTTGGTCCCGGTTGTTGTCGTAAGATGACAGTCGTTTAAACCCAACCAACCCGTATTGGGCCAGCGTGGTGGGTTATGGCCCAATATCCCACGTGGGAGGTCTGTGCCCAGTAGTGGGACGTTAATAGGCTGATGATGAAGTGTTCTTCGGAGGGGAGTCATTTTGAAAATTCGTCATAGGGTAGGTACGGGGTCCACGCAAACGAAATCGCCGTTCTGCTAGTAATAATTTTTTTTTTTTATACTTTATTTCAGGCAACGCAGGCCCATATATAAATACCTTACAGACTAACATGCATACAATAATTAAATCAATTTTGTTAGTAAATATAAGTACTTAATCTATGTTAGTAGTTAAAATTAGGACATTTTCTGTGTCGTATAGGTGGCGCCTATAGGTATTTTTCCACGAAAACGTCTATAAACCACTCCCTTCGGCCAGAAGTCCTCCTTCATGAAGGCGTCCAACTTTGTATATCTGTATATACCTATAAGTACTACATAGCATACGCCTCGATAACTGGAGATCCCGGGAGAGGGTGGGCTAGGTGTTAGTGAAAAATTAACATAACACGTTTTTAGAATTGATTTTTGAAGTAGTAAACAGTAAAATTAAAATCTGCAAAAATTATGAAATATTGTTGAGGCTTTGTTCTGTAGAATATACCCGATAGAAACACGATTTGATAATGTTGGCTCGATAGAATAAATTCAAAAAGTTACATATTTTTGTGTCATTTTATCTTCTTTTCTAGTTTTTATTCTTAATATAAGTGATTTTATATTATCTATGAGTTATTTACCAAAATCAAGTTCATAGATAACTTGAGGGATTATAACGTTTTTTTTTTTATTACGTCTACAATTATTTTTATTTTTTTTAAAAACACTCTTTTTCGTTCCGCTTCGCTGTTATACCCGTCCCTTACCGTCGTACCGTCGAGAGAGCGAGAGAGAAGCGCTCGAAATACCTCCCCTTATTTCCCAGGTCGAGCAAAAGTGTGTTGTATAGCCCGGGTTTGTGATCACCTACCCGTATTTGGCAAGCGTGGTGATCGAGCCAATACCCATCAATTGTAGCGATGGCTTAATTTCAATGATGGATGCCTTTGCCCTGCAGTGGGACTGTATACACCCTTAATTTTTATACGTTTTAATGAAGTTAATGGTGAGTTCCACCCATTAAATTGAACAACGTTCCCCAAGAAACCTATGTGCAAAAATGACATAAAAATTCGACCTTCGACAATAGTATGGACTATTATCGTCAGCCGATCGGACAGTTTTGTATGAGAGGTCGAAATTTTTTTGTCATTTTTGCAGATAGGTTTCTTGGGGAAATTTGTTCAGTTTCATAACGAAATTTCATTAAAACGAATAAAAATTAAGTGTGTGCTGTTCTTTACATTACTTTACGGCTGATGAATACTGATAGTGATAATAAATACAAAAATAAGTCGGGTAAGTTAGTGTAGTGCGGTGCGCGTGAATATCCGAACAGTGCACCCGGGCGCAATAAAGCTTTCCAATTTGGCGCACACTAAATACTGAATATTAATCCGGCTGCGCGGCTTTGACAATGTTCATTATTTTCGGCCAGTGGATACGGCAAGTTTTTTAATTTAAATGTATGACGGTGCGGATATAGGAGCGCTAGATTTACTTTTTGTTGTTGATGCTTGATGGGGTGTGTGGAAGCGGGTCAATATTAAAATAATACTGTAGCAACCCATCTCCTCTTATTAGTGTCGTATAAGGCGACTAACTGACTATTAACTGTACATACGTCCAACAACAGCCCTTGTCAAACATACAAGCGAACCGAACCGAACCGAAAACGTGAAGAATGCGAACCGAAGCAGAGACGTCAAACAAGGCGCAGCGAACCGAACTCGTGGAGAACGCGAACCGAAGCTTCGGTGCGCATTCTCTCCATGACACGATTGACGCTCGGAAGCATTGGTAAACATGTGGAGTGAAACTGATTCTGAAGACGATAAATGGGTACCTACCTACTTACTTGTTTCATAAATTTCAACAACTTCCCATGCTTCTGCCTTTTATGCATTTTTATAGTCATTGTAACGTGTATTTATATTATTGGGTATTTTTTAATACATTATATAAACTTTTCGGTATCTGCTATGGTCACGTGTCGGAATACTTTGATTTTTCTTGTAAATAAACACAACCGTCACGCATCGCCTTCGCTTCGCGTCTCGCATTCGCTTTTTCTTTGACGTCGTGCATAAAAGCCAGTTAGTAGATATCGGCACGGATCGGTTCGCTTTCGCTTTTCTATGTGACCAGATTAAAACGATACCATATATTACAAAATGAAATCGCTTCGCCACGCTTACGGTTCGCTGTCTGTTTGACAAGGGCTTAAGCGACGATGGGCTTGCACCACATATCACTCTGACGCATGTGCAGTTATCATTTGGTTCACCAAATACACGGTCCACGTTTCAACGTGGACCGTGTATAAAGCAACCATTTTTGAAAGGGCATGAAGGAAGGAAGGCATGTTAACCCGCTTACCCAAGGCCTCTTGATGAGTGAGATTAAAATTAGTTGAAACTAACCAGGATTGCGGGTGCTACCGTTGGTCTCCCGAAAAAGACTCCTCGGCTACCAAACCAAGAAAGATTGTCTTTCTCTTAAGATCCTCAGACCAGGAAGCCGTGATACGCCTTAATGGTCCTTTCTCTCGTCTGTTTGTTGACCTTGTTAGTTGACTTCATTCCCACATGTTGTTCCCCATTTTTGAAGACAATGGTTGTTGGACAACAGAAAATGGTTACTTCTCGTTTTATTAAATTATACGCGATAATTACCAATTCACTCCATTTCAAATTCACTTGGATTTGTCCGTCCATACCCTAACATAAAAACAAAAATTAATAAATCGAACTTGTCTCATCTAGTAAAACCTATGTTCTATTAACGTGAACAAAGTTCTTTTGAATTTTGAAACGTCCACACAATAGCCGGGCCGAGAGTTACCAAGCAATTTATAGATTTTAGCAAGCCAATTTGTTTAAAACGGAAAATTCCTGATAAACCTAACGAAGTTTATGTTGTTTTTGGCGTTTTTGAGTATTTTTTTTTGATATTTTGCCTCAATTGTGTGCGCCATGATCATGAATTAGAAATTCTGCATCCTTTAGAAACAAATTGAAATGCAATTTTAGTTTGATTTTAGTAGTTTTGCTTAAAACGGAAAATTCCTGATAAACCTAACGAAGTTTATGTTGTTTTTGATGTTTTTTAGTAAATTTTATTGATATTTTTGATCATGATCAATAATGAAAAAATCTACATCTTTTAGCACCAATTGTAATTTTAGTTTGATTTTAGTAGTCAGTCACCGATATTACGTACAGTAGTCATTTATTTAACCCTCTCCCTAAAAACATTACGAAACGTTCTGAAGGAACTAAAACCACTTCACCATTTTACGTACGAACGTTTCTGTAATCAACTGTGCTCCTCAACTGGCAACTTTAATTCAACAGTTTTCCTTTCTCCGGGATATTAGACCTTAACCCGACGTGTTTAAAGACTACAGAACAGTGTGCGCTAGCTCAACAAATTGTCTTTCAGTTTGTAAGCTGTCCGTCGAATATCCGAACACATACAACCCTCGTTAATGAGCCCGTAAAAAGTGCCGTAAAAGTGGACGTCCTTGTAAACTGTAGAAAGTTTGGTGCGATAAACTGTTTACTAATCTATCTAATTGACAATCGATGGAGCAACGTACAAACAATAACAAACAACACCCTACCTGTTACAAGTGGCAAACTAATAATTTGGTAGGTAAACAACTTTACGGATACTTGGCGAGTGCAAGTTTACAGATAAATAGACGTACTCGGCGAATGCACAATCTATCATCGTTAAATTAGAATATATAATTGAATTACCTATATAAAAAGTTTCAAAATTACCAATTTAAAGTTTGCTATGTAAAGGTATACATTCATCATTCTATTCTGCAAGCGTTCATGCCACTTGTCTGGCATTATGTCTGCCCTCTAGCATTTTATTTACACCTAGGTACACAAAAGTTAAAAGAAGTATACCTATAATTTCGATAAAAAGAGAAAATTTAAAAACAGATACTTACTTTACCTATAATTTCGATAAAAAGAGAAAATTTAAAAACAGATACTTACTTTACCTATATTTTTTATCTTAAGTTTTTTGGTAACATCAGAATATAATGTGGCGGTTATAAAACTTCGCAGTAATTAAAAATTAAATATTTTATTTCTAACAAAGTATTCTACTTTCTTATAAATAAGCTCATTTACATAAGAACTCAACACAAATCATACACAAATAAAAAACATATTTTTTTCTTAAGATATTTTGGGGAGTATATTTGCTTTTCAATCTTGCACTTTTCGTTGTTTCATTAAAAAATAAAAATAGTACCGAAATAATTTTAAGCGCCATCTATTGGCCTTTCTGACAACTTCGTCAGTCTAAATGAAGCATCCCTAACCTTACAAATTTAATGCAGTTCAACAAGATGTTGCTTTCATAAACAGTCGGGAGAGTGCGCGAAAATGGGTTTTGAAATAAAACAACATAATATTTTTCTTCAACAAATAACGTTGATTGCTGTTATATTTATTTCTAAGAAATTTGTAGAATAATTTACATTAATCTAATTACAGACATAAATTAATGACTACATGAACCTACACAGGTAAAACATAGGCGAACTGATTAATTTTTGTTGCCTTTGCTTTATATTTTTGTTAGAGACGTTGTTACTTTGTTACAAATAGCTGCACAAAAGCAGACAATAGGTATAACAGTTATTAATTAACGTTTTTTTATTGTGCAATGATTTAAGTTAAACAAAAGCAATACATATAAGGGCACACACCGAATATGTAATTCGGGAAAAACTTTTAAAAACTTTTGCAGTACCCAACTCTGACCAGACGACTTCTGACCCAGCGAGTCAAGCGCATTACCAATTAGGTTATCATGACTGATCCAGTACGCCAGAAAGTGCGGGTTTCTAGGACCGCTCACTGTAAAATTAACACTTTTACCGAATCACAATCTGTTCAAAACAATTATGGATGAAACGTAAAGTTCCAATTTAACTTGGGCAAGATAATAAGTGTCAAAAAGTTAATTTTCATTTTACTAAACGTACAGTCAGCCGCCGAAGGCCGCTAGCTCTATGTTAGCCACAGTAGAAACTATCCAGGTAGCTAAACGGACGGGCTATGCGCAGAAACTCTACCATCGGCTAATGCTGCTTTTAATATAAAAATACGGCAAGCGAGCTAGCAAGTCACCTGATGGAAAGTGCTCATCATTCTCTACCCATGGACATATACAACATTTGGTGAGCTTTTTGTTTTACAGACTTTCTGAGCTAAAGAAATATTTTGTGCCTCCTGTGAAAAGTGATTCATCTCTAAAATACAACGTTTACGTACAGCGTCAATGTTTAAAAACATAAATAAATAGTGGAAAATGTATTATTTTATTAAAACTAAAATAATACTTCACTCATAAAAGTGTAGAGAATAATAGATTATCCTCTTTATTACATTTTTTAACACGATTACCGCTCCACTGAAAAGATGTCATTTAGAGCCCGTTCCATGTCCTACTGGCACATGAGTAAATATTCGGGTATTAACTCATGTGCTACTGGTACGCAGAAAGAATCTCGCGTTGTTTTGTGCTCCTAAATCAAGGATGTGGGGTTGAGTTCCGTTTCTCTGGGTGCGATGATGAACTTAATAGAACCTCCTAAACAGAGTGAGGGCGGCAGCCGACGTCAGTATCAACGAGGGGTCTATGTGGCTGCCCTCGCTGATGCTGCACGTGTCCTCGGTGTTGTTGAATGTGGTGAACTTGGTATCCTGTAAGCTGTAGTTGGCTATGGCTTTGTCTAACTTCGCCGCGTCACTCTCCTTTAGGTGCGCTGAACGAGTCAACTTCCATATCTCATCTGCAAGAAAGTTTCAAAAGAAGAGAACTTTAAAGATCTTAGCCACTTCTTTCATATCTACTTACACAGTTTTACTTTACTTTACAAAACAAATGTTTCTTAATAATCGTGGGAGTCGAAATTCTCTCAAACTCAATAACTAACTATAGGATTAAAAAAGATGGTGAAATTTATCACTTTACCAGCTTTTATTTAACTTGCAATGTATGTATGTTTAGAACAAATCTTACAAGAAGGACCATTTCTCAAGGAACGATAAACTTAAAAAAATCTCTCTATTTCGTTTTACAGCTAAAATCCACAAAGTAGGTACATGACGAGTTAGTTGTGAAATTTATTTATTTTATTTTTATTTTATTTCATGCTTTATCCTTCCTCCAACATAAAATAGCAACGTTTACGCATGATATTTGGGTTGACTACGATATTTAGTCGTTTAATCCCTATAATTATGATGTATATCCTCGTCAGACTAAAGGCATTAACATAGAGAGGCTAACAGGACTCTGAATGTGACAAACAATATGGTAATTGCTTTTTACAATACACATGCACAACACTGCACTTGCTTTCAAATCACAATGTTAACAGAGAAGAAAAATATTTCCGTGCAACGGCACTTGACCTCCAATGAACCAACAAATCGATTTCGCTGCCGCCAACAAAAAACTAATGAACGAAGTGCCAATCTGAAAAAAAACTACCACTAACATCAATTAACTCGATACTTAGACCTACTTTTCGTTTTTTAAGACTCATTTGTTATGTATAAAACAGTAGATTTCTATTAGGTACTTAAAAACTTTACTTTTAAGTAGACTTGTCTTTTTTGCGTTAGCATTAATTACCTTTGATGATTATTTTTATGTGGATAGTTACGAAACAAATAAATGTCTGGTTCTGTCCTCCGTGGTTGAGGTAGACTATGATCAATGAATGACGAAGTATTTTATGAATATAAATACATTGTATTGTACTTAAACAGAACAACACTCACATTCCAAATTGTAAAATCTCAAAATACTTTTAGAGTCGTTAGAGAAAAGTAAATGAAGTAAACAAAGAGAAGTTTTATATCTTTGGAAGTTAAAGTATGTGTCATTATCGTAGCAAATGTAAAGGTGTCGTCTTTGCCTAGTCCTTCGGGAAACGGGCGTGATTTATATATCTATGCAATAATATTAATTATAATAATACTATTGTTTGTGTGTATGTATTGTAATTTATTATTGACTTGGTATTGACTTACAATTACTGCTGTTTCCATCTTCATTGTCGTAACAGGCGAAAAGAGCGGCGTAGTGCTCATAGTCCACATCTAAGAACGAATAACTTTCTGGATTCTGATCTGAAAATAGCAGAAAGGTTAAGATATCAGCTTTAAGGTATGTACTGTAATTTTGATTATTGGTACATTTACCGGTTTACCCGTGCACTACTTAACAGAGATTCTAATGATTGGGTAGTGTTTAGATCTGCGAGTGAGGTGAAAAGCAAAGATAATTTTTTTATATAATAAATCAACAACATTACTTTTACCAGCAGAACCTCAGAATAATAACTAGAATTATGATCAAAACGAAATCCATAGATAAAATCCATGACTCACAATTTTTATTAATTTGTGACAGTAACTGTCAATATATTGATCAAAAACAACTTCACATAGTAAAATTTTCGTTGTCGAGGAAGTTTAAAACGCTTTGCGCGCATCAAACATGAATAGCCTTCAACGAGCTTCATCTCGCATTTGCTATTTATCAACTGTTCCAACAATCAACAGTGTCCGCTACAAAACGAATAGGATCGTAGACGTGTGCACCCACACCGGTCAGAAGTGGGATCTTTGCGACTACAGACTTGTTAGATTCACCAATGCCCCTAAGCAGTTTAATAAGAACTGGGCGGTCAAATTGATCGCTGAAATTCCTCCTCGAGAGATCCCTGATAGTATTGTTTGGTGTGACGGTGGCAGTGGACCTGAGGGGCACCCGAAGATCTTCATCAATCTGGACAAACCGGGGCCTAATGCATGTGGGTATTGCGGACTTCGATTTGTAAAGAAAGATTGTCATTGATAATTTTTTCCCTTAATTATTAAAATTAAAATGAAGTTGTAATTACAATTGCACCTCTTGAACATTATTTATAATAATAATTATACATAGTTATCATAAAGTAGCTTACATTTTAAGTAGATATTTGGGAGTGTAGCCTATATTATCGAGAAAGGGGTTTGTTTTTAACTTAAATCATAATCTACAGGCATTCACTACATGCATAGGTCAACGTGGATCCACGTTCGGCATAACAACGTTTAAGATTACAGCTGTTGCTATTGTTATAGCTAGTATTGATAAAGAACTTACCAGTATAAGTTACTTGAAGCAAGTCTCCAGTCTCCGTGCTGTTGCTATCAGGATCCACAATGATAGCCACGGACCCGTTGTAGTATCTGATGGTGTTGTTGGTGATCCAGCTGATGGAGACGTCGGTGGAATTCATGTGGTTGAACGTGAGCATGGCGCAGTCCGCTTCGACGTCCAGGTCTGATGCTATAGCAGCAATGTACCATTTGCCGTCAAGCTGGAAAAGGATAGTGCGGTCTGAGTGGTAGAGTCTCGTTGCGTTGTTGCTCGTATTGGGCCAACCTTTCACGGAATATCGACTTGAAACTATAGCACTCGTTGCTACTGTGTTTCATCCGGTAAGTGAAAGTACCGGAGTCTCATTTTCCGGTCTCTCATTTTAAAGTTGAAAGGAAAAATAGTAACAATCTAATCTCCTACAAAGAACTCACTGCTGGACACAGGCCTTCCCATATGGACCACAGCACATCAAGAAATTGGGACCACTTTGCTGGCCCAATGCGGATTTGTGGGTTTTCACAGCAGCCATCTCACGACAACAACCAGGACCAACGGCTTTTGAAGCACGGACATTCGTACACGGACGGTTTTATGGGTGATCAGAATGTTAATTCCAACTTAAATGATGGCCATTGCAATAATAATAGTAGTTAGGTGTTTTCTTTTTATAAATTTAATATTGTATTTTTATATAGGTAATCAAAATAATAAGAATGTATGGTATTCTTAAAAGAGTAGAGTTATATTGGTCTTCCTACATTTTTATCATTGCTGTAAATGTACCTGTACTTATGAAGAGGTTTTATTTGTAACAAGGAGGAGTAGGATGACCATGATTTTAATATTCGTAGCTATTAACTTTACTTCCCAGACAAAAAAATAAAAAAGGGAGCGCTGACATGTAAGTTTTATTATTATTGCAATGACCATCATTTACTTAGTAGGAATTAGTAGGTCCTGATCACCGATAAAAAGTCTTCGTGTATGATCATACAGCTCAAATTATAAATTATATAATTTGAGCTGTATGATCCCTTGAGTGTCGGAAAAGACGAGAACTAAATACTTCACATACATCCAACAACATAGAATGGCGGTGGGCTCATCGCCAAAGGCCAGTTATTTGCAAAAGCCTGATTAAAGTAGCCATAGTTCATCACATTGCCCCATACATGTATTGGAAACGTTTTCCGATTAACGTACCTATTAATTTTGACTTACTCTACAAAATAATACAACCAAAGAAACTGGTTCGGGACCACGAACGGACCCGTCTCCACAGCTAACGAAGACTTACTGCTTTCCAATCCAACTCCCTAGAAGTGACTACGGGACATGTCACATTTTGCAACACTGACGCCACTTTACACAGCAACAGTCCAAAAAACACACAATAGACTAGCATCATGGAACCTAGTCGACAAGAACCGTGAACAGCGAATGCGCACTGACTGAGCTCGGTAGTTGATAATTTTACCTATTTATAAAGGTTTTTGCATCCAAGGATCCCATCTGCACGCAGAGCTGTGTGTGCTGCGCTTCGTTTTTCTGGTTGCTTTTTTAACATTTCACTTAAAAAGGGTGTTCAATTCGTCATCATCATCAATATCATTATCATCCAAAGGACGTCTACTGTTGGACAAATGAAAGGATCTCTGCCACGTAAGGCCCTACGTTAAATCATTTCATTCGTTAATTTTGCTCTTTGAGAATTGTGAGGCTCAAAATTCGCTTACTTCTTTTGACGTGGAGATTTTACGGAGACATTCATGGAGGTAAGTAGATATAAGTATGCGAATGTGATGCACCTTTTACAACCATTTATAACTCTATTTTTTTTCCTTTTTAAATTATTTACAAAAGTCTTTTTTTGTACTGATGTTGGTAGTAATTTGCCTCAGAGTACCTACTTAGTTTTAATTACATAGTACTTTTTTAAATTAGGAATTTAATTTTTATTAATTTCTGCTGGCTTCCGTTTAACTCTTTTTTTTTTTTTTTTTTTTTTATTTAAAAGAGGGAGGCAAACGAGCAGGCGGGTCACCTGATGGAGAGTAATCACCGCCGCCCATGGACACCCGCAAAACCAGAGGAATCGCAGACGCGTTGCCGGCCTTTAAGGGAGGAATAGGTTTAAGGAAGGAATAGGAATTGGGAGGAGGGGGCGGAGGGGGGGAAGGGGCCTCCGGAACCCTCACTGGTCGGACGAAACACAAAAGCACCAAGTGCCATTATTTCACGCCGAATATTAGTGAGAGGGTGGTATTACGCCGGGCGAGCCGGCCCAATGTGTGCTGCAACGCAGCGTGGCTCTACCACTCAGTTGGTGTCACTCATTTAGCACCACCCAGGGATCACGTGTAGGGTCTCAAGGGTAAACCTACGGACGCGAGCAACTTTGACCCCCATCTTGAAAACGTCTTAGTTGACCGCCACAGATCAGGCAGTGCCTGTGTGGGGTCATAGAAAATCTCAGCCTCCTTGAAAATAATGCTTATATTTAGGTCACTATTTTCTACTTTATTTGTAAGTTTGTTTGTAAGTAAGCATTTATGAAATAAATTTATTTGTATATAAAATAATAAATATTATTATTATTACCTTTTGCGGTCTTTTGCGTCTGTCGGTCAATCCTTCGCGTAAGTATCAAGCTCATCTCTCCACCTCCGTCTAGGTCGGCCTCGCTGCCGTTTTACCCCACGTGGAACCCAGGTGGTGACCTTCGTCCACAACTCATCTGGCATTCGGTAGACTGGAAGGAGGGGAGGGAGGCCTTTGCCCAGCAGTGAGACAATATGGGCTAATTTAATAATATAATTATAATTATTACCTAGCCCAATTTGTCCCACTGCAGGGCAAAGACTTATCTCCTTCTTCCACATAACTCTGCCTTTTGCTACTACGGGCCAATCTATTCTATAGGGGTCAAGCTCGTCACGCCATCTTCGCCTTGGTCTGCCGCGATGTCGTCTGGCATTCAATGGGACCTACCCATTCGGTTGTTCTTTTTGCCCATCTTTCGTTTGACATGCGGCAAACGAATCCTGCCCAATCCCACTTAAGCATAACAATATTGTTGCTAAACTATTAAGAATTATAATTCGAGATTTAGTATTAATGCAATGTTGTAATTAGCCTATATACGAGTACCGGCTCTGTGGTCTAGTGCCTAAGCCAGCCGGGGGTACGTCTTTATGTATGTACTTGGTTTGGTTTGTAGTATAGGGCTTGTTAACTCCGCCTGGCTATCTACCACCATCTTATTTAAAGTCTGGCGCTATAACAACAATTAATGTTAATAGGATTGTTGTGTACCGACAGTTACCAGATAAATAGCCAGTTCTTCATTGGTTGAGGATTTCGAGAAGGCGCGCTTTCACCTGCGGCCTTATCGTCACTTACCATCAGGAGAAATGAAGGCAATGCGCTAACCAGTAATATATTAAAAATAGTACTATCTGATTGCTGGGCAAACGCCTCCAACTATTCTAAGAACCTATGCTATTCTTCGAGATATCTGAAACACACTTTGCACGAGCTTGTCGAAGTCAACACCTCCGGATGTCGGGACGATCTGCCTCTCAGCCACCGAGGCGTTTCAAGAGACCATTATTGTTGACCACACTATTGAAAATGTAAACATTTTTTGCTACTTTGAACAATAACAATGTTCTTGTTGCCATCTTAACAATAAAATACAAATGAAAACGGAAATACCAAAGTCATTCGAATAAGAATACCAAATTTTTTCTGTGTATCGGTAGCTCCGGAAATAATTCCAACAATTATTTATAGGTACTTGATATACAATAGATCGTTTAAAGACATCAAGGGCCTAACTCTTAACACAATCCTTTAGCCTTTAGGACAAGCGCTACGTTGCGCTTCGCGATTGTCTTTAATTTCTAACCTATCTTACTTAGAGGAGCTAGAGTATTATTGTTCTGTGTACAGGAGTAGGTCAGATGTACGTCATGACCGTCAGCCGTACATAAAAATGGGTTATATCAACATAAAAAAATATACGGTGGCGTGGCTACGGAGCACAACACGAATAATAGTGTAAAAGACGGTTATGTTAAGAAAATATAGGAAACAAAAAAAAATTGTATAATAGATGTTTATTGCTGACATTATGAAAATGGATGATTCGGAATTTATGAACATTAGAAACAGAGTACTTAGTTAGGAATTATGATTGTTAGGATGAAAAAGGTTGTGAAGAACCTTTTCGGAGTTCCGATTATCGGAGTTTAAAATTTAGGTAAACCTTGGCGCACCCGTATTACATACATAGTTACAGTAAGTACATTGCTTCACTATTTTGATAATTTGAAAATTCATTTCAATTAGGAAAAGTGACGAAGCAATGTAGGTACTCGCTATACACAACTGAATTACTCGCCTAGTGCGAACAACGTTTTAGTGTAGTTCATATTTTTATTCTAATTTTTTTATTTGTAAAAGGCGACTAATAGAACCACTGACATATAATGGAACAAATATTACACAATACAACTGTGCGGTTGTCATTTGGTTAAATGTGGACTGTAACAATTTTAGCGGTCCTCATTAATTGGTCTCTGACTACCTTTTCTTCGGGAATAATAGCTATTTATTTATTTATTGACATTACAACACCTTTACAGTTTACACCAATGCGATGTTATAAGAAATTTTATAAGTAGATACATAACATAAAGTAAATATTAAAAACAAAGTAAAAAATTAAAAATTACAAAAAATTACAAAAAATCAATTAAAAATTATAACATATAATACAATTTTAAATAGCAGATTTAAATTGACTGAAATAGTGTTTCAATTTTTTTTTTGTTCTTCTTCTAATAACTCCGTCAGGATGTCATGGAAAATATCAGTTTCTCTCGCAATCATGTTAAGTAAACGCATGGATATGTATAATGTACCTACTCGCTTCCAGGGCGACCGTCTGGTGTAGACGCAAATACCAACTTTTTTATGTGGAAGGAAGAAAAACCAGGCGGGTCAGCTTGACTCTACCAATTCAGGCAGACATTACCCACGGACATCATTACCCCATATCATTACATATTATAAACTAAAGTCGCTGTTTTTCTGTGTCTATGGCACCCACTATTCTTCTAAACCACGCAATGGATTTTTAAGCGGTTTTCATTAAAAGCACTATTATTTATTCTGTGGTAGAGCGTTTACTTGAGGATGGTTTTTGTTTATATTTTCTAGATACGTTTTACAAAAGGGCTGAAGTATGACGATGTTTCTAAAGGTAGGTTCTCTCCTTTTCTCTCCCGGACTACACGTGCTGGTCTTAAAAACCACCATCATATAATACAGACTATCGGTACTCGTACCAAAAAATTTGGCAAGTCGTTCCTCTGTAAGACCATTCGGCTTTGGAATTCTTTGCCGGTGCATGTGTTTCCCAGCTCCTACAGTCCCAGGTCTTTTAAGCGGGGCGTGAAACGGCATTTATGCAGGCCGTCATGAATGGGTGCCCTCGTTATCGTGCTTATTCCACGGTGGGGAGCGCTCTCATTATTTTGGACTGCATCGGCTGCTTACTATCAGGCAGGGTGCAGTCACTATGACGAGTCCTAATAGAAAAAAAAGGGTAGACATTCACGGTAGCGCCATTTAGCGTGACTCCAAACGACTTAAGTCGAATCGATGGACGCCAAACAAATGTCCCATTCACGATCACTCCAATTTTCTTTCATTTACGTGTTTGACAGGGCCGAAAGACGTTTTTTAAGAGTTCAAAATGGATGTGGGTTCGGGCATTCACGAGCAACCGCGGCGCGACGCCACGGCCCAGAGCCACAGTATAGCCACAGGATTTTGGCGCGAATGGAAATCCAGAGTTTTACATTGCCGTCCTAGTGAATAGTGCATTAAAGAACATCGCGCTTATCCCGAGGAAATGCGCCTAAAGTCTTTATATCACGCCATTTGACGCGATGGCGCGACCGTAAATGCCCACCTTAAGTTAGCGCGGACGAAGGCGCAGGCGGGCCTTTATAAAGAAATAGCAAACCTATGTGTTTGTATTACTAGAAAAAAACAAAAGACAAAAGAAACAAACATTGCGAAACAAATGAATCTCCATTGGAGATATTGCCGACACAATCTGAATTTGATAGGATAAGCGGAGATAAATCGCGCAGAGGCGTCTTGCCCGGTGCGATAATAAAAATCTGTCTTAGTTAAAACTACGTTAAAACGATGAGGACATTGTGTTCGGTGTTTTGTGCGTTAATTCTTTTGAATCATGGACTTTGCCAGATACTGCAGTTCGGGGCGTGCCCACGAGTGGAGCCTGTCAAATTTTTCGATGTAGAAAGTGTAAGTTTCCAAACCGATTTACTAGGGTCAGATACCTACAGGAGGTTACTCTGCAGCTCTAACCACCGATAGCTTGGGTCTATCCCCGCTGCCGGTAGCAGACTAGATTAAGTTTTTAATAATATTTTATGTCGTAAATATGTTTTTTTTATACTAGGCAGGTGGCAGACTAGGTTAAGTTTTTTATAATATTTTATATTGTACCTAAATATTGTAAAAAAAATCTTAAGATGTTTATTTAATAAAGAGAATAAGAATAACAATAATAATTCACAATATATTATCCTTAAAGGGTTAATCAGAGACTAGGCAATGAGATCCGCAGAAGCAGCCCACTGCATCATCTACGTTTCACCAAATTACAACTGCACATGTGCTCAGTGTGATAAGTGGTGAACCAATCGCCGTTATATGCTATTGAATATATGTGCAGTCTTTAGTCCGTTAATCGCCTTTTACGACACCTAAGGGAAGAGAGGGGGTGGTAGTATTCTTTCGCCGCTACGCGACAAGATTATTAATTAATTAACGGATTAACTGGATCACTAACAAGATTTCGTCAAAACAAGGTACGAATCTTTATTTGTACGTACACGGTTGTGCATTGTCTTAGTTCTTATGCTTCCATGAGTTTAATATTCGGATTCAGATATAGACAGATTTTACGAGTACATTATATCGAAATAAAAAAATACAATGATACAAATTTTAATATATTGGCAAATGTGAGCTGACAACGTAGTCATCATGGAATCATACATATGGCGTGATAAACATTCTAAATACAAACATTGCAAAATAAACATAGGTACTAATGCGAAAACCGAGTAATTCGTAATGTTTTGAGTTATCACAACAGAACGTTTCAGCTTCATCGTATCTCAATCGTCATCAGAAAACCAAATTTTCTGACTGTTCATGCTGCCTAGAACTGGAAATGTAAGATCTTCGACTTACTTGGTTTTCGCTAGACAACGGCGTATAGTGTTTCAAACTTAAGCTCTCCGTAGTCGCTCGTCCGTAGGATTTATTTGGCTAAGTATTTTTATTCTTATTATTATTAATTAGTAGGTATTTATGAGGGCCTCCCTTTTTTCTTTTTTTACAATATCTTTGCTCTAATTCGTTAGCTACCATCGTTTTATCTTAGCTTGTCGCCAAAATAAAAGCGTTTGTAGCATTTTTTGTGTTCCGACGGAGGTAAGTGTTTCCGAATTCCGCGTGAAGTGCACTCCGTCATCGCTCTTATCGTCACTTTCGAGATAAAGGCAACGTCGAAACATAACTTTTTAAGGTTTTGTTTGACAGCACTATTTTGAATTTAAGGACTAGTTGCGACACGTTACATTAGTGCCAGCTAGTCTTTCTTAAAGTTTTGTCTCTTTGATATTTAGTACGTACTAATAATAGAGAGACCTTTCTTACTGCACCATGTTAAGCGCTTTCACGTCATGATCATCAGTTTAAAAACGTCCGCATCAATGAATACTACCACCCCCTCACTTCCATTGGGTGTCGTAAAAGGCGACTAACGGACTATAGACTGCACATACATCCAACAGCTTAGGGCGGCGATGGGCTCACCACCTGTCACGCTGAGCACATGTGCAGTCGCTATTTGGTGAAAAGTGGACTATGCCAGAGGACTGCTTTTGCGGTCTTCATTGTCTTAGTCTTTGACTAATCCTTTGGGAATAATAGTCGTTATTATAGTGTATGTATCTTAGAAACGTCCTACGTCGTCTACTACGTCCTGCTGGAGCAGTGCACTGCAAGACGTAGTAGACGAATGGGACATCAGCTTACAAACGTCCTCCAGCCGTAGGACGTTTATACACAGGCTTTCCCATATGATCATATGAGGAGATTGAGCCTGGCCATAACCTACCACGTTGGCCCAATGCGAGCTCATGGGCTTCAACAACTGCCACGACAACAGTCCTGAGCAAACGGCTTTACGAAGCAAGGAGGAGCTTTACACCTTTACACCTTTTTTAGGGTTCCGTACACAAAGGGTTAACCTTTGTCTGGTGGCCTGGCATTCGTGAGACATATCAGGTGACGTGACGTTTGTAAAACGTAAATTAAGAATGGACAATACAAAAATATTGTTTAGCGAATAGCTTATTTGTAATGATACAGTAAATAGTAATATATTAATTTATAATTTCAATTTTCAACGGGATGCTATTACTAAAACTCCTCTGTCCGTCCGTCGTCTGTCTGTCACCAAGCTATATCTCATGAACCGTGATAGCTAGACATCCCCTCTCCTTACATCACTAAGTTTTATTTGTACTGGCACCTCGAGACCAACCGTAAGGTTATGCAAGAAGTGGGCAATTCTTTGAAAATGCGCATATTGCCTCATGTTAGGAGATTGCATAAAAGTTGTGACAAAAGGCATTCTTTGAGTGAATTTTACATTGCTGCAAACATACCCTTACAGAAACTGTACAAGGGAATTATGTAAGTGTTTTACTTTTTAACTGACAAGCGTTTAAATTTTTTTGTGAATGGTAGTGATATTTACAGTAAATGGTAATTAGATGATGGTAAAGGTAATGAGAAATGGTAATTATAAATCAAATAGCAAGAAGACAAAAGTCTAAACTATTATTTCAAAATATAGCAAACCATTTTTTTAACAAACTAAATGTACTTACTTATCAACAGTCGTAAAAAAATTAGAATTCTTTAATTTTTTTAAAGTGAATTATCCGAAATAATAAAATTATCAACTAAGGCACGGTTTTAATAAACACATTTTTTTCTCTATATATTTTAATCAGCCTTAAACATAATTTCTTACTTGGTAGGTATTAAACAAAGTAATAAAATTTTAAAAAACAAAACTCAATGAACTTCTTGGTAAGTAAGCTGTAAAATAGCTAAAAATATACACTTCAATATTAATCTGAAGATTTTGTTTTATACGAAAGGTTAATTCTGCAAAAAAAATCTTATCTATTATCTATTAATGAAATGAACAAAAACAATATAAATGAAACAAAAAACCAAAACGTCTTGGGTAGCAATTGGAAATAAGCATCCAACTCAAAACAAAAATAATGACTTATTAAAAAAACTAATTAAAAAATGGACTCACAGGATTAGATGAGACCTTGAAACAGACATGATTGAGACCTTTAAATAAAAAACTTACAAAAATATTGCAAAACTAGTTTTAATGATTATTATTGATAAAATGTTAATAATTTACTTGAAAATCCGTTTTTAAAATCATCATCAGAATCATAATTTTTGTAAACAGGAGGCTTTTTGCTATATAATTTCGAGAAGTCGAAGGAGTCTGCGGGTCTAAGTAATAAATTCTGATCATGTCAATTTAGTGCTGCTTTGATCGTAGCTTCAAATTAGTACTACTTGTCTTTAAGGGTAATTTAGATTTCGATGATGGGATTCTCTAGTATCTCTTGTTTTGTTTGCATTGTGAAATTTCGGTCAAAAATACTTAATTATAGTGTAATAGTAGTGTAGTTTAAAATTTTCGCGACTAAAACACATTGAAATAAAAAATTCATACGGATTTAAATCGCAAATTTTACTATCTGTGATTTCCGTATATTTTTTTACGGAACTTTCTAGATAGCTTCCTAATAAGTATTTGTTTTCGATAGTGTACAGCACAAGAATCACAATTAAAAAAATATTAAAATTACCATTTCTAAAATTTACTCATTACCATTTACTTTAGAGTAACGGAAAATACGGTAATTATGCAAGTGGTAATTAGGATTTCAAACATTTTATTGATTAAACAGTTCTTTACAATAATTATAAAATTTTTACCTACTTTACCTAAAAATGGAAATTATAACAACTTAAATAAACGTATCAGTTAAAAAAAACAATCGTCTATTTACCATAAAAACGGAAAATGGTGATTAGACGATATTTCGACAAAAGCACTACGACGACGAGAGATTTGAATATGGTGCCAAACATTCTGGTCTTTGATAGATGTATTATACTCGGGCACCGAGCGCAGACAGGTGCAAACTTGTTAAGACAGTAAAGGGTACGAATTTTCTAATTTGAAGGTAGTAAATTAAGTCAAATATTTTTTAAACGGTAATTATAAAGTTATCCGAGGACATATTTTAAGAGCATTAATTCTTAATAATTTATGTTATTTATGTTAAACAACTTGTGTATAGGGCTAAGGAAACTATTCCTATCTAAGAATATTGAACTATTATTACATTCTTCAAAAGGGATTTAGCTATATTGAATAAAAACTTAATTAAAATGTTAAATGGGACATGAATGGTAATTAGAATTTGAATGCTTGAAAACAATTTTCTCTAAATTCAATAAACAAATATAGTATCTAATAGACTACTTTAGATCTGTAATACTTATATTCATAAGGTAGTATTATCAAAAGAAAAATATTTGCACTGTAGAAGATTCTTTATCATCCGCCGCGCAATATGCACATTCTTAAAGAATTGCCTAAGTACCAGACGTACTTGCGCCAATAAACTACTTGCTCAGGAGACCATCTGCGTTAGGTCTTGACGCCAAATCAGTACCCGCCGAAGCGCGCTCTTCATTCGGTTCTCATAAGACTAGTTTCTCGGGAGAATTTCCCCGTGAACACGCGTAGTTCACTGGCTATTGTCCAGATAGGTAACCGGAGCTGTAAAGCACGCTCACGTGATAGCTAGACAGTTGAAATTTTCACATAATTTATGATCCTATTTCTGTTGCCGTTATCAACAAATACTAAAAACAGAATAAAATAAATATTTAAGGGTGCTCCCATAAATGTAATTTTTTGCCGTTTTTTGTTCGACTCTCAACGGCAACAGGTAGACGTAAAAAGGTACTCGTATAGTGTCTAATGTTGTATATGGTACGGAACCCTTCGTGCGCGAGTCCGACTCGCACTTGGCCGGTTTTTTTTTAATTAATTTAGTCACACATCTGACATTGCGATAGTAGCTTAATTGACAAGGTAGCAAACCGAGCGCCTTAAAGGTACCCGCTGCGTCATTGAGATCCTCGTTAAAATTGCAATAATGGTAAGTATCGGTAAATATTCAAAGATTTGTAGTTTTAAGTTATCAAGCACTCTGCCCGACATCTGGAAGTCCTACATGCAAGTTCCAGTAGGCTTACTCTTGAAACACAATTGCATTAATCAATTTCCAATCACAAATCTAAAAAATGTCAAATGGCACTTTTGTAAGCGACAATAGCGCCACATTGGAATTAAATTGCGTGGAAATTGATGGAACAAATTATTATCGAGATGGCGTACCGAAATTATCTTTACTTATCCCAATATCGATACATATTAATCGCATTGGAATTGTATCGAGATTGAGTTTGCGTTCAAGAGAAACCCCCCAGGTCGGGTAAAAAGTGTTTCAGAATTCTGGATGTGTGATCACTGATCACCAACCCACATATAACAAGCATGGTAGTTGCGCACATGATGCCCCCGGTATCACGAGGATCCATTGTCAGGCCTTAGCTCTCAAGTAGTAGACGTAGTAGACTCAAGCGTCGTAAAGACAATATAAATGGTAAAAACGGTTTAAAAAGAGACTAACGGACTGCACATACATCCAACAGCATAGAGCAGCGATGGACACGCCACCTGTCACGCTGAACACATGTGCAGTCGCTATTTGGTTGAAAAGTGGACTATGGAAGAGGTCTGCTTTTGCGGTATTCATTGCCTAGTCCCTGAGTAACCCTTCGGGGATATCAAAGCCAATCAAATCTTAATCTCTCAAGTAAGCTTATTTTATAAGCATTTTTAAATCGTCTAACAATATAGTTTTTCTTTATAAGGATGGGTATATTAGGCAACCCATTTAGGACGTCTTATAGCTGTGGAGAAGAGGGGCGCAAGAAACTCCACAGCTTTAGACGTAACGACATTTACAATATAATATAATAATATTCGTAATCCGTTCGATAGTAATAGTCGTAATTATATTATGTATGATTATAAAACGTTTTGATTTACCCGTTCCAGTTCCTAGGGCGTTGGTATGTGATCGAGCGGTTCCCAGTCTGGTTCGAGGACGGCCAATGCTCGTCCAAACGCATCGAAGCTTGCGGCAGGAGAATTGAGATCGAGCACGTATACGTGAAGCAGGGCATCCAGTTCGTGCTGCGTGTCAACAGCAGCTACACGCCGGGCGACGAAGCTGTCTTCGAGATACAGAAAAATGGCATTGGTAAGGTCAGAAATATAAGAGTGTCAAGAAATACGGCCACGACTAATCCACAAGGAGTAAGTTAAAAACCAGGGTGATGACTGCGAAATCAGTGCACTACCATAGTCCTACATTTCACCAAATAGCAACAGTGTACAGAATTATTTTTTTTAATTATAGAGTAATTTAATCTAAAGCTACAAATTTTATTTAATTTTTTTTAAGTGAAAAATAAAGAAACTAAAATTGATCAACCTAATCCACAAAAATACCGTTAATCATGGTCAATCGACCGGGACCGCGCAATTGAACTCTGCAACATTACGATACCACAGAATGCCAAGGTTAGGTTACCTTTACGTTACACGTGACCTTTCGTTCGCCAGATATCTACGAGTTATTTTTTAATGTGCCGGACAAAATAAATAAATTTCAAATAAATTCAAATGATAATGTAAAAAAAAAATTTGCACATATAAAAAAATCCTACATGTGATCAGCTATGCTATTCTATATGCGACACATAGACGCTGCGCGCATGGCTGTGATCTGCTGTCTCTTTTCAATTCTATAAATATGAAAGAGACAGAGTACATTCTCAGCGCTGCGGCAGCCGCTGCTACCAAGGCTTTAACTTAGAGAATCGCACTGCTGCTTGATTGGTTGTGAGTATAGCGCTGCTAATGCTGTTGGATGATGAGCAGTCTTTTGTCTGATAATCGCCTTATACACTCAAGAGAAAATGTGGATTGGTAGTTAAGAGGCCTATTACATCTCGAATGTGATTTTTGCGTAAAATGGCCATTTTTGCATTTTGTAGTAATTTTGCAGTTGTATTTATCGTTTTTAGCGAAATAGGATAATAAATTTGTGCATAATATTATAAATCTCCATTCTGTGAGCATAAGTTGAATTCGGACGGCCGGCGCATCGCATTTCGTAGTAATTTTGCAGTTGTACGATAAATCGTTTTTATTGTAATAGGATAATAAATTCATTATAAAATCTTTATTCCTCATGAAGTAACAATTACTCTGGTATAAATTTTGCTGAATAATATTATCGTAGATAGGAGATATTCACAGTTAACTTATAGCGATTTTCGAAGTTTTTTGGTTTAGAATAAAAATTTTTTCTTATATAAAATCAATGATAACTAAAAATTATGAGGCCGCTACGCACTATTCGACTATATAAGAGATAACATTATATTTTTTTTATTTCACTTACTTATTTAGAACAGTAGTTCAATCGATGAGCTCAAAAAAGTGCCTTCGCGCACTTTATGAAAATCTTTCACTGAAATTTTGGGTTAAATTAAAAAATTAAGCAAAATTTACAAAAAGCGAGGCCGCTACGCACTATTCCAATAGCTATTCTACAATATTCAATAAGTCATAATTGGTAATATATTTTTGTTTCTGAGATCCATAACGCCAAAATTGGTCATTTTACGCAAAAATCACAGTCGAGATGTAATAAGCCTCTTAAGTATTCTTTGATTGAATGACCATTATACGAGTATAATAACGGAGTCGCGTAGCGGTCAAAGAATCTACCACCCCCTCTCTTCTTTTAGGTGTCGTAAAAGGCGACTAACTTAGTCGCCTTTTGACAACAGCATAGAGCGACGATGGGATCACCACCTGTCACGCTGAGCACATGTGCAGTCGCTATTTGGTGAAAAGTGCACTATGGCAGAGAACTGCTTTTGCGGTCCTCATTGCGTAGTCTCTGACTAACCCTTCGGGGATAATAGTCGTAATTATATGTATATATGAATGATTAGCTGCCACCATACAGCTCCTTGATATCTTATATTCCCTTGTCTAGCACGAAGACTCCTAAAGGTTGCTAACAATTGAATACCTATTGTGTCTGGTTAAATCTACCGCTTAAGCCATAAAAACGTCATTAAGACATCAAACATTTTTTCTCTGTACTGTGACAACTTTATTGATTTTATACCAGTAGAAAATCGCGATAAATTGTTAGGGAGTCGCTCCTCACTTTTACTTATCCGTAACTTGCGGATTGCTCCATACCCGCGAGTATGCATTCAGACGCCAATCTAAAAAAACCGGCCAAGTGCGAGTCGGACTCGCGCACGAAGGATTCCGTACCATTATCTATAAAATCACGTTTATTGTATGGAGCTCCCTTAAATATTTATTTTATTTTGTTTTTTAGTATTTAATATTATAGCGGCAACAGAAACACGTCATCTGTAAAAATTTCAACCCTATTTTCAAAGGGTAAAGCGGGAGCCCTTTGAAAACGGAACCCTAAAAACGGAACTCTAAAAAGGTTCTAAGTTAGCTTGGTGGCCGTTTTAAGTTATAAAATTCCTAATATTTGATTTATTTTATTACAGATACTATCGGCGTGCCCATAACTGTCAAAGCAACAGATTACACGCAGCACGCTCTGTTATATGGCTGCAAATATAATACTTTTTCCAATATCAAATACAGTAAGTAGCAACTCATCGTATTATCGTAATAATCAATTGACAACATCTCGATCTAGTCCATGCTTCGGGAGGCATCTAAAGCCGTTGATCCTGGTTGTAGTCGTAATATTGGCAGTCACAATTAATTCAGTGAAGCCACAGTCCCGACACAGTACCGGCAAAGTGATTTTCATACATTCTCTATGAACACATCCCCATTTATCAGTGATAATGCCCCCAGTGTCAGTGCCGCCACCGGCAAATCACGGACGTATTCGTTTTGACAAAATTCATAAAGAATGTATGAAAGTATGACGAATCTTTTTCACTGTGCCGGTACTGTGTTGGAACTGTGACTTCACGTGTGAAACTGTGAAGCAACCTTTAACCCACTTCTTGAGTGGCGACCTCGCACCGGAAGACGCAGTGTTGCGTCTTGCCTTAAACAATGTGGTCCGACGATCTGGTCAAGGTCGCGGGTAGCCGCTGGATGCGAGCAGTACAAGACCGGACGTGCTAGAGATCCTTGGGGGTGGCCATTGTCTAGTAGTTGAAGCCTTTCGGTTGTTGATGAGATGATGATGTATAATCCTATATGTGCCCCAGGGTTCAATCCTTGGACCAATCCTCTATGCGTTGTACAGCGCCGATATCACAGAAAGTATAACTAACTGTAGGTATCATTTGTACGCAGATGACCTACAACTGTTCTATTCCTTCCGTCTGGGTGATCACGCTAACGCTGCAACAAAGATTAACGAAGATTTGGACCGCATTTCATCTTGGTGCAACTCAAATTGTCTGGTCCTCAACCCAAAAAAATCAAAACTGTTATTGACTGGGTCAAACCGAAATATGCAGAAAATATGTAATATTTCTCTAGGTGTGCATATTAATGGCGAAGAAATTGAGCGTGTGGATTCCGCAAGAAATCTAGGAGTGACCTTGGATAGCCGTCTTAACTTTGAAAGTTATATAGCTGAGTGTACTCGCAATTGTTTTTACCGGCTCAAATTATTAAACAATATTCGTCCTTATCTGAGCGAGGAGCTGAGGTTGACACTTTGTTAGTCTCTTATTTTGTCGAAGCTTAACTACTGTGATACAGTTTATGGTCCGTGCTTGCTTTCCAGAACCGCCAAGCTTATTCAGCGTGTGCAGAACGCTTGTGCGCGTTTTTGCTGTAACATCCCACACAGAACACACATTACTCCCTTTCTTAACTCTGCAAACATCATAAAAATGGAAGCTCGTAGAAGACTTCACCTTGCCACATTATTGTTTAGTGTAATCGGATCAGGAAGGCCGCCCTATCTTTTGAATAAGTTGGTGTGGGTAAAAGATAATAGGAAGTATCCTACAAGAGCCTGCACTCACGTTTTCGTCACCCCTAAGCACCGTACGGTAATGTTTTATTATTATTATTGTTTAACAGACAGGCAGTTGTAAGACAACTGGTATAGTCTGTATCCTGTTTCCTCCTTTTAATGTCTTAGTCTGGTTATTTGTTTATATTCAAATGCTTGTCTAGCCTGTTTTTAAATTGGTTTATTGTTTGTGCTGATACCACTTCTTTGGGCAGCCTGTTCCAAGCTTCAATTACTCTGCTGCTTAGAAAATGTTTGTGTGGGTTATTATGTGATGCAGTTTTTGACAGCTTGAGATGGTGTCCTCTAAGATGTGTATTCTTTGAGTATTGAAACATCTGTTTATCAAAACCTTCAAGATCGTAGTGTCCATGTAATATTTTAAAGGTTTCAATCAGATCTCCTCGTTTTCTGCGTTCTTCAAGAGTAGTGAGTTTCAACACATACAGTCTCTCATTATATGGTTTTGTTTTTAAAGATTTAGGTACTTTGGAAAATCGCCGCTGTACTCTTTCTAGTAATTCCATATCCTTCTTGAAATATGGGTTCCAGACTTGGAAAGCGTATTCCAAGATAGGCCGAACATACGCTTTGTGAATTTTTAGCATCATATCGGGTGTTAACTGTCCAAATGCTTTTCTGATAAGGTATATAAAGCTATTAGCTTTTTTAGTTATTGCTGCAATATAGTGTTCCCATTTGAGATTTTCACATATATGTACCCCCAGGTCAGTTTGGACACTTGTTTCTTTTAATGGTTCATCATTTATTGTATATGTAAGATGGGGATTCCGATTTCCTATGTGGAGAACTGTGCATTTAGCTGAATTTAGTTTTATGAGCCACTCCTTTGACCAGCTTACTATTTGATTTAGATCCGCTTGAAGCCGTTCAAAATCCATTTCTGGGTCTGCAAAAATCTTTGTGTCGTCAGCAAACATACTAACTTTGCAATTCAAATGTTTCGGTAGATCAAAAGTGAAAATAATATATAATAATGGCCCTAGGACAGAGCCTTGGGGAACACCACTTTGTGTGTCTCTTTCATCTGAAAGAGTGTCACCAATTCTCACTCGAAATGTCCTATGTCGCAAAAAGGCCTCAATCCACTTTAGAAGTTTTCCACGTATTCCTACGTATTCTATTTTTTGCAGAAGTCTACTTATCGGTACTTTGTCAAATGCTTTTTCATAATCGAGGTAAATCACATCTACAGGTTGTCGAGCATTCTGACTTGTGGTCCAAGATGATAGGCAAGATAACAAGTTCGATATTGTGGACCTATGTGGGCAAAAACCATGTTGTTGGTTGCTGATGACTCGCACCTTGTCAAGAAACTCTCTGATGTGTTTGACTATTATCTTCTCCATGACTTTACATATCACGCTAGTTAGGCTTATTGGTCTATAATTTACTGCCTGTAGCTTGTTTCCCTTTTTGTACACAGGGGTTACTATTGCGGTTTTCCATAAGTCTGGCAAAATTCCGGTGTCATAGGAAGTTTGCATTATAGATACCAATTGGTTATCAAGGTCACAATTCTTCAGTATGACCACTGGTATCTCATCCGGCCCAGGTGAAGAGTCTGCTTTCATTCTTTTAATAGCAGATTGTACTTGATTTTCATTAAATATAAGATCTTCGTTGACTCTGCAACTCTGAGGCATGGATCCAAAAATGGAAGCGTTCCTACAGGTTCTTTTTCAAATACGCTAGAAAATTGATCTGCAAAAACTTCAGCTATATCTTTTGGTTGCGTGACATCTTGTCCTTGAATGTTTCTTATAACGGGTGGTATACTGACTTTAGAAGTGATTTGCTGTCTGATATACGAGTAAAATTTTTTTGGTCCAGCCTTTAAGAGATTTTTTTCATATACTGTTCTCGATGTGCAACAGAAGTTTGTCAGTTTATTATTAAGTCTTCTGTATTCCTTGTAAAGGTCATTGGATCCAGTTAAGGTATACCTCTTCCATAATAACTTTTTTTGTCTAATTAATTGACATGTTTCAAACGTTACCCAGGGTCTATTAAATCTTCTCTTTCTTGGTATCTTTATAAGAGGCACGTGGGTGTTTATAGTATTCGTAATCGCCTCATGCAGATTTTTGTACTGGTTTTTTGCGCAGTTCAAGTATACAGAAAACCCTGTCAAAATACGCTTTAGCTCTACATTAATTTTATCAAAGTCTGCTTTACTGTAATTTCGCTTAGGTGTTGTTTGTTGCCGGTTCTGTTTTTGTACTTGTAGCTGTATTGTTGAAATTATACATGTGTGATCACTTTTGCCAATAGCTGCTTCATAACTAATATTGGCTATGAGTAACTCATCATTAGTAATGATTAAATCCAAAAAAGATGGCTGGTTGCCCTGGCGAAATCTTGTGTGTTTATTTACTAACTGATAGAAGTCACTGTCCTTGTACCATTGCAGGAAATTTATTTCCTTCGGCAGAAGATATCCACAATCTTGAAGCGGCCACTTAATTCCTCCAAAGTTGAAATCGCCCATAATTACTACTGTGTTGGACTGGGCAGCTAGCTGTAGTTCTTGATAAATCATGTTGTCGTGATCTATAGTTGATTCATGGCCCCGGTATACTCCACAAATCAGGATTTTTTGTTCTCCTACTTCAATGTCTACCCATACGCATTCTGAAGTATCATACTTAGTTTTATATTTATTATTCTGCTTTGTACTCATATAATTAATTTGGTTTGATGTGTAGATAGCTACTCCACCACTTCGTTTGCCAATGCGGTCATCTCTGTACACGTCGTAGCCCGTTATTTTAATCAAAGAATCAGGTATAGCTGGTTTGAGCCATGTCTCTGTGAGTACTATAATTGACGGCTTCTCTGATTGTATCCTTGCAATAAGTAAGTCCAATTTTGAAGTGATTGATTGTATGTTTGTATATAGAATAGTTATTGTTAAAAGTTCCGATGTTAAAATATAACCTGTTGCATTGCCTGTGTCATTTTTAATTACTTGTTGTCGGCCGGTTGCATCTAGGGCATAATCTAGTTTTTTAGATGTGTCTTGCTAACAATTTTTGGCTGTCCATGTATGTATTTTATTGTCAGATCTGGTTCACCACTATTGCTGCGTTTTTCAAGTTCATCGCGGAGATGTTTCAGATATTCTCGTTGCATTGGAGTTTGATCTGTTTTAATAGACGAAGGTTTATCCATTTTATTTTTGTTACGTAATACCTCGATAGCATCAATCTTGCTGCTCATGACTACTTTAATGGGGCGTGGAGCTCCAGTGCGGGCCTTCGGTGCACCAAGACGAAACACTTTTATATTACTACAGATTACTTTCTTGGTCACACTAGCAATTATCTTCTTGCACTCTTCTTTGTCATGCTCTTGCCTTTCAAGGGGATGATCAGAGGTTGATTCAGACACATCGTGTATTATTATATTGCTGGCTCTTTTAGTACGCTCTGTTATCTCCTGTATAGCAGCCTCAGTAGAGAGCATGTTCTGACGCATACGCAAGTTTTGCACTTCTTCAGTTAGCTCGTTTAGTTTTTTCATAATGTTCGGCGACTGAATCATTGCAGATTTGCAATCATCGCATAAAAATGTTATCACTCGAGCTACTGTTTTCAATTCAAAAACTCTTACTTCAGTGGGTGACAGTCCATGACAATCACTGCATAGGACGTTTTTACAAGCGTCGCATAATACTGACAGTTTCTTATCATTAGGGGTTCTGGTACATTTGGAACACTTGATATTTCTTAAACTCATTTTGCAAAAAATAAATAATAATTAAGAAACACTAATTAATTGTAAGCTGCTTAAATTGGTAAATAATTTCCTGCACTGGCAACTTTATTATCTCAAATGTCAAATTCAACTGACAGAAAATTAAAAAATATTAAAACACTTGAGGGTAGGGTTGAAAAGTTCGGAATTCACAGTTTCAGTTTTTACAGTTTTATCCCACTAAAACGTTTAATTTCACTTGAAATAACACTACCACCAAGCAATCTCTGCCTATGCTACACTTTAGTTGTATTGTAACGGTATAAGACACAGTTATTGGATTTTAATTTGCAAAACACTAGGCAGCACTTGTGCTCACAACAACAATCTGACAAGTTCCTCGGATTTTTCGAAGAACGAAGTTTAGCGGATCCTTTAGGTTTGCGGTCTCGCGGTGCTGGAACGACCTTCCCCCACCGTTGCGTGACCTAAAAACAATTCACATCTTTAGCCAGAGCCTTAAAAAATACTTACTCAGTGAACAACAGGCTATAAACTTAGCTCCAATTCATTCACGTCTTGCACTTGTCGCGGATGGAGCGTCCCGGCACCGCTGAGGTTGACCATTGCATGTAGCATGGGCTCATTTGTGTTCCAACTTCCACTTAACAACATTCATATCCAATCACTAACTTATTATTTCTTACTTATTCATTTTCTACTTGTCCGTTGTGATGACGTCAAATTTTCAACGTGGCAGTGAGTGACGTGTCACGTTTGGGTGACAGGTGACCAAATTCGATGATAGACACAGATTACGAAATTGTAATTGCGACGTTCGAAAACCTCCAATGATATTATCTCTAAAAATTAATTTATTTTATTTTTCTAATGATCTTCCTGTTTTTCTTATTATGTTATTGTTACTGGTATATTGTGTAAGTGTTAAGTATTCTTTCTGTGCATATGTAAGTCTTAGCTGTTATGTATGTCATTATTCCATTTATTGATTTATATACATACTATTTACATTAATAAATATTTCTATAAAAATACAAAAAACATTTAAAAATATAAAAATAGTAGCCCACCGGTATCGGGAACAGGGTCCAAGCTACCGGTGGTCAGGGCTCCTGAGAGAGGAACCTCCTAACTATGCGCGCCGTGTCCAAGAGTACTGCTTTCTGGATCAAGCCCTTGATCCAGCTGCCCAACGAGAGCCTCTTTAGGTGTTGGTCGAGGCTCTTGGCAATTATGCCATTGGCCGTCACGACTATGGGCACAATGACTGCTGTGTTCACATCCCACATGTCGACAACCTCGCGAGCCAAGTCAAGATACTTAGTTTGTTTATCTTTCTCAGCCTTCACGAGGTTCTCGTCATGAGGGACTGTTATATCAACAATCATTGCGCGACGCTCTAGTCGGTCTATCACCACTATGTCAGGCTTATTGGCAACAATAGTCCTGTCAGTGATGATAGACCGATCCCAATACAATGTGCAATTGCCATTTTCGAGAACTGGGTCGGGCATATTCCTATAGTACGGTACTTCCCATTCCACAAGATTGTATTGAACAGCAAGTTGCTGGTGGATAATCCTGGCTACAAGGTTGTGCCTGTGCAAATAGTCTCCGTTAGCTAGACTAGAACAACCGGAAATAATGTGGCGGATGGATTCCCCGGGCCGGTGACATGCCCGACATATGTCAACCGTACCGTCCTTCACAATGTATTTCCGGTAGTTGTTCGTCATCATAACTTCATTATTATCATTATTATTATTTTTTTTCTCTTTCTGTTGTTGTCATATGTATACCACAAGCCTTGTTCGCGCTGGGTAGGTGGTTTGGGCGTGGCGGGTGCATTGTTTTGCTTGTTTGTACTATTTTTAAATTGTATATCATAAGTGAGCGCAGTGAATATAGCGGGCGGGGCGATGTACTACCGACTCGGCTGGATTGCTCTCATGGCGCGAGCAGGGCTTTAGGCCCATCCAGAATACCAGCGCTGCAGCGGCTCGCATGTCGTTGCAGCATAAGCTGAGATTGGGTCCTAATTGGCCATATGCCACTTTTATTGTTAAAATTTTAGCTTTTATTATTTTATTATTCTTGATTACTATCATTATTATTATTCATTATTATTCTTGTTTTTTTTTTGTTTGTTTTTACCCTTTTAATTAATTTATATTCTCTTTATCATTCTCTGTGTTTTACATTATTTGTGCTTGTGGTCAATAAATGTTTTCTTATCTTATCTTATCTTATCTATAACCCGAATTGAGCCAGCGTGGTGGGTTATAGCCCAAGCTTACCATGCTTTTAACCTATGGGTAGGCTCTGTTATATGGCTGCAAATATAATACCATGTCCATGTACATGAATAATACCATGTCCATCGTATCTTCGTCATACTCAGTTTATTGACAACGTCTAGAGCTAGTCCATGCTTCGGAAGGCTCGTACAGCAGTTGGTCCTGGTTGTGGGCGTAACATTGGAAGTCTTTAAACACACTGCTTGAGTGGCTACTACGCATCGGAAGACGCAGTATAGTCAGGCTGTCAGCAGTGGTCTTTCGGTTTATGATGATCATGATTTAAAACCTTGCTAACCATGTCGCGTAGGGGTGAAAAAATACTACAACCCCCTCTCTTCCTTAAGGTGTTGAAAAAGGCTACTAACGGACTATAGACTGCACATACATTCAACAGCATAGAGCTTCGATGGGCTCACCACCTGTCACGCTAAGCATGATGCAGTCGCTTTTGGTGGAAATTGAATTATGGCACAGGACTGCTATAGTGCTGTCCTCATTGCCTAGTCTCTGACTAACCCTTCGGGGATTATAGTCGTAATTATATGTATGTATGTATGATTTATAACCCAACAACCTGCATTGAGCCAGCGGTGGTGGGTAAAGGCCCAATATTCCCATCTACTTATGTGCTTTAGACCATGTGGGTAAGGCCTGTGCTCTGCAGAGGGAAGTTATGGGCTGATGACTTTGGAGGACGTTTATAGCAATACAATCGTCTATATTTTTCACTGACGGAGTAACATGCCTTGTATACAGAGTGTGTAGTTGGCATATAATTCCGCAACTGGGCCATCCTACTAAGTGCAAAAAAAACATTTTATAAGCGAGCATCCTGCTAAGTAATTAACCATACCACGACCGACCTAATAGTATGCTTCTTTCCAATTTCAGCTGTTGCCTGGATACTATCTCGCAATCAGACCCTACCAGAGGATACCACAGAGGAACTGAGGATGACCCTGAACGCTATACCTTACGCCAGCTCATTGTTCCTGGAGAGGGTACGCCAGGACCCGGTGATGTGTGCCCACCACTGGACGGCCCACATCGAGGAGTCAAATGATGTTGAAGATTAGACCTTATAAGTAGAACAATAATGTTTCATTTTGAAAGCCCGTCGTGCATTCACAGCGTACCTAATCTTCATCATAACTAAAGGCCTTACTATCCTACATACATACATACATACATACGTATAATAATCACGACTATTATCCCCGAAGGGTTAGTCAGAGACTATAGGCAATGAGGGTAGCAAAAGCAGTCCTCTACGATAGTCCAAATAGCCACTGCACATGTGCTCAGCATGACAGGTGGTGAGCCCATCGCCATTCTCGCATCGACTCGAAATCCGCAAACACTGTTAATAGTATATTAAATAAATAATAATTCATAAATATAATACATAAGTACATATAATCACAACTATTATCTCCGAAGGGTTACTTAGAGACCACAAAAGCAATCCTGTACCATAGTCTACTTCTCTTTTCACCACATAGCGACTGCACATGTGATCAGCGTGACAGATACACAATATGTTGGATGTATTGTGTAGTCTTTAGTCTGTTAGTCGCCTTTTACGACACTCAATGGAAGAGAGGGGGTGGTAGTAGTCTTTCACTTTTACGCGACACGGCACTCTCGCTACTATCAACTCTCAGTAGGTATTATTTTAATCTTAAAAATCTCTAATTCCCATACGAAATTTGCATAGTAAGTTAAGTTAATATTTTTTCTTTTTTATAAAAGAAGGACGCAAACGAGCAGGCGGGTCACCTGATGGAGAGTAATCACCGCCGCCCATGGACACCCGCATAACCAGAAGAATCGCAAGCCCGTTGCCGTCCTTTAATTAAGGAAAAGGGTTAAAGAAGGAATAGGAATTATGAGAGGGGGAGATGGGCCTCCAGAACCCTCACTGGCCGGACGAAACACAACAGCACCAAGTGCCATTATTTTACGCCGGATATTCGTGAGAGGGTGGTATTACGCCGGGCGAGCCGGCCCAATGCGTGCTGCAACGCAGCGTGGCTCTACCACTCAGTCAGTGTCACTCATTTAGCACCACCCAGGGATCACGTGTAGGGTCTCAAGGGTAAAACTACGGATGCGAGTAACTTTAACCCCCAACTAATAAACTTAATACTTTTCTATAAGAGATGCCTGTAGGGCCCCAACAGCCTGTGGTATAGGGAACACTAAAATAATGGGTAAATATAAAGATAAAGATAAAGATGTCTTTATTTGCCAGAATAAAGTTGTGGGTTCTTAAATATAAAATTCCCTGCAAGCAGGTTTGCAAATTAATATTAGTACAAAATATTTATTTGATCCTATCCATATCTCTTTCACGCTATAAAATCAATTTGCCTGCAGCCATTTGGCCAATTTATTTTTGAATGTAGCTGTGTTCTCATGTTTAAAATCGTCAGGCAGATTTTTATAGATAGTAATACACATATTAAAAACATTTTTAATATAAATATATTTGTGAAAAGGAGGTTAATACAACAGGTTCCGGTATTGGGCCCTTGTATGCTTCGCAGTAATTTCACCTACCTCTCTCTTCTTTTGGGTGTTGTAAAAGGCGACTAACGGACTAAAGACTGCACAGACATCCAACAGCATAGAGCTGCCATGGGCTCATCACCTTCGCGCTGAGTACAGTCACGAGCAAAAAAATGTACACAATTGTAACTCGTAATACAACGGAATAAGAGTCAAAATGCATACATATTGGTGCCCGTGACTGTACATTGTGCAGTTGTAATTTAGTGAATCGTAGACTATGGCAGTGGACTGCTTCTGCGGTTCCAATCGCCTATAGTCTCTAGTCTTTGACTAACCCTTTTGGGATAACAGTAAATCTATGTATTTATATACCATACAGTCTATAAACGTTTGACTGCTTGGCACGGAGCTTACCACATGAATAACAGTAAGTGGGGATGGGACCATAAAATAAATCCACCACGGCTGGCCCAATGCGGATTGGTTTATATGTCATAGTTATATTATGTTGATTAGTACTTATATGGTATGACCTCGTCGCTACCGGCCCGAAGCTTGAGTTCTATTTATTTATTTATGTAAGAAAAATTTACAGCAACATAACTAGAATTAGACTATGATATTAATTAATGGCTGGAAGCCATTTACAAATCTTCACTAGTAAATTACAAATTTAAAAGAAACAAAAGATACTTAATAATTGTAATATGACTACTTTGTCAAGAAAGTACCGGGAAAAGATAAATAATACACAAAATGTTAGTTATTCATCCAAATTTATTTTATCGCCTTCAAACTATGCTCCTTCAGAAACGATACACGAATAGTCCAATCATATTTTTTAAACGCTTTTTCCGGAATTGAGTTCAGTTCTAGCCGCGAATTCTCCTTTATGCCTTCTACCGAATGAAAACGGGTGCCAGGAAGCGGTAATTTGAGTTTAGGAAAAAAAAGAAGTCGAGCTGGAGCTGGTGGTTGCTCGATGGTATTTCTTGAGGTTTTGGTCAAAAATTCGTTCACAATGATGACCTTGTGCGAATGCGCATTAATTAGACGACCTCCTTGGTCGAGTGGATTGTACACCGGTTTTCATGGTGTCGCCATCTCTGAGGTCCCGGGTTCGATCCCCGGTCGGGTCAATTTAGAAATTATTGTTTTTCTAAATTGTGTCGGGTCTGGGTGTTTTCTATGTATAATAAGTATGTATTTAAGTATTTTAAGTATGGTTATCCGTTGTCTAGTAACCATTTAACGAGTTTCTTCGAAGCTTCTCTTGGGCTAGATAATTGGTGTGATTGTAGAAAAAGATATTTTTTTTTATCGTGTTGCAAAATCCAAGAATTTTCTTTCTACAAATTTGGCCTTTTTCGTCGAATTTGCTTTCTTAAACGCCGCATAACTCTCAAATAATATTCTTTATTTACCGTTTGACTTTCCAGCAAGAATTCCAAGTGCACATACACCGCGATAGTCAACGAAAACATTCAACATGACTTTGACTTTTGATCGACTTTGGCGTGGTTTTTTCGGTTTCCGTTCATTCGGAAGACACCACGCCGAAGCTTGTTGACTAGTTTGCATGTCAATCTCGTAAACCCACGTCTCGTTACCAGTAACAATGCAATGCAAATTCCGACGCAACATTCATGTTGCGTCGGAATTATCTCGTTCTAGCATGTCTTCAGCGACTCTGCGATTGAGTTTTTGGAGAAAATTCAGGTCTTTGGGACTAGCTGAGCGGCAACATGTTTCATACCCAAGTAATTATTTAAAATGGTACGGATCGACTCGTGAGATACAGAAAGTTCAGCGGCTATCTCTCTCAAACTTGAATGAGGACGTTGATGGCATACCAGAGCGAAGCAAATCTTCCATCACATCTCGACCGCTTTTGCGGTCGAGATGTGATGGAAGATTCGCTTTGGTACGCTTTGTAATTTCTGTACCACTCATAAGCACGTGTTTTTGATAAAGTCTATTCACCGTAAGCCTTCTGTAACATTTTCAGTGACTCCTAACACGAAATTCAATTGGCGACGCAAAATTTAAGACAAACTCTTTGTTCTATATTTTTATCCATTATGAAATTCGCAATACACACTTGATTTAAACTAACTAAAAACAGCAACAGTATTTAACTCGGACCAAAGTATTTAATCTGGATAACAGATGCAACTCAAACTCCGCGCCAAAATGGATAACAGTTGTGCCAATCTAACAACAAAAAAAAAACAAAAAATTGAATTTGGAATCATAAACTAATCATCCGTTCCCGAAACTTTTTTGACAGAATGTATATATAATATAAAAGTATTGCTCAGTTAATAACCGTCTTATTGATTTAGCTGAATTACAAAAGAAATCAACTTCTATTGTTAATTCATTAAGCTGAATGCCAGCAATCGCAAGAGGAATGCGTTACGTCTATAGTTGCTACTGACCAATTGAATTTTCATAAGCTATTCCCTGTAATTTTACGGGGTCTAGTTCTCTTCAAACCGGAACGTAGCAATGTAAAAAAACAATACTGCTCTGCTAGGCGGCAGAAATAGGTATTACATACACGTAAAAAAGAAGTAAAATAAAATTTAGAGCATTCAAAATGCTTATTCTAAGCTTACTGAATAAAGAAATTTTGATTTGATTTTATTTTACATACACAACCACGACTATTATCCCCGAAGGGTTAGTCAGAGACTAGGCAATGAGGACCGCAAAAGCAGTCCTCTACTTATAGTCCACTTTTCACCAAATAGCGACTGCACATGTCATGTACTCAGCGTGACAGGTGGTGAACTCATCGCCGCTCTATGCTGTTGGATGTATGTGCAGTCTTTGGTCCGTTAGTCGTCTTTTACGACACCCAACGGAAGAAAGGGGGTGGCAGTATTCTTTCACCGCTACGCTACACTGTTGGGGGTGGTAGAATCCTACCACCAAGTCACCATGACTCGTGTATTTTTAACCTAGTTATTTATTCTACATAATCTGTCTGTGTATGAGATAAGTAGTGATGTGGGTGAGATAGTGAGAGGCATTGGCTGTCTACATTATTATCGACTATTTTTATCGGTAACTACCACGTGGAAAGGATGCTGACGTCAGTATGATAACGAAACCTTTTTGATGGGCATAGCAATATTAATAAAATATAATGGCGGCTCCACATTAGTGCCGTGAAGCTCCGTAAACAGGCGTGAACGTGAATGTGGACGGTTTTCGCGGGGTTCACGCGCGGTGACGCCTGTTCCCCGATCTGATCGGGGAACAGGCGTGATCGCCCGCGTATTTTGTCCCGCGACAAAGGGTTGATGCGGCGTTCACGCGTCCACATTTACGCACATTATTTATCCACATTTACGGCCCCGTGCCAGTTTACCAAAGAGGAAGTAAATCAGTTTACTCCAGACTATACTTTGATCGATTACGATGTATTTCAGTCATCCACCATCTTCTTTTTTTCCAACGCTTACTAATTATGTTTTGGACGTCTAAATAGTATGTTGCCACAGCAAACAAAGTTATTGCAGCAGCAGCTTCTACGTCCATTTCGCGGCGGGTTTCACGAACAATTATGAACATCCCGTAAATGTGGAGGGCACGACTTGTGCCGTGAATTCATGCCGTGAATTCGCGCGTGAATTCACGGCACTAATGTGGAGCCGCCAAAAAGTTGCAAAAGCGAGCACGGATGAGTAAATAAAAAAAAATGTGCAAATAAATAAGCTGTGTGGCACAGTGGCGTGGCGGCTCTCATTACCAAAACCCATTTAGACCTACCGTACCTTTTGTGCGCATGTTTAATAGAATATTTAGAAGTATCTACCCTCTCGATAACATTTTATTTCACTAGAAATTACAAGATAACCACGTTGGTAACACCGTGTTGCAATTAGTTTAGCTTTTTAAACAGCCATTCTAGCCAGAAACGAAAGAAAAAAAATTACTACTGTGTCTTCAAGAAGGTAAATTTCGTTTATTTATAAAATAAATACTTAATCATGTTGTGTAAAGAAATGGTTAATTTTACTAACAAAATGCAATTTATTTATAAATTTATTTTATTTCATTATAATATTACGTTGTAAAGTACCTACATGTACCTACCGATGGTACAGTAGGTCTTGAAAAAGAAACTCTTTTTCCGTATTTTTTCTATCTCTCTATAATATGACTTGTTTTAGATTTAGACCGTTAGCTTTAAACGAAATCGCTTGTTTACTTGAAGATGATGATGATCATGACTCTCAGGACCAGGAGTTGAAGATTTTTTTTTAAAATAAAAGAAGGAAGCAAACGAGTAGGCGGGTCACCTGAATGGAGAGTATGCACCGCCGTCCATGGACACCCGCAGAGGAATCGCAGACGCGTTGCCGACCTTTAAGGAAGGAATAGGCTAGTTTCTTGAAGGTTTTCGATCTTCATTTCCTTGTCTCGGACCAACCCTTTGGGGATATAGTCGTGACTATATAAGGCGACTGCTAGAAACCGCAAGAAACTTCAAGGGCTGGTCAGGTCAAGTGTTTTAAACATGACAAAAAAGAAATTCGTTATTTTTTCTTTTTTAATGAAATTATGATTCATTTTGTGAATTTTAATTGGATAGTCTTTAAGTACCTATCTTATTTATTTTAAAGCAATAACATAAGAAAAACAAAATGAAAACCATCCAAAGTAACGATTATTTACAACGCGCGGGCAGCGGCCGGCCGTTGACCCACTCGTCTGTTGACCCGTGCGCGCCAGCTGGGCGATAAGTACCTACGTTAGTCTGCTATGATTCTTGTCATTTTTGTCATGTTTTAAGACACTTGACCTGACCAGCCCTTGCAGTTTCTTGCGGTTTCTAGCAGTCGCATTATGTGTATATAACATACCGATATTTTGTCAATAGACATAATACAATTATAATTATCGATAGTTTTTTTTGTAGGTATATCCAAAGACAGGTAAATAAAGTCTACCTTGTGTTTATTGAAATCTATGGTTAGCTAACCTAGGGTCACTAAGTCTGGGTCGGGTGACTCACATCCTGTTCCCGCTTCCGCTCTCTCTTGTCGGACTGAGGGCAATTGCTGGAAGTTTTAGTGGGTATGCCCTCCTCTTCTCGAATACCCGTCGATGCGTTACGCATTTCCTCAAGTATAAAAAAAGCGCACTTAGTGCCTTCGCACACGGCGTCGTATTGTAAGCGTATCGTAATACGCGTGTAGGACGAGAGCAATACGAGCACGTATATGTTCAAACAATAGCCCAATCAACGGGGCTTTTGTAACCCGAAAAATTCCTCTGCCTCTGAAATTTGGCAGGTTATGAAGTTAGCTAATACAGATTACAGATGTACAATAATCCAACAAAATTAGTTACGAGAAGTTAGGTATTTTTACCAAAACATGAAAATTCTGAGTGGTAGAGCCACGCTGCGTTGCAGCACGCATTGGGCCGGCTCGCCCGGCGTAATACCACCCTCTCACGAATATCCGGCGTGAAATAATGGCACTTGGTGCTGTTGTGTTTCGTCCGGCCAGTGAGAGTTCCGGAGGCCCCTTCCCCTCCCACCCCTCCTCACAATTCCTATTCCTTCCTAACCCTATTCCTTTCTTAAAGGTCGGCAACGCATCTGCGACTCCTCTGGTTTTGCGGGTGTCCATGGGCGGCGGTGATTGCTTTCCATCAGGTGACCCGCCTGCTCGTTTGCGTCCTTCTCATATAAAAAAAAAAAAAAAAAATCGCTTATAACTCTCTGTGAATATTTCCTCAGTCTGAAATTCTTTCTGTATACGTACGTATGTACTAGTTAGAATAAGTGTGTCAAAGAATCCAACAATTTATCCATTTCAGAGAACCCCAAATTTTAACTTTCAACATTTTCCACTATAACTTCCACTGAAAAAATGCTCCGTCCATTTTTATTTTTCAATATGTTTTATATCATTAAATACACAACTTTGTTTAATAATCCAATAAATTTTCCATTTCAAACATATTTTTTTGGTTTTTGCTTAATTACGTATTGTGAAAAATTGCTCCGTCCATTTTTATACCTTTAATAGTCACATTATTTTATATTTAATCAGATTTATCAATAATCCAACCAATTTTTGAACGATTACTATTTTTTACGAAATTATTATGTTCGCTGATTTATATTACCACCTTTCTCAAGCATGTAAGATTAGAAATTGTACCGATTATAACTCACCTGGTTAATTTCTGTTTTAGCAACGGAATTTTTCCACCGTCACTTAAACAATCTATTATCACTCCAGTGTACAAGGCAGGAAATAGCAACTGTGTCAGTAATTATAGACCTATCTCTGTTTTACCTGCAATCTCTAAAATAATGGAAAAAATACTTAATACAAGACTGCTTAAATATTTAAACAAATTTAATATCTTGTCTCCCACTCAGTATGGTTTTAGACAGGGACGATCAACCGAGGATGCGGTTTCTGCTCTGAGTTCGTTTGTGGCTGGGCGACTTGATGATCACCATAAATGCATGTAGTATATTCCTTGACTTACAAAAAGCATTTGACACTGTTTCTATCCCCATCCTGTTAAGTAAACTAGAAGCGATTGGTCTAAAAGGAATACCCCTTAAATTGTTCAAGGACTATCTGTCCGACAGGCGACAGAGAGTGAAACTAGATCTTTACACTAGCAGAGACTTGGAGGTGACATATGGCGTTCCACAAGGAAGCGTGCTTGGACCCACGCTATTCCTCATTTATATTAATGACCTTTGTGCCATGGAAATAAAACAAGCAAAAATTTTTTCATACGCTGATGACACTGCTATAGTTTTCAGTGCTGATTCCTGGGATGCCGTAAAGCAAAGTGCTGAAAGTGGTTTGGAACAAATAAGTAAGTGGTTAAGCAATAACCTTCTTACACTAAACACCGCTAAGTCTAATTATATCTGTTTTAGTGTCTACAACAATAAACAACCAGTAAATGACTTAAGAATAAAAATACATAACTGCAATTACACATCTAATAGAGAGAACTGCAGCTGCCCGATAATCCATAGGGTTGAACAATTAAAATACCTGGGCGTCTATGTTGATCAGCGATTGTCTTGGTATCCTCATTTGGAGCATGTTATCTCAAGAATCAGGAAACTGATGTGGATTTTTAAGACACTGAGGTATGTGGTGCCGAGGGCGGATGCCTGCCGGCGGAAACCAAACAGGGATCTTCTTACCGAAATTTACATTTCGTTGGTGCAATCGATATTGGTATATTGCATACCGGTATGGGGGGGTGCGGCGAAAACCCGTTTTCTTGAGGTGGAACGTGCCCAACGTAGCCTAATTAAGGTTATGTACTTTAAAAAGATGGGATTCTCGACTGCATGTCTTTCCCAAATTAGTAACCTTTTCCACGTAAGGAAGCTATATATTACTCAAACAGTCTTAAAGAAACACAAATCCTTACCTTACAACTCGGATATCATGAACAGGAGAAGAAAAGATATTGTTGCTAGAGCTTCTAGAACCAACACCGTATTTGCTAATAGACAAATATAATAAACGGTCAGTACATCTGTACAATGTAATAAATAGGGAGATAAATATATATGATAAGACATACTATGAGTGCAAAAAACTATTAACGAAATAGTTAGAACCCAAGACTTATGACGACATTGAGGCACTACTGGAATAAACGTACAACCACACACACAAACACACGCACACACACACACTGACACACGACACACACACACACGCACACGCATACATACTCACACACGCACGCATGCACGCACACAAAAAATATGGTATGTTGAAGCGCTTAAAACTTAGATTATTGTCATTTTTTTTTAATTTAAATATTTATAATTGCTTTAAAGTTGATTTTATTATATTTTATTGTTTTCATTTATAGTTTTATGGAAGAGCGGCTCCTTCTGTAACAGGTGCTTAATGTAGGCACTTAAAAGAAGTAGTCAACCCATGTTATAGTTATAAGAAAACTATTGTTAAAGAAAATAAACTTTATTATTATTATTATTATGCTCTTTTTTTTAAATATAATCTTAAGTAAATTTTTTTACAATATTTTATATAAAAAAAACATATTTACAATATAAAATATTATAAAAAACTTAACCTAGGTTGCCACCGGCAGCGGGGATAGACCCAAGCTATCGGTGGTTAGGGCTGCAGAGTGAGGAACCTCCTGACAATACGTGCCGTGTCAAGGAGTACTGCCTTTTGCATCTGACCCTTGACCCAACCTTTCAGCGAGAGCCTCTCTAGGTGTTGATCGAGGCTCTTCGCTATAAGGCCGTGTGCCGAAACGACTATCGGTACAATAATGGTTGAATCCACATCCCACATGGCGGTAACCTCGTGAGCCAAGTCAAGGTACTTACTGAGCTTGTTATTATTATTATTATTAATCTTGACCGCTCGGAACTGCTTTGCCCGCACTTGCCAGGCAATTTTTTTATCTTATACGCACAGCACAGAGAATACACAACGTTGTACAACGGGGCTCTAAGAAATTAGCTTTTAAAACAATATTTATTACTGTTCGATTCATGGATTCATTAGGCATTGTTCAGACCAAACAGATTATCTATCCGCCGCGCCGCGGACTGTAAGCGCGTTACGCAGTTTATCGTGTTTCCATATATATTTAACTTCTCGTTCACACCGAAAACGAACTATAGGTGTACGCTATTACGTAGTGCGTAGTCGCTGACTCTCGGAGGCCGATTTTTTAACTACGCGTCTATATGCACGGCGGACGCGGATTGGCTACGTAGCCGAACGTAACAGCGTGTTAGCACATAATACTATATAAGCAGAAAAGAAGCCACTTACGGTCAAATTTTGGACTGACATCAGTACAACTGACGGGAAAAACTGATCGTCAGTGGCCACGCCACGCAGTACGTTATAGCGTTTTGAAGGCTTGGTGTGAACGCATACAGCAGACTGAGTTCACGTTCACACTGGGGCTGACAGTGAGTAGGATAGTCATAGTCTATAACTCATAGTCCGCGGCGGACAACCCGTTTGGTGTGAACAATGCCTAAAAATATTTTGCAAAAATATCCCTCTATTTAATAATTTATGCGGTAAAGGGTTAAACACCGTTCCTTGCACAAATAGTACATAACGGCAACGCCGCTTTATGTGGCTCCGCCCGGCCGCTGCGCGAGCGCCCCCCACGCCGCCGCCGCACCCCTCATCACACCCGCCGCGACGCGACCAGTCGTTTCGTCTTTAGCTTGCTAAGCGCGCCGGCAATACTTGTACTTAGCTATTATTATTGATATACCTAATAAAAATAATGTGTATAAAATAAGTACACACAGAGTTAGGAACAAAAGTAAGGCCAATTTAATAGATCACATTTTACATCTGTCAGTCTTAAGTCTTATTAGTTTATTACCGCTTGTCTAACTGAAAGTAAGTAAGTAAAAAAGATGACTATAGGTACTTAGGTAGGTACTTACGTTTTTAAAAGGTAGGTAGGTACTACAGCTTGTCTAACTACTGTGAAAGTAATTTTAAGATGACTGTAGGTAGGTACGTTTTGTAAAATAAAAAATCTAAACCAAAAAAATAATATTTGTGGTTATACCCAATGACATCTAAGTCAATTGCATAAAAATTGTACATCGGGAAAAAATAATTTGTCCATCATAATAAAGTAGCTATATAAAAAAAAGAAAACAATCACAAACATGATAATTATTTTTTATTGATACTACTATTTCTTTTTAATTGTACGAAATTAATAATTTTATGTAGGGTTGATAATTTATAGTAGAAAAAAAATATTTTTGAAAGGTATGATTTTTCTTGTCTTACAAAAGCCATACAAAAGCTGCTTGTCCTACCCCTTTCAAATTGTAAAAAAAAATAGATTAACTTGTGAAGCCGTTTAAAAGTCGCTATTTCTTTACATGAATTATCTGAAGTAATAAATGTTTTACTCGCTAGATTACTTTTTGTCATCATAAGTAATTAATTTTCTTACAAAATCTCCTGAAGAAAACTAGTCTCAAGTTTTCTTCCTCTGTATAACACCATTTGTATGACTAAGATTTAGATGCTTCTAAACCTCGGAGATCGCATCCGTATTTGTCTTTACGTGTGGCAGCACTATTACTACTGCCAACCTAACAAAATCAAATGATGGCTAATCATAATTTTCAAGTGATGTTTTGATTATCGGTTCGAACTGAATTTCGTCGTGTAAAAAGTGCCAGTTGTATGACGTCATAATTTAGGTAAGTTTAAGGTTTTTGCTTAAAATTCTTTTTTATTTAATAGATTAATCAATGTGTAACACAGTGTGGTAATCAGAACTGTAATAATTTTACAAATTTATAACCTAATATGTAAGAATTCATTTTGTCACAACAAAATTTGGTTTCGACATTTCTTTTGTATGACGTTATACAATGTCATACAAAGGAAATGTCGTTAGGGTCTATACACATAAGATATTTGCTTGTCAAAAATGAAAAGTTCATAACTCGAACTTTAAAATTATGACATTGAAAATTTACTACAAAAACTCGACTCCAAAGAAAAGAAATGAAAAACAAAGACTTTCTCACTCTCTTTCCTTCCCAATAAATAAAGGGTCCCGAAATTCCCGAACATTATCCTAAATGTCTCCTGCATTTAGGAGAGGAAACTCAATTTTTGCTAATTTTTAATGGAATACGTTTGTGTTAATAAAAACCGTTAAAGCGTTTTCACTTTTAGTTAGTTTAGTTAATTTTTATATTTATTACATTTTGTGGAGATAAAATATATAGATGGATAATGTCAGTATGAACCATACTTTATGAATTCCTTTGTCTAACATAAACACCTTTGTATGACGAAAAAAATAATTCCTTTGTAATTATTATTTTGTATGACGTACAATTTTTATGCAGTTGACTCATCTACCTAGTCGATTATGGATGTTAGTTACCTACCTGCAGCTTGTTTAGTAATTTAACATGATTGTAGCCACGTGTTGTTATATCGAAAAAATGTAAACCAAATAAAAATAGTGTAAGTAATTATTTAAACTTAGATACCTTTTATTTAGTATTTTATTTAGAAATATCTACCATCTTTAAACTCTTGAAACTCTAATGCCGAGTCTGCACGCTTGGCACTTGCCGCAAACTCCAAACCTCAACAAACGTTTGGATTGATTTGAGAAAAAAACTTCGCCATCCACACGCTTGTGATTGTGAGTGCGTTAGTTTGTTTCATTGATGTAAAAAGCTAGATTAAGACACCGCGAAGCAAATTTATGCGCAATCAGGTGGAGTGCATGTCGCCATCCACACGCTTGCGAGTGCGTTAGTTTGTTTCATTGATGTAAAAAGCTAGATTAAGACACCGCGAAGCAAGTTTTTGCGCACTCAGGTGCAGTCCATCCATTGGTTGCATGCACCTCGTTTAGTCGCTTCCGAGCGATTGCGGTGACATGTCCTTAACCGTATCACAAAGAAAAAAAAAGAAAAATGCCTTCTTGTGCACTCAAAAGTTGTTACAATCACTCGAGAAACACAAAAAAAAGTCTAGGTGTATGTGTCATTTCATCGGTAAGTACACGAAACACTACTCGTTTTAACTTAAAAATAAAATATTTCCAACATCTACCAGCACGAAACCATATCGCCGCCATTTTTTTTAACGCAAATCATAGACTATAAAAACAGACCGCGCAAATGAGTTTCTGCCTATTATGCCTAATTTGGTTTTACTGTGAAAAAAATGTTTGCTATTATTTTATAATACGCATAAGATCATGAATATCACGTTTGACAATTTGGATTACGTAATATTATTGTAAAAATATGAATGAAATAAACCATCTAAGAAAACCCCATATTACCTAATCAAATAACTTTTAGGGCCATAGTAGCCAGATAAGCAACATACACAAAAGACAGCAAGAAAATTCTAAATTTATAAAAAACACCAATCAATTAAGGGATGAATCATATTAGAGCGGGCCGTGCACGGGGCGTGCCTCGTGCACGGCCCATTCTATATAAATATATAGGATTACAAAGTTACATTTGCAGTGAATGAATCAGTGTACCTGTATATTGTTATATATACTATAAATAATGGAATATCCGGTGTTAGTATTCAAGAAGTAGAAGATATATATGAAAGGTAAGGTGCGATGGGGTAAGTTCTGAAGTGGGGGAAGACCGTATTTGTTAAATACATTCCGAATTAGGAGTTTTTTTTGTAATCTGGCAAGAAAGCGTGAAACGCCATTTTGTTTTGCCCTGCGTCCCAGTCCATGTTGGTCAATCCGACGCATCAGTTAAGAGTTATGCGTGTTTTACTGGAAGTGTCACCATACAGGATAATTTATAAAATCCGGATTTACCCCAGGCAACATTTTGCTGGTTTTCTTGGTGAGTATTAGCAATTTTTGCAAATATTAAATCTTTGAGTAATCAAGATATGTGGTGTCTTTTGATATATCTGTTTAAAATGGGCTAAATAGGGTTGTAAGGTGAGATCCGGTCTTTCCCCAAGCAGATATTAACAGGTGAAGTTCGGACTAAAATAATCGGATCTTAAACTGGAGTGAAAATGCATGTGGTTGTCAAACTTCAATAGCTAACACTGATAGCTAAGACTGATAAGTAATATAAATAAGCAGTTTAATAAAAGTTTGATCAGCTATAAGTTTTATGGTATATTTATATATCCAACACATTTAAGTATTACCTATCCAATCATCAATCTGGTGAAATCAATTCGAAAAGTTCCGAACACGAAAGTTTGAGAGCCACTGCAATTTGAGATTTGGTATAGTGGGGTAGGATCGGATGCTCGAAACAAAAATAATACTTAAACAACTGTACTTTATTGTTCCACGTGACTTTTTTAACAATATAATTTTTTTAAAGATAATCTTGTAGGACGTATAAGAACGGATATATTCTTTCTATAAACTCTGTGTTTTAAGCCATAATGGCGATTTTAGAAGGTGTCCGGTCTTTCCCCATGAACGTCAGATCTTTCCCAAAGTTTTAAAATTCTATTCGTATTTTAAACACCAGAAAAATAGTAGGTGTTTCGTTTATAACTGTATAAAACACATTCTATTTTATAGCCTATTTGAATTAACAATAAATTTTCACTTTAATTTATTGTGCTAACTAATGTAACTCTCGAGAAAAATAGATTTTGCCATCATCTTCCGAATACAACTAAAAACCGTCCGAACTTACCCCAATGCACCTTACCGGTAAGGAAAAAAAGTAGGACTATCTACAAAAAGAAATGAGATGCCATCAAAAACATACTTGTAAAAAAACCAAGTCTCACACGCAACTTAGTTCTTCTACCGTAAAAAGTTGTGAGATCCATGTATGTATGTCTTAACGTAGCCCCTACCAGACTGTTGTAAACAAGCCTTTCCCACCAGGTCACCTTGGCGGGAGGCTCGTTTACAACGTGTTGTAAACAAGCTTCCACTTGGTTTGCCACAGTCCACAGTGTTGACATTTTTAGCAGGATCCTGCTTTATTAGTATTTTTAAGAGTAAAATTTAGGCTACAGCATGATGTTAAGCATTATCGTAAAATTTAGCATATTTGACATATTTTGTTTTATTTGCGAATTTAAATAGCGCTATTGGCATCCCTTCGTTGATATACATAAGTAGTGAAGGCAATTAAAAAAAATTTGATCAATTTGCTGGAAAAAAAACGCGATTAAATTTATATCATTATTAGCTAGATATGAGCTTTTAAAGATGTAAAAAATACCGCGCTGTACGTACATTAATATATACGAACTTGGCTTTTTCCAGTTGAATGTAGGTTGAAGATAGCGGTTTGTGTGTAATGGTGTTTAATTAAGGTAGTGGCAACACAGCGGTTTTTACCGCGCGCCCGCAAACAAAGGTCGTGGAAAGGTCAACCGAAATTTCGTTGAAAGCAACCTACCACACTGTTGTAAACGGCTGTTGTAAATGTCGGTTTACAACAGTCTGGTAGCCCCTTTATTATCATAAAAGCTATAGGTAATGACTGTGAATATGGTAGCGGAAATACCATATTTTGAATAATGACAATACAGTGACTTTAGTTACTGTAAATATTTTAGGTAAAAATGAAATAAATCGCAGTTTTAATACAGTAAGTGTACTTACTGGCCTTGTTTTAACGAACGGATGAATCTTCATAACACTTATTGTGGTTAGGCTTATCCTATTTTTGTCAATAATTGTGATAAAAAAAGTAAAAATAGTGGCATGTAGGTCTTGATTTCAGGATCACGGTACTGTAAAAAAGTCATAGCACCAGTAACACGACTTACTGTAATTATGACAACGGGGGCAGAACACGTCTCGACATGCCGCCTATTCTATAAAAACAGGCCAAAATTGCATTAGTTGTGGCAACTATCGTTGCTACATCGCCACTAAATAACAAAAGGAAAAGGTGAAAGTAAGGGCAAAATTTTAATCTCAGAAACAGACAACAGTACAGTCATATGAATTTCATTAAAGATATCGATGAGAAAGATTTTCGTATATGTCTTCGAATGAGTTCCGAAGCATTTATTGAATTGTTGGATTTTGTGTAATAGTCGCAAGGGGATAATATTTCTTCATTTTTCTAAAAGTATTTGAAAGGCTTGATTGCGTGCATCTGATGTCTTCTTGGCGTTGCTCCGAACCGAATCTATGTCTGAGAACACGTCGCGACGTGTTGCGCGTACACGGCGGCACAAAAGCGACTAGACCGACAAATGGTTCGGTGCGCCGCCGTCCACACGATCGAATCGGTTCGGAACGCACCGCGTTCGATATGCAAGCGCTCCGATCCATCCGTACCGATACTAATAATAATAATATCCGGCGGATCGTGCGCCACACGATCGAATATGGTTAGTTCGGAGCGCACCATGTTCGTGGTCCGGCTCCAACCAAGTTCGATCGTCTGTGAATACTTTGAGTACGCACAAACGTGTGGACGCCTCGCAAGCGCTTGCGGATAATTCCCTTTGATTTGTGACCAAAAACCGACACATGACGCATGACGCTACAAGCGCTTGCAAACCTACGCAAACCAAGCAAATCGCTCTATACACACGTTTGAATTTGTGACGGCTTGTTGAGGTTTGCCAAGCGTGTGGATGCGGCATAATAACGGTGGCTGGACACCAAACAACAGTGCGTGGCAAAGCAGCTACGAGCCAGCCGTCAAGTGAAGGTCAACCCTTTAATCTCTTTAGGTAAGGTGTCTTTCTAAACATTATTATACGTACCTACCTACTTGTTGACCTTTTTTGCATATTGTACAAGTATCAAACGTTTATTTGAAACGCATTAGGTAATAAATATTCCTTTTAAAAGCTAATTTCTTAGCGCCTTGTTGTACACCGTTGTGTATATTCTCTGTGAGGTGCGTATAAGATAAAAAATTGCCTGGCAAGTGCGGGCAAAGCAGCTCCGAGCGGTTAAGATAAATCAGCGAACATAATAATTTCGTAAAAAATACTAATCTTTGGAAAATTTGTTGGATTATTGTTAAATCTGTTTAAATATAAAATAATATGACTATTAAAGGTACAAAATTGGACGGAGCAATTTTTCTCAATACGTTATTAAGCAAAAATCAAAAAAATATGTTTGAAATGGAAAATTTATTGGATTACTAAACAAAGCTGTGTATTGAATGATATAAAAACATATTAAAAAATAAAAATGGACGGAGCATTTTTTCAGTGGAAGTTATAGTGGAAAATGTTGGTAGTAAAAATTTGGGGTTCTCTGAAATGGAAAAAATGTTGGATTCTTTGACACACTTATTCTAACTAGTACATACGTACGTATACAGAAAGAATTTCAGCCTGAGGAAATATTCACAGAGAGTTATAAGCGATTTTCATGTTTTGGTAAAAATACCTATCTTCTCGTAACAAATTTTGTTGGATTATTGTACATCTGTAATCTGTATTACCTAACTTCAACACATGCCAAATTTCAGAGGCAGAGGAATTTTTCGGAATTCTCCATACAACAAATGTCCTCGTTGATTGGACACAAGTCCGCACACGAAGCGTTGCTGCAGCGAATCGTAGGAGACACCGCTTCGTTTGCGGACTTGTTTGAACATGTACGCCGTCGTATTGCTCTCGTCCTACGCGCGTATAACGATACGCTTACGATACGACGCCGTGTGCGAAGGCACTTACTGCCGTACTCAGAGATGTCAATTAACTCTTAATGACAATTAAATGTCTTTCCTTTTCTATTTAGCACTATACATAAGAAAGTGACAGCAAGAGACTTAATTGTAAAACGCATACTCGCGTTGTCGAGGCTACTACTGGCTGCCCATACATTGCGTTCACAAGCATCGCGCGAGTTTCGCGACGAATTCGTGGCGAATTCGTCCTCTTCTGGACAAGGTCTAAGTCTACCGTGCGTAGGACTTAATGCATCCAGGTAATTATTTGCTCCAGGTAAATTAAGTCTACCGGGGGTAAATATTCTCAGCAGTCACATAATATTACATCAGGACCGTTTTCTAGCAGCAGGTCTTGCTTTCACAACATTGATGTTGAGGGTGGTATGAAAAAGCCGATCAAAAAAGCAGCAACAAAATGCTAGTCAAGGCATGTTTGGCAAGGCATGTTTGTTTGGAAATTTGTTTAAACGCTATCGAAATTACAATGCATAGTAGATGAATGAGATGAGTAGAGCTAAAATGACCCATTATATACGAGTTAGTTTTACTTACGAGCTTTAGCAAAGGAATAGATAGAAACCGAGTTTTAATGGGTTTTTAACGCCGTGTTTTAAGCAGGGTTATCACATAGCCGTGTAGCTGTATCTGTATCTAATACTTTATCAACCTACAATTGGGTATGGCTCGTCCACAGTCATAGCGTATCCAGCTACGAGCACCCGGATCCGCAGTGCTCGGAGCGATATCGCATCGACAACATTTTTTGTTTTCATTTTCTCTCTTCTGAAGCAAGACTATACGGTGATCATTTTATTTTTGCTGTTTTTCCAGACATACCCATAGCTTGATCAATATATTTACCTAAGTATCCGTTTTAAAATTTTTAGGATCCCATAAAATCGGTGCATTTTTGTAAAGCTCGACTAAATTTAAAACTTTCATATCTGTCCACTCCATGATAAGAAGCTCGCACCGACGACGTACTCACTAGGTACATAAAGAACCGTGTCGCCGTCCACGTGCATACTGCGAGCCACCTTTGTGTTCTCAGCTCTCTGCGCTCCACACGCGAGCGGCTCGCAGCAGTCTCGCGCTTACGTACTCACTTGTTACAGTATCAGATACGTTACATCCTACATGGCTAGGTGATTAGTTCCTGATTCGCCGGATTCGTGAGTACCCTGCTTTACACTCTACTTTTCATTACATTCTGAAAAAATAAAATAATCCAATACAATAAGAAATAGTTCATTTTATTAAAAATTAACCCGTTATAGATACCTCTCTGTGACCGTGCTGTCGTCTGCATATCGAACAATTCCTGGCTTGAGCAGATCGTTAAAATGCAACAGGGAAAGGGTAGCAGAGAGAACGGAACCCTGAGGAACCGCGGCATCAATAGCCATGAGGTCAGAGGAACAGCCATCAATGACTACTCCCATTGTCCGTTCACTCAGGAAGTCTAATATCCAGACACAAAATTCAGCAGAGATGCTGTACGCTGATGGAAGCTAGCTTAGCAGGCTAACGTGCCAGACCCGGTCAAAGGCTTTCGAGATGTTAAGCGACACAGCAAGCGCTTCGCCATGCTTCTCGATTGCCTCGCCCCAACAATGTGTAACGTACACCAGAAGGTCCCCTGTGGAACGGCCCCGCAGAAAGCCATATTGGCATTCGCTGAGGTGGTCGTGGAATTCTAGATACGACAAAAGCTTTCTATTCAGTACCATTTTCATACCTTTACAGAGTATAGAGGTGATGGAAATTGCTCTGTAGTTGGTGGGGTCGGCACGATTCGGCACTGGCTGCACATTTGCAAGCTTCCAGTAGCCTAATTCACGTAACAAAACTTCAACGACATGCAAGCTATTTGAGCGCTGAAGTCACTTTACGTATTCACATATCAATTGCACGATTTTGTTTAAGTCGGTTTTGTATAAGCGTTTTCACGTGCATAAATCAAAGTTCGATCGCTGCCTCCGCGGTATTCACCTCAGAACAATAAGCTTTAGTTATTGTTCTGATGTATTCCTATTATTTTGACGTTTAGTTTGATCAAATATCAGCGACTACACGTAAATTAGACAATTTCCAAGTCGTTGGAAAAAAATAATAAACATTTCTGCATGTTTGTTAACAAAAATGTTTGAATTTGTTTGGTAGAATTGTAATGGCAACATTAAGTTTAAATAGTTGACAAATCGCTGAGTTACGATCCTATCGAGTAATCGTTCTATCGAAATGACAGGTGAATACGGATTTGTGCTCGGACCAAATATTACAATTTGGTCCGAGGATTTGTGACTGTTTTTCAATATGATGACTTCTAAACGTAAGCGACATTTTGACTATTACAAAATACGTGAATGAGGGCGTGTAACTTCTCGACCTAACCTATTTCTCTACCTTATAATACATACACACATCATCGCTGCCTTTACTTTAGCTTAACTTATTATCTAATTCTTAAAACTATTGTACCACTACATTTATTTTACCCTCTTGAGCACCGTAAAACCAGACACAATTGAAAATCAATTGTTTGTTTGACCTATTAAACAAAATTCAATTTTGTCGTTTACGTCTTATGAAATTCTTGAACGATGCCCCGCTAGGCCGACGGCGCGGGACCGGAGTGAACATCGCGCGCGAGCGGCAGTTGAAGAATTTGGATTTACATTACGTCTCGGTGACGAACGCCTGCGGTTAGAAATTGCCATCTCATTTTAATTAATCTGCCGTCGAGCTTTCTATTCGTAATATTTATTTCTTTTACATTTAATAAGTACCTACCTAGTTCTAAATTAAATAACACCAATAGTTAAAGTGTACGTGTGATAAACCCCGGATTGGGTAAGTGTTGTAAGACTGTTTACTGTAGGTACCTAGTTTTAAGTAGTTAGCTAATTGCTTTGTGCTTACCGTCACATCCCAATGTTAAATACTCATATAATTGATTTTAAGCTTTATGCATAATAAATGGTGTGAATCATTATATCAAACGTAGATCGTGTTATATTGTAACGTAAAGTGGATGTTGCAATTATAATCATTAAACCACCAACCCGCACTGAGGTGGCGTGGGGGGCTATGGCCCAATCTTCCTTTAAACTGTTTCCTAAGTGGGAAAGCCTGAGCCCAGCGCTGGGACGTCTAAAGGCTGATGATGATGATGATAAATTGTCTTCATTTACGTAGTTAAAGTAGGCTTTTACTACCTACCTACTTTGTCATGTAATTGTTGCTAAAATTGTTAAATCGAAGACAAGGTACAAATTATTGTTTTAATTCTGTCTTGATTGCCTCACCTTGACCGCTGCTTAGTGGAACTATACCTGAGCTTAGCATAGTAGCTAATAAGTGCTGTGATTGAGATGTTGCGGTCAAGGCGTTGGAACCAGGCAGTTCCTGAAATAGCCGATGTAATGTTTTAGGGTTTTTGCACCCTTTACTGAACTTGCTGCACGCAAGTTCGCTGCTGCCTACTCATCTCCGTGAGCGTCCGTGACCTATGAGACTTCCTCCGCCGCTTCACGCCATGCCGTTCCTGGAGTTGCTACTCATGCGCTGCGCTGGCCAGGATAGTACTACTAAAACTATAACATACGCTGAAATCTAATTAGTGTGCGAATCTACGCCCTGCTCTGCTGTACTATTATCCTACATTATATCAGTATAATCTTATAACTTTGTTGTTGGCTTTATTTACTACCTTCACTGACGTAAAAATGTCACACTATTTAACCTAATGTATCTACAATCTAATGGTTGTGTCTGGAGTTTTGTAGAGTGCGTAGTGTTTGTATGTTGATGGAACCTTAGCATAGCTTAATTCTATTTGCGGTGAATTTCAGTCAAGCAATGTAATATTATAATAAATACTATTAGGCCAGATCGTCTAGTGAACCCTCCGTTGTTAAACGCATTTAAGTAACTCAAGTTCTTTTCGTGAAAGTTTAGTAATTGGCTTAACCCTGTGTTAATTTATTTTCTCCTGACCTAATTACCTACCAGTCAATAAATAATATCCTAGATATGTGTAGCCTAGCAATGACTCCGTCTGAACTGTGACCTAAATCCTTCACAGCAGCTGCGGGGAAGATTTGTTAACCACTCAAAAAAAATCAGATGATAGCTTAGCTTGCAGGTATTATTTATTTATTAACAATAGCATGATACATAAAAAATCTTGTGCAATTTACGAGCCCCTCCGCCGCTCCATAGCGTACTATACATCTCATTGTTTAGTTATAGTTCCGTCACATTGGCTTTAATTTATACTTTATAGAGAGTCTACACAACTTCCAACTTAATTTCATCTTATATTATGAACTATGTGTAGCTTTTAAATTCTTATTATTCCACATAAATCAATAGAGTTTATCTCAAGGTTTGCTATCATCCACATATCCTTTTCACATTAAGAACTTAATTATTCAATTCAATAACTCATGTCTTATGATATCAATTATTGAACAGAGGTGGGAAGCCAGCATTCAACAGGACCCACTTATTTCTCTGATTATTGTGTCTAAAGATATTACAATGTAACATTAACTGACTGTTCTTTTGTCTTATTAGAAAATTAATATTCAGTTCTATAAAGGGTGGATAATTTATTCAAAGCCCACTTCAGGCAGTGGCTAAAATAGAATGCTATTAATACAGGTAAAATTACTTTTATTTACTCTTAGTATTTATTATACAGGTCGTATAAAGTAGCAATATAACTACATTGGATTGGCTGCATTGGTAGATTATCACATCTTAAGTTTATTAAAGGATGTTTGATTTATTCAATATCCTACTCATTTAGGAAGTGAACTGAAATAGAATACTATCATTTGAAGTAAAATAACTTTGGTTTACTCTTAGTGTTTATTATACAGATCTTATAAAGTACCAATATAACTACATTGTATGGGCTGCATTGGCAGATTATCACATCTTAAGTTTATTAAAGGATGTTTGATTTATTCAATATCCTACTCATTTAGGAAGTGAACTTAAATAGAATACTATCATTTGAAGTAAAATTACTTTGGTTTACTCTTAGTGCTTATTTTACAGATATTATAAAGTACAAATATAACTACATTGTATGGGCTGCATTGGCAGATTATCACATCTTAAGTTTATTAAAAGATGTTTGATTTATTCAATATCCTTAACTTTTAGGAAGTGAACTTAAGTTAATTATTTTCCATTAACTTCCACCCCTGTCTTTCAGACTGGGTGAGTATTTTATAGCCTACTAAATCATAGTAAAGTAGTATATTTTTAGTAGGTAGTAAATCAGGTAATTATCCCTGTTAATAATTGAATCAATTATATTTAGAAGTTATCCTTTACTCACTTTAATAGGTAAAAAAGCAGACTGTACTAGGTATTAGTCTGATTGATTTAGATTGTTCCCATCAAATATTTCTATGTTTCATATTATTAGAAGTAAGTACATAACTTATTAGGTCTTTGACCATTAAGGTGAATTCAAATGGTATAAGTAGACTGTACTATCAGGCTAATTAGTAGGTTGTTATCAATCAATTATTTCTATGTTTCATAATAGTAGGAGCTCATAGCTTGTAAGGTCTTTTCCCATTAAGGTGGATTCGCAGCTTCAACGAATTAACCTAGGTTCTAAACTGGTTTTAGTTGTTTAGTATCAGCTTATATCTTACCAATAGGTATCGGATGTATATTTATAATACTTCGAAGAGTGTAGCTATATTAAGGCCGTATTGTACCCCAGGGAAAGCTAAAAAGCCTGTTTGGTCATTTCAGTATTAGAAATCACACATCACAGTACAGCTATGCTTATTTGCTATAACTTTTAGTATTTTTCTTGTAATAGGAAACCAGTCTAGACTTTTAGGTACTCCAAAGTAATGATGGTACAATATTATCACACTTCTGCTAATTATTTAAAATGAATAGTTAATTGGTAACAACTTTAGGAAAACAATTAGAATTTTATTGGCCTACGGTAACAGATTACATGCCTAGATAGGTCCCTACAGCGCTCCTAACCCACGTCACTTCATCGTAATTTCTATTTAGCACCGTAACTTAATTATCCCTACCATATTAGTCTGAATTAATCCAGCCTGGCCCCGCGGCCCACGTACCTAGTTTGTGTACGCACAGCGTGCATACACCTCTTGCCGCCCTCAACTACCTAACAATATATGAGACGTCTACCTACCCTACAGTACGTTTTCGACCAGCGTCCGTCCCCTCGTCAGTCTAGACAAATTCCACTCTCAAAGACAACCTCCACTCGGTCTTAGATCGGCTTTCGCCTTATCTTTTCCAAGCACATCCAGTTAGATCCGGCTTTACTTTCAACAAAGTATGGAGGTTGACCTAAGACGGAAACTGCCCTCCTCTGACGAGGTTCCAAGCACTACCAGAAAACCTCTTACATTTTGTCGAACTAACAGTCCCTATTTGTATACCTTTGCAATCTAGGCCCAAGCCACATTTAACTTAATTTCGTGGTGAGTTGTGTGAGTCGCATTGCCCCTGAAAGCAACTGACCCCTAAGCTGACTATCCGTCGGGCCAGGAATACCCAGTGTGTCAACCTAACACTACCCTGTGTGTAAGAAGACGGGACGGTCTTTGCCCGGGATATACGTGCCCGTCTCCAGCTAATTGGTGTCTGACCTATCTTCAATTTTCACTAGGGAGACAACTGTGTCTCCCCCGTTACTCTCTCGAAGATAGTGTATTATTTAGCGTTGTAATAGATAACGCCGGCATTATTAAATACAGTCAAATGCCTCCAGACCGAAGTCCGTTGAAATCATATTAGTTTTGTTGCCACCGTTACGCGTATCTGCTAATATGATCCAGAATACTTCATTCTGTTAATTATTCGAGTTGCGATAACAAGAATTTTACTTTAATAATCACTTCTATTTCACAACCAATGTTAGTTAATATCACAACTCGAATATCACTTAGCGCGCTAAAATGGCTCGGACGCTTGTTTTCACGTATGAGTTTGTTACCGCCACTCGTAAATCGGACCGCGCCTCCGACGCCCTACAATTGAATGCCCCTCCGCCCTACCATGACGCCAACATCTTTTCAAAACCGCGCCACTTCGCCCGACATTCGCCCGCGCAAATCCATTTCCCTAGCCTTCAACCAATCGCTAGCTGTTTAGCCAATGCGCCTCGCCTTCACGTCTCTTATCATTTGTTATATGCGAACTTCGTGTTGCGCCACGTGGAGATAACATCTTCCTTCTCTTTCTATCTTTTTCTCAACCTCTCGCTCGCTCATTGCCGCCGTCCGCCACGTAATTCTAAAGTTTTTCCTTAATCCAACCAAATCTCTTTAGATAGCCAATATTACATGTTTGAACATCTAGATGTAGCCTTCCATCAACAATTCCTTCTCAATAACCACCCACTTAAGCCAATAATTCTGTATTTTGTGAAATTATAAAAAGTTCCGTATTCCGACCATAGGTGGCGCTTCCCTGTCGCAAGGGACACGTTAGCCAACCCCATCATTCTAATCCATTGCCAACCTAACAATCCTACGCGAAACTCAAGTAAATAACGCACGCTAGACGGCGCCTATGTCGCAAGGGGCACACGGAACAGTCCCCGCGAAATTCAAAATAATGATAAGGCCCTAGTCCATTGACACCTTCTTACTACCTTTAACGTAAAGCCTCTTGTCCACATGCCCCTTATTTTAAACTAGTTTATTTTTCCCTTTTCATGCTTATTATATTAATGGTGCTACGCATTAATATTAATTTTAGTGCTACTCCCATACATTCCTTACTAACGGACGGATACCATTCATTCTGTACCGTTACAGGCGGAAGACTGAGGAACCGCTCTAGTAAGAAGAGAAATGCGGTAAAGACGCGTTAGAACCGGGGACAATTCAGGCGCACAGACCCTAAGTAGTCTGGCTGGAATCCCGTCCGGGCCGCTGGCCTTATTCACGTCCAGATTTTGCAAAGCTTTTCTTACCTCTTTGGTGTGAATGGTGAAACTTGGCATAGAAGCACCACAGTGAGACAAAGTTGGTGGATTGATAGCGTGCGTTTGAATCGCTATAAAAGTAGCAGAGTCTAAAGTAATTACAGAAAGTGTGTACCATATTCTTGCTATCAAGGGACTTACTATCGATACCACCTTATGATTAATAGGAACCAATAAAACAGTATTAACATTTCCGGTAATTAAAGTTATCAATCAATCTTATTATTAATTTGTACTCTAATTTATTAAACAATAGATTACAATCTGATATCGTCATCGACATATTTGAATAATGAATAGTGTTTGCCCTCTGAACAACGGGCGTCATGTAGGTATACCTACAGAGTATTTGTTAAGGTAATCCTGAAACTTGAAAATGCATCATTAGGGGTGGATTAGATAAAAAATCATGACTTACGCCAGACTTTTGGATACTTTGATGATTTATTGTTGATGATTTTTATGTAAACAAGTTTCATGGGTTAGATAATTGTTGCGAAAGTGGAAAAGTTATTTTAATTTATTCTTCATTTTCATTTACTTCCAGTTCTCTGAGCAGATTAAAACAATCTCACAAAAAATCATCATCAGCCAGAAGACGTCCACTGCTGGACAAAGGCCTCCCCCAAGGATCACAAAAAATATAATTACTTAATTAAAAAAAACACTATGTGCCATTTTGTATATTAAATTGGTACAGCATATCTAAAAGTGACAGGCTCAGTGGGCAAGTCTTCATAGTATTTGGTATTGCATTTGCTCCAGTCGTCTTTGACCAGTTTCCCACCAATCAAGCCGAGCTGTTCCAGCGGTCGCAACGCTAACTCTTTGGAGACGTCGTTCAGGGTTGGGTTTCTTGATAAAATCCACACGTAAACTGAAACGGGAAAAATAAATAGTTACCTATTAAGTTATGATGAAGATTTTTTAGTTTTACGGCTGATATTAATAATCAATCTTTCCGTCTATGATTTTGTAGAGATTTGGTAAATTTTCTAACTCTAGTAGGCAAAACAACGGATATATTTAGTACTTATATTTAGTACTTATATTTAGTACTTATATTAATTCAACCGTGTCGCGTAGCGGTAAAACAATACTACCACCCACTCTGTTCCCTAGGGTTGATAGCGGCGATGGGCTCACTACCTGTCACGCTGAGCACATGTGCAGTCGCTTTGGTGAAAAGTGAACTATGGCACAGGACTGCTTTTGCGGTCCTCATTGCCTAGTCTCTGACTAACACTTCGGGAATAAAAGTCGTGATTATATTTATGTACGAGTATGTAGGTTTGAAAGAATTTGTGAATCATTTGTTTATAAATATTTTTCATCGAATTTGGCTCCAGTATAACTACGCCCTGCGCGCTTTAGATCTTAATATTCTTAGCTTTGTGATTTTTTTTCTCTTTATTATTGTTTATTGAGTGTTAATTTTGTACGTCTTGTTTTCTAAATTGTTAAAAAACAAAGGAAAATCTAATAAAAAAAACCTTTTCAAAAGTTGACTAAATGTAAGTAAAATAGAATTCAATAAAATTGACTTGAATTTAATTTAATAGAATTTAATTGTATTTAATGTGGTACTTACTGAAATGTTTGTTGATCAGAGGGCTATACTGGCAGGTATAAGCAGTCGCATAGTACTTGTAGTTGGTAGCCAGCACTTGGAAACGATACTTTCTTGTTTTCACTGAAAATATGAAAAACCATGACATCACATAAAGCAGATCAGTATGCTCGTCGTGTCTTTTTTTGAATTGCAGTTTGCTCACAACAAAATTTGCGTTCAGTTTTATATTTGTACTTAAAATGGTGCCTGAATGAACATTATCACTCCATTCTGTTCCAACATAACAATAAGAGAAGAAGTAACCGGTATGACATGTATTCAATACTCTAAAGAATCGAAGTATATAATCAATCGCACAACGAATGGTAAGTTAGCCAAATAAGAAAATATTAAAAATAACAAAAGAACTATTTTATGTAGTAGTTGGTAAGTACCCTAAACCGACAGACAAGCATCTATGAAGAATATTATGAGAGTAGCAAAAGTAAAAAGAATGTGTCTGAATCGCAGCAAATAGAAAGCCAATGGCGTAGTAACTACCTATTACTCAATGTGTTGCTGTGGTGTCTGCCTACCCCTCAGGAAATAGATAAATAAGGTGGTAATCTGTATAGGTACTATTTAAGTTCCTTTGTCGATACTCACATCTTCTCGGTGCGTTCTCAAACTCGAATTTCAATTCAAAATCAGCTCCAGAAGACTGGGGTGAAATATATGAGACCTTCGCTATACTGTATCTGTGGAACAGGCCTCTGTCAACCCTGGACTGGTTGAAGGAGAGAGTTGGGTAGCTACCGACGCTTGGGCCAAACTTTAACTCGATGGTGGAGCAATTGGCCTTCTTTTGGCCATCGCTGGAGTAGTGGTAAGACTGATACCAATTTCCATGGAACTGTAAAGGTATGTTAATCAGGTATGTTAAAAGTGTGATGAATAGGCTGCCGTGGCTTTTATTCAACCCGACGAATTTCATTAGCTCTATTTATTTTTTTACTTTGAAAGCCATAGATAAGAGCCACGGTAGCTTAATTTGAAAAGCACCTTACCCGGAATATCAGAAAGGTGCAATTTCGAATCTTGCACTTGAAATTTACTTTAAAATTTTCCAATTTGTAATTTTTTTGTTCGCAACAAAATTAGCGATAAAATTATATAAAAAATATTTATAACATTATGGTAAAAAAATACTCCACAGTACTTATACCTACATCAGCTAAATCGAAGTCTGCCGTCACTGTCACGTTCTCCGGGCATTTGCCGGGCAAAGTGAAATAAGCACTAACACTGCTCCAGGCACAGAACAACAACAATATAATTTTTAACATCTTCACTTCGATGTGAACGCGTCGAATGTGAATCTCTTATAAATACAGATGAAAACACTGTACCAATCAAATCTGAGGTTATCATGGACATGTCAACGGCATCGTATCAATTATAATTTATTGTTCGTTAAGAGGAATTATCCCACACGACAACTTCTTAGAATTGTTTTTATTATTAAGAATCTCAGAGAATTTCGATAGCTCGTGGTTAAGCCATTGTCGTATTTCCTGATGGGTGACTAAATCATGATCTTAAACATCTCCGTGCTTCGGAAAAATATATCCAACTAGCGGCCGCTTGCGGTTTCACCTGCGTGGTTCCCGTTCCCGTGCAAATATCTGGATAAAAAGTATCATATGTGCTAATCCAGGTTATAAACTATCTGTATGTTGAATTTCATCTTGTTTTTACGTGAAAGAGTAACAAACATCCATCCATACTTACAAACTTTCGCGTTTATAATATTAGTAGGATGAACGTTATGAACTTTGAAATTAGTTCATTTGTCATTATATGAAATGATACGAACCCTGTTTGAATACAATCTAGTCATTTAAAAAGGCAGAGTACCTTACAGATACCGACCTATTTCATTAACTATTACTTTTTCTTTGATTTTTATTTAATTTTTCAGACTTAATAATTCTTGAAGAACACTGACCATTCCATTATTATCTTTAGATATCTTATCTTTATTAGCAAAGTTATTGACGTGTTTATTATCACACGTTTCACACTAAATCACTCTGTTACTGTTAACAGGAAGTGGTACTAACTTTTATGTTAAATACATGTTTTATATACCTACTGTACCTCTTAGTGCTCTTATTTTCTTTAGCTCTTCTGTGAATATTATCTGAATACGATGAAACATAAAGAAAAACATTACTTAAGGCGAAACCATCTTGTTCATGTAAGGATGTATTAATAACACGATCATTTAAAAAAAACACAATAAGTTCAACCTATTGATTATTACCAAAAAATATTAATTAGAAAAATCCTCATAGGTAGAAATACTAGTATTTGACCCCGGCTTCGTTACGTGGCAATCTATGTGAACAAAGCCGGAGTCCAAAGCATTCCTAGCTATCAATGACAACACCAAAATAGAAACAATCATTAATCATTAAAAAAAAATTTGATAATTCTAAAAAACATATAAGTAGTATTTCTATCTATATGTAAACCTAACTCTTGCTGATTATGTCCTATTTGAAAGAAAAAAGATAACACTTCTTTTTTCTTCTTTAAAAAAATACGACTTCCTTTTCCACTGTAGGAACATTGGTCACACTCTATAAATATCCAATGGACGTGTAAAAGAAGGAAGGAAGCACCATCTTATTACATGCAATAGAGCTTGCACAGCAGAGGCAGATTTGGAGCTCCTCTGTAAGTAAAGCTGTTGAAACTCTTGAGGAAAATCGTTAACAAGACCTCTATGCCTGCTTCAAAAGACCTAATGCAAACCTATTCCTATAATTACAACTCTCTAGACCAGTTGGACTAACAGGTTCTTAAAACCAAGTTTCGCTTTACGTAACTAACAAGGTTCGCCGTTGACGGACGAATTAAGGAGGACATCACCATTATAGGAAACCCTACACAGGCAATTTGCAAAGCAATTTTAATGTAAGTCGCCTTTATAAACAGGGGTCATCTCATTGGATAATTAAAGCGTGGGAGGCGCGAGCGCATCACTCGCCACTACACATTCGTACAAGTGACATCGTTTCTTCAAAATAAAACATGACAAAATTATTTGCCTATACACTTGTTTTTATGTTTATATGGACGACCGTGTTAGGGGCGGAGTTCACATTGCCCGGTGAATGTCCAAATGTGAAACTGCAGGAAAACCTCGATCATACTAAGGTAAGGTGACAGTTGACTATGGTGAAAAACAATTATTATTTTTATACTGCTTTCGCGAGTAATATATTTAAAATCAAAAATTGTTTATCAATGTACGCGCGTTTTTTACATTTACGAGTAAATTATAATCTTAGTGGCACGTATTGGGAGAGGCTTAAGTCCAACAGTGGACTTACACGGGTTGATTATGATGATAATGATGATGATTATAATTTATAACGCTTCGTACCATTTAGTTAGAGGGTCCGTGTCATAGAAATACTTACTGAGGAATATCTTAGTCTTTACGTCTTAGTAAATTGGCTATTTGACAGTTGTAACAATAAAATATGAAATATATCGGATATAGTAGTTTATAATTTAACGTACTTATCCCGTAGTTATTTTTATTAAGATAATTTCTAAATATTTTATTTTTACAAAATAAATTTGCAATGTTTTATCTGTGGATAACTGCACGAAACACGGGCGGCCATGAGTGCGCTTCGTGTGACGTCACATTTCACAAATAAACAAAAACTATCTATCCGGTTTCAAGATAAAATTTCTATGTTTAGTGAAATGTGACGTCACAGGGCAAAATGTCACGTGACCAACCGTTTTCGCGCAAATATAATATAAATGAAGAAAAATATGTTTTTTTTTTTCTATTAAATAAAGCTTCTTCGAGAATTAAATTATTGTACGGGGTATATAATAAACTTTGTAATTTTTAAAATACTTTTTCAAAAACTGTCAAGTAGCCAATTGTGTTTCATATAAACATATTCAGTTAAGATATACAAAAAAGACCTATAGACTCTTACTAGACTTATTCGTCAACTGGCAAGTGTGGAAGCTAACATTAACCAATAACTCAAAATAAAGAAATGACGTAAGCTCATAAATATTTACTGATTACTGATTGAACAATTTTAATAATTCTTTATCACAGTTTTCATTACACTTATTCTTGTTTAATGATCTAGATTGCAATCATAAAAATTAAAGCTACGACTCTCAATTTTAAGTACCGACATAAAAATAAAGATTAAATTTAAAGCAAACAACAGGTATATATTAAATTTAATAACATCAATTCCTTTGTTGTAAACAAATAACACTTAGCAGGGTTGGTTGGGCTAAAATAATAAGAAAAAATAAACTCGAGTAGTACCTAATAGTAGTAATATGTTTATTCAATTTAGTGTTTGCATGGTCAAATCAATTAAATATTTATGTTTATGACCAGACTAGGTACCTACATACTCTGTTTCGAACTATGTGAAAATTTTCGCCATCGAGCAAGGGGTGTTACGCGGACAGTTGGGACCGCTAGTAGGATATAAAACTCATGGACGTAGTAATTACATCATGTCTGCAAATTTTGATTTTTTTCAATAAAAGGCTTTTTGTATGAGGGTAAGTTTCAATTTTAAAAAAAGATATTTTTTTTCCAGTTTTCAGGCGTTTGGTACAACGTTGCCAGCTACTCCAGTGATGGCCGCCCGATCTACGACTGTGCCACCTTGGACTTCCAAGAAGACAACATGGGCTACACCCTGAGAGAAACCTACGTGAACGTAGACCAAGGGAACCGCACTCAGAAGTCGTACCTTGCCAGGGTAGACCCGACCTTCGATGCTGGCAATAAAGCACAGTTCATAGTGAGCCATGAAGATGGAGGTTTGTAAAGTCTTGAAATTGTCTATACTTAATCCTACTAATATTATAAACGCGAAAGTTTGTAAGTGTGGATGGATGTTTGTTACTCTTTCACGTAAAAACTACTGAATGGATTTAGATGAAACTCGGCATACAGATAGTTTATAACCTAGATGGACACATAGGATACTTTTTATTCCGATATTCCCACGAGAACGGGAACCACGCGGGTGAAACCGCGAGCGGCCGCTAGTGTCTAAATAAATAAATAAATACTAAAGTCAATTCGGTGCGGACAAATGCTAATCTTCTAAAATAGGAAAAAAAGTCTTATGTCTTATATAATAAATAAAAATCAAATGCTACGAATGTATGTTTGGGCATCACTTCAGCATCATCACTTCTGCATCTAAGTATATGGCTAATTCTTTTTAGGGTTTCGTAGCCAAATGGCAAAAAAGGGAACCCTTATGGATTCGTCATGTCTGTCTGTCTGTCCGTCCGTATGTCACAGGCACTTTTTCCGAAACTATAAGAACTATATTGTTGAAACTTTGTATGTAGATGTATTCTGTGAACCGCATTAAGATTTTCACACAAAAATAGAAAAAAAAACAATAAATATTGGGGGTTACCCATACTTACAACTGAAACTCAATTTTTTTTTTCATCTAACCCATCCGTGTGGGGGTCTTCAAAAATGATATTGAGCTTTTTAATATCATTTTTTTGTAATCTGAATAGTTGCGCGAGAGACACTTCCAAAGTATTAAAATGTGTGTTCCCTCCCCCCCCCCCCCCTCCCTGTAACTTCTAAAATAAGAGAATGATAAAACTAAAAAATATATGATGTACATTACCATGCAAACTTCCACCGAAAATTGGTTTGAACGAAATCTAGTTAGTAGTTTTTTTTTTATACGTCATAAATTAATTAATTTAAAAAATACACTATTATTAAAACATCAATCAATGTTACAACGACCTACAAGAATTTTTATATGATGTTACTTGCTGCTACGGAACTCTTCATGGGCGAGTCCGAATCGCACTTGGCCGGTTTTTTTTTGTTGTGTTTGTAATTGTCAGGATTGTATGATTTTTATTCAATCATCTCGGGTACAAGGTGTTCATGTGGACGAAGTCACGAGTGGGCCGTTAGTTTATTATAAAATACTGTATTTTACTTTTATACTGACTCTCACGCTGTAAAACTGTATCTACCTTGCACCAGCTAACTGATGAACGCACACAAATTAGTCATCATCATTTTTAGCAATGTTGGGGACTGGCCATCCCATTCGGACAACGAAAAATGGGCACAGAGGCCACAGCCCATCACTTTGACCAAAGTGCGAGATGATGGGTTTTAAGGACAACATGAAAACGTTTGCATTATTTTTGTTCCCGTTCCCGTGGGAATATCTGTTAATCCAGGTTATAAACTATCTGTATGCCGAATTTCATCCAAATCCATTCAGTTGTTTTTATGTGAAAGAGTAACAAACATCCATCCATACTTACAAACTTTCGCGTTTATAATATAAGTAGGATTTGTTAGGATAAATAAAAGTATAATTTATACATCACAAGGTATAACTGGACTTAGAGGCTGATTGATATTTCACCATGAACCGAAAGACGTCCGCTGCTGGACAAAAACCTCCAACAAGGAACTCCGGTCTTGTGCTGCTAGCATCCAGCGGCTACCCGCGACCTTCAGCTGATCGTTTTACCACATTCTTGGAGGCCTGCCTACACTGCGATTGAAACTTGACTCAATTTAATTATATTATTTAATTATTTCAGATAAAGTTCTTCAATTCCCATTCTTCATATTGTCTACTAACTACGACGATTTTGCCATTGCTTACACCTGCAAGACCTTGAAGAAGAAGCAGCGTACACACTATGGTAATTTTTGTAATTCTTAGAAATAAAATAATTACCACTTATGAATATGTTAAAATAGGTAAGTTTTTCTATATAAATCCCACGCAAATGTCTCCACTCCACCTGATATTGCGGAAGTGGAGTGCAGGCATGAGGGCAGTTGTGATGTAGCGTTAGAGACGTAGCATAACTCACCCTCGCCCTGCCAACCCAAAAAGTGCCTTTTCACGTCCCGTTTGTAGGACCAAGACTCAATAACTGAAATCTAGTACCTAATACTGACATGGTATCCACTCAGCATAATGTCGGGTACCAAAGCTTAATATAGTTTCTCTAACTTCCAGTGTTCACTTGGGTCCTCTCGCGTGTCAAGGAGGCTTTGAAAGGTGACACTCTGCAGAAGGTGGACACAGCTCTCGCCAAATACACAGAGCTGACTGAACACAAGCAGTCCTTTGTGTACAAGGACTTCTCGCCAGCCAGCTGCGAATACACCAACAAGTTTGAGAGCGACTTCTTTACCAGCAACTTTTGGTGATGACTTCACTTGAATGGACTAGATTGTAAATTAGCGGAATATTTATTTTTTGTAAGAAAAAAATGCACTTGTCTTTTATTTTCTGGCATTTGCCCGCGACTTTGAACGCGAGGACTACGGACTGTTATCCCACATGAACGTTTTACCGAGATAAAAAGGAGGCTAAGTACTTTTACCTACCCCTGAATCCAACCCAGGAGGATACCCTTAAATGCATAATGTTAACTCTTAAATTTCCTTCAAGGAAATACCCCAAAGTTACCAAACTCATAACTTAAGCTTTTTTTTAATTATCAATGCTAAATCAGAAAAAAAATCAAAATTCCTTCAAAAACAAAAAATCTCAAAAAGAAAATTTTCGACCAAAAACTCAAAATTTAAAATCATTTTAAAACTTTCAATTATCATAAATCCGGCTTAAAAACTTACAAAAATCAACTTTTCGGCAAATTTTTCATAACAAAATTTCGTATAAAATCAATTTTAAAAACCTAACCTAACCCTAACCTAAACTCGAAATGGCATCTGCCGATAGACGCCAATCTCGTGACGGACCACCTGAGCGGAGTGCCACGCCCATCCTGATTACTCAGAGGCAGGAGAAGGTGCGAGATGTGCCGACGTTCATGGAGGTGGTCGGCCATCTCTGCTACCAAATCAGGAGGGTGGTGACCGCCGGAAAATCCGTCATAAAAGCGCACAAAGAATTGATCGTAGATGCAGCTAATGAAATAGAGAACTGCCTGGAGCTGCTTCCCCCTTTGTGTTTGCCAACCGAACAACTAAGCGACCAAAGTGTAAGGGAGCTTAGCCATAAATTGGACAACGGCATGGACGCGGTCCTCAGCGTTCAAAATGAGATGGCAACCGAGGTCCAACGCGAGGTCTCTCAGAAGGTCGATGAGCTTCTGAGACAGGGGGAGAGACTCGAGGACCTCGTGCGCTTCTCCGGCAATATGCTGACGGCCGCCCTAAAGGACCAGCAACGACATCCGCTGGCCCATAGCTCCATGTCCGAAGTCCAAGCCGCGCCAATCGCACCCAAAATCCCAACCTATGCTAGCGTTACTGCTAAGCCAGTGCCCCCAACACCACAAACCCACCCTGCCATTATAGTCAGCTCCTACGACTGCACCTTAAAACCCCCCGAAGTGATGTCTCTTTGGAAAAAGGAGATATCCTTCCGGAAATGTAAGTACGCTCCGGTGAAAATTCTACCCATCCCGAATTTCAAACTGAGATTGGAATTTGAACAAAAGGAGCAGTGCGAGGAGACGATAGCCCGTCATACGCAGAGTCCTAATTTCGCCGCTGAAAAGGCGAAGCAACGACCACTACTGCTCATATTGAAGGGAGTCTCCAAAGACGTGACCCGCGACGAGCTAGTGGAGGTCCTTGTGACGCAAAATGACGTCGGCATCTCCCGCATTTGCTTCCTAACGACCAACAGGAACCCGGCGCTGTACAACGCGGTTGTAGAGGTAACCCCCGAGATGCGGAAGACCATCCTCGCTCTCGGGAAACTCAACGTGAACCATAGTAGGGTCCACGTTGAGGACTTCAGCCGCTTTGTACAGTGCCATCAGTGCCTGCAGTTTGGGCACACGAAGGCCAAATGTAAGGCGGAGAGGAAACCCTGTGCCCATTGCGCTAGCCCGGGACACCAGTTCGCTGAGTGCCCAAACAAATCAGAAAAGGCGAAATGCTACAATTGTGCAGCACACAATCAGAGCATGGGCACCAGGGTCGACTCCGGACATAACGCCACGAATGGCCGCGAGTGCCCCCGCATCAAGTCTATTACGGTAACTAGACATCAAAATTCAAAATTTCAACAATTGTTGTGTAACTAAATTAAATAAATCATTAAAACTTTAAATTAACATGCAAAATAAATCTAATAAAACAAATTTTAAAAATTAATTTAAACTATAATAACCAAAATTATCTAAACAACATAAAATTAAATTAAATCCATTAAACAACAGAACTAACTTAAAATACTTAAATAATAAAATTCTCTAGTATATAACTTCATTTAACATTATAAATATAAAAACAAATAAAAATACAACTTTAAAACACCATGATTCAAAAAATTACCAAGCTCACAACAAAACCTATTAGATTAGCTAATTTTTTTAAAGAATTCACTCTCAAAAATGTTTTAACTAAAACAAATCGGCAAATTTATTAAATAATTCTATAAAATCCAAACTTGCTGTAAGGATGGGAGCGGAACGGTGGAATTGTTAGAAAACCTTTTTCACCTAAAGATCCGCTACTCATGGGAATTATCACACGATTGTCCTTGGAACAATTCATTGACAAAGTATTATTTTCAAAGTCTAAAATCGCTTTATATTTGTGCAAAAAATCTCTACCTATTATTCCCTGTTGCTTGCATGGTAGGTAATCGATCACATAAAACTTGTGTTCGAATACCTGCCCATTTATGTTAAGTATAACATAAGCATAACCGATTGATTGTACTTTGCCCCCTATTCCATTAATGTGGATGTGTTCGTTATGTAGTGGCACGTTCCATCTTTGTACTGTTTCATATTTCAACGCCGACATCGATGCTCCTGAATCTACTAGAAAACTATATTTAGAATCTTCAACTAACAGTTCCACTGAACTGCTGTAATCACATGCTAATATATAATTATTATCGAAAAAACTGCATTGGCTCATTATTTGCTACATTTGAATTATGATCCGAATTTGAAGTGGATGCATGACCTGACTCCAAAAAATGTAAATCTCTGTCATTATCCATATAATGTACATTATGACCACGATTATAAGCACGGCTTTTGCCGCTGCGATAAGTCCGCACCTGCCTATAACTATTGCCCCCGCGCGGTTGACTCGAAGCTTGGCCCCTTGTAGTTCGATTAACTGAAAAATGTGCATGGTTATTACCTCGCGAAAATGGCATATGTGGGTGCCCCATTTGCCTGGCAAAGTTACCTCTCTTGTTACCTCGGAAATATCTACTGGCAGTTGGTCGTCCACGATACCCAAAATAAACCGTGGGCTCCGGATTCTGACGACTGCATGACGCTTCTTCGTCCTTCGCTGCCCTTATAGTATCTTTTAATGACGAAAAATTGCGCGCTGATAATATCGTACTTAGTTGCCGATTTCGCAAACCGTCGGTGAAGCTTTTAATAGCCAGCTTTTCGTTCAAAGGTCTTAATATTTTGTATGCGTCTTGATTATCGTCAGCTTGCGATATCGTCAAGTTTACGAACAACTCTTCGATTTTCCTTCCGTAATTTTCTAGAGAATTACCGTTCTGTCTCACCATAACTAACTCATTATGAATAGAAGTGCTTGATTTCTTTGTAAGTAAATGATCTCGCATGTCCCGAACTAACGACTCACACGTATCATATGACGATGATAATCGTAACTTGGCACTTTCATTTAATCGTGTTTTTATAACAAATCGTATCAACATATTTTTACCGTCATTATTGAGCGTAGAGCTATACAGCTCTATAGCGTCAATAAGGTTTTTAGTGACACTCTCATCACCTGTCATCACCGGGATCAATGAAACCGCAGTTTTGAAATCAAACGCTGCCATTGTAATCTCACTTTCGCTTACGACTGTGCACTCAGAAATGTAACTTTTCGAACAAAAAGTTTCTATTTGTTCATATGTTTCTTTAATTAAATCGCAAAATGATTGCAAGTCCTTTAAAACTTTACCATCTATTTGTTTATTTTCTACTTGCTCTAAAATTAATAACATACATTCCTCGAAACGCTTACGTAATTGAATAGCCTCATTTAATTTCTGTTCTAATATACTCTTAGTTCTTCTAGGGTAACTTAATTTTAACAAATTATCTTTTATATTCTTAAGCTTGGCACAAATATCTTTAATGTTATCAGCCATGAAACCATTTTGTTAATAAATTTTGTTTCACTATAAAATTTAACAAGTTACACAAAGAAAACGTTACACATTATATTGTACTTACGTGTAATCTTAATATTGCAAATTTAAAGTATTGATTATAATTTTTATTTTCCAAGCTAGACTAAAAAATAATATCTTATAATTAGTAGAAATTCAAGTTCATATAGATTCACACGGAGTTTCTATGTACGTTATGCACTTTAAAATACACTTAAAACTTTCTTGCCGTTTCACTGCATTTTGCACACTATCACTATTTGCACTCACTTGTACCCGGAGCTGGGCGCTGCTGACACTCGTAACAAACACGAGCCTCCTGGATTGGTCGTCGAAATGAACGCCTCAGGGATTGCGCCAACACCGCATTCTGGATCCATCCATGATGACACCGTCTATACATTATGTAGAGACCGAAAAGTCCCGCAATAGCTATCATAGTGCAGATGAGTACCAGGACAATGCTGATATTTGAGAGGTGGTACTCTTGGCTGTTCGAACCAACGGCATTCTGGTTTATGAATACCTCGTCTTTCTGAACATTTTTAATACTTGAATAACATAATATTCACAAAAAAATATACTCGCGCCGCCGAACGCCGAACTCCGGCTCGGATGGCAGGGTCGCCATGTAAGGATGGGAGCTCGGGATTACTAAGTAAACAAGTTCAATCTCTCAGGTCTGATTTATTACTGAATCTCTGTTACCAAAAACACGTTATTATAAACGTACATACTTAATACATACACCACATTGCTAAACCTTTAATATAATTCAAATTTAAATTCAAATTCATTAAAAATCATAAATTAAAATCATATACCTAAAATACATGTTCCAAATAACTTAAAACTAAAAAGAGATTAAATAAAATCAACCCATCTTAAAAAATGACAATTAATCAGAATAATTATCATCATTAAAACTTATGAAATCCCAAAATTTATTTTCCTCCCTACTCTTATTTTTTTTTTTCCTCTTCATCCTTTTTCTTTCAATTCTAAGCGACCCGCAATTCTTTAGAAGTGGACCTTAAGTCCACTTAAAATTAAATAAAAATTGGCACTCAATTCCAAATTTCCGTTCCCCCCCCCCCCCCTAAATTCCCTAAATTATATCCCAATTCCCACAAATTAGCCGAATTCCCAAACCGATCCCTAAACACCCCTTTCGCCATTTGTCCTCCGTTACGTGGAGTAATATGTAAATAAGTTTAACAAATTTTTGGCCAAAGGGTTGAAGGTGGTAGAGCGTTTTACTCGGATTCCTCAACTACGCAGGAGCTAAGAGATGAGAGGTTTTTTATAACCACTATTTCATCTCACCTTATGGTAAGTGACGATAAGGCCGAAGGTGGAAGCGCTTTACTCGGAATCCTTAACCACAGAGGAACTGGCTTAGGCCATTGCGCCAGACTTAACCTCTCAGTCTTGGCAACGAAATGTCTATAAATTTTGACAGCAGGTGCGATTTGGCGAGAATTTAAACTTGTGGAAATAGAAAAAAAAAATTGAACGCAGTTCATGTTAAATTTTGCGTTCACGGTGCATAAAATGTACCACAGAACCAGACCTTAAGTCCACTTAAAATTAAATAAAAATTGGGACTCTAGTCCACTCAAAAATTTTGGCACTCAATTCCAAATTTCCGTTCCCCCCCCCCTAAATTCCCTAAATTATATCCCAATTCCCACAAATTAGCCCAATTCCCAAACCGATCCCTAAACACCCCTTTCGCCATTTGTCCTCCATTACGTGGAGGAAATCACCGCCTTCGTTTTGTCCCGTTATTGGTCCCCCATAGGGAAATACCGACGACCTATAATAATACCCACACACGGAAACGTTTGCCCTTAACCAACCAAAAGTAAAATCAACCCAACAAAAAAAAATGCATAATGTTGCCAAAAGTTTACAATATACTTCGAACCTTAACCCCTGATTTGATTACCAATAATAGGTACAAGCTGGTAGGTTAAGTTAGGAAAAATACTAATTTATAATGTGGAAACAGCGTGCGAGATATTTCTTTTTATTAATTTGTGTGTGCACCTGTACCATTTTCGGTTTTTTGACAATCTATCCATAAAAGAATGACCCGTTAAAACCAACGTAAAATGTTTGGTTAATTGATGCATTTAAGGGTTAAGCCGAGCACTTTGCTGCTCAGATACCAATGCGTTGATAATAATGAAGGCAAAACATTGAAAAAATATAAAAAAAACTGTAATTGGTCCATCGACAGAAGCATAATGTGTGGACTGGTCTGTGTTAATATTTTAGCTACTTTCAGTCTAAACTTCATTGCAGCTATTTTTTTCGTTTTCATTCCATGCTGTTTAATTCGCTACGATAAAAAAATCTTAGTCGGCATTTGATTTTTATAACACCTAGAGGGTACTATAGTTAAAAGCACTCAGATAATACGATTAAAAGATTAACGTCGAATGAGGTTTTTAACGCATTATCAACCTATGAATAATATATGCACACTGCTGTTGCATTGTACTTATGTTTTGCTGGTTATCTTAACAAAAATACATGCTGTTAGACGACTTCCGTGGTCGAGTGGTTAGCACGTCGGATCAATTTAGAGTAAAACTGTTTTTCTAAATTGATTTCGGGTCTGGGTGTTTTTCTACGTTTATGTATATTTATCCGTTATCTTACCATATTAACGAGTTTCAAAATATAGTCTAGATAATTGGTGTGAGGGTAAAACATACATAGGTATACACAGAATACAGACAATGGCAGAGATGGGTTGTTAGTATTTCATTGAAGTACCGCCACTGTATACAGCTCACAAATCATACATGATCACGACTATTATCCCCGAAGGGTTAGTCAGAGACTAGGCAATGAGGACAGCAAAAGCAGTCCTCTACCATAGTCCACTTTTCACCGAATAGCGACTGCACAATGTGCTCAACGTGACAGGTGGTGAGCCCACGCCGCTCTATGCTTTTGGAACTATGTGCAGTCTTTAGTCGCCTTTTACGACACCCAAGGGAAGAGAGGGGGTGGTAGTATTCTTTCACCGCTATGCGACACGGTTAACACATCATAAATAAGCTCACAAATAAGTTTAACAAATTTTTGGCCAAAGGGTTGAAGGTGGTAGAGCGTTTTACTCGGATTCCTCAACTACGGAGGAGCTAAGAGATGAGATGTTTTTTATAACCACTATTTCATCTCACCTTATGGTAAGTGACGATAAGGCCGAAGGTGGAAGCGCTTTACTCGGAATCCTTAACCACAGAGGAACTGGCTTAGGCCATTGCGCCAGACTTAACCTCTCAGTCTTGGCAACGAAATGTCTATAAATTTTGACAGCAGGTGCGATTTGGCTGGAATTTAAACTTGTCCAAATAGAAAAAAAAAATTGAACGCATTTCATGTTAAATTTTGCGTTCACGGTGCATAAAATGTACCACAGAACCGAAATAATCGACCTTGTTCATACTAAAGTAGTCTCTAAGTGTATCAGTACATGGTACAAAGTCAAGTGGAGAGCGCGGCCAGCGAGGCCATATGTGGCCGCTTGGTGTCTGACGGAATAGAGAGTTTTTAGGTGCGGCCAAATATGGCCGCTTGGGGCTAGAAGGGTTAAGATAAGATTTTTCAATAAATTAATGATGATGAAGACCCGGATTTTTCAATAAATTAATTATTATAAGTAATAATTATAAATTATAATTTTGTTTACGCTCACACCAATTATTATTATCAGCCCAAGATAATCTTCTTTTGAATTGAAACTCGTTAATAGAGGAGCTCGATGGCGCAGCGGCTAGCGCGTTCGGCTTGCGATCTTGCTCGCTAAGCCTCTTTACAATGCCGGGTGACTGGATGGGTGACCAAATCAATAAAAAACATCTCGAGCTCCTTCGTGCTTCGGAAGGCACGTTAAGCCGTTGGTCCCGGTTGTTGTCGTAAGATGATAGTCGTTAAAACCCACCAACCCGCATTGGGCCAGCGTGGTGGGATATGGCCCAATATCCCCATGTGTGCTATTGTCCACGTGGGAGGCCTGTGCCCAGTAGTGGGACGCTAATAGGCTGATGATGATGATGATGATGAATATGGTAAGATAAGGGGTAAATATACATAAACATACAAAAACACCCACTCCCGAAATCAATTTAGAAAAACAGTGTTCTCTAAATTGACTCGACCGGGAATTGAACCCGGGCCCTCAGAGATGGCGCAACGCCAGACCCGGCGCGCTAACCACACGACCACGGAGGTCGTCGTTCAATCATTGAAGAACTGGCTATCTCGTCTCTTAGTGTCGGACGGAATACAACAATGCTATTAACATTGTTGTTATGGAACCAGACTTTAGATAAGATGGTGGTAGCTAGCTAGGCGGACTTAACAAGCCCTGCCACCACCCAAACCAAGTACACAAAGATGTACCCCGCTGGGAATCGAACCCGGCACTTCTGAGTCTAAGACTCAGCTACTATACCACTAAGGGTGGATTCGACCAAACTGGAATAAGGTCTTATACCTAGATTAAGCGCCGAATTTGTATAGACTAATCTCGGAGTAAGTCTTATTCCTGTTTGGTCGAATCCACCCTAAGGCGGTTAAGATAACGCAACAATGCTGGTAACATCAATGTTTTGGCGAGCCAGGCGGACTTAAACAAACCCACTAAACCAATTAAAACATGTATTCCTCGCTGGGAATCGAACTCAGGACCCCTGGGTTTAAGACCGGTGCTCATACCACTAGACCAGGTGGTTTGCTGGTTCGAATCCTGCTGATAATGTTCTATTCACTATTTCATTATATAATTATGACAGTTTCAGCAAGCTATGACTATCAATAATAATTAAAAAATCACCCAGCGGGATTATTGTTTGCTTAACTTATTTAAATATGACTGACGAAAAAATAAAACAACAAATAAACATTCTAATCTTATAATAGAAATGTTAATAATTTACATGGTAGGTATTTAAAAAAAGAGTTCTCTAATTCACAATTTGCTTAAAATAGAAATAGATGAATTTGTATTGTTACTGCAAATGTGAAAACGTAGTTAACAAACTATTGCTTTCACAAACATCTATTCCTATTTTATTTACAATCAAAGCTCTATTATTTAGTTCCAATCTCTTGAGAAATAAATAAAAACAAAACTAATACTGTTTGTAATTTTTTTCTAATCTTCCAACGTCAACAACAAATAAATAAACAATGAAGCATCACGATGAATAGACAAACTTTAAAATACTGTTACTAATTAGTAAGACAATATGTTTAGAAAGGCGTTGCACACTATCTGAACTAACTTTGAACGTTTTTTGCCCTTTTCTTAAACTTTAAGTAAACAAAATACAATATAAATTAATTTTGACGTTGATAAAGTTCAAATGTTGGTGTCACAAGAGCCCTATAAAGGTTTTTCATTTAGGTGCACGGCATTTATTTTATCACCCGATCTTAAATAATTAGGCTGTCATTACTACAATGAAAGCTTGCGTAGAGGAAAATGTTTATAGAATCACACAGTAGAATCTTTTGTCATGGACGACCGTTCATGAAGAAAGATTCTACTGGTCAACAGGACATGGATTGGAACCAAAAACAAAGGTTTCCACTATTACAGTTGTCAGTCTTTATTGCTTGGGGCGTTCAGTGATGATGCTGGTGCTGGTGAACTTGCAGGCCTCCTCCGAGAAGTCTGTGAGGACGAGCTTAGCGGCATCCAGGTCTTTGGAGTGGTCCTTGAAGAAACCGTCGACGGCAGCCTTCACGTCTCCCTCCAAGGTCTTCGTTCGGGACAATACCCAAAGGGATTCTGGAAAGAGAAATGCGAATTTGTATCATCATAATGCCTTTAACATTTATTAAATACTAGCGGCCACGCTAACTTAGTAAAACCGTTATAGTTCAGCCAGTTAATAAAATATATCTACAAAATATAAACAAAAAGCATCCTCAGTTATCGCTCTATCTTTTAGTAAAAACCGCATAAAAGTCCATTGCGTGGTTTAGAAGTATAGTGCGGTGCCACAGACAGAGGAAAACGGCGACTTTACTTTATAATTATGTAATGATGATTCAAACAGAACCCAATTATGAGTATTGGCATTTTCGAAGTTGCATACCGACTATTAATTGACTGACTATTTTCATTGTTCTCTTACACGACCGACTTTATGTAGGACCGACTATTGGACCGATTATAAGACCTACTTTCTATCTGAATTCTCGAATACTCTTTTTTTTATTTTTTTTCTAAAACGGCTAAGCGTTTTATAACACATAGAGGTTCGCTAAGTCAGGACAGAGACATCTTAAATAGTTATTTTTTGTATATTTTGTTTTGTATTTGTAACATCATAATGATTGCTACCTACTTGTGGTTTGTTTAAGGAAACCTGCTAATGGGCCTTACTACCTAATGCATTACTTTAAGCAAAAACTGTCTAAAACGCTGTTTGGTTTCCAAATTTATAAATTTAAAAGAAATAGATGATGGTAGATAGTTAGCCAGGTGGATCCCCCAACTAACTGAGGAGCTGTTTTATCTCTAACTGTCGTATGTCGTAACCTATCAATGTTAGTAACATTTATGTTATGGCGACAATATTATGATAATATAGGTAAGCAGTAGCTGGTAGGTAATAGGTAACCTACCGTGAAAGAATACTACCACACCCTGTCTTCCCTTGGGTGTCGTAAAAGGTGACTAACGGACTAAAGACAGCACATACTACCAACAGCATAGGGCAGCGATGGGCTCACCACCTGTCATGCTGAGCACATGTGAAGTCGCTATTTAAGTAAAATTTTAAACACTGAAAAAAGTATCTTTCTTCTCTCTCTTTTTTCAGTGTTTAACATTTTACTTAAGTATATTAAAGCGTTAATAAAACGCTAAAATATAAAACATTAATCTACAAACGCAGCTTCATCTTAACCGAATGTTATAATATTTGTAAAAATATTTCTTTCGGATCTCAGAGGTGAAAACTTCTAAGATTTGATGAAGCCATGTTGACTAAAAAAAAAAAAAACATAAACATCAAACACTGACAAATTTCGACGGTTGAAAGCCAGACCTCGGTAGCCAAGTGATTAAGGCAGCCGCCCGGAATGCGGAAGGTGCGTGGTTCGATTCCCGCCTGAGGTTGTCGTCTTTTTTCAGTGTTTAAAATTTTACTTAAGTATATTAAGCGTTAATAAAACGCTAAAATATAAACATTAAGTCGCTATTTGTTGAAAAGTGGCCTATGGTAGAGGACTGCTTTTGCTGCCCTCATTGCCTAGTCTCTGACTAACCCTTCGGGGATAATAGTCGTGATTATAACATATATGTAGCTTGTAGGTGGTGGCAGGTGAACTAAGGTAGATTTATACGACGTGATTCGTACAAGCGGATACCGTATTTGTTTAGGACCTTACCTAGGTGAATCTTTATTAAAAGAATAATACCAACGCATTTCTTTCTTTGGGTATTGTAAAAGGCGAGTAACGGACTGCACATTCATCCAACAGCATAAAGTGGCGATGGGCTCACCACCCAACACAGAGCACATGTGCAGCAGCATTTGTGCCAGCGGCCTTTTGCGGTCCTCTTCCCTTTCGGGAATAACACAATTATCAAGATATGTATCTCCTTTAATATAATGGAATTTATATTTTCCATTCTATCCCATAACCATGTCGCGTTCGCGTAAAGACTGCGCATACATAGAGTGACGATGGAAACACCACCTGTAACGCTGAGCACATGATTGTGTAGTCGTTATTTGGTGAAAAGTGGACTATGGTAGATGACTGCTTTTGCTGTCCTCATTGCTTAGTCTCTGACTAACCCTTAGGGGATAATAGTCGTGATTATTATGTATATATGTATTCTCTCCCACAAAATAACGAACGTCGGTTGTTTGGTGCGAGCTCACTTAGAATACTACAATAACAATTTTAAATTAATATAAGTGCGTACCTACATACGTACAATAAATACTTAAGTCTTATCGATAATTAAAACGAAGTATATAGCAACAGTGTTTTAGCATATACAAGCTTATGTATCAGACCACCCATTTTTAAGATTGTTTGAAACAAAACAACGCTATCTTTTATATCACATACCAGTGTTAGTCGGCTCACTTTTATCGTTTTTATCAATTTTACTGATAAATATACAAAACTATTGCATGCGTTTGATTTAGTATCTTATTTTACATGGCTTTAAGGTTTATTTTAAAGGTGTAGTATAAAAATCAGCATTTTGAAAAGAGTGATAGATAATCGAAATATCTGTGCACGGGCTTATCGTGTGGCGGAATATCGATTTTTGAGGAGAAAGTAGATTGATGAATGAAAAACTAGATATTTAGGTACAGGTGTTTGGCAAAAAGTATGTTATCCCGCAACGGGTCTCTTTGCATGTTTTTTTATACGAAGCCCGGCAAATGACCCCACTCCACCTGATGTTAAGTGGAAATAAAGTCCAGGCGCGAGGACAACTGGTACAGCGTAAGAGACGTAGCATCGTCACCCTCACTCTGCCGGCCCACAAAGTGCCTCTTCACGCCTCGTTTGAATGACGCTATGTCATAGGTAGAGGGAATACGTGTGCTGGTAGAGTTTTTAGTATTTTATTTTTTTTAAGTATTTTACTGAATTATGGTTTTCCCCATAGGGACAACCATAATCCAGTTCCATACATAACTGGAAATACTATACAACCTACATATATAGAACAAAATGGGCCATAAATGCAAATGCATAAATGTAACCAACAACTGTTTGTTGGACCAACCAACATTATTAGATTAATCTGCCGTTCCATACACTGCGAATACTTACTATACGGCAGGTCAGAACCACTGATTCTTTATCGTAATTACAGAGACTTTGCTCAAAGATAACGAAGCGTTGAAAAAATGGCTACCTCAGGCGGGAATCGAACACGCGTTCATTGAGATCTCTAAGAATGTAAATTCTAAGAGGTTCGAAAAGACGCTGTTGTAATAAAAACATAAAGTCAAAAGCGTTGAAAAATTTCGTCGGTCTAACCAATACCTCGGTGGCGGAGTGGTCAACGCAGCTGCCCGGATTGCGGAAGACGCGGGTTCGATTGCCGTCTGAGGTAGACATTTTTTTCAACGTTTCGTTATCTCTGAGTTTATTTGAGCGTTTTTTTAATAATCAAATATTACGAGTCTACAGAGTTGCTTCCAATCAGATAGCTGTTTTTTGCACTTAATATAATGGCAAAGTTGCGGGATTAGGTGTATGTCCCAATTACCGAACACCCTGTATTTTTTACATGCCACTAATATATACATACAAACATATAATCACGACTATTATCCCCGAAGGGTTAGCCAGAGACTAGGAAATGGGGCAGCAAAAGCAGTCCTCTACCGTATAGTCCACTTTTCACCAAATAGCAACCGCACAATCTGCATGCCAGCAGTCTTTTGCTGTCCTCATTGCCTAGTCTCTGACTTACTCTTCGAGGATAATAGTCGTGATTTTGTGTGGATGTGTGAAAAGTATGAAAAAGGATGATCGTAGCAAATAGGGTTGCTACCCTTTTTAGGACGAAAATTTCATTTTGTTAGAACAAAAATAAAGTACATACCATAAAAAAGAGTATTTATTTATTTGTCCAAAAACGTATTTTTTCGTTGCTCTTTACGACATATAACATTATTTTGTGTTTACCGTATAGTTTTACGTCAATAGGGTATTTTAGCGTACTGTATTGGTGTCGTAGATTATAAAGTACGCACGAGTTGCTTCATAGCCCAATTACGTATTCGACTATCTGCAAATTTAAGGCCCTTCATACACAAGGCTACGCAAATCTCCTATACTAATGTTGTATATATAGGCAAGGATATTTCTCCACCTCAGAAACAAATTTAATATTTAATGATTGCTGTGCCATCTTGGAAATCGCCGCGATCTCGACTGGCAGATAGCGCGCGACTGGCGCGACGCGAGTCGCGAGACAAATGTCGGCGACGCAACTAGTGTACGAACCTCAATGTATTTGTATGGCGGTAGTCGCTTGGAGACTAAAATCGTCGAGTATCGTAGATTTGCGTAGCCTTGTGTACGAAGGGGCTAACAAAATGATTTTTATGTGAGTTGATGCGGTAGACCACTCGCGTTCTTACCATTTGATACGTACCCAAAAAGAGGATACTACTCTATTTCAGAGTACGGGTGGCAACCCTAGTAGCAAATGAAAAGCTATGCTCCCTCATGGAAACGGGAGTTTTGTACCTACCTTTATGTATATGGAACATTTCTTACCTTCATGTGTCTTCTTGCTCTCATCATATTTGCAGTTGTAAGCAATCGCGTAGTTAGAGTAGTCTGTTGTTATCACACTGAGTGGGACTTCCTTGGATGCTTCTGTAAAAGAATGGTTAAAAATTAATATTAAACAGTATCATCATAAGTTACAAGTGATCTACTAATAATTAAACAGTTTAGATCTTAATGTCCTTCAACCGTGTCGTGTAGCGGTGAAAGAATACTACCACCCCCTCTCTTCCCTTGGGTGTCGTAAAAGGCGACTAACGGACCAAAGACTGCACATCCAACAGCTCAGAACGGCGATGAGCTCACAACCTGTCACGCTAAGCACATGTGCAGTCGCTATTTGGTGAAAAGTGGACTGTGGTAGAGGACTGCTTTTGCGGTCTTCATTGCCTAGTCTCTGACTAACCCTTCGGGGATAGTAGCCGTGATTATATGCATGCATGCATGCATATTACTGTTCTACAGCACTGCAAGGCAAATGTCTCAATCATTGAAATGAAGTCTCCGCTTCAATTCATGGGTGTTAGCTTAATTATCACGCTGATTAAAAGCGGATTAATTATCAGTGATCACCAACTTGTACTATACATCGAACGATTCGAAGCACACTTTTCCCTACCTAGGAATTAACCATTGGGGTGTCGGTGGGTCTGACAGACCCGTCACTTCAAGTAATTGACGATATTTTTATATATATAAAACCAAGCTTGCAGTGCTCAAGAGTAGCTTTGCAATATACACTCTCATTTTTCAATCGTTTTAATGAAATTAAGGGTGAGTTCCACCCATGAAACTGAACAACTTTCCCCCAAGAAACCTATGTGCAAAAAAAGTACATAAAACTTTCGACCTCCCATACTTATTGTCTTCAGCTGATCGGACAGTTTTGTATGAGAGGTCGAAATTTTTTTTGTCATTTTTGCACATAGGATTCTTGGGGTAAGTTGTTCAGTTTCATGCGTGGAACTCACCCTTAATTTCATTAAAACGACTAGTGCAAATTTTGAAAAGGCCCGTGAAGCCTTCAGTGCACTTGCGTGGGAGTAGCACTTGTGTCAGAGAAACCCGACCAGGCACAGGGCTATTTTTTTTTACTAAAGTTACATGCATTTTTAATTCAAAATGAATCTTTATGCTGAATTGGTTAATTAAGCTTTTTAATACATATTTCGTTTTATTTTGTAAATATTGTCACTAAAATAACAGAAAATATTTCTATAGTATTGATTTATATTTATATAATATTTTTATAAACGTGTCCATCAGACCCACCAAGCACGCCATGTGAGTTTTACCCACCAGGCACCCCAAGGGTCACCCGATATTTTGCAGAGCGCTTGACCATTATTAGGCGACTCCCTACACTGCTGGACTCAAACTTTTCTACTAGGACTATCAGATGATGAAATCGGGCCATAGTAGATTCCATGACGCCAACGCAATGCGAGTATTTGTTATTGTTTTGTTATGCTAACAATCTAGACCATGTAATCGCAGTCTTTAGTATCAGTTAGCAGTTGTAAAATTTGATTGTCCAATTTTGAAAACAATTATCGAAAACATTTTCCAAGTAATCACTAATCAATCATAGATTAAAGTATTCAGTTAACTGATTATCGTGACGCTTTTAGAAGGTAATGTAAGTAAGTTGAATAAGTCAATTGGAAATACCACTTTGAAAACCGTAATGAGAAATAAAAATTTGCGATATTTCTTTTTAAATTGTTCAGTCGTCCTGAGCTAATTGTGCTCAATTTTGGTAAAGTACATAAAATTAATAAAATAAGAGTAATTCAGTGCGGCGACGGGCTCACCACATGTCATGCTGAGCACATGTGCAGTCGTTATTTGGTATAAAGTGCACTATGGATGTGCAGAGGATTGCTTTAGCGGTCCTTATTGCCTATAGTCTTTGACTTACCCTTAGGGGATAATAGTCGTGAGGTCTTTGCCCAGCAGAAAGGGCTATGTAATGTAACGTAGTACAGTCATTATTAAAATCAAAAGACGAAAGTACTTATGTAAAAAATTTTAAACACTGTAAAAAAGACTATGACCTTAGGCGGGAATCGAACCACGCACCTTCCGCATTCCGGGCGGCTGCCTTAACCACTTGGCTACCGAGGTCTGGTTTTCACCCGTCGAAATTTGTCGGTGCTTGATGTTTATGTTTTTTAGTCAACATTGCTTCATCAAATCTTAGAAGTTTTCACGAAGGTAGGTACTTCTTCTTAGTCGGGCACTTTTGGCAGAGAGGTCTGGTTACGGGGATGGGGGTCTTGATGAATGACGACTCTCGTTATGCGTCTTCATTCGGCTCTATTAGCACCCCAACCAGCATAATTTCCTCTTACACACATCCCAAGAGTATGATTTTACCAGTCTTATATAACTCCGATAAACTGCTATAAGTGTGGATTTGGGCGCACTTAATAAGTCTATTCACCCTTAAATATACCTTAAAATGGTCTCGATAAGTGAATTTCCAATCTTACAAAATTCTTGTTGATGCTTTGATAATACCAAACAGACTTACAAAGGCATTCATTATGGGCATTTATAATTCACTTACTAATGCTGTTTTAAGTGTGATATCACTTGTAGTGCTCTTTGCGAGCTTTTAGTAAGAGTGTAATCACAGTCCGCCGAAAGGATTGCCAAGTGCTCGTGAAACTTTTTTGAATAATAAGAAGAGTATTAATAAAAACATAAGTATAATGTATTGTCCTGATTAATTCACTTTCCTTCAAAACGTGTAACTATAATTTCATGTTTGTTACGCATTACTAAGACGACGAGAGACGCTCTATTGAGACACGTACAGTAGAGAAAGATGATGGAGCTTGGAAGGAAGTGAAGGAAGATGGAACGCGCCATGTTGGATATCACTCTGAGCGACAAAATAAGAAACACAGAAATCTGGAGTCGCACTAAAATAAACGACGTGGAGCGTATCATTGCGCAAAGGAAGTGGCGATGGGCGGGTCACATAAGCCGTAGAGACAATGGTCGGTGGGGCAGAAAGATGCTTGAGTGGAGACCGAGAACCGGCACCAGAAGGGTTGGCCGCTAGAAGGCTAGATGGGCGGATGACATCACAAAAGTAACGGGCAAATGTGGTTACAGAAAGCCCAAGACCAATCGGGATGGCGTGCAAATGAGGAGGCCTACACTCAGCAGTGGGTGATCTTGGGCTGGAGAAGAAGTAGAAGAAGACAGTAAAAAAGATTTACTTTAGAAAAAAATAAACAAAATAAATACTTTACCTCCGAAGTTCAGTGTTACGATCAGCTTAGCAGCATTCAGCGCGTCATCAGCCAGTTTGGCGGTGCCCTCGATGTAGGTCTGCACTCCGTTCACCACGTGCGTGTTCTTGAGCTTGACTATACCATCCTCCAGCTTGTACTCGGCCTGCGCGCATTTGCCGTGTTTCTCGTTGGGCGTGTTTAACTTGGAGATCTCGTACCAGACGCCTTGGTACTGTAACAAAGACAACATACGTCACAACTATTATCCCCTAAGTGTTAGTAAGAGAATAGGCAATGAGCCCATCGCCGTTTTATACTGTTGGATGTATGTGCACTTGTGCAGTATTTTTATACCCCTCAGCCACCAAGCGATCGCATGAGACCGCACCCACACTTGACTTTGTACAGTGTTTTCATAGACTTACAGACTACTTTAGTATGAACAAGTTTAATTATTTCGGTTCTGTGGTACATTTTATGAATCGTGATCGCAAAATATCGCATAGTCTATGCTTAATTCTGTCAAAATTGACGTTGACAGTTGCGCCAATTTTTGTGTCAGAAAATTTCCACGAGTGAGTGGTTCACCTTTTACGACACCCAAGTAGGGTTGCCAGATGGTATCCAAAAGGAAGACATGTCCTCCTTTTCCATGATTTGTCCTCCCGTCCTCCCTTACCTACTGTAAGTCCTCCTTTTTGCTAAACGTCTAAGTGCTAAAAACATTGAATGTTTCTCAGAACTGCTCATGATCGGCGAATTTATTTTTGTATAAGCGCACATAACGCAAATGTGGAAAGAGTTTTTTCACTGATTAATACTCAGTGGAGCAAAGCAGCACAGCAAAAAATTCTTACTCAATACAATTTCAAACACATGACAAGTGAAGATTTTCATAATTATTTGTTTAAAAACCAAGAACTACTTGCAAAAATTGGCAGCTCAGCTAAATATAAATAAAATAAAGTAAAATAATATAAAAAATCGTTTAATTGTGAATGTCCTCCTTTTTTACAGAAAATCCTCCTTTTTAGCCCTCCTTGATCAAATTGTCATCTGGCAATCTTACACCCAATGGAAGAGTAGGGTAGGTAGTATTCTTTAGTGGGGTGTACACTCTCGGGTCATCAAGCGAACCGTAGGCCTAATCGCTGCCTTTGTAAGTAACAGTTAAATTAAAAATTTAGATTATAAAGGAGAAGGCAAAAACCACATTGAAAAAAATTACCGTCTGTTTGTTCGGACGCTCCTCCACTCATGACTCAATCTGTCAATGGCGTTATACGGCAAACAAACGCGACAATAGGTATCCGGTCATTCGTAGTACCTACTCTAATATTGGTAGAGTAAACAGAATTCTCTAAATAAACCAATTATTAACATGTTGTGAAGAATTAATTATCAAACTAGGTAATAGCGTGACGCTCTGTCGCGTAACTACAGTGTGATGACGTTAATGATCAAAGTAAATTATGTGAAGTACTTATGACGAATATGAGTATTATAACTAGTGTGAAGTCATACAAATTTTTGTTGTGAACAAAACTACGAGTATATCAAACTAACTAGCATTTCCAATATAATGTTTCATACAACCCTTGGCCTGACAATTATACAAACACAACAAAATAAGAATGTCCCAACCAATTACGTGTTGCGGTTCTGAAGTAATGCTTGAACAAACATTAGGTATAAAAAAATCGGAAGTGATAAAAAAAGATCCGCAAAAATGAGCCTTTTCAACACTTTTTAAAGTTCGAATAACGACAATGTTGAAAAAATGGTTTATTCCTTGATTACTTTACTAGTACTTAAATGGAAAGTTGTGGTTCCCGTTTATCTCGTCGTTGTATTAAGTACGCCAGAAATAGTACAGTCAGTAGCTAAGTACTCGTCCAAAAGTTAATGAAGCAACACAAGTGTCATCAAAACTTGGTACTTACTTGACTTACTATGCTAAAACCCGCGTAGCAAAGTTTTATGTACCTACTAGGACAGATCATCACACAGGAAAAGTTTGCACAAGGACGAGTTGATTGAAAATCGAAAAAACTATTTACCGCAGTACTCGGATGCTAATTGGTCACGGACAAGGACAGTTTTTATGGTGGGTATCTAAGTAATTGTAACAAAAAGTCAAATAGCCGTTAAAAAATATGCGCTTAGCGACCATCAAGTCGTCGGTACGCGATATTGTTGACGTAACGAGATTTATTCATTTGTTGTTAGATCGTTTTCCATGAAGCCGTCTTTTGTTTAAACATTTGTTATTATAACAAAAGAATAAGGAAAAACTTCGGTAAAGTTTTTAAGGCCTCGTCGTATTTTCTCAAACGATTTTAGGAAGGCACTTTCATATTATTATTTTGTCGTTGTCTAATAAATAATTTTGAATTGTGTCTTACAAAACTATGTCATTATTTGAGTCAGTATTAACCCTTAAGCGATTTGAATCTTTTCAAGATCTGGGTTGACGTCTGCGATGTTACGGACTAAAGGCTTATTATCGTCCCTTCGAAAGCATAGACTTTTTTTACATCAGAGTAGAGAAATTTTGACTACTTTAGTTGACTGTTGTGTCTTACAAATAAAACTATCACATTATTTGCGTCGGCATTAACCCTTATGCGATTTGAATCTTTTCAAGATCTGGGTCGACGACCGCGATGTCACGGACTAAAGGTTTATCGTTCCTTCGAAAGCATAGACTTATTTTACCTAAGAGTAGAGACATTTTGACTACTTTAGGTGACTGTAGCTAACATTCACAAAGTTTGGTGCAGTTTTAATCACCACTCGTGTTTATAATTGTGAAGACAGGGTTAGTGTGATTTTTTTTATATTAGGAGCCGTGTCGCGTAGCCGCCAACAACCCACTCTCTTCCCTTGGGTGTCGTAAAAGGCGACTAACGGACTAAAGACTGCACATAGGTATATCCAACAGCATATAGCGGCGATGGGCTCACCCACCTGTAACGCTGAGCACATTGTCGCCATTTGGTGAAAAGTGGACTAGGCAGAGTAGGTACCTACTGCTTAATTTGCGGCCCTCATTGCCTAGTCTCTGACTAACCCTTCGGGGATAATAGTCGTGATTATATGTATATATGTGTGTAATTTTGTTTTAAATTTCGTAACGTATATGGAGTCCGTGTTCACGCAAACGAAGTAGCGGGCGAGCCACTAGTGAGGAATGAAGCCGATTTTTATGGCATTGAAGCAGCGCTTGTTGGTGGTATATTGTTAGTAATCAAAACTCGGACTTAGAACTTTATCATCATCATCATCAACTTATAAACGTCCCACTACTGTGCACACCTTTCCACGTGCAAAGCAGTACACGGTGAGTTTGGACCATAACCCACCACGTTGGCCCAATGCGGGTTGGTAGGTTTTAAACGGTTGCCATCTTACGACAACAACCGGGACCAATTACGTGCCTACGAAAAGCAAGGTGGAACTCGAGATTATTTTAAATTTGGTCGCCCATCCAGTGACCTGTCATTGCGAAAGTTGCTTATCTATAATAATAATAGTCAAGCAACGCTCTGCTGGGATCGCTTTATCATCACGGATAGGACTATTGAAGCTAATAAGTCTGATATCGTGGTGATCGACCGATCTCAGCGCCGGGCAATATTAGGTTGATATCACCATACCTCATGATGAGAACCTCATGAAAGCCGAGAAGGACAAGCTCAGTCCTTGACTTGGCTCACGATGTTACCGCCATGTGGGATGTCGATTCAACCAATATTGTACCAACAGTCGTTTCAGCAAACGGTCTTTTAGCTAAGAGCCTCGATCAACACCTAGAGAGGCTTTCGCTGGAAAGTTAGGTCGAGGGTCGGATAAAAAAGCAGTATTCCTTGACACGGTACGTATTGTCAGAAGGTTCCTCACTCTGCAGCTCCGATAGCTTGGGTCTATCCCTGCTGCCGATGGCACACTAGGTTAAGTTTTTATAATATTTTATATTTTTAATATGTTTTTGTATAAAACGTTGTAAAAATTTTCTTAAGATGTAAGTAAGTATATTTAATAAAGAAAATTATAATAATAATTGTATTTATAGAAGCACGGTTTCATAACACATGTTTACAACATATATACTTATATCAGGTTATCTCGAATCAGTAAATCGATATCGACTGATATCGTAAGTTATTTTAGCCTTGAACAATGTTGCAATGTCTAATTATAATACATACATAAATTTTATTACAATCACGACTATTATCCCCGAAGGGTTAGTCAGAGACTAGGCAATGAGGACAGCAAAAGCAGTCCACTTTTCACCAAATAGCGACTAAGCATGTGAAATTTTTTTTAAACACTGAAAAAAGACGACAACCTCAGGCGGGAATCGAATCACGCACCTTACGCATTCCGGGCGTTAATAAAACGCTAAAATATAAAACATTAGACTACGCATGTGCTTTAGTTAGAGAAGCTCTAGCTAGAGTTTCTAATTTTGAAAAATTGCAAGAAACATATAAAAACAAATAATGTTGTTATAAATATTTTTTATAGATTTTAACGCAAATTTTTTTGGGAACAAAATTTGAAAAATGGAAAATGTTGAAAAAAAATTTACGAGCAGGATTCCTAAGGAAGTGCACCTGATCCGGATTGTCGAAAGGGTGCTGGCTCGAATTCTGCTAGTGGATATTTTTTTTTAATTTTCCAAATATCTTATTAATTAATCCAGGAAAATTGACGACCTCCTTGGTCGAGTGGTTTGTACACTGGTTCTCATGGTGTCGCCATCTCTGAGGTCCCGGGTTCGATCCCCGTTTGGGTCAATTTTAATAATAAAATTATTGTTTTTCTAAATTGTCTCGGGTCTGGGTGTTTTCTATGTAAAAATAAGTATGTATTTAATTATTTTAAGTATGTTTATCCGTTGTCTAGTAACCATTTAACGAGTTTCTTCGAAGCTTCTCTTGGGCTAGTTAATTGGTGTGAGTGTAGGAAAGTTTTATTTTTATTTTTTTATTTCTTTTTATTTCAATAATTCATCTAATTCCTTTAAATAATAAAAATAACTTGGCGTGTCTGAGATGTTGTCTCGCTCGTCCATTGTGATACACTGTAGGTACTTACTTAGATTGCATCCGTTATTTATAAATATTTTTACTATCATACATTAAAAAATACTAAATAAAACGGACTTTATCTGAGTAATAAATAAATGATTATATTTGAATTATCTTTGGAAAAATTCCGTACTTATCTAAGTATATAAGTGTCTAACTGTGGTCGGCTAATAAACAAATAATCATTTCATTTTTAAACACCGCATTCACTATTACAATATACCAGTTTTCGAAGACTAAAACTGAAAACGTTCTATAATGCACACATATTTAGAATTTTAGACTAAAAGGTAATCCGTAGGATTCTTTCTCTAAGGGTGGAATCGACCAAACTGGAATAAAGTCATATACCTAGATTAAACGCCGAATTTGTGCAGACTAATCTCGAAGTAAGTCTTATTCCAGTTTGGTCGAATCCACCTTAGATAGTTTTGCGTTAAATCCCGTCTAAATATTGTTCATGTCAATAATTATTATTTTTAATTTTTATTTACGCGACGTAGGTTGTTTATGAACTTTTTTTTTGTCCAAAATGTATATTAATAAATACCAAGTTGAATGTCTCTTTGTTTATACGGTACCTATGCGTATCTAATATCACACCATCCGATAACGAAGAAACTTTGGTAGTCCCGCAAAGGCGTTTGAGTTGATAAAACGTTAACTTGCGGACGAAGGCAGGCGGTCGATGTTTTTTTTTGTACACAGAATCAAGCTTATGAATATACCAATAGGAAGGCGGCTACGTGGGGCTTCATCCGTCCCCCTTTTTACACTAAAAGCCTAATAGCAGAGGATGGGGCCGCTGAAGTTGAATCTGCTCCAGGAATTCCAAAAATCCGTTATAGGTGTTTCATTTTGTGTTTCGATCCAGTGTCATTCGGTACGGTAAAGTTTTCGCTCTGAGGTCGTCGTACTTCATACCTACATACAATCATGACTATTATCCCCGAAGAGTTAGTCAGAGACTAGGCAACGAGGACCGCAGAAGCAATCCACAGCCATAGTCCACGTTTCACCAAATTACAACTAACACTGTGTTCAGGGTTTCAGGTGGTGAGCCCATCACCACTATACTGTTGGATATATGTGCAATCTTTAGTCCGTTAGTCGCCTTTTCCACTATACTGTTGGATATATGTGCAATCTTTCATCCGTTAGTCGCCTTTTACGACACCCAAGGGAAGAGAGGGGGTGGTAGTATTATTTTAATGAACCGCTACGTGACATTGCTTACGGTTCAACCATATCACTTCTCCAATATTTCAATTGCGATGTCCGACATTGTCTATTATTAACACAATGGCAAAGAATGTTGAGTAGGTGTTGGCTGTATTCAAATCCAATCAAAAAGAAAATAATTATCGTCGTAAGTATTCTTGTCATCGCTATCATAAAAACAAACATCCGGTAGAGATTATAGCATTATTAAGATAATCTATACTAACACATACAAACATAGATATACTCATGACTAATATCCTCAAAGGCTTAGTCAGAGCCTAAGCAATGAGGACTGAATAAGCAGTGCACTGCTATTCCACGTTTCACCAAAGAACAACTACACATGTGTTTCTTAAACACATTTTTGTCTGGGAGGGTAAGCAAGATGCAATAAATTTTTTCTGTGATTTCTCAAAGGCATTTGATAGCGTTAGTCATGAAACTTTAGTTAACAAGTTAGAGCATTATGGTACGTTACAATCATACCTGTCGAATAGAACTCAAAAAGTCGTTATTAATGGTGCTGTGTCATCAGGAGCACCCATAACTATAATAGGCGTGCACCAAGGGTCCATATTGGGACCATTACTTTTTGTTGATTTACATAAATGACCTGCCCTACTTTGCTAGAAACTTGCGTGAGACTGTACTATTTGCAGATGATACGTCTCTTATTTTTAATGTTAAAAGAGGCCTTGAAATGTTGACGATATAAATAGTGCACTTTCAAAGGTAGTGCATTATTTCACTATTAATAATTTATGACTGAAATCAGCAAACACAAAGCGTGTTAAATTTCCTTTACCTAATGTAAGATTGGTAAGCACACAAATTAATATGAACGATAATGTAGTTGTATTAGTAGATTCTACTGTGTTTCTAGGCATTAAACTGGATTTACGCTTACAATGGGACCCACATATAGTTACCTTGTCAGGAAGACTGAATTCAGCTGCAAACGCAGTTAAGAAAATAAAGCTTCTAACTGATGTCGAGACGGCAAGAATAGTTCAGTGTGATGTCTTATGTCTTACTTTTGTGGGGCTCGGCTGCTAATATTGACGATGTATTTATTCTACAGAAAAGGGCAGTCTGCACCATAAACCTACAACCTTAAGTCTAAAAACTCACTCAAAGAGGTGTTTAAAAAAATCGATATAATATTAACTATTGCATCACAATTTATTTATGAAAACATTATTGTACGTCAAGAAGTATCAAAACACTTTTCTCTCACAACTTAAACACTCGTAGGAAATATAAGCTTGCCGTTCCTATTTTTAGACTTCATAAAACAGGTGACTCTTTCTTGGGTAAATGTGTAACGTTTTATAACAAACGTCCACTAAATATTACTGAAATACCTTTATATACATTCAAAACACATGTTTTTTGTTAACACACACAAAACACATTGTTAACTACCTACCTACCTAATCTACCTACCTACTAATCTACCACCAGTTCGGTTTTTTTGAGAGCCTTCGACTGAGAAGAAGCTGGCAAGAAACTCGGGAGGCTTTTCTTTTTTCTCCTTCTAAGTAACAAAAGTTACCAACTGATACAAAATGCATTAAAAATAAATATATTAATACTATTACTAATAAATTATGCTCGTAAATGCACTATGTCTGTACATATTTGTCATTTACATAATCTTCCACTTTATAATAACCTTTGCTCATGAGGGTTTTTTTACATGGGCTTTAAATGTATGTAAATGCATTTCAATAATATTTAGTGGAAGTTAGTTATAAAACGTTACACATTTACCCAAGAAAGAGCCACCTGTTTTATAAAGTCAAAAACTAGGGACGGCAAGCTTATTTTCCTACTTCTTTAAGTGAGTCTCTACACTTAAGGTTGTATATGGCGCGGACTACTCTTTTCTGTAGAATAAATACATCGTCAATATTAGCAGCGGAGCCCCACAACAGTAAGGCATAAGACATCACAATAGGGAAATAACTAAAATAAACTACTCTTGCCGTCTCAACACATTTTCTTAACATATGCAGCTGAACTCAGTCTTCCTGACAAGATATCAATATAATCATTTATAATGTTGCTCGTGAAATTTGCTATTGGCTGAAATAAAAATAAAGTATGCACAGGATGTCTCAAGAAAGAATGACCGGAAAAGTGTTCAAGCTAGAGTTGAAAAAAAATTCATTGTCCGAAAACTATTGAAAATCGCTAAACATACATGGGGTAATTCAGCTTTCGTTTGATACTACTTTTTTAGGACCCCCTTCATATTTTATGATAGGATAAGATAAGTAATCCTCCTACTATTTATGTTAAAAAAAACCACGTCGTCATCGCTCCGTTTTGACGTGAACTAAAAGCATACCATTTCGCCGTTATATTATTACCAGCATGTCAATTCTCTAACTCTCGATCGTAAGCTCGCCTATCACTTTGACACTCCCATTCCGATCAAGAGTGACCTTTGTGACGTTTGTGTAGAGTAAAATTTAGAGAATGCGAATCTGATAACTCACTAGGGATTCATTTTTATATTATTATTATTTATTTATTTTATATTTGCCTATAAATAATAAAAAAAAGGATCGAGCCTTTAAAAAACGCGCAGCAGGCCTCACGCGCTAATATACCTATGACCTACGACCATGCTACCATATCCTAACAAACAGATCATCCTATCAAAATCCAGTCGGTTCGGTAAAGTCAATTATCTGTTCCGGAAGGAACTACCTACTAGTTAATCTGTGGTATTAGATACTTAGATAATGAAAACAATAAAACAAATTTCCGGCCCGAAATCTCGTATTTCATTTTCATTTTGTTTGATCAACGATTCTATTGTTTTAGATAATAACGTGACTAAAAGTATACACACAGAGGTGCGCCAACGAACTACTAAATACATGATGATTTTTTATTTGTGTCAAGTTTCAAAATTAATTATTAAAAACAGTTTTTAAAAAACGAACAACGTATTGTTTGTTTACGTGTGTCACAGCTGTGTTAACTGATAATGTTGAAAACATTCAACAAGAAACTTATTTGGAAAATAAGTTCCTAATACTTCTAAGGGTGGATTCGACCAAACTGGAATAAGACTTACTCCGAGATTAGTCTATACAAATTCGGCGCTTAATCTAGGTATAAGACCTTATTCCAGTTTGGTCGAATCTACCCTAAGATAGATAACAAAACGTTGAAAAAATGTCTACCTTAGGCGGAAAACATTTTTTTTAATGTTTCGTTGTCTTTAAGCACGGAGGCTGGTATAGTCTTTGTCTTTAAGTATAATTGAGCGTTTTAAGGCAAATAGTATTACAATTGTAAGATACATAGGTACACATAAACACGACTGTTATCCCCATAGGGTTAGTCAGAGACTAGCCAATGAAAACCTCAAAAACAGTCCACTGCTACTCATAGTCCACTTTTCACAAATAGCGACTGCACATGTGCACAGCGTGCCAGGTGGTGAGCCCATCACCGCTCTATGCTGTTGGATGTATGTGTAGTCTTTAATCCGTCAGCCGCCCTTCCACACAAGGGAAGAGAAGGGGTGGGAAGAGAAGGTGTGGCAGTATTCTTTTAATGAGCTGCTACGCGACTCGGATCCACTCCATACTTCTAATAATTCGTATTCCTACTAATAATAAAAAACCGGCCAAGTGCGAGTCGGACTCGCCCATGAAGGGTTCCGTAGCAGCAAGTAACATCACATAAAAGTTCTTGTAGGGTAACAAGTACTATTGTTGGCCCCCCTCCAATGATTGACCTTTTGAGTTTTAAAGCAAGATATTAACAATTACCAGCAGAAATAAAGCTAACAAAATAAAAATATACAACCTATATTTCATAATTGGCAACACCATGTAGTAGCTTTATGATTTAATTAGCAGCAACACTGAGAAAAAAAGTATTTTTGTTTGTGTGTTGCGATCGCGTCGATGTGCTGTGGATTCTTAGCAAAATCTGTTAAGGCTGGTTAGGTTTATTGCTTCGTTTCTTGTTTATTACGATTTGTTATAGTAAATGAATTATTTTTTTCATTTAGTTAGATTGACTACGTGCTAATTAACTCAAATATAACCGGCTATCTCACATCAAAAAAGGAATAATGGACGGCCAATCATTGTACTTACGAGTTATATGAACTTCTAATTGAATAGCATGACGGCCAATGATTAAAATACGGTTTCACAATATTCTATTATATGTTAAACTTAATTTGTGTCGAGTTATAAACGCTATTTTTAAAATTGGTCCAAAAGCCGTCATAAACATTTTGTAAACAAAAACTGGCAGGGCCAATCATTGTGCTTTTGAAGTGATTGACCGCGGCCAATGATTGTATTCCATCAGGGCCAATCATCATATCAGCTCCAAAGAGACATAGTAGTGATGTGCGTGTTTTAATAAAAAAAATTAATTAATTTTTATTTTATCAGTAAATCAAAAATTAAATAACTTTACATTTATTTTATATAATATCATTACCCTTACCTTCTTCTTTGTTTTGTATAGTGTAAATCCATTTTTATAGTCACCTAGGTATTTAATAATAAGTGTTACTGTACCTTGGTTAGGTTGGGCACTACCTTCGGGCTTGATGGAGCATTTGGTAGTAACTTGGATTTCTGCGCCGAGAGTCGTGGGTTCGATCCCACCCAGGAGAAACATTTGTGTGATGAACACATGTATTTGTTCTGTGCCTGGGTGTTATTATAAATTGTGGTACCTTTGTTGGTTCTAATATCCTTAACACAAGTGCTTTAGCTACTTATCTCGGGAGTTACATCAATGTCTGTGATGTTGTCCAATATTTATTTACAGATTGCCTTTTTAGGGTTTTCTTAAGTACAGTTGACAGCTGATCAAACTTTATTTATGTGAGTCTAGGGGTAGGATGCTTTTAAAAAAATGCAAGTAATTAAAGACGCATTTTGACTTTTTTCTTCGCTTCGCATCACTATTGCATAATCCACTACATTCATTGGCACACCACGTGTGCAATGATTGGCCCGGTCATTGTTTGTCAGGTAGCTAGGTCAATTATTGTGCTTCAGGGGGCCAATAATACTACTTTTGGGTGTTTATTACAAAAAATACTTAAAAATATATCTTAACACCAGGCTGGTGAGTCCAAATCATGTTTAAATTGTTTTTAGGTATTTTCGGAATGGTACTACATATTTTGGCAGTGAATTATACGTCAATACACAGAGTAACATGAGGTCAAACTTAGCAAATGCAATATTTTTTTTAATTAATCAATTTTTGACGTATTAAAAAAAACTACTTATTAGATCTCGTTAAAACCAATTTTCGGTGGAAGTTTGCATGGTAATATACATCATTTATTTTTTTTAGTTTTATCATTCTCTTATTTTAGAAGTTACAGGGAGGGGGACACATTTTACCACTTTGGAAGTGTCTCTCGCGCAAACTATTCAGTTTAGAAAAAAATTAAAACCATAATATAATTTTTGAAGACCTATCCATAGATAACCCACACAGAAGTATTAGAAAAAAAAACGGAGTTTCAGTTCTAAGTATGGGGAACCCCCAATACGTATTGTTTTTTTTTCTATTTTTGTGAGAAAATCTTAATGCGGTTCACAGAATACATCTTATTTATTCATCAGTTCATATAGTTTCGGAAAAAAGTGGCTGTGACATACGGACGGACAGACAGACAGACATGACGAATCCATAAAGGTTCCGTTTTTTCCCCTTTGGCTACGGAACCCTAAAAAGTAGGGCTTAATTCAAACTCCGTGGTGGTGTTCTGGCGATCATTAGTGTTCATCATCATCATCATCACCTTATAAACGTCCCACTGCTGGGCACAGGCCTCCAACCCTCGTGCTATTGCCCACGTGGACAATAGCACGTGGGGACAGCATTAGTGATGGCAAAATATAATTCAATTCAAAAATTACGTTTATTAGGTTTAATTTGCAACGGATTACACTTGTCTGCAAAATATTAAGTACGAGTATATCGCCGGTTCGATTCCTGTTAGAGGCAAATATATGATGCATGATGAATATTTCTAATAGTTGTTATTACTCAATACTCAATACTCAATATTTATTAATATCCATGAGTTACAGAAAGGTGTTATAAGAATTTTAAGTACATCATGGACCCTGTCGGGCCCTGCAATTGGAAGAGGAGAGGAGGGCGATTTATTTATTTATCAATTTTTTTATCATTTACGTACTCTAGATTGCTATAATAGCATTTATTTATTAAAACTCTTCATTAGATATTGTGGCAGGGAGTTTATTATAAATTTTTATAGCCTTGTTGAAGGTGTGAGAAGAGATTATATTTGAAGACTAGTATTGTTTTGTTGGTAAAAAAAATTAAGAAAATTTAAGCGTCTCGTCTCGTCCCTTCACATAACATGTACCTACACCTCTTGATCACATATTGACGACCTCCGTGGTCGAGTGGTTAGCGCGCCGGTTCTGAGGTACCGGGATCAATTCCCGGTCGGGGCAATTTAAAAAAAAAACTGTTTTTCTTAATTGATTTCGGGTCTTGGTGTTTTTTCAATGTTTATGTATATTTATCCATTATCTAGTTAAACCATTTTAACGAGTTTCAACAGAAGCTTATCTTGGGCTAGATTTAGTGTGAGCGTAGAAATTATTTATTTATTATTTACAAGCGGCCGCTCGCGGTTTCACCCGCGTGGTTCCCGTTCCCGTAGGAATATCGGGATAAAAAGTATCCTATGTGTTAATCCAGGTTATAAACTATCTGTGTTCCGAATTTCATCCAAATCCATTCAGTAGTTTTTACGTGAAAGAGTAACAAACATCCATTCATACGTTCCCGTGAGAATATCGGGATAAAAAGTATCCTATGTGTTAATCCAGGTTATAAACTATCTGTATGCCGAATTTCATCTAAATCCATTCAGTAGTTTTTACGTGAAAGAGTAACAAATATCCATACATTCTTAGAAACATTCGCGTTTATAATACTCGTATTAGTAAGATTATTATTTGTGATCGAAGTCACGTCCATACAAAAGAAAGAGTAGGTAAAGTATGTTTTGAAATAAATCTTTAATTATGCCAATGCTATAGAAACTTATCACCGCTTATGGAAAACATAAAGATCTAGTGTATGAAAAATTTGAATTCGAGCAAATTCGTTCTTCGAAAATGTTATCTGATAAGCCACTCGATCTAACCAAGTACTTGGCTTAAGCTTGAGTTTTGAAGAGCTCGGTGGCGTGGCAATGGCTCACACGTTTGTGTTCCAATCTTGCAAGCTAAGCAACTTTGGTAAAGCCTGCTCACCGAAATATCTCAAGCTACTCTTTCGAAGTATCGTTTCGGATTTAAATATTTAAAAAGTTTAGCTTTTTATAAAGTTTTGCAATTATTAAAAAAATATGTACCTATTTATCATTCATAATGCCTTTTCATCGAAAATGAAAATAGCACTAAAAGAAAAACACAGGGCAATCTCACATATGGCTGGCCGACAACAAAGAAAGTCGTCTTATTTGCAAGTGCTTTCAATTTTAGAAAAGAAAATGAATATATTTTTAAATATTTGAACGAGTTTATAGAAAATCTACCTACCTATCAAAAGCCTCATACGCATGCGTATTTGTCAGCCCGTGACCACAAACGTACAACTTGCACCTCGGTCGAAACGCCGAGTATTAAATGTGAGTTAAAATTATGAGGTAAAAAAAAATAAAAACAAATTGTATTAAATGTAATAATGGATTTTAAAAGTGATACTCACAGCAGACACGTTGAAGTTCTCAACCGGCTTTAGGTCAGGACAACCGCCGTCGTGGATAACGTTGGCCGCCGCCGCCGTAACCAGACCGACAAAGATAAGTCTCAGCATGTCGACGGAAAAACAAATAAAATTGTAAAGTATCAAAAAAATTAAGTCGCCAACGCCTGTGTTCACCACGAGAGTCAGTCAGTTACTGGTGTAATGTGATGCTGTGGGTCATATATATACCCGTCGCCAGAGGTCACGGACACTGGACAAATTTGTAAGGATTATTTAATTGAGATTATTGAGCTGTGGGCGTTTCTAGATCAGGCTTCTATGCTTCGGTGCAGTTGAATTGATCGCTATTGCTCATCGCAGATCAATATCTTGGAAGTAATTATTAGAAAAAAATAATAGCTATTAAGTAGTTGTTATTTATTATGTATCGATACTGAAAAAGCATTTAAAAAGAGGCAATTGTTTCAGTTTTCAGTGCTACTTTCAGTTTCATAAACCTTTTTAAAATAAAATTATTTTACTACAGCTGTTCAATCTTTGTATAATCATGTATTATAAGTTATACATGGAAAACCCATTTAATCATTTGCTAATTAATTACATACATGCATAGAGTGACGTTAAAAAAAACATTTACTTTCAAAGAAAATACAAACTACTGGAGAGGATTGTTACTAATTTTTTGACGTGACAACGTCTTATAAATTGGTTTGCCGGGTGACACTTCAAGAAACTGCGTTACGCTCCGCTCACGTTATGCGCTCACAATGAGAGCGAGTGAGAGGCACGCGTCCCTTCCACTCGGGCATGGTTAGCCCGCCTAAGAGCGAGAGAGACAGACATAAAAAGTGAAAGGCACGCGTCCCTTCCATATTATTTCATCCTTCTTCCTACTATACGAATGAATATTCACATTAAAATTATTTTACCACTCAAAGTCGTTGTCACGTAAAACTTTCGCCCGTATACCGACTTTACAGGCAACCAATTTTTTTACACGGATTTATTAACAGAATCTTACTGCCATTCAAATACTCATTTGAGGTTCTTGTACGTAGAACAGATTTAAAATTAACTTAATCTTTGTACAATTAAACCTGAATACCCATCACAATTTAAAAGGGGACAAAAATATTTGTTCAACATCTAAATTGATTTCATGTAAAGTTCCTAAATTCAATTGTTAAAATGTTTCTAGAAGAAACAAAACGAAAATAAAATAACACAACAATCTATTCGGAAAAAATAACAAAACAGACTACATAACGAAATTGTTATTAATTTTTCAAAATGATTTTTAATGATTAATGATAGCTGTTTGACACATGATGATAGTCTAGTTGCTCTAGCCGTTATGAGTTATGCTCATGACCAATTCCCGGATGTTTTGAAGGGGTTAGTATCCCGTAAGTGTTCTCATAACACTCACTAGTTTCCTGTGCATGTAACATTTGGGTGACAGCTGAAAACCGGTCGCTCTCTAAAGTCCATGAACATGGCTCGTTTCACGGGAGTTTTTCAATAGGTAATAAAGCAGCGCGAGGAGCAAGCTCACCAAAGGCGTCACCAAGAGGAGGGCAGTAAGGGCCGCTGAAGAGATAAAAAATAATGAACTGCACTTATTTAACTGTTAAAAATCACTAGAAAATAATGTTGCCCTACTCTGAAACCTTAGGCATGCCTCTATGTACAGTAAAGAGGTCGTGGAGTTTACATTTTGGGACTTTGTACCGTTCTTATTACTAATCTAATAATAATACTAATCGCCTCCTTCATTACATCAGCTTGCCCCCCTTGGGCCATCGGCTGGCGACGCCCTTGAAGCTCACGTCAGTAGTCTAACTTGATTATGAGGTTATTTTTATGTTACTGTGATGGCAAACAAGCCCGCCTGATGGAAGGCGCAATCACAGCTGCCCATACTTGCACGTGGCATTGATGGCATCGTGATCGCGCTGCCGACCATAAGAGGAAACACTACATCGAAGTGGCATGCAAAACTCTCATGCAAAACACAGAAAAACGACGTTTCGTAGTCCCTTCAGAAAGAGATTTTCTATGTCTGTATGTTTGATTTTTCTTTCATACCAGCCACTTAATGTTTCAGAAGACGCCTTAAAATGGAGTGATTTCGCTAAATTTTGAAGGCTCCTGGTTATAAAATGTAATAAATTTTTTTCCAATTTTGATGGAGGAAACAGAGGACTACGAAACGTCGTTTTTCTGTGTTTTGTATGAGAATTTTGCATGTTGTGGAATGTATGTAGTTGTGTTGTGGAATGTTTCATTTTTTTCATTAAGTCATTTATTTATTAACCAGGAGCCTTCAAAATTTTAGCGAAATCACTCCGTTTTATGGCGTCTTCAGAAACATTAAGTAGCTGGTTTAAAAAAAATCAAACATACAGACATCGAAAATCTCTCTCTTTAACCGATGGTGAAAAAGTAAAATGAAAATTGGTCCAGTTCTGAAGGAGGAAACAGGGGACTACGAAACGTCGTTTTTCTGTGTTTTGTATGAGAATTTTGCATGCTACTTCGACGTAGTGTTTCCTGTTAAAACTTCAGTTCTTATGCCTCTATCTATGCCTTGTACTATCACTGTTCAAACCGGGCCAGCGATGTCAAATAATGCTGGATTGGATGAAGGATTGAACCTTAATGGTGAACCTTATTGTGGTAAGCACGCCGGTTCTGGCGTCGCGCCATCTCTGAGGTCTCGGGTTCAATTCCCAGTTTAGAAATAACTGTTTTTGTAAATTTCGGTTCTGGGTGTTCTTCTATGTTTATGTATATTTAACCATTATCTAGTTTAACCATATCGACACCTTGCGGCTCAAAGGGCGTAACCACAAAAACACGACATTCTAGGACAGCAAAAAAACTAAAATTAAAATTTTGTATTTGTCTTATCTTTGTTGTTATTGATCAAATAAATATGATTCTTAGAACTAAAGTCGTTGATTTTTGTGGTGCATAATATTAGAACATAACGTTTTAAGAAATATTTATAGTTAAAAAGTTAGCAGGTTAATATGCTTTACAAAACCTGTATGTCTTTTATTCCCCATTAAATATTACTGCTGCGTAAGGCAGGGTCTGTAACTACGAACTTTCAAAATTTTTATTTCGAAAGTTTTTATCGTTCTGTCATTATTTATTCCATTTATTGGGTTTATGTTACAATACTTACAACTGTTTTAGTAGAATAGGTAAATTTCGCAACCCTTAGTCTATCAGAGGCTTGTATTACTAATATTTATAACTAGGGTAGATTTTTATTTTTGGATTTTAGTAATGACAAACAAAATTTAGTATTTTATAGCTAGTTACTAGAAGAAAGATAAGAGTAAAAGGCTAGTAAACTTTTTCGTATTGCAAAACAATCTCGATTGTTGACAAGTCCTGAAGAAGGTAATAGTAATAAATAATAAGACAAATTAATAACAAATGCTAGAAACATAGTTATAATACGTTTTTACGTTACTTAATTAAAATTATAGATTATTAAAGTATCTAAACAAAAAAAAAATAAAAACATAAATGAAAACCTTTCATTTAATACAACTAATACGTTAGTTTCTTTAACACCACTCCATTAACTCAATCATACTTACCCACTCGCAACTGTACTTGATAAGTGCAAATCCGGCATAACAAATCTGTTTCCTTGAAAAGTTACGATTATGTAACATATAGAGAAAATGAAATTAAACAGTAAACAAAATAATCAAAGTTTATTTAACCTCGGGGCGTACTTACTTTACTTAGTTTAATGTTCATAAATGACTTCTAGTCATACGCATATACGCCCTACAATTTTATTTGAGTGTCTCGTTTACGTCCAACACTTTGATGATGTCTAATAATGTTGCTTTTACGTCCAAATAAACAAAAAAGTCTACATTACCAGCCTTGAAATTTGGGGTCGTATTCATTCAACATTGTTTTCAGAATTTGAGAACTTTTAATATACAATTCCATAGCGAAAAAAAAACCGAATAAGATGGCATTAAAAACTTATTTTGGATAAAATGGTGGTTACCTTTGAGCCGAAAGGTATCGAATTATTAAAGAGTTTCAATATAAGCTTATCTTGGGCAAGATAATTGGTGTAAGAGTCTTAGGAATGTTAGAATTTAAATGTGTAGAATTTTATAATCCACCGTTAGCGATTTAAAAAAAATTTAAGTAGAGTAATGCATCGAACAGTCTTTTACGTCCTTAGATGTGCAGAGTACCGATATTGAAATGTTCATAGTCCATGCAGTCATAGTCACCGGCAACACCTTGTCAACAATATCATCCGATGAAGTACCTAAACGATAAATAAATAAAATGTGTTTTAGTCACTACGAATAATCTTAGCCATGCGGCGATGAGATGAGAGAAGGTAGGTATTACCTGATAAAAAAGTTAACGTGATAGATAACTCTATAGGCTCAGTTGTTTTTCTGGGTTATTCCTCGTGGCCCCCGAACTCCCTGGCCCCCGACTTCTACAAATTTAATTAGATTTTTTTTTTGGTCATGTATTTAAATTATTTTCAACTTGTACCGTTGACAAAAAAATTGTGAATATGGTTTTTGGGTATCTGCCGGCATCTAGTGGTTTCAAATATGGGACGACGGCAACGTGGAAAAAAGTAATTTGATAAAAAACTGTTTAAAATACTATAATGTTTTTATTAGAAAATTTAATTAACAAATCAAAAATTAAAACTATATTTTAGATTAACTGTTTTTTTTTATTTAAGGAAACAATAATTATGTATTACAAATTCTGGCAAAAAAAAGCGAAGCCGGTAAAGGGTTACAAAAATAATAATATCTGGATACAAAACGGTTGTAGTAAAACAATAGAGCAGTGCCAATACTTTCTCTCTTACGACATAATAACAATTTTACCTCTCTCTTAAGAGGCCTATTACATTTTGACTGTGATTTTTGCGTAAAATGCTCATTTTCGCAATTTGTTGTAATTTTGCAGTTGTATTCATCGTTTTTATCGAAATAAGATAATAAATTTATGCCTAATATTACAAATGTCCACTCTGCGAAGATAAGCTGAGTTCGGACGGCCGTCGCATCGCATTTTAAAGTAATTTTGCAGTTGTATTTATCGTTTTTATCAAAATAGGATAATAAATTCAATATAAAATCTTTGTTCATCATGAAGTAACGATTATTCTGGTATGAATTTTGCTCAGTAATATAATCGTAGATAGGAAAAATTCACAGTTAATTTAAAGCGATTTTCGAAGTTTTTTGGTTTAGAATAAGATTTTTTTTCTATATAAAATCAATGATATCTAAAAATTCCGAGGCCGATACGCACTATACGACTATATAAAAGTTGACATTCTATTTTTTTATTTCATTTGTTTAGAACAGTTGTTAAATCTAGGAGTTCAAAAAAGTGCCTTCGCGCCTTTTATGAAAATTCTTTCTCTGCAATTTTGAGTTTAATTATAAAGTTAAGCAAAATTTACAAAAAAGCGAGGCCGCTACGCACTATTCCAATAGCTACTCTACACTGTTCAATAAGTCAAAATTGTTTCTGTGGTCCATAACGCCAAAATTTGCCATTTTACGCAAAAATCACTGTCGAGATGTAATAGGGCCACTTAAACCGGTTATAGTTAAACAATATGTATTGTGTACCAGACTTTTCTTAAAAAAAGTGGGTATCAATTAATAGACCAATACAAAAAAAACATAAAAGCAATGTCCCTAGTGCCAAAAATTATAGAAAGTGTATACAGTGCCACAAGCGGCACTGTATATCAATCGGTTCGGGAACCGTAAGTTTTGCGGTATAATAGTGACGCCGCCTAATCTGCCGTAAAGTTTTTCTGCCTACTCCTGAGGTCACGTGATAGGTTAGAAGTTTAAGACAATTGCGAAGCGCAGCGTAGCGATGTCTTGAATTTCGAGGTTATTTTTTTTAGTTTATTCTTCGTTCGTCCCACTGAGTTTCGACTCACATAAAAATCCTGATTTGTCCCAAACAATATGCTTCCTTCGTCCCAAAATATATTTAAAATTATTTTATTCTCGCTTTGTCCTATTTTATATTCTTTCTACGGCCCATATTTTTTTTATATGCCAAACTTACTTTAATCTTATTGTATGTACAATCAACAATAAAGGGTTTAGCATTACTTAATATTTAACATCAATCAACCGTGTCGTGTAGCGGTGAAAGAATACTACCACCTCGTCTGTAAAAGGCGGCTAACGGACTAAAGACTGCACATACATCCATTAGCATAGAGCGGCGACGGGCTCACCACATCCTGTCTACGACCTGTTGGCTGACTACTCAGAGGAAGCCACGAGGGGAGTTCGAAGGGTTATCAGAGGCGAGTGATCTTGTGACGTCATCAGCATATTTGTGTACGTCCCAGGAGCTGATCTGCACGCGGTAGACCGCCGAGGGAAGACAACCAATACCTGTTGGCAGACTACTCCGAGGAAGCCGCGAGGAGAGTGCGAATGGTTATCAGATATAAAAGGGATCTTGTATGATAAGAAGTGATAACGGTATTGTTTTTTTACAAGCTTTTATTTACCTTGCAATGTATGGATGTCTTTTGTTCGGGTGGAATTTTGCAACTCAATTTTGATCCACTTTCCGGTTACCGTTTGAGCTGAAATTTTGCATGCCTGTGTAAATCGCGTGACAATGCAATATTATGATTGCATGGTGCTGATCTGATGATGGAGCTAGAAGGTGGCCATAGGAATTTCGCAATGAAACAACACAACCTCATCGAGTTTGGGCTCGTTTTAATCGTATTGACGAGTAGTTTGTCTTTCAATGGTAACCAGGGTCTTATGATGGAGCTGGAAGGTGGTCATATGAACTCTGTAATGAAACGACGCAATCCCATCGAGTTTCGGCTCGATTCATTCATCTTGACGAGTACTTTGTTTATAGATGGTTACCAAGGTATGATCTGATGATGAAGCTGGAAGGTGGTCCTTGGAACTCAGTACAGAAACGACGCAACCCCATCGAGTCTCGGCTCGTTTGATTCGTCTTGACGAGTACTTTGTTTATAGATGGTTACCAAGGTATGATCTGATGATGAAGCTGGAAGGTGGTCCTTGGAACTCAGTACAGAAACGACGCAACCCCATCGAGTCTCGGCTCGTTTGATTCGTCTTGACGAGTACTTTGGTGCTAGATGGTAACCAAGGTCTGATCATGGAGCTGGAAGATGGTCATAGGAACTCAGTAAATAAACAACATAACCCCATCGAGTATGGGCTCGTTTGATTCATCTTGTAGAGTACATTGGTGCTAGATGGTAACCAGGGTCTGATGATGGAGCTAGAAGGTGGCCATAGGAACTAAGTAAAAATTATAATTGTTGTTTTTTAAATACATATTTCGTTTTGATACTTTAATTTAATTGGTCGGTACGGTACATTAATTTTTACATATTGTTTATTAATAGGTCACACCTATAGGTATTAAAACTGTAGGTAGTTATGATAAGATGACTATAATTTTACAATTTCTGTGATTTTGATTGTGACACTAGACAATAAAGATGATTTAAGCCAACATGTTTAGAGTTGTTTAAATTATTGTTTACATACTTACATACATACATATAATCACGACTAGGTACTATCCCCGAAGGGTCAGTCAGAGACTAGACAATAATGACCGCAAGAGCAGACCTCTACCATAGTCCATTTTTCACCAAATATCTCAGCGCTCATCGTGCTCTGTGTTCTCAATATCTGTGCTCAGCGTGCCAGGTGGTGAGCCCATCGCCGCTCTATGCTATTGGATGTAAAGTCTTGAGTCCGTTAGTCGCCTTTAACGACACCCAAGGGAAGAGAGGGGGTAGTAGCATTTTTTCACCGCTACGCGACGCGGTTATAAAACAACTCAGTGTTTAGAGTTGTTTTATAAAAGAATGATTCTTTAAAAATAATGAAATAACTAAGTAATAACACTTTTTGTGTTGACTTTAGTTTTAACTATCTACTTGTAATTTGGGATGAAGCACCACTTCAATAGTGATATGGGACGAAGTAAGAATTTTAACATTGAAAATGTTTTTTCGATTGCTCCGGTATGGCCCATTTTCGCTGAAAGTGTGTTTGCCCAGTGGTATATAGTGGTTTAGGGCCATAAGAACGTATGAGGGCTAAAAGACGCAAAATTTGAATGGCTTTCAAATGGTGAATTTTTTTTTTGTAAAAGTCGAATACTTTTTTCGAAAATTTAAAAAAACCAAAAAAAAACCTTGATTTTTTAACACCTTCCCTCGGAATATCTTCGATATCTCGTGGACGAGGTCGAAAATCGAAAAACTGAGAGAGACACCTAGAGATATTGAGACGGGAAACATTTTATGACGTATACTTTTTTTTTGTGGGAGTGATAGGGGGGGGGGTATGCTCCCCCTTAGCGGCTCGTGGAGTTTCGCCGTGCGGTACTCGGGCGTCATAGCCCTGTGGAACTTCGCAGCTTTGAGATACGAAGATCTATTAGGACTTAATAGACGCGGAAAATTAAGGGCTTTAGGATAGTATAAACAAATTTTGAAAAAGTCTTACAAATATTATTTTCTTTATTTTTTTTTCATTAATTATCTATAATAGCCAGGTTCATTTTTAATGCCCTTTTAAGTCGTGTAGAGCACGAGATCTGTGATTTTTTTGGAAAGTGGGACAAAACTTCGGGACGAACGAAGCATAAACCTTTTTTTTATTAGACAACAGTAACATGTAACTACTGTAACTTTTAAACATTATGGCAAATAAAAATATGTTACGGTTTCCGAACCGATTGAGATACAATGCCGCTTGTGGCACTCTATACATTTTGTACTAGGATGCCGTAATTATGGCATCGTCACCGATCGTACTAGAATGTCGCTTGTGGCACTCTATCCATAGCCCAAAAATAATCATTGTGAGATTTAAAAGCTTTAATTATTTCAACAGAATGATTCAGAGATTATCATTTATTATAAATCCTTAATGTTAAGTCAATCATATTTTAAGTAAAATATTATAAAAATAGTTTAAACCTTTTCCTGCTGATGGTATTCTAAGCAATGTCGAATTATTATCAACATTATTAAGAAGACTAGAGTTCGGGGGCCACGAGGAAAAACCCGTTTTTTTTTTAGTTTTTATCTATGAAGTTGACAACATCAAGATCACTCTAATCGTAAAATGACATATTTAGCAATTTATTGATATCACAAGTAGTTTTAACGAATGTAAGATAATCCATAGAATGTCATGAAATACAGTGTTGTGGAACCAGCTCTCGGCGGCGGTATTTCAGGACAGGACGAGATTATTCCTTCTTTAAAGGCCTGCGTCGCAACGCGTCTGCGATTCCTCTGGTGTTGCGGGTGTCTATGGGCGGCCGTGATTAGGTACTTTCCATCAGGTGACCCGACCCACCCGCCTGCTCGTTTGTCTCCTTTTTTATAAAAAAAAAATGCTATACTTTATGGCTTTCAGAAGATTGTGCTACAAAACGGTTACGTACACTATGGCTACAGAAAAACGGTACAGTGTTCTTTATTGTTTCGAATCTTTTTTGTTTGGTAACAGTAGTCTAACTTGGTAAATAATAGTTTTAGAATTATTCTATTGTCGTTTTAAAAAGGTCATTTTATTATTAGCTTATAAACGTCCCACTGATGGGCACAGACCTCCCACGTAGACAATAGCACGTGGGGATATTGGATCATAGTCCACCACGCTGGCCCAATGCGGGTTGGTGGGTTTTAACGACTGACATTTTACGGCAACAACCGGGACCAACGGCTTAACCTGCCTTCCGAAACATGGAGGAGCTCGAGATGTTTTGAATCTGGTCACCCATCCAGCGACTCGACATTGCGAAAGTTGCCTAGCGGGTCATCGAGCTCCTCATTCCTCGTTTTACATGTGTAAGCTTTATTAAATGGCATAGATTTTACTTTTAGTAAAAAGATAATCTTTGTAATTACTTACTTAACCGTACGCTTTGTTTGCGTTTTTATTTTCATGCTGACTGTACTACTTTACACAGTCATAAATTTGCAGCTATGTGAAGTCTCATAATTAAAAAAGAAAATTGTCACGAAAGCAGGTGCGTCAATGTGGTGAGCCCATAATATCAGCTCAATGCTGTTGAATGTATGTGTGCAATCTTATAAGTCCGTTAGTCGCCATTAGGATTAGTTCCTGATTCGCCGGATTCTTGTTTCGCCGGATTCTTGTTTTGCCGGATTTTTTTGTTGAAGGAAAACTATTGAAATATCGCGGCTTTACCTAGCTATTAAATAAAGGGCAGACATTTCAGTAAAATTATAAAAATATTTTAATCCATTTCTAAGTAGTTAAGTTAAGTTATGTCCGATAGTGGGAACAAAATAGTAATATTATTCTACATAATATTTCCGACGAAACAAGAATCCGGCGAAACAAGAATCCTGCGAATCAGGAATCAGGCGAATCAGGAACTAATAATTAGCGCTGTCGACATTGGCTCGTCAATTAACGATCTTTGTTTTATATTAAAAAAAAGGATTATATTCAAGTATAGGGTAAACCCTCCAAAGAGCATTCACTTTTAAAGGATAGATAGATATTCAATTGTTAGCAACCTTTAGGAGTCTTCGTGCTAGACACGGTAATTTAAGATATCAAGGAGTTGTATGGTGGCAGCTAATCATTCATATATACATATAATCACGACTATTATCCCCGAAGGGTTAGTCAGAGACTAGGCAATGAGGACAGCAAAAGCAGTTCTCTGCCATAGTGCACTTTTCACCAAATAGCGACTGCACATGTGCTCAGCGTGACAGGTGGTGATCCCATCGTCGCTCTATGCTGTTGTCAAAAGGCGACTAAGTTAGTCGCCTTTTACGACACCCAAAAGAAGAGAGGGGGTGGTAGATTCTTTCACCGCTACGCAACACGGTTATTATACTCGTATAATGGTCATTCAATCAAAGAATACTCAAGAGGCCTATTACATCTCGACTGTGATTTTTGCGTAAAATGGCCAATTTTGGCGTTATGGATCTCAGAAACAAAAATACATTACCAATTATGACTTATTGAATAGTGTAGAATAGCTATTGGAATAGTGCGTAGCGGCCTCGCTTTTTGTAAATTTTGCTTAACTTTTAAATTAAACTCAATATTACAGAGAAAGATTTTTATAAAATGTGCGAAGGCACTTTTTTGAGCTCCTAGATTGAACTGCTGTTCTAAACATATGAAATTAAAAAAAATAGAAAGTTATCTTTTAAATGGTCGTATAGTGCGTAGCGGGCTCGGAATTTTCAGATATCATCATAACCAAAAAACATCGAAATAAATTAACTGTGAATTTCTCCTATCTACTGAGCAAAATTTATATCAGAATAATTGTTACTTCATGAGGAATAAAGGTTTTATAATTAATTTAATATCCTATTTCGATTAAAACGATAAATACAACTGCAAAATTACTACAAAATGCGATGCGCCGGCCTTGCTTATTCTCGCAGAGTAGATATTTGTAATATTAAACATGAATTTATTGTACTATTTCGATAAAAAAAAACGATAAATACAACTGCAAAATTACTACAAAATGCAAAAATGGGCATTTTACGCAAAAATAACATTTGAAATGTAATAGGCCCAAATTAAAGTGCTGCTCGCATCAAAAGAGTATTTATTTACATACATACAAATACATACATACAAACAGAAATATATACATATATAGGTACATTCATTCATACATACCTAACCCCCGCGTTTCGGTACTCCCCGGTCGGTTTAGGTCACTCTTCACATTTTTTAATGGATAAACAAACAGTGACAAATTACAAATATTTATAAGAGATAATAACAACAAATTAAATTTGACACCAACACCGTTTACCACATTTTACATTAAATAGCAGTACGATATCTTTCATAATCTTCGATAATTTCGTAAGTATTAGTTTTTTCTTTTTTTTTTGTTTATATTTACTTATACAATTAAAACACACAAATTACTAACTATCACGACTATTATCCCCGAAGGCTTTTTTTATTTATTTATTTATTAGATACATTATAAACTTACATTAGGTAAGGTCCCACAAAACCGATTGATTCGGTTTGACTGTGAGATCAATATAGTTAGTCAGAGACTAGGCAACGAGTACAGCAAAAGCAGTCCTTTACCATAGTCCACTTTTCACCAAATAGAGGCAGATGTGATGCAGATGTGCTCAGCGTGGCAGGTGGTAAGCCCATCGCCGCTCTATGCTGTTGGATGTATGTGCAGTCTTTAGTCCGTTAGTCGCCTTTTACGACACTCAATGGAAGAGAGGGGGTGGTAGTATTCTTTCACCGCCACGCGACACGGTTGAAAAAATATGTCAATGTTATTTAACAGAGGAAGCCTCATTCAACATCAACAACCCACCAACGCATAGAGCATAGTGGCGGCATAGTGGTTGGTTATATCACAATCTCCCCTCCCTGTGTGGGACCGCGGCCTCACGAATGGGGCCGCGCTCCCACACAGGGAAGAAGCGGAGGGGGGGGACGAGGGAAACCTCCTCCCCCCCTAGGAGGACCAGCGGCCTAGTGGTGGAGCACTAGGCCGCATTGCACGGTCCTCCTCCCGTTTGGGGGCAGCCTGAACCTACCAGGCTGCTCCGTAGGAGAGGGGGACCCAGGTAAAACTGGGTCCGTGGCGTTGCGGCGTCCGCGGGGCATTTTATATATGGTACCGCGGCGCCGCACTGCGCCTTGAAGGAAGGTGTTTTTAAAAAAAAAAAAAAAAAAAAAAAAAAAAAAAAAAAAAAAAAAAAAACAATCTCCCCAAAACTCCAACGAAGATCCGCAAGGAGAAATTCTGTACATTATTTATAAATACAGGGGTCGTTTGAACTATACATGTATTTTACATGTCATTTTCAACGCTATTGCATGGCCATTTTGATTAGCTGGCAATTATATCTATACTTGTAATCAAAAAAATCAGGGACCGGAAGGGCTAAGAAAAGTGTTCCAACCCCATGTACATACAACCTTAGCATGTATAAACTTCATTTGTAATTTGAAAGCACTTTCTGTTGTGGTTAATGTAGTGAAATAAACTTATTATTAATATTTTTTATTTATGTATCATTCTCAGAATACCAACTCGGTGTACAGTCACCAGCATTAAGATGTGATGATGCAAAAATATCTGACCATTGGTGGACGGCATATTATAGGCATATATATGCCTTCCACCAATGATCAGATATTTTTTCAGGCCGTCGATAGTCACATCTTAATGCTGGTGACTGTACCACTCTCAGTGTACCATCCTTGTACCGTAAGCCTACCTACTACAAAAGAAACTATCGTAAAGGTGATTACTACAAATTTTGGGAAAACCATTGTATATTTTTTATATTGTCATTGTTTACAATTAAACTGGTGAGCTCCATTCACTGTTTCGTGTTTTGTAATAGTAATGATACGAAGGGCAGATAGTACCTGCCCATCCATGGCTTTAATTGGTGCAAGTAGACCGTGAAGCGACAATGGCGAATCCAATCATCAGTGAACGAATGAACTACTACCTAACCAGGATCAAAGAGTGCACAACATCCAACAACATAGAGCGGCGATGGGCGCGCCACCTGTCACGCTGAGCACATGTGCAGTCGCTCTTTGGTAAAAGGTGGACTATGGCAGAAGACTGTATGGGAGCAGTGGGACGACTATATGATGATGATGTAATAAAATACCGAGGATAATGCATTTGGAAACAAATAATAATTGTGCACATCAATGCGTTTAGTTTATGGAAAATAGAACATGGTAATACCCTGTCCTTTATCGTTACCACTGGACCGTAAAGCGACGAAGGCAGAACTAATCGTCAATAAATTATAAATAAATAATTGTAATAGCAATTTGTTGTGAAGGGCAAATACTTTAAGGTGAAATAGAAGTATATAGTTGGGTGTGTAGGTACTTACGTCGTTTAAACTCTTGTATAAAATACATAATTATATGTTGAGCTGAGTGACGGCCACAAAACATAATGACGGTGACATTATTAAAAGAATACTACAAATCCATCTCTATTCTCTTGAGTGACGTAAAAGGCGACTAATAGACTACACATTGCACATACACATACATAATGGACTCACCGCTTACTGAGTACAAAATGTGCAGATGTTACTTGGTCGCTCAATGCTGTTGGATGTATGTGCAGTCTTTAGTCCGTTAGTCGCTCTTTACGACACCCAAAGGAAGAGAGGGGGTGGAAGTATTATTTCACCCCTTCGCGACAGTTATACGCGATAGGCCACCACCTGTCACGCTGAGCAAATATGCAGTCGATATTTCGTGAAAAGTGGACTATGGCAGAGGACTACTTTTGATGTCCTCTTTGCCTAGTCTCTGACTAACCCTTAGGGGATAATAGTCGTGAGTGTGTGTATGTATGTATAAATCTAATAAAGTCAGCATCAAAAAAGTATTAGAGTCTTATGGAGCAGAGGGCCCGGGTTCGATTCTTTGTGTGAGTTAGGACCCTTGTGCTGACTTTCCCTGTTTGTCTGTTTTACTGAAATATCACACAACGATTACCCTTTTGCCGAATTTTCAAGTTTCTTTGAGTTTGGTTCCTTTATGCCGACTTCATAATAATTTCATAAATTACTTACCGTTTTGACAAGTTTTAAAAATTTAGGTATTATTGTTTGTACTTGGTAGGGGCTTGTTAAGTAAGACTGGCTAGCTACTAACATCCTATCTAAAGTCTGGCGTTATAACAACATTGTTAATAACATTGTTTGTTCCGACAGTTTAGAGATAAAATAGCCAGTTCATCAATCGTTGAGGATTCCGGGTGAAGCGCTCTTCCATCTTCGGACTTATCGTCATACCATCTCATGTGAGATGAAGGCTAAATGCTAAATAGTTATATAATACATTTCTATGACAAATTTTTTATACCTACAGTGACTCCGATATTCCGAGAAAGATACGACGATACGAGTACCATGATAATAATAATATTATCTCTGAATATTGTTGGATTTGAGTCCATAGTCCAAATTTTTACTAAACCTATTTGAGCAAACAAGATAGATCTACCTACGCATACTTTTAAATAGCATAAAGTATAATCTGTTTTCTGTTTTCATGTGAGCCGTGTCTACACACGGCTACGGTTACGGGTGGTAACCGTAGGGTTACCGTATTTTAAAATAGAGTATTGTCCACTTTTTCATGTAGGCGTACTTTTTATAGTCTACGACACACATAAAGTACGCTAATAGTTATTTGTTATACAAGAGTGCAAAGTTGCTTTTTAACCGCGTGCTCAATTTTGATGACAGAGCAAGCGAAGGATTCTAAAATTAGAATCTAAAATTAGAATCCTGAGCATTAGCGAGGGAATCAAAAGAGCACGAAGTGAAAAATCTTTGCACTCGAGTGCAACACGTAACTTTTCATCCCACCTCAGCGAGGATATGACTGAGCAAATTAAAAAAAGTACACCAAAAAGGTTCCGAGTCTGAGTTTTTAATAAATAAATAAAAAAGGTTGTATGATAAATTCGGCACCATGGAGGGAGAAGTAAATAGATTTATTGATGTTTTGAATTCACAAACTTAGTGCACACGATGTTCTAAATTCAATTTAGTCTAACCTGTAACGGATAAAATCGGTTTTTGCACTCAGATATCGAAGAGTAAAAGTACTCTTTCCAAAATGGGGGGGGGGGGGGGTGGGGGGTGAAAAATGAAAAATAAATACTTTATTTACGTTAAACTATTTACGTCAACGACAAAGAGCAAAAAAAAATACGTTTTTAAGGACAAATAAATAAATACTTATTTTTATGCTATGTACTTTATTTTTGTTCTAACAAAATTAAAAAACACTTTATTCGTCCTAAAAAAAGGTGGCAACCCTAGCCGTGTGGTACAGCGACTCAATAAAAGAATACTACCATCATTCTCTCTTCTCGTGAGTGTCATAAAAGGCGTCCAACGGACTAAAGACTGCACATACATCTAACGAAATAGAGCGGCGATGGGCTCGCCACCTATCACGCTGAGCATATGTGCAGTTATAATCTGGTGAAACGTGGGCTATGGCTGTGTACTGCTTGTGTGTTCATCATTGCCTAGTCTCTGATTGACCCTTTGGGAATAATAGTTGACGTATGTAGAATTTCTTATGTGCACGAACTCTACACGTTGCTACTGAAAAGGAAATTTCACAATATCAATCAATATGAAATGAAATGAAATGAAATGAAAAAATATTTATTCTGTGACACACGTACGAGGAGCTCGATGGCGCAGCGGCTAGCGCGTTCGGCTTGCGATCTTGCTCGCTAAGCAACTTTCGCAATGCCGGGTCGCTGGATGGGTGACCAAATTTAAAAACATCTCGAGCTCCTCCGTGCTTCGGAAGGCACGTTAAGCCGTTGGTCCCGGTTGTTGTCGTAAGATGGCAGCCGTTAAAACCCACCAACCCGCACTGGGCCAGCGTGGTGGGTTATGGCCCAATATCCCCACGTGCTATTGTTCACGTGGGAGGCCTGTGCCCAGCAGTTGGACGTTCATAGGCTGATGATGATGACACACGTACAAACAAAACAAATAAAATAATTACATTAACATAAAAATTATAAACTATGTGGCACAAAAAAGGCTTCCACTCAGCATAATGTCAAGGCACCTAGTAGGTACCCCGACGCTGATCTTCCGTGGACGCCTGAGGGGTACAAAAAGTTAAAACATACAAAAACACAGAAGTAAACATGCAGGGAATGGTGAAAATTAGACAACTGACAAAACAAATCAAAACAAAACCTTACCCCTAACTTCTCTTATTCTTAAACAAACAAAGAAACAGACATAATATGCTTACTTAACACTGCGGTTTGCAGCTGAAGTTTGCTTGACGACCTCTGTGGTCGAGCGGTTAGCACGCCGGGTCTGGCGTCGCGCCATCTCTGGGTTCAATTCCCGGTCGGGTGAATTTAGAGAAAACTGATTTTCTATTGATTTCGGGTGTGGGTGTTTTTTCTAGGTTTATGTAAATTTATCAGTTATCTTTCCCTTAGTCAGGGGGGGGGGGATGGAAAGGAATTATGCGTGAAAGTCTAACTAACAAATAAACTTACTTTCGCATTTATAATATTAGTTAGGCTTAGAATAATTATCCATGTCGCCTAGCGGTACCAACCCCTCTCTTCCATTAGCTGTCGTAAAAGGCGAAAAACGGAATAAAGACTGCACAACAGCATATAAAGTCGCTTTTTAGCGAAAAGTGGACTATGGACTACTTTTGCTGTCCTCATTGCCTAGTCTCTGACTCACCTTTCGGGGATAATAGTCGTAATTATACGTAAGTAGGTTTAGGTTTAGGTTTAAAGATATTTATATTCTCATAAAGATTTACAAAAATCACTTAAATGAGAAACAGAACACATTTAATTATTTTGTTGGGCTATTTTAGAAAAAATTAACACACAAAACACATCAAGTTCTAAATATCTATCACACTGACAAATCGTTCGAAAACAGTTAATTAATTTTATCTGAACAATAATTAAGGAGGTAGTTCCAAATCCAAAGCAAAACTCGGCCAGCGCTTAACTTTAGCCCGGTCACGGATACCACGATAACACCGACTTCGCGCAACTGGATGTGCCGCATGGTAGTATTAATAATGATACGTTTTATTTTTTAATGAAAATTTTAATTAATTAGTTAATACTTATTAGTATGAATGTATATAGGAACAACTTTTTTGTGGTATAATATATTGTATATTAAATCATACTATATTACTATTACATTACTTACCTATATTATTTTATATTATATGTAATTTTATTATAATTATATTATATTCTAACGTACTATACTACATATTATATTGTTTATGTATTTATTTATTTGATTACATTATGAACGAAAGTAAGTATTCGAAAAAATTGCAAGGTATGAGGAAAAACGTAAATCAAAGGAATTCATTTTATTACCCACCTATCGTTGATAACAAATATGACAAACAAGCGAAATGCATTAAAACAATAAACATTCCTCTGTATAAATTATGAATGACTAATGTAATGAATGACTGGACTGACTCATAGCGTCTGAAGTTTAATCCGTTTATCACAAAGTGTTAATACAACTTCATTCATAATAAATTAATAATGTATCTAAATATGCGTAAGTGAAAGTTTTGAGCCGCTCGTGCCGATCGATGCTTACCATCCTGCGTTGGCAGTAGCTTTATCCAGGCCTTGTGGATCTTTTCCTAATCACCAACGACTATCTCAATTCGACATTAACGCCCTTGACAGGTTGGATATCCCTAGTTGGAATTTTAAAAAAGCTGATTTTTATGGTTTATATTCAGCGATTTCTAATGTAGATTGGACTGACGTATTCAATGAAGGTTGTGTAAATGTAGCTGTAGCTTTATTTTATTCTAAATTAAATTCAATTATTAGTGAATATGTTCCTTTAAAAAGATTAAACTTTAATAATAATAAAAGAGCAAATTATAGTTATCCTATTTGGTTTACTTCGGAAATCATTCGTTGTATTGAAACTAAATATTTTCATCTTAAACGCTATAAGGCAAATAGGCTCGAATGTAATCGTGAGATGTTTAAATACTATAGGACCAAGGTTAAAGATTTAATAGACGTTGCTTATAACCAGTATCTGCAATCTATTGAACGTGATATTCACCATAATCCTTCCAAATTCTGGGCCCATATCAAGAATAAGCGTACGAGCACAATGCAACCACGTGAATACACATATAACGGTACAAGTGTAGCGGGTCAAGAAGCCGCTTTTGCTTTCGCGAACTATTTCAGTTCTGTATTTTTAAGCGATGTCCCTCAACTAGACGTTCAAGCTGCTGAGTGTGCGGCTCATTCTCATCCTTTAACTGCAACATGTGTAAAACTTGACCGAGTCACTGTTTCTGATATACGCAAAGCTGTTAAAAGACTCAAACCTTTTTCAGCCGCCGGTCCTGATGGCATACCAGGATTTTTAGTCAAAGACTGCCTTAGTGCAATAGAATCTCCCCTTCTATATATCTACAATTTGTGCTTGCAAAGTTGCGTATATCCCACTAAATGGAAAGTAACAAGTGTAACTCCGGTCCCTAAGAGTGGCTCTTCAGCAGACGTAACTTGTCAGAGGCCTATTGCTGTGCTATGTACCTTTGCAAAAGTTTTCGAAACCATCATTACTATAAGCATTACGAACCAAACTAGCCATCTTATTGATGACTCGCAACATGGATTTCGTAAGGCCCGCTCCACTATTACGAATCAGATTGTGTTTGTGGACTACGTCACTACTCAGATGGACATGGGCTACCAAGTTGACGCTGCCTATTTCGACCTAAGGAAAGCGTTCGACGTGGTTGATAACGATGTTCTTCTCACTAAGCTTTCTTGTCTTGGTTTCTCTCCCAGGCTCCTTAAATTTCTTGCGGACTATTTACGAAACCGTAGGCAATATGTCAAATTGGGCAGTTACGTTTCGGATGACTACTACACGAGGTCTGGTGTTAGTCAAGGGTCGATTTTGGGGCCTACCCTGTTCACAATAATGATTAACGATCTTCCGACCGTACTGAGCACTGTTAAATGTTTAATGTTTGCTGATGACATGAAGTTATTTCACAGAATAGGTAACATCTCAGACTGTATAGACTTCCAGCGTGATATTGATGCAGTTTTGCAATGGGTGATGACGAACAATTTGAACTTTAATGTCTCAAAATGTAAAACGGTCACCTATTCTAGGTCCCCGACACCTATTACTTATGAGTATACTTTGGATAAAAATGTCTTAGGGAAAGTTGACACAATTCAAGATCTTGGTGTTATAATGGACAGTCAGCTTAGCTTCCGTGAGCATATCGAGACCATTTGTAAGAAAGCAAACAAGATCCTTGGGTTTATTTGTAGGTCCGCTGCTCAGTTTTGTAATTTGGGCGTCGCTGTTATGCTTTATAATGCATACGTTCGCAGTGTGCTGGAATTTGGTGCAATTATCTGGGATCCTAGAACAAAGAAGTATACTCTCATGGTTGAAAGAGTACAGAGAAAGTTTGCTAGGTACCTTTATAAAAGATCCTTTGGTTACTACCCCTTCCTTTTCCCGTCATTATTTGTAACAGGCATGGTAGGACTTGTAACTTTAGAAGTCAGGCGTAAACTCTTGCTTGCAATGCATTATTGTTTTTTGCTGCGAAATAAGGTGGACAACCCCACAGTGCTAAATTCTATTGGCTACTACGTTCCGCAGAATTATGTGCGTGTTGGTCTACGTCGTCGGCACGACCTGTTAGCACTACCTTCTGCTTTGCGCACGCGGCATGCTCGTAATGCGCCCACTCCTAGGGCTATTATAGCTCTTATTAACCGTTTCTTGCAATGTGTCCAAGACGCCGACATCCATGCTGACCCTATTAGTTGCATTTATTGGAAATTGTTTTTTTGTATAGGTAAATTGCCCAATGTGAATGTTTTGGTTTAGCTGTAAGTCCACATTGTATGCTGAATAAATAAATAAATAAATAAATAAATAAATAAATAAATCTGGAAAAATATGCTTTGGCCGAACTTTTATAATTTTATCACTAACAACAACAAGTGGAATTGAAATCCATTTTACGTTAAATACGAAGAGGCTAAAGAATGTTCAGAGAAAGTTTTTGAAATCTATAGGTACAGTCGAACCAACTGAATCATGACCCACTTCGCCGATCATTCCTTTAAAATCATAAATGTAGTTAGGTTTCTTCGCTTTTATTCATGTTGCACTTAGTACGTTTTAAATATGAATAAAAATGCGTCATTACGGGTCAGAAATGTATGCAATTTTAACCTTTGTTATCACTGCACTAGATATGCTTTAGACAAAGCAGTCTTAATTTGAATTTCTATTAAGATGTCATTCATACATAATCCAAACTCTTTTCACTACGGAGAAAAGGTATTATAATTTTAACAATAAAGTGACGTTGTGTCTGATGTCAAGTTGTAGTCTGTCTGAAAAAATTGAAACAATAATTGAATTAAATTAAAACAAATCGTATAATGGCCTATTGGCAGAACAAAGAGCTCGGATAGTAGTGCTCAGAGAACAAGGCTCTAGCATTCGGGAAATATTACGAGAGTTAAATATAAGTCGGAACACAGTCAGAACCTGGATCAGAAGGCACGCTGAAGATGGTACCCTTGAAGACAGACGACGATATAATCATGGCGTTCGTCGGATCACGAACCAACAGAGAACGGAAATGCAACACCATTACGAAGAACATCCTTTTACTGATACCCGGTATTTTGCGGCACGTTACGACGTATGTCTACAAACAATAAGAAATAATTTGCACCGCACTGGGCTGCATTACAGGCATTATGCTAAGAAAGCTCACTTAACGGATGCACACAAAATTGCGAGATTAAATTTTGCACGTAATTACTTAGACTTCGACTGGACAAACACCATCTTTACAAACGAAAAATCGTTTTGCTCTTCTCAATATGGTCGCTTAACTTTGTGGCGTTACGATAACACTTGATACACAGAGGATCACGTAGTGCCCAACCAATTATATGGCCGAATTTCAGCTAACATGTGGGCCTGGATGAATGCTGGAAGTGTAGGCGAACTTGTTCAAATTTATCCTCGTCAAAATGCTAAGAACTATGTCGATTTATTGGAAGAATCAATGTTACCGACTTTGCGAACAGTTTACCCGCGTGAAGAAGTGCCAGTATTCTCCTACGTTCATGATAACTGTCCAGTGCATACTGCCAGAATTGTCTCCAACATGAAGATCAAACCCACAATTTTTTTATAAAGTTATTTTCTATTTTTTCAGTTTACCAAGTGAATGCTATTTTTTTAAACTTAATAAAACCTATAGATGATATTAATAAAATGAAGTTTATAATTCTTCAACTTTACTATTTTATTATATAGTGACCACCACATGTTCCAAATGTGATTTTATAAAGAAACTGGGCCCGTTGATTTAGATTTGACAGATATATAAGAAATTTTGGAATTTTAAAAGACCGACAATGGGCTCGTTCATACAAAAAATCCCAAAAATATTCGAGATACGAATCACATCACACCTTTCGTGCGTTCAACATGTGAACTGTCGCTGTCGAGTGGAATTTCAAGTACGAATTTGTCTAAAATATGTGGCCAAAATACCATCCCAAATTAGCTTGATTTCGTGGCATATAAATTTTTACAAATAATGTAGGTAGTTTTTCGAATAGTCGTTCAGATAATTCACGCGCGAGTAGTGAGCCAGATGAATTCAATTCAACTGATCGCCGTTTGTTCAGTCCTCACAACAATAACTAAATATTGTTCTGAGGTTCAGTCGCTCACCGTCACCGACAGCGGAACGGCAAGAGCTGTTATCGCCGCATACAACACAGCACAATATGGTCAATTGCACTAATCGGCAACGTCGCATAATGGTTTTCTTATTTGCCTTGTCAGCTGTCAGTGTCTTATAAAATGATAACAGGTTCGTTACATGCGTTACGTGTAATGTATGTTCAAGCGAATTTCAACCTACTTGTATTAGAATGACTGTAGGAAAATGACCTTAAGGTGGGTCATGATTCAATTTGGTCGACTGTACCTACGTGTCTATACATTACAGATGCATTCACAGTCGCCTTCAATACGAACAGCTTCTTGTTTAATACCGACTTCTAAATCTGGAAGCAATAATGTTAAAGGAATGTTATAATATTTTTTTTTTTTTTATTGGCAACGGGTAAGCGCTTGGCCTTCATCTCACCTGATGGTAAGTGACGATAAGGCCGAAGGTGGAAGCGCGCTTTACCCGGAATCCTCAACCACTGAGGAACTGGCTATCTTATCTCAAACTGCCGGAACACAACAATGCTATAAACATCGTTGTTATGGCGACAGACTTAGATAAGATGGTGGTAGCTAGCCAGGCGGACTTAACAGCCCTACCACCAACCAAACCGAGCACACAAAGATGTACCCCCCGCTGGGAATCGAACCCGGGACCTCTGGTTCTGAAACAGGTAGCTTAGCCACTAGACCACAGAGGCGGTGAATATCGCTTGGCATCCCGCCCGCTCAAGACAAACATTCAGTACATCTCTAAAGTCTTATTTATTAGAATTGCAATAATCCTCGTGACGTAATAATTAAGTAATAAAAAGTAGGTAATGCTTACCTAAGGGTAATATATACATGCTGCACTTGGGGGTGGGTCTCTCTCCTCACTCGACTCCCCTTTGAGACCATTTGTGCTGCCTATTTGCACTGTAGGGAACTGTCTGTGCCGGCGAATTTTTAAGCTTGGTATTTTGTTAGCTCCTTACAATGATATATTGGCTCCTTACAATAAAATTGAAGTTGGGTTATTGTTGCTTGCCATAATGCCGTTTTAAACTTTCTGTTGTTTTTTGCAAAATAGTATGAACTAATGAATGCCACGTCATGATAGATGTACCTATGTCATTTAAATGCATGCACAAATAATTTAGGTACCTATAATTAAAGTAATCTTTGATTTAGGTTAAGATTGAACGCCACGTCACAATCACATGTCATTGACGTCATACATGACACGTTGGCAGTGTTGCCAGGTCCATTTTTATAAAATCAGAGGATGCGACTTGAATTATTTTTATTTTTATTTGGCACCATAGTTTATGGGATCAGTTTTGTCATGCCTTTTTCAATGATTTTGCCACATTATTGACCATTAGTTAGCGGAGACACACTATAAATATTTTTTTAATTTGTTATTTACTTCTATGTTTATTAATTTGTTTTTTTTTATGTTCATTGTCCTGCACATCTGATGTCACGACTGTGTTCAGCAGAATATCAGTGCAGCAGGTATCACTTGGTCTTGCTGCTTATACTGAGCTGAGCACAGTTTTGGCATCGCACGCCAGTGCACAATTCTTTACTGTGTACAATTTTGACGCAAAAGTTTGTACTTGCCTACTTGTATTGTTGTATTGTGTTTTGTCGTGTGATGCCAAAAATAAATGTCTATTCTATTCTATTCTATTCTTCTCCAAGATTTTGGTCCCAAGCGCTCCAAGTGTAAAATTATATAATAATATTATTTCGTTAAATCGTTCCCAAGGGCTCCAAAAGCATATGCAAATATATTTCTTCAAAACCTCTGATCTTCATACATTGATTCCCCAGGAGCTCTAAAATTTTTTTTTTATGACGATACAATGCAAGAATTGTAAACATTTGTATGATCTGTCATGTCTCACCATCTCATTGAAATCGTTTCATAATTATTCCGATGAACATAAACTTAACTGGTCTTGTCCAACTTGCATTGCTGTGTTACCTAAGCGAGGCAATACGGATACTCCAATCCGAAACTCGCTTAGTTTTAATAACACACTTACTAAAGATTCTAGTAATATAAACACGACCAGAGGCAATCGAATCAAAAGTACAAAATCCGAAGACTTTACAGAGATGCTATCCGAGATTGGACACCTGCGAGCAGAGGTTCAAGAGATTAAAAACCAAAACTCAGACTTCGGACTACTGATGGCAGAGGTTCAGGAAATAAGATCTCAGCTAACAACTTTACCTACGTTTTGGTTTCAACAAATCACTGAATTCGAAACGCAAATGAGATACAAAGACCAGGAGATAGCTTCTCTGAGCCGCACTGTTAAAGATCTAAAACATCAAATCTCTCCACAAGAACAGGCAAACCTACGAAATGAAATAGAAATCCACGGTATTGTCGAGACGGACCACGAAAACCTACAGCACAAAATCAACTTGATTGCGAAAAAGTTTGGTATTATATAAATATTTTTTTATAATAGTTTGGTATTATAAAAATATAAAACCAGATAGATTAGGTACTATGGTTTACATAAATAAACTAGAAAAAGTTAGTTGTGTGTGTGTGTGTGTGTATGTGTGTGGAGTGTGTGCGTGTGTGTGTGAGTCTGAGTGTGTGCGTGTGTGTAAGGCATTGCGTGCTTGCATGCGTGTGTATTCGTAATCCAAAGAACTGGCAGACAACAAGAATAATCCAAAGGGTCTTTGGAAAGCAATAAATAAAATAAGCAATACTGGCACCAGGAGTAAATCTGGTTTAGAACTCAGTGAAATTGTACCAGGCGATGCAGTTAATTCTGTCAATTGCTGCAACGATTTCTTTGCAAACATTGGTGAAAAACTAGCGAATCAACAGCTCAACCATATGCGCAGTTCTCAAGAGGACATATTAAGGAAATTTCACCAAAAATAAATTCTTTACCCTACTCCTTCTTTATGCAACCCACCGATATATTCAAAGTAGACCGGGTAATATCACAGCTAAAGGCGGGTAGTGCTGCTGGTTGTGATGGTTTTGGATCGTCGCTTATTAAAGCTATCAAAGCAGAGATACTTATCCCCTTGACGCACATACTCAACCTCAGTATAGCCACTGGAATTTTCCCTCGTTTGTGGAAGAAAGCCATAGTTGTTCCAATCCATAAAAGCGGACCAAAAAAATAACCTGAGAATAAAATAAAAATGAGAATTTCAGACATTCTTTACTTAACATCTTCTCAAAGATTCTGGAAAAAACGGTAAATAAACGGCTTATGTTTTATATTAACTCCGCCGTAGACGGTCCCAAGCCCGGTTGAGAAAGGAGGAGGGTTGGTCTGACGACAGCGTACACCCAACACTACCTGGGATGATGTCAGCCGTAAAATACGCAACGCCGAGTAGTAGGCGGCGGTCAATTAACCTACTCAATTCTGGCTGCGGAAGCCATGGGGACTAAATCTCTCCTAAAAGACCCGACGTAGAAGGTAATGGGAACCCACTACGATTAAAACTCCCAAGAGAACTCCATGAAGGTCAACGATGCTGTTTTGTCGGACAAACCGGCGGCCCCCGGCGCTCGTCGATACCCGGGTCGACGAATGTGAATTATGCTACCGAAGACTCCTCAGTGGTGTGTCAATAGGCTACCGAGGCAGTGAATGTAACTGAAGACAAAAATAAACCGTCTATGAGACCCAAGCACAGAATAGGAACCTGGAATGTAAGAGGTTTATTGCAACCGGGAAAGCTCGAGATCATAGAAAGAGAGATGAGCGAACACCAACTCATGATACTGGGATTGTGTGAAACTCACATGAAAGGAAAGGGTCATTTCACGACATCAAATGGGAATACGATGTTCTTCTCTGGTCACGAGTTTGAGAGCAAAAATGGCATAGGCATAATAGTACCCCGTATCCAAATTCGTCACTGGCTACAATACTATTAGTGATAGGATCATGACCATCCGTATAAATTGCACCCCACTTCCGTTGAACATCGTTCAGGTATACGCGCCGACTGCCCAGTCATCACAAGAGGATATTGACGACTTCTATGGCAGATTACAAGCAACATGCGAAAGTATCTTAAAACGTGAAATACTGTTAGTCCAAGGCGATTGGAATGCGAAGGTGGGCAATACTGAATATGACGACCACATCCGCCACATAACCGATAATAATAAGAAACGAAAGGGGTGAAAAGTTTATAGACTTCTGTGTTGGCCAGAATCTGGCAATAACTAACACCTGCTTTAAACACCACAAGCGAATGTTATACACGTGGACATCTCCCGGTGGTCGTTATCGCAACCAGATAGACTACATCACTATCACAAATCGATGGAGGTCGTCAATAACGAACTCGCGAGCATTTCCAGGAGCGGACTGTGGCTCTGATCACAATTTGCTGGTTGTGGACCTGCGCGTACGTCTGAAATCATGTCGTAAGGGAACAAACCGAATAAATAGGCTTGAACAGTCGGACTACGACTTTTTTCAAAAGAAAACGGAGCCAGAATTTGCAAAGTTGGCATCAGAAAGCACAGCACTTTTCAGTCCGGAAGAAAAGTGGTATCAATTTAAGTCAAAAGTCATTGAGGTGCTAGACTCTATGAACAAAAGGCCTGCAAGCAAAAAAGTTTGGATGTCGGAGGAGGTTTGGTCAAATATAGAGCGGCGGAAAGACCTGAAAAGTGGTATGAGAAATGACGGTTATGAGGCAGAATACTCTGAGCTGTCGAGGAAAATTCAGAGACAGAGTAGAAGAGACAACAACAGATTTCTGGAAGGTATCTGCACCGATATTGAACGTCATGCAGAAAAACACCAAACTGCTGATCTCTTCAGAAAAGTTAAACAAATAACACGCAAGTTTATACCATCCTCCTGGGTGTTAGATGACAAAGATGGCAAGCCCATACATGAAGTCGCGGAGGTCGCTGAGAGGTGGAGAGAGTACTGCGGGGAGCTCTATCACGATCAGTCACCCGATCGATCTGCCCGATCAGCTGAAACAGTAGTAGAGTCTGAATCGAGCATACTTCATTCGGAAGTTACAGACGCGATACAGAAGCTGAAAAGGAATAAGGCACCAGGACCAGATCGAATCACAGCCGAGGTATTAAAAGGCTTAGGTCCAAGTTGAATAATAAGCTTACATGCAATATGCAGTTCTATATGGCAAACAGGATACTGGCCATCTGACTGAGTTCACTCTGCTGTTCTTCCTCTCCATAAAAAGGGCTCAGTGCGTAACTGTAATACCTATAGAACAATAGCTTTAACATCACATGCTAGCAAATTCTTACTGCACATCATCAACTCGAGACTGCATTCTTTCCTGGATTGGCAGATACCGCAAGAGCAGGCGGGTTTTGTCAGGGGGAGAGGAACCAGAGAACAGATACTTAACCTGCGACTCATAGTGGAAAAGTGCTACGAATATAACACCCCGACTTTTATATGTTTTGTGGACTACCAAAAGGCTTTCGACTGTGTCAGATGGGAGAGACTGTGGGAGGTTCTGGCGGAGGCTGGGGTGCCCGAACACCTTGTAATGCTCATTCGCAACCTTTATGAGTCTGGGTATGGAATGGTGACATTAGGTGACGTAACATCAAGCCGCTTTAAATTCCATAAGGGCGTTCGACAGGGATGCGTGATATTTAATATATATGGCGAGTATATAATGCGTAAAACGCTTGAAAATTGGGAAGGTGGCACAAAGATAAATGGAGTAAAAATCTCAAATCTCCGCTATGCAGATGACACTACACTCTTTACATCATCGGAAGCAGAAATGGCAGAGTTGCTGAGCCGTCTCGCAGGCGGCAGTCTAGACATGGGCCTTGCCATAAACAAGTCGAAGACCAAGCTCATGGTTATTGACCGTTTTGCGGCCATCCAGCGCACAAACCTCTTACAAGAGTATGAGACCTTAGACCGTTTCCTATACCTTGGCTCTTTTATTACTAATAAGGGCGGCTGTGAGCCATAGATACGAAGACGAATAATTGGCATGGGAAAGACAGCAATGACTCAGCTGGGCAAAATATGGAAGGAGAAGAATATAACATATAGGACTAAAATAAATCTGGTTCGCACACTTGTTTTTTCCATCTTCTTGTATGGTGCAGAGACATGGACGCTAAAAGCCGCTGACAGGCAAAGAATCGATGCTTTTGAAATGTGGTGTTGGCGCCATATGCTAAAAATACCTTGGACGGCCCACCGTACAAATGTCGCAATCCTAAAACAATAAAAAATAAAAAATGCACAGCGTCTGTCTTCGATCTGCATGCAACGGGTGGTGCGTTATTTCGGTCACGTTGCACGAAGAGGTGCAGATAACCTCGAGCGTCTGATGGTAACGGGGAAAGTAGAAGATAAAAGACCAAGAGGCCGGAGCCCTAAACGTTGGTCAGACCAGATCTCAGAACAACTGGAGATGCCTGTCAGCGCCGCTCTCCATCAAGCGACTGAGCGCAGCTCGTGGAAGAGTTGGTTGACCGGATAAATCGGAGTCACGATCCTCAGCAGTGAGGGAACGATTGGAAAGATGCTTTATTTTGAGCAGAACAAGCTGTTGTCTACTAAACAATTTGGATTCAGACAGGAGAAGTCAACTGAACAAGCGGTGATGAATGTCGTGGATGTAATTTCCAAAGAAGCTGACCACGGTAGCAAATGCGTCGGGTGTTTTCCTGGACCTGGCAAAAGCCTTTGATACTGTTCCGATCAAACTACTACTAAAAAAGCTAGAGAACGTTGGTATCAGAGGCTTGCCGCTAGACTGGTTTTGCAGCTACTTGTCTGATAGACGACAGTGTCTGAGGGTGAGTGAGGTTGTCAGCGACGAACTACCCATAATTTTTGGCGTACCGCAAGGTAGCGTTCTCGGTCCAACCATTTTTATTTTGTTCATGAATGATATCCACGACGTAGTACCCCCAGAAGCTGAAGTAGTTTGCTACGCTGATGACACAGTGGCTTTATTCCATGGGAAATCGTGGAATGACACTTTTCAAAAAGCAGAAAATGGTATAACGAAGCTCATGAACTGGCTCGATAATAATTTGCTCACCTTAAACGCATCGAAGACCAAGTACCTCTGCTTTCACAAGACCAAAGCATCGGCGCCTACAAGTCCAGCTGGCATCCGTCTGCACCTAGACTGTAATCGCGGTCCCTGCTCGTGCCAAAGTATTGAGAGGATTACAAACATCCGATACCTCGGCGTTATCATTGACGAAAACCTCACTTTCAGACCTCACATAGTGTACGCAGCATCTCGAGTTAGAAAGCTGATCTATGTGATGAAATTGCTCAGGTACTCAGCGGATGAGAATACTTTGCCATTAGTGTAAAGAGGTCTGGGCGAGTCACTCATCACCTACTGTATAACTGTTTGGGGAGGATCTGGTGTCACATCAATGCTCACTCTGGAGAGAGCGCAACGTGCCGTTTTTAAAAACAATGTACCGCAAAAGCTACTTATACCCCACCGATACCCTCTATGCTGAGGCTGAACTCCTAAGTGTACGGCTACTTTACGTATTAAATCTTCCCTATTGATGCACCGCGAAATCTTAACATCTGCTAGCTATCATTCTATGGCACAAAAACGCGTATTTAAAGCCCCACAGATCAAGGTACAAACAGCCTTCGCACAGCGTCATCCCTCATACTTGCTGCCTTTTGTCTATAATAGAATGACTAGGTGTTGCAACTTTAAGACTGCAACTGTTAACCAAGCCAAGAAACTTATTACCCTGCAACTCCTTTCCATGACTTACCGGGAAACGGAAAAGCTGGTCACACCACTCGTATAATCAGCTCTCACATACACACGCATGCAAGCACGCAATACCTTTTACACACACGCACACACTCAGACTCACACACACACGCACACACCCCACACGCATACACACACACACACAACTAACTTTTTCTAGTTTATTTATGTAAACCATAGTACCTAATCTATCTGGTTTTAGGATTATTTAATTTTATATAAAAATCTGCTTTGTTTTGTCGCTTACCGTTAACTTTATGGCTTAGGAAGCCCACAATTCAGGATTTCCTAGTGTGGAATTCACTTTTTTGCTTTACTTTTGCATAGCCAAGTTACAAGTTTAACCGCCTCTGTGGTCTAGTGGCTAAGCTACCGGTTTCAGACCCAGAGGTCCCGGGTTCGATTCCCAGCGGGGGGTACATCTTTGTGGTGCTCGGTTTGGTTGGTGGCAGGGCTGTTAAGTCCGCCTGGCGCTAGCCAGCCACCACCATATACCACCATCTTATCTAAGTCTGTCGCCATAACAACGATGTTTATAGCATTGTTGTGTTCCGGCAGTTTGAGATAAGATAGCCAGTTCCTCAGTGGTTGAGGATTCCGGGTGAAGCGCGTTTTCACCTTCGGCCTTATCGTCACTTACCATCAGGTGAGATGAAGGCCAAGCTTACCCGTTGCCAATATAAAAAAAACCAAGTTATTCTGTTTTTATTATTTCATAGTTTTTTACATTATGCTGTTGTAATGTTACTTGTTACTTGTTTTAATAAATTATTTTTATTCTTATTCTTATGTTGAATGATTTTATGTTGAAGTATAGCCTTTTTTCTGGAGCTGCTGGGACCCAAATCTCAAAGTAGGTACCTAGAGAATAATGTTTTTTTTTGGTTTTTTTAAAACATTTTAGCGTTTTTATTAACGCTTAAACATTCTTAAAATTCCCGCCTGAGGTTTTCGTCTTTTTTCAGTGTTTGAAAATTTTTCTTACCTAGAGAATGTTTTGGAGCTGTTGGGAATGAAATTATAGAAGTTGAATTTTGGAGAACAATATATTTGGAGCGCAGTGGGACTATGTCCATAATCATAATCGGTTATGGCATAAGTTTATGATTGCATTCCTTTAGTAAATAAGTACATAGGTATATAGACGTAATAATTAAATAAATAATAATAATACATACATACATATAATCACGACTATTATCCCCGAAGGGTTAGTCAGAGACTAGGCAATGAGGACATCAAAAGCAGTCGTCTACCATAGTCCACTTCCAAATAGTCTCCTCCTATATATTAAATCCTCTACCAAATAGTGACTGCACATGTGCTCAGCGTGACAGGTGGTGAGTCTATTGCCGCTCCATGCCGTTGGACGTATATGTAAGGGATGATTTATATTAGAGCGGGACGTGCACGGAGCGTACCCCGTCCGGGCCGTTGGGGCCCGGACGGGACACGGATCATGCACGGTGTAATATGAACTGCTTCATATGCAACGTCTCGAATCAGTGGCGCCGTCCGGGCCCCGTGCGGGCCCGGACGGGGCACGCTCCGTGCACGTCCCGCTCTAATATAAATCATCCCTTAGTCGCCTTCTATGACACCCAAGGGAAAAGCGGGCCTGCTAGTATTCTTCACCGCTACGCTACAAGGTTGTAAATAAACTAGCAGACCGCCGGCGACTTCATTCGCGTGGACCCCGTACTCCGTGTGACGAATTTTCAAAATGACTCCCTTCCCAAGAACACTTATTGTGACGTAACTAATATAGTTACACATATGCTATCGCGACACTGTTTTGTAGATAATGGTGTGTTCTGCAAAGCCATATACATTATTTTATTCTATCATCAATAGTTTTCTAAGCGCACGCGATTTAAGGAATTTATTTGAGTTTTAGTAAGGATCCCTACCCTAATTTTTTTTGATAATATAATATAGCCTATGTCACCTGGAGATAGTGTAGCTTCCCAACGGTGAAAGAATTTTTTAAATCGGTCTAGTAATTTCGGAGCCTATTCAATACAAACAAACAATCAAACGTTTCCTCTTTATAATATTAGTATAGATAAGTTGTGCTGTAAGATCCGGACTCATAGCCGTAACCACAGAAAATATATATTTTTGTGGCCGTAACCCTGTTGGTTGTTCGCAACCACCTCCTGTCGAACTAACAATGGTAAACGTTCTCCCATGTACCGGCTTGTTGAATCCTACACATTTAACACAATTGGCTACTTGACAGTTTTCGAAAAAGTATTAAAAAAATTACAAACGCTTATTTTATACCCCGTACAATATTTTCTTTCTCGTAAAAGCTTTATTTAACAGAAAAAAACATATTTTTCTTTATTGATTTAAAATTTCGCGCGAAAACGGTTGGGCACGTGACATTTTGCTCTGTGACGTCACATTTCAATATATATAGAAACTTAACTTGGAACATGACAGATAGTTTTTGTATATTTTGTGAAATGTGACGTCACATGAAGCTCAATCATGGCCGCCCGTGTTTCGGGTCTTGTAATCCACAGAAAAAAATCACAAATTTATTTTGTAAAACAAAAATATTTACAAATTATTTTAATAAAAAAAAAACTATTGGATAGTTATCGTTAAATCATAACCTACCATTTCCGACATATTTCATATTTTATTGTTACAACTGACAAATAGCCAATTGACATTGTGGCTACGCGTTCCAGTCTATTAAAAAAAATATTCTTGATATACATGTATATAAATAATTGTAATTAGTAAATTAGTAATAACTGTGTTGCGTAGCGGTGAAAGAATACTTCCACCCCCTCTCTTCTCTTGGGTTTCGTAAAAGGCGACTATCGGCACAGAATAAATAATAGTACTACGCTATCGGACCAAAGACTGCACATACATCCAACAGCGTACTTTAAAGCAGAGTACACTTTTACGGTCCCAATTGCCTAGTCTCTGACTAACCCTTCGGGGATAATAGTCGTGATTGTATGTTTGTATAGTTAGTAATTTGTATACTAGTATTTTAATTGTAAAAGTAAATATTAAAAAAAACGAATACTTACGGAATTATCGAAGCTTGCGGAAGATACTGTACTGCTCTATAATGTAAAATTGTATTGTAAAAATTAAATTGTATTTTAAAATGTGGTAAACGGTGTTGATGTCAAATTTAATTTGTTGTTATTATCTCTTATAAATATTTGTAATTTGTCACTGTTTGTTTATCCATTTAAAAAAAGTGAAGAGTGCCCCAAGCGTGTTAGAAAAGAGTTATGAGAGTAAGTGAAGCAAAGAACGTGCCAGGACCATAGCAGACCACGGAGGTCGTTGGAGATGAAAAGCTTTTGTATCTGCCTTGCCTACCGCTCCGGGAAGCAGGCGTATATTTATTTTATTTTATTTGGGGAGCTTACAGCATCAGCATCATTTAAAAATAGACAAAACATAATAGTAGATTATGCACCAAGGGGATAAAGTAGTGTCTTATGTAACGGGCGCCCCGTATTAACTCCCGACCAAAACGAAGGAGTTTAGAGTTAACTCATGAGCAAAGCGAGGGAGTTACGACAAGAATCCTGAGTGCAGCGTGGAATTTAGGGTCGCCCAAGACGAAGGCACCTTTATCACTGAGGAGAATAAAAAGCAATTTTCAGTATTCGCGCCTCTTTTAATGTGTTCTATCTTTCTTTTATTTTCTATAACAGATTTGCTCTTAAAGTAGCTCTTATTACACCGATTTCAGCATCGTAATGTAATAAGTTTCACACTAGTGCGGTAATGTAATTTAAAAATTAGTTATCATTTGAATCTATGGACAACATAGGCCTTTAGCCCGTTAGTACCTTTTACGACACCCAAGGGAAGAGAGGGGTTGGTAGTATTATTTTGATGAGCCCATCGCCGCTCTATGCTGTTGGATGTATGTGCAGTATTTAGTCCGTTAGTCTCCTTTTGAGACACCCAAGGGAAGAGAGGGGTTGGTAGTATTATTTTGATGAGCCCATCGCCGCTCTATGCTGTTTGATGTATGTGCAGTCTTTAGTCCGTTAGTCGCCTTTTACGACACCGAAGGGAAGAGAGGGGTTTGTAGTATTATTTTGATGAGCCCATCGCCGCTCTATGCTGTTGGATGTATATGCAGTCTTTAGTCCGTTAGTCGCCTTTTACGACAACCAAGGGAAGAAAGGGGTTGGTAGTATTATTTTGATGAGCCCATCGCCGCTCTATGCTGTTGGATGTATGTGCAATCTTTAGTCCGTTAGTCGCCTTTTACGACACCCAAGGGAAGAGAGGGGTTGGTAGTATTATTTTGATGAGCCCATCGCCGCTCTATGCTGTTGGATTTATGTGCAGTCTTTAGTCCGTTAGTCGGCTTTTACGACACCCAAGGAAAGACAGGGGTTGGTAGTATTATTTTGATGAGCCCATCGCCGCTCTATGCTGTTGGATGTATGTGCAGTCTTTAGTCCGTTAGTCGCCTTTTACGACACCCAAGGGAAGAGAGGGGTTGGTGGTATTATTTTGATGAGCCCATCTACGCTCTATACTGTTGGACAAAGAAAAATATATGTTGGCTTACCAAAGATTCATGCACTAGATAAACAACTAAAAAACGCAGTCATTTTCGGAATTTTTTTTTCCTTACAAATATGTACTGTTTTCTTGTAGCCCTCGCCTGCGGCTCGGGCTAGCAATATCGCCTCGGCTGTAATTTTCATCTTACCGCAGTTATATATTATCATAATGTACTCATTATCTACTCGTGGCCAGTTCGATTTTCGAACAATTTATTTTTTAGTGCAGGGAATTAGTACCTTTCTACTTTATGTTCCTAATTCAAATCACATTAATGACCAGCGGGTCATAATGAAATTCAGTACAATATTAATGCCCTGCTAGAGCTCACGTCTTAAATGACTTACTGTAGGTTAGGTTTGCATGACATATAATTTGACATTGTCGAGCAGGTGGTGTGAAAAGTAACTTACAAGCTAATAACAAGCTACCGTATATAAAAATTGAGTGAAATTTATAAACATAGATAAACGACTACCTCAGGCGGGAATCGAACCCGCGTCCTCCGCTATCCGGGCGGCTGCGTTGACCACTCCGCCACCGAGGTATTGGTTAGACAGACGACGTTACGTTATCTATGAGTTTATTTGAGCGTTTTTCAACGCCAATAATCAAATATTACGAAAATAGATAAACGACCAAAATTTTCTACATTCCTTAATTAGTAAAAATAGTTTTTACTTGTCCAACGCTAGTACAAAAGAGATCGAAGCGGCTATCTGAGCTGAGCTATTATGTACTAGTATACATGATCGTATCATAAAACTAATATTTCTATAGTTGTGTGCGAAGGGAGTGTGAAGCAATTTGTGTATATTACGCAATTTTTTGTTTGGTACCATTAAGTGAATTTTGCTAAGGAGCTCCGGACAATCCGGACAAGTGATGTATGTAATGTAAGGATGTATCACTTTTACACAGGAGGCACGGCAGGCCTCGGTGTGCCTCGGTGCCGCGCGTCCATAGGCTGCGTGCGCTGCGGTGGCCGCGAACCAGAAGGCGGGTCGACCGACAACAAAATAATAAAACATAACTCAAACTCGAACTCAAAATATATTTATTCAATAAACTCAGTTAATAAGTAAGTACCTACTTTGAATCGTCCGAATCTTTTTAACCTATTTACCATCTATTTAAGGACGCCATTTTTAGCTGTGGCAAAGCACGGGCGCAAGAAACCACAGCGCACGGAAGCAACGACATTTACAAACAAAAAAACAAAAAAACCAGGTCATAAAATAGGGTTAGTCAGAGACTAGACAATGGACCGCAAAAGCAGTCCTCTACTAAAGTCCACTTTTCACCAAATTTCTTACATCAGAAACATACATAGGTCATAGGGGTTGCAGTCCCGGTACTGTGGAGAAAACGGGATTCCCGGTACTGAGCTAACTCTGGTACCGGGAAAACCGGGAAATTTCGGTACTTTTCGGTACTGAGATTTTTTTAACCCATATGTAAGTAACGTTTGGTATATGGATCATTGAGCAAAATAAAATATTACACAAAAAGTTTACAATAACAAAATTGTTTTGTCAATTGTTGTACTAGCTGTGAAATCACTTTGTCGAATGGAATTGTTTAGAGATCATCCGAGTTAAATGTTTTAAATTTAAAAGGGTCTATATGCAATGGATTTTTATCATGAGGGTTTTAAGGTGAGTAAATAATACAAATTCGTCCAAACCAAGACCGTTCAAACGGCGACAGACTCCCTTCTCCAACGGATCCCCTCGGCCGAGATAGTGGTTTTGGGAGACTTCAATGCCTACTACGTCGAATGGCTTGGTTCACGCACAACTGACCACGCGGGTAGAGCCGTTCATGACCTCGCTTTGGCCTACAATCTTTGGTCTGCCCCAATTGGTAACCGACCCTACGCGGGTTCCATTCCAGATGTGGAGGGCCAGTCACCTTCCTTATTGGACCTTCTGCTGACCCCGCACCCAGACAGCAATCAAGTTTCTGTTGATGCACCACTATGCTCATCAGACCGCTGTCTGATTCGTAGCACTGTGCCGCTCTCAGAAACTTCAAAAACGTCGAGTCTGGCATTATAGGTCAGCGGACTGGGATAGGATGCGAAGTTTCTTTGCGTCCTACCCATGGTGGCGAGTTTGCTTCTCATTGGATGATCTTGATGTCGCCACCGACTCTGTCGTTGATGTGATGTGATACTGCAGGGAATAGAACTTTTCATTCCAAACCCTGTGGTTCCCATTGGCGGCAGGTCCCAACCATGGTTTGGACGTTGCTTTAAAATGGCGTCTCGCTAAAACCGACAACATTACCAAGCCTGGGCTAATGCGGTGTCATCAAAGGATCCAAACACCAGTGCGCTCAGAAAGAGGTACAACTTGGCCGCCAGGTCCTTTATGGACATTGCCAAGTCGTAGTCATCATTCATAAGTGGAATTAGCAAGAGGCTAGTGCGTCTTTCTTGGGGTACGCGTGCGTTCTGGTCTCTCGCGAAAGCTACCTTAGGGAATTTTTGTCAGCCGTCCCTACTACCATTGCGATGACTGCCTGGCCCATACTTCAAAGGAGAAAGCCGATCTCTTGGGCACTCTTTTCGCATCAAACTCTACCATGGACGATGGGGAAAACTCTCTACCAACCATACCGAATTGCGCTTGTTCAATGCTAAACGTCCGGTTCTTACAAAGGTCAGTTCGTTAGGCTCTTTTTTCCTTGACATCCGAGTGGGCCTGATGCAGTTCCTCCCATTGTGCTTCGGACGTGTGCTCCTGAGTTGGCGCCGATTCTAACGCGCCTTTTCCGGCTCTCTTACACTACTGGCGTTGTCCCGAGCTCTTAGAAGACAGCTCTTGTCCACCCGATTCTCAAAAAAAAACTAGCTACTAAGCGATCGCCAGTATGGTTTTCGTCGCGGTCGTTCGGCTGGTGATCTTTTAGTGTACCTTACTCACCGATGAGCGGAGACTGTCAAGAGTAAAAGGGAGGCACTGGCAGTAAGCTTTGGACGTCGCGAAAGCCTTTGACAGGGTATGGCACAGGGCTTTTCTCTCTAAACTTCCATCATACGGGCTTCATGAGAAATTGTGTTCGTGGGTTGCCAGCTTTCTTTCTGGGCGTAGCATCAGAGTGTAGTCGACGATTCGTGCTCTAACATGAAACCCGTGAATGCTGGAGTCGCGCAGGGGTGTGTGTTAGCCCCTACTTTGTTTCGTCTGCATATCAATGACATATTGCATAACAACAGCATTCATTGCTATGCGGACGACAGAACGGGGGTAACGCTCTACACCGAACGAGCTAATATTTCTCTGGAAAGCGTCATCGAGAGCCGGAATAAACTTGTGACTGACACCGAGAACATGTTAAGTCATGTCTCAAATTGGGGCCGACATAACGTAGTCCACTTTAACCCCTCCAAAACACATGTTTGCGCATTTACCGCGCAAAGACATCCCTTGGTCGTACCTCTGAACTTTGAGGGAGCTCTCCTTGATACTATTGGAATCCTTGGCGTCGATATTTCTAGTGACGTTCAGTTTCGAGGTCATTTGGAAGGTAAAGCAAGGCAAATATTGGCGTAATTTTAAGTCATAATAAAAGTACCGAATTTCCCGGGAAACGAATTCTCAGTACCGGTACTGCGTAAAAAGTCAATTTTCCGGGAAATACCGGGAAAAATCGGTACCGGGAAATCCCGGGAGCATGCCCAGGTACCTATTACATTCGACGACTATAATAGGTAACCTAATTAGTCAGAGACCATGAAGACCGCGAAATCAGTCCTTTGCCTTAGTCCACCTTTCACTGTTAATTGTCTAAATACAACACCTATCGTATTACTTGTGTGTAATTGTTTATTGTCCTAAATAAAATAAAATAAAAAAACATTTCAAGTAAGTAGGTACATTGCTTTGCTAGTTAGCTTATATTTGGTGAACCCAGAAATAAGGCAGTATAACAACTGTACATTTGCTCAGTCACCGTGACAGGTGATGAGCCCATCGCCGCTCTTTGCTGTTGGATTCACGTGCAGTCTTAGTTCTGTAGCATACTACATAGAGATACATCGTACTCCGCATCGTCCGGCATTCACTTCACACTGGTGAAGCAAACTTCAAACGTTAGCTATTAGCCGCGTCCACAACGGCCGAGCCGGTTCGCGAGCCGTTTGGCTTGGACTTTCTGCTCGCGAGCCGTGGCACCCGAGGCAAATTTTAAAGGTTGCGAGCAGTCCCAGCGAGCCAACGTGAGCCAGTACCACCTTGCAAATTTGCCTCGGGTGCTACGGCTCGCGAGCAGAAAGTCCGAGCCAAACGGCTTGCTCGCCGTGCTCGGCCGATGTGGACACGACTATTAACGTTAACAAATTTCTCGATAAAGCGATTTAGTTTGTTCTTGCTACTTACATATTTTGTATTTCTTGTGTTGTATGAAATGGCTGTATAATGTATCCCTGTCTAACAACGATATAAAGAAACCATTATATTTAAATAAATTATGAGAAACTAAACGACTTTCATTCAGCCCATACCATAGTAGGTCGTTAGTCGCCTCACACGACACCTATGGGAAGAGATGGATCAGTAGTATTCTTTTAATGGGCAGCCACGCAGCTTCATCACAGATCAGAAAATGTTAACCAGACGATTCATTCTATAGAAATCCAACATCACAAACAGATTCCGGTGCGTAAGAGCCGCCCCGGTGACTTTAATGACTCGGGCATCGGCAGACTCCCCAGCGCATTACTCAATTGAACAACTCGCTAAAGCCAATCTTCGAATCGTTGGCTTCCTCTAAATTTTCCGCGATACTGTTGCTATAGGGGGCCGCAGCTTCAGCGGTATTGAGAGAGAACAATATTATTATTATCAGTCTGTTTCGTCCCACTGCATGTCAAAGGCCTCCCCTCATTCTTTACACTTTTCTCTATCCGCTGCTACAGTGGTCCAATCAGGCTGATATGCGTCTAGCTCGTCACGCCATCTTTGCCTCGAAACAAAACTGTGTTGTATACATTGTATCCTCAGCGCAGTATACCCGCTTATTAAGAGTTATTCGCGTGCGTAGGTTTACATTTGAAACACTATGTAATCCCTGGGTGATGCTAAATGAGAAGCGACGAAACAAAAATAGTTAAGTAAGTACAAAATGTGTAGATTGTAGCAAAATGCATAAAACTGTTAGTTGTATACCATGTGATACTAATGAAGAATTTTACTTTACGATAGGAAAAATAGTTAGAAAAAGCATTGTTAGTGAAGCTCTTCAAAAAAAATTGCTATTTAAATATAGTACTATCTAGATTTTTTTTAATGCAGTTAACCAATTTTGATACAACAAAATCGTACTTAACTAACAATTAGCACTTAACTAGTTTTGATAGATAGTATTTTGTTTGCTAAAACAAAATCGTTTATAACCATTTTTTTTCCGTCATACGGATTTTTAGGTACTTTTGCATCGAAAATAACGGATTTTGATTGGACTTTTAATCAACATCGGGTGGGATTTAAAAAATAAACGCCTGAACATGTGTCATGTAATTTTCTGCCTGTTGAGTAGTTAACAATTTTTGTTCCGTCGCTCCTCAAATTAGTGACACTGTCTGAATGGTAGAGACACCCAGCGTTACGGGGCCAGCTCGCCCGGCGTACGTAATACCACCTTTCATGGAATATCGGTGAAAAAATGGCATTCGTTGCTGTTGTGTTTCATACGGTAAATGCTAGCACCGGAGGCCTACCTATCCCCTCACAATTCCTTTAAAAATCCTACTCCTTTATACGTTGACTGCCACAAAACCAGACACAATGGAATTTTAATTGTTTGTCGGTTACCGGTAGGGTTGCCACCCGTGCTCTAAAATAGAATATTGTACTCTTTTTCATGTATGCGTACCTACTCTATAATCTACAACACCTATAGAGTACGTTAAAATACTCTATTTACGAAAAACTGATCGTTACTGGTTATGAGTACTTCATAGTTCACTGAGAGAGTCTTCTCTCTTATGAATGTAAAGTGGAGAGACGAAAGAAATAGAGCTACCCTAAATTTAATAAAAAAAGAGTTGATTATATAATTTTAATCTAAATTATGATTGCAAAGAGGATGTAAATATCTTCAAAAAAGACAAAATTATACGTTTTCAAGGACAAATAAATAAATACTTTTTTTATGCTATGTACTTTATTTTTGTTCTATCAAAATGAAAAAATACTCTATTCGTCATAAAAAAATGGCAACCCTAGACCGGTGACCCCTATTAAAGCGCACAAAATCTTAAGGCGCTCTTTTCCCGTTTTTAACAATTTCGATTGACTTTACCGCTACCAATATAAAACATACAGTTCTAAAATTCATATATAATATAGTTGAACATATTATCTAATGAATCTTGAAGACAGAAACATGATTGGTAATACTTCATCATTCTAGAAAAAAAATTCAAAGATAGCTCTGTCAACATTTTAAAGAAGCTGTTGTAAGTCAGATAATAGATTAATAAATGACTTCATTTTTTTACCAATAGAAGAAACTTTTCATTATCTAGTGAATGCAAAAAACACGTATTTTTATTTTACTTGTTTTTTTCTGTATCTATAGGCAAAAAACCTATTATAAGACGCGCCTATTTGTGCCGCTTCGCTGATACACTCGTCCCGTATCGCCGTAACGTCGAGAGAGCGAGAGAGAAGCGCTCGGAATAGTCAGGCAACGCATCTGAAACTCCTTTAGTTTTGCGGTTATCCATGGGCGGCGGTGATTTTTTCCCATCATGTTATCCGGCTGCTCCTTTGCCCACTTGTCACATTAAAAAAGCCTCTTTGTGCTGTAAATGTCACTTGGCCTTTATCTCACGTGATGGTAAGTGAAGATAAGGTTGAAGGTGGAAGCGCGCTTCTCCCGCAATCCTCAACCACTGAGAAACTGGCTATCTTATCTCTGAACTGTCGGAACACAACAATGCCATTAAAATGTTGTTATGACGCCAGACTCTAGATAAGATGGTGGTAGCTAGCCAGGCGGACTTAACAGGTCTTACCAACCAAATTAAGTACACAAAGATATATTAAGACAATAATATATTGTTATGTTTCATGCGTTATCTTTATCAAGAATTTTATTGGCAAGCTTAAATGTTTCAATTTATGACAAAACTTATCAATTTACAGTATCTACATAGATAAAGACAAAATAGACTTCCTGTTGTGATTTCCTGCGTGTATTTATCTACACAGGTATTGTAAACATGCATGTGAATATGAATAACTACATTATACCTCCTTAGCACTTTGAATATCGATGGACTATTTGGCTAAGCGCTTGGCTCTATAACCGAAGGTCCAGGATTCAATTCCTAGAATGGATTTGTTTGACGACCTCCGTGGTCGAGAGGTTAGCACGCCGGATCTAGCGTCGCGATATCTCTGAGGTCCAGGGTTCAATTCCCGGTCGAATCAATTTAGGGAAAATCTGTTTTTCTAAATTGATTATTTTCGGGTCTGGGTGTGTGTTTTTTCTATATTTATCCTTTGTACGAGTTTCAAAAGAATACGTGCAAATCAATAAAGAGCGTAAACCAATTTAATTTTAATTTGTGATCACTATCCCGTATTTGGCATTTAAAGCTAAAGTTTACTAAACGTCAAACGCGTCACAGACCGATTAATATGTCCTGCCTTCCACATTTCTGCGTTTCGTGGTAGCTTTCGATACCTATCTACAAAGTTACCCCCACCTATTAGAAATAGCTTTTTAATTTATACTTTCAAATTAAAACTAAAGAGATACTTATTGGACCTACAAAAGTCAGATAGTGAATGACCTCCTCTAATACTCAAAAGTATAAACAATGTTAACATTAACGTTGCCGTTGCTTTGACTGATATTGTTTGTTTAAAATATAATGTTTTTTGTTGTACATTTATTTTTATTTTTTTGTTATTCTTAGCGCCAGTGCATTTTTGTCTTTTATCATCATCATCATCATCATCCACAGCCTGACTTCACCCACTGCTGGGTATAGGCCTCTCTTTGTATGTGCCACTGTTTACGGTCCCGTGCTAATCTCATCCAGGTCCTGCCCGCGATGTTCGCCACATCGTCTGCCCATCTTGCCGCAGGACGACCGACGTTTCTGTGTCCAGTTCTTGGACGCCATTCAGTTAGCGCCTTACTCCACCTGTCATCACCTTGCCTTGCCAGGTGTCCTGCCCAGCTCCATTTCAGTTCCATTATACGATTCCCAACATCTTTGACCTTTGTTCGACTTCGAATCTCGATGTTGGGAACCCGGTCCATAAGCCTGATGCCGAGCATGGCACGCTCCATGGCTCTCTGTGCAACTCTCATCCTGTACACAGCCTCCTGTGTGAGCGTCCACGTCTCGGCACCGTAAGTCATGGTAGGCAGAACACACTGGTTATATAGGCGGGTCTTCAGACACTGTGGTATTTCAGCGGACTTAAGAATGTCGTCCAATTTGCCGAACGCGGCCCATCCCAGTTGTATTCTTCTCGCGATCTCCTTGTTTTGATGCTTCTTGCCAAAGGATAGAACATTTCCAAGATAAACGTATCGGTCGACTATCTCTAACCTCTCAGATCCAATTTGTACAATTGGATCGGTGATGCCAGAGACATCCGCCATAACCTTCGTCTTGGACATATTCATCTTAAGGCCAACTTCTGAAGAAGCATCATAAAGATGTTGTAACATGTCTTGGAGATCTTCGAGATTTTGTCTTTGATTATTGTAAAATATGGGCATCCGCAGAACGGAGACCTTTTTGGTACAAAATGTGTTCTGTTGTTAGTTAAGGTATTTTGTTGTGTATTTGACGACCTCCTTGGTCGAGTGGTTTGTATCTCTGAGGTCCTGGGTTCGATCCCCGGTCGGGTCAATTTAGAAATTATTGTTTTACTAAATTGTCTCGGGTCTGGGTGTTTTTTATGTATAATAAGTATGTATTTAAGTATTTTAAGTATGTTTATCCGTTCTCTAGTAACCATTTAACGAGTTTCTTCGAAGCTTGTCTTGGGCTAGATAATTGGTGTAAGTGTAGGAAAGTTAATGTTTTTTTTTAGTTTTTTTTGTATCAAATAAACATTTTTCTATTCTATTCTATTTGGCAAGCGTGGTGATCAATCCATCAATTGTAGCGAATACATGACATCAATCATGGAATAGAAGATCCCACAGCAGTGGGACAGTTATGTAGACTTTATTCTTTAAGACTCCTTAAAAAAATATATTAAAGTAGAATGCACTTTCATCCGAAGCCTATACAAAATGTTGATAGAACACAAGATATACTGCCAAACCGAGCAGTAGTCTCCAGCCTAGTTTCAGTTCTTTTCGATGCTTCAGAGAGCAGAGCAGAAAGTAAGTCTCCGCACTCTTTACTAAGGAAGTGATGTCTGTCCCGAAAAACCAGTTGTTCGATTTACTTAGGCTCGTATTCTGAAACCAAATTCACACTCAAATCTCTGCTTGAGTACAGCTAGAAAGGGATAGTGCTATTCATCGCATATATCGCCATCCCTTTCTAACTGTACTCAAGCAGAGATTTGAGTGTGAGTTTGGTTTTAGAATACGAGCCTTAAGTCTTGATACTCAAAAATGTAGCTGTCCATTTGAAAAGGTCTCAGCTGTACCAAGCTAACACATCATATTTATTCTCATAATAATAGCACTCAATTTCTGTACACAATTTTTTTTTGAACCGCGTTATCGCTTCAAGAGTTTTATCTTGTTATTTTAAAGCTTACAAGAACTTTAACGTTCTCCCTCACCTAACAATCCAAAATCCAATTGTGAGCATTACGTTACAAATTGTTTAATTTAATTACAGGTTGCGCACTTTTATCACTCCTACCTGTTCTCCTCACTCACTTGTAATGTGAACGGTAGTTAACCCATCAGTCTTGGATTTTTTTTGACAGTTTTTTGACACTAACTGTCAACGTCAAATTTGACAGAATCGAGCATAGACTATGCGATAAGAAAACATAAGATGAACCACAGAACCGAAATAACCAAACTTGTTCATACTAAAGTAGTCTGTAAGTCTATGAAAACACGGTACAAAGTCAAGTGTGTTTTTGTAGGTGCGGTCTCATGCGACCGCTTGGGGTTTGAGGGGTGTTCCCGACGAGAATTTATATAGAATATGAGAGTAAATAATAATTGCCAAGCCGTGCTTCGGAAGGCACGTTAAGCCGTTGGTCCCGGTTGTTGTCGTAAGATGACAGTCGTTGAACCCACCAACCCGCATTGGGCCAGCGTGGTGGGTTATGGCCCAATATCCCCACGTGCTATTGTCCACGTGGGGGGCCTGTGCCCAGCAGTGGGAGGTTTATAGGCTGATGATGATGAAATAATAATTAGGCAAAAGAAGCAGGTCAGATTTGTAGCAAACCTCCAGAAAACCAACGTGATATTTGTGCTGTAACTGCACAACTTATGCCGGTGATTGCGTAAGGCGGTCTCGAATATCCCTAGTGGCACGAGATGGTTAATACTGTTTTTTTTTGGGTCTTCACTTCGTCGAGCTCTTCAGCGTGACGCGAGGTGCAGAGCCCCACTTAGAGCTCGGGTCTGGTCATGTACAATAATGCATACCGTCAAAAATTTAATTCAATACTGTCTAACAATCGTGATCTGATGAAGGTCGCAGGTAGCCGCTTGATGCGAGAAGCACAAGACCGATCATTGTGAAGTTCCTTGGAGTAGGCCTTTGTCCATCAGTAGACGTCATTCGGCTGATGATGACCGTCCGAGAATGACCAGTAGAAGGTAAATCGAACAAAATAGGCCAATGACAAGACTGTACAGGAGTACGCGTGCTGCTCTCCGGACTCACCAATTTACAGTCTCTAATATTCCTAAATTCTCTAAATTTGGTAACTCGTTTCTTGTCGCTCCTCCAAAATATGGAATTTTACAGTCTCTAATATTCCATTACGCACAAAGAAATTTGGTAACTCGTTTCTTGTCGCTTCTCCAAAATATGGAATTTTACAGTCTCTAATATTCCATCACCCAAAAAGAAAATTAGTAACTCGTTTTTTGTCGCTCCTCCAAAATATGGAATTTTACAGTCTCTAATATTCCATCACGCACAAAGATATTTGGTAACTTGTTTCTTGTCGCTCCTCCAAAATTTGGAATTTTACAGTCTCTAATATTCTATCACGCACAAAGAAATTTGGTAACTCGTTTCTTGTCGCTCCTCTAAAATATGGAATTTTACAGTCTCTAATATTCCATCACGCACAAAGAAATTTGGTAACTCGTTTCTTGTCGTTCCTCCAATAGATGGAATAGTCTACCAACACACGTATTCCTTCCTACCTGTAGGGTTTTAAAATGGGACCTTCAAACGCGGCGTGAATAGGCACTTTGTGGACCGGCAAGGGTGACTAATGCAATGTCTCCTACGCTGCACCTCGAGCCTGGATTCCACTTCCAATTTACATAAGGTAGAGTGGGGTCATTTGCAGGGCTAAATATTAAAAAAAAATTACGTCTACTGTTATGGTCGCTTGTGATAGAACGAAAAGTCGCTAAAAGACTAAAAGACGGAAAAGGTAATTTCGCTATCAACTTTGAGTCATTGATTGATTATCGACTAATAGTCATTAACAAACGGAAATGCCGAGCAAAGATAATATCCTAAATTATCGTATTTCTTTATCAACGCCAAATGATAAATGTTGATAATTGGAAATCAGAAAAAGATCTAGGAGTTGTTTGTTGATAATTTTCTATAGGTACATGTTTCACGTTTTGCTTGCCCCATAGTTTTGGATTTTATTATTTATTTTGCTTATTTAAATGGGTCCTAATTGAAGTTGGCGAACACATAGTAGCCGTTATCATGACAATGAACTTAGAAAAGTAGATACCGTGAGCAGAATCGATTAATTTACAACTTTGTACACAATTGTTTAAAGTTAGGAAAAGTTGCATATACATTTTTCTAAGAGTAAATTTCACGTTCTGAAATAAATTTTCATTTATTTCAGAACGTGGACTAAAGAAAAACAGGTTTAAACTTTAAACTGGATGCTGTCTCTGACCACTGAGGTATTATAACTAGTGACGACACCGCGAAGGAAATTTTTGCTTTTAGAAGTGACTAGTGACCACATAGTCTGACCGCTACCGCTGTACCGCGCCTTGGGTATGCGAGCGGCGAGGCGGGGGGGCGAAACAGTTGCTGTTTGTCAGACGCACATGAGATAAAATATCTAAAAATGGGTCGTGCATTATCTCGAGATATCAAGACTGTCATTTTCAAAGTGGCCGAATATTTTAAGAAAACAAAAACAAACAAAGAATGTTTATATTATATATTTTCAAGAATTGAAGATTTATTTCATTTATATTGGTTTTTTAATTGTACTTATCTGAAAATCATATTGGACAAAAACGGATTAGATGTAATTATACTCGTAAATATAAAGCTTTAATAAACTGTGCTTCGATATCGTAAGATCTGTCTGACACTACGAATCTCATGTGAGTTCATGCTCTTAACTTCCCACTCCCCACCTCCCCGCGCATACCTAAGGCGCGGTACAGCGTTTGCGGTCAGGCTATAGTGACAGCCTATAGTGCTTTTCTCAATGCGCAAAAACTTGCATGTGTCATCTCTAGTTATAATACTAAGGCAGAGAGACAGTATCAATTTTAAACTAAGCTTGAATTTAGTCCACTTTTCTTACTAACAGGAATTGTGTCCAACATTTTCATTTGTGACATTATGCGGTTCTGATACAATTTCCAAATACTAAAGCCTTTTTAGAGAGGCCGGATGTGACTATCGTCAGTACACTCGTAGATAGTGGAAAATCGATATTACACCATTGTTTATACATTAGGTACCACGCACATATTATAAGTGCCAGCACTTACTATGTACTACTATATCTTCCGATTAAACAGGAAAATGGATAGGCAGGCCATTTGATACTCTCTAGTTATAGCGACAACACCTATCTGTTTTATTCCACACGAGACAGATACAAAAAAAGGAGAAAAGATTTTATTAATGTAAACAAACGAACTGTACAATTTCTAATTAGTATACCAAAGTAACCGCTCTCAAAATAGGGCTCCAACTCCGATCCGATTAGGATATTAGCGCATGCAGCCGTGTTGATAACAAAAATCAATTGATAAAATCCGCCATACGTATATATTTACAGCATAATTCTGCAAGCTTATTAGTTCGGCTACTGTGCTGTGAGTTAGGCAGTGATCTAGTGTTCACAATGTTGCTTCTCGTATTTTGTCTCGTTGGATTGTTGCATAGTGGTGTTGGACAGATTACACAAGTAGGACAGTGTTTGAATCTTGTCGCCGATGAGGACTTCAATACAACTGCCGTAAGTATAATTTAAAGTTAAGGCTCTGACAACAGCCGATGACCTTGCGCATACGATTTTTTGAGTCTGCCTACTATGCAGATTTAGACAATACCCGTCAATTGTAGTGAAGACCTGATTTTAAAGATGGCGGTCTTTGCCCAGCTGTGGGACAGTATAATATATAGCATATAACTACTCTTACTTTTTTACTGTGCTAGAAAACTAAATGTAATGAAAAATACAATTTGAATTGTAATTTAAAAAAAATCTAAAATAATAGTCCATTTAAAAAAAGTTTTAGAATTAGTAATTAATAGGCAATCGAAATTAACACAAATTAATAAGCACAATGCGGTATGTCGGTATGTAGGTTTGACTAGATAGGGGAAATAACAAGATGTTTTTTTTTATAATGTTTACTTGCAATTTTGAATTTTGGGATCACACGAATGATTATTTGGCGATCCCTGAAGAAGAAAGTATCTATCACTAAGACCGCAATGTTTCGGTTCGATGACCACCAAGTTATACGAGCGAACAGTAGTGGCAATGAACTTGACATTATAGTACCAATAAAGTGATTTAACTACCAACAAAAAAAACAGTCCTTCAAACGCGGCGTAAACAGGCACTTTGTGGGCCGGCAGAGTGAGAGTGACTGACGATGCTACATCTCTGCCGCTGCACCAGTTTTCTTCGCGCCTCAGGTGGAGTGGAGACATTTGCCGGAGTCATTTGCCGTATATTAGATTTTAAAAAAATCTTTATTCATTCTATCAATGTATCATTGCTTTCTTAATGAGTGCCGGTCGAATGTTAAAAAATCTAAACACTGTTTAAAAAATATTTAACAGAGTTTTTTAATAGTTAAGTATAGTACTATTAGTTATTAGTAAAGATTTTAAATATATGTAATAATTAAGTTAAAATGTAGTTAGTAAATAATTTCATTGGTGCAATGCCCTTGCCGTTGCAGCTTGCATTGCCATGTTCGAGGCTAATATTTTTTGTAAGACCTATGTACAACATGAGGCAATAAATATATATCACTAATATGGAACTAACATTTAAGATTTTAATTTCTTAAGTAGATAGTTACTGTATGGCTCCATGTTGAGAATTTTCTATTAGGTACAACAAATCACTACAAGAAATCGAAGAAAACACAATGTTTAAAATATTTCCACGAGCTGGATTCTTTACAATTGTGTCTCTGCCCACTCCTTGCTTATCAATATTATCTATAATGATCATAGTTATTGTTGATAAAACTAAACATTATTATTGCGTCAACAATGATGAAGTTTCTAACTTTAAGGGGGTGCCGCACGATCGCAAAAACTTAAGTCTCATAATGAACTTCCAAGCAAAATCAATCATATTGATATTTCAAATTAGAACAATTCTGCTTTGAAGTTTCAGACCCAGTAATTTAATTAGTTTTATTCTGCGAAATGTACAAAACCATCACGCGCTTGTGTTAAACATTAAAATTTACTTTTTTAAGATGGAGGTGACCTGCGGAATATCAATACAAATATTTTCATGTAAGAATTATTGTTTCATGCGTAAAATTTAGAAAGTTGTCGAAGAAAAATGTATTTAGGAGTCATTCGATTTACGTATTGTTTGTTATTGTTTAAATAATTTGTTTCAAATTTCAACAAGGCCAAGACCTTGTGCAACGATCACGCTAACTTACGTAAGTTCTTTTAATGTATTTAACTAATTCAGCGCATAGTACAAGTAACTTAAAAGTACGTAAATTTTCACAACTTCGTGCAGGATCCCCTTAAACTTCTGGATTAGGAACAATCGAGGAAGTTTCCGGTCAACAACTTTTCAGCGATAATCACTTACAATCTTAATCAAAAAATCTTAATAGGTACCTATAAAAAGTTACTGTTATTTTTCACCCATAAATGCCGTACCTACTACAAAACAGTGTTTTAAATATTGTGTCTCTGTCTAAAAGTATTCTATAGATGAAGTGCGGGCATCCTCTTTTTGACATTGTCTTACTTTAGACCTAGTTTTGTAGTAAGACCATCAACGTTTAACTTTGTAGGAACTTCCCTAGTTTTGTATACTATCCCACTTCACGACAAAGACCTCCATCACTGAAATCAAGTCATCGCTACAACTGATAGGTATTAGCTTATCACGGAATACATACATTAATCACGACTATTATCCCCGAAAGGTTAGTCAGAGACTAGGCAATGAGAACAGCAAAAGCAGTCCTCTACCATAGTCCACTTTTCACCAAATATCGTCTGCACATGTACTCAGCGTAACAGGTGATGATCGCCACTCTATGCTGTTCGATGTATGTGCAATTTTTAGTCCTTTAGTAGCCTTTTACGACACCCAAGGGAGGAGAGGAGGTGGTAGTATTCCTTCCAAATGCGGGTTTGAAACACAAATCCGGGCTATGCATCGAAAGATCCAAAAATACAGTTTGCCCTACTTGCAATTGCTTGACCACTAGGCGTTTTAAACATTTTTATATAGGTAATTGTAAATATAGATAAATCTTATATGATAAAATGTTTACTAAAACAAAAAGATTCTTGAGACTCGTTGATTATTTTTCTAGTTAACGTTTTATCCCATATCTATATAGCATTGTGAATCCAATTATTATGGACTACATCGGCTGCTTACCATCAGGTAGGATGTAGTCACTATGACGTGTCATAAAAAAAAAATGCAAAAATTTCAATAATAAAGATAAATCTTATATGTTTTATATTACAGTATTTGGGCCGATGGCGATTACATGGGACCACAGGATTGCCAACCGAAAGCTATTGTCAACAAACGACGATTTCTGAGGATGATGATGATGAGAGTGTACCACTGACACTTGAAATAAGTAACAACGCGGTCGTAAACAGTCTTTTGGTGAACTACGATATTTTGACCGCTGTTTCTAACTCAGAAGGATCAAACCAATTTCAGATCACGTTGCCTAATTGTAAGTGCCATTTTTCTTTGTTTACCCATATTTTTAAAAAAATCCTACACTCACACCAATTATCTAGCCCAAGAGAAGCTCGTTATGAAACTCGTTAAATGGTTACTAGACAACGAATAAACATACTTAAAATACTTAAATACGTACTCATTATATATATATATATTAATCCCTTAATGTACATACATAACACACATAGAAAAATACGTTACATAATAAGACATTATTATAGCAAGGGTTTAAAAAGAGCTTATCACGAGAAGAGATCTCTTACAGCTAACCCTAGCTGTGTTGTGGAAAGAAAGTCTACGGGACTAATAATAGCGGAATATTTATTACAAATACATACTCGTACACCTATTTCATACATGTAGGTATACATACCAACTTAAACTAAGTACCTATTTATTTGTATTTACAAAAATAAGCACTGCTAAACTCCGATCCTCAAGAAGCACAGAAGAACTAAAAGTATTTAATTATTGTATAATCTGTAATTACCTACCTGTAAGCAAACAATACAAGCGCATTGATAAACAACATAATTATTGTCAAAAATTCTATAATATCAAAAAAATGGCATAATTTTGATGCCTATATTTACATATATTTTAGAATTACAATATAGACAGACATTAAAAATATACTACTGCCGGAGATTATTTTTTTGAAGACGAACAGTAGGTAATTACTTTATTTATTTATTAGGTTACACAACAGACATTAATCATAACAGTTATAAATAAATAATAGGTTTAACAATGTCTTATACTAGACTATTGTCCTAAATGTGTTAACAGTCTGTGAGATAGCAGAAGTAATCTTGACAAAGGGTTTACGTGCGCTTTGAAAGCACAGACCCTCTCTAAGATAAAATAATAATGTGCTATAAATATAATAATGTATTTTCTTTCTTTTAGCGGAAAATCCTCAGTCTGTTTGGATTCTTGGTACCGATTATGAAAGCTTCTCCTTGATCTACAGCTGCGTTGATTTAGTTGCTTCAGGAGAATCAGAAGATCAAAGTCAAGGTAAATCTAATACTTATCAGTGTGTGTGTAGTATATTTTTACAATTTTTAAAAGTTTCGAAACTATGCGTAATATAATATTTATATTTTACATAATTATCAGACAAAAACATGAACAGAATTAAGCCACGAGTTGTGAAGGAAGTAATAAAAAAAACTTCCCTACACTAACACCAACAATTATTATGTAGTCGAGTTGAGTTTTATTGAAACTTTCACACATTATTTAGACGCGATTTAACGCAACATTCTTCGCATACCTTTTATACCCGACGGTCGTTTCGCCGCGTTGCATCGGTCGTGGTCACGGCCGGACTGCTGTCGCGGTTGTCGGTATCGTATCGCCTCCGTTTGCGTCGCTGAGTCTTCATCCGTCATCACATTATTTAACCAACTACCGTCACACACACTAACGGTGTCCCTATTCCGTATACAAGCCATAATCTGGTACTTAGCCGAATTGTTGACAAAATCGAAGTGGCGTTTTTGCAAACACTGGATTCCACGCTGATGATAGTTTGTGACCCTGATCGTCCCGATTGAAATTGTTAGGATATGTTTTTTTAATTTCAATCGTTACACGGACTGCTCTTGAATAAAAGTGACGATCTGTGGAAAGTATGATGAAATTCGATCCACTGATTGGCGCCTATTTCAAGTAAATACTCCACAATGGCTGATCTGTTAGACGCGATTTTTCACAGCCGCAATATGTTCCTTGGCTGCCTGCGTAGAATGCTTTTACTATGTAGTTTTGCGTTTAATCCCGTCTAAATATTTGTGCATAATGGAACGCGAATGTTTAAAAGTCTTTTTATTGAAACTTGTTTTAATGATTAACTAACTAAATAAATACACTGGCCTGCAAAAATAAGTATCTCACTTTTAAAATTGCAATAACTTTTAAAATACACAAGATAAACAAGACACACAAGACTTAAAAATGTTACATTGTATAATTTACTATAGTTTCAAAGAAAGTTGATAAAATTGCTATATAACGTTTTTTATTTTAAATTTCTAACTTCTATAGTTTAGAAAAAAAATGAAATTTTTAAAGTGTGATACTTATTTTTGCAGGCCAGTGTATTTGACAATCAAACTAGTTATTTGAGAAGGTTTGAGAATTTCCAAATGGTTGCTATTTTTACCGAATATAAAATATACTCGTACACTCAGGTTTCACCCAGGTTCTCAAAGAGAAAGTTATGTTGACTTATTTCTAGTGAGACTGTGTTCAAACGCTTAGTTAAATGGAAAATAAAATAATCACAATGTAATTTCTTATTAGAAGGAATAATCTTTTCTGAAGTTCAGGCTAAGCGCATGTTCATGGCAGCAGAAAGATTGAAGATAAGGAGGAGTATCCTTTTCCGAACAAAGGATTTTGGAGTTCAAACATGAGGAATTTGGTGCCGTTTACGATAATTATACCATTTACAATTTCATTTTAGTGTGGCTCTGGAAGATGGGTCGTGACAGCATATTATCGGAAGCTGACAACGAAGCCATTGGCGAAATATTGCAAAGTCACAATCTACAGAACGTCGCCATCAATCCCGTTTCACAAAGCAGTGCATCCTGTTTCTATTATCCCCCGGCGACTGGTCAACCAGTAGTTTTTAGGGGACAGTGTGATGAGGACATCCCCGTCATTCAAGACTTCAACGCTACTGCGGTAAGTTGGATTTCCAAAGATGTCTTTGTGAGTCTAGATCATTACTCCGATGAAGAATTAAACTCAAACCCTCTTAAACGAAACGGACTAAATTTAAACCTGGTTTAAAATGTGTGGTGTCTTTATGTGCTGTCATTAACAGAAAATGAGACTGCATCCAGTTTAAACAAGTTTAATTTGTCTACGTTTTGAAATAAGGAGGTAGGTTTGGGGTAATTATGTTTATCAATAAACATTTCTCTCATCATCATTTATTGAAGAAATAAAATATTGAACTATATCTACCTGACATTGGCTTAAATGTGAAACAGGCGCGAAACTATTTAAAAAAAATACTTGATACGATGATACGATACACTACGTCCTCAAATATTTTCAAAGAGCTGCTTCTTACAGTTACTTCCCTTTGCTATAGGCTTATGCTGTATTTTAACGAATAAACTCCTTTAATATATTTGCTTATTTTATTTTGCCTGACATTCGAAGGTCTAGGGAGCCCTACCACCATTTAAAATGATTGTAACTCTTATTTTTTTATTTGCAGTACTTGGGTCTTTGGCGAGAAATCGAAAGTTACCCTTCAGGTTTCCAAAGTGGATCTTGCAGTCAAGCCACGTATTCTTTGGCAGAGAATGGCGTTGATGTCTACAACACCATGGTTATAGATGAAGCTCTGGACACCATTCAAGGATTAGCAGTTGCCGACCCAGATTCACCCGGGAAATTTGTGGTCACGTTCCCCACTTGTAAGTTTTTTGAAAATTACTTTTATTAGTATTAAAGTGGCAAAGTAGTGTAGAAGACCTTTTGTCAGTATGCAAATGATTGGTACTTGCAATGCCAGAGGAGGTGTGTGGCTGGCTCTTAAGAAAACAGAAAGCTTGCTTCTAGAAGGTCCCTAAGTCGTAACGGTCCGTGAATATCGCCACTGTAAGCTGATTCCACAGGACTGCAGCTACGGTCGCTCATCAGCAGTGCGATTCTCTAAGTTAAAGCCTTGGTAGCAGCGGCTACCGCAGCGCTGAGAATAGCTCTGTCTCTTTCATATTCATAAAATTGGAAAGAGACAGCAGATCACAGCCATGCGCGCAGCGTCTATGTGTCGCTTAGAGAATCGCATAGCTGAGCTTATTACGTCTCCCTCGATCGTCAGGGCTTGCAACAATTATAATCATGATTTGAATAGCCCTAATAATCATGTACCTGTTGAAAATGTGTTTGTAAATGTTCCAAGCACTTAATTTTAATTTTTCAATACTTTATTTGTTTCCTGTGTACTCAACGACTTATATTCAGATCAGATCAGATCTCTAAGAAAGTAAATTCTAAGAGGTTTGATAAGATACTCTTGCTATAAAAACATAAAGTCAAAAGCGTTGAAAAATTTCGTCGGTCTAACTAACCAATACCTCAGTGGCGGAGTGGTCAACGCAACTGCCCGGATTGCGGAGGACGCGGGTTCGATTCCCGCCTGAGGTAGACATTTTTTCAACGTTATCTTTAACTTATATTAATACACTCTTGAAATACAAGAGGTATTTGTAATGAATATTTGACTTGAATTTTAAAGTGTATGTTTTAAAACAAAAGCATGATCCGAGAATACAACCTTTACGTCGATGTGTACAAACAGTGTGTAACAATTGTTTAATTTCCCGTTTAGCTGAAGAACCAGCAACCTATTGGGTCCTTGACACCGATTACGAGTCATACTCCTTGGTCTACAGCTGCAGACCACTTAATGATGAACAGAAACTAGGTAATTCAATATTTATTGTTTATTACGTCTTTGTCCGCGTTTACACAATACGGTTAATAAACCCAGAAAGAATTAACGTCTTTAAAGCAAAATGTCTAAAATCAATGTCTAAGTTGTAAAAAGTCTATGAAGCAAAATTTCTAAAAGGTAAATTGCCTTAGCAGCATTACGCCTATACCTTCCCATAGAGCAACGCGGCTTCCGTGTCGGAAGGAGTAGCTATACGAATTCCCCTCTATCAAAGTACTAGCCCAAGTGACCGTAACTATGCAAAAAACGACTGAAGTTGAAAAACTACTTTTAAGTTACACAGTTTTATTTAATTATTGCGTTTTTTTACTCTAGCCGTTTGCTTTTTCTTTTGTAATTGGCATGAAATAACAAAGAATTATACACATTAGTAAAGTATTTTAGTAAAATTTCCATTATTTTCTGAAGATTAAAATTAAAGAATTAAAAAAAAGAATTCTCATAAACTTTACACATTCACCAATAATGTAGAAAAACAAAAGGAAAAACAATTACAAATTCCTAACCTTAAAAAAAATAATGCGGCTTTTATGTGGAGTCCCCTTTTGCTAAATTGTTGTACCTATTGTTGTCAAATACAGAACAAACTAACAGACTTCATTATGCATTGTACGAGTAGACGTCTTGCTTTAAAGACGTTTTGCAAGTTAGGCTTTCTGCATTTTAGTCATTAAGCATTGTAGACGTTTTGCAAGTTTGGCTATCTGCATTTTAGTCATTTTAAGCATTGTAGACGTCCTGCTTTAAAGACGTTTTTTAGATATTGTAATAGATTATTTCATTAAAATACCATAAATATTCAGTTTTGTACATGTTTTCAAGCAAGAAATAGCTCAATCGTTGTTTTCAAGTACCAGGTGTCAAATTTCAAGTCGCCATTTTGAATATTTGGCAACTAACGGCATCGCGAAAAAAAGTTCGGCAGCAGAAGGGATAACTGAAAAAATCATTTCATTCAAGTTTGTACTTTTTTATTTGTGTTACTTTAATTCACACTAAGCTAGGTACTGCTCATTGTGTATGTACATATTATCTAGCATGCTATACCTACAGTTTTAAATACTGTGGTTATGGTCAGTCACAGTCATAAGTGGTTAATCGGTATATCATTTGATTAGGAACGATATTATCGTGTTGACAACAATCAGGGCGCGCTTGCGTGACCATACAAGATTAAATATATTGATAACACTTCGGTGACGGGCTCACCACCTATCACGCTGAACACATGTGCAATTGTTATTTGGTAAAACGTGTACAATGGCAAACTAGCGGCCGCTCGCGGTTTCACCCACCTGGTTCCCGTTCCCGTGGGAATATCGCGATAAAAAGTATCGTATGTTTTAATACAGGTTATAAACTATCTGTGTACCGAATTTCATCCAAATCCATTTAGTAGTTTTTGCGTGAAAGAGTAACAAACATCCATCCATACTTACAAACTTTCGCGTTTATAATATTAGTAGGATGACTGATTTCGCGGTCCTCATTGCCTAGTCCCTGACTAACCCTTAGGACATAATAGTTGGGAGTGTTTGTGATGTAATGTAATAACATCTCGGCCGCTAAAAGGCATGATATCCGCAGCTCCTGGGTTCAATACCCAGGTGAAACAAAGTTTTTTTCGAATGTTTTTGATGTACAGAATCACACTAATATTATAAAGGCGAAAGTTTGTGAGTATGTATGTTTGTTACTATTTCACGTAAAAACTACTAAATAGATTTGGATGAAATTCAGCATACAGATAGTTTATAACCTGGATTACCATATAGGATACTTTTTATCCAGATATTCCTAGGGGAACGGGAACCACGCGGGTGAAACCGCGAGCGGCCGCTAGTACTCTTATATTCAATAGTGCCACGGATCGTATGAAGTACATTAGGTAGAATGCATACATAGGTACATATAATCACGACTATTATCCTAAAAGGATAGTCAGAGACTAGGCAATAAGGACAGATAAGGCAGCCCTCTACTATAGTCCGCTTTTCACCAAATAGATACTGCACATAATTATGTTCAGCGCGACAGGTGGTGAGTCCATCAGGTCGCCCTTTGCAGTTGGATCTATGTGCAGCTTTTAGTCCGTTTGTCGCCTTTTACGACACCCAAGTTAAGAGAGGGGGTGGTAGTATTCTTTCACCGCTTATGTAGAATCTTACAATATATATTTTTTGCAGTGTACAGTTGGAAGCTTAGCAGAACCGAGAGCCTCACTCCGGATGCAACTGCTGCCATCAACGCTAAAATCAGCTCCACTCAACCTCTACACCAACAGTACTATGAAACTACAAGTCAGAGTGTACAGGACTGCTTCTATGTGCCTGACTATACACCAGATCAATCCATGCGATTCAGAGGACGCTGCGATGAGTACGTCACCCTGTTCCCAGAATTCGACCTACAGAGGGTAAGTGTTTATGGATTTGATTTTATGGATAGTTTTATCGATGGTATAACATGGTAGCAAGTGGCACAGACTAGCACAGGATCAAGGCGAATGGCATAAGCAAAGCGCGAAATATGGTCAGTAGAGGGTTGAGAATGGCTGATGATGATGGCAATGACAATATTCAACCGCTTTTGTAGTGTCTTTTCTGAAGTAATGGATTCCCCGGCGTGGGGTTTATGACTGCTATTGACTTTCAATAAGGCTCAGTTTAGCTTACAAACGTGGAAAGAAGGTGTATCCACTAAAAAGACCAGTCAGAACACTACTTACAACTAAGCCTAAGCATGAAAGACTGGAGTAGCCAGGAGGCTACTTCAGTTTTTCAGGCTTTTCTTCTTCCTGTACTGCCACTAGAGTAGTAAAGATATGCTTAGAATTTTTAAACGAACAAGTTAAAAAGTGTACCTATCTACTTCTTTTCTTCAGCCTATCCCCACCGAATCCTGAGATAAGGCACAAAACAGATGTTTTGTGGTAAAAGCCTCTCCCTTTGCACGCTATATTTCTCTCTGTTGGTAGCAGACATTTCGAAGTCAATTGTTTGCCGCAACTCTATCAATAATTTCTAAGTCCAGTTGTTAGTCGCCATTGAAAGAACATCCCCTCTCCTTATTCACTAAGTTTTATTTGTACTGCCACCTCGAGACCAACCGTTAGGTTATGCAAGTAGTGCCAGACGTCCCTGCGCCAGTAAACTACTCGCGCAGAAGACCATCTGCGTTAGGTCTTGACGCCAATCAGTGCCCGCCGAAGCGCGCTCTGCATTCGGTACTCATAAGACTAGTGTCTCGGGAGAGTTTTGAAAGAACAGTGCATAATAATATTTAATTTAATTTGTTTTAGTTCCTGGACGGCGTTTGGCATGAGATCGAGAGGTACCCGACTGACTTGTACGGCGGTGGATGTACCAGCACTGTTTACCAGCATTTCCAACAGGATGGAGGTTACTTCACTTACGTGGACAACAGCGTTTTTGGTATCGAAGATGGCAGAGAAGTGACGGGTTTCGTAACCGCTGGAACCGACGGTCGCATAGTGAAGACTTCGGTCAATGGATCTATAGAAAGTGAGAATTCAATGATTATTCTGTATTAACTACCTATACTAGGCTTATTGCAGTCATTTTCACTGAGTAGGCAGAGTGATAGGACGGGGTTGCACAAAATATCCCTATGAGTCGACGTGCTTCTGCAGACCCCACTCAAATAACTTAGGACCTATAGCCAAATTATTTTATGTTGTGAAAGAAATTTTTAACAATTCTTTGTGCAATTCGGGAACTTGTTTTGGCTGTATACTGTTTTGTGTCTTTATTAAAATAAATAATTAAATAAATAAATTCGTCGGTCACTTGTCTTTTTACTGTTTATTAAAAGAAAGAAAGACACCATTGAAATTAAACACTTTTTACGGATAAACTCATGGTCACAATCTCCCTGTGACCACGGAACCTGTAAAGGGTTCGAAACGTCAAGACTAAAATAAAACTATAAATGTTTCATGGTTGTCGTAAAAGGCGACTAACGGACTAAATACTGCACACACTTCCAACAGCATAGAGAGGCGAAGGGCTCACCACCTGTCACGCTGAGCACGTGAGCAGTCGAGCCCCTTCGGGGATAATAGTCGTAATTAATTGCGTATGGATTGTGTGTAGTTAAATATGTAGGTGATCGTGTTAAACTTTGAATACAATAACACCATAGTTAGTGGTTTTCAATCACTCTGACTGTTTAAATACATACATAAATCCATAATAGTCATGACTATTATCCCCGAAGGGTTAGTCAGAGACTAGGCAATGAGACAGCAAAATCACTCCTCTACCATAGTCCACTTTTCACCAAATAGCGACTGCATATGTGCTCAGCGTGACAGGTGGTGAGCCCATCGCCTCTTTATGCTATTAGATCTATGTGAAGTCTTTAGTCCGTTAGTCGCCTTTTACGACAACCATTAAACACTTTTTAAGAATGAACTCGCGTTTGTTAACTACATTTAAAGTTTTATTTTGGTCTTGACGTTTCGAACCCTTTACCTTACAGGGTCCGTGGTCAAAGGAAGATTGTGACCACGAGTTCATCCGTAAAAAGTGTTTAATTTCAATGGTGTCTTTCTTATAATATACAATAAAAAGACGAGTGACCGACACTTACGATTACGACACCCACACACGGGAAGAGAGGGGGTGGTAGTATTCTTTCACCGCTACGCAACACGGACTGTATACCCTTATACAGTCCGTGATTTATATTAGATCGGGCCGTACACGGGCCCGGACGGGGCCCGGACGGCGGCACTTATGTGAGACGTTGCATACATTTTGTATGAAGCAGTTCATATTACATTGTGCATGATCCGTGTCCCGTTCAGGCCCGGACAGGACACGCCCCGTGCACGTCCCGCTCTAATATAAATCATCCCTAAAGCTTTCCTTAAACACTTTCTCATTAATCTTTCAGCATTCCATGTATTGGACAGCGACTACGACAATTATGCGCTTCTGCTTTCGTGTCAGGACAACGAAGATGGATACATGGATGGTAAGCACAGCAACAATCAGATTATTGTATTATGACTTAGCGGTTTAATTAAGCTTCTTTCGTCCCAGTGAGATTCGTCCCACATTAAAAAATCCTGGTTCGTCCCAAAATATTATTTTAATTAAGTATGTTATTCTCGCTTTGTCCTATTTTATATTCCTTTTACGGCACATATTTTTTTATATGGCAAACTTACTTTAATCTTATTGTACGTACCTTCAATCAGCAATTTGTTTTGACTATAGTAGAATGGGGTTACTTTGATATTACGGGGTTACATTGATAACAACTTCCTATTTTCAAAAAATCTTGTATTTGTTGGTTTCTGAATGCATCCGAGTGCTTTTTTTTGTTAGGTTGGCAGCACTAATAGTTTTAAAAGTAAATGGCGTTCATGAGGTTTGCAACGTGCAGGTGTTTTTTGTAAAAAATATTTATTTAAAAAGTGCACTGATGACAAGCAATTTTCAAGGCGAGAAAAACTCCCAATGCACTTAAAATTCAATAGTTTTACGATTAATGTTGTTTGTTTTACCTTAAGTATGCACTTTTGAGAATGTGAAACACACTTGAACAAGTGCTTTTATTGATTTTATGCCTATTTTATAGGTATGCAAATAATCAGGGGTGTCTTTGATCAGAGGTAGCGGGTTTACTTTGATCATATGATCAATGTTGCCCTGTTGGTCAAAGTTACCCCTTTATTTGTTAAGTTTGTGTAATAATACAGTTTTATTACTTGTTTTTAATTTTATATTTATTTTAAGTTACAGTAAATGCCTCGCAATTATAAAAAGCCACTAGGAAGTCGTAATTATACAAATTATGCAGAATCCAAAGAAAAAGAGGCAATAAGTACAAGATGTTTTAGATGGCAGATTTACCATTTGTGCAGCACCACAAATGGAGAGAAGAGTTTTATATTCCTTAAAGTAGCAGAGATCAATATTTAGTTCCTACCAACAATTAGTTAATTTTCAATTTTTTATTAAAACATTCTATTCAATAATTGATTTTGTATAAATGGTCAAAGTTACCATATACATTAATAACTTTAGCACAATAACCTGCAAGCCGGTTTTTTAATTTTTTTTTTATTATTTTAGTTATTTTGGGGGTTACTTTTAAATCCCGTTATGAAATATAGGGTTATTAAAGTAGCCCCGACATCGGCTTAAAGTTGATCACCTTAATTTTATTTTTTTGAAATGAAACACTTTTTTACGGATTAACTCGCGTTTAATTTACTATTTACATAGTTTTTAAATTATCTTTATAATCATTTTTTTTTCTTAGAAACGAATAGTCAAAAAAATTTTTTTTCCTTGCATTCGAAAAGATAGCAAAAAACCAATACCGGCATTTTTTTCATTTCTTATTTAAACCTTACATTACAGAAATAAAACCGTTTTAATTAGAAAATTAATCAAAGTAATCCCATTTTACGGTACTTTTAAATATGTCTACTTGTAATTTGGGACGAAGCACAACTTCAATAGTAATATTATTTTTTGGTTCTTTATTGTTTGGTTATTCAGAGACCAGGCAATAAGGACCGCAAAATCAGTCCTCTACCATAGTCCACTTTCCAGCAAATAGAGACTGTACATGTGCTCAGCGTGACAGGTGGTGAGCCATCGCCGCTCTATGCTGTTGAATGTATGTGAGGTCTTTAGTCCGTTAGTCGCCTTTTACGACACCCAATGGAAGAGTGGGGGTGATAGTATATTCTTTCACCGCTACGCAAACGGTTATAGCTCCATAACTTTATTAATTATTATTGTAATCTATACTTATATTATAAAGAGGAAAGATTTGATTGTTTGTTTGTTTGGATTGAATAGGCTCCGAAACTACTAGACCGATTTGAAAAATTCTTTCACCGTTGGGAAGCTACACTATCTCTGGGTAACATAGGCTATATATTTAAAAAAATTCGTCACGCGGTACGGTGTCTACGCGAATGAAGTCGCGAGCGCTATGCTCCGCTAGTATGTATTATAAGTCGAGTTGTGAGGTGGTGGCTAATTAATACTAGTCGCTTTTTACGACGCCCCTGGGAATAGATTCGTTGCATCTCTTCCCTGGGGTGTCGTAAAAAGCAACTAACGGACTATAAAGACTGCACATACAGCCAACAGCATAGAGCAACGATGGGCTCACCACCTGTCACACTGAGCATATGTGCAGTTATTGTTTGGTGAAGCTTGGACTGTGACAGTAGACTGCTTTTGCAGTCCTCATACTAACCCTTCGGGGATAACAGTAGTGTGTTTATGTATTGATGTATGTTTTATATTATAAAATTTTCTTTTTGTAGTCTGGAGCGCCAAGATCAGCAGGACGCGTCATCTCTCGCATGAGTCGCAGAACGTTATAGCTCCATTGGTAGAGGGCAACAAGTTGCTTTATCAGCACTTTTACCAGAACGTGAGCCAGAACGACGCAGCTTGCTTCTTTTACCCCGAACAAGATGGACAAACGGTGCTCCTGCCTGGACAGTGCGACGACGATATAACAACTCAGGACGACTTCGATGTCCAAGAGGTATGCTTTATTAGCCTTCATTGCTGTTTAAATTACAACTGCAGTTTCTGTTGGTCCTTCGAATTGTGGTCAAAACATTAGACCAAGATCATCAAAAGGAATTTTTATTTTAGTACTAGCTGTCCGGACTGTCGTTGCCCTGTCCAAATTTTAATAATTTCCAGTTTTTCTTGATTTCGTAAGCACTCAGATGTTCACAGATTTTTTATACATGGTGTTTCTTGTAAGGTGTCAAGCCGATGTGTGGTGATAGGGAACTTCATACCTATCTATTGAACCCCCATGTATGTTCAGCAATTTTTGGTAGTTTTACAACTATATTTTTTTTTCTTTTCTAAGTATTTTATGACGAATGACTAAATATTTTTTATCTTTTTTTTGCGTAGACATTTCTGTGCAATTTTTCCTTTAACTAAGTAATCATCTTCCTAATACCTTTTCGAAAAGCTTTTACCCTTCCCTTTTCTTGTAGGCCAGTCTTAATAAAATACTTAGAAATGAAAAAACTACCAAAAATCGCTGAACATACATGGCGCTTCAATAAATAGGTATGGTAGTCGCTCACCACGCATACGTATCGGCTTGACACCTTACTAGAAACATCCTGCATATAACAAGGGTTTCTGATTACTAACTAGCATTTGGCATGCGTGGTGTTTATATATACCCATCAATAATAGCAATGACTTGTTTCATGTAACTAAAAGAACAACTTGTTGTTATTGTAGTTAGGGGGTAAAGTTACTCGCATCCGTAGGTTTACCCTTGAGACCCTACACGTGACCCCTGGGTGGTGCTAAATGAGTGACACTGACTGAGTGGTAGAGCCACGCTGCGGCTCGCCCGGGGTAATACCACCCTCTCACGAATATCCGGCGTGAAATAATGGCACTTGGTGCTGTTGTGTTTCGTCCGGCTAGTGAGAGTTCCGAAGGCCCCCGGCCTCACAATTCTTATTTGTGAGCCCCCCTCCCCCCCTCCCCCATCTGCATCTGAGCATCTGCGACTCCTCTGGTTTTGCGGGTGTCCATGGGCGGCGGTGATTGCTCTCCATCAGGTGACCCGCCTGCTCGTTTGCCTCCTTCTTAAAAAAAAAGTATGCGTTGGAGCCTTACTGCCCCTTTACTTATCCATCGATCAGCAAACTCACAGATTCCTTTCTATTCCAGTTCTTAGGAACATGGTACCAGATCGAAAGGTACCCTTACCCCGAAATAAGGAACAATGCCAGTTGCATCGGCACAAGATACACCCAGACTGACGAGAATGATTTCAACATTCTGAACTGGGAATATACCGTAGACAATGACGAGATGGTGACCATAGAGGGTACCGCTTCACAACAAAACGCTACGTTCACTATAAATCTGCAGACTGACCCTACGAATTCGAGTGGTAAGTGTTTATTTTTAAATAATTTGTCTGTCCTGTCATAATAGAATAGATATGATGTGAGGTCCTTTTAACCAGCCGTAAAGGGGCACTTTGTGGGCAGGCAGGATAAGGGGTACTCATGCTAAGATTTTTAACGCTGTAACAGTTGTCTTCGCGCCTGGACTCCATTGTTACTTAACATCAGGTGGTGTGGAGTCACATGCCGGGCTAATTATTAACATAATATTATTCATTTACAGAAAACATGGTTCATTTTTGATTCTTACTATAAAAATATTGAACTTGCATGTTTTACCTGACTATCGAGGGGCAAAAATATTTAATCGTCACGATCTAAACTTAACCCAACCCATTGGGCTAGTAGATCAATATCCAAATGTGATTTTTTTTTCGACAATATTCGTTTGCGCTCTATTTCGACCGAGCGTACGTACGTACGGCGTTAGATGAACCTACCCAAAACTGACAAATTTCTACAATCAATTTTGGACTTTATTGTTTGGTTTTAAGGATCAATATTAATTGGAGAAAGGAGAATGACCAAACCAGCCTATTCGATATCTATTGCGTCTTAATCATTCACATATTAAAGGTGTTCTCTTAAGTTATAATGATTACTGTTAAAAAAGGTTAAGAGTCAAGTGATAAATAAATGCTGAACTGAACTGATAGTCATACGATAACAGTTGTCATAACCTCAAAATACCTAAAAATCGTAAGCTAAAAATGAAGATAGCTTCAAACTCCCGCATGATATTGTAATGTAATTTTTTCTTCATAATTCAGAGCATTGCTGCTATTGATTACTATTTATTTCATTAAAGCGCTGTTTTACTCTAGCTAGCTAAAAAACTAGCCTAACTCCCATAGTAAAATGGTCATTCTCCTTTGACAGTTTAAAGGGTAGGTTGATCTGAAGCCGTGTGTACAGTAGCGTGCACATAGATAGTGTGCAAGTGAATATCGCCGACAATTGGTCGACGGGAACTTCCTCGACTGTACCTACGAAGTAGAAGAAGAAGGTCAAGAAAAAGAAGAAGAAGTAGAAAAACATTATAATAATATTATTAATCTTAGACCTCTAATCTTTACCGATAGACCAACAACTCTCCCACATAGGAGATTCAATTAAAATTCTGGCTCACAATTTTGACCTTTTATTTTTTTTTCCAGTGATCACCTCAACTCAACTTAAGGTGTTGACTACTGACTACGAATCGTACAGTCTTTTATATACTTGTGTCAACGCTGGACCATACCAACGAACGGGTAAGTCATACTTAATTTATTATCTAACTAAGTTGACGTAGCGACCCAGTGAGTATAACCGCCTGTGTGGTCTGGCTAAAGCACCGGTCTTAGACCCAGAGGTCCCGAGTTCGATTCCCAGCGGGGGCTACATCTTTGTGTATCTGGTTTGGTTGGTGGTAGAGCTTGTTAAGTCCACCTGGCTAGCCACCACCATTTTATCTAAAGTCTGACACCATAACAACATTGATAATAGCATTGGTTTGTTCCGACAGTTTATAAGAAATATTTTTTTTTGTATTTTCTATAACGGGTAATAAACACTAAGCACTTGGCCTTCATAAACAATTGTTAGGTAAGTACTCGTTATGACAAAACCGATAGTGGAAGCGAACTTCATCCGGATTTCTCATCTTTGTACGATTCTACGTTACGAGTGTTACGTCAACTAACAAAATAATGGTCAATTTATAATTTAAATAATTATGATGTAAAGACGGTTTCGTCTTGTCGATGCCTCCGGCGACCGGAGGGCTGGCAGCTACTTTGGCCAACGAATTATCTTAGCAATACAAAATGGCAACACTGCCAGCCATTTAGGGGTTAGTTCCTGATTTGCCGGATTCCTGATTCGCCAGATTCTTGTTTCGCCGGATTCTTGTTTCGTCGGAAATATTAATATATAATAATACCACTTAAGTAAAAAATAACATGTAGTTATATTTATTATAAATAACTATTTTGTTGCCACTTTCGGACATAACTTAAATTACCTACTTAGAAATGGGTTCTTCTTTGAAATAATGTACTGAAATGTCTGTCTTTTATTTAATAGATAGGTAAAGCCGCGATATTTCTATAGTTTTCCTTCAAAAAAAATCCGACAAAACAAGAACCCGGCGAAACAAGAATCCGGCGAATTAGGAATCCGGCGAATCAGGAACTAATCCATTTAGGGACTTTGCCGCACGGTAGTTGTTCTCTTAGAGATATTTTTTATTTATAAGATATTTTTAGGTTGTTGTTTTTAAGTGAGGTACTTATTTAGTTTATCATAGTTTGTTGTTTTCTTGACTTGTGTATGAATAAATAATTATTTTTGTAAAGACTGATAGTCATAATTAAATCCACAGTGGTTGCTCTGAAGCTGAGCCGCTCCCGTTCCATGACTGCGACAGCTAACACAGCAATCAATACCTACATGAACGGAAGACTGGAGCTTGACCAGCGGTACTTCGAGCCAGTAGTACAAAACGACGAGTGCAAGGATGCCAGCTCATCGTACCTCATAAAGAGCAGCATTATTTGCTTGATAATGTGCATCTTTATACATTCTTGGGTGTAGAAGGCATAAATTACATTACTTTTTAGTTTATTTTTTATGGCTTCGCACAGTGTGTTATTTCTTTTTTTGAAGAAAATATGGCTTCGCACCCAATGTGCAATTAGGCAATTATTTAATTTTTATACGGTCAGACTCAGAGGTAGCTTAACAATTAAGTAGGTACCATGTTGTACCAACCATAGCGTTTAAATATAATGCACTAGTAGGCCAATCGTTCCAAACTATTTATTGCGAGATGGTACTAAGTATGAAGCTGCTTCTGAGGAAGTACATCGCATGTCTATGTGTCGGTCTGAATGCTAGTCCCTCCAAAGAAGTCTTTGAATCAGTAAATCAAGTTTGTAATGTATCTAAATAATACATTGTGTAACTGTTGTGTATTACTGAGAGTGTAATGTGAAATAAAGTTTTCTATTTATTATTTATTTTGTGCTTTTATTTCTACAGTTTAATGCTGAACTGATGGCATCTTTCGTTAAACTAAGGTGTTTGTTAGACTGTGCAACTTTGACAACATATCATAGTGATCGAAGCTACGCAATAAAAAAATTGAATATTAAATTAAAATTGAATGCACTAAAATTATAATTCCATAGTACTTATAACTGAGCACTGCCACAGTCCAAGTTTTACCAAATAACAACTGCACATGTGCTCAGTGTGATAGGTGGTGACCTGGTGAGTCAATCGCTGCTGTATCATGGATGTATGAGCAGTCTTTATATAGTCCATTAGTCACCTTTTACGACACCCAACAGAAGAGATAACTTGATAGTATTGGTAGTGGGTGCCCTTCGGTTCGCCTAAAATTGTTTGTCCTAATATGGTTTGGCCAAACCGTTTTGGCCTAAACTTAAAACGTACAATTATTGTTTCGCCTAAAAATTGTTTTGCCACCATTATAGTTTGGCCTAAGAATTGAAAGGCCTAATTTTAGAATGTCTAATGTAAAATAGCCTAAACTATATTGGCATAACTTTATATTGGCATAACTTTATTTTGGCATAACGATTATTTCGCAAAATTTATAAAAGCTCTAATTTTAGCATAATTATCTAAAATTAAATGTGCCTATAATGTATTGGAATAAAAGCATAGAATTTTATTGAGAAAATAAATTGACAGAAGCGAATCGCTGCAAACCCGACTCCACGTAGTCTTGTCTGCCCTACCCTAGAGTGCAATATAAGCCCGCGTAGCCGCGGAGGCGGAAAAGCTCGCGTGGGACCGCCGGAGCCCCGCAGCGCCGAAGCCGTGACGGAAACTATGCATGCTGCATGCCTACATGCATGCTGCATGCTACATGCTGCATGCCTGCACGCATGCTGCATGCATGCTTGCATGCTTACATGCTGCATGCCTGGACGCATGCTGCATATCTGCATGCATGCTGCACGCATGCTGTGTTTCTGCTTGCATGCTGCATGTCTGCATGCATGCTGCATGTTATGCTGCATGTCTGCATGCATGCTGCATGTTTGCTTGCTATGTTAAGATTAATAAATATTAATCCATAAATGAAAAAAAAACACAATATCATGTATCAAGTTTTTTATTTTTACTACAAAAACAAAACTGAATATGCATAATGCAATGTGATGCCACAAACACAACAGAAAGCAAAACAATAAACGTCAACATTTACTTTTTGTTAGATACCTACATACAATGTGATTAAATCAAGTTGCAACAAATAATGCAATTCTTTTGCCAAGTTATTTTGCCTTATAAAAATGAGTAGGCGTTTTGTACTTTATGATTTTTAATTTTGTGCGAATTAATATTTAGGAATTGTAAACTTTAGGGATTACGAATTGTTCTGCCAAATGACGCATTTGGTAAATGACAATGTGGCGATAAAAAGTTAGGCGAAGTGAAATTAGGGCAAACACGATTCTGAAGAGTGAAATTAGGCGAAAAAACTTTAGGCTTTTCGTTTGGGTGCTATTGCAAATTAGGCGTACAAAAAATTAGGCGATTCGATAGAGACCCACTTAAGAGACAAATATTTGTTAAATGTCGCAAAGAGCAACAAAAATTTGATTTTAAGGACAAATAAGTACATAATCTGTTGTTATGCTAAACAAAAATAAAGTACCTACCATAGGTACTTTATTTTTGTTCTAACAAAATGAAAAAATACTTTATTCGTCCTGAAAAAAAGGTGACAACTCTAAGCCAATACCAATCAGTTGTAGCGATGACTTGATTTCAATGATGTAGGCCCTTAGAATAATTACGTATAGAAAGTAAGTCCGCGCGCCCATTTAGAGCACTTTTTTTGGAGCCAGATATGACTCCAAACGCCGAGTTTTAAATGTAACACTACGGAGTTACAAGTGTGCGTGTGTCGCCGATCGCAAGCACAGTATTTATGCTTATATTTATACTGTGGCGCAAGCAAGTAATCTTCACGAAAGTGTGAATAGGTTTAGTGCTTCACATTTGACAGAGCGCTTGTATGAAGACTATCTTTCTATACGTAATTATTCTAAGTGACGGCTTTTACACAGCAGTGGGACAGTACCTATACCCACCTACCTACATATATATAACATACATATAATCACGACTACTATCCCCGAAGGTTTAATCAGAGACTAGGCAATAAAGACAGCAAAAGCAGTCCTCTGCCATGGTCCACTTTTTACCAAATAGCGACTACACAGCGTGACAGGTGGTGAGCCCATTGCCGCTCTATGCGGTTGGATGCATGTGCAGTCTTTAGTCCGTTAGTCGCCTTTTACGACACCCATGGGAAGAGCCCCTCTCTGGTAGTGGTAGGTGGTAGGTGGTGGTAGTATTCTTTCACCGCTACCCGGCACGGTTACCTACCTACCTCCTTCGAAGGTTCACATAAATAACTGATGACTTAGTCACAAAATTTTTATCACCGGATATTTAGATTAACATACCACGATAGCTATTTATAATGAATCAAATTAATGGAAAAACAATGTTATTAAAGATAATACGTTCACATTTTATCTTTATACCTATTGATAAGTTTTGAAAGAAACTATTTATGATTATGAGTAAGGGGTGAGGACTAATCATTATTCTAGAACATACATACATACATAATCACGACTACCAACCCCGAAGGGTTAGTCAGAGACTAGACGATGAGGACCGCAAAAGCAGTCCTCTGCCATAGTAGTCCACTTTTCCCCAAATAGCGACTGCACATGTGCTCAGCGCGACAGGTGGTGAACCCATCGCCGCTCTAAACTGTTGGATATATGTGCAGTCTTTTGTCCGTTAGTCGCAAAGACATTATTGGTTAGTCGCCTTCTACGATATTATTATTCTAGTAAAAGGATTTAAAAAAATGTCTTCGAATAAGTAGGTATGCTATTTTGGCCACGGTGGCCGAGTGACTAACCGCTCGGGCCGATAACAGGAGGTCCAGGGTTAAATTCCCAGGTCAGACAAAGTGCGTTTAGAATTATTCCCAGTTTGTGATCACCTACCCTTATTTAGCAAGCGTGGTGATTAAGTCAATACTCATTAGTTATAGCGATGCCTTGATTCAATGATGGACTGCAGTGGGACAATCCTGCACGAAATTGTGAAAATTTACGTATTTTCAAGTTACTTGTAGTATGCGCCAAATTAGTTAAATACATTAAAAGAACTAACGTAAGTTAGCCTGATCATTGCACGAGGTCGTGGCCTTGTTGAAATTTGAAACAAATTCTTTAAACAATAACAAACAATAATAAATCTAATGACCCCTAAAAACATTTTATTTCGACAACTTTCTTAATTTTTCGCATGAAACAATAACTCTTACATGAAAATATTTGTATTGATATTTCGCAGGTCACTCCCATCCTAAAAAGTAAATTTTGATTTTTAACACAAGCGCGTTTTGGTTTTGTACATTTTGCAGTATACAAACATTGCTCTAATCAAATTACTAGGCCTGAAACTTCAAAGCAGAATTGTTCTAATTTTAAATATCAATATAATTGGTTTTGATTAGTTCCTGACTCGCCGGATTCTTGATTCGCCGGATTCTTGTTTCGCCGGATTCTTGTTTCGTCGGATTTTTATGTTGAAGGAAAATTATAGAAATATCGTGGCTTTACCTATCTATTAAATAAAAGGCAGACATTTCGATACATTCATAAAAATATTTCTTTGTTAATTTAATAACGTCTGTTACGTTAACAGTTATACAATGTTTAAAGGAAAATACATAGTCATTTCTTTAAAAATAAGAATCAAACCCTTTTCTAATTAGGTACCTAATTTAAGTTATGTCCGATAGTGGCAACAAAATAATTCATACAATGATAAATATAACTACACGTTTACTTTACTTAAGTGATATTATTAAATATTAATATTACCGACGAAACAAGAATCCGGAGAAACAATTAAGATTCCGGCGAATCAGGAATCCGGCTTGATTTTGATGTCGACCTCCTTGGTCGAGTGGTTTGTACACCGGTTTTCATGGTGTCGCCATCTCTGATTTCCCGGGTTCGGTCCCCGGTCGGGTCAATTTAGAAATTATTGTTTTTCTAAATTCTTTCGGGGCTGGGTGTTTTCTATGTATAATAAGTATGTATTTAAGTATTTTAAGTATGTTTATCCGTTGTCTAGTAACCATTTAACGAGTTTCATTACTAAGCTTCTCTTAGGCTAGATAATTGGTGTGAGTGTAGGAAAGTTCATTGTTTATTAAGTTTATTTTGCTTTGAAGTTCATTATGAGACTTATGACAGCTTAAAGCTTCTGGCTCGAAACTTCTAGCTATAGCAGGCCTGGCGCACTCTGCGCTTTACGTATGAAGCTACAAGTAGTCGATCGGACGGACGACGCCCGCAAACACGCTACAGTCGTTAGAAGAGATAAGAGCTACGCGATAGTACGCGATAGAAAGAGAGGCAACTTCTAGGTGAATTTAACTGTAGGTATGGGAGCGGTGTGCGACCTTTATTGCACTTTGTTGTGTCTTAGCAAGAGTCGCTATTTATTTAAATGACTTAGCAGAGTGAATCTTCTGTACTTGTATTATTATGTATTCTATGGCTATAGTCGATAGCTGATAATATTATCTATCCTTATAAATACACTAAACATTTGTTTTTAATATTAAATACAGAAGTGGAGTCACGGTAATTCCATAGTTTCATTTGATATTGAAAATCCGACAAATCAGGAATCCGACGAAACAGGAATCCGACGAAACAGGAACACGACGAATCAGGGCAGATTCCACAAATATACACACATAAACACATACCTTCAACAACACTTAAAGAATATATGTTTTCTAAAGGTACGATTCCACCAAAATACTGTGCAGTACATTTGTTTACAACCATTTTGTGCAACGTTGTTGTGCGTTTAGCCTCTCTGTCTCACACTTCTTGTGCACGAACAAGTTCACGTTCACTGAGCATGATTTTTTGCCCTCAGTTGTTAATATGGACGGGGAGGAAAACGTAGTGCATTGTGCTGCAGCCTGTTAGTTATTATTTTACTAATGTTATTATAATGTAGTAAGTATACCTAATTAAAAGCAACGAAGAAAGAAACAGCGATGTTGGGTGAGGCCCTTTCTACAACGACGCAATGAAGAAACAATTAGAATTTTAGAAGAAATAAAAATAGATCCTTTGAGTGGATTTAAAAATTTTACTCCTATTATCGTGCGAATATTTGGAGTTGCTGGTGAATGCAGTTAGTCTTTTTATTGCTAAGCAAGATACCAAGTGCCCCTGTTTCAATAAGGCTTGCCTTACATATTACCTTAAGATACCTTGCTACTGAAGATTCTTTTGCAATGTATTTAAAGTAGTCCTTAATTACTAATAATCAAGTGGCTATGTCACATAAAATTACAAAAAAAAATAGGGCCGAATCGACTTTACACAATCAAGCAAGAAAATAAGGTTTTATATAGATACGTAGTAAGACTTTTTTATTTTTCTTTAACGAGTGCTTGGCCTTCATCTCACCTGATGGTAAGTGACGATAAGATCGAAGGTGGAAGCGCGCTTCACCCGGATCTTCAACCACTTTTTTAATGTGCGCGTACAAATAAATGTTTTCACTCCGGCAGCGGAAGCAAGATAGAACAACAATTAGTGAGTACGCGTCGACGCGAGTCCACTGCTTGCATGTATGCGCGCACAAAAGTATACAGATGTGCGCGAACATTTCTCGAATGTTCGCGAACAATTTGTCATTGTTCGCTTGAGTGAGTCGACCAGAATAAACATTTTTGTCGTACACTATGCATTATAGTGCCGCACAGCTGTTCAGCACACTGGTGAAATCGCATCTAAGGTTTACGCGAACACAACATATAGAATGTATTCGCGTAAACCTTTGACTTAAAGAACAATTGACAAATTTTAGTGTAACTTAACATGCTAACGCGCGAGTCGCGCGACATCATTTAGGCACGTGTCGTATCGACTATGAGGTGTAATGTTTTAAGTGATCGAAGGGTATAACCAACCCATATATATGGGTAGTTAAACGCAATATAAATTCTTATACAAGAAAACAAAAATCTTACATTATAAACGGCACAGTACCCCTAAGAGGCCCTAGACTTCAATAGTGACAACCGGTCCAAGTCGATTCTATTGCGTTAAACTATATAACGCCTTAACGTTGTCAATAGTAAATAGGTAAACAAGTGTACCGATACTACTCTTCGATTCTCTAACGCTAGATCGTAAACTCGTTCACACTTGGACTCTCATGTTCCGATAAAATTTACTTTTGTGACGTCATAACATTTTAAACTTTTATAACCGTGTCACGTAGCGGTGAAAGAATACTACCACTCCCTCTCTTTCATTGGTTGTCGTAAAAGGCGACTAACGGACTAAAGAGTGCACAGAGCGGCGATGGGCTCACCACCGTCACGCTAAGCACATGTGCAGTCGCTGTTAGGTAAAAGGTGGAGTATGGTAGAGGACCCCTTTTGCTGTCCTCATAGCCTATAGTCTCTGACTAACCCTTCGGGGATGATGGTCGTGTTTACATGTGTGTATGTACTACTCTGTCAAGAAAGTACCAGGAAAAGATCAATAATACATAAAATGTTAGTTATTCATCCAAATTTATTTTATCGCCTTCAAAGTATGCTGCTTCAGAAACGATACACTTACGCCAACGAATAATCCAATCATCAAAACATTTTTTAAACGCTTTTTCCGGAATTGAGTTCAGTTCTCGCCGCGAATTTTCCTTTATGTCTTCTACCGAATGAAAACGGGTGCCACGAAGTGGTAATTTAAGTTTGGGATAAAGAAAGAAGTCGGCTGGAGCCATATCTGGTGAATAAGGCAGTTGCTCGATGGTATCTGTTGAGTTTCTGGTCAAAAATTCGTTCATAATGATGGCCTTGTGCGAAGGCGCATTATCGTGGTGCAAAATCTAAGAATTTTCTTTCCACAAATTTGGCTTTTTCGTTGAATTTGCTCTCTTAAATGCCTCATAACGCTCAAATAATATTCTTTATTTACCGTTTGACCTTTCGGCAAGAATTCCGAGTGCACAACACCGCGATAGTCAAAGAAAACAGTCAACATGACTTTGACTTTTGATCGACTTTGGCGTGGTTTTTTTTTGGTATCGGTTCAGTCGGCAGGCGCCACTCCGAAGCTTGTTGACTAGTTTGCATGTCAAACTCATAGACCCACGTCTCGTCACCAGTAGATAACAATGCGTTGCATGAATGTTGGGTTGGAATTGACTCGTTCTAGCATGTCCTCAGCGACTCTTATACGATTGAGTTTTTGGAGAAAATTCAGGTCTTTTGGGACTAGGCGACCGGCAACATGTTTCATACCCAAGTGATTATTTAAAATGGTACGGATCGACTCGTGAGACACAAAAAGTTCAGCGGCTATCTCTCTCAAACTTGAATGAGGATTTTCAGTCACCATTTCCTTCACTTTTGTGATGTTAACTTCGTTGAAGACGTTGATGGCCTACCAGAGCGAAGCAAATCTTCCATCACATCTCGACCGCTTTTGAACGCTTTGTACCACTCATAAGCACGTGTTTTTGATAAGGTCGATTCACCGTAAACCTTCTGTAAAGTTTTCAGTGACTCCGACCGAACATGAATTTCCATTGGCGACGCAAAATTTTATGACAAACTCTTTGTTCGCACATCTCGATCGCTTTTGAACGCTTTGTACCACTCATAAGCACGTGTTTTTGATAAAGTCGATTCACCGTAAGCCTTCTGTAATGTTTTCAGTGACTTCGAACACGAATTTCCTTTGGCGACGCAAAATTTAAGACAAACTCTTTGTTCGATATTTTTATCCATTATGAAATTTGCAATACACACTAGATATACACAGCACTGTATTTAATCTAAATAACAGATGCAAATCAAACTCCGCGCCAAAATGGATAACAGTTGTGCCAATCTAACAACAAAAAAACAAAAAAATAAATTTGGTATCATAAACAAATCATCCGTTCCCGAAACTTTTTTGACAGAATGTTGTATGTTAACTTTTATGGTAACTACAATAACTTTTAGGAATAAAACGGATTTTTACCATGTTTACCATAGTTACTCCGTGATCATGGTGCATGCCATTGCGCCAAAATATCGGGGACTCAAAAACAATAACAAAAACTTGGTAAAAATCGCGTTTATTTTTAAGAGCTCTACCTTATTAAGACGCAATGGCGACGTCGCCGGCTACGTATCCAAGCAGTTAATATTGAAATATATGGTACCTAACTAACTTGGCGACGGTTTGGCATCATCGCCTTTCAATATTAACTGCTTGGACACGTAGCCTGCGACGACGTCGGCATTGCGTCTTAATGAGGCAGAGCTCATAAAAATAAACAGGATTTTTACCATGTTTTTGTTGTTGTTTTGGTGACGTTAACGTAGAGTCGAATTTAGGAAATGGATGCCATTATCAAATCCGCATTGTCCAAATTCGACTTTACATTAATAACGTCACAAAGGTCTCCTTCGCCTTCCAGACAAGTGGCAAAACGCTCACCCCCTTTATATTCGTAATTCGTATACAGCGCGTTAGTTAAACCAAGGGACATTAAGACAGGACATTAGGTAGTCAAGTCAAGTCAAGTCAAGTCAAAATATATTTATTCAATAAACTCAATTAATTAGTACTTTGAATCGTCCAAATCTTTTTTAACCTACCACCCATTCAGGACATAATTTTTTAACTGTGGCAAAGAATGGGCGCAAGAAACCACAGCGCACAAAAGCAACGACATTTACAAACAAAAGAAAAAGAAGAAAAAAAGAATATGTCGTTACCAGGTCAATACAAAATATGAATTTAAAAAATAATAAATGTTGCAATACAAAACTACAATACAATGTAATATCAATTAGATAAAGACAATTAGAAATAGCTGTTGGAGTGCTTGGAGCATTTTAGATCCAAGCTGTTTTGTCTTCTGTGTAATCTGACACTTTATAAAACTTTTCTTTGATTTTGATTTTAAATTTAATAAGATCTAATTTCTGAATATCATTTGGTTGTAAAATCTTATACACAGACCCTTAAAATAATTATTTATTTTATGGAGCCTAGTATAAGGTACTGCTAATTTGTTCTTACTTCTAGTGTTTACATTGTGAATATCACTATTTTTTGAAAACATTTCAGTATTTTTATGAACATAAATCAAATTTTCGTAAATGTATTTTGATGCAACTGTCATTATATTTATTTTCTTAAATCTCTGTCTGAGAGAGTCACCAGCCTTTAGGTTATAGATTGCTCGAATAGCCCTCTTCTGAAACACAAAGATAGTTTGAATGTCGGCAGCATTTCCCCACAGTAAAATACCGTACGACATTACACTATGAAAGTAACTGAAATAAACTAATCTAGATGTATCAACGTCAGTTAACTGACGGATCTTCATTACTGCATAAGCCGCAGAGCTAAGTCTATTCGACAATTTAGCTATATGTGGGCCTCACTGAAGCTTGGCATCTAACGAGATGCCTAGGAACAGTGGTGTCCACAGGATTCACACTCTTATCTATAATTTGTACACTAGTTGTTACTTGCTTAACATTTAGGCAATACAAATCTTACACATTTGGTTTTTCTCTCGTTTGATAGCAAGTTATTTACACTGAACCAGTGAACAATCTTTGAGATCGCATTATTCACATCGTCATAATTTGGGTGTCGTCGTTTCACTTTGAATAAAAGTGAAGTATCATCAGCAAACAATACTATCTCATGACTGTCTTTTACAAAATAAGGTAAGTCATTAATATGAACCAAAAACAAGAATAGACCTAGAATTGAACCTTGCGGAACTCCCATTGTAACCACTGATCCCGGAGATCTTTTACCGTTAATGTCGACCTTCTGAATCCTGTTACTCAAGTATGAGATTAGAAGGCTCAAAGTTGCATCCCTAATTCCATAGTGGTTAAGCTTCCTGGCCAAAGTTTCATGTAAAACACAATCGAAAGCCTTGGATTAATCACAAAATACCCCTAGGGCATCCTGTGATTCCTAACAGGTATCAAATATTTGGATTAAAAGCTCAACACCGGCGTCAGTTGTTGAGCGACCCCTAGTAAAACCATACTGTTTACAATATAAAAGTTTATTTCTATGAAAATGAATTTGAATTTGGTCTAGGATCAAATTTGCAAAAATTTTACTAAATGTAGGTAGCACAGAAATAGGTTAAAATTAGAGAGGTCAGAAGTACTGCCTGATTCAAACAATGGAATTATTTTACTATGTTTCATTAGGTCAGTAAAACACCACAGTCAATGCATTCGTTAATTATGCAAGCTAAAACTGGAGCTATTGTCATAATTACTGATTTAGCGACGTCCACGGAATTACCCCACAGTTCAGAAGTTTTCTTTTTTTTTGAGAGTGTTAAATGTTTTTAATATCTATATAACACACATTTTTTGAAAACTGAAATTACTTTCACAATCTTTAACATTCTCCTTCAAAACAGATTCAGCTACAGTGGGGGAGGAAATCAAGGCTTTTGTGGTTGAAACTGGAATGTCAGTAAAAAACCTCTCAAATGCTGCAGCAACATCAGCATCAGAAGTCATTGTTTTATTATCAAAATTTAAATTGTACTCATTAATACGACTTTTGACCTTTCCTGTTTCACTGTTTATAATATTCATGTCATTTTTATTTTGTTATTACTATTCTTAATCTTTGAACTCAGATAGTTTGCCTTGGCTAATCGACATACTCTTTTGAATAACTTTGAATGATTTTTAACATATAATATAATAAATATATACTTTGAAATCGTCACTGGTGTTACAGTTGCGTTCACCATAAAGTTCATAAAGGCGTTTCTTACTTATGGCAATACCAATTGTAGCTCATTCATTAAAAGTTACAGTACCACGAACCAATATCTCTTGATTTATTAAATTCTGAACAATATGTGTTAAAGAAATCATTATAAAAACATTACGGTTGTCATTGTATTCTAAATAATTTAATTTTGTATCTAGATTGCTTTTAAAGCATTCCAGCCGACCTGTAGTTTTTGGTACAACAGTGATATTCTTTTTCATCACTTTGTTACTCTGGTGTGAGAAACTGACCATTTGGCCACAGTGATCACAGTCCAGGTTATTAATTATTTGCTTAGCTAGAGGTATTACATTAGTATATATGTTATCAATACAGGTAGCCGAAGTGGCAGTTATTCTTGTTGGCTCCAAAAATAAATGATTCAAATTGTATGATAGAAATAAGTTTTTAATTTTAGTTGGCAATGTGGAGTTTTCTAGCAAATTGATATTAAAGTCACCGCAAACAATTATTGTTTTACCTACATTGCGGACCTTACGCAATGTCTCATCCATAACTTTTTCAAAAAAATCATGTAATGCTGAAGGAGGTCTGTATACACTTATCACAACAAACTGCTCCAACTCCACACAAGCTATTTCTATTGTTCGCTCAACCGAGAGGCTCACTATGACTTTGCGTTCCTTTAATTTAAACTTTTTACTAACAATAATTAAGGAGCCACCATGTATTGCATTTCCTCGACTGAACGAACTTTCTACCAAATGGTTCTTAAAATTGGACCTGAACTGATGGTCTCTAAGCCAGTGCTTGGTAATACAATGAATATCAATATTATTACAGTTCATGATCAATTCAATCTCTAAATCTTAGCCTATCATTCCTTGGATGTTCTGGTGAACAATGTTCATAGCATCTACATTTTTTAAATTTAATGATTGACGGGTGCCTTTTATAAAGCTATTCTTACCTTGATTTAATTTCATTTATTTACAAACATTTTGCAAGAGAGTTCCTCTTTTGTCTTATAATTTAATTTCAATAATTTGCTAGAGGTGTGCTCTATTGTCTTATAAGCTAATTTAAATTATTTGGAACATATTCCAAAGTCTGAATTGGCATGTCAGTACGTTGCAGCTCAATAGAAGCCGCTGAGCTAGCCATGTTATTGGCTAAATACTTAAAATAAAATGATAGCGAATTTGCTATCTGTCGCTTAAAATAATTCTTAAGATAATATTTATCTTTTGTCAATATAAAATTATTATTTTATAATTTATTGATGTTTATTATTTCTACTTTCTTTTCATAGAAAGCCATTGTATTTAATGTCAAATTAAGCTTAAATCTATAATTATTTTATTTTTCCTCCGATCCGATTCATTTTAAAAAAATCTTAATTTTTTGCATAATTATTCTATTAAATAATGTTAGCGTATACACTAAGCGCGGAAAAGATGAAATATGATCAAATGTGAAGGAAAAACGGGTCACACCAACCACGACGTACGTATTGTACGACGAGACTATTACGAATATTACGAATAGACAGGGGTGAGCGTTTGCCACTTGTCTAGGGGGGCTGATCGGAACGGAAGGATCGAAGTGAACGCGAGTTTATGATCGAGCGTTAAAGAATCGACACCTAATGGTCGATAAGCGAAGACAACGGTCTATTTATAGAGCCGAAGTGACTTAATCCGAAGCAACACAACAATTTATTCGAATGAAGTTAAACTTAGATAAGCTGGTGATAGATTAACAGGCGGACTTTGAACAAGCCCTAAATTATTAGTATTTTAATCAAGTGTACCTTGCTTTGCAACTTTGCGTAGTAAGTTTTTTGAAATAATCAAACTAGCGAAGCAATGTACTCGTTTCTTGGCAAGGCTTAACTGACTATCACTGAACTCGAGCATAGTTATTGCCAGATACTTTAAATCAATAAAACAATTAGTTGGTTTATCTAAAGTAATAAATATTGTAAACATTATCACCTAAATTTATTGGTCTGATTCATTTTTAACATTGATTGTATGTACACTTTTAATAACTTTGATGTATTTTTATTTATAGCATTCACATGTTGTGTAATAATGCGCATTACAAGTTTGGGGACTTCCCATTTAAGTTTTATAAACCATGTTCTCATACTCGCAAAAACAAATGCAATTTAATAAATCTTCCTCAGAATAATAACTAAAGCATAGAAGCAATCATTTTCAACTCGACAGATTTTCAACTTGACATATTGGCAACTCGACATACTGTCATGATATTATAGTCACAAAAGTACAACGGAGAAGAAAAATCATAAAAAAGCATTAAGTACCTACATAGTGTATTTAAAGAAGGAGTGAAATGACAATTTGTATACCTAAGTCGCTTTTGAATTCGGTATCATAGATGGTGACCGGTTTTTGTTTTTCGTTTTTCATTTGACGTTTTTAGCAACTTATTTTGTCTCTTTTCTTTCAATGTTTATGGCATGGCCCATTTGAAAAAATAGGACAACTATATACGAGTCTCATTTAGACTCCTTCTATGCTTTAGTTATTATTCTATGAAATCTACAAGTAATATTTAAGTATATAATTCCGCAACTGGGTAATTCTATTAAGTGCAAAGAACAAGTGTTTGTATGGGAATAACTCTGAAATTGCAAAAATAAAACAGCTGTTCCACACATAATAATTGTGATAGTGTGATGAGTAGTGATCGGAGTAGGTAGATTGATTTAGGGTCAATGATCTGAAACATAATATTAATATAGACACGACATTTCCCCAAACTTCGTAATTTATAAATTAATTAGAATTTGAAGTAGGAATTTTAAAATTATTTAATGTATAATTATGACGCCATGCTAAGCCGTAAGTGTTCAAAGACCTAAAGTAAAAGCTTAACAAAGTATAAAATTAAATACCTAGATTAATAGGTTTCATATTTTATTGAATTTTTTTTTTTTTTTTTTTATATAAGAGGGAGGCAAACGAGCAGGCGGGTCACCTGATGGAGAGTAATCACCGCCGCCCATGGACACCCGCAAAATCAGAGGAATCGCAGACGCGTTGCCGGCCTTTAAGGGAGGAATAGGTTTAAGGAAGGAATAGGAATTGGGAGGAGGAGGGGGGGGGGGAAGGGGCCTCCGGAACCCTCACTGGTCGGACGAAACACAACAGCACCAAGTGCCATTATTTCACGCCGAATATTAGTGAGAGGGTGGTATTACGCCGGGCGAGCCAGCCCAATGTATGCTGCAACGCAGCGTGGCTCTACCACTCAGAATCCTGAAATACCGAAGAGATTTCGGAAAAATGACTTATCCTATCCATATTATGCTGTCTATGAACACTTCTGATGCAAGTACGAAAATCAATTTACCTAATCCGATCACTGGTGATGAGAGAGAAGTGTGGAATTAATGAAGATGTAGTGACAAAAAATTGAGAAAGGCATGCTAAGATGGTATGGTCATGTAGAGAGGATGGATGAAATAAGAATTACAAAGGTGCACGAGGCCAGAGTGAAAGGGATAGTTGAAAGGGGAAGACTTCGACGAACGTACTTAGATCAGATCGGTGACCTTCTCGTTAAAAGTCAGGTCAAGAGTACCCTAAACCGACAAGCATGTATGAAGAATGTTATGAGAGTGAGTGAAGCAAAGGATGTGTGTCAGGATCGTAGCAAATGGAAATCTGTGGTCTCTGCCTACACCATACGAAGCGGGCGTGATGTACTATCTTGGACTCCGTCGCTTAACCATTCTTAAGGCCAAAATCCTTTGCACACCACGTCGTCTATTTGGTACGGGCACGTACCCGGGCGGTCGGTGCGCTTCATACGAAAATCGCTGCAAAGTGGTAAAGCGACGGTGACCACGACCGTACCTATGCATGTATGTATGTGCCATATATTTAAATTGAATTGTGCTTTTTGTACTCAAAAAGTTGCAGTATTTATATCAAGTCTGTCTTAATATCAAGTTTGTAACTGTGTCGGTGAAAGAATACACCACCCCCTTTCTCTTCCCTTGGATTTCGTAAAAGGCGACAAACGGACTAAAACTGCACATACAACCAACAGCATTGAGCTGCGATGGGCTATCACCACCTGTCACGCTAAGCACACGTGCAGTCGCTACTTGGTGAAAAGTGGACTATGGTAGAGGACTGCTTTATCTATCCTCATTGCCTAGTCTCTGACTAAACCTTCGGGGATAATAGTCATGATTGATGTATGTATGTAATATCAAGATCAAATTGTCACAGCGACTGAGGGGTAAGGCTAAAATGGGTTAAAAATAAAAAAAAATGGACAGGATAGCTAGCACGAAGTAGGTGTAAAAAAAGTGGATGACCAAATTAAAAACATCTCGAGCGCTTCGGAAGGCACGTGAAGCCATTGGTTCAAGTTGTATTCGTAAGATGGCATTCGTTAAGCCCACCAACCCGCATTTGGCATTGTGCCCTATCTCACCACGTGCTGTTATCCATGTGAGAAGGTCAGTGTCCAGCAGTGGGACGTTTATAGGCTGTAGTGTAGTTTGGCGTTTAAGAGGAAACATTACGTCGACGTGGCATGCAAAATTCTCATACAAAACACAGAAAAACGACTTTTCGTAGTCTCCTGTTTCCTCCTTTAGAACTGCACCAATTTTTATTACTTCTTTAGCATCATATGTTTGATTTTTTTTAATTAAGTCATTTATTTAATAACCAGGAGCCTTTAAAATGTTGCAATATCACTCCGTTTTAAGGCGTCTTCAACAACATTCAGTGGCTGGTTTAAAAAAAAATCAAACATACAGACATAGAAAATCCCTTTCTTTAACCGATGCTGAAAATGTAATAAAAATTGGTCTAGTTCTGAAGGAGGAAACAGGGGACTACGAAACGTCGTTTTTGTGTGTTTTGTATAAGAATTTTGCGTGCCACTTCGACGTGGTGTTTCCTCTTATGTGTTTCAGGTAACTTTGTAGCCCATCAATAGCTTTAAGTCAACCGAATTCACAAAACACGTGGAAGCCCCCGACAGACTATAGAGTTTTATGTTACGCTGAATCGGCGGGTGTGAAGCGAACAATGATGTTTTTAGGGTTCCGTAGCCAAATGGTAAAAACGGAACCCTTATGGATTCGTCATGTCTGTCTGTCTGTCCGTCCCGTATGTCACAGCCACTTTTTTCCGAAACTATAAGAACTACCTATACTGTTGAAACTTGGTAAGTAGATGTGTTCTGTGAACCGCATTAAGATTTTCACACAAAAATAGAAAAAAAACAATCAATTTTGGAGGTTCCCCATACTTAGAACTGAAACTCAAAATTTTTTTATTCATCTAACCCATACGTGTGGGTTATTCTTCAAAAATGATATTTAGGTTTCTAAAATATATTTTTTTAAACTGAATAGTTTGCGCGAGAGACACTTCCAAAGTGGTAAAATGTGTGTCTTCCCCCCTATAATTTCTAAAATAAGAGAATGATAAAACTAAAAAAAATATATGATGTAGGTACATTACCACGCAAACTTCCACGAAAATTGGTTCAAAAATGATATTTAGGTTTCTAAAATTATTTTTTTCTAAACTGAATAGTTTACTGAATAGTTTGCTTGTATCAGTGTTTGTCTTGTTGATTGTCCTAATAAACAAATAAATAAAGATAAATAAAGATCTTAGTAGCCAAATGGAGTATGTTGGATAGAGAGTGTGATGGATCTGGAGATGTGGTGCTGGAGACGTCTTCTGAGGATTCCATGGATTGCTCACCGTACTAATGTACCGATCCTAAAAGAACTTCACAAAAGAAAGATTATAGTCGACTGTTCAATTACGAATACTGAATTCCTTTGGGCACATAACTCGCAACGATGACTTAATGGAGCGTCTCGTAGTCCAAGCTCAAATGGAGGGCAAGAGATCCTGTGGTCGCTCTCCAACCAGATGGGTAGACCTCATTAGTTTCCTCACTCAATATACCATGACCGACTGCTCCCACAATGCCACTAATAGAGCCGAATGAAGACGCATAGCGAGAGCCGTCATTCATCAGGACCCACCCATAACCACGACCACTCTGTCAAGAGTACCCGACTAAGAAGAAGAAGTAGCAAAATGTGATCCATTAAATATTACTGTTTATTGGTCAAAATTCAGATTTTTTTTATTATAAGCCAGAGTTATGTGAGAGAAAGATAAAAAACAACAATTTTAAGTTTGTGGTTAGACATTGTTTTTTTAAAGTTTTTCGGCGACATACAATCATATAAAATATGTTTTATACCACTTGTGTTTCAATGAATCATCCACAACACATATTTATTATTAAAGAAGCCAAAAATTTAGACTATACAGTTTCATTAAACTAAAAATATATTTATTATTGAAATTTTGCATTCACAATGCTATATAGATTTAGGATAAAATGTTTACTAGAAAAAAAACAACAAGTCTCAGGAAAGCTCCCGTTCCCGTTCGAGCTTTCCTGAGACTGGTTGTTTTTTTTCTAGTAAACATTTTATCCTAAAAATATATTTATAATCGCCTCTGTGGTCTAGTGGCTAAGCCACCGGTCTTAGACCCAGAGGTCCCGGGTTCGATTCCCAGCGGGAGGTGCATCTTTGTGTGCTCGGTTTGGTTGGTGGTATGGCTGTTAAGTCCGACTGGCTAGCTACCACCATCTTATCTAAGTCTGTCGCCATAACAACGATGTTTATAGCATTGTTGTGTTCCGACAGTTTGAGATATGATAGCCAGTTCCTCAGTGGTTGAGGATTCCGGGTAAAGCGCGCTTCCACCTTCGGCCTTATCGTCACTTGTCATCAGGTGAGATGGAGGCCAAGCGCTTACCCGTTGTAGATAAAATAAAAATAACGAATCGGACAACCACTGACAACAGAAAAAGCTGACAACTGACAAGTCATTACAAATTAATCTAATTTAAATGCATCATATTTATTTTCAAACCCATTGAAATGTGTCATTATGCGTGTGTGTCATTAAGCGTGTGTGTCATATTGCGTGTGTGTTATTATGCGTCTGTGTCATTGTGCGTGTGTGTCATATTGCGTGTGTGTCATTATGCGTATAGGTAAAATTATGTACAGTTGTCATTATGCGCGTAACCCAAAAATACGTTTCGTTTTACCCTTAAGTATAAGCTGTTCAATCAATTCAAATACTGATGAATTATCGTGTTTATAATTATTAATAAATCGTTAAGCGTATTTAATTCCATGATAACAATTCATAAAAAGGATAACTAGAATATAGTTTAATAAACATCAAATTAATTAATATATTTAACGTTAACAGTTACGAGGCGGAACGAAACGCTTTGAGTGCGTGGGTTCAAAAACCTAGAATTGTTTACTTCCATGGGAAAATAAAATTTAGTATTGTATTTTTTCTTGACTATAAAGGCAAACTTCACAGTATATAGTATGGTTAGATTTTGAGCTATTTTTGCCAATACAATTTATTTGTACATTCTCAAAAAAAAACAGGTCCGAAATGGGCATTATCCTATGGGTTTTTCTAAAACTGTATAATCATTTGACTGAACTTTAATTTATATAGATAAACAGCGTAACAGATTTACAGCGTACCTAAAACATATAATAAAATAAGGTAAGATAAATGGTAATGAATATGTAATTTAAGCCTTATCGCTTTAATGCGACTTGTAACACACAACCATCTTAGTCATAGTCATCGGAAGAGTTGTTGGTAACAACTCATCCGAACCGCAACTTCATGGGCCCAAACATAAAGGTATTATACCTAGAGCACCTATCCTACACAAAAAACGTGATTGGATTTTGGCCGCGTCACGAGACAGCGGGGGGCAACGCGTGTGAGGCAACACGTGGGGCGTAGAATGCGGGACTTTGTTGTCAGGGGCTTGAGTTGCGGTATCGTCTCTAGTTATTAATGATGAGTGGACGGTGACCAAATTCAAACATTTCGAGCTGCTCCGTGTTGGTAATTGTTGGTGTAAGGTGGAACTTATTAAATCCTACTACCTAGTCCCCACGTGCATTTGGGCCAAAATATTTAATATAGGCTAACATCAAAAGATTTAAGTTTAGAAATAGGCACTTTTTTAGTATTATACTTATACTCGTATTAATTAACTTTATTTCAGAAACGACTTTACAACACAGTAAGGAGGAAAAACACAATGCCTACTACTGAATGCTAAAAACGAGAGGGCTATGCTCGGGACTTCTCTGCGGGATCAAACCAGAATTAAGAAGATCCGTAAAAGAACTAAGGTAACCGGCATAGACCGTAGAATAATAATTGATAGTTCAAGTAGCAGGAGACTTCGCCGTTGAGGCAGAACGGTTCTTAAATGAGGACCGCGCATCGGAAGACGTAGACGAGGATATGCTGGCTTTCAACAAGGTGGATAACCATATTTTGGATTTATGTGCAGTCGATAGTGCATTAGTCGCCTTTCACGACATCAAAGGGAAGAGACGGGGGACAGAATACTACCAGTATTCTATTAATGGGCCGCCAGCACTCTCTCTCTCATATTTTTTTTACCATTCAATTGGGATCATGAAAACGAGAACTTGTATGGCAAAATTGCAACTCGCCTCGTATTTCACCAGGAGGCGCTGTTTCAGTGCCATACTAATCCTCGTTTTCGTTATCGTGGTCGAATGGTCAACAAAACTCACACTCCGCTTCAAGATCGTTCAATGTACAGACAGACAAACAGTACCATTTTCATTTACCAACCTGTAAAGCATACCCAAACCGATCCGTTAAACATTAGCGAATACGTTCATCGATAATAAAAAGTGATAAGATCTTACGTATATATATGATAATTTCTTTGATAATACTACATTTTATTATTTAGGTTAATGCTTGTGAACGGTGTTGCAAATAATGATCTCGTAATGTTTAAAATGTTTATATTAGTGTTAGGTCTCCTTGGACTTTTACATAGTGGTGTAGGACAGATAATACAGAATTTACAGTGCAACCAGGACTTTCAACCGGATTCAGATTTCAACTATGAAGAAGTAAGGGGTGTTAAATTATTAATTAAATTTAATTTAAGGATTATTGAATTATAAATTAAGCCAGCTTTATTGATTTAGTTTAAACAATCTTTTATGGCAATCCTGTATTGTCTTAATTTCCAAATTTTTCTCCTGGAAACATATACTCGTATATACCACCCCCATTTCCCGTAAGGGAAGCATGAGACCATAGAGGATTTCAGGAGGCAACCAACCAATTAAATGTGTTGAATTAGCATCCTAATTCAAGCAGTTCAAATAGTTTGTCAGGATCGTAGCTGATGGAATTCCTCTATCATGAACAGATGTATCACATACCTGGAATCGGTTTGCCGCTGTCTTGAGATGACGGTCTTCCTATATTAAAAATTAGGATGGAAGTAAATATAGAAGTAGAAATTAACAGCAAATAACCAGGCATCGCAGTGTTCTTATGGTGACTGGATTGCATGATCTAATGTGCTGGTTTATTATCAAAATTTACCCATGATTTTGGGAAAATGAAAGCAGTGCTTAAACAGTCATTTATTTTATCACACGCAGTAATATTATGCGTTGTGTTGTGATTTATTGTAAAGCCACGACTCACAAAGAAGTATAATTACAAAGCGCAAATAGGGAGTGACTAAAATTTGTGTGAAATGTTGTTTCAAATTTTGTTATCAGTTTCGAGTCTTCTAGGTGTGAAGTTATTTAAAATGTCACAGACACATTTTCGATTATGTTTAATTAAATCATTTTATTCATCCCCATAAGTTAACAAATGTTACTGTTACGTTTTATATAAATGTTTTTGACGCTCAACGCTAACAAAAATAATGCTACCCAACGTTGATATCTAAAATCAATCAATATTATCAAAATCACGACTTTGTAAAATTTATCATGATAATTAATCACGTCATTATGGAAATTTAAAACTACTTAAATACAAGTTTAAAACAACAGAACAGAAGACTGTTCTGTATTTTAAAATTTTATAATACAGCAAATACTTCTGACGACATTTGTGGCAAAGGAGGATTGTTAGGTTAATAATAAACGTACAATGGGCCAAGAACATTGTGTGTATTAAACCAAGTCTCCTGCGACACTGTTTCGTGTTTTCTAACACCTAACATCAACAAAATATGGGCGTATATTTTGTTAGATGTTTGATGTTAGGTGTTAGAAAACACGAAACAGTGTCGCAGGAGACCCGGCTTTAGGATTATTCTATACTTCTCCAATTTACAAATTCCCGTGTGACATTATAATTACTCACCACTTACTATACTAGAATAATGAATGTAACAAAAGCTTTATTAGAAAAAACAATGTAACAAATTGCAAAAGATAGCAAATGTTGGCCAACTTAATGAAAATTTCTCCATATCTACACTAATATTATACGATCTGATGATAGTTACTCTTTATCAGCCTTATCGTTCGTGAGTGAATCATTGATTATGTTTTGAATGGGCTAAGTCGCGATTATTTTCTTCCATTATCTGTTACTTATCCAGTTTTAAGTACTTAATTACATTGTCTCTACGGTTTCGACAGTTTTCCTGTAATAATAAGAATAGGCCAAGGGTAACTCGCGACCTTTTCTCTATATTATCAGTTACCAATCCAGTTTTAATAACATCGTCCGAACAGTTTTGTCGAAAGCAATATCATCTTTCCTAAAAGAATAAGCATGTACTTAGCGACGTCACGACTTTTTCTAATTACACTTTTACTGATCTACTTACTAGTACCTATATTGTTGATACATTTTGACCAATGCATTTTCATTAAATTAAGAACAGAAAAAACATACATAAGTATATCATGATTATACAAAGCTATAGGTACTTTTAATTGAATCTAAAGAGATTGAGGCACAGGTAAGATCAGAGCAAGTAAGATTTTTATCTTCCTTTGGTGTTGCTGTCACTCCTTATTTTTTTAGCTGATTTAACTACATGCTATAATAGATCGTCGCATGTTTATTTCTTCGTCGTATTTTTATTGCATTGGTAGGTATGTCCATGGATTTCTGGTTTGTTGTTATTTATTATCCGTTGTATTTTACTTAAGGCGAAAAGGAGTTTGGTATGCTTTAATGCTTAAGCCGCTAAACCGGTTTTGCTGAAATTTTATATTAAAATAGATGGAGCTCTGGAGACGGTTATAGGCTACTTTTTCTTAAGAAAATTTAACGCAAGCGAAGCCAAGGACAATACCTTGTATGTCATAATTATTACCCAATTTGCAAGTTAAGTAATACTCTCGAGTTTCTAAAAAAGCCAAAAGAGGTACTAGTGCTCTTTGTCACTTTTTATTGTTACACAATTTACGGGTAAATATTAACTTTTAAGAATTACATTACTCATTAGAATTATATAAATCATTATCAAAATTAATGAAATCATTATCTTTACAAGGAAACGCTACGAGTTAACCTCGGCCCTTAAATAAGTTCCTTAATATGAGCAATATCACACTAAGATTAGCCTTTATCGAGGTAACCATGCACACACTCAACATAATCGTGTTTTTTGTTATTAAATGTTACCTTTAGCCAGACAAAGCTTGTTGTTATACAATATAAAGATTACTTTTATACATGTGGTTCATAATAATTAGATTTTTTATATAAATTTCACGGACGCATTATTCAGTAGCAGCTAATTTTAGGGTCGCATTTTTAGCGAAAGCTTTATTTATGTTCCTATAATTTATTATTAGATGAACTTCGCGATCTCCTTTTTTAGTTGTATTAAATTTCAGAGTAGCATTTTTAGCGAAAGCATTATTTATGGTCCCATAATTTATTATTAGATGAATTTCGCGATCTCCTTTTTTAGTTGCAGTAAATTTCAGAGTAGGTAGCGTTTTTAGTGAAAGCTTTATTTGTGTTTGTTTTTTCCTATCTATGTAAGGGCACGGACCTGTGTAAGGGCTTCTTTATAAGGTAGATTCACTGAAGCTAGCACGAACGAATGGAATGAACAAAAGTAATGTCACCTATCACTATGTGAGTGCCGTCCTTTGAACCGATGATGTTCGATTTTCAAACCGATAACTTGTATAGTTTCGTTTACTCATTCAATCCATTCGTGCCAGCTCTTGTGAATCACCTTATACCTTCGTTTTTAATTTTTTCTAGCTTAGTTGAATTAAGTTATCACTGGTACTACTAGTGCTGGTATTGAAACTCTCTTGGAACTTGATGCTACTTGCATTTTCACTATACATAAAATATAATAAGTATGAAAATGTCATGTCAGTGAGGGAACGATTAGAAAGAAGAATGACAATGTCACGTCACGTCATTATCATAGCAATAATCTATTCTTCAGTAAATAGCTAATAAGGTTTGAAGTGCGAATTGATAGCGTTCTGAGTATTTATCGAATAGGTATCTACTACTAAATATCGCCAGATTTTTCTGCGGGAATTGAGTGATAGAATATTCAATTAAAATAAGGAACACAATATAAACAATCGTTAAGAATCCAACTGTGATTTTTTTTACGTTTAAATAATGCGATCCTGAAATCCGATGCAATTAAATAAGGCGTTCGCAAAATATATCCCACATGAATTATTGATTCGCTAAAAATGCGATACTGAAATCCGCTGCAACTAAATAAGGGCCAGAGCAGACATGCTACTTTTAGCAGCGGCGATCGGCGATTTAGACGCTTTTTAGAAGCTGAATGCAGCGACTGAATCGCTGAAACGCGCGATTCCGATACTGCAATCGAACACAGAGAGTCGCCAGACCGCGATGCGGTGGCTTGTGTGCGGTGGTTCTAAGGCGTTCGCAAAATACATCTAACATGAAAAATTGATCTGCTAAAAAATGCGACCCTAAAATTAGCTCTCTGTTACTGAATAAAGCGTTCTCGAAATTCATCTAACAAATACCTTACACACAACAAACATTTATGAAAATTTTGGTAAACTGAAACTGTACTCTTTAAGGCGACTCTCCTGCGACACTGTTTTGTGCTTTCTAACACCTAACATCAAACATCTAACAAAATATGTCAAAATAGGCCACGCCCATATTTGTTAGATGTTTTATGTTAGGTGTTAGAAAACACAAAACAGTGTCGCAGGAGACCCGTCTTTATTCTTCTTTTTAAAATACTACCCCGTGACATCAATGTATATCCGAAACTACACTTAATTTATACAAAACCGAAACTGTACACAACTATAGTTTAAAAGTGAGTCAGGATTACGATCTATAGTTAGTATAGTTTATGCTACGGCATATGAAAAGCTGTGTATGTACTATGTGTACGTATGTATTATCTTTTAGGAGTTGACATAGATGTTATATACACAGACCGCTAAACTATCCTGCGGAATCTATCTTAGCGATGTCACAATACTGATGAAATATCAAAATAACACCTTACACACAACTCACATTTATGAAAATTTTAGAAAACTAAAATTAAAGGTACTACTTCTTGTTCTTTTTATGCAGTTGGATGTATGTGCAGTTTAGTCCGTTAGTCGCCTTTTACGAAACCAAAGGGAAGAGACGGGGTGGTAGTATTCTTTCACCTCTACGCGACACGGTTATGTTACAATCCTGTATTTTGAGTAAAAAGTGTTTCAATCCAATCTATATTTTTCTTCACAGTTTCTGGGCACATGGTATGAGCTCCATGTTTCGGACGAACGAAACGCTGACTGCTCTTACTATAACTTTGAGAGACTCGGTAACAACAGCGACTCCTACACAGTCACCCGTAATGGTGTCAGCGAAAACTTTGAAGAGGTCCTTGTAGGCACTGCCTTAGCTTTTAACGGTACTGGCAGGCTGTCACTGAATTGGACTGCATCATCGGAACGTAAGTATACCTTCTTTCACGACAAGCTCTACCGGAAACGAGGTCTTTAGTGGCGCTGGTAGTCTCGGCTCGATTTCAGATTGTTACAGTCTGAAATCGAGGCCAAGCGACATTGGAATTGAAACAATAGTCGTAATAACTCTTATTTCGTCGGCAAAAAAAAAATTATACACCGAGATTTTTCATTGGTTTTGGAGTCGAAACCCTATACATGTTAATCATCAGTAGAAGCTAATTAGAATGTAAAACGAAAAATATGAGCATAAAAAAAATTATTAAAAATATTAATAAAAAATGTAAGAACCCTTAGTACCGGACGATCTTTTGAAAGTCAATGACCGAGGAGGTGGCCGGCCGGGAAAGTTCATAGGGGTCACGGTGTACTAGTAGATAAGGAGAACGTTACTACGTGTTTTTGACAAAAAGTCACTTTTACAAATTTTTTTTCTTTGCTCGTATAGCGATTATTATTTCATAAATAGGTACAACAGTTTTTTTTGTATTATAAAGTTTTCGGCTCCAAAACCAATGAAAAATCTCGGTGTATGCATGGAAATCAGTAAAGCGGTACAGCGGTCTGTGTTCTGTAATGCTTTCATATTATGTTAATAAAAAGTAAAATAAATATAGAAGGTTAATAGAACTTCAGTTGACAGAATTTATACTGTTCTTAGAATAATTACGTATAGAAAGTAAGTCCGCGCGCCAATTTTGAAGCACTTCTTAGGAGCCAGATATGGCTCCAAACGCCGTGTTTTCAATGTACACTACAGAGTTACAAGTGTACGTGTGCGTGTCGCCGAGCGCAAGCAAGTAATCGTCACGAAAGTGTGAACGGGGTTAGTGCTTCACTTTTGACAGAGCGCTTGTATGAAGACTATCTTGTTACGACACCCAAGAAAAGAAATGGGTTGGTAGGCTGGTAGTGCTGGGTTGGTGGTAGTATTCATATAATCACGTGCTGCCGTCGCACAGCATCAGCAATGTTATGAGTTTAAAGAGTTTATTCTCAAAAAAAGATAAAATCCACTTACATGTAGGGTTACCAGATCCGAAAATAAATTGTCCTGGAAAAATCCCTGCCTCAGCAATAAATTACCTGACATTTCGGCAGCAAAAGTATCTTATTTGTGTCAATTCAATATAAAATACAATAAAATAATAAATAAAACAATAAATAATAAATAATAATAAATAATAAAATACAAATACAAGTCATTTATTTTTTGTGCATTCTCTTATGTCGGTCTTCCAGTCACAAATCGCAAAAATAAGAAGAGAAAATAACTCCGTCATGTATATTCCAGGAATATTAAATAATAAACAAGCAATTAATTTATTGTTATTTATTAGATTTTATTCTTTAGATTACAATTATTTTATTTTTTATATTTCCTCTTTTTTTTAATTTCCTGACAATTTTCGATTTTCCCTGTTTCTCTGACAGACATCTGAAATTCCGGACATGTCAGGAAAATTCCTGTCATGTGGGTTACCAGATGATAGGAATTTTCCAAAACTAACATAAAATAATATATCCCGGCCATGATCTTTGATTTGACGACCTCCTTGGTCGAGGGTTTGTACACTGGTTTTCATGGTGTCGCCATTTCTGAGGACCCGGGTTCGATCCCCGGTCGAGTCAATTTAAAATTATTGTTTTTCTAAATTGTTTGGGTGTTTTCTATGTATAATAAGTATGTATTTAAGTATTTCAAGTATGTTTATCCGTTGTCTAGTAACCATTTAACGAGTTTCATAACGAAGCTTCTCTAGGTATGTCGTCTTGGGAAGTTGTGTTGTGTCACATAACATAATTATAAAATTTCATGGGTATTATGTATAAGTAGTAGCATTGTGCGTTCTGCTGTTATGATTATTATTCTAAACTATTATTGTATATATATTATTATAAGAATAATTTTACTATGGTATCTTATTTGTACACACATACGTTATTTATAATAGTAATGTATAGGTAGATATGTTGTGTGTATGTGTGTGTATATATATGTATGTGGATATAATGTGTATATGAGATTTAGAAGTATGTGTGCTTGTACGTCTTAGTAATGGAGTTCAGTGTCTGGTACTTTTCCTTCGTCATGCAAGGGCTTGTACTGAAAATCAGCGCTACGTGTCCTGGGATCAGGATCCCGTAGCACATGCTGAGTGCAGGCCCTGTTTGGTGACACTGTGCATGCAGCATTGTATGCTAGCTAAAGTATCGTTATTTTAAGTTAATTTAAGTTTTGATTTTGATTTTTTATTTATTTTCAAATGTATTTTTTTTTTGGTTAATTGTTTTTTGTTTTGATTTTAAATTTTTTGTTTATTTCTCTTTGTTGTGTGTTCAGTGTTTTTCAAATAAAAAAACATTTTATTCTATTCTATTCTTGGGCTAGATAATTGGTTTGAGTGTAGGGAAGTTTATTTATTTGTTATTTATTATTATTTATGATCATCTTGCAAAACACTCACTCCACAATAGTGAATTCATACAAAATAATTATAAAAACAAACAATAATTTGTAACAGTAGTTCCTCCAACAAACAAAACCAAGTACAGTAAACAATTCCAAACAATATAGTAAACAATTTTAGCTTAGACGTAATTTGAATAAATGTAGGTTAATTCTTAAATAATATTGTCAACAATATATTGAGATAGTTTTGACTTAAAACTGTAAAATGAGCTTACATCTTTCAAATAAGACGAGTTTTAAGAATTTACCAATAATTACTTAAAACTTTTAGGTCGTTAGTGAAAATGGATACTTCTCTCGTAACTTTTTGTGTCGTGGCTGTTATTAAACTCGTATAGCTGTTGGTTCTAATCATTATTTTCTGATCGTTAGCTGTGGACTTCTGGGTTTCATTCATTTTGACTGCGGCGACACCTGCTTTTGCCGTCACCTTCAGCTGTGTCGACATCTCTGCAACGCAAAGAAGCAGTAAGTACTAGCATCCTAAGCATCTATCCGTAATTTTAATAATTAATACGGGATGAAATAAGACCCATAATAAAGCCGGGTGGCCACGTATGCATATCATGATAACAAAGATTTTTCTCTGCTGACACATAATTACCTACTAATACCTAAATTATTTAGTACTTACATTTTTTTTCAAAACATATTCAATAATTAATGATTTTTTAACTATTATGTCTCGTAAACTACCTGATGACATGGCATTGCGAAAGTTGCTTAATTTGAAATATCCCAACCAAATACTGCGCCATTGAGCTTTTTACTGTAAGGCGTTTATCATACATTGGGATCCTATGTGATATTATTACACGTATCCATACATACATATAATCACGAGGATATTGATATTATTAGGAATTAGTAAAAGAAGACGTGGTAGTGTAATAACATGGGTAAAAAAAGCAAGAACACTATAGCCGAGACTGGCACGAAAGAGTCTGTTGTAGAAATATTGACTAGGGTTTTACTGATAAAGGCTCTTAGCAAATAATTGAACTTAGCATTAAAACCAACTGTTATAAAAAGTATAAAAACTATAGTCATTAAAAATGAATTTAAGGGATAATCAATCAATCAATCAATATTACCCTTTAACAATTATTATTATGCGTCGGTGCAACTTATAAACCGGCATAGAGCTAAACATTTCATCGTTTTCATTATTATTAAGCGACGGTGCAACTATAAAGCGGCATAGGGCTAAACATTTCATCGTTTTCATTATTAATAAGCAACGGTGCAACTTATAAAGCGGCATAGGGCTAAACATTTCGTCGTTTTCATATTATTATACGTGTTTATAAAGCGGCATAGGCACAGAATAAATAATCATAAGGCTAAACATTTCATAGTTTTCATTATTATTATGCGACGGTGCAACTTATAATGCGGCATAGGGCTAAATATTTCATCGTTTTCATTATTATTATGCGGCGTTGCAATTTATAAAGCGGCATAGAGCTAAACATTTCTTATCGTTTTCAGTTTCCTTCTGGGTGTTAAGTAAAGACACGGCTCCGCTGTCGGTCAGTTTCGTGGACTTTATAAACACGCATCTGAACACCGCTTTTGGCGTGGGCCTCCAAGATCTGCGTGTTGTGTCTCACAACGACAGCGAGTGCTATCTCCTTCCACCTATTGCACCTGGAAACCCAATCATATTGCCAGGACAGTGCGACCTGTCTCTCAGCGTCGTGCAAAACTTCAATGTGACAAATGTGAGTAAAATACATTACAGATTGTCGATTGTTATCCCTAAAGGTTTGGGCTGAGACTAGGCAATGAGAACCGCAGAAGCAGTACTTTGCCTTAGTCCACGTTTCACCAAATAGCGACTGCACATGTGCTCAGCGTGACAGGTGGTGAGCCCATCGCCGCTGTGCTGTGGGATGTATGTGCAGTCTTAAGTCTGTTAGTCGCCTGTTACGGTGTTGGTATTATACTTTTGATAAGCAGCTAATCCACACGGCTCCAGTGAGTAAAATAATGTGTGTGAATGTAGTTTTCACAGACAAAACACAATCAAATAACTTAATGAAGTAATATTAACCCCTTCCCTTCTTCCATGAATCACATATGATACATAACAATTGAATACCAATTGTTATAATTCTTGGACAGCGAACCTGTTAAAGCATGCATAATTCATTTCAGTTCGCCGGTATATGGCATGAGGTTGCCAGTTACCACTCAGACAATTCGGAGAACCAATGCTCGAGAGCGCAGTACACTCTGGATGGAGCGGTGGTGAACATTTTGAACAGCCAGGTGCTGAATGAGACACTGGCTACCATCAATGGCACGGCGGTAGTAGGCAGCACTGACGGCAGCGCACGGCTGAACGTCACTCTGAACGTTGCAGGCGGTGAGTAGTCGAATTCAGAAATATTACGAATTTATAAAGCAGTCTTTTCTTAATAATAATAATAATTATATTTATTATTTATAATATTGCTATTTTTCATTCAGATCTCTAAGAATGTAAATTCTAAGAGGTTTGATAAGACACTGTTGCTATAAAAACATAAAGTCATAAGCGTTGAAAAATTTCGTCGGTCTAACCAATACCTCGGTGGCGGAGTGGTCAACGCAGCCGCCCGGATTGCAGAGGACGCGGGTTCGATTCCCGCTTGAGGTAGACATTTTTTTCGACTTTTATCCCTCCAAAGGGTTAGTCAGGGACTGGGCAATGGAGCACAAGCAGTCCACTGCCATAGTCCATAGTCCACGTTTCACAAAGTTCCTACTGCACATGTGTTCAGCGTGACAGGTGGTGAGCTCATCGCCGCTCTACGCTATTGTTATGCAGTCTTTAGTACGTTAGTCGCCTTTAAGACACCCAAGAGAAGAGAGATGGTAATATTCTTAAAAGAACACAGAATTCAGCTTTCCTCTGTTCCTATTTACTTCTACCTAGACAGGTAGGTAGTCGCAGGCGCAGCTCGTGTTGGCTTAAGTTCCTGGACCCAACGTTCATTCCACGGTAGTTGCGATTCCTCCAGGGTACTACTACGCTAACAATTTATTATTCCAAAATAGACAAGTTTCAAATCTTGTCCTAGAATTTTTCCAACAAAACTACTTTTTTACTAATGACGCATATTTGTTTTAATCACACGGTAACTATACTCGTACTACCTACACAAAAGATAATTGGTGCCATACTTTTTATAGTCCGATAAAGCGATAAAAATTCGTTTGAAATCATAATACTTTAAGTAAAGTATTAGGCCAAACAGCTTTCTCGGAATTTACTTTTATCATCTAAGTATTACTGAAATATAATTATGTAAGCGGCTAAACATCACTGGATCTTGCGAAGTTTCAAATCATTCCCATTCTTAGTAAAATATTGACCTAACAGAAAGTTTTAAATTTTTTAACTAAACTGTAAACTCTGCTCTTTAAAGTCGGTATTTTTCAATTCAAAATTTTGAGTTCGGTCTATATTTTACTTCAAATGCTTATTATGCTGATCGAACTCCGAGTGATGAACATAAGAGGCGCTATGATGCGCGACCTTTCGACTAACGAGAAAAAGTATTACGAGCACACGTTAATACACTAACACGCATGGCCGATACTCATAAATTAAAATAATATGATGTTTTGCCAACACCCGTTAATTTTTAGCAATATCTAACCCTTCCGGGGATAATAAACGTGATTAATACATACGAAGGGTTAGTCAGAGACCAGGCAAGACCCAGACAAGGCAGACCCTCTCACGAATACTCGTCGTGAAATAATGGCACTTGATGGTGTTGTGTTTCATCCGGCGAGCTGGTTTTGCGGGTGTCCATGGGCGGCGGTGATACTCTCCATCAGGTGACCCGCCTGTTCGTTTGCCTCCTTTTTTTATATAGCGAAATAGCGACTGCACGTGCTCGGCATGACAGGTGGTGAGCCCAACGCCGCTCTATGCTGTTGAATGTATGAAGGGAGAACTTCTTAATTAGCTTAGGTACCTACCCCAAGAAAACCTCCGTCAAAAGTAACATGGCTTTTACTTTAATTTAGTTTTACAAGAAATGTTTATAATTCTATTCCTGGCTTAAATAAAACATTATTGAATTTTGAGTATGTTAACAGGACATTAATTACTCTGTTTTGTTCCGTCACAGGAGTCGCCGATCAAGATCTGTGGATTCTCGCAACGGACTATAGCAATTATGCCATATCTTACACGTGCGTCAATCTCAATAACGAGACCCATCGAGGTAAGTCTTCACAGCAAGCTAGTTATGTTCACCACTGTATTTTTTCTCCTTCAGCATTTACCATACCACAATGAAATCATACATAATTACAACCGTGTTTCTAATCACAATTTTAAACCACTAATATTCTTCACCGGACACTGCAAATCGCGTTTTTGTATGTTTAACGTTTTACTCTTACGTTACGTCTTACGTTTGTTCTTTTAGCTTAAGAGTTCTGTAAGTTTTTCCTTTTATTTTGTAAAGTATACCTAATACCTATTCACATCTGTATCAGCTTTGGCAATCTTATTTATTAATTTTTTTGCTTGCTTGTTTTGAATGCTAACTGCCCTGACCTGATGACCTCTGAGACAGTTTTTCTTAAACAATTATCAGGCACGAGACTCTTACAAATTTAGTGTTCAATACTGCTCCTGTTAAATCTTAGCCTTATGTAAATTTGTGAAGAGTAAATAAAGATATATTATTATTATTAAACGTAGATAAAAAACGTAGGTAAACGTAGAAACGTAGAAGGCAGTGCGCAAGTGTAGGTACCTACTTAAAGTCTGAGTAATTTCTAAAAATATTTTTACAGTATACAGCTGGATTCTTAGCAGAACCCGGCAGCTGTCGGCGGCCGCGCAAGCAGACGTTAATGAGAGAATAGCCTCCGAAGTGGTTCTCAACACCCAATATTACCGGGACGCCGACCAATCAGATGACGCATGCTTCTTTTACCCCGAGCCAGTTCCAGGTCTGCCCGTAGTCTTCCGTGGTTCGTGCAACTCGAGCATTCCTGTTGTTCAAAACTTCAACGCCACAGCTGTAAGTATCTGTCTTGTAGAAGCAGGACAACTTTTGTGTACTAATAACAAGTAGTTATTGATAGTAAATTCAGGAAATTAATCTAGAGTTCTATGGAGTGGATATCCTTCATGTGTTCTGGCTGTGTTTTTTTTGTATAATATGTATTATTATAATATGTTACAACATTATAAGAAACACAAGTTTTAAAAGAAGCTAGATTACACTTTAAGGAAACTAAAAAGAATTTAATGTCAGCTTTTAATGCAGGAAGTATTTACTAGCATAATATTTATTATTAACAGATTTATAAATAGTATGCCTACTATATTTATAATTCTACTAGTTCGAAAAGTAGTATGTCATTGGATTTTTTTTGTTTTATTATAATTCAGTTAATAATTGAAGTTAATTATTTAGTTTATTAATTTGTACTAAAATAATTGAATTTAGTACCTACCTAAGTATAGTGTACAGTACCTACCTATAGTGAACATATTAATACATCAATAAATAATAATTGTATATAATTTATTTTACACTATTACTGCACAATGTTTTTAAGATGTTTAATCGGAGGAATGGGAAAAAATATCCCGCTCCTCCTACCAATCGGAGTTCCGATCGGAGGACTGGGAGAGACCCACTTGGGGCTAGGTATGAGAGTAGAAAAAGTAATATTATTTTTATTTAATCATCATCATCATCATCATCATCAGCCTACTTATACATACATATAATCACGACTATTATCCCCGAAGGGTTAGTCGGAGACTTGACAACGAGGACATCCCCTCTCCTTATTCACTAAGTTTTATTTGTACTGGCACCTCGAGACCAACCGTTAGGTTATGCAAGAAGTGCCAGACGTCCCTGCGCCAGTAGAACACTCGCGCAGGAGACCATCTGCGTTAGGTCTTGACGCCAAATCAGTTCCCGCCGAAGCGCGCTCTTCATTCGGTACTCATAAGACTAGTGTCTCAGGAGAGTTTCCCCGTGAACACGTGTAGTTCACTGCGTATTGTCCAGATAGGTAACCGGAGCTGTCAAGCACGCTTACTTCTCGTTGCACGAAGGGCACAACTCGCAGTTGCCACTGAGGACAGCAAAGGGTCCTCTACCATCATAGTCCACTTTTCACCAAACAACGACTGTACATGTGCTCAGCGTGACAGATGGTGAGCCCATCGCCGCTCTATGCTGTTGAATGTATGTGCAGACTTTAGTTATATAGCCGCCTTCTACGACACCCAAGGAAAGAGAGGGGGTGGTGGTATTCTTTCACCGCCACGCGACACGGTTATTAAATTCTATATACAAGTCAATTGTTTCCATTTATATACATACTTACATATTGCAGTACATGGGAACATGGCACGACATCGAGTCCTACCCATCTGTCTTCCAAACGGGCAACTGCAGAAACGCTAACTACGCTCTCGGGGATGTCGTAGACGTGCTCAACACACAAGTGATCAGCCAAAACCTGGACGTTATGAGAGGCGTCGCAGTTCCAGCTGCAGATGACGGATCAGCCAAATTGAACGTCAGCTTCCCTATAGCCGGATTAAACGGTGAGAGCCTTCCTGATATGGTTGAATATTAAAATCATAACTATATATATATATCACGACTATTATCCCCGAAGGGTTAGTCAGAGACTTGGCAATGAGAACAGCAAAAGCAGCGCTCTACCATAGTTCACGTTTCACCAAATAGAGATTACACATTTGCTCAACGTGACAGGGCGGTGAGCCCATTCACGCTGTTTAGTCCGTTAGTCGCCTTTTACAACACCAAAGGGAAGAGATAGGTTGGTAGTATTCTATAAATGAGTCGCTACCATACAGCTCCGTTAACTAAGATCGTAACCGCAGTTGTAAAATTGTTAAATCAAAATGTTAAAATCTGAATCTTAAATCAGGGTAGAACATTTATTACATACATACATATAATCACGACTGTTATCCCCGAAGGGTTAGTCAGAGACTAGGCAATGAGGACAGAAAAAGCAGTCCTCTACCATAGTCCACTTTTCACCAAATAACGACAGAACATTTATTAGCGGGTGACAATTGCTAGGCCATCTCCTCAATCCATTTAGATTTATTTATGATTTACTTCTTAGTAATACGACGTCCTCTTTAATCCTTTCACGCTGGATAATACCTAGATAAGGACAGTGGGACAAATAAGGCTTATAATAATCACAATTATGATAAATAAAGAAGATAAACAATAAAGCCTTCCTACAATCACAACATAAACATAAAAATTTACGTTCAAAAATACTTCATGTAAAGAAAATTTGAAATCAAACAGTTTTTATTTTAATAATGGGATTTTCTTTATTCCAACAGAAACCATCACCACTGACTACTGGGTGTTAAGCACCGATTACACATCCTACGCTCTCGTGTACACCTGCAACGACTTACCTGAAACTGAGGAAAGACAAGGTAAGTTTAATATTGTTATGGGCAATGGTCAACGCAAGTGTCTTTGTATGATAAGAACTCAACTATTGTAGGAAGCTTAAACATAATTTATTATACTCGATACATTTGATCCAGCGACGATTGAATGCTGCTAGCCTACTGGGTATCTACTCTGCCTATTATGGATGACCTGAATCAATGCTTTTCATTGACCTAGAAGTATAGACAAGAACGTCCATACAAACCATTTGTTCAAATTCTGGAATGAGAGACCTAAAATTCGCTGCAGCCGCTGCAGCGCTTAAACATTTCAATGTCGTCTAATCAACAGACCCACATCGCAGCGCCGCAGCGCCAGATCGGTCAAAGACAACGTAGTGTGTATCAAGATGGCGTCCCAAATTTGTCAATAACAATAATTGAAAAAATATCTTTTATTTCTATTCTTATAATACGATATAACTACATAAGTAGTAATGACGAATAACAATTAATTTCACTTACTTGACAACTGAATTGTAGTAAACGTCTAGGTGTATGTACACTTTGAAAAGAAATAAAAAACATTGTTTTCGCCGCTTCGCACGCGCGAATGTCAAAGCCACATTAAAGCAATGTGCCGAGTCGACTCCGCAGATGAGTGGAACATAGCGCGTGTTCGGAAGGGCCTATCTAGTGTAACTATATCGCTGTATCTTTTACAGTTTCATAATTTTTTTGTTTTTGTAAATATGTGTTATTATAACTAAATTTGATTTTAAGAAAAAGGCCAATTTAAAATATAAGTAATTAACTTTACTGTACATAAATTATGTAAACATTGAATATTTTCTGCTTGCTTACCAATCGCCGTATTGAAAATTCTTGAATCTTTTCTATGCTAATTTAAAGCGACCCATGCAATCTTATAATCCCTCCACAGTATGGGCTTGGAAGCTAAGTCGCAGTAAGGCGTTGTCGCCGGCAGCAGCGAACGCCATAGACGTTGCGGTGGACAGTATTCCGGTCCTGCACCAACGCTACTTCGAGGATGTGGACCAGTCTGCTACCGGTTGCTTCTACTACCCAGAAGCACAGCCTGGTGTACCCGTAGTGTTCCCGGGACAGTGTAGCGACGACAGTGTCGGCGTTGTACAGAACTTCAATTTGAGTCGGGTGAGATTTGTACTGTTTGTCTTTTTATTCTGTGGTATTTATTTTGAATATTTATTGGTATATTTACATTCAAATATCAACTATAACAGAAGGTAAAAAAAAAACCTATAAACTAAAACAAAATAACTAAAAACCTATAAATATCATAAAAATAAAAAAATATCTCTAAGAGAACCGCTGCCGCGCGGCAAAGTCCCAAAATGGCTGACAGCGTTGCCCTTTTGAATGGCTAAGCTAACCCGTTGGCTTCGACAAGGCGCTTCGATAGATCTTTAACGAAACGCCGTGCTTCTGGCCCGTATGGCCCCAGAGCTTCCACCCCAAACGGCACAAACACATAGCTCTCGCCAAGAGCCTCTCTCTCCTCTCTCGCCTTCGTATTTGCGCCGCTTGAGACTTTCGGCTGCGGCTGCTGCCGCGCCCCCTCCTCTGTTTGCAAACTATTTAAACTAAACTCTACTAAAGTAAACTTGTGTTTTAAATGTTGTGTCTTTGTCTAACAGTATTGTAGAAAAAGTGCGAGCATCTGTTTTAAAAATTGTCGAACTGTCGTTGTTAAGATATACCTAGTTTCGTTGTGAGAGGGTTAAAGTGGTGACCAAATCTTAAACACATACAGCTTGATTATCTGATGTTATGACCAAATCTTATATACATACAGCTTGATTACCTTATCTTATCGCTACCTTTAACAGTTTGAAGGAGTTTGGCATGAAGTGGAAGCGTACCCGAAAGACCAGCAACAAGGCCAGTGCATTCAACACGAGTACTCTAACAACGGCGACACTCTAGCTTTGCAGTCATCGCATGTTGCCGGTCGAAATCGTACAGTCACCAACGGGACTTTGGCTTTCAATAACACCACTGACAGTTCTGCACGGCTAACCATAACTCTTGATTCGGGTTCGTTTATCAGTTTTTTTGTACCACTAAGCTACTTTCCTCCGAGACAAGTGGCAATCGCTTCCCCCCTCTGTCTATTTGTAATTCCTCGTACAATGCGCGCGCTGATGTATTTTTCACTATTCTGACCGCTACCGCTGGACCGTGCCTTGGGTATGCGAGCGGCGAGGCGGGGGGGGGGCAAAACAGTTGGCCCATTTTGTCATTCTGCCGTCAGTGTCAGACGCACATGAGATAAAATATCTAAAAATGGGTCGTGAATTATCTCGAGATAATCAAGACTGTAATTTTTAAAGTGGCCGAATATTTTAAGAAAAGAAAAGCAAACAAAGAAAGTTTATATTATATATTTCCAAGAATTAAAGATTTATTTCATTTATATTGGTTCTTTAATTATACTTATATAAAAATCATACTGGACAAAAACGAATTGGATGTAATTGTACTCGTAAATATAAAGCTTCAATAAACTGTGCTTCGATATCGTAAGATCTGTCTGACACAACGAATCTCATGTGAGTTCATGCTCTTTACTTCCCACTCCCCCCACCACCCGCGCATACCTAAGGCGCGGTACAGCGGTTGCGGTCAGGCTATAGCAAGTGGCACAGTACACAGCAGTGTGCTACGAACTACGAATAGACAAGGGTGAGCGTTTGCCAGTTGTCTAGGCCCCCTTTGCTGCATCAATACAAACGCGATATTGCATCGCAAATTCTCTACAAACAACAACTATTTAAGTAGAAACACTGGTAAGAACTAATATTTTGTTACCCACCCGATACAAACGCATTACCTAAGGCCTATTCAAATGAGCGGTATTCGCTGCCGCTGTGGGTAAAGGTATATACCGCGCGGGTTTCGCTCAGCTACCCTATCGGCTAAAAAATATGAATATGGACATGGGCTTCATTTGACATTTGAAGCCCATAATATGCCCATATAAGGACAAAATATGGGCTTCAAATGTCAAATGAAGCCCATGTCCATATCCATATTTTTTAGCCGATAGGTCTACAGGTATTTAGTATCAAGTTCCGCGGCTAGAATTCGCTGCCGCTCTACCCACTGCGGCAGCGAATACCGCTCAGGTTTGAATAGACCTCTAGCGTGGCTCTACAGTGTAGTTATCTTTAGATAAAAAGACAAGAATGTTAAAGATTTCTGCAATTTGTTTATTTCGAATTATGCATTTTAACATTTTTGTTCCATAGGTATCGAAATTCCTTTCTGGGTCGTGAATACTGACTACGATGACTACGCATTGGCCTACAGCTGTGTCGACCGCGACGACGATTTCAGAGCTGGTAAGTAGTATAGCACTCCTTGAAACATACATACATACCTACATACATGCTATCACATCACATCACACTAATATTATAAAGGCGAAAGTTTGTGAGTGTGTATGTTTGTTACTCTTTCACGTAAAAACTTCTGAATGGATTTTGATGAAATTCGGCATACAGATAGTTTATAATCTGGATTAACACATAGGATACTTTTTATCCCGATATTCCCACGGGAACGAGAACCGCGGGCGGCCGCTAGTATAATAATATAGTCACGACTATTATCCTCGAAGGGTTAATCAAAGACTAGGCAATGGATAGGTACTTCTATAATTATACTGTGGTAATAGGGACCGCAAAAGCAGTTTATCAACTGCACATGTGCTCTCTATGCTGTTGGATGTATGTGCAGTCTTTAGTCCGTTAGTCGTCTTTTACGACACCTGAGAAAGTAAATGGATTGGTAATAGTCTATCGATGAGCCGCGACCACACAATTCCTAATTTGACGACCTCCTTGGTCGAGTGGTTTGTACACCGGTTTTCATGGTGTCGCCATCTGTGAGGTCCCGGGTTCGATCCCCGGTCGGGTCAATTTAGAAATTATTGTTTTTTTTATTATCTCGGGTCTGGGTGTTTTCTATGTATAATAAGTATTTATTTAAGTATTTTAAGTATGTTTATCCGTTGTCTAGTAACCATTTAAGGAGTTTCTTCGAAGCTTCTCTTGGGCTATAGAATTGGTGTGAGTGTAGGAAATACTGTTTCTACGGTCCTTATTGCCTAGTATCTGACCAACCTACTAAAGACTAGTCTTGTGTGTGTACATGCATGTATGTATATGCATGCATGCTTGTGTATGTAGGTACGAATGCGTGTGTGTTTGTGCTTAAGTATGTATACTGTGTTAGGTATGTATGAATGTATACGTGAGTACATGTTTATATGTTTTGTTTTTCGCATACATGCAATCACGGACATGCGTTCCGCAATAATGTACTTAGGTACATATTCGTGCACAATGCACAATGTAGATGCATATCCACGCTACATGAATGTTTAGTATTGGTTTTATGTAGGTATTATGTGCATGCGTGTGTATGGCGTGGCTGAAATGAAATCATTATTTAAATTAATATGGTTTATTTTTTTTCGTCAACTCGGCCGATACAGTTTATAGACAATTGTATCTTTGTTACTCCGCGAATACGTAGTTGTTATACATTTATACGAATCATTGCTATTCGCCGCCTACTAATGTAATGTGTTACTGTTTGTTATTCCTAATGATAAATAAATAAATAAATAAACCCTTGGGGAGTAATATTTAGCTGTAAAACTATGAATTTATGTATAATGGAATATTTCATTGCAGTTTACAGCTGGAAGCTCAGTAGAACACCACAGCTGTCTCCTAATGGAATTTTGGCCATTAACAATTCAATGTCAGGCGTCCCAGCCCTTCGCCAAGATTACTACGAGCCGATTGATCATTCCGATGAAGCGTGCTTCTACTTGCCTGACTTGGCAGCAGACGAACCCGTCATATTGGTGGGGCAGTGTGACCCTAATATCACAGTGGTTGCAAACTTCAACGCATCCAGGGTGAGATATTTTTAACATTTATCGCAATTTGTTAAAATAAAGTACAGCCTTAATACCTACTGCTGGGCAAAAGCTGAGGCTAGTTAACTAAATTTCAAAATCATATTAAAACGATACCTGTTTACCTATTATATCCTAAAAATACATTATTTTTCATAAAATCGACCATTTACAATATTTATATTGCGTTTTTATATTCCTATTTAAATTTACCGCAAAAACGCTTAGACCGCCATGTTGAGTCAATGACGTCACCCCGTGCCAAACATCCGTTTCGTTCGACGCTTGTCCTATAGAAATGTCACAACATAAAATGACATTTGGCACGGTGTGACGTCACGGCTTTTGATTTCCGTTTAATGTCATATGACTGAATGTGTATTTTTGACGATTTTTTTCTTTGAAAATATTAATATTCCCAATTTTTTATAAAGAATATTTTAGATATTTTGTTTCTATAAACATAATTGATAATTAGAAACGCCAATCCACCCGATTTATTCTTAGTGGACACAAGCCTTATGGGCTGCACTAACTTTGCCCGATAGGGAAATTGAACCTATCCGTCAGAATAATATTATAATATGTAAAAACTGAAGGCGAGGGAATCCGTAAAAGGGTGAATCAACTTTTTGATGTACCTCAATTTTTGACTGGTTGACATATAAACTCAGATTTTGAAAAGGATAAGGCCTTTATTTCCATTAATTGCTTCTTGTTTTATAGAAAGATACTAAATATATTGTGAAGACATTTTCAAGAAATAATAGGTAACCCAGGTGACAAAGGTATCCCTCACTTTTGTATGGAAAGATGTGTTTTTCCACTGGGTTACAGTGGTTGTTGTAATAGTTTAGTTAAGTTTTTTATTTTAGTTATAATTAGAAGTTTTGATTAACAGTAAAGGAGCGTCTATTTATAATATTTTATAGTTTTATAAATTTTAGAGCTATTAGTTACATTTTAAATAGGAATTAGTACAAATAATACAACAAGATGTTTGACCCAAAAGTGTTTTATTTTAATGTGTGGTCTTTTCGTAATCTTTAAAAACAATATTTTACTAAAATTAAATAAACAATACAATTTTTTTCAGTATTTGGGTCGTTGGCGTTTAATAGAAAGCTATTCGTCGGAATTCCAAAACGGCGCTTGCAATGAAGCCACTTATAGTCTCAATAACGAATCAAATGTCGACGTTTACAACACACAAGTCTTTAACGAGACTCTGTTGACCATCAACGGATTCGCTACTGTCGAGGACAACGGAAAACTGCTTGTCTATTTCCCTGATGGTAAGAAGTCATCACTCCTCAGTATTGGATTTTTTTGACAGTATTTTGACACTAACTGTCAACGTCAAATTTGACAGAATCGAGCATAGGCTATGCGATATTTTGCGATAACAATACATAAGATGAACCACAGAACCGAAATAACTAAACTTGTTCATACTAAAGTAGTCTGTAATTCTATGAAAACACGGTACAAAGTCAAGTGTGTTTTTGTAGGTGCGGTCTCATGCGACCGCTTGGGGTTTGAGGGGTTAATCCTATTTTAATCAGAACTTGTTTACCATGGCTGCGTTCCATTTTTAAGGGTGCAGAATCTAGTAAAATTGTTATTTCGAACAATTTTTAGGGCGTAGAGCTAAAGGAACTGAAGTTTTAGGGTGCGCTTAGGGTGCGTTTTGCGCGCGCGCGATAACTTTGGTGTCGCACGCTTCCATGGGCTACGGTGTTCAAATCAAGTGTTTAACTATAGGTACTCAATCAATACTTATATTGTAAATTTATTTTAATAATACTGCAATGCGATAGATAAATCATAAACGTATTCCCTGAAACATATTAAACAAAGAACTGTTGCTATTCTTGGTCGCCATCTAACCCACACATATTTTGTTTCAGCTGAAGCACCATCCGAATATTGGATATTAGATACCGACTACGATTCATTCGCGTTAGTGTACTCTTGCAGAAACCTTAACAATGAAACAAGACAAGGTAATTATTATTTAAATATTACTTATTTATTTAAATATACCAACAATATATTATATTATTTAAATATACCAACGAATTACTAAAGAGTTTAAAGAAGATCTCGTGTTTAAACAGAAGAGAAAGAGACGCGGCGGGAAGGCGAAATTGTAAGTACTGACAAAAACACAATAACACTTTTTTTCATGTTCCAGTTTGGAGTTGGAAAATGAGCCGAACTAGAAGCTTAACTCCACAAGCGGTAGCTGCTATCAGCCAGCAAATCGCCATCGTCAACGTCCTTCACCAACCGTACTACCAGGAGATCGACCAGTCGGACCAAGGCTGCTTCTTCTTCCCGGAGTTTGAGCCAAACACCCCGGTCAAGTTCCGAGGAACATGCGACCAGAGCATTAATGCCGTTGCCAACTTCAACGTCACAAGGGTATATTAAATGTTCATTATTATTTCAATTACCTTTTTGGCCTATACCGTCCTAGAGATGGGCAAAAGCCTCCTTCATTGAAATTAAGTTATCGCTACAAATAATAAGTATAGATTCAATCACCATGCCTGCCACATGCGGTTTGGTGTTCATAAACCCGGGCTAGAGGAGCCGTTCCCAGTAGTCTTGCCGAGTAGTCTTACCAGTTGAACTATTGCGAATTTCCTTCCCAATAGACTTACTAGTAAAACCACTGGAAACTTTGTACCCAGTAGACTTACCATTTAAAAAAAATAGACATCGAAAGATATGAAAGAAGTCAAAGAAGGGATGGCACTAGCGTTGAAAATGACATTTATAAGACATGCACCTTTCATTGTTTTAGTTGTTAAATATGAAAACGAACATTAATAAACAACTTAGATTAAAACAAAAAGGGAAGATACGACATGCTCCTACTTGTAGTCATTCAAAATATAGTCCTACTCAACTACTTTAGCAAACACTCACACACGCACACCTATAAAGTGTAAATCGAGCGAGCGAGACAAAGCGGTAAGTTTCAACGTCAGCGCGAGGGAGTCAGCGAGTAGCGCGTTGACGTCTCGGTCGCTTCGCAACAGACGAGTACGACCGATTCCGACGCCACTGCGGAGTAGCGTCTTTCTCTTTTTCACACAGTAGAATATCCGCAATAGTGCGATGTAGCCTGTTCGCTCGGCAAATTGTGACTGAAGTGAAATTGTGCCTTTAGGCCTAATTTTGGCGGCTCACTCACGAGACGCTAATGCCGTATCTTCCCTTTTTGTTTTAATCTAAGATAAACAATTATTAAATGTGCATGATGGTATTTTTCAGACGAACTTCTTTGTTTCTATCCAAAATTACATGTTTTGTATAGGAAAGACATAAAGTTTCGAAAAAAACAAAATGCGTGTTCCGCAATTTCCCCCTGTCCAGCTTTTAGTAACTTGGCGTTTTTCCCATTCAGTACTTAGGGTTGTGGCACAACATCGAGCTGTACCCGTCAGTGTTCCAAGGAGGTACCTGCAACAACGCGTACTACTCTCTGGGTGCTGATGGCGTCGACGTGTTCAACACGCAGGTCCTCAACGAGACCCTAGACACCATGACTGGGCTCGCTGTCGTCGCCACCAATGATGGCACTGGCAAACTCAACGTATCCTTCCCTATCGCCGGCACCAACTGTAAGTAATGCCTAAAAATTACATAATGTAATTCTATTATCATATAAGTGACATATTTGTCTTTTTTGAAAAATATAGTTCACAATTTTATAATTGATTTTTGGAATTCAGAAAAATATAAACAATGTAATTTTATGTTACATGTTTTCTGAAAGATAACGAAACGTTAAAAAAAATTAGTAGTTCTGGTTTCGTTGCTCTGAAACCAAATGAACTATGCAATAATTTTATTCAGAAAAGATCCTCACTTAGGCTGGTTTTACAGTCACGCGTTTGACCAGCGCCGGCCACACGCGCGCGGTTACAATTACACTAGATTGTAGGTTGCGTTTCACAGTCATCACGCAGTTCAAACGCGCAACTACTATGTAGTGTAGCGCGCGCGTGTGGCCGGCGCTGGTCAAACGCGTGACTGTGAAACCAGCCTTACTGACATATTCAGAGGATTATTGTTTGGTACTCATACATTAGCGTTCTAATCTAGTGCTTAGCTCGTTATATATATAGGGACTTATTTACAATGTGCCGTGTGTCTCCCTATATGCCATTGTTCATGTGGGAAGGCCTGTGAATGCCAATGGGACGCTTATTGATTTATAATGAAACTACGTTGTTAAAGTAACTGCTAAAAACAGTTAAATGATCTATGCGCATTTTAAAAATAAAAACACACCCTTTTCAGTAGCACAGTATAAGTTCATTAAAATGCTTTTCCGTTACTACGGGTTTTTTAATGGATCAACTTGTTTATACCGTATAGATCAAACTGTTACTTTTTTAAACAGATTCTAATTTCAAATTTGGTTTTCCTCGCAGTAACAACATTAACGAACTACTGGGTATTGGACACCGATTACGACTCGTACTCCCTCGTCTACACGTGTGAAGATATCGAAGACGAACAAAGACTTGGTAAGTAATCAAGTAATATCTGGACGGTTACGACTAGCTTACTCTTGAATCCGCCAACGCATTGCCGATTCCTCTGGTGTTGTGGTGTCTGTGGGTGGCGGTGATCGTTTTCCATCACCTGATGGGCCCGTTAGCACATTTTCCGCCACTTGCATAAAAACTACCCTTTTTTGTAATTTGTTAATTAAATATTAAATTTCCTTTCTTACCTCGGTTGGACGGGCTATTCCCCGAGGATCACATTCCCCGAGGATCATGTCCCGGAGGATCATAAATGCGATAAATGTGATTACATTTACTTTTGTTATGTTTTCTATTGTGTTTAACTTGTACCGTTAACAAAAAATCTATTAATTTATAATATATTTGTAGGTTATTAGGATTTGTTAGGGGATTTTCGCGAAAGCATACTGATTAAGAGGCCTATTATTATCTCATCAGTAAAATGCCCATTTTTGCATTTTGTAGTAATTATGCAGTTGTATTTATCGTTTTTATCGAAAAAGGATAATAAATTCATTATAAAATCATATTCCTCATGAAGTAACAATTATTCTGGTATAAATTTTGCTCAGTAATATTATGGTAGATAACAGTTATTCACAGTTAACTTTAAGCGATTTTCGAAGGTTTTTGGTTTAGAACAAAATTTTTTTTCTATGATATCTAAAAATTCCGATGCCGCTACGCACAATACGACTAGTTACATAAGAGATAATATTATGATTTTATTTCATTTGTTTAGAAACAGTAGTTCAATCTAGGAGCTCAAAAAAGTGCCTTCACGCATTTTATGAAAATCTTTTTCTGCAATTTTGGGTTTAATTAAAAAGTTAAGCAAAAATTACAAAAAGCGAGGCCGCTACGAACTATTCCAATAGCTATTCTACACTATTCCATAAGTCAAAACTGTTAATGTATTCTTGTTTCTGAGATCAAGAACGCAAAAGTTGGCCATTTTACGCAAAAATCACAATCGGAGATTTAATAGGCCTCTTAAAAAGTACCAATTGTATTTTTGACTCGCAAAATAAATGTTGTGATAGTAATCAACCTGTGATTGCTATAGCAGACTTTTACTTTTTTCAATATTACTATAAGTATATTAAATTTGACTGACCACTTTTTCTGCTGACGGTTCTTATAAGCTAAACATAGCATTGATTAAGTTCATGAAGATAAAAACAAATCGTGATCCTCCGGGACATGATCCTCGAGGAATGTGATCCTCGGGGAATAACTCGGTTGGACGTAGTGAATCTGTGCTGTGGTAAATTCGTTTTCATAATTCTTTATATTGTATTTAATTTTATTGTTATCGTCTTGAAAAATTATTTATGTTGTATTTAATTTTATTGTTATCGTCTTGATCATTATTCGGTATGTTGCCGTTGTCAACATTTCTATTAAAAAACACGTACGCTGCCGTAAATCCAGTCACAATAGGAATTTCACTGGTAAGAGTCGTAGATTCACGTAACGGCTTATTACAATGTCTAGAGTGTCCCCTTTACAGTTTACAGCTGGAAGCTGAGTAGAACAAAACAGCTGACACCAGCTGCAGAGCAAGCCATTAACAACAAGACCAGCGATATCCAGGTGTTGGATGAGCGGTACTATAGTGAAGTGAATCAGAGCCCTGACGGATGCTTCTTCTATCCGGAGCCAGAACTCGGGCGACCTGTCATATTCCCAGGACAATGTGACAACACGATCAATGCTACGTGGAACTTCAACTTGACACGGGTATGGCCAATTCCAAAGACGACAATTGAATACCTGTGTATTCAAATTGTCGTCTTGCGGAAACTCTGTAGTCAAAGACTAAACATAATAACATTATCTTCGTAATATTTGATATTTTTTGCGTTTATAACACTCAAATATTCTTTTAGATATTGAAACGTTAAAAAAACTGAATACCTGAGGTAGTCAACTTTTTTTACAATATTTTAATGTAACATTATCTGACCAAAAACGTAGTGAAGTAGATGTTTGGAATAAGACGTGTAAATGTTCGGAATAAGTGTAGAAAATATTCGGTTAGCAAACGTTTACAACAATCAGTAAATGTACTTATTATTTTTACAGTTCGAAGGAGTCTGGTATGAAATCCAGGCATACCCAAAGGACCAAGTGCAAGGTCATTGCATCAGCCATGAGTACAGCACTAACAACGTCACCAGTTTGTCCTTGCAATCCTCACAGGTCTACGACCAGTCCTTGATTGTGTCTAATGGCATCTTGAGCTTTGATTCCAGCGAAAGCAATAGCGCAAGAATGACAATTAACATCATTGTTAACGGCTCAGGTAAATAAATTGTAACATTGCTTATGAAGCTTGGTCAGCTCAAATAAACCAAATATTTTTGTAATTTAAGTGTATTCACTGTGATATTACACAATTCCTGCTATTAAAAGTTTTCAGGCCACGTTAGCAAATACATAAGTTTATATCATCGGTTTAACCTACAACTTAAAACTAGTAGTTAGTGTTTAAATAAGCTCGTTGGTATATTTATTACTCTTGTATGTTTCATGTAAAAATAAGTTTATCAGAATATGCAGTAATGTGTCTGTTGATGTTTCAGTTATAGACATTCCCTTCTGGATCCTGAGCACCGATTACGATGACTACGCTCTGGCCTACAGCTGCGTCAACTATCTTGATGACACGAGAACAAGTAATTCTTGATTTATTTATAGTGATACAGGCAGATATTCCTTATCTATAAAGGAATTTATTTACAGTTCAATTCGTAAAGCAAGTAAAAGCGAATATATGTATAATGCATAGATAATAGAGAAAATGCCGATCTAAATGTGATAGGCAGTTCCTCAAAGTCTAGAATTCCGGTTCCTCATTCCCGAAGGTTATAGAGCCTATTCTCATAATTTACTATCAGGCGCTATAATGGCCAAGCGCTTCTCTGACGTAGATAAAGTTCCAGTTGCATTGCAAGCCCTTCCAAATTGAACTTAAAGAACAAAGCATCCTCCTTACTAGTCGGTTGATGTTACTTTATTCACTTTTTATCCAACAGTTTACAGCTGGAAGCTGAGCAGGTCCCAGGAGCTATCAGCCAACGCAAGCGCGGCGATAGACCAAGCAATAGAGCCGGTGGACGTATTACAAGAACGCTACTATGAAGACGTCGAGCAGTCCGATGTGGCATGTTTCTACTTGCCCGATTTGGAACCTGGAGAGCCTGTTGTGTTCCCCGGACAGTGCGATACTAACATCACTGTTGTACAGAACTTCAGTGCAGTAGACGTAAGTAGTGAAAAACAGTTGGAGTATAAAAAAGATGTACAATATATTTTTCTGGAAAGTTGCTTTTCATTTTTTTCTAGAAAGTTGCTATGTATAATCGAATCTGATAGATTTTGAACTGTTCTTCAAATAGACTTACTGAGAGCTATTGAGTCCCAGTCACCTGAAATTGTTTCATTTCAAATTGTAAAACGTTTAAAATATCATTGTCGTCAGATATTAAACATTGGGTCAGCGTGGTGTGTTATAATAAATAACCTTATCTTCCCATGAGCTATGAGTTCATGTAGGAAGGCCTTTGCCCAGCAGTGGGACGTTAATAGGTAGATGATGATGGAAAAAGGCCGACAGAGGCTACTGGAAAAGTTGAAAAAAAATTAATAAAGGGTATAATATCTGTTATAAAACTAATGTCTAAAAATTAACAAAAATTATAAAATTGCAGTATCTTGGACGTTGGCGCCTAATTGAGAGCTACCAATCAGATTTCCAAAGTGGTTCATGTAACCAGGCGACATATTCTCTCGGAGCAAATGGAACAGTAGACGTTTTCAATACCCAAGTGATCAATGAGACTCTTTACACTATAACCGGAGAGGCTGTAGTGGCCAGTTTGGATGGAAGTGGGAAACTGCTAGTTACGTTCCCTAATGGTAAATACATACGAGTACTACGTACTATTTGTTAAAATCATTTTAAAAATCCAACCTAAATCTCTTGACAATACTTACTAGCGGCCTGCCTGCGACTACGTCCGCATAGAACCTCTAGCCCGTGAGGAATTTCCAATTATTTTCTTTCATACAAATCCAGTCCTGACAATTACAAACACAACAAAAAAAATTGTCAAAGAGGTGCAGCCGTTCTAAAGTGATGCACGTACAAACATTTCGGCAATATTTTTTTTATTAATATAGATAATTAATAATATTATTATTCGCTACGCTATGAATCATTTCTATTATTTATTTTCAGCAACATCACCATCCGAATACTGGATCTTGGATACCGATTACACTTCATACGCATTGGTGTACTCTTGTGAAAATCTAGTCAACAACCAGAGAAGAAGTAAGTTTTAACTGTCTTCCTAAAGCAGTTCAATTAAAAAAGCTAACTTTGGTTTGGAAAATATTAATTTAAGGCAATTTAAAGAGTGTCTGTTTACTATTAAACTTTCAACGAATTGTGATTCAATTTTAGTTTGGAGTTGGAAAATGAGTCGCAACGATACATTAACAGAGGCAGCTATCAATCAAATCAATCAGAAAATTGACACCGTCGAAGTGCTACACAACCGCTTTTATGAGCCAATTGCACAAACAGATGAAGCATGTTTCTACTTCCCTGTACCTGAACCAAGCACCCCAGTCAAATTACGTGGACGATGTGACCAAGACATAGAGGTCGAAGGCAACTTTAACCCTGAACGAGTAAGTATCATTGATTAACACACACATCCATTCACACACATACATCACGCTCGCTTTCCGAAGAAATAGGCAGATACAGCAGCATTCTATTTGCAAAGATCCTGACACACTTATTTTGCTTCATTTACCTTTATGACATTCTTCATACACGTCATTGTAAGATTATCTTTACCTAACATGATCCGAAAGCGTTTTCTATCTGGTCGATGTACCGAGTTCTTTCTCTCAATAAATGATATTGATTTTTGATTCTGGGTTATTATTGCAATAATATGGTCGACAATCTCAAAGTTTTCATATGCTATATAGGTATAGCTTTCATTGCCATTGGTCAAGATTGGGACAAAATGGCGATAATGTCTATCTTTTCTACACGTTCACTTCACCATAATTTCTTATTAACCTAATTTGCACTTATTTTAAGCAAATCATAAAATAAAAGGAATCGTATCGATTAAGTAAATTCTATGTTTTAGTACTCAGGATTATGGCACAACATTGAGCTGTACCCGTCAGTGTTCCAAGGAGGTACCTGCAACAACGCGTACTACTCACTGGGTGCTGATGGCGTTGAAGTGTTCAACACGCAGGTCGTCAACCAAACCCTGGACACCATGACTGGGCTCGCTGTCGTCGCCACCACTGATGGCACTGGCAAACTCAATGTCACCTTCCCCGTAGCGGGCACTAATTGTTAGTACTAACATTTTATTTATCTTCTGCGAAAGATAAATTTATTTTTGCATCTATATTACTAATACACTCTATCAAATTATTAGTTATAAATTGTTTGCCATCTCTTTTTCAGTGACCGTTACTTTGAACTACTGGATTATCGCCACAGACTACGAATCCTATTCTCTTGTGTACACTTGCGATGAAATAGACGATGAATACAAACTTGGTAATTATGATTTCTGCAGTTCAATCAATCTAACTATTTTAAGAATGAGCGGTCGTAATTACTTAATCAATCTTTTGGTTATAGTGTACAGTTGGAAGCTGAGCAGAACCAAGGAGTTGACTCCAAACGCAGTGGTGGCCATTAACAACAGGACCAGCAGCATCCAAGACTTGGACGAGCGCTACTACAACGAAGTGGACCAGAGCACTGATTACTGCTTCTACTTCCCGGAACCGCAGCCCGGTGTGCCCGTTGTATTCCCCGGATTTTGCGACAACAACATCACCGTTGTTCAAAACTTCAACTTGAGCGCGGTGCGTTAAAAATACTTTACCACTCGTATGCTAACCACTCGTGCTATGTCTATGCATGTCAGTAGTATGATATGCTAATGCTCCTTTTTAAAAATTATGTGACTTACTTACAGTTACGTACGCAGAGTACAATTAATTAATTCTTAATGCATTTAACAGTTTGAAGGCGTCTGGTATGAAATGCAAGCTTACCCGAAAGATGAACAACAGGGACAATGCATTAACCATGAGTACAGCTCGGGACCTGGAAACTCATTACTTCTTCAGTCTTCACAAATCTACGACGAGACTCTAGGCATCAGCTATGGTATCCTTAACTTTACGTCAGCTGACAATAGCGCAAGAATGAACATCGCCATCACAGTAAACGGAACAGGTAACAATAAAGAAATTTGAAAACATCTGCAACAAATTACCGTCACCAATTCTGGGTTTAATTTTGACTACATGAAATAATTTTCTGTTTCAGTTATTGACATTCCTTTCTGGATCCTAGACACTGATTACGAAGACTACGCCTTAGCATACAGTTGCGTTGACCGAGAAAACGACCATAGAGCAGGTAAATAATAGAGTTTATAATGAACTTACCTGATTAATTTGAAATTCTGTTTTTTTTAAATTTGGACTTATTTTAACTAAATATCATTTGCAGTGTACAGCTGGAAACTCAGCCGTAATAGTACAATCCTGTCTAGCGCTGCCAATGCTAACATCAACAATATCGTCTCCACCATCGATGTAATAGACGAAAGGTACTTCGAAACCATTGACCAGTCCGACGAAGCCTGTTTCCACTTGCCCGACTTGGCCCCTGGCGCACCCGTCGTGTTCCCAGGACACTGTGATGAATCTATTCCTGCTGTCGCCAATTTTGATCCTGCAAGAGTAAGATTATTATTTCTAAATTAAGTGTATACAGGGTGTAATCGTTAAGTGTGCACAGGCGATTATTCCGAAACTATTAGAGGTATCAAAAAACTTAAAACTGATAACGAAAGTAGGTTATCTAATGAGTAAAATGGCATCAATAACTTTTTAAAAATCAAACGAAAAGTATCTAAAATTTTGACATTAAACACTCCCATACATTTAGTAGAAAGGTTTGTGTTTGTGATTAGTAGAAAGGTTTTAGTTTACCAAAAAAAGTAACATTTTGTTATTCGTTCTACATTCAAAATCTTGGACGCGGGTCGGAATTTTGAATTCAGAACGAATAAAAAAAACCTTTTTTTTTTTGGTATTTTTGTAGTGCGTTGCTTTTCAGCCAGTTCAAATTAATACGATATTGAAACAAGGTTTATTATTAGTTTGAAGTGGTAAGATACCTTATTAATCTACACGTGTACTCATCTACTTGAAAATCATAATTATCATATCATACGTAATCATAAAATATGATTAAGGTAAAATGAATACTAGACCACTTAAAACAAGGAAACTAAAACCTTTCTACTAGATCTCATAATAAATGTATAGGAGTGCTTAATGTCAATAGGACATAATTTTTTTTGATACTAAAATAAAAGAAAAATTAATAGCAACAATTCTTATACTTCCTTGTCCAAGAGACTAAATGCTATCATTCTGTATATTTTTTAGATTTTTAATTACCTCCGTTAAATAATACTGTATTTTGATAAGTTTTGTACGTTTCTGAACGAAAGTTCCGGTTTTTTTAATGTTAACGAACGCAGGGTTATTAAGTAGGTAGGTCTATGAGGTCTATGTTAATGTAGAAACGATATCGATAACACACACAGTTATCTTTTTCGAACTTAAAGTATTTAGCAATTATACACACAATCTGGCTGGGAATCGTCTGGCTGCTGACAGTCTGACATCTGTCTACGATCCGTATTGACATATAAAACGCCAGACAAGCGTCACTTTTTCATTTAAAGTGTCACAATCCTACTATAATGTTGCTCATTTTCGAGTAGAAATCAATGTTGGTTTTTAATTTATATAAAAAACGGAGGTCTTTAAATTATTATTAATAATACGGTCATAAATATGTTGATAATAATGTATTCTTCAAGTATTTATACATTGGCGTCAAGTTAAAAGACTTTGGAATTTAGTACCAAGACCCATAGTAAAAAAAATATGTCCTTTTAGATACTTCTCGTTTGATTTAAAAAAGTTATTGATGCCATTTTTCTCATTAGATAACGTACTTTCGTTATCAGTTTTAAGTTTTTTGAAATCTCTCATAGTTTCGGAATAATCGCCTGTGCACACTTAACGATTACTCCCTGTATATACACACGCTACAGGTCTGCCTATCCAAAACTGTCAAATTTTCCTAATTGATATTAATTCTTATACCCCAATCACAAAGTGCATTACATTCAACAACATAGAGCGGCGATGGGCTTACCGCCTGTCACGCTGAGCACATGCGCAGTTGTAATTTGGTGAAACGTAGACTACGGCAGAGGACTGCTGCTGCGGTCCTCATTGCCTAGTCTCTGACTAACCATTTGGGGATATTAGTCGTGAATCTCTGTATGTACAGCCGAGGATGTTTCTGGTCGAACACTTTAACCCTTGGGGTGCCTGGTGGGTCTGACAGACCCATCACTTTAGGTAATTCTCGATATTTTTTTTAAATATGAAACCAAGCTTGCGGTGCTCAAGAGGTAGCTTCGCAATATAGACTAGAGCTAATTTTGCTAAAGCCCGTGCAGCCTTCAGTGCACTTGCGTCGGAGTAGAACGTTTGTTAAGTGCGTTTGTGTCAGAGAAACCCGACCAGGCACTGGGCTATTTTTTGCCTAAAATTAGATGCGGTTTTAATTCAAAATGAATATTTATTCAGAATTGGTTCAAAAAAGGTTAATGAAGCTTTATGAATACATATTTGGTTTTATTCTGTAATATATCACTAAAATAACTAAAAATATGAATTGAAATATTTCTATAGTATTAATTTCTATAATATTTTTATAAAGGGGTCCATCAGACCCACCAAACACGCCGAGTGAGTTTTACCCACCAGGAACCCCAAGGGTTAACCGGCGAATATCGTCGAAAGTGGTCGACCAGGAACTTCCTTGACTGTATATGAGTTGACTCAAGCCTACTTACCTTTTTGCAGTACCTCGGACGTTGGAGAACATTAGAGACTTATCAGTCGGAGTTCCAAGGTGGCACATGCGGTCAAGCCGTCTACTCTTTGGCTGCCGATGGCGCGACTGTGGACGTGTACAATTCCCAAGTCGTCAACGAGACATTGGACACGATAAGGGGAACCGCAGTGGTCGCCACCAGCGATGGAACAGGGAAGCTGCTGGTCAACTTCCCAACCGGTAAGTGTCATTTCACCGTAGCTCATCATGAAGACGGAGCAGCAACGTCACGTTAGCATCGTTGCATGCAGGCGTCATGACGAACATGATAGAATGAGTGAAATAAACTGTCATTTTCTAATAATTTTCTTGTCGCTACAAAAAATCTACAGTTGATTTTTTTCTATATATGGATTAGTCCAATACAATCGTCGTCTTCGGCGACTTCGAATATAGTGAAAAAAAAATAACGTCTTCGTCGTCCAATTGCATTCTCACAAATGATTGATTACGCTTGCGATACGCTTCGTGGCCAGAGATTAGTACGCTCGCTGGGCCGCTCAAGCTGTTTTGCGTATTTTGAAGCGTCTATGAAGCTACGACGCCGTGGACAACTACACTTAAGCAATACAAAATTTCTACTCACAGCAAATTAAAAAATTTAAGTACAGTTTTTTTTTAAGTTTATGTAGCGCTTCGGTGGTCGAGTGGGGTTCAGTTCCCAGGTCGGGCAAAGTGTGTTTCGGATTTTACGATGCTTACCTGGGTTTGTGATCACCAACCTGCATTTTACAAACGTGGTGATTATGCAGGTCAATTGTATAGCGATGACTTTATTTCAATGAGGCCTTTGCCCTGCAGTGAGACAGTATACAGGCTGTACTTTACTTTGTTCAATGCACAATATGCACATTGTTTACCTAAATAAATTAAAATAATTTTTGTTGCCGATGAATAAAAAAATATGTTCTATAAGTTGTGATGTTAAATTAATGATTAACAGAAAAAAATAACTTTCAGCTCCTGAGAATGCAACATACTGGATCCTTGCCACCGATTACGTTTCGTACTCATTGGTCTACAGTTGCAGAAACATCAACGCAGAGCAAAGACAAGGTAATTCTTTTATAATTAATAATATAAAAAAAACATTTCTTATTCATTTTAATAATTAGTAAGATTATAATTAATATTGTTTTAATAAAATATTGTTTAATTGTAAAAACTACGATGAGCAAACACAGTCTTTAGGAAAGTGACAATTCATGATTACCAATATAAAAATGTAGATAATATATAAGCATAAGTTCTGGATCATCAATTTAAGTTTTAATTGAACAGGGACTTAATCATTTGAGGGTGAAAATGAAAATGACCATTGTGACAAAAATTTAACAAAAATAAAACCCGTAACAAAAAATAACAAAACTGAAATATTAGCGTCTTTTCACAAGTCGCATAAAACTAATTTAAATATTATAAATATATACATATAATTTATAGATAATTACGATACACACGTTTTTTTATACATTTGTATATTTAACGGATTCTTTTTTATCATCGTGATGGGGTAGTTTTAAGCCTCTGTTTCTCCCTAAGAAGAACGAAACAATGTTTGAATAAATGACCAATAAAAACAAGAAGTCCAACTAAATTAATTAAATGACGTATTTATTTTGAAATATCAGTAAAAAAAACATGTTAACTGACCTTACTCGGGTTTAGAAGTAAACAAAATGGAACCCTAAAATATGGTTTCCATTTTTCTTATTCCCAATTTTTTATGTATTCAGTGAACATCGTTCATCAGGACTAATCCAACTATATAATTTATCCAAATTGGTTAATCCATTTAGTAGTTACGAGGGAACAAAGAAACAGACATAAAAACATACATACAAACACATACAAACAGACATACGACATAAAACATACATACATATAATACAAAGACATATACGTACATACAAATATATGAACGAACATACATATAAACACCGTACGAACATACATAAAAACACAGATTAAACACATAACTATAATTTTGGACATCACCGTAGTTAGGTAAAAAAAAAACAGTCAGTTGTAAATGTGGCTTTAGTTCATTTTTGTTACATCATTTTTGTTACGTGAGAAAAAAACGTGACGAGTCATAACAAAAATGAACATACTTACTACTTGGAATAGAATCGAAAATATTTTGAGCCAAACGTCATGAGTAAAAGCTCTTTGTATTTAAATCAAAGTGGAAAACAAACCGTCTATATGAATCAATTACATGTAGGTATATAAGTTTTTTTTACTGTATAGTTTGGTAGACAACAAAAATGATGAATCAAAATTGTAATTTTCGCTTGGAGACACAGAACCACGCGATCACTCACTTTTTCATGCGATGACAAAATGGCCGATTTGACTCCTTAGAGAGCGAGTGTTGCCATTTGGTAAACAACAAATAACTAATAAAAATTAGATCATTAGAAAAATTAATGACGAAAATGAACACAATAATGGACACTTATTTGTATATTTGTTTAGATGTACTTTGGAACGCTATAGCACAGAATAACTAATTGGCTAGCGCGGGCGAGATTTGTGCGCACTTTTTTAAAGAAATAGTGCTAGTTTTAAAGGGGAACGCCCAAAAACTGCCTGAAATAAACAGAAACTACATATACCTCTAAATTCCATTTAAAATTAAATATGAATTATCAAAATGTTCTCAAGTCTGTTTAACTAGGGAAAGTTATTTCGAATTCTATTGGATTTATTTTGATTCACTGAGTAATAATCTTAAAGTTCTTAGTTGACATGTCACATGTCTTCCTAGATGTTCCTGGCGACAAGGTATTATTCGGCAAAGGCTAATCAAACAATCACAAAAGACAGTATTTTAATCACTTCCTTTGATTCAGCGTGCTTTAACAAGTCTGATCATTTAGCATCCTATTATTTAAATAAAATCCAATTAGTTTTAAGGGGCTCAAAAGAAAAGCTGTTATGTCTGTTTAAATCACATGTCCTTTGCCTCACTCACTGACAATTTGGCATTGCCATAGTATGACAATTGACGTTTCATTTTGTCATTCGTTCACTCAATTCAATGTCTATCGTTTGCGACTTGAAATTACAGACTGCTATTTAATATTATTTACGACGACCCTGGCTATTTTTAAAGAAATGCGCCCACATTATGTCAATAATATGGTACCTAGCTTGGGCCAGGTACCAATCCAATATTTATCCACCTGCACAGTTTCTCGATGACTTGTTATTAGTTTTTGAAGATTAAAGGGATGTCTTATTTAATTTTTGTTTATTTTGCCCTGTTTTTTACTTACCATAGACGAACTTAATAAATTGGACTCAGCGTAACTTAACGCTTAAAAGTAAAGCATTCCTCAATGTGTTGAAAACCTTGTAAGTGTTATTACTCATGTTGTGCTGACACCTCCTCCACCCTGCTGGTGGAAGACAGTGTGTGCAAGATAATTAAATCCTGTTTTCTTGACAACTAGTCAATATTGGTTCCTTCTTTTTACGTCAGTGGACATGACCTATCTTTTAGCAAGAAGGCTTAAAACAGGTTTCTCCTGAGTTTTTAGACAATTATTCAAATTGTAATGGATAACTTGCTATTTAGAGTACAATATGGCATAGAATTATTTTTTTGTCTATCTCAGGCATTTTTTTGTATGGCTGATGGGCAATCCCCTTTACCGTTGGGGAAATGCTTATAGCGCGAGTGTTTGCGGGTATGATTTTCACTCTTGAGTCACTTAATATGAATTTTCAACTTTTTTAGATCATGGCTCCGTATTAAGATAACAGGAACTTTATAAAAATTTAAAAAAAAATTAAATTGTGTACTTAGGATGACATTCTTTGTGACTCACTTTTGGTTTATTTACAGTGTGGGCTTGGAAACTGAGTCGCGACAGAGAATTGTCGCAAAACGCAACTAACGAAATCAATGCTGTCATCAATAATATCAATGTTCTCAATGATCGCTACTTCGTGAATGTATCACAGACACAAGAGGCCTGCTTTTACTACCCAGAACCCAACGGGCAACCAGTCCAATTTAGAGGGCAGTGTAACGAGAACATTGCCGTAGTACAAAACTTTGATGTTACCAGTGTAAGTATATATACTTACCTACTTATAAAACCGTCTTGCTATTTTTATTAAAAGCGATTATTTAACTTGCAAATTGCAAAGTAAGCCGTGTCACGTAGCGGCTCACTAACTAATACTACCACTCCCTCTCTTCCCCAAAAACCCAAGACTGTCATCTGTTTTCTCTAGCATCCAAACACCCGAGACTGCAATCTGTTTTCTCTAGCATCTAAAAGCCCGAGACTGTCATCTGTTTTCTCTAGCATACAAAAACCTGAGACTGTCATCTGTTTTGTCTAGCATCCAAACACCCGAGACTGCCATCTGTTTTCTCTAGCATCTAAAAGTCCGAGACTGTCATCTGTTTTCTCTAGCATCCGAAAACCCGAGACTTCCATCTGTTTTCTCTAGCATCCAAACACCCGTGACTGCCATCTGTTTTCTCTAGCATCCAAAAGCCCGAGACTGTTATCTGTTTTGCTGTACAGAACAATCATGTTTCACAGTATACCGGCGTTTGGTACGACATCGAGAGCTACCCACAAAGCTTCCAGGGTGGTACGTGCCCCACCGCCACGTACACGCTCAGCGGTAGCGTGGTGAACGTCTCTAACACGCAAGTGGTGAACCAGCAGTTGGACGCTATCAATGCCGTCGCTGTCCCGAGCGGCAATGACGGGTCGGCCAAGCTCAACGTCACCTTCCCAGTGGCTGGAACTGATCGTGAGTAATAGTGACCTTTATTTAAATTATAATGTTTCCTGTTATGTAAAGGATTATTCATTTATTTAGTAATAAATACACCAAAATACATGAACAGTAAATAGTTACTTAAAAAAAGTTGTACTCACCTATATGTACTTATGAGCTATAAAAAATAATAGCATTTTTATATTGGAATCTTGTTTGAAGAAATAGTTAAGGTACTTACCTAACGTGATTACTATTATAGAAAAAGCTTAGATTAAAACAATTTTTGTTTTAATCTAAGATAAATACACCAAAATACATCAACAGTAAATACTTAAAAAAAAGTTGTACTCACCTATGTACTTATGAGCTATAAAAAAATATTAGCATTTTTATATTGGAATCTTGTTTGAAGAAATATTTAAGGTACTTACCTAACGTGATTACTATAGAAAAAGCTTAGATTAAAACAATTTTTGTTTTAATCTAAGAGAAAAAGACATTAAAAACCTTTATCTTAAGATTTCCTACGTGTTTCGAATTGATTTTTTATGGTTACAAATACACAATTACACATGTCCAGGGGGTCAAGTGCCAGAAAACTTTGTTATTTACTACATTTTTTATGCCAACAGTGACTGTGACAACACCATACTGGGTGCTGGCCACTGATTACTCAAACTACTCGCTGGTGTATTCCTGTGAAAATATCGACGACGAATATTATAGGGGTAAGTTTTTGTTTAATAGTTAGAAAGGGTCAAAGTAAGTCTGTATTGAATACCACATCACCAAGGAAAACCCTTTTAAATCCTATTATAATTGAAAATTACTTTAGTATGGCAATAATGGCATCGATGCAAATAAAATAGTTGAATCATGATTCGTGACATAAATTGGGAGCCCTTTCGGTCGCATAATCTCTTTCGTGATAATGTAGTTGGGCATAACAGTTTCAGCATAAAGTTTTTTCGCATAAATTATGATAAGCTGAGTGTTATAAACCCATAATGGTTTCATCTGCATAATTTTAACTTACTATAATTGTTTTTAACATAATTGAAAAAATACCGGGATGTCTTCTAAATGCGGAGTGCCGATAGCGCTGACAAACAACCGGGGACAAGAAGCTACCGATGCAAAAGAAGTAACTGATATCTTCGCAGATCAGTTTGCTGGCGTTTTCCAGGAAGAGCCAACTGGAAACTTGCCTGTGCTAGACATAACACAGCGAGTTGATACCTCAATAGACGACTTGTCATTTACTGAAGATATTATAAGGAAATATACCAGGCAATTAAAAACAGACTCTTCACCTGGGCCGGATGGAATTCCTGATGCTTTACTACACAAATGTGACCTCTCAGAACCTCTGGCACGCATAATGCAAACTTCATACGATAGTGGTTCTATATCCGCGCAATGGAAAACAGCTACCGTTACTCCAATACACAAGAAAGGTAACAAAGCTGGAAGCGTCTAACTACAGACCCATAAGCTTAACATGCATTGTATGCAAACTCATGGAGAAGATCATTGTCAAACACATAAGGGATTTCTTGGAGCAACATCACATCATCGGTTACCAGCAACATGGTTTTTGCCCGCGCCGCTCGACTTTCTCAAACTTACTACAGTGTCTATCTGCATGGACGCACAGCTTCAACAATCGAGAACCAATCGATGTTATTTATCTGGACTACGAAAAAGCGTTCGATAAGGTCCCTACAAACCGGCTATTACAGAAATTGGAATTTATTGGAATTCGTGGAAAATTCCTCAATTGGGTTGGTAACTTCTTGCGTGAGCGAAGCTTCCGTGTCAGAGTCGGCAACAGTCTATCAGAAGAGAGAGAGATACACAGCGGCGTTCCACAAGGGTCAGTTTTTGGACCGGTTCTTTACATAATGTACATCTTCGACTTGCCACGCTGTCTGGAATGTAAATGCAGTATCTTTGCAGACGACACAAAAATATTTGGAAATCCCACCTCAGACTATGATCGCCTACAAAGTGACCTAGACAAGATTGCGAGCTGGTCTGGGGAGTGGCTACTTAGCTTAAACAGCTCCAAGTGTTCTGTGCTCCATATAAGTAAAAACAACCCACGGGAAACCTATATGCTGGGCAGCAGTAAGTTACAGCCTGTAAAAACACAAACAGATTTAGGTGTCATCATCGCAGATGATCTTAAATGGGCCAGCCATATCCATATAATAACCAAGAAGACTAACAGTCTCGTCTATCTTGTCAGAAAGGCATTCGGAGTACTTACACCGAAGATGGTCACTAAGATCTACAAGACCTTCATCAGACCCATCTTGGAATATGGCTTCCAAGTGTGGAACCCGTACTTCATAAAAGACATCGATTTGCTTGAAAAAGTTCAAAGATGGATCACCAAAATTCCAAGAAGACTAAAGAACCTTGATTACGAGGAAAGGTTAAAGATTTTGGGATTAACTAGCCTAAAAGATCAAAGAGAGAGAGGGGACTTGATTGAAGCATACAAAATGTTAACTAGCCATTATGACATACAAGACTTTGACAAGATGCTCATCCGCAGCAAGAATCCACACTTACGAGAGCACAGCCTTAAGCTAGCAAAAACGAGATCTTATAATAACCCGCACAAGCATTTCTTCTGTAACCGAGTGGTGAAAATGTGGAATAAGTTGCCTGAAGAAATAGTGACAGCCAAAAATACAAACCAATTTAAGAACAGACTAGACGCATATCTCAAAAATAAAATATAATGTATTGCCATTTACAATGTAATGGGATACAGGCATTTATCAGTTGTCTCAACTGCCTGCCTGAATAATAAATAATAATAATAAAAATAATTAAAATTTATTCAGCATAAATGTATAGAACATAATTGCAACATACTTTAATATAATACATACACATACATACTTTATTAAGAACATAATTTAATTTATCATAAAATACGAAACGCATAATGGATGAAGCACAGCGTAGAGATTGTCTTGACTTTCGAGGTTATTTTTTTTTATTAGACAACAGAAATACTAGCTGCCCTACTCCTGTAGGTCACGTGATAGGTTAGAAATGCAAATGCATGAACGTTCATGCATAAATGGTTTTCATTAGTAAAATTAGAGGAAATGAAGTATGCCGAATGGACGTTATGCGAAACGAAGAGAATGCCAAAAAACGTTTTGCATCGTTAAAATATGCCTCTTTCATTTATGCAACCCAATATGGACGCACATAAATTGCATCAAAATTCTTGCGAAACCGCACATTTTTGGAGGATATACTAATTTAGGCAGGTATTTTTCCAGACCCACTAATACATTTTTTTACGTGATGTAGCAGTTTGTAATACATTTTTGACTATCATTGTCTACAGTGACCAGTTGGAAACTCAGTAAACAGCAAGAACTGTCAGCTGCATTATTGGAAGCCATTGCAAACGCCACTAGCTCTGTTGCTGAGCTTCGCGACCAGTATTATGAACAGAATGGTCACAGTGAAGATGACTGCTTTTACTACCCTGAAAATAATGGAGGTCCTGTCATTCAGTATGGCCAATGTGACGACGATAACTTAGTCGAAGTTGTTACTAATTTCAATGCTACAAGAGTAAGTTGCCCCTTTTTATGTTAAGCTAGTAGACTAGTATACGAAAGGTTGATGAAAAGCGGCCACCGTAATTAACTTTTGCCCGTGTTTCGCTCACGTTAATTTAAAAAAGTAACCTATCAAATCATCAAATCGGTTTAAGCGTAAACGCGTAATAAACTAATAAACAAAATTAGTTTCGCCTTTGTAATATTAATTCGGATAGGAAACTTCTTTATTTTTTTTCAACTGCTTCTTATTTTTTCTTTAAATTCTTTAGATCTTTAGAATCATTATCTTGATTATTTTACGTTTTTTTCTTTTGATAATGCATTGTGTACACAATATTTTTCCTGGCCTTAACCACTTGTGTGTAAAAAGTCCAAAAACGATGTTATTATAATCTTTGTGTGTGTGCGTAATGTTTCTTTTATTTGTGTCATTTTATGTTCAAAAAAATGTTTATGCCATTCATTCATTCATTTTGTAGTTCGGAGGCACTTGGTACGAGACCAGCCGCTTTCCATCCGAGTTGCAAACCGGTACCTGCGTCGTCAACCGATACGATTTCGACCAGATCGCCTTCGACATTACCAACACGATTGTTTACGACGAAAGGATTACCACCTTCACTGGTCAGGCATCCCTCAACGACAGCAGCAGAGGAGTGTTAGCAGTCAATCTCAACGATGGAAATTGTAAGTTTCTTATAAATGTTGTTGATAGATCAGGGAGCACTGACTTGATAGGTAAATTAAAATTAACGCAAAAATCGTTATATACGACCAGCTTGGATAGCTATTACCACCTTATGGAGAGTAAGGAGAAACTTAGAATACTGACCTGATCTTAAGTGATGATAATTTTGGAAGACACCCGAAATCCTTATTCACTGAGGAACTGGCTTTCCTATCAAATAGGAAGAAACAGAACAATGTTACAAACATTGATGTAATGATGACTTAGATAGGATGGTGGTAGGTAGCAAGCTAGGTTCAAAACAAGCCCGTTGCAACCTAGTAGTAACCAAATAACACTAATGTACGACAAATCAAACATCGCTGTGTGTGGCCATTACTAGGCCATCAAGGTGGTTAAAAAAAAGAGACAGTTTTGTGTGTTATTGCCTTTTTTAATGCTCCCTTTCTTTCTTTGTCAACAGCGAATAGCATAGCAGGCAATGTTTTCATTCTCGACACAGACTATGATGAATACGCTGTCCTGTACAGCTGCAGAAATTCTGGTACAGATAGAAAACAAGGTACGTAGATAATCTAGTTATTCTAGTTCTAGTTATATCTTAAAGGTGAATGTCTGCTATACACCTATATCTGCATATACCTTTATCGAGAACAAATTATCAATCTAACGCGTTTATTAACAGGGCGCCCGAGCTTTTCAACTCCGTATGTCGAATTATAGACTTAGACTTATTCAACACCAACGTATCTAGGTTCAAAAAATTATACAATGATACCTTTTTTGTCTGTTAGCTCATGAAAGGTAATGATCTGTTAAACATCACGCACGGCTCTTAATAATATATTATTGTTAAAAACCACTTGCTAAATGTATCAACATACTTTATTTATAGGTGAAAACTTGTAATTGGCCATATTGTGTTCATACATTAATTTGTATTTAACATATAGCTGTAAGTTTTCCAAAAAATTGTAAAATAAAAAAATAAAATAAAAAATGTATGAAAAATTATATACTAAACTTGCGTCTCGTTTTTGTTAGATTAGGTACTAATTAATAAATGTATTATCACCATAGCTTTGCCACTTTCTTTACTCGCATCGCATGGTGTAAGGATTTTAACCAGAACGCGACTGGTTGGTGACTACTACCTATTCCTGCCGCAAAGTATCATTGTTTACATCGCTGTGTTCTGATTGGTCTTCCGGGTACTAGATTCTCTGATATTACAGAAGATCATTACAACTGAAACTTCAGTGTGGCTGCCGTTACGAGGGCCGTAAGCAAGTTTGCAGTCTCAGTTTCATTAAATGAATTATCAAACCGTTTTGTAGTATTTAATTAGTGTAACATGACAGGTAGCGAGCGACTTATTTATTATAACTTATCTCCACAGTATACAGTTGGAAGCTCAGCCGCGAGCAAAGTGGACTGAGTCCAGGAGCCATCACCAGCATCGACAGCGTCGTCACCAATCGCACCTACCTTTTCGAGAACTATTATGAAAACACCGTACAGGACAGCAACGCTTGCTTCTACTACCCGCAGTTCGATGGCAGCCAGAGCTCTATCATACTGCCCGGCGTTTGTGACCAGACCATTAGGGGAGTTGACAACTTCAGAGCTGCTGATGTAAGTAAATAGCCTGTACAATTGATGGGAAAAGGCCTCTTGTAATCAAGTATCACCACTAGAATTGATAGGTATCTGCCAAAATAGGTGATCACAAACCAGGGTCATGCTTAAAAACTGTCGTCTTCAAGATATCATCATAATTAACCCAAATCAGCCCACAACTAGACATTTGATTTTCTAAATGCATTTCACTGATCAGCCCACTATTTCCGCATTTAACTATCTGTCAATCACTTCCATAATTATAATCTTCGCTCCACCTCGCATGTGCTGTAACTATACTTTTAAGAAAAAAGAAGATATTAAAGAACATGGAGATGGACTCAAATGTTCTATTTTTTCTTCTTTTTTCTACGGCTTTTGCCCCATCTTACTTGAAAAGTCGGCGCAAAATTTATATATCTTCCACTCCTGTTTATTAGCCTTTACCTGATCAGTCACTCCTTTTTCATTCATGTCAACTTTTCTTTGGTCTCCCTCTTGCCCTGCATCTAATCTATGATCTATAAACACTTTAACTACACTATACACTATAACGGTATAATAATAAATCTCGCTAAAACAAAATGTATGCATATATACTTGCCTTATAATGCTGTAGCTTAGTACATTATTTGTTCAGACATGGCTGTAACAAGCCGTAGTTATACCTACATGTTTGCACAATAACAAATTTAATTGCAAATGTATAAAAATAAAATTTGTGGATAATTTTAAAAATGCAGGTCGAGGAAGTATCTACTTACAAGGCTTAGAGCAGTATTAAGTAAATTTTATCATTGAAATTAAATGTTAAATAAAAAGACTATGTACCTATTTAGTTTATTATGCCTTAGCTGACTGCCTCATAACTTATGGACTTAGTATATATGGCCGTATATTTGCTTCTTATTTAAAATGAATAAAAAAGATTGCCTAAATACCTTGTTAGTAAAAAAGTTAAAAAGAAATGTAACAAAGACTGTGATAAATTGTTCCCTATTTGTAAAATACTACCAATAGAAAATAAAGTAAAGTATATGATAGCCATAGATCAGTATTATTCTTAAGAATATACAATTAAAGTGAAAAATAAATATAGCACAAGAAGAGTGTGAGAGGATAAATTAATTGTACCTATCACAAAAAACTATTACGGTAAAAGATGTACATGGTATTTAGTTCCGGAAATATGTAATGATATAGAGTTATTAAGAGAAAGTCAAAAAGTGTGTAAGCCGATAATAAAAAGAAAGCTAAAAGAACATTTTTTAGATAAGTAGATAGATTAAGATAATGCATATTAAGATATATAATAAGATATATTGTGATAGTTAAACCCGATGGGTAAGTGAGTACACAAAATCATTGTATACACGAGTGCTTATCTCGCCAACAAACTGCTTAACAGTTTGGCGAATAGTATTATTAGTTCGTAATGTTTTTGTACAATATTTGAGTATAAATAAATAAATAAACTTATTTACAATTTCAGTATCTTGGTCAATGGTACGAGATCTACACGTACCCGGATCCAAACCAAGTTGGCGAGTGCGCTCGAGCGAACTACGCAGTCGGCAACGATGTGGCTATCATCAACACCCAGGTGGTGAACAGAACGCTTCTGATCCAAGAAGGTAGTGCGGTAGTTACGTCTACTGACGGTAGCGGCCAACTTCTTGTCACTTTCGTCGTTAACGGCGGTAAGAACCTTTTATGTTTTTGACTTTTAGTAGCCACTATGTTCTTGAGGTAGAACCATCGATGTTAGACCCGGAAGGCCTTTTGGTAACGTCGCTGGTATTATATGTCAATTTTTTTTTATTTATTATTTTGGCAACAAACAGTCATTTATACAGTGTAGTGCTTATTAACTATTATACTTACCTATGAAGAGGAGTATTTAAGATGATTTAATATGAGTTTAGTTTGGCCTAAGAAAGCTATACCGAAACATTGACTTATCAGTCTCTAAGGCCACATAAACAATGGGCGGATTAGGCGATCCCACTACGCTGGCTCAATTTTCCAAGCATGTATAAAATATTTCAATTTTGTATTCATGTTTTTATTTTAAAATTTTAGTTCTCTCGTGACTGTTTTAACCTATGTTTAACTATAATGTTTTGTATATTTTATATTTTAGAAACCAGAACGGCTAATTATTCCGTCCTTTCCACGGACTATGACAACTATGCTCTCGTCTACAGTTGCCGCGACTACGATGACAATTCTCGAGAAGGTATACACGTACCTACTTAATTTTGTTAAACATTGTAATAATGTGTTGAGAATTGAGTAATAAATAGGCTGAACTTCAATATTCCACTCGTTTAGCCATCAGATCAGCAGATCATACCCCCACACTGTTTATTGATATAATCTGTATAAGTACTTCTTATCTCACAGTATTCAGCTGGAAGCTCAGCAGAAGCAACTATCTTAGTGCCGAGAATGATACTGCTATGGACAGCACCATCACGGCTACCCAAGGTCTCCTCAACGATTACTACAAGCCCACCAGTCAGACAACCGAAGACTGCTTCTACGTACCTGAATTTTCACCAGACGAGTCGGTACAATTTAGAGGACGTTGTGCTGCCTTCACGCCGTTTATAAATAACTTTGAGCCACAAAGAGTGAGTTTTTATGGCGACTAAAATAAATACGTGAATATTTTTATTAAGGGGAATAATAGGTACCTAGGTACTTACCATGTTTTTTGTTGAGTATCCGATATTTCAGCACCGTGATGACGAGTGTACTGAAGTTACTGCGAATGGATATTAAGCAGTCAAAATGGTCTACCTACCCTTTCTTAGCTAAAAAGTTATAGCGACTCTAAGTTCGTTAGTTAGATAAAGTCAGAATATGTTATTCGATGTTGAACGTGCGGATTGTGACGACAACAACAATTTGTTATTAGGTAACTAGGTATATTTTTAATCGATCTAAACACTAATTTCTATTGATTCAGGTTCAGAGTTAATATTGTTATTTATAATAGTCCTAATACTTGTAGGGATTGTTTTAAGTTCGCCTAAGTAGCTAGCGCCAACTTATCTATCTGTCCCCATAATAACAATGCTAACAGCAGTTTTTCGTTCTGATAAAGGTAAAATACAATGTAAAATAGATAGTTCCTCACTAGCAGAGGATTCTGGATAAAGTGCGTTTTCACCACGATAGTTACATTACCATCAGGTGAGATGTGAAAACAAAGTGTATAAGTAGGTTAAAAACATTATTTTTTTAATATTTCATTTTACAACACCAATGGGAGTCGATATTTATCTTATTCTGTGATAAATAAAGCTTAGCTAAATTCTTTATTCGATTCCAGTACCTGAACAAATGGTGGCACGAAATCGAGAGATACCCGTCCGACTCGAACCACGGTGAATGCGTTAGCACTAGGTACCAGGCTTCAGACAACACGTTCGTGGACCTCAGAATCTTTGGCATCAACGATGGCAGGGAGTCCACGGGTACCGTCTCCGCAGGAGCCAATGGTCAAATTGTCAAAACCTTCTCAGACGGAAGTACAGAAAGTAAGAATACAAACTATGACATTTTCAACCTCCTAATTAAGCGCCTGTGATATATTTTCCTTCGCTACCTCCTACTTTTCCTTCATGTACTAAGAGTTTTTCTTCGTTTACCGTCTAGATGTTATCATAAAAATATTTTCTTTTACAGCTCTGTGGGTAGTGAACACCGATTACGACACATACGCACTTCTGCTGTCATGTGAGGATGTCGGCGAAGAATACATAAGAGGTTAGTATGGGTATTTTTATAAGAAAATCACACTCTAAAATAAAATAAAAGTACACTCTTAAAACTATATCCCTTACGACATTAGAGCTGCAGCCTCTAAACAAGAATAAAAAAACACTTGTTTAGTTATTAAATTGTATAATTTACACTGTCTTTCTAGTTTGGAGTACCAAACATAGCAGCACTCGATCTCTAACTCCTCAAGCTGAAGCTAACCTGGCTCCTGTCATAGAAGCCAACGACTTGCTTTACCAGGAATTCTTCCTGAATGTTAGTCAAAGCGACGCTTCTTGCTTCTACTACCCTCAACAAGATGGACAGCAAATCATACTACCTGGACAGTGCGATGAGAATATACCGACTCAAGCAAACTTCGACCTGATTGCAGTAAGTAGATTGTTGTTAACAATGTTTTTTTGTGTATTTTGAACATCATTATTATGTATTGTGTGCTTTTCAAGTACTATAATAAACATGCCACCCGCATTAAAGAATAATATAATCACTATGGCTATATAAATACAACCGTGTAGCGTAGCGGTAAAAGAATACTACCACCCCTCTCTTCCCTTGGGTCTCGTAAAGTCGTCTAACGGACTAAAGACTGCACAAACTCCCAACAGCATAGAGTGGCGATCGGCTCGATGGGCTCACCACCTGTCACGCTGAGCACATGTGCAGTCAATATTTGGTGAAAAGTGGACTATGGCAGAGGACTGCTTTTACGGTCCTCTTGCCTAGTCTCTGACTAACCCTTCGGGGATAATAGTCGTGATTTAATGTGTATATGTGTGTATTGTATGGCTTTAATTAATAATTATATGAAAAATTTGTGCTGAGATGTGATTCTGAAGGACAGCTTCTTGCCATAATATATAATTTTTTGAACTGTGTAATATTATTTTTATCACGTAACCATAATTATTACTAACACATTGAACAAAACGTAATTACTTTAGGCTATGATTAATATAACTTTACAAACCACTACATTATAGTGTTATAATGTAGATTAACTTGTTTTTTTACAGTACGTAGGCACTTGGTATCAAATCGAAAGGTATCCATACCCTGAAGTGCGCGCTGACAGCACCTGCATCGGTACCAGATACACTCTACGGGACAGCGATAATGTCGTCGACGTACTCAACTGGGAGACAAATGACGATGACTTCCAAACTATCAGCGGTGTGGGCACCTGGACCAATGGCAGCGCTATTATCACCGTTGCTTTGCAGACGAACCCTGAAGATGAAGAAGGTAAGTGTGGTAGCAAACTATTTTATTAGTTTTACAGTTTCGTTCTATTAGCGTAAAGTCAATTTGAAGGTTATATAATTTGGATTGTATGACTATCTCGGCGTGTTTGCCTTAACTGTCGTAAAGTAGAGTAAAATATATTTTTAACACCTCGAACATCATTATATCATCATATTTATTACGGAATACAAGCAGACCTATGCAGAAGGTTATAGACATTAATAATAATAATAGTGGCTAAGTGTTTGATGTTAAATACTTCACTGCCACGTAAAAGAGGATTTCACGAACGATCATCGTTGTATTGATTATCTTTGCAACAAAAGTGGCTGTTTAGGACACCTTTTCTTTTTTTTTTCATTTTCACTGTATATCTTCATTAGACATTATTTTTTTCAGCAATAACTACTACCAACCTTTACATCCTGACTACCGACTACGTGACATACTCTCTGGCGTACACTTGCAGAAACACAGATGAATACCATAGAATTGGTAAGTTTCATACACTTTTTTTTTTTATAAATGAGGGAGGCAAACGAGCAGGCGGGTCACCTGATGGAGAGTAATCACCGCCGTCCATGGACACCCGGCAAAACCAGAGGAATCGCAGGCGCGTTGCCGGCCTTTAAGGGAGGAATAGGTTTAAGGAAGGAATAGGAATGGGAGGAGGGTTAGGGGGGCTCCGGAACCCTCACTGGTCGGACGAAACACAACAGCATCAAGTGCCATTATTTCACGCCGAATATACGTGAGAGGGTGGTATTACGCCGGGCGAGCCGGCCCAATGCGTGCTGCAACGCAGCGTGGCTCTACCACTCAGTCAGTGTCACTCATTTAGCACCACCCAGGGATCACGTGTAGAGTCTCAAGGGTAAACCTACGGACGCGAGCAACTTTGACCCCCAAGTTTTTACACCTTAGGTAACCTTTTTTAAACTCCTTGGTGGCCAGTATACGTCTCGGAGGCCGAATGGCACAATGATCTGCCCTATATCTGGAAGTTTTAGGTTCGAGGGCAAATAGTTTCAGATTTTTTGATATACATAGGCACATTATAAATTACCACGAAGACTTGATTCCAATGATAGAACACGGAACTGATAAAAGAAACAGCAGATGCCGAGGTGTTTTGCAGCTTTTTTCTCGATACAGGGTCTTAGATTTTAAAAAAAATGTTTATTATTGCCATTGCATTTGCTTCGTTTTTCAGTTGTTGCGCTGAAACTGAGCCGCACACGGGGCATGCCGCAAACCGCAACGACATCCATCAACAACTACATGACGTCACGGCAGGAACTGAACCAGGCGTACTTCTTGGCAGTGGCTCACGACGAGGACTGCGAAGATCCCAGCTCTTCGTTCTTAGTTAAGAGTAGTATTATTGTCACACTCATCTGTCTTATTATACAGACTATGATGTAGTCCTGTTTTGTTTTTAAGTATATACAGTAATTTGTTGATTTGTTGAAGGAAACGATACCTAAGAGCACTAAGACTGAGCGTTTTTAGTGTTTCGTACTCTCACATCGAATATTTTATGTAAAATCCAGTTTTACGTGAAAACAATATGGAACACTTTTGGCTAAAAAATATTGACAATAAATGTACTTTCCTTGATTTAATAACTCTAGGTTATAGTATTCAATGTTCAGATGTTTAGAGGTCAAACTTGTAATTTTGCTTTTGTTTATTAGTTTGATGCCAATCACTGTCCTTTATGAGGGTACTTGTATCATGTACTTGATTAATGTAATGCGACAGTTTTTTAAGATTTTACTGTATTTTTGAATGTTGTTAGGTATATAAAAGTATTTTCTAATTATTATAATTCTGTTTAATTGGTTATCAAACCTTTTCACACCAGCTTAAAACTTGCGCCTGTATTATAATATGGGCTACTCGAATTAGCAGAAGTGCGCTTCTGTGGCGCATCTGCTCTTACTTGGTTTGTGTTGCTAAGTCGTACAAAGTGGGTTGTGAGGATCTGAAAACCTGGGCCCTGTTTAATAAAGCTGACAATCCAACTTATATGTCAAAAATCAACAAAATTGTAGAATTGTCGCGCTTAGGCTGTTTAATAACAGTTACAAATATGTCAAAAACTGACAGGTGAAATCTTGACATATTTGTCATTGAAAAAGCGTTTAATAAAACTTGACAAATGGCAAAAAACCACAGTCAAATCATTTCTGACAATTGTCGGATTGTCGTGACAATTATGTCGACTTTTGACATATTTGCAAATATTTTTGTACTAAGAAGCTAAATGAGGGTAAAATAGAAAAAAATATTACCATAGTAAAAAATTACTTTATTTACGCGATCAAAACGAACAATCGAAGATCAATTACTGGTGCATAGTGTGATTGTTCGTTTTGATCGCGTGTAAAATGGAAATGCACAAAAAACTTACTATTTTGGGGCTAATTTATGAAAACAGGGATATACTCTTTGAGAAGTTTAGTGACCAATTGGAACCATGATATAAAAATGAAAAAATCGAAAGAAATAGCCGAACAATTCATAGCATTAAATTAGCAACTAAATTAAAAACTTGCTATAAAAAACATTGGCTAACGGTAGGTATAAAAAAATGATGCTATAACAAAAGATTACTTAAGTTTCACATCACAAGGTCAAATAATGAAACACTAAAAGCTTATTATAAAAAATATGAAAAAACTTTTAAAAAGGTAGTAATAAATTCCAAAAAATTACATTATATAAATAAAATTAAACAATCTCAGAATAAAATAAAAACAATGTGGCACATTGTTCGAGAACGCACTAATAAAGCTACTTCTAAATTAAAATCTAATATAAAATTAAACATAAATAATAAAACCATTTCTGAACCAAAACAGATTGCCGATATTTTTAATAACCATTTTGCATCAGTAGGACAAGATATTTTTCAAAATGCAAAAGGTCTTCCTGTCTTCCATCCATCTGAAAATTCAATTTACCTAAGTCAAGTTACATTAGAAGAGATATACAAAATAATAAAGAATTTAAAAAACAAACTAAGTCATGGTGCAGATGAACTACCTCCAACTTTATTTAAACAATGTGCAAAAGAGTTTACATATCCCCTAACGTTATTAATCAACCAATTCTTCGAAGAAGGTGCATTCCCGGAACTATTAAAAAAATCTCTTATCAGACCTATTCATAAGAAAGAGTCAAAAACAGATCCGAGTAACTATCGACCTATCGCTTTATCACCAACAGCATCTAAAATATTCGAGAGGGCTATGTATGACCGAATATATAAATTCTGTGAAAAATATAATATCTTTAGTGAATGCCAAAACGGTTTCCGCAAAAATAAATCAACTATCTTAGCAGTATACAAATACATTCAGGAAATACATAATATAATTAATAATAAAAAATACGCTATAGGTATACTACTGGACATGTCTAAAGCATATGATAGAGTCCAATACAATATTCTATTAAATAAACTCTACGACATAGGTATTCGAGGTCAATGTTACAATTGGTTGAAATCATTTCTCAGCAATAGAAAACAGATTATAGAAATAGAATACTTTAATAATAAATTGCACAGAATAGAAAAAATTAGATCCAATACCAAAACGGTTAACGCCTCAATACCTCAAGGGAGTGTATTGGGATGTCTCTTATTTTTGGTGTATATTAATGACTTGGCTGAGGCTCTAAATGAGTCTTGCGTAATGTTCGCGGATGATATTTCTATCCTTATATCCAGTCAAAATTCTAAAAATTTAAATGAAAAAATTTACAACATTTTTGATAAAACAATAACCTGGCTGACAGAACACAACCTTCAAATTAATTTATCAAAAACAAAGTTAATGACCTTTCATCCCTATCAAAAACCAAAACTAAATTTAAAATTAAATAACAATAGCATCACATTAGATACAGTTAACGAACACACATTATTAGGACTTGTAATAGATACCCATGTTAGTTGGAAGCCTCACATAGAGAAACTACACCGAAAGTTAAGCAGCTTTATGTATGCATTACGAGAAGTAAAAAAAAACAACAGACGTAGCAACTGCAATAACAACTTATTATGCTTATGCATACGCATGGCTAAGCTATGGCGTCATACTATGGGGGGGTAGTACAGATGCTCCTAGTTTATTGATAGTACATAAAAAGCTAATTAGAATTATAGTTAACATAGAGGCAACAGAAAGCTGTAAGCCTTACTTTGAAAAATATAAAATATTAACTACCCTGCATTTATATCTTAGAATTGTGTAAATTTGTCCGCAAATATCCTAACTCCTATACAAAGCGCGACGACCATATAACCAAACATCAACTTAGACATAGAAACAAACTAACGCTACCAGCTTCTAAAATGACACACCATTCTTCCAGCCCGCTAGTCATGTCCATAATTTTTTTTAATAAGTTACCTGATTCAATAAAAAACATCAGCAATGATGAAAATTTTACAAAGAAGTTAAAGGAATTACATAAAAGAAGGTGCTATTATAATATAACAGAATATTTAGAAAACAAACATTTATAAAAATAAAAAATCTAAAACTATCTAACAAACTAACTAACTAACAAAGAATCAAATAATAGATAAACATCTTAAAAAATATTTATTTATTTATTAAAATATAAAATAATAATAAGTAAGTACTATTATAATAAAAAATAAAATATAAGAACGTATGCTAATTTAATTCAAAATTAAATGGAAAAGGTCTTCCCTCTTCAAATTGCTGTGCCCCACAGGGGCCATAATGAACCTGTACCTTTAATATAAATTATAACAACTTTGTAACATTGTGGTGTGCAATAAAATATTGAGTATTGAGTATTGAGCATTATATGTATTATATTCATATATATTATATCACATATATTCATAGCAGTATATTCAATAAAGACTATAAGGCTCGTATTCTAAAACCAAACTCACACTCAAATCTCTGCTAGAGTACAGTTAGAAAGGGATGGTGATATATGCGATGAATAGAACTATCCCTTTCTAACTGTACTCAAGCAGAGATTTGAGTGTGAGTTTGGTTTTAGAATACACCTTCGTGACACTACATGGCAAAATTTTTGCAAAAGGACCATGGTAAGGTATAGTTTATTTTAACTAGTTTATCCGTTATCAACTTTTTTTAAATTCATTTAGACAGTTAACTAACATAAAAAAATGAGTTATCATTTAGATTATTCGATTTAGGATATTGAACGACTCCGCTGTTAGCGTAATGGCACAAGGGTTCGATTCCCGTTCGGGTCCAATTAGAAAACGAACTTTTCTAAATTGTCTCGGGTCTGGGTGTTCTGGGAGACACCCCCAGTAATAATTCGTCATCTGGTACTCATAGTACAGATTCGTGTACATTGTCAATTTTAACTAGTTTATCCTTCATCAACTTTTTTTAAAATTCATTTAGACATTTTACCAACATTAAAAAAAGAGTTATCATTTAGATTATTCGATTTAGGATATTCAACGACTCTGTTCGCGTAATGGCACAAGGGTTCGATTCCCGTTCGGGTCAAATTAGAAAACGAACTTTTCTAAATTGTGTCGGGTCTGGGTGTATATTAAATAATTCGTCATCTGAGTACCAATACTCATAGTACAGATTCGTGCGCATTGTCAAAATAAAGAGATACTCGTATGTATTCTAATCAAATCAAATCATTTATTCATTCCATTATGGGTAAGTATAAAGTTCATAATCGTAACATTAAAATTTGTTCCGCCAAAATTTGCCTAGAAGAGCGTATGAATATTTATGAAATAAAAAAAATTGTCAGATAAATGATTATGTAGCATGTGTAGGTATGTGTAAACTATTCGCATAGTGTATAAGGATGTGTTTTTTTTTAAACTTTGTTTGATTGTTGAGATAATCGTCTGCAGACTGGTTCTGGGGGAGGAAAGAAATGCAAATATGACGATTCTGGTGAAATGATATTTAAAATCATAGGAAAGGATTCTCCAGCAATAGATGGCCTTTGATTATATACATGTCTAGATAGAGCCTGGCCGTAAAAAAACGTAGAAAAATTTATAGGCCAAAATTGGCCTATCGCGCAATCCTGGCGGTCAGTGTCATTGTGCCGTCAAGCAGTGTTTACCTCTTGCGTTTCGGTAAAATTGTTCGCAAAATGACCGTTTGCTCAGTGAAATTCTATCGAAACTACAAAGGAAAAATCTTTTCGAAAAGGAAAGTCACGTTTCATCTGCAAGTATCGATAAATTTTAATGAAAATTTAAAGGTAACAATAATAACGGCCATGTATGCGTAGTGTTGCTGGTATCAAAATGTAGAATTCCCATTATTGGTGGCAGAATATAAAAGGAGGTTTAAATACATATAATAAGTATGATAAAAAATACTCAGTCTTGTAAGTTAGTATTTATACATGGTCTTGTTGTAAATAAAGTAAATACATTAAATATAATTATTATTGGAACGCTTTCAAAGTTTTTCTTTTTTTTAAACTGATGTCAGATTTATAAGAGCGTGAATAAATGTCACGGTTCCTATTCGATGCCGAATGTTTGTAAACATATAACTTACTGTCATTTGTGCAAATGTCTAGTTTCACTAGAATTTTTACTGTTTTTTGAAAGAAAAACACAATAGTTAACTGTTTTCTTGTGAATGTCTCTCAAGAAAAACTAAAATCCTACTGCAACTAGGTATAACAGTAATCGGTTTTTTTTTATAAAAGAAAGGCAAACGAGCAAGCGGGTCACCTGATGGAGAGTAATCACCGCCACCCATGGACCCCGCAAAACCAGAGGAATCGCAGGCGCGTTGCCGTTCTTTAAGGAAGGAATAGGTAAGGGAGGAATAGGAATTGTGAGAGGGGGGGGGGGATGGACCTCCGGAACTCTCACTGGCCGGACGAAACACAACAGCACCAAGTGCTATTATTTCACGCCGGATATTAGTGAGAGAGTGGTATTACGCCGGGTGAGCCGGCCCAATGCGTGCTGCAACGCAGCGTGGCTCTACCACTCAAAAAACAACAACAAAAACATTCGGTTTACAAACATTTGTCATCGAATTTGGCTGGATTATAGGTTCCGTTCTAAAACAAGAAAAAATATAATACCTACTGTAATATTTTATAATACTATTATTATAAATTGTTATTGTGGTATGGTATCGTATTGATATCCGAAACGAATAAAAAAATTATTATGTTTGAAATGTAATGTACTGTACGTAAGTATTTATGTAAGAAGTGTGTGTTTAAGTATATGTATGTAGGGGATGGTAGTATGTATGCTTCAGAGCTCGATGGCGCATCGGCTAGCACGTTCGGCTTGCGATCTTGCCCGCTAAGCAACTTTCGCAATGCCGGGTCACTGGATGGGTGACCAAATTTAAAACATCTCGAGCTCCTCCGTGCATCGAAAGGCACGTTAAACCGTTGGTCCCGTTTGTTGTCGTAAGATGACAGTTGTTAAAACCCACCAACACGCATTGTGGGAAGCCTGCGCCCAGCAGTGGGACGTTTATAGGCTGATGGTGATGATGATGATGTTTGAGAAAGTGCGGGTGTATGTTTGTGCCCCTAAAAGGTCAATATTTCTCGTCTCATGTAGGTAAACTATTGGACACGCATATTGATGAGCAGTCATCACATTATGTAACCATTACAACTGTTCGACCACATAGCAAACATTCCGTCCCCTAGTCCAGTCCCTATTACAAACATATCACACGCACGCAGGCTTCCATTAGCGCATTATTATATTGTACTCGCCCTCGTCGCCTTCAATCATCCATTTTTTCTAAACACACCAGCTTCTTTTATGCGTTATACCTATATATACGATAGACATACCTAATTTAAAAAGTTATGTTTTGTCATGAATCATTTTAAAATTATATTGTGCATATATATTTTTCCCTACTTTATCGGAAATTAGGCATTCGCTGGCAACCATTCGCGCTAGTGTCAGATACGCGGCTGTCACGCACACTTCAATTCAATACAAAAACCGGGCGGATTTTGAGAAGCGTTTGTACCGCGATGCTCCGTCTAGACATGTATATATAGTCAAAGTAGATGGCCTACAAGTACCAGAATCTTCAAGGTCAAATGAAACAAAAAGTATCCGTCACAAAAACACCACCCCCTCAAACCCAAAATCCAATACGCAGAAAATCACAACTCCCACGTCAATCTGTAAGTGAAGTTGATCAATCAAATGCCTTAATGGATATAAAGAAACAAAAAATGGAAAAAAAAAGTAGAAATTGCGAAAGAAAAACTCCAAATTGCAAAAAGAGAAAAATACAAATTAGATTTGGAGCTACTCAAACTTGAAAAGGAATTAAATTTATAACCATCAGAATTTACACTTCCTTTGTATTTAGAAAACATTCGGGTTATTGATGTTTGTAATATACAAAATGAACAAATTGTTCAAACAACACAATCGGGTGCTAATAATGTACAAGTTAGCGATATTTTAGAAAAAGCTGTTAATGAAAATCTGTAATTATAAGCCATCATGTATTTATTATAATAAGATACAAAACATTTATTCAAATAGTTGTATTAATGACTGTAGAACTGCAATCGCTTCTTCTTCAAATAATTCGTCTACATTATTATTATCTACAACTATATCATCGTCATTTCCGCTAATATCTTGTTCTAAATAGGGTGTGTAGCAATTTGAGCCTAACCGTTGTTCAATATTATGCAAAACAATGCAAGATAATATAACATTGCTTGCAATTATCAGCTGAACTCTTAGGTGATTAAGACATGGAACTTTTCTTTTATGATTCCTAAAGAATTTTCCACCATTCTTCTCGTTGACTTAACAGCACGCAAGAATCTTTCTTGTGATGCGGTCCTTGGTATTTGTATTGGTATATTAGGCGTCATAAGCCACTTTCTTAAACCATATCCACTGTCTTCCAAGATTAATGCGTTAGGGAATGGTCTCCATCCACTTTCCCATGTCTGTGCTAAAGAAGAGCATCTCATTACTCTGGCATCGTGAACAGAGCCAGCACCTTGCAGATGCGTAAAAAAATTCTAAGTTTGGCCCGCATACGACCATAGTATTAATTGAATGGTTTCCGTTTCTATCTACAAACGCAGATTCGTTTTGATGAGGTGCAACAAGAGGAATGAAAGAACCGTCCACAATACCAGATATTCTAGGTATCCCATTATACCTCATGAAAAGTGTCGGTATTCGGTTACAATTATCAGGCCAGCGAACCTCTTCTCCGAGTAATTCAGTAGTCACAGCTCGACATACCCATCTTACACAATAATGTACGGTTGCTTTACTAATACCATGTGCATCACCAATCACGTGATACTGTGAACCACAACCCATCCAGTGCAAAGTGCATAAAATTTGTTTATCGGGTGTAAGTGCTAGGTTTCAGCTTGTATCGTATTCAAGTTAATGACCAATTTTAAAAATTAAATATTCTGCGGTGGTTTTACATACCCGAAATTTTTCTTTAAAGCAGAAAATCTGTAATTGAGAATGAGAAATTAATTCTGCTTTTAAATGATCGTCGTTGCCTCCTCGTTTGTATTTGTTCCGAGTATTCATCATCAATACTCTCACTGCTCGACGTAAGTACCATTTTTTTGTAATAAATACTTTCTTAAACGTTCAAAATATGATTTCGCGACAGAGGGTAACGCTCCTGTCAGAAATGTCGGACAATTTTACAAATATGTCAATATGTCATGACAATTTTAGAGCAGATTCGATAAGTTTTTCAAGACAAATTGTCACCTATCACCTGTCGCTTAAAAGTTTTATTAAACAGAAAAATGTCGGATTGTCGCGACAATTCGACATATTTGTGAATTTCCCACCATGACAATAATTATGTCGCCTGTTTTATTAAACAGAAAAATTGTCAAATTATCACTTTTTGACATTATGTCGACTTGTCGGATTGTCAGCTTTATTAAACAGGGCCCTGGTCGAATTTAATGCCAAAAAAAGAAGAAAAAGAACCCAGGTTTGTGTATTCTCGTTCAAGATAACTCCCTGCCTTACTCCTCCCTCTCTTCAGAACTCTCCTTTACTCATTTCAGTGGACCTCAGCATTCTCGGCATGGACATCAGCCAGGAACTGAATCCAAAATCGTACATCGAGAGCGTTATTTTAACTGCCTCACGTAAGTTGGGTATTCTCAATAAAGTGAGGCGGTTTTTCAATCCCGAGCAGCGCTATTTGCTGTACAAGACTCAGGTGCGATCAAGTATGGAGTATTGTTCCAATCTATGGGACGGCTCCGCTAAATATCTCCTCGATGCACTTGATAGACTGCAAAGGCGAGCGGTACGCATTATTGGAGATGCTGAGGTTACAGCCTCTCTTGAGGACCTCCAGCTGCGTAGAGACATTGCTTCACTCATTGTCTTCTACCGAAATTACTAGGGAGAGTGTTCTGAAGAACTTTTTGATCTAATCCCGCCCTCCCCTTTCCTGGCCCGGACTACACGTTCTGGTCTTAGGAACCACCATCATACCGTGCAGACTATCACCACTCATACCAAAAAATTTGGCAAGTCGTTCCAAGACCATTTGGCTTTGGAATTCTCTGCCGGCGCATGTGTTTCCCAGCTCCTATAGTTTCGGGTCTTTTAAACGCGGCATGAAACGGCATTTATGCAGGCCGTCATGAGTCATGAATGGCTGCGCTTCTTACCGTGCTTCTTCTACGGTGAGGAGCGCTCTCGTCATTTTGAATTGCATCGGCTGCTTACCATCAGGCAGAATGTAGTCATTATGACGTGTCATATAAAAAAAAAGCACGCATCTACCACATGGCTGTAGTGATCCAACCGCTTGTTTTTCATTTGTGTGGATTTACAAAGCAGCGAGCGATTTTAGCTCTTCAAATACGCTGCGGCCGCACCTGTGCCATAAATTTTGTCGAGTAGAAGAATATTGTTTCGCTAGTTTCATTAAAATTTAAAATTAGTTTTACATGCAAAGTAGCGAAGCACTGTATCACTACTTGACTTAATTACTAGTACTTACAAGTGCGAACTAGGCTTTAGATACTACTAAGTCTGCCCATAATCTGACTGGATGGCGACCACCCTTTTTATTGACTTGGGGAAAACGCCTTACGCCCTGGCGTCCGTTCTGGGGAAGGCGGACGATTATCTCGGACTTGCACCGAGTGAAACCCCAAGAGTTACAACCCTCGCATATGTACGAACGATGTGGGACTACCTTCTAAGGGACCATGATGCACCCATATCGACGACCCGCCGATGCAGGCGCCCTCGAGTGGATGTGACGTGACCACCCGACTGGGAATTGCTCCCAGTTGTTTCTTTGCAGATGACGAACGTTAGGGTGGTCTTTACCTACTACTAACGCGCGTGTGGTGACCATGTGCTGCAGTGGCACTAACCATCAGGCACCATCAACCTACTCACCAGCCGTTCCGCCCAGCGCAGCGAATGCGTCACCGCCCATCCACCTCCCCGGCTCGCAGTCAGCCCTTCCCCGTCTACTCGGCCTTCCAGCAAAGCTGTTCCTCATCATCGTCCGCGTCCTCTTCCTCACGCTCGACGTCCTACTGTCCCTATTGTGCCACTAGGGGACATAGACTCATGACGTGCAGATGGTACAATGCCCAGTCAACGCAGGGCCGTTGGGACTTTGTACAGGCACGCGAGCGCTGCCAGCGTTGTCTCGGCCCTCACTACGAGAGCGAGTGCAGGTCAAGGAGCTCCAACCACCACACGTCCCTACATCGACCAGACGACCCAACGCACTCAGCTCATTCGTCGTCAGTACACATACCCCCACCACAGCTAAGAGAGCACTCGAGGGAGCGTCCCAGAAACAGCAGGCGGCACGAACCCGCACATGCTAAACAGGTGCAACCCAGCTCTGCTCACAGAGCCAGCCCGCCCAGGTCCGGTTCGCCAGGTAGGCCCTGCGAACGCCGCCAGCAATTATGACTACCAACTTTCACGAAGCACCCTAGCGAAGAGGTAGATTTAGCCCATGCCCAGTCAACCCATGCCCACACAGCTGATACATACTCAGCTCATACAATCTCGGTTGCTACTGAATCAGCTCACTCACCTTCTGTGCCCACTGGCACACCCATTTTGTTGCCAACCGTCTCACTAGGAGTCGCGGACGTACATGGCCATCTTCACACAGCAAGAGCTTTATTGGACTGTGGCAGTATGCTGACATTAATAACGTCATGCATGGCGCGACTTTTGAACTTGCCATCAAAACCCACTTCTTTAAAAATCACAGGAGTTGGGAATCAGCACAAACATGAGTCAAAAGCGGCAATAACAATAGTATGCCGACCCACTCACAATGATGCTCTGACAATCACTGCCACAGCTCATATTTTTAAAAACGTCACTGGCTACCTTCCCTTAGAGAAGGTACCTAACATTTCCCACTTACTAGGCCAGCCACCCGTGCCATTGGTTGATCAGCTTTACCACACATCAGCCCCGATCGACCTCTTATTGGGGTCTGACGTTCTTGGCCAGGTGTTGGACGGGACTAAGGTCTCGTTGGGCCCGGGCAAGCCCATAGCCTTCGGCACGATTTTCGACTTCGCGTTGATAGGACCCATTGAGGACTTGTATGCGCAGCCGGCGCAGCAGGTTAACTCAGCTCACGTCGTTAGCTCACAACCAGACTCAGCTGAATCAGCCCAGGACATACGTCAGAGTCTGGAAAGGTTCTGGGAGTCTGAGGAGCCCCTCCCTCAATCTCACACTCATAATGATCCCCTGGAGGAACAATGCGAGGAAATCTTCCGCACTACCACTACACGCGATCCCTCAGGCAGGTATACGGTCACTCTGCCCTTTCTAAAGGACGCCCCTCAACTAGGTAAAACTCACCCTATCGCATTACGCAGATTCCTCAATATTGAGAAGAAGCTAATGGCGAACCCGTCTCTGCGTTCTAAATACGTCGACTTTATGGCCGAATACATCGACTTAGGGCACATGGCTCCCTGTCACCCAAATACATTCGCCCATAAACCTCACTTCTACATCCCTCACCATGGCGTACTTAAGTCTGGGTCGGACAAGTTGCGCATTGTTTTTGATGGTAGCTGCAAAAGCTCCAATGGTGTCAGCATAAATGAATGCCTACACACAGGCCCCGCCCTTCAACAGGACATTGTGGACATCATCATGTCCTTCAGAACGCGTCCAGTCGTTTTCAGCACTGACATCCAGAGGATGTTCAGAAATGTGCTGGTTGCCCCAGACCAGAGACGGTATCAGCTCATACTATGGCGGTCCTCACCAGATCACCCTCTGCTCACCTACGCCCTCAATACAGTCACCTACGGCTTAAGATCAAGCCCATACCATGCAATCCTCACTCTGCTTTAGCTAACTGATGATGAGGGCTATCGCTACCCTGGAGCCGCTCAGGTTCTTCGCAAGTCTATCTTCGTTGATGACATCTTGTGTGGTCATGACACAGTTGAATCCACCTTAGCACTCCAGGACGAGTTGATAAGTCTGCTAGACCTAGGCGGCTTTCAGCTCAGTAAGTGGACATCTAACTCGCCTAAGCTGCTCGAGAGATTTCCCGACAACCAATGCGACATGCCCAAGGACTTCGACATGAACCCAGAGTCCACGTCCATTAAGGTCTTGGGTATACAGTGGAGCCCTCAGTCAGACGAGTTCACCTACCGCATCTCTCTGCCCCCCATCACACATGTCACAAAGCGGTCTATTTTAAGCACCGTAGCCTCACTTTATGACCCGAACGGCTGGGTTTCTCCCGTTATCTTCCGCGCAAAGCTGCTGCTTCAGCAATTATGGCTACTGAAGCTGGAATGGGATGAGCCCACTCCCTCTGAAGTACAAACGGAGTGGCACCACATCTCAGAGGATCTGCCGCTGTTGTCTAGCATTCGCTTCCTTCGGCACGTTTGTGCAAACAAAGGCTCAGCTGCATACTCGTTTCACGGGTTTGCAGATGCCTCTGAAGCCGGATTTGCCGCCGTTGTTTATCTCCATAAGCTCAATGCCTCCGGAGATACTTTAGTACACTTGATTGTCGCCAAGTCGCGAGTCGCACCAATCAAGAATCGCCTCACAATCCCCAAGTTAGAGTTGTCGGCCGCCACCCTACTCTCCCAGCTCATGATCCGTGTGTCGGTTCAGTTATCGGCCCATATCAGTATACAACAACACATATGTTGGTCAGACAGTACGATAGTCCTGGCCTGGCTCAATACACCGCCTCACCGTCTTCAACCCTTTGAAGCCAACAGGGTAGTCAAAATCAGCTCAGGCTCGTCAGAATGTACCTGGCGACACGTACCTTTCGAGCTCAACCTAGCAGATTGCGCAAGCAGAGGGATGTCTGCGCAATACCTGTCAGCTCACGACCTATGGTGGTCTCCCACGTGGCTTAGACAGCCTTGTGAGTCTTGGCCTGCGATGCCCTTAGCTCTGGGCCATCACGCCCTGCCCGGCCTTAAGCCCAAACACATCCCGTCACTGGTCACAGTGCCCGGTCTTGACTTTGACCGGCTCACTCGGTTCAGTTCACTAGACAAGCTCGTCGGAGTGACAGCTTGTCTAAAACGCTTTTTGCACAACTGCAGACACCACCCAGATTCGCGACGCTCAGGCCCCTTGTACGTCAGTGAACGAAGAGAGGCCCTACTTTACTGGGTGCGCAGTGTTCAGCACAATGAGTTTGCAGAGGACATCCACCGCCTTCAAACTGGCAAAATATGCTCCGTCAGACTCCAGCGGCTGTCACCTCTCATTAAAGATGAGCTCCTTAGAGTTGGTGGACGACTGTCCCATACGTCTATCCGATATGACGCGCAGCATCCGCTCATACTTCCCAGCTCTAGCCCACTTGTAGACCTCATCATTGACCACTACCACAAAATACACTGCCACCCTGGCGCTGACACCTTACACGCAATCCTACGCCAACAATTTTGGATATTGTCCGCGCGCCGTATTATTAGACACCGAGTCTTTACATGCATTAGATGCTTTCGATGCCGGGCCCAGTCGCAAGCGCCCTTCATGGCCGACCTGCCAGCCGATAGAGTTACGCCTCAGCCAGTATTTAGTCAAGTCACGACCGACTTTGCCGGCCCATTCCTCGTTAAATCTAGTACCCTACGTAATGTTAAACTCTTAAAAGCGTACTTTTGCATATTCGTGTGCCTCTCCACTAAGGCGGTTCATTTGGAACCGGTCTCGGACCTCAGCACGGAAGCGTTCCTCGCGGCATTACAGCGTTTTATAGCACGCCGCGGTGCCCCGGTTCTCATTCGCTCGGACTGCGGTACAAATTATGTAGGCGCTAGAAATCACCTCATTGAAGTACAAAACTTTCTTGCCTCGAATAATGACACGATTGCGCACAAGCTCGCTGGTCAGCACATTACTTGGTTATTGAACGTCCCTAAGGGACCATGGTTCGGTGCGTTACATGAGATCAACATAAAATCAACTAAGCAACTTTTATATCGCGTAATTGGCGAACAGCACCTCACATTCGAGGAATTCTCTACACTTTTAGCACCAATCGAAGCTGTCCTTAACTCTAGACCTCTCTGCCCACTTTCGTCTGATCCTTCAGACTTTGAGCCGCTTACAGCCGGACATTTCATTATAGGCCGCCCACTAACGGCCCTTCCCGAACTATCCGTGGAAGATAGGCCGATCCCCACACGTAGGCGATTCCAGATGGTACAGGCCCTTTCCCAGCGCTTCTGGACGCTGTGGACCCAGTCCTACCTCCACACACTCCAAACCCGCTCCAAATGGTTGTCCCCATCCTTCCCTCCCCGAGTTGGCGAGCTCGTCCTCATCAAGGAGGACAACCTGCCTGCCCTTCAATGGAGACTGGGGCGCATTACTCGCACCCTGCCTGGGAAGGATGGCGTCGTGCGGGTGGTGGACCTGGATACCGCCAATGGACACCTCCGGAGGCCTGTGTTCAAGATTGCCAGGCTCCCTCTGGATGAGCCCACCCTGGGCCCCGGAGGATATACTCGCCACGGGCGAGACGTCTTGTAAGCGTATTAAGATACGCCTAGCGCCATCTAGCGTTGTATCGCGAAGTTGGCGCGCGGAGTGTGAAACCGGACGCGCGCCCGCGTCAGTCTGTCTGCTAGCTACCGCGAGACGCCCAAAGATATACGCGCGCTGGTATCTGCCCTTACTGACTGCCCTTACTGAATTCACTATTACATATAGTGACCCTGTGATAATAGTGCCTGTGATTAGGTGAAAGAATTGTGTGCTGTGACGCAACCATCAAATCGCCTACATCGCCGCCCACCAGCTCGCCTCCCGTCTCCTGCCTCATCATCCCAGGTAAGCCTTCAGACCTATCCACCTTCTTTACTCTGCCTTTCTTTACTCTGCTGTATTTGGCGGTGCCTTCAGACCCGCGAATACACATATAAAGGAAAAAAAATAGTGTATAGCTTATAATTTTGCGATTGTGTAAGCGATTTGTCTTCTCTATGGTCTGGTCGCTCTGTTTTTGTCTCTGCTCGAGCGTCATGACTAGGACATATCATTTGGGGATTATTATTTTTTTATTGGCAACGGGTAAGCGCTTGGTCTTCAACTCACCTGATGGTAAGTGACGATAAGGTCGAAGGTGGACGGGCGTGCGAGGCCCCTCCGACCAGTTGCCAAACCGTGGCCCGGGCGTGCGAGGCCCCTTCGACCAGTTACCCTACCGTGGTCCGGGCGTGCGAGGCCCCTTCGACCAGCTTTTGCATTACAACTTGTAGCGGGCGTGCTAGGCTCTAACAACTAGCTATGGGAAATATAGAAAAATAATTACTTACTTCGATGTACTAGAGCGTGTTCTACGATGACACGACGATCGTCTTCGGACAACGCTGTGAGTGTCAGAGTTAGCAGCCAAAGTGTCTTCACTAGCAATTGAAGCTGTTTCAAACACTCTAGGTACTGCATGCAAATTTTCGTGAGAGTACTTATAAACACGGCTAGATCTATTGATGCCTTTAAGTTCGTACCTGTCATTATCTAGAACCCTTTTAATAATGAATGGCCCTTTGTACTTCTTTGCAAGCTTAGACTGGTTACGCTCACTACCCCTGATGAAGACATAATCGCCTCGCTCAAATGGTTTCACAGTAGCCTTACCTCGTTTGAAGAGTTGTTCTTATGAACTGGCCGCCTTAAGAATATTAGCAGAAAGCTTCACTTCTTATGACGTCCAGATTCGCTCGGACTGGAGTATCAACGTTGGGAGAGATTTGGGATTTACCAAGAGACTGAGCGCGCACTGTAACGCACCCATCCATCTACCTCTTCAACTGCTGTATATTTATCTAACTACATACATACATCACCGCCGTTGCCTTAACTTATATTACTATTTTAATTCTTAAAACTAATTAACCTACAACATACCGCCATGCGAGATTACCATCAACTAAGTCTTCCCTAATTCTCAACTTAAATTATATTATACTAACTCTTAACTTAACTAAAGGTTATGCGACCTATATCTAATGCTTGCGTAGTTGATGTTTTGTATAGTGTGTCGTTGTTGTATGATAATGGAACCTTAATCTAGACCTAATATTACTAAAAACGACAATAAACTTCAGTCAAGCGATGTAATAAAATAATAAGATAATATGTTGGCCAGATCGTCTAATGAAACCTACGTTGATAACCGTGTCTAAGTAACCCATATCTTTTCCGTGAAAGTTTAGTAATTGGCTTATCCCTGTGTTAAATTATTTCCTACCAACCTATTAACCTAACCATCAATACCTAACATCCCAGATGTACATAAGCCTATCAGTGTCTTCGTCCGAACCACAACCTAATTCCATCACAGCAGCTACGGGAAAGAAATGCCTAACCACTCAAAAGATAATAGGGAAGACAGCATAACTCGCAGGCATTATTAGAGCTTATAAATGAGTTTATTACACATAAGAAGGTTCTGGTAATTTTATAGCCCCGCCCCGCTATTGGCGTGTCAAACAACTCATTGTTTATATTGACCCCGACCAGATAGGAATCTAATGTTTATTTGTTTATATATATACTAGCCAGTGGCTTCAAATTCTATTAAACTGAGAACTTGCATCACTCCTCAAATTTAACTTTATCTTACATTATGAAAGTTACTATTTATTAGGTTCTATACTCAATTATTTCTTATTAAATCAATAGAATTTACCTTAGGGCTTGCTGCTATCCCTATATCTTGATCACATTCAAAACTTAATTATTCAATGCAACAACCTATGTCTTTAGGTACTTAGTGAACAGAGGTGGAAAGCTAGCATTCAACAGAACTTACTTACTTCCTTGATTATTTTGTTTATTATAAAGATATTACAATGTAACAATATTAACAGACTGTGTTTATTGCCTTATCAGAATATTAAACCTTCAGTTCCATAAATGGTAAATAATTTACTCAAAAACCTACTTCTTTTAGGTAGTGAACTAAAATAGAATGCAATCATTTGAAGTAGAATTACTTTTATTTACTCTTAGTATTTATTATACAGATCTCATAAATTACCAATATAACTAGATTGTATCTGTCGCCTAGGCAGAATATCACATCTTATGTTTATTGAAAGATGTTTGATTTATTCAATATCCTATTCCTTTTAGGAAGTGAACTTAAATAGAATGCTATCATTTGAAGTAAAATTACTTTTATTTACTCTTAGTGTTTATTATACAGATCTCATAAAGTACCAATATAACTACATTGTATTGGTTGCCTTAGCAGAATATCACATCTTAAGTTTATTAAAAGATGTTTGATTTATTCTATACTTATCCTATTCCTTTTAGGAAGTGAACTTAGGTTAATTATTTTCATTAACTTCTACCCCTGTCTCTCAGACTGGGTGATTATTTAGTAGCCTACTATATCCTAGCCAGCATACTTTAAGTAGGTAGGTATCATGTAACTGTCCATAGTTACTGTTGTCCTTGTTGATAATTAAGTCAATTATATTTAGAAGTTATTCTTTACTCACTTTAAGAGGTATAAAGCAGACTGCACTATTAGTCTAACGGTTCGGGTTGTTACCAAATCAAATATTTATATGTTTTCATAATAGACGCGTTTTACCTGAAATAAAACGCATATTAAATACTTACCTCATTAGAAGCTTATAATATTGAGATAAGCATATCCGTTTCCCGTCGTATTTTCCTTCTCTTTCTTCCGGTATATCGCTGTCTCTCTCGCTCATCCCACTCAGTGGCGTCACCAGGTGGCGCGGTGGGGGAACCAGGAGATTTCACACCCGTGCCCATTTGTTCATCATTGCGTCGAAATATGCATTAAGCACCAGGCGGAAATAAAAACTAAGCTTCTAATGAGGTAAGTATTTAATATGCGTTTTATTTCAGGTAAAACGCGTCTATTAAACACTTGACCGTCATTAGAAGCTTATAATATTGAGACCTGTTTGTTATCGCCTGGTGAAAACGCCAATGTGAGAAATAAATTAAACAATAAGTGCGAGAGAGTCAATCATATGATTATGGTTTAAACAAAAAGTTATAGTAAGAGATTTAATTAAGTACTAATTATTTACAATTTAAGTCATGTAAGAAAATAATTGGCCAGTCATTGATGAACAATCAAATAATTTAGCTTGTAAACCATGTAAACGAACATTATTATTAGGAAATAAATATTGTTTACTATTTGATTTCAATCACTTTACAGGGTAAAAATAAAAAATGAAAAACTTCGTGAAGCCTGAATCAATATTTCACGACAATAAACCTTGTGAAAAGTATTAAGTAACTAATCTCCATTTACCAATAGTTAGTATATCCTCAATGGGTAAATCATATCAATCTAGTTTGTAGATGCTACAGCGGAGCAAAACACAACCAGGTGTGGCTGTAATATCCATCTAGCTACCACAGTGCTTGAAACAGGTGACAGGTGAACCACTCGAAGTTTTAAATAAATTAGTTTAGCCATTTTGTACAATATTTATTGATCCTTTTAACCAGTAGCAATTTCTAGCTTGTTTGTCTGTAGTCCCTACAGTCAGTTTTTGACCCAAACTGTCGCCATAATATTACTGCATTGTCCTGAACAAAATAATGTTTGGTGTCCACAGCAAGGTAACAAAGGAGCAATGCGACAATAATATTGCAGTGTTACGAACTGTTTGAAATCTAGTTGATTCTAGGTTTAAAATACATTACAAAGGTCTACAGACTAATATTACTAAAACCTGGAAAAAGGAGGTTTTGTTGTTTTTAAATGTTTAATTGAGATTGATTTTAAAACATGTTTAACTATTACCTCGTCACTAAGATTTCTAAAGTAGAAACGACAATTTATGGTAGTGTATAGTATTGTAAGAAAGATTTAAAATATTAAGTGTAAATCTGCCAAAAACTGGACTGACTGGACCCATTTGGTACGCGTTCCGCGTGTGGATGGCGCCGCTGCTGCTAACGCCCTTCCTGTACTACTGGACCAAGCACAAGTGCTCATATGGTTTTATAATAACCGGACGCTTGAGTAGGGAAATTTGCTTGTGGTTCCATAACGATATATCATTTAAGCACACCAAATTTCAACGTCATATCTTGAACCTTGGGATGAACAAATGGGCACGGGTGTGAAATCTCCTGGTTCCCCCACCGCGCCACCTGGTGACGCCACTGAGTGGGATGAGCGAGAGAGACAGCGATATACCGGAAGAAAGAGAAGGAAAATACGACGGGAAACGGATATGCCTATCTCAATATTATAAGCTTCTAATGACGGTCAAGTGTTTAATATTAGTAAGTACATAACTTGCAAGGTCTTTGACCAGTAAAGTGCATTCACATCTTCAGGCAGGATAACCTATGTTCCCAACAGTTTCGTGGTTGTTTAATATTAGCTTCATTTTTACTAATATCTGGATGGTTAATTTATAACACATTGAAGAATTCAATTAAAGGCCGTATCGTACCTCAGGGAAAGCTTAAAATGCCTGTTTGGTCATTACAGTATCAGAAATCAAACATCACAGTACAGTTATGCTTATTTGCTATAACTTAATAATATTTTTGTTGTAACAGGAAATCAGCCTAGACTCTTAGGTACTCCATACTGATGATGGTTTAATATTACTTCAATTCTGCTAATTATTTCAGATGAATAGTTAATTAGTAACACCTTGAAGAAAGCAATTAGAGTTTTATTGTCCTCTTGTAACAGCTTAAATGCCTAGATTGGTCATTTCAGTGCTCATAATCAAACATCACATCATAGTTTTTTTTTATTTTATTTTTTATACCAAGCCCGGCAAATGACCCCACTCCACCTGATGTTAAGTGGCAATGAGGTCCAGACGCGAGGACAACTGGTGCAGCGTAAGAGACGTAGCATCAGTCATCCTCACTCTGCCGGCCCACAAAGTGCTTCTTCACGCCTCGTTTGAAGGACCCTATGTCATAGGTAGGAGGGAATGCGTGTGCTGGTAGACTATTCCATCTTTTGGAAGTGCGGCAAAGAAACGAGTCACCAAATTTCTTTGTGCGTGATGGAATGTTAGAGACTGTAAATTGGTGACTCCGGAGAGCAGCACGCGTACTCCTATGGAGGAAGGGAGAACGAGGGATGAGGTCAAAGAGTTCTTCAGAGTTAGTTATGTCTATTTACGATATCTTATTTATCCTTATTTTTATTAGTTGAAGTTAATCTAGCCCTAGCGCATGTCCTCTGAAAAAGTGTCATAAGACAAAAAAAGCTTAGTTGGAGTTAAAAATACAGTTTAATTCCGTTTTTTATTATCTTTTTATCAAAAAAACCGCCATAACTGTAGTGCAGTAAATGCTGACTAGATGGCGCAAGTGTCGGTTTTTTACGGAGCGAGAATGCGCGCGTGTTTCTCACCAACAGTGACCTATCAGTGCTTAAGACGGTTGAACATGTGTTAGTGCTCTTGAAGGGCATCTTAAACTGTCTTACGACGGTACTTCAGGTAACTTCTTGCAATAATTTGTAGTTTAAAAAGTGAAAAACTGTCATATCACAGGTTATGATAGTAATTTACTCAACTTTATCTTTTATTTTAGTTTTCTTCTAGAAGAAAATAGTTGTATTGTGTGATATGGCACTTTTTTGTTGTAATTACCGACAAGTTTGTAGACTGGGAATTTAAATAATAGATATAAATAGCTTACAACTCTTTTTTTACATTTCTTTTTATTGACTTTTATCAAACCAGTGTTTAATATACCGACATATTGGCGTGTTATGACAATTTTGAGCTGACTTTTAGCAGTATATCGATGTAATACTACTTTCTTTGTGTGTTAAAAATATTCCTGATTACTAAATTCTAAAACAACACTTTGTCTAGTGATTCTACAATACTTTACACATTCACCTACTTAAACTCTTTTCATTTAATATTTTTATTTTCAGTTTTACTAAAGCTGAAAATATTTCTCCTCTTCAACATCCCGCAGCAGCCGTTCCAGAACCTGCTCTTACGACTCCTGCTGCCCTTCCTCTCCAACCTTACTGTCAGGTACCTCCTCAAACTATTCCAAACCTTCATCTTTTCAAATCTTTGAAAAGTCTTTATATTTAAATCTTTATATATTTTTTCTATATCTCTAACTTTTTATATCTTTATAATCTTTAATTTATCTTTGTGTACTTTTTTTTGGAGACCCTATTTGTTCGACTGGCAGATGGCACTTTACATTCCGCTCAATCTTAACTTCTCCTTCATCTTCCAAATTTAATATGGTATATATGTTTTAATCACATTCACATTTTCATTCCATTAACTCATTAACGTTTTTGTTTCTTTTTGTTTTTGTTTAACTTAGTCTGTGCTCTTAAGCACACTCTAACGTTCTATAGCGTTACTCAAGATCTATCTATTGATCTTCTCTATAACTTTAGTACCTACCTACTTTAGTTATCAAGCTTTGAACCCTACCGTTCTTAGCTACTTTATTGCTTCGAGCCCTACCGCTCGTAGCTACTTAAAATATTATGCTTTGAGCCCTACCGCTCTCAGCATATCTTAATTTACTTCATTTTTATTTACATTTCTTTATTTCTTTCTTTTTTTTTCTTTTTTTTGTTAGGAGCGGCTGACTACTCCCTAAAAAAGCCTTAGGTCTAACTTTCCACTTATAGAGCGGTCGACAACTCTTAAAATAAGCCCTAATCGTCATTTTAAAACACCCTTCTAGAGTGGTAGTCATTGAATGTGAACTCCACCTCTATTGAATGCAGATGATAGTATGTAAGAGAACGTATGTCTGTTTGTTAGGCGATGTATGTCTGTGTAAAGTTGTGATTTACGGTTTCTTTAGAAATATGCTTTAAAAATTTTCTCTGAGTCAAAAATTTTCTGGGGTCGTGGGGGAAATGTGGTGAAACCACTTACCTTTTCCACTTCCCAGGTACCTTTTTTATTTCATGTAATCATCTCATATTTTAACATTTGTCTTAGTTATATATTTGCCTTTATTTTTCCTCGCTTCTGCAACGATACATAATTATTTAGTAACTACACACTACACTACACACATCGCAATTCCTTTTTCTAAACACATTTACTTAAGTGATCTAAATCACGAAACTTCGGACACTATTTTTCGACACTTTTACGTATCCCACAAGTTTCGGATCACTTTGATAATCTTATTATGCGTTTTTCCTTGTAATATTTACATTTATCTCACCTTAATTGTTTTCTATTTACTAAATATTATGTTTTGGTTACGTTTTGACGTATCTGACAACTTATTTTTGCTTCGTTGCTATGCAACTTATCAACATAACTCTATCAAAACTTTTTGACTTTCTTATTTTCACATTTGGCCATCTAGATTTCAGCGTTTTAAAAATATTATTTTGAAATTTATGCAGAGCTCAGAAACCGAGGTTTCATTATAAAGTTCAGCCGACGACTGATTATTACATCTCTAGCTTTAGATACAAAAGGATTAGTCTACTGAGACGATCACCAGCTTCCGAATTGGAAGGTCAAGACTCCTTACTTTCCTCTTCCAAATTGGAAGGACTAGTCTTCAACTACAATCACCAGCTTCCGAATTGGAAGACTACAGCCTCCAGTCATCGCGTGCGTCTACGCCTGCCTGTGCCTGTCTCGCCTGCCTGCCTGCACCTTCGCCAGCCTGCGCCTGGTGGCGCCTGCCTGCCTGCACCTTCGCCAGCCTGCGCCTGCTGGCGCCTGCTGCCTGCGCCTGCCTGCGCCTACCTGCGCCTGACAGCGCCTACCGGCGCCTGCCTGTCGGCGCCTGCCTGTCGGCGCCTGCCTGTCGGCGAGTGCCTGTCGGCGCCTGCCTGCCTTCGCTTGCCTTCGCCTACCGGCGCCTGCCTACCGGCGCCTGCCTGTCTTCACTTGCCTGCGCCCTTCGACGACTGCCAAGTTCAGCGCTTGCCTCCACACCTTCACCTGCCTCCACGTCAGCTGCACCTACCCTTTCACTTTTTATATCATCAACCTTCATTTTAACCATCATCACCTCCATACTCACCATCCTCACTCACCTTTTTTTTTAACTTTCGTTTGTAATTTTATTTTGTCTTATAAATATTTGTTAATTCTTATCATCTTTTTCTTTTTTAAATGTCGCTTCACGACACACCTCTGTTCACTAAGTACCTAAAGACATAGGTTGTTGCATTGAATAATTAAGTTTTGAATGTGATCAAGATATAGGGATAGCAGCAAGCCCTAAGGTAAATTCTATTGATTTTATAAGAAATAATTGAGTATAGAACCTAATAAATAGTAACTTTCATAATGTAAGATAAAGTTAAATTTGAGGAGTGATGCAAGTTCTCAGTAAGCCACTGGCTAGTATATATATAAACAAATAAACATTAGATTCCTATCTGGTCGGGGTCAATATAAACAATGAGTTGTTTGACACGCCAATAGCGGGGCGGGGCTATAAAATTACCAGAACCTTCTTATGTGTAATAAACTCATTTATAAGCTCTAATAATGCCTGCGAGTTATGCTTTCTTCCCTATTATCTTTTGAGTGGTTAGGCATTTCTTTCCCGTAGCTGCTGTGATGGAATTAGGTTGTGGTTCGGACGAAGACACTGATAGGCTTATGTACATCTGGGATGTTAGGTATTGATGGTTAGGTTAATAGGTTGGTAGGAAATAATTTAACACAGGGACAAGCCAATTACTAAACTTTCACGGAAAAGATATGGGTTACTTAGACACGGTTATCAACGTAGGTTCCATTAGACGATCTGGCCCAAATATTATCTTATTATTTTGTTACATCGCTTGACTGAAGTTTATTTAGTAATATTAGGTCTAGATTAAGGTTCCATTATCATACAACAACGACACACTATACAAAACATCAACTACGCAAGCATTAGATATAGATCGCATAGCCTTTAGTTAAGTTAAGAGTTAGTATAATATAATTTAAGTTGAGAGTTAGGGAAGACTTAGTTGATGGTAATCTCGCATGGCGGTATGTTGTAGGTTAATTAGTTTTAAGAATTAAAATAGTAATATAAGTTAAGGCAACGGCGGTGATGTATGTATATAGTTAGAGAAATATACAGCAGTTGAAGAGGTAGATGGATGGGTGCGTTACAGTGCGCGCTCAGTCTCTTGGTAAATCCCAAATCTCTCCCAACGTTGATACTCCAGTCCGAGCGAATCTGGACGTCATAAGAAGTGAAGCTTTCTGCTAATATTCTTAAGGCGGCCAGTTCATAAAAACAACTCTTCAAACGAGGTAAGGCTACTGTGAAACCATTTGAGCGAGGCGATTATGTCTTCATCAGGGGTAGTGAGCGTAACCAGTCTAAGCTTGCAAAGAAGTACAAAGGGCCATTCATTATTAAAAGGGTTCTAGATAATGACAGGTACGAACTTAAAGGCATCAATAGATTTAGCCGTGTTTATAAGTACTCTCACGAAAATTTGCATGCAGTACCTAGAGGGTTTGAAACAGCTTCAATTGCTAGTGAAGACACTTTGGCTGCTAACTCTGACACTCTCACAGCGCCGTCCGAAGACGATCGTCGTGTCATCGTAGAACACGCTCTAGTATATCGAAGTAAGTAATTATTTTTCTATCTTTCCCATAGCTAGTTGTTAGAGCCTAGCACGCCCGCTACAAGTTGTAATGCAAAAGCTGGTCGAAGGGGCCTCACACGCCCGAGCCCCGGCTTGGTAACTGGTCGAAGTTGCCTCGCACGCCCGGACCACGGTAGGGTAACTGGTCGAATGGGCCTCGCACGCTCGGGCCACGGTTTGGCAACTGGTCGGAGGGGCCTCGCACGCCCGTGCCACGGTTTGGTAACTGGTCGAAGAGGCCTCGCACGCACGGGCCACGGTTTGGTAACTGGTCGAAGGAGCCTCGCACGCCCGGGCCATGGTTAGACAACAGGATTAAACTAGGGCTTTGTCAGGAATGACCTAACGCGTGATAATGTGTTTCCTTGTTCGTCAGGTAGAGAGGAGTATCGGCGAAGGCTAACGGGATGCGCGACGGGATTACCCGCACGAGGCCGTGCGACTGTCAGGGTTGGCCGTGACGGCGCATCCAAAAAAAGCGTTACAGTACCATAGATAATTAATGGTCTAGACCTTAGGCTAAATGAACGAACATCAAGCACTGGATAGGCGGCCATCTTGTGAGAATGTCAATTTTGGATTGAGTATTTCTGGTGTGCGCACGCGTTCATGTGCTTGGTGGACGTTAATCTAAATCGGGTTTAAGCGTAGCCATCTTTTATAATTTCTTGTAACGGGTAATCGCATTTTGATTAATTAAAAGTGCAGTGAGTGTTAAAACCGTTATTTTATTAAAATATTCTCTATCTGCCCGCTATTCCACGCTCATAAAGAAAAATGGACCATCCTGATAACGGTCAAGTTCCTTCATGTATTTAAAAGTTGCATAAATAATGCCCGAGAAAGCAATTTAACGGCCGGAGTATCTTACTTTCGGTAAGTACATGTAGAATAAATTAAACTAACAAATAAAATTAAATTTTGAAAACAATTAGGTACCGATTTCAACATGGCCGGGTCCCACGGCGTGTCATAAGACAATCCGCGCCGCGCCACTCCGCGGCGCGGCGCTGTCGATGGATCGCACAGGCGACGGCACGCCGCGGCAAACTTCATCGGATGCGTTGATTCCCACGGCCTGTTGGCGCGGTTGGGCGCGCCAAATGGCAGGCCGTGGGACCGCGCCATTACAGAGCAGTGGACGCATGGAGTGAGCGAGAGAGAAATACTTAGAAGATTTGTGACTTTATTACTGGGTGCCATGGTTGTAATTAGGTTGAACTTAAAACTGTTTGATAACTTTTGTCTCAGTTCGTTAGTAAAGAAATGTAGCTGTATAAGTATATATTCACGTGGACAGAATTGAGCTTTGATTTTGTACGTGACGCGTGATCTAGTTGGTATTGTTGATCGAAGTTAGCAGGTTAAGCAGGATTTGCTCTATAGATTGGTAAGAACAGCGGAAAAAAATGGCAACCCTGCACTCAGCACTGTTCATTCTAGGGATGCGCGATCTGGGTCGTCAATCTGATATTTTGGATCGTAATGGATCGAAACGCGACGATCCGATCTTCAGGAAATCGATCCGGATCGTATGCAAATAAGTAAGACACAATTAATTGTACTTCGACGTTGCATCCTTGAGATTTATATTCACAAGGTAGTCCACTCTTCAATGTACCAGGCATCCAACACATATTAAGAGCTATCTAAAAGAAATTTTATTTAAAAAAACATAAAACGTTACCCATGGTATAGACACAGGCGCCATCTTGTGAATACCAACCGAGTGCACGAGTTTGTCACCCGCGCTGTCATCGTCATTCGCTTTTCGTGTTCGGGCATCGGCACATCGTTACCCTAAAAGTGTTTTGTGTAGCAAAAAACTATGTGCAAAAAGAAGCATGGATAATCATTATATACGCATGTGGAAAAACTGCGTAAACGACGATCGCCAAGTAAATCAGGTCAGACAGTGTTTTAAATATTACATTTTGTCGATGTTATGATTAAATTATGACTATGTTATGATTAAAATATAATGTTATGACAAACGATTTTATAAAAACTATGTAATTCGTTAGCAAATATACGACTCAGAACCTCTTAGTGAGAAATTCAAAGTAGAAACGTTACTGAAATATATTTCATAGTACATTATCTTATTTGTCTATGATAGTACGTTTCCTTCTTAATTTCGATTAATACTTTCGCTAGTGCCTTTGTGGTTACCCACATTTTTTGACTTTTTCACTATTTATCGATTTTCAAGAATACATAAGACGTTTAGCTTTTTTAAATAATAATAAAAAATAAAAAACACGTAAGTAGTACCGTGAAGTGATTACGGTCAGTGCTAGTATGAACTCTAGTATCGTGACGAGATTACGATCGATATTAGTGGTACCTACCCTATGCTGTAATTCTATTCTTCGGTCATTCCTTCCAAATTACTCTTTGTTTGCGCGAGGCAGTAGTTACCTACATTTTATTTTATTTTTTTTACTAATCTTTTTATTGGAGCGTTTTTCCGTATGCAAGTGTTTTCTACAAAATCCTACAGTGCCGGCTTATATACTGCACACTTAAATTATGTATTACCGTGATGTGATTACGGTCAGTGCTAATATGAAATATAGTATCGTGACGAGATTACGATCGATATTACAAGTACCTACCCTATGCTGTGACGCGATTACGGCAATTATATTCCTCGGTCATTCCTTCCAAATGACGCTTCGTTTGCGCGAGGCAGTACCTACATTCTATTTTATTTTTTACTAATCTTTTTATTGGAGTGTTTTTTTTGTGTGCAAGTGATTTCTACAAAATCTTACAGTTCCGCCTTACATACTGCACACTTATGTAGTACCGTGACGTGATTACGGTCAGTGCTAATATGAAAATTAGTATCGTGACGCGATAACGATCGATATTAAGGATACCTACCCTTATGTAGTACCGTGACGTGATTACGGTCAGGGCTAATATGAAATCTAGTATCGTGACGCGATTACGATCGATATTACGGATACCTACCCTTATGTAGTACCGTGACGTGATTACGGTCAGGGCTAATATGAAATCTAGTATCGTGACGCGATTACGATCGATATTACGGGTACCTACCCTATTTCTGTGACGCGATTGCGCGAGGCCTCTCGCCTACCACAAGGCTTAGTGACTCCGATTTCAATAAAGAACCGGAAATAACGGACGTATATAAATCTAATATTGAAAAAGACTTACGATCTGTCATGACCGTAGCACAAGTACACAGTCCGGATCTTACCCAGACCACCCAGGACGCTAGGGATAGTCGTAATAATCCAAGCGCAGCCAAGGAGTTGCCAGTTGTAAATCCAATATCGTCGGATTTTCTTGACGTTCTTGGAGTTTCTAAAGTGAAGGAGTTACTATTGGGACCCAAAATACCAGAAGAGGTCTCTAAACGCTAGGGAAATCCTCATAGATGGTATGAACAAAGATAATAAAAAAGAACTGTTAGCATCAACTTTGATACCTGTTTGAAGTTAGCCAAAGTATGCTGCATTTACATTATGAAAATACCATGAATAGAAAAATGCTTACACTACCTGCCTACTCTTGATAAGAAATTCTTGTCAATGACACAAGATGTTAAAAGAGACGTACACTCTTTTGGAGAAAATTTGGGAGAAAAGATAGAAGCTGTTAAGGCCGCTGAAAAATCTGGTTTGCAAATACGGAATACTAACAACATTGGACCGTCAACTTCACTAAGAACTACGTCGCCCAGCAGGGAAAGTGGCAAGACCCATCCAAGCAACAAGGTCATGGGTTGCCAAGCCGGGTGGGAGCAAGCAAAGATTCCCGTATCCACCTCCGAGGAGATCAGCGCAAGCACCGACGTCCGCCTGCTATCACACCACGACAGCAGTGAGACCGTCATACAGACCGATGTTGCGTAAATAACAACCAAGGTAACCTTACACGCTGGTCGTATAATTTTTTTTTGTTGACACATGGTGTTTAATCGCAAATGACCCGGTAGTCTTACAGTACGTTACGGGTTACAAAATACCATTTAATAATACTGTAAAGCAAGCTACTGAACCTATCACTCCTAACTTTTCTTCGGCTGAAATAAGTAAGTTAATTACAGCTATATCTGACTTGTGCCAGTCAGGAGTAATATGCATGAGGATGTCAAAGACCAATTTATTTCTCCCATATTCTTAAAACCTAAAAGTGATGGATCGTCCAGATTTATCTTGAACCTAAAATCATAGAATAAAGCTGTCGCCTCATACCACTTTAAAAATGGAGGACATACGGACAGCAAGCAAATTATTATTCCAAGACAGTTAATGTTGATATCAAAAACGCGTATTTTTTCTTTAGTTCCTATTGATGAAAACTACAAAAAGTATTTAAGGTTCAAATTTTTGGGACACAAAAACAAAAGTAATACTTATGAATTTCAGTGCCTACCGTTTGGACTTAGTTCAGCACCTTATTATGTCTTTACGAAACTCATGAAACCGGTCTATCTACCGCATTTATCTTAGAAACAGAGGTTTTTTAATTCTAATATATTTAGATCTTGTGCCTTGGCAATTCTTATGAAGAATGTAAAAGTTTTGTTCTCGAAAATGTTTGTTTATTACAAAATCTAGGCTTTGATAAAAACTTCAAAAAGAGTAGAATGGAACCACAAAAGACTAGAAAATTTCTCGGTTTTGAATTAAATTCAGAAAATATGTGTTTGCAATTGCCAATAGGAAAACGAAAACGCATTCTTGAACAAATATCCTATATCAATAGAATGGGTGGAGTACAATAAGTTCCTTTAAATAATATCACTTGACGTCTATGGCAATGGTGCGAGAAACGCTAAATATTTGTTTTTGCATCCTACATAAAATCTAAAGATTACTTCGAGGCGGATAAGGAGTCATGGCGTATGAATATCGATACAGAATGGCAAATGTCGGCACCTGTGTTCGAAAAAATTGTTCAATCGTTTGAGACACCTCTTAAAGATCTCTTTGCTACTTACCAAAATTTTTAATTCGATAAATACGTCTCATGGCAACGAGACCCCTATGCCTTTGACATAGATGCATTCACCTTAAATTGGAATACATTTTATTTTTATGCTTTTCCCCCCTTCTCGCTCATATTAGAATGCTTCAGGAAAATAATTAACGACGAAGCCACTGGTGTACTAGTCGTATCGTATTGGCCGAGTCAACTCTGGTATCCCCTACTTAGCTCAGTAGCTCACCACCAATATACTTCGGCCCAAGTGACGATATGTTATTATCACCTTTCAGGACCCAGCACCCCCTTTGCAAGAAACTTATCCTGGTAGCATACAAATTATCAGGAAAGCATTTCAAAGACAATCGTTATGTAATGAAACCATCGAGGTGATGATTTCCTCATTGTCTACATCCTCACTAAAACAATACAATGTCGCTTTTACGAAATGGTGGAGTTATTGTGATATTTATAAAGTTGGTATCTATAACTCCTTACTTCCAATTCTATCAAATTTCCTTACGGTCAACTGTTAACAGCAAAAATTGGTTGTAGTTCATTAAATATGCATCGTTCTGCTCTAGCTATTTAGGGCAAACGTAGTGAAGCTGGTTTAGTTGTTAGATTTTTTAAAGGTATTTACAGGACTAAACTTAGTCATCCGAAATATTCGGAGACGTGAGATCCAAAGATTGTAATCGATCACCTTAGTAATTTATATCCAAATGAGGAACTTGCTCTGGAGTTTATTACTAAAAAAAATAGTAACTCTGCTCGCATTGTCAACCGCACAACGAGTACAGACGTTATCTTCGAATTTCTAATTTAAAAATAAATAATAACTATGTCGAAACCATTGTGGATGATTTAATTAAAACATCTGCTCCAGGGCGACGACCGCCTTGTTTATTTATACCATTTTTTCTAAATAAGATTGAGATCTGCCCTGCAAAAACATTACTGTCCTACTTAGGTATGATTAAAGTTCACAGAGATAAACCTAGAACGGAAAGGTTGTTGCTCACCTGAAGCCTATTCATTATGCAACTAGTTTTACAATAAGTCGTTAGTTTAAAAACACTCTATTTAACAGCGGTATTGACACTTCTTTATTCTCAGCACACACGTGTAAGACACGCGTCCACGTCCACCTCGGCAGCAAACAGAGAAGGCCTTTCAATAACTGCAGGATGGACTGGTAATTCTCTGGTGTTTGCACGGTTTTACAATCGACCCCTTACCATTGACAATGACGTTAATGCCTTTGCAGCGGCTATTTACATTGATTAATTTCTAGCTTATTTCATTCATTATAATAGACGCGTTTTACCTGAAATAAAACGCATATTAAATACTTACCTCATTAGAAGCTTATAATATTGAGATAGGCATATCCGTTTCCCGTCGTATTTTCCTTCTCTTTCTTCCGGTATATCGCTGTCTCTCTCGCTCATCCCACTCAGTGGCGTCACCAGGTGGCGCGGTGGGGGAACCAGGAGATTTCACACCCGTGCCCATTTGTTCATCATTGCGTCGAAATATGCATTAAGCACCAGGCGGAAATAAAAACTAAGCTTCTAATGAGGTAAGTATTTAATATGCGTTTTATTTCAGGTAAAACGCGTCTATTAAACACTTGACCGTCATTAGAAGCTTATAATATTGAGACCTGTTTGTTATCGCCTGGTGAAAACGCCAATGTGAGAAATAAATTAAACAATAAGTGCGAGAGAGTTAATCATATGATTATGGTTTAAACAAAAAGTTATAATAAGAGATTTAATTAAGTACTCATTATTTACAATTTAAGTCATGTAAGAAAATAATTGGCCAGTCATTGATGAAAAATCAAATAATTTAGCTTGTAAACCATGTAAACGAAAATTATTATTAGGAAATAAATATTGTTTACTATTTGATTTCAATCACTTTACAGGGTAAAAATAAAAAATGAAAAACTTCGTGACGCCTGAATCAATATTTCACAACAATAAACCTTGTGAAAAGTATTAACTAATCTCCAATTACCAATAGTTACTGTAACCCTCCATGGGTAAATCATATCAATCTAGTTTGTAGATGCTACAGCGGAGCGAAACACAACCAGGTGTGGCTGTAATATCCATCTAGCTACCACAATGCTTGAAACAGGTGTAGGTGATCGAACCACTCGAAGTTTTAAATAAATTAGTTTAGCCATTTTGTACAATATTCATTGATCCTTTTAACCAGTAGCAATTTCCAGCGTGTTTGTCTGTAGTTACTACAGTCAGTTTTTGACCCAAACTGTCGCCTTAATATTACTGCATTGTCCTGAACAAAATAATGTTTGGTGTCCACAGCAAGGTAACAAAGGAGCAATGCGACAATAATATTGCAGTGTTACGAACTGTTTGAAATCTAGTTGATCCTAGGTTTGAAATACATTACAAAGGTCAACAGACTAATATTACTAAAACCTGGAAAAAGGAGGTTTTGTTGTTTTTAAATGTTTAATTGAGATTGATTTAAAAACATGTTTAACTATTACCTCGTCACTAAGATTTCCATACAATTGTGCGCTGCATAAAGTAGAAACGACAATTTATGGTAGTGTATAGTATTGTAAGAAAGATTTAAAATATTAAGTGTAAATCTGCCAAAAACTGGAGTGACTGGACCCATTTGGTACGCGTTCCGCGTGTGGATGACGCCGCTGCTGCTGCTTACGCCCTTCCTGTACTACTAGACCAAGTCAAGTCAAGTCAAGTCAAAATATATTTATTCAATAAACTCATTCAATAAGTACTTTGAATCGTCCAAATCTTTTTTAACCTACCACCCATTCAGGACATAATTTTTTAACTGTGGCAAAGAATGGGCGCAAGAAACCACAGCGCACAAAAGCAACGACATTTACAAACAAAAAAAAAAAGAATATGTCGTTACCAGGTCCATACAAAATATAAATTTAAAAAATAATAAATAAAAAATAACAGCTGTTGGAGTGCTTGGAGCATTTCAGATCCAAGCATCTTCTGTGTAATCTGACACTTTATAATAAGCTTTTTTATAAAGCTTTTCTTTGATTTTGATTTTAAATTTATTAAGATCTAATTTCTGAATATCATTTGGTACTTTGTTGTAAAATCTTACACACAGACCCTTAAAAGAATTATTTATTTATGGAGCCTAGTATAAGGTACTGCTAATTTGTTCTTACTTCTAGTGTTTACATTGTGAATATCACTGTTTTTTAAAAACATTTCAGTATTTTTATGAACATAAATCAAATTTTCATAAATGTATTGTGATGCAACTGTCATTATATTTATGTTCTTAAATCTCTCTCTGAGAGAGTCGCCAGCCTTTAGGTTATAGATTGCTCGAATAGCCCTCTTCTGAAGCACAAAGATAGTTTGAAAGTCGGCAGCATTTCCCTACAGTAAAATGCCGTACGACATTACACTATGAAAGTAACTGAAATAAACTAATCTAGATGTATCAACGTCAGTTAACTGACGGATCTTCATTACTACATAAGCTGCAGAGCTAAGTCTATTCGACAATTTAGCTATATGTGGGCCCCACTGAAGCTTGGCATCTAACGTGATGCCTAGAAACACAGTGGTGTCCACAGGATTCAAATTCTTATCTTTAATTTGTACACTAGTTGTTACTTGCTTAACATTAGGCAGTACAAATCTTACACATTTGGTTTTTCCCTCGTTTAAAAGCAAGTTATTTACACTAAACCAGTGAACAATCTTTGAGATCGCATTATTCACATCGTCATAATTTGGGTGTCGTCGTTTCACTTTGAATAAAAGTGAAGTATCATCAGCAAACAATACTATCTCATGACTGTCTTTTACAAAATAAGGTAAGTCATTAATATAAACCAAAAACAAGAATGGATCTAGTATTGAACCCTGCGGAACTCCCATTGTAACCACTGATCCCGGAGATCTTTTACCGTTAATGTCGACCTTCTGAATCCTGTTACTCAAGTATGAGATTAGAAGGCTCAAAGAAGCATCCCTAATTCCATAGTGGTTAAGCTTCCTGACCAAAGTTTCATGTAAAACACAATCGAAAGCCTTGGATAAATCACAAAATACCCCTAGGGCATCCTGTGATTCCTCCCAGGTATCAAATATTTGGATTAAAAGCTCAACACCGGCGTCAGTTGTTGAGCGACCCCTAGTAAAACCATACTGTTTACAATGTAAAAGTTTATTTCTATGAAAATGAATTTGAATTTGGTCTAGCATCAACTTTTCAAAAATTTTACTTAATGTGGGTAGCACAGAAATAGGTCTAAAATTAGAGGGGTCAGAAGTGCTACCTGATTTAAACAATGGAATTATTTTACTATGTTTCATTAGGTCAGGAAAAACACCACAGTCAACGCATTCGTTAAATATGCAAGCTAAAACTGGAGCTATTGTCATAATTACTGATTTAGCGACATCCACGGAATTACCCCACAAATCAGCAGTTTTCTTTTTATTGAGAGTGTTAAATGTTTTTAATATATCTATAACACAAATTTTTGAAAACTGAAATTACTTTCACAATCTTTAACGTTCTCCTTCAAAACAGAGTCAGCTACAGTGGGGGAGGAAATCAAGGCTTTTCTAGTTGAAACTGGAATGTCAGTAAAAAACCTCTCAAATGCTGCAGCAACATCAGCATCAGCAGTCAAGGTTTTATTATCACAATTTAAATTGTACTCATTATTACGACTTTTGACCTTTCCTGTTTCACTATTTATAATATTCCATGTCATTTTTATTTTGTCATTACTATTCATAATCTTAGAACTCAGATAGTTTGCCTTGGCTAATCGACATACTCTTCTAAATAACTTAGAATAATTTTTAACATATCATTTGAAGTCGTTGCTGGTGTTATAGTTGCGTTCACCATAAAGTTCATAAAGGCGTTTCCTACTTTTGTGAATACCAATTGTAGCCCATTCATTAAAAGATACAGTACCACTAACCGAGATCTTTTTTGGAACAAAAGATTTATTAAATTCTGAACAATACATCTTAAAAAAATCATTATAAAAGACATCAGGGTTGTCGTTGTATTCTAAATAATTTAATTTTGTATCTATATTGCTTTTAAAGCGCTCCAGCCGACCTGCAGTTTTTGGCACAACAGTGATATTCTTATTCATCACTTGCTTACGCTGGTGTGGGAAACTGACCATTTGGCCACAATGATCAGAGTCCAGGTTATTAATAATTTGCTTAGCCAGTGGTTTTACATTTGTATATATGTTATCAATACAGGTGGCCGAATAGGCAGTTATTCTTGTCGGCTCCAAAAATAAATGATTCAAATTGTATGATAGAAATAAGTTTTTAATTTTAGTTGTCAATGTGGAGTTTTCTAGCAAATTTATATTAAAGTCACCGCAAACAATTATTGTTTTACCTACATTGTGGACTTTACGCAATGTCTCATCCATAACTTTTTCAAAAAAATCATATAATGCTGAAGGAGGTCTGTATATACTTATCACAACAAACTGCTCCAACTCCACACAAGCTATTTCTATTGTTCGTTCAACCGAGAGGCTCACTATGTTTTTGCGTTCCTTTAATTTTAACTTTTTACTAACAATAATTAAGGAGCCACCATGTATTGCATTTCCTCGACTGAACGAACTTCCTACCAAATGATTCTTAAAATTGAACATGAACTGATGGTCTCTAAGCCAGTGCTCGGTAATGCAAAGAATATCGATATTATTACAGTTCATGAACAATTCAATCTCTAAATCCCATCATTCCTTGGATGTTTTGGTGAACAATGTTCATAGATTCTACATTTTTAAAATTTAATGATTGACCGGGGCTTTTTATAAAGCTATTTTTACATTTATTTAATTTCATTTTATTTACACACATTTTGCAAGAGAGTTCCTCTTTTGTCTTATAATTTAATTCCAATAATTTGCTAGAGGTGTCCTCTATTGTCTTATAAGCTAATTTAAATTATTTGGAACATATTCCAAAGTCTAAATTGGCATGTCAGTATGTTGCAGCTCAATAGAAGCCGCTGAGCTAGCCATATTATTGGCTAAATACTTAAAATAAAATGATAGCGAATTTGCTATCTGTCGCTTAAAATAAGTCTTAAGATAATATTTATCTTTTGTCAATATAAAATTATTATCTAATAATTTATTTATGTCGATTATTTCTACTTTCTTTTCATAGAAAGCCATTGTATTCAATGTCAAATTAAGCTTAAATCTAAAACACGCACAAGTGCTCATATGTTTTTATAATAACCGGACGCTTGAGTAGGGAAATTTGCTTGTGGTTCCATAACGATATATCATTTAAGCACACCAAATTTCAACGTCATGTCTTGAACCTTGGGGGTTGGCAGGCCTGTGGTTATGTCTAGCAGGCGTCTACGTTTCGAATTCCATACTGTGAATGAGGCAGCAAGGGGTACTACAATCAGATAAATTCCTGTTGAGGTGTGCTAGCACCCGGGGGATGAGGGAAGGTGGTGCGAATTTCTAAGCCAGAGGGAAGCGTTCTACTTCAGGCTGAAAGCATTGTGAAACATCGCTTCGTAATCATTGAGATAAATCTGCATAGTTTACCCACTACTCAAGCGTTCTTGGATACAAACAGGTCAATTACTGGCCAGGCCCACTTCGCGAATATCGTTTGTGTGAATTCTGGCAGTAGGTGCCACTCTAGAGCTTGGCTATGTCGAGACAGTTCATCTGCATAGATGTTCAATTTCCCTGGAATGTAATGAATTTTGACCACAATTTGGTTGGTGGTTATTTGTTGGTTGGCAATTTGGAGGATTAAAATAAAATTGTCGCAGGAGTTTTTGAACTAATTTTTACTTTTTAATTTGGGCTGTCAGAAAATCGCCCATTATTAAAAATATCTTTTTAGTTTTAAAATACCAAAAGTTATTGGTGCACAAGATTTATCAGAATATTGGTGCTTAAGGCCTAGCTGGCTCTTTTAGTATACTTTTAAAATCAAAAATCAAATCTAGATCACTACACGGAATATTTAAATTGTTAACTGTTTTAGTCAGTATTGGTAACACCTGCGAGGTGCAACAATCGTTGTAAGATTTCCTCTAACGTCCGATAAAGCAGACACATTGTCGTTATCGTCATGAAAGGCGGGTACGATGACCATGCTTTTTTGAACGATGACGACTAACTCGAACTCAACCTTCGCCGATGCGATCGGGATTGTTAGAAGGACCAGCTATTAGCTGCTTAGCTACAATTTATTTTTCTCATTATCTAATGTAAGCACTAATTATCGGTTTCATAACTAAAACAAAAAGAAAAAGTGCCTGGAGGGTAGATACCACGTATTAAACACAAAAAACACTTTTAAAAATACTATCTTTACTCGAATGCTTTCTTATCTTAAAAGAAAAGGTGTATCTACATCTCTTGCGGGTAAAATAAAAAGTTTGATATACCAGATAAGTTTAAATTATAAATTCAGCGAACGGTAACACCGTTAAGTTAAGAAACTATTCTAAGTACTCACGTGTATTGTAGAAACTCACGAGAACTGTGTTGCAGTTTAAATAAAAATAATTCTATTTCTTTGTCACTTGATCACTATGTAGTGCACAAGTTACGCCGACGGGAAATTTCACGCCAATGATGAACAAATGGGCACGGGTGTGAAATCTCCTGGTTCCCCCACCGCGCCACCTGGTGACGCCACTGAGTGGGATGAGCGAGAGAGACAGCGATATACCGGAAGAAAGAGAAGGAAAATACGACGGGAAACGGATATGCCTATCTCAATATTATAAGCTTCTAATGACGGTCAAGTGTTTAATATATCATACTGGTTTGTACTAGTATGGTACCTAATTATATTTAATCGGTTATACTCGTAAATACTCAATTATAATAGTTGAATGAAATCTTATAGGGTACTTAAATTATTTCGCAAAATTTGTGTTCTAAACATCTACCTTGTGAATATAAATCTTAAGGATGCAACGTCGAAGTACAATTGATGGTTAAACAAACTTACCTGAAGTGAAGTTTGACCGTAATTGTACGAGACGTTGCATCCGAAGAGATTTATATAAAGATCCCTCCCTTCCCTAATGCTGGATTTACACGAAGCCAATACTTGAGACAATCCACTAAGCCAGTCCAATAAGCCAATGCCAATGCTAAGCAAAAATGCCTTGAGGACAATCCAATGTAGCAGACGGTCTATATTTACACGATGCCAACATTCATCATCATCATCATCATCAACCTATATCAGTCCACTGCTGGACGTAGGTCTCTCCCAAGACGCGCCACTGAGCCCGGTCTTCGGCTCTTCTCATCCAGTTTTTGCCAGCTACATTCCGTAGATCGTCGCTCCATCTCGCCGGAGGGCGTCCTACACTACGCTTGCCTAAACGCGGTCTCCACTCCAGTATCCGTTTGCTCCAACGGTTGTCGGTTCTTCGGCAAACATGGCCGGCCCACTGCCACTTCAGTTTGCTAATCCTTTGAGCTATGTCGAACACCTTAGTTTTCTGACGAATAACATCATTCCGGATTCGATCTCTCAAGGAAATTCCGAGCATAGCTCTCTCCATAGCGCGCTGAGCGACTTTCAGCTTGTGGACCAGCCCCACTGTCAGCGTCCACGTTTCAGCAGCATAGGTCATAACAGGTAGGACACACTGGTTGAAAACTTTCGTTTTCAGACATTGAGGGATGGAGGACGAGAAGACTTGACGAAGTTTCCCAAACGCAGCCCAGCCCAGCTGTATTCTCCGGTTTAGCTCTCTCTCGAAGTTGTGTCTACCTAACCTCAGCGTCTGCCCGAGGTAGACATACTCCTGCACAACTTCGAGAGGCATTCCGGCAACGGTGATTGGCTCTGGGGTAATACGATCATTAATCATGATCTTTGTTTTATCTAAGTTCATGCCCAGGCCAATCCGTCGTGAGGAATCAGCAAGACTGTTCAGCATCTGCTGTAAATCCTGCAACGATTCTGCCAATATGACGATATCGTCAGCAAATCGCAAGTGTGAGATATACTCGCCATTGATGTTAATGCCCATTCCATTCCAACTCAGCGTCTTAAACAGATCTTCCAGCGCGCTCGTAAACAATTTGGGAGATATGACATCTCCTTGTCTTACTCCGCGGCGCAGCTGGATAGGTTTAGACTGCTGGTTCTGGACTTGGACAGACATAGTGGCATCATCGTATAGGCATCTCAACACTTCGATGTATCGCCAATCAACCTGGCATCGCTGCAGAGATTGCAGAACAGCCCAGGTTTCAACAGAGTCAAAGGCTTTCTCATAGTCAAGTCCACAAACGCTAGGCACAATGGCTGATTATACTCTTCGGACTTCTGTATAATCTGTCGCATTGTGTGAATGTGGTCTATGGTGCCAAATCCTCTGCGAAACCCAGCCTGCTCCGGGGTTTGGAACTCATCAAGTCTTCGCGCAAGACGGTTCGAAATAACTCTGGAAAACAGTTTGTAGACATGGCTCAAGAGTGAAATCGGTCTGTAGTTTTTCAATAAAGCTTTATTGCCCTTCTTGAAAAACATGATAACCACACTCTTGCTCCATGCCTTTGGAGTTCTCCCATGGTCCAGGACGGATTGAAAAACACGTTGGACCTCCCTCAGGACTGGTGAACTACCTGCCTTTAGGAGTTCCGACGTGATTCCGTCTTCCCCTGGGGCTTTTCCATTTTTTAACTGTCTCAGAGCCACTTCGATTTCGTCTAGGCTGATCTCTGGGAGATCTTCAGTGTAGTGGCGGGTTAATGTGGCTCTAACATCCTCATTACTGGATCCCGGACACGAAACTTGCGAGGCGTACAATCGGCCATAAAAGTCTTCGATCTCAGCCAGAATCTCCGGCTTGGAAACGACGGTATCACCCCTAGATGTCGTGAGCTGCGTCAGATGGCTCCTACCAAGTTGCTGCACAAACACTTTGGACCCCCGATTTTGCTCAATTGCTCGTTCAATACGAAGCGTATTGGAGCGACGGAGGTCGTAGCGTATGCGCTTAGCAATGCACTTGTTAAGAGCCGTGTGTTCTGACAGCGTAGTAGGGGTGAGTGGTGTCTGGCGTCGCTTTTCCATTAGCCGGAGAGTCTCGTCCGAGTACTTAGACTTTTTGCCCGTACGCCTTACCGAGCAAAATTTCGTGCCCTCTTCCCTGAGGATGTTTACCACATTGTGTAGGTCCTGATCTACGTCATCGGTAGTTTCCAAGGCAGCGAATCGATTTTCGAGCTGAAGTTGGAACTTCTCTGAGTTCACAGCGGTTTGGAGTAAGTTTGGTCGGAGCTTAGACTTCATCAAGCGGACGCGTTCAAGCTTAAAATTGATATTCAGAGTGCCTCGTACCATTCGGTGATCGCTGCCGGTATTAAACCTATTGATCACTGAAACATCTCTGAATATATGCTTCTTATCCGCTATAATGAAGTCTATCTCGTTTTTCGTCACAGCGTCGGGGCTTACTACTACCAAATCCGTGTGGCCCTACCGATGATTCGCTGCAAGTCTGTAATCCTACTTTGGCGTTGAAGTCCCCCATGACAATGTTAAAGTGTGCCTTAGTGGTGGTGTGTAAGGCTTTAGCAATGTCATCCAGGACAAACTCCACTTCATCATCCGAGTGTGACGAGGTCGGTGCATACACTTGAACCACCTTGAGGGAATACCTCTCGGTGAGTTTAAGTACCAGGTATGCTACCCTGTTCGACACACTGGATACTTCAGTGACGTTGTCGGCGAGGGACTTGTGGATCAGGAACCCAATGCCACCTTGGGAGATATGGTCGCCCTCGCGGTAGTACATGACATGTCCGGATTCTAGGGTTATGGTGTCCTCTCCCTCTCTTCGGACTTCACATAACCCCAGAATGCCAACATTGGACTGGCTTATTGGATTGTCTCAAGTATTGGCTCCGTGTAAATCCAGCATTACATGCTGGCCCCATATAAATTAATTTTGCAAAAAAGCTCTAAAAGTGAATGACGATGACAGCGCGGGTGACAAACTCGTGCACTCGGTTGGTATTCACAAGATGGCGCCTGTGTCTATACTATGGGTAACGCCCAAGTAACACATCAAAGCAGTATAACAGCCGCATTACAGCATTTCTGTATCGTTATGGCATTTTGAGTTTGGTTGTATAGTAACATTACACACGTGTATACGGCTACTGTAATGCTTATTTGGGCACAAATTATACGGCTTTAGACCCTATATAGGTCTGCAAATAGTTGTTTAATTGCATTACAGAGGCATTATATTAGCATTATTGTGGTCAAGGAAGGTAGCAATGGCATTAAAGAAGCATTATTATGGTCAATGAAGTTGCTAATCGCATGACAGAAGCACTAAGCTAGCAATATTTTTGATAATGAAGATGTTCAGTGCATTACAAAAGCATTAGACGAGCTATTTAAGTGTTCACAGTTCGAACATAATAAACCCTACATCATTGCAAAAACATCTCTAACACCACGGTACAAATGTTTATAATACATTGATGTAATTATATTTCATCGCTTCATTCTTCAGATATAACTAACCAGGTAGTCCCTTATAGGTACTAGGCAACTTCGCACACAATTTAAAAGTATTTAATTTGAAACGTCAAAATCCTACGCCATCACCTTGCCCGCCATCTTTGATAGCTTGCTCATTCCTTATTTGTGCGTGGCAACGAGCACACGTTACCGCAAAAAAAAAAAAAAAATGCCGAAACGCAGCGCCGAAGAAAAAATGAAGCGTTATAATAGGAAAATCAGGAAATTACAAGAAGAAGCAGAACGTAAAAAGAAGAAAAAAGGTCTTCGAATGATATTATCCGACGACGAGAGTGATACAGGGAGACCGTAAGTACTTTCTGGTTATTTTTTGGTGAAAAAAGGTGTTCGTCTTAAATCAATGATTAAACCGACCGGTATGGATTGACTGCGAGTCAATAAATACAACGAAAAATACATCGGGGTTGACCGCGAGTCTCCAACGATGATTTCTAGGAAAAATCAACTTGATTTATCCAACGTCGGTTAGTAGGAATTAACTGCGAGTTAATGACTACACTAGAGTATTAATTATTCGATGCCTTACATCGGGGCTAACCGTGAGTTGCCAACAATGAACAGAATAATTTAAATAGATTTTTTTTTCCTTCTCATTCTACCTTCAAAAAAAAAAAGTCTAATTTTAAATCTTTTGTTTTAGATGCACAAGAACATGATCAATTTAATGAGACTTTATTACCACAAGGCGAAAACACGCCGACATTGGTCGAAAACGTCCTGTTAATCGAGGAAAAATTACCTGAAAATACAGCAGATCAAGTACCCCCATCTGACCCAGATTTAGACCCAGAGCTATTATTAGCTTTAGGAGAGGCCGTCTCGGACACCCCAGAATTTGGAGAAAAAATTTTAGATGGGCAAGCCAAGTTATGGCTCCCTATATTAAAAAAAAGGCATCCCAAAGGATCTTAAAGAAAACCTGCTGAAAGAATACATTGTCCCTGACAATTGCAGACTTTTACAGGCACCAAAGTTAAATGCTGAAATAGCAGCTGCTCTTCCAGACATGGTTAGAAATAGGGACAAGAACACCGTCACAGTCCAACAACAACAACTTGGTGCCGGGATAACCGCTGTCAATAGGGCAATGGATTTACTACTCCTAAACGGCGACAGGTTACAAGCCATTAAACATCTCAGTAACGGCTGTCGATTACTTTCAGATCTGCACTTCACTTTTACTCAAAGCAGAACAAGGCTCATCACACCAAGCCTAGATAAAACCTGTCTCAATGTTATACACGATACAGAAAGAGACAGCACTCTGTTTGGGGAAAAATTGTCGGAAAATATCAAAGCTGCAAAAGCAATAGAAAAACAAGGGCTTCAAATAAAGAAGACTTTACCTCAGAAAGCTCCGACTACCCACATACAACAAACAGCTACTCGTTCCGGCTACCAGGGAAACTGGCAGCCGCTCGCTACCCGTCGAACAGGGGGGGGCGGGGAGGGAACCGTCGCCTGGCATCAGCAGCAGTGGCCCCGCCGCCGCCGCGCCGCAATTACCAACCACCGAGCACGAGAAACGTTTAACAGAACAAGCCCCGTGCTCCAACACATCAGTAATACAGGTACATGCTGGTCGCATTAAATGTTTTTATAATTGCTGGCTTAATATCACAAAAAACACGACTGTTCTTAATTGGATTAAAGATGGATTTTCTATTCCATTCTACAAACATGTAAAACAAACCATTTTACCTAAAAATACATTTTCAATTACTGAAAAACAGGAAATGAATATAGCCATTCAAAAATTTTTCGAATTAGGAGCAATTTCCCCCTGTACACCGACAAAAGACCAGTTTTTATCTAAGATATTTCTTACACCAAAGACAAACGGTAGTAAACGTTTTATATTAAACTTAAAACCTTTAAACAAGTTCATCCCAAAATTACATTTTAAAATGGAGGACTACCGTACCGGCCGCAAAATTAATACCTCAAAATGGTTATTTAGCAACAATTGATTTAAAAGAAGCTTACCTTCTCTTGCCTATAAAATCCGAGCACAGAAAATACCTACGATTCGAGTTCGAAAAAATACCAGGCCAAATAACCACTTATGAATTCACTGCGATGCCGTACGGCTTATCAGTAGCACCACGTGCCTTCACAAAGGTCATGAAAGAAGTCATATCCTTTTTTTGACATCGCGGCTTTAAGTCCGTTCTTTATTTAGACGATTGCTTATGTATCGGGGATACATATGTAGATTGCCTTAATAATGTTAATGAAACATTGAAATTATTGCAATGCCTTGGCTTTGTTATAAATCTAGAAAAAAGCTCGTTACAACCAAAATTAAGCTGCATATTTTTAGGTTTTGAATTTAACACTGTTAATTTAACAATGTCCTTACCCTCTGACAAGCGCAACAGTATAGCACAGTTGGTTAATAAGTATTCTACTTTACAAAAATGTACCATTCGTGAGTTAGCTCAAATAATCGGTGTATTGGTGTCCGTGTGTCCAGCCGCAAAATACGGCTGGGTATACACAAAAATATTAGAGAGATTAAAATTCCTTTCATTACTGAAACACAATAAATACGATGCCAAGATAGAACTTTCTAAAGAAATTTTGCAAGATCTTAATTGGTGGAAAAACAAAATTTTTTTCACTTACAATCATATGAGACATTCGAGTTTCGAATTTGAAATCTGCACAGACGCCTCCAGAACCGGTTGGGGAGCGGTGTGTAAAAACCACCGAACTCACGGGATGTGGAGTGCGACAGAACGTGATAAACATATAAACTATCTGGAATTGTTTTCAGTATTTCTAGGATTAAAAAGCTTTGTTCATAATAAAAACAACTGTACCGTACTGCTGCGTGTTGACAATACCACAGCTATTAGCTACGTTAATAGAATGGGTGGTATTCAATTCCCCCATTTGAACGAATTATCTCGATTAATTTGGCAATGGTGCGAAAAGCGAAATATCTGGATTTTTGCGTCATACATTAACACAAAGGATAACTATGCTGATTTAGATTCAAGAATCATTAACCCTGATACAGAATGGGAGTTATCAGAAAGAGCCTTTAAAATTATTAAACATCAGTTCGGAGAACCACAAATCGATTTATTCGCTTCTCGCACCAATGCCAAATGCGAAAAATTCACGTCGTGGAAACAAGATCCCGACGCGACTGCTGTAGACGCATTCACTATAAATTGGCAAAGTTTTTACTTCTACGCATTCCCACCGTTTTCATTAATTTTAAAATGTCTGAGAAAAATAATAGACGACGAAGCCTCCGGTATCTTTGTGTTCCCATATTGGCCTGCACAGCCATGGTACCCTCTTTTAACAAAACTTATATGTTCAGACATACTTTATTTTGACGGTGATCAATACCCACTTCGATCTCTTTTCAGAGACCACCATCCCCTCGGCTCGAAGCTTACCCTGGCAGCCGCGAAGCTCTGCGGCAGGCCTTCATTCACCGAGGAACTCCCACCGAAGCCCTAAACCTAATGCTGGCGTCGTTGTCTGACAATACCATGAGACAATATAACGTAACCCTTAAACTTTGGTGGCAGTACTGCTTAGAGAAAAATATTAACTGGCTTGAACCCACAAAACCTTTGTTACTAACTTTTCTAAGTAACCAATTTATAGGCGGGTGTTCCTATAGTAGCTTGAACAGTCATCGTTCAGCGTTATCATTACTATTAGGTAATAATACCGGTTCAGACGAGAGCGTAAAGCGGCTTCTAAAAGGAGCCTACTAGACCGATAGCGCTAGGTTTTGAGGTTTCAAAAATATTAAAGTTGTTTGTGTTTCACATATAGTTTCCGGACCTTTTGCCCAACCTAATATATTATTTTGTGTCATCCTAGGTACTTGCATAGGTAGAAATTTAGGTATTTGTCGCTTCGATCCGTATTGGACGAAAAGAAAATTAGAGATGAAAATTTTACTGTCATGATAATAACAAAGTAGTAACTGATGTACATAGGCAATTTGTGTCATTTCTGTCCACGAGAATCCTGATATTTAACCAGTACTTATAAAATCGCCCAACTAGCTCTGAAAGAATATTACAATAGGTTAAATAGGTGCTACGCGTTTTAGAGTACTGATATCTGTTGTTTAAAATATTTTGTGTCGAATTCATCCACGACAATTGTAGATTTTTCATTTTTTTGTTACAAAACCCTGTAAAAGCCACAAAAGAAAGTGCAAGTTATTAGAGTTTAAGTGTTTTTATTATTATGGTGTAACAAAACACTGTTCATAATTTGTGTCGTTTTTATCCACGAATTCTTATTATTTTAATAAAAACAGACTTCAAAGCAGGGACTAAAATATCGATAAAAAATATATCGATATTAAAATTTATCGGTTAAAAATATCGATTTTTCTATTATCGATAATTATATCGAAAAAAAATTCGATAATTAATTATCTATAAGGCTTTGTCGCGTCATGCATTGTTGCCAAATTTACGTTTTGATATTGTCTGGTGGCTAGGCTCGCGCGCCGCGCCGTTGCTGTTATGTATCGTTTATTTTGCGCAATACCGTTTCGTAAAGGAAAGATTTGATTGTTTGTTTTTAATGAATAGGCTCCGAAACTACAAGACCGATTTAAAAAATTCTTTCACCGTTGGGAAGCTGCACATCTCCGGGTGACATAGGCTATATTATATTTTCAAAAAATTAGGAATCCTTACTAAAACTCTAATAAATTTCTTACATTGCGTGCGCTACGAAAACTATTGATGATAGAACAAATGCGATGTAGGCGTCGTCACTGGGGTACGGGAGGGGAGTCATTTTGAAAATTCGTCACGGGGTACGGCGTCCACGCGAACGAAGTCGTCGGCAGTCTGCTACTAATTAAGTATATTAATGTTGTTTTATAATAATTGATTGACATAAGTTAGAAAATTAATCCTTATAACCGAATAAAAGCTTTACCGGATAGTAAACCATTTTCCACTGAAGCTGGTGCAAATTTTTATACAGAGGAAAATTGCTGTACCGTGTACTATCTGTGGGTTCCAGACAACGAAGAGTCACAGTCATTGATATCACCACCTAAGAAGCGTCAAAGCAATAAAATTTTAGTTTTAGAAGCCAACTCTGTAATTTAGTCTGATGATGATCTTGACATACCGGATAGTCAGCCATTGTTCACTGAAACTGAAAAGTGCCATCGCCTCTAAAGATTGGCCCCCTGCAAGTCCTGATTAATCCTTTGGATTATTGCTTATAAGCCTGCCTCAACCTCATCGAAATATCGAGTCCGGTTGTTTTCCGGTTGCCACTGTCTGCGTGTCCCTGCAACAACTTCTTGGCTCTCACGATTCTCTGTGGTACCCCACTCCATGTTTACACAGCTATGTGTTAAATTGAAATGAATAGAATAAAACCTACTTAATATAATGATATCTAATAACAGTACTACCGTCATATTATTTATTTTAAAATACCCTCATTTAAGGTGGGACAGAACTTATGGCAAGACTAGGTATGTATGTACGTTTTAGTTTTCTTCATTTTTCAAACTCGCGCTCATTACGGTCATCAGAAAACCTAACTCTTAAAACCCCTCCGCACCACACCACCTCTTACTTGTTCGTCTCTGGAACTTGCTCCCAATTGCGACCATGCGTGCGCAATCTGTTTACACATTTTAAGGAGCTCGTGAAAAATTTCTACCTTAACTACACTTAACCATATCCTGCTGGAAAGCTGCTGTTATTTACTACTTTCTACAAATGTTAAATCAATTTTTTTTGTCTGTTGAATTAATGAAAAATTTCATTTCAATGAAGTGAAATGTATTTAAATAATATTAAATATTTTAATACCATGAGAAATATTTTAGTTGAGTGAAATTTTCTTCTTAATTCCGAAGTTGTTCCGAAGTTCAGAATCATTTATCAAATAGAGCCATTGATAAATGACGCCAAATTTAAAAGTGAATATTCGCATTCGCAAAAATGCTTAAGGGGGGGGGGGGGGGGGGAAGGGGGTCCTGCGCGAAATTGTGAAAATTTACGTATTTTTAAGTCACTTGTACTATGTCGTGGCCTTGTTGAAATTTCAAACAAATTTTTTAAACATTATCAAACAATAGATACATAAATCTGATGACTACTAAAAACATATTTTTTGACAACTTTCTTAATTTTACGCATGAAACAATAATAATTATTGATTTTATATTGATTGTATATGTATTGTTATTCCGCAGGGCAGCCCCTTCTTTAAAAAGTAAATTTTAATTTTTAACACAAGCGCGTGATGGTTTTGCACATTTCGCAGAATAAAAACATTGCTCTAACTAATTTACTAGGTCTGAAACTTCAAAGCAGAATTGTTCTTATTATAAATTCCAATAACATTGATTTAGCTTTGAAGTTCATTAAGATACATAAGTCAGTTTTTGCGATCGCGCGGCATCCCCTTAAAAATCGATATTCGTTACATCATTAATACCTACATACCTAAGTACTTAAGTTTTCGTGTAGTAGGTAATGTAGGTAGGTACTTTCTATTGATTTTCTATAAACTAATTAAACGAAACATGATATCAGGTGACGGAAACTTGCCCATAATGAAGTGTAAAACACAGTTCTTTTATTTTTGTAGGCGAGTTTTCAACAGTTTAAAACGTTTTATTTGGGTTTTAAAACGGCAACATTTTATTTTAAACGTTTTAAATCCGTTGTTTTACATTTATCTATAAACTGCACATACTACATACCTAACTAGGTAATTCTCCCCAATTCATAATTTAACTAACAATAACAAACAACAACATAATATGAATGTGAATAGGTAAGTAAGTATGTAGGTAGAAGTAGGTATTTACTTTTAAATTCTTGAAATGAATCACTTTGTTACGGATTAACTCGCGTTTAATTTACTATTTACATAGTTTTTTATACTATCCTGACGTTTCGAACTCTTTACAGGGTCCGTGGTCACAGGGAGACCGTCAAAGAAAAAAGAGAAACGTCAGGAAAATACAAAAAAACTATGTACCTACGTACCTAACTAGTAATTATAGTAAATTAAACGCCCGTTAATCCGTAAAAAAATGTTTCATTTCAATGTGTAGTGCTCGTTTTAAAATCTTATTGCACATCGTACATCTTGATGTACCATCATCGTGCAGGTTATATTATCTTCTGTATACACTGTTAGTTTTTTTTCTTCCCATTTTGCACCACAAATAAATAGGAAAAATTACTAAAATATGCAAGGAACGTACAACTGCCGCTTGCCGAAATGCAAAACAAAATTATAAGTAAAAAACCTTTTTAACAAACAAGCTTTTATTTAAATGCGCTAAAAAGAAAAAATAAGCTTTCAATTAGGTGCCTTACAAATAAACAAAGAATAAGCTACGAATAGTTATTCCGTGTTTTGTTCCTGTCATGCAAACGTAATTTTAAATTAGAGTAAAAAAGACAAAACACGGAATTACTATTCCGACCTTATTCTCTGTTTATTTGTAAGGCATTAAAACTTTTACTATCAACTTATAACGTCATTACACAATTTATATGATATAAAAGGTTAGTAGGTAAGTACTCGTATTTTTTTAGGTTTTAATAGTTAAAATCAATCACATCAGGGTATTTAATTTACTTGTTTGTTTACACATATACTCAAAGACTATTCAATTAAAATTCACGAAATGAATTATTTCATTAAAAATGAAAAAAAACACGAATTCCTTTTTTGTAATTTTTGTTATGTTTAAAACACTTGATCTGACCAGCCCTTGAAGTTGCTAGAAACTGCAAGACGGTTTCTAGCAGTCACCTTATATAGTAAATCTCGCGACAACCTTTTATATCATATAAATTGTCTAATGACGTTATAGTTGATAGTAAAAGTTATAAAGTAAAAGTTTTTTTTTCTTTTTAGCGCATGTAAATAAAAGCTTGTTTTTTGAAAAGGTTTTTACTTTTAATTAATTTTTTACTTTTTAGTTATTCCTGTACACCTGTTTCATCTGTTCATCTCACTATACACAAATATTTATATAACTGTACAAAATTTATTCACGTTTACCAAACCACTCTCCACCCATAAAGACGAATCAAACTCGACGCTGTTGTGTCGCTTAATTACTGAGTTCCTATGGCCACCTTTCAGCTCCATCATCAGACCCTGGTAACCATCTAGCACCAAAGTACTCGTCAAGACCAATCAAACGAGCCCATATACTCGATAAGGTTATGTCATTTCTTTACTGAGTTCCACCTTCCAGCTCTATCATCAGATCAGACCCTGGTAATCATCTATAAACAAAGTACTCGTCAAGACGAATGAAACGAGCCGAAACTCGATGGGGTTGCGTCGTTTCATTACAGAGTTCATATGACCACCTTCCAGCTCCATCATCAAACCCTGGTTACCATTGAAAGACAAACTACTCATCAAGACGATTCAAACGAGCCCAAACTCGATGAGGTTGTGTTGTTTTATTGCGAAGTTTCTATGGCCACCTTTCAGCTCCATCATTAGATCAGCACCACGTCATCATAATATTGCATTGTCACGCGATTTACACATACATGTATGCAAAATTTCAGCTCAATCGGTACCCGAACCGGGAAGTGGATCAAAATTAAGTTGCAAGATTTCGTTTGAACAAACAAACATTGCAAGATAAATACCTACAAGCTAAAAAGCTTGTACAAAAACAAACACTTGTCGGTGTCGCGTCGCTCCGCCGGCAATCCCAAACATCTACGCCTGCTAAAGCTGGCAACGTCGCACTCGTCAGTTTACAATATCGATATTAAAATATCGTTAAAATTATCGATATTTTTAACGCTTTTTCGTATCGATATCAAACTATCGAAATTTTATTGAAATATCGATATTTATAAAATATCGATTAAAGTCCCTGCCAGGGGTTTTAATAGTTAAAATCAATCTGATGTGATTGATTTTAACTATTAAAACCTAAAAAAATACGAGTACTTACTTACTTACTTAAATCTCGCGACAACCTTTTATATCATATAAATTGTGTAATGACGTTATAAGTTGATAGTAAAAGTTTTAATTTCCATTTTGCACCACAAATAAATAGGAAAAATTATTAAAATATGCAAAGAACGTACAACTGCCGCTTGCCAAAATGCAATACAAAATTATAAGCAAAAAACCTTTTTAACAAACAAGCTTTTATTTAAATGCGCTAAAAAGAAAAAATAAACTTTCACTTAGGTGCCTTACAAATAAACAAAGAATAAGCTACAAATAGTTATTCCGTGTTTTATTCCTGTCATGCAAACGTAATTTTAAATAAGAGTAAAAAAGACAAAACACGGAATTACTATTCCGACCATCCGGACCTTATTCTCTGTTTATTTGTAGGGCACCTAAGTGAAAGTTTATTTTTTCTTTTTAGCGCATTTAAATAAAAGCTTGTTTGTTAAAAAGGTTTTTTACTTATAATTTTATTTTGCATTTTGGCAAGCGGCAGTTGTACGTTCTTTGCATATTTTAGTAATTTTTCCTATTTATTTGTGGTGCTAAATGGGAAGAAGAAAAACTAACAGTGTATAGAGAAGATATAACCTGCACGATGATGGTACATCAAGAAAGATGTACGATGTGCAATAAGATTTTAAAACGAGCACTACACATTGAAATGAAACACTTTTTTACGGATTAACTCGCGTTTAATTTACTATTTACATAGTTTTTTATATTATCCTGACGTTTCTCTTCTTTCTTTGACGGACTCCCTGTGACCACGGACCCTGTAAAGGGTTCGAAACGTCAGGATAGTATAAAAAATTATGTAAATAGTAAATTAAACGCGAGTTAATCCGTAACAAAGTGATTCATTTCAAGAATTTAAAAGTAAATACCTACTTCTACCTACATACTTACTTACCTATTCACATTCATATTATGTTGTTGTTTGTTATTGTTATTTAAATTATGAATTGGGGAGAATTACTTAGTTAGGTATGTAGTATGTGGAGTGTATAGATAAATGTAAAACAACGGATTTAAAACGTTTAAAATAAAATGTTGCCGTTTTAAGACCCAAATAAAACGCTTTAAACTGTTGAAAACTCGCCTACAAAAATAAAAGAACTGTGTTTTACACTTCATTATGGGCAAGTTTCCGTCACCTGAATCCTGATGTCATGTTTCGTTTAATTAGTTTATAGAAAATCAATAGAAAGTACCTACCTACATTACCTACTACACGAAAACTTAAGTACTTAGGTATGTAGATATTAATGATGTAACGAATATCGATTTTAAGGGGGTGCCGCGCGATCGAAAAAACTGACATAAGTCTCTTAATGAACTTCAAAGCAAAATCAATCTTATTGGAATTTATAATAAGAACAATTCTGCTTTGAAGTTTCAGACCTAGTAAATTAGTTAGAGCAATGTTTTTATTCTGCGAAATGTGCAAAACCATCACGCGCTTGTGTTAAAAATTAAAATTTACTTTTTAAAGAAGGGGCTGCCCTGCGGAATATCAATACAAATACAATCAATATAAAATCAATAATTATTATTGTTTCATGCGTAAAATTAAGAAAGTTGTAAAAAAAAAAGGTTTTTAGTAGTCATCCGATTTATGTATTGTTTAATTATTGATAATGTTTAAAGAATTTGTTTCAAATTTTCTACAAGGCCACGACCTTGTGCAATGATCAGGCTAACTTACATAAGTTCTTTTAACGTATTTAACTAATTTAGCGCATAGTACAAGTGACTTAAAAATACGTAAAATTTCACAACTTCGCGCAGGACCCCTTAAGCATTTTTGCGAATGCGAATATTCACTTTTAAATTTGGCATCATTTATCAATGGCTCTATTTTTACTTAAATTGATACAACTTCGGAATTAAGAAGAAAATTTCACTCAACTAAAATATTTCTCATGGTATTAAAATATTTAAAATTTTGCTAGTTAAGTGTTTTTTGTTTGTTTGCGGTTGCTAATTTTATAATTGTTTTGTTCCACTTTTAACCACTTTTCTTTATTTTGATTGTTAATTTAGATTTTTAAGTGCTGTATGTGTAACTTTGTTTTGTGTGTTTCTTGCTTGTCATGTTGTGCGTACACCTTTTTGGGTCACAATCTGGGACCTTTATTAATGGGATTTTTATTTAATAATAACAATGATTGTAACCTGTCGTGTATGCCTATGTCAAATAAATAAATTAATTAAAATTCAAATACATTTCACTTCATTGAAATGAAATTTTTCATTAATTCAACAGACAAAAAAAATTGATTTCACATTTGTAGAAAGCAGCTTTGCAGCAGCATATGGTTAAGTGGATAGGTAGAAATTTTTCACGAGCTCCTTAAAATGTGTAAACAGATTGCGCACGCCTGATCGCAATTGGGAGCGAGTTCCAGAGACGAACAGCTTGGACGATAAAGGAGCTATCGTAAGAGGTGGTGTGGTACGGAGAGGTTTTAAGGGTTAGGTTTTCTGATGACCGTAATGAGCGCGAGTTTGAAAAATGAAGAAAACTAAAACGTACATACATACCTAGTCTTGCCATAAGTTCTGTCCCACCTTAAATCAGGGTATTTTAAAATAAATAATATGACGGTAGTACTGATAATAGATATCATTATATTAAGTAGGTTTTATTCTATTCATTTCGATTTAACACACATAGCTGGTAAACATGGAGTGGGGTACCACAGAGAATCGTGAGAGCCAAGAAGTTGTTGCAGGGACACGCAGACAGTGGCAACCGGAAAACAACCGGACTCGATATTTCGATGAGGTTGAGGCAGGCTTATAAGCAATAATCCAAAGGATTAAGATCAGGACTTGCAGGGGGCCAATCTTTAGAGGCGATGAAATTCGTTAAATTCACGTCTAACCAGCACTGGGTTGGTTTCGCTTTGTGCGCTGGTGCTGAGTCTTGTTGAAATATCCATTGTTTACTAGCGAACACAGTGTTACTTAGTGGCTTAACCACCTTCTCTAAAATATCGCTTTGGTAGTTAGTTGCTCGTGTTTTCAACCCTTGTTCACAAAAATGGAGCTTTGTCACGCCTTCGTAGGACACGCCCCACCAAACCATCACAAATGATATTCGCGAATGCGAATATTCCTTACATCACTAGTAGGTAGGTATACCTTTATTATACTTTAGTTGCTGCGTCTACACATTCGCGCGAAGCGAACGGGGAGGTGATCAGGCGAATAGCGACATTCCGTGTGTAGACATAAGTGTCATATGATGATACATCTGACCTTGAGCTACCATTTGATGTATCCGAAACAAGGCACTTTTCAGTTTTAGTGAACAATGGCTGACTATCCGGTATGTCAAGATCATCATCAGAATAAATTACAGAGTTGGCTTCTAAAACTAAAATTTTATTGCTTTGACGCTTCTTAGGTGGTGATATCAATGACTGTGACTCTTCGTTGTCTGGAATCCACAGATAGTACACGGTACAGCAATTTTCCTCTATATCAAAATTTGCACCAGCTTCAGTGGAAAATGGTTTACTATCCGGTAAAGCTTTTATTAGGTTATAAGGATTCATTATCTAACTTATGTCAATCACTTATTATAAAACAACATTAATATACTTAATTAGTAGCAGACCGCCGACGACTTCGTTCGCGTGGACCCCGTACCCCGTGACGAATTTTCAAAACGACCCCTCCCGTACCCCAGTGACGACGCCTACATCGCATTTGTTCTATCATTAATAGTTTTCGTAGCGCACGCAATGTAAGAAATTTATAAGAGTTTTAGTCAGGATCATAGACAAATAAGTATCGTCCTTGGTAAGGATTCCTAATTTTTTGAAAATATAATATAGCTTATGTTACCCGGAGATGTGTTGTTTCCCAACGGTGAAAGAATTTTTTAAATCGGTTTTGTAGTTTCGGAGCCTATTAAATAAAAACAAACAATCTTTCCTTTACGAAACGGTATTGCGCAAAAAGAACGATACGATAAAAAATAAATAAACGATAAATAACAGCAACGGCGCGGCGCGCGAGCCTAGCCACCAGACAATATGAAAACGTAAATTTGGCAACAATGCATGACGCGACAAAGCCTTATATCGATAATTAATTATCGTTATTTTTTCGATATAATAATCGATAATAGAAAAATCAATATTTTTAACCGATAAATTTTAATATCGATATATTTTTTTATCGATATTTTAGTCCCTGGTCCCTGCTTCAAAGCACGTGTAGGGCGAGCGCGGGGAAGAGCGCAGGCGCGGGCGGCGGCGCCGGCGCGCGGCGGGCAAAATTCGAAGCGAATCGAAGCGTCATGCTCGCGTCAGGGCCCTGAGCCTAATTTATATACAAAATGTATGCTGTATGCAACGTCTCAAATCAGTTCTCCGCCCAGGCCACGCATACGGCACGCCCGCCCCGTGCACGGCCCGGTCTAATATAATTCATCCCTCAATCTAAAAAATATTGACCCTTATGCTACGGCCACACTATCGCGCTAGTGCGAAGATTCGCGTTGTCGCGACACGTCTGGCCAAACACTTCGTCATAATAACGCGATGCATCATCGCGTTATGCTACGGCCACACTATCGCGGTAAAATTCTTGTTCCATTGTCGCGGTAAAAACTTCATGTTCCGTTGTCGCGATAAAGCTTGGCCACCTCATAAAAACTTCGGGACGACGTCGCGATAATTGTGAACCTTGTCGCGATAGTGCATTTCAACTAGTGGTGGGTAATATATTCGAAACTATATATCGATATTTGATATCGGATTCCTAAACTATAGCTAACATATATTTTAATATCGGTGATATCGGTATCGATCATTTCTACGGACTATTAAAAATTCATGCAATATCGTGTTTTTTCCACTATACAGGGCGTCCCACGGACATGCCACATGGAGGGAAAGTACCTTGAATATTGTAGATGGAACATTTTACTGAAAGAAGACATTATTTGAATTTAAAAAAACAATTTAAACTGCGTTCATAGATATTTAAATAATTACATGGTTGAACCGGGAATCGAACCCGTTATATGAGAAAAATAATAAAGCTACAGGAGCTTTATCATACCGATCGAAAGGCTTCATCATAAGGATTATTTTTTGCTAAATAACATAGTGTCACAACTAAAATGCAAAGGCGGGAGGTTCGCGCAACGAATAAAAGATGATTCCAGATTATAATGAATCTTTATTAATGCAAGTTATTGCTTATATACTGGGTGGAGACGCATGTGTGCAACTATATGGCGTACACACAATACACCTCCCCCGTAAATAATAAAAAACAAAACATATCTATACTTTTGTTTTTTGTAAAATTCGAATAAATGTTACCTATTATACCTATTACTGTATAAAAAATTTGCAAACCGCAAAACAGAAACTACCAAAAAAATACAAGTCGTTAAAACAACAAAGATAAAATACGAGTAAGGGATAACGAGAATAAAAAATATAAAAATGAAAAACATGAATTTTAACATTTGATGTGAAATTTTGTTCAGAAAAATGAAAAGCTGGCATTGCCGTAAGGACATACAACTGACATTGAAATAAATACATACATAAATTGATTAATTTTTTTATTAAACATGTTAAAATTTATGGTCTTCCTTTTATTTGTGACACTATGTTATTTAGCAAAAAATAATCCTTATGATGCCTTTCCAACGTTGTGATAAAGCTACAGAATGATTATTTTTCTCATAAAACGGGTTCGATTCCCGATTCAACCATGTAATTATTTAAATATCTATGAATGCAGTTTAAATTGTTTTTTAAATTTAAATAATGTCTTCTTTCAGTAAAATGTCTACAATATTCAAGGTACTTTCCCTGCATGTGGCATGTCCGTGGGACGCCCTGTATAGTTTCAAAACGCATCGAATCGATATCGGATTTTGATGCAATATAGGTAAGTACTTATAAGTTTCTTTTCAATAAATTTAGATGACTCAGTCAGTTTACCTTGTTTTAAGTGAGTGAGTGCCAATTAATTAAGCGATAAGGATTTAGTTAAGTAAGTTGAATTTTTCAAAAAAAAATTATGTACCTCTAATAATTTTATTCATTAAACTTTTACAAGCACATTAGTTTGTTAAAAACTACCGATCAATGATAATTCAATAAACATCAGCGATACGGTACAATATTCTTGAATCGGATCACGTGCAATATAGATTAGTGATCTCAACGCACACCGCATTTCTGACGTGATACTTAGTGTTTTCCAAAATATATAGTTTTAGCTATGCGATTCTCTAAGCGACACATAGACGCTGCGCGCATGACTGCGATATGAAAGAGACAGAGTCATAAAAAGTTTAATTCAGTACTTATACATGTCCCAACTCGGGACACCGACCACCGTCTCCAGAGAAAGACAGCCTGATCTGGTACACCGACGGATCCAAAATGGAGTCGGGCACTGGAGCAGGTATCTTTAGCAATGACTTTAAGCACAGTAAGAGTATGGGAAAGTTTGCTTCTGTTTTTCAGGCAGAAACTTTCGCAATCCTCTGTGCGTTAAAAATAATCTAGAACTTGCTCCCAAGAAGCGTAACATATTCATCCTGAGCGACAGCCAAGCCGCGCCCAAATAACTTATATCGCCTCGAATCTACTCCAGCCTTGTGCTTGAAACCACAAAAGCCTTAAACAAGCTTGGTAGGCACAACAGGGTGAGGTTGATCTGGATACGTTGATTTTAACGTACCACATGGGAATCCAAGGCAATGAAAGGGCCGATGCACTTGCTAGGGAGGGCTCAGGGACCACATATATTGGTCCTGAGTCGTTTGTGGCACTAGCATCGAGTACCATCAACAAAGCCTTTAAGGACCACATCCAAAACAGGCATAGAACCGAATGGAAAGAGCTACCCGGCATAAGACACTCAAAATCCTTCATAGGCGAAGGCAGGCCCGATTAATCACCGGTGCCCTGACTGGGCACTGTGCCATAAAACAAATGCTCCACAAAATGCAACTAGCAACAGGCAACCTGTGCAGGGCATGTGGAGGGGAAACGGAGTCCATGCAGCACCTACTGTGTGACTGCGACTCTTTTGCCAGGAAAAGAATGAATCTTCTGGGATTCGGCCTACCCGAAACCAGTTGATTATAGGCTCACCCTCAAGGACATTGCCAAGCTTATGGCAATTATCTTCACTGAGGAGGCAGAGTGATAGGACGGGGTTGCACAAATAGGCGGTTTGACGGCCGGGTGGTTTAGTGGTCAGCGACAAATGTTTGTGTGGTGAGCACGAGCATTTTGTGAGCGAGCCATGGATGATTATTAGTATTTATGTATGTTTGTGTATTCGTTATTCAGTCACTATAGTTCGGGTTATGCTTAGTTTGGGGCTGAATGATTGGTGTGACAGTTGAAATTTTGACGTGACAACGTCTTAAATTAGGTTAGGCTGGGAGTCACTTATGAAAAAGTGTAACGCTCGTCGGTAACGTAACGATGAGTCACCGAACGAGAGAGAGGCCCGCCGAATGCCTTGCGTCTCTCTCCCACTAAATAGTTAAGTTTAAGTTTACATGTACAATGTTTTAGTAAACAAAATAAAACAAAATAAAATAAAATAAAATAAAATAAAATAAAATAAAATAAAATAAAATAAAATAAAATAAAATAAAAAAAAACAAAATAAAATAAAAAAAAATAAAAAAAAAAAAATAAAAAAAAAAAAAATTAAAAAAAAACAAAAAAAAACAAAAAAAAAATATATTTCTATAGTTAAAATTTGTGCAATTCTTATTTTCATTCAATTCCTTGTTCCTATTGTGCAATTTAATTATATTCATATCAATAAATATTCTACCGAGAAAAAGACGTTGTCACGTAAAATCTTCGCCCGTAAAACCGACTTTACAGGCAACCAATTTTTTTTTTGTGTTTTTTTTGTGGGGGTAACATAAAACCGGTTCTTATTTGTAATATTTTATTACTTCTAATACTTTATCAGAATCAGAATCAGAATCAGAAATCATTTATTTGCCTACTTATTGTACATTTATGTGTCCTCGTGGCTGGTGGGCCGTGCGAGGGTGAGTCAGCTAACTTATGTCCTAGTTGGATCTTTGTAGTGCTGTGTTTTCTTATTCACAATAAATTATATAATAAAAATAATATGTGTTTCGTTTGTATGTCTGCTTATTTACTAATCTTAACCTATCTTATCCTAAGGGGACGCGGGGCTCCCGAGTCATCGGTGGGCCACCGTTTATAGTTTTTCTTGTTGGGATTATATACAATTTCACCTATTCGATAGTTACTTCGGAGAGGGTTGAATTCTCCGTGTGCCAGGTAGGCGTCGCCGGGGGATTCTAAGTCTACTATTTCCAGTTGGACGATGGCGTCCAACATTTTTTTGTTTAGGTCCTCAGCGCGTAGGTGCCAGGCTTCTATGTCTGACATCTCCCATAGGGCTTCCGTGGATGTTCTCCTTGGTAGTTGTGCGGCACTTTTGAGTGCCATTCTATATTGTCTTTCGATCTTACATTGGTTTGTCGCGCTGTACCTTGACAGTAGTTGAACCACTCCGTAGTCTAGCAGCGGCAGTATACAAGCTTGTATTATGGCCAGTTTGGTTTTTAATTCTGTTTTCGCGTAGTATCCTATTATCGGGCTGAGAGCTCCTCTGACCTGTTTTAGTTTTTTTACTACCTTTTCGGTATGTTGGTTCATCTTCATGTGCTTGTCAAAGATTACGCCGAGGTATTTGATTTGTTTTTGGTAGGGTAGCAATTGTTGTTTTAGTTTTACCGCTGGGCGGTATTTCCTTTTCTTAGAGAACATGATGCACTCAGTTTTGTCTACGTTACATTTGAGTCCCCATCTCGTATAGTAATTGATGATGGCATCTGCTGCCCATTCCGATCGCATGGTGGCGTGGTCTGGGTTTGTGGCTCTGTTCAGTATACAGAGGTCGTCTGCATATTGTGAGAGTTTTAGTCCTCTGATTCTGTCGTGTACGTCCCAGATGTCGTGCACGTATAGATTAAATATCACTGGCCCCAGGATCGATCCTTGTGGTACGCCGTGGGGTAAAGGTTTCTCCTCTGTTTCGGTTGTTCTGAATTTGCCTTTTAGAAGTCGGTCTGCGAGGTAATTTTCTATGATTTTTGTGATGTTGTTGGGTACGTCTTTATCCTGTAGTTTCTTGATTAAGCCTTTGTGGTTGATCGAGTCAAAGGCTTTAGAGAGGTCTGTTGATATCATGGAGACGCTGTCACCGTTGGCTAGGGCATCTGTGATTATTCTGCCGGTGCGGAGGATCTGGGTCGCTGTACCTCTGGCTCTCGTGAAACCGTGTTGAAACGGTGGTTGCAGCCGGTCTACGGTGGGGGTGAGTCTGCTCAGGATCAGCTCACATAGCTTTCCCATTATGTTGAGCAGCGTGATGGGGCGGTAAGATGATGCCTGGCGATGATCTTTGCCGGTTTTGTGCAGAAAGATGCACATGCCAGTTTTCCATCTTTTGGGGAAGAATCCTGTGGACAATATGAAATTAACGAGAGGCACGAAGGCCTCAGTAAAGACTTCTCCCCCAAGTTTAAGGGCGTCGGCCTTTATTCCATCTGGCCCGGGAGCCTTTTTGTTTTTAAATCTGCTCAAGGCTTTTTTAACTTCATCTTTTGATGTTAGGTCGAGTGGTTGGAATGGGGTCATTTTTTCAGTACCCTCGTCTTGCGGCTCGATTATGGCTTCTTTTACTATTGCTGCATCAGTCAGTGAGTCAATCGTCTCCTTTTCTGTTTTGCAGTCTGTTATGTTGGGTAGTTTCATGTTTGGTTTTTTCATGTTGCGTTGGATACGCCACATTTGGGATCTGTTATCGCGTGGGTCCTGGATCTTGTCAAGCCAACCCTTCTCAGTATATTCCCTCAGTGCTTGGTCTACTTCTTTTTTGGCTTTGTTATATTGGGTGCGTGTTTCCTGTTGTAGATTGGCGCTGCAGTACCTCGCTTGCCATTTGATTTGTTTTAGTTTGTTTCTGTGATCTATTTTTTTGTTTATTTCTTCTGGTAGGTGTTCTCGTCTTGTTGCCATTTTGAAGGGTGCGTGTTCGTCTAGGGTTGCCATAATGGATTTTTCCATTGTTTCGACGTATTTTTCGCAGTCTTCCTCTGTGATTATATCTTTATCTAGGTCACGGAAGTGTTCCCACATGGTATGTTGATATGCTTTTGTTTTTTCTTCGTCTTCGTATATTTTCATCGTATTACGAGACTTGTTTTCTTCTGTATTATATTCAATTTTTGCAGTGAGTAGCCACGGTAGGTGATCTGACCCGACACTTTCTAGGTGTTTGGCTTGTGTCTCTATCTGTTGGTGTGTTATTATGGCCGCATCCAGGATTGCATTGCCTTGGTGGGCTGGTCTCGACGGCTTACCTGTGTGTTTTAGTAAGCATAGTCCGTCTTGTATCGCCTTCTTGATTACGATACCTAGGCCTGCATCTCTGCTCTGATTTAGTGTCCGCATCTGTAGGTTTAGATCTCCTATTATAATTGTCGGTTCGTCTACCAGGGTCTCCTCGAGTTCTTCTTTAGCTTGACGTTGATTACTAATTTGGAAGTAGACTCCTTTTATTTTTATGTATTGTCCAGTCGTGTGGTTAGTGAACAGTTTAATGCCCACGCCTTCGATTATTCTGTTTGTGTCTTCCCAGCCCGGGGTGACTACCGTTTCGATCCATCTTAATCCTCTCTGTATATACATTGCCGTAGTTAAGTGGTCTTCGAGTGAGTGTGTTATTTTGTCGTACCCTTTCAAATTGAATTTTTGTTTGTCGAAGTCAATTTTACACTCGTTTATTACTATTATGGCTGGCCGATATTTCTCGGCCAGTGCTTTTACTTCTATAAATTTGTTTCTCAGTCCTTGTACGTTAAGGTGCAGGATTTTAAGGTTCTGTATTCTTCTTTGCTGATTGTGATTATCCATTGTTTTGGCGGTGGCTATTGTTCATAGTTTCTATGAGCTTCAGTAGTAGTTGTTCCGTTCGTTCCATTCTCTGGAAGAGATTTTCTATGGAGATTCCATTTGTCGGTAGTGATGTTGATTGTGCCGTACTCTGTTGTGGTTGTTCTTTTTCTGGTAAGGCAGGGAATTGCCTATTGTTTGCAACGTCCACGTATTTGACTCCATGTCTGACTGTCGCTCGTTTGATCCTCAGTTCTTTTTTAAGCTGTTTGTCCCTGGCTTGTTCCATTTGTTTGGTTATCATGTTTTGAAATATTGGGCAGGAAACGCTATTGGCACCGTGTCCTTCCTTCTTACAGTTTTTACAGACCCTGGTCGTGGTGCCTTCAGGCGTGTTAATTTTGATCTGAGGTTCTTCTTGCATGCCGAGGCACGATTGTTTCGAGTGATCAAATGCGTAGCATTTCTTGCATTGCACTATATGTCTCGGGTTTTCTTTAAATGGTTCCACTTTTATAGTAGGAGCGCAGAAAAACTTCTTATCGGCAGTTTTGAATGCATCCAGAACACTCTTTTGATTATATTTGTTTTCGAAGATCAGGAGATGTGTCTTGCCTGTTTTTCCTAATTGTTTTATTGAGATTGGTTTGATGCCGATACATTCCGCTATTTCTTCTGCGATTGTTTCGATGTCTTCCCCATATGTTTCATTTTTTAACACTACTTTAGTTGCCGGCTGTCTGTCGGCTTTCGGCTTTGGTGCTATTATTCTGGTTGGTCCATACGCTTGAATTTTCTCAAGGATGTCAGTGCGGGCTTTCGAGTTGCCCGGGTTAATCTTTATTTGTCCGTTCACTATTTTGAGTGTTGATTGGTTTGATGATGCTACTTCTCTTATGAGTTTGAGGGAGGGCTGATCTTTCGCTAGTTTTTCATCCCTAATTATTATGCTGGGGATGTGTGTGTTCTTTTGAGTAGGTGTCGTGTGTTTATGTGTCTCGACGCGTTGTCTTTTAACACCTCTATTCTCGTTTTGTAGCGCTTCAAATCTGTTTGTTAGCGGTATGTTGTAAATCGTTTCGGTGCTGGCCTCATTTCGACTTAGCGCTTTTTTGTTAGACAAACTCTGCAATGCTCCAGCGATGCTATTGTTCTTTTCATTTGTTAGCGCAGTGCGCGTACCGTCTCGCTCTCCCAAGATGAGGCAGGAGATGGGTCCTGCGGTGGACGGTCTGCACGTGTCGCTCGCTGACCACGCTTCCGCGCGTGCTTTTGTTGCGATTTGTGTTTCGAAAGTTTTAACAGTATTGTTTGTCATTTTGCTCTTTCGGTTTCGTTTTGTCTTTTTATCTTTGTTTTCAGTTAGGGACGGGTTTGAATCCTCTGCCGTAGTGTTTATTGTTGCACATTGGTTTTTCCCACATTTACAAATGAACCATTCCTCCGATGTGAATGCGTTTATTGGTAGGGTTATTAGCTCTCTTTTTGTTTTACAGTTTACGCACGCACGAAAGTTACTTACTGAGGTGTCATGCGATGCTGTATATATTGTTACTGTGGTTTCGATTTTTAGGGTGTCGTTCTCGAATTTCGGCACTATAGTAGTGGCCGCTTTTATGAGGAAACTTTGTGCGCATAGTTTACACTGAATTTTCCTTGTGTTCATTTGATTGGTGCCCCATAAGGGAGCGTCCATTTGGAAATATTGTTCGCATTCCCAGCACTGTATTATGTTTCTGTTGAACTCGTTCAAGCCTATTTTCACTTTTTTTACTTTGACTTTCATTTGTTCACCGTCTGAGCCTGACTTAATCAGGTCCATGTCCATGTCGCTAGGGATATATGAGCTTTCACTATTATTTCTTGGAGCCATATCACTGGTGTCTCTTCTTACACAGAGTTCATTTAATTTGGTTCGTTTCACTTGTTCAGGTGAATCCCGAGGGGTAGACCCCCCGGGGTCCTCACTGTTCATAGTTCTACACTATTTAATCACTTTTATGTCTCGTTTAAGTATGGATATAAGGCCACACCCGTTTCTTTTAAATGACCGCGGTGCGTTAGTTACTCGTAGTTGTGCGCGGGCGCAGCTCTCGGGAGCTCTCCACTGCGCGCGTCCGTACGCTACGGTGGTTCGCGCGAGACCCCTAATACTTTATCGTTACTCCAATCCATAATGATCGAAACAGAATAATTTCGATAGTCGTATTTGCAACACGTTCACAGAGTTCACACCTCTAGTTGTCTCGCAGTCAACTCCTCTTAGGGCAACTAAAGTGTGCGAATAAAGTGTAGCTGCACGAACTTTATCGCGACAAAATTCATTGATGAGCGGCAATTTACCGACAGCAGCGCGTTAACGCAATGATGCATCGCGCTAAGACGAAGTGTTTGGCCAGACGTGTTGCGACAAAGCGAATCTTGAAAATAGTGTGGCCGTAGCATTAACGCGCCGCTGTCGGTTAATAGCCGCACATTAAAGGATTTTGTCGCGATAAATTTCGTACGGTTATACTTCCTTCGCACACTTTAGTTGACTGCGAGACAACTAGAGGTGTGAACGTGTTGCAAATACGACTATCGAAATTATTCGGTTTCGATAATTTATGGATTGATTTAGATTCGATAAAGTATTAGAAGTAATACAATATTACGAATTAGAACCGGTTTTATGGAACCCCCAAGACCCAAATCACAAAAAAAATCACAACTGTCACACCAATCATTCAGCCCCAAACTAAGCATAGCCCGAACTATGGTGACTGAATAACGGATAAACAACCATACATAAATACTAATAAACATCCATGCCTCGGTCACACATGCTCGTGCTCACCACACAAGCATGACCGCTAGACCACCCGGCCATCAAACCGCCTTTTAAATATTAACTTTTTAATATGTTATCAATTTTAATAAAATAAAAATTAAGGCAAATGAATTTTCCTAAGAATTAAGTGGTAATAATAATTTTCAAATGAAAAAAAAGTTAATTATCACAAACACCTGAAGTATCAAAGTGACGGCAAAACAAATAAAACCATAGAGTACATAAAATAACTAGCGAATAGTTATTCCAACTCTTTTCCAAGTTTATTAGGAAGAAATTATAACCTTCCTATTCCCAATTTAAAAACACATTTTAAAAGTTTTTATTTGTAAGCAAATAATCAAATATTACAATTAAACTAGTATTAAAAACTAGCAAACTTAAGCAAAGTTAAAAACACGATATTGCATGAATTTTTAATAGTCCGTAGATATGGTCGATACCGATATTAAAATATAATTATGTACCTACCATAGTTAAATAATCCGATATCAAATATCGATATACGGTTTTGAATATATTACCCACCACTAGGTAGTTAAATTGCATAATCGCGACAAAATTCAACATTATCGCGACGTCGGCGTCGGTCGCTAAGTTTTTTTTGATGTGGCTAAGCTTTATCGCGACAACGAAACACGAAGTTTTTATCTCGAAAACGGAACCAGTATTTTCGCCGTCTAGTGTAGCCGTAGCATCAGAGCAAAGTATTGACCACATTGACCATTGCCATTCGTAGGTAATGGGATTGCAGACGCGCTTCGTTCAAAATTAGCACGTCATTATTGTAATCTCTATAGGCAGGTACACATTTGTTAATTACGTAGCGGAGATAAATAAGTGTCAATCAAACTTAATATGATAGGCATGTGATTTATATGAAAGAAATCGTACCGAACGAACGTGTGTGCGTGCGTATGCCCCCCCGCCCGCTGTCGCCTGCCCGCGTCCGCCCGGGTCAGCCCGCGTCCGCCCGCCAGACCGCAACAATTTGCTTTTCTGTTTAATTCATTTAAATATCGTGCATGAAAATGAGCCAAATTTACAAAGTCGATTTTTTAATGCATTTATGATATTGAATATGTGAACTCTAATCATTGTAATATTTTTTTTATGTGTTTGTAGCTTGAAAAAACAAAATAATAAAAAATCTTACAATTGCGTGGCCTAATTTGGCACAAAGTTATTAAATGGGCATATGAAAGTGATCTGAGATAGGAAATAGTTATTTCATCAATTGTAATTTTTTGTTTGCAATGTTTTTACATACTGACCCTAATTCAGTTTGCACTGGACGAAGATGACACAAACTGTGTTTGCACACTCCTCAGGCTATCATAGATATGATACCATAATTATTTTAAACTTTAAATTAATTTTGCCACTTCTGCTTTGAATAAAAAGAATCAACCACAAAACATCGAATTGCTGAAAATGCAAGTGACAGATGTGACACAAAACGCACTATTAAGCTTCTTAGGTACGACTGTATCGACAAGTAAGAAAAAAAGTAACTTTAGAATTTTTTAAACTTATGACCCCAAAATAGCCTAGCGCTATCGGTCTATACAGATTAAGACCTTCAACACCGAAGTACTCCAGTACATGGGATCCCCAAGTCGTTCTCAACTTTTTATCTAATTGGTACTCTAATACTGAACTTAATTTAGAAAAAATAACGAAAAAGCTAGTTACTCTTTTCGCTATCTGTACTGCCCACCGAGTTCAAACTCTCTCTCTCATATAACTAGAAAACATTACCATTGACGATAATGGCGTCAAAATTATCATAACAGATTTAATCAAAACATCAGCCTCAAACCATGAACAACCCCTTCTTAAATTACCATTTTTCGTAGAAAATAATCTTATTTGCCCTGCTTTAATTCTCAGAGACTATATTTTTATAACAAAAAATAAGAGAACTAATAGTACGGGTCAGTTGCTACTGACATTTAAAGCACCACACAAACCAGCAACAACACAATCCATAAGTCGTTGGATAAAGCAAGTGTTGTCAGACAGCGGCGTCAACACTTCCATGTTTAGTGCGCACAGCACGAGACACGCCGCCACATCGGCGGCGCACGCGCGCGGTATTTCTATAGAAACTATTCGAAAGACAGCTGGCTGGAGTAGCTCGTCCAATACTTTTGCAAAGTTATTTAACCGTAATATTCTCGAAGAGGAAAACTTTGCCAAATCTATTTTGACATTATGAAGGGGAAATTTGATTAATTACTTAATTATAAGAACTTAATTATTTAACAGAAGGTTTACTCGTATTTTTATACAAGTGTTTTGTCTCATATTGATTTTTCTGCATAAAAAATTAATACATTTAACTAACGGTTTTAATTGTGAAAAATTTCCATGCAAACTCTAAACCTCTACCTGGTTAGTTATATCTGAAGAATGAAGCGATGAAATATAATAAGTGATTAAACGAACTCCATGAGTGAAGTTCGATCATTATTATATGAGTCGCTTCATTCGAAGATGTAATCTCCCGCCCTTCCCATCAACATACAAACATACATTGCTGTTTTATACTTTGCCGCCAAAGCACAGAAAGTTTTCTCCTTCTATCTCTAAAGAATGAGCAAGCTATCAAAGATGGCGGGCAAGGTGATGGCGTAAGATTATGACGTTTCAAATTAAATACTTTTAAATTGTGTGCGAAGTTGCCTAGTACCTATAAGGGACTACCTGGTTAGTTATATCTTCGAATGAAGCGACTCATATAATAATGATCGAACTTCACTCAAGGAGTTCGTTTAATCACTTAATAGTAAACTATACTTTGTCTCGCAATATTTAATGGACGAAGACATGTCAAAACGCGTGATTGTGAAAACAACATTTCATAATACTGGGAAAGTTTTACACTTTTTGTTATTCATGCCATCAAATATTAATGCGCAATGCAGTTTACTGTAAATGTCTATAAAAGTTTCATTGAAAATTTTCACGCGCCTTCGATATTTTGTGGTTTTGGTCTAAAATGTTAATTAAAGATATGTGTGGAATAACCAAAACAATTGTGTATTTCTAGTCTGAACGTATTTTGCGTAATTAACATAACAGTATTGGTTAGGCAGTATATTAAATTAGGTTTTATCCTTGTTTTATGGGTTTATTGCTTTTATAAATAGGTCCGAATGATATCTAATATTTTAGGTTATAAAATATTTACAAAATGGTGTCTGTCTAAAGCAGCCCAGTGAGCCTTTATAAAAGCTATTTAATGCCGCCAGCAGTATAAATACTCACACGTGAACAATTATTAAACCAGAGGCCAGAGAGCAGACTTTTGATGTATCACTGTAGTGCCATTGGCTTTAGACAAAGAGATTTAAATAATGTCTTTGGCTTTAGAGTAGTTCTATAAGGGTTAGGTTAGGTTAGGGATAGGTAGTATGGAGGATGCCCACTTACTGCAAAGTGACATTAACGCAGTCGCTGCGTGGGGTGCTACTAATCGGTTGACTTTTAATAAGACGAAATGTAAAACAGTTACGTTTTCTAGGAAAAGTGTGAATATGATAACTTCTTATAAATTATTTGACGCTCCTTTGGATCGAGTTGACGACATCCGCGACCTAGGACTAACATTAGGTAATAGTAGTAAATAAATTGGGCATTCTGGCTCACAAAGTTGTGTCCTCACCGCTCGCCGTGCTCGCTTCGTCATCGCTCCGCGACGACGTTCGCACACAACTATTGTGCGCCAGAACGCCCAATTTTTACTACTGTCGTAGATAACAAACAAAAGTATTAAATATAGAACCGTTATAATTTTTTAGTCATTTTGTTGTAACCTTTGAAACAATGCAGTCAATTTTATTATGAGATTTGTTAAACAAAAAAAATCATTGAAATTGGAATGCATCTGTCCTACGTCATCAAACGCTCCAAAACGACATGGTACCTTATTACCAAATACTATTCGCTGTATTGTTTGCGGACCGTCGAATTGCGGAAAGACCAACTTAGTGATTAGTTTATTGCTTCATAAAGATGGTCCACGTTTCCGTTACTTGTACGTTTATTCAAAATCATTATACCAACCTAAGTATATATACCTAGAAAAAACTTTGAATTTGGTAGCAGGTACGTCGTACAACAAATATAATTATAATAGTGAAATTCTAAGTCCGCATGAAGCTTTACCAAACTCAATCATTGTTTTCGATGATGTTGCTTGTGAAAATCAAAACAACATTCGTGATTATTTTGCTATGGGGCGTCATAAAAACATAGACTGTTTCTACATAAATCAAACATATACCAAGATCCCAAAACAGCTCGTGAGAGATAACTCAAACCTTATTATATTATTTAAGCAAGATGACATCAACTTAAAGCATGTTTATGACGAACATGTTGGGTCTGATATGACATGGCCTCAATTCCGCGAAATGTGCTCAATAGTTTGGAGTAAACCCTTCAGTTATGTTGTAATTAGTAAGGACTGTGAGCGAAATAAAGGTTGCTATAGAATGAGGTTTGACACTTTTATAGTTATTAACTAATATACATAAGTGAATGTTCTAATATATCTGAATCATTTTCACTTTTGATTTGGAACGGAATACTTACATACTAAAATGGAAAGAAATTTAAAAGAACAAATTGTAAAATCTGCAGCAGCTGTGAAAAGAAAGGTTAAAATGATAAAAGATCTAAAAAATTCGAATAATATGGCTCTGGGTACAATATTTAAACCCATTGTGGATCCTCTAAATCAATTGGCAAACAAAACTGATACAATTTTTTACAACGAAGAATCAGTTCAAACCCCAATGAAAAAGAAAATAAAGTACAGTGATGCTGAAGTATCGTATTCGTCTAACGATACCATTCAAGAAAGTTTTAGTGAAGAAGAAAACTCAGCTGATGATTTTTATGACAAAACTGATCAAACTCTTACTGTTTCACCACCTGATGAACATAATATCAGTGATGACTCGTTTAAATCACCCGAATCATCGCCAAGCATGAAAAATCGATCTTTATCATGGTCACTATCATCTGAAGTATTTAAAGATGTGCCTTTTGGAATAAGAACTGAACGGGATAAGTTAATGTTGGGGAAAGCCCGCGTTTATGATCAGGGTCGTATCTTAAAGATTGGAAATCGCACTCTGAAGAAGACGCCTGGTATTATGGAATTATTATTTAAAAAAACACCAAATATAGATATAATCACAGACGAGGATATGCAAAATTATAAAGTAATTCTAATTGATACCAACGCACACAGACGTAATTTTGATCCAAATAAACCTATAAACAGTAACAAAGGCTTCAAATACATGAGTATTATTAAACCCTTATTCAAATTTACTAGAAAAGTAACTACAAGTACTGAAAGCATCCCAAAAGGGGAAGGTATAAATATTTTTAAAAAAGTTAAAAAGAATACCGATTTGGTTTATTGGGATGATCCAAATGAATTAGTGGAACGACTAAAATTACTGCTTGCATCACGCGAAGCAGGCAACACTGGCCTAAACAATGAGATTATAGCAATCATCGAAGAACTGTTTGAAGCTGGTATTATAAACGTGAAATATAAAAGGCATGTATTGAGAAAATTAAGCAGTTTAATAGCAGTGAACAACCCATAAAGACTGCAATGAATATAGATAAATTTGGACATCACGTTCATAAGCGTTTAAGATATTCTGAATTTATGAATACTCTTGACTACACGTTAGCAAAATCAGAGACTGGAGATTACGATTTGCAATCCTCAAGATTAAAAGGTTTGTTACCTCCACAAAATGATGATGAAGCTGTAAATAAAGCTCATTTAGATAAAGAAATTGAAGACTTGAAAAAAGAATTGAAAAAAGTTCTTAACGACGTTAGAGTTTATCTTAAAAACTTAGAAAAAGTTACTTCTAATAATATGAGTACTTTGTATTATACAAAAACGGAAATCGATTTTCTGATTAATACTAAGACAACCAAAAATGAGTAAACAAAACATAGTAGATGAGCTTCATAGATCTGCTAGAAGAAATTTTCCACGACGATGCACGATAATAAAAGGAATATATGATTTATGGCAAGCAGATCTTATAGATGTACAAAAATATGCATCCTTTAATAAAGGTTGTAAGTACATATTAGTTGTTATTGACACTTTATCTAAGTATGTTTGGGTAAAGCCCTTAAAATCAAAAGAGAAAGTCTGTGTTACTTTTGCGATGCAACATATACTAGCAGAGTCTACTCAAACACCAAAAAATTTGCAAACTGATTTAGGTAAGGAGTTTTACAATGATAGCTTTAAACAACTGATGAAGAAATATAAAATTAATCATTATTCAACCTACTCTGTAAAGAAAGCAGCTATTGTTGAACGTGTGATAAGAACTCTAAAAAGTCGTCTTTTTAAACTTTTTAGTTTATGTGGTCGATATGAATGGTTAGGGAAAAATTTAAACTCAGTAGTACAATGCTATAATAATACCATTCATCGCATAACCAAATTTAAACCAGTCGATGTTAACAACAGAAACCAGATGTTGGTAAGAACCAACATAATTAAATCCCAAAAGCACAATACTTTGAAAAGACCTAAGTTTCGTGTTGGTGATCATGTTCGTATTAGTAAATATAAAGGCGATTTTTACAAAGGTTATACCCCTAACTGGTCTACTGAAATATTTACTATCACAAAAATCAATCATACAAACCCACCAACTTATCACATAGAAGACAAAAAAAACCACAGTATTTTAGGTTCATTTTATGAATATGAATTACAAAGAACTATGTTTCCAGACTTATATCTCATAGAAAAAGTTTTAAAAAGAAAAGGGAACAGGCTTTTTGTGAAATGGTTAGGCCTAAGTAATGAAGAAAACAGTTGGGTAGAAAAAAATGCATTAGTGATGTAATATAAATAAAGAACGCAATACCCGCTCAATCATTTTGTGAGTATCAATGAAGGAAGGAAGTGGTATCATTAACAGTTTAATTAATAATTTACCTTTTGAATTACATTTACCTGGTTATCAATTTTGCGGTCCTGGAACTAAACTTCAAAAACGGTTACAAAAAGGCAATCGAGGTGTAAACAAATTGGATGAAGCTTGTATGCACCACGACATTGCATACATCAATAGTGATTTGGATGTACGTCATAAAGCTGATTTAGATCTTTTGAATATGGCTAAGAAAAGATTGAAATCAAAAGACGCTGGGAAAGGAGAAAAGGTTGCCTCGTGGATAGTTAAAAATGCAATGAAGGCAAAGCTTAAAGCTGGTGGTGGAGCACGTTCTTTTATGTCTATCGTGAAAAAACTACAATCTCAAGTAAAGAAATTGAAATCCAAAAGCAATAATTCAGCTATTAAGTATGCATATGCTGCTGCCAAAAAACTATTTATGAACAAAAGAGGTATACGCCTGCCACGCTGTATTCCCATTCCTAAAAGTGGTGGGTTTTTACCTTTGATACCAATCTTCGCTGGATTGTCAGCTTTGGGTTCATTAGCAGGAGGTGCGGCAGGTATAGCAAAGGCCGTGAATGATGCCAAAGCTGCTCAGAGAAGTCTTCAAGAGTCTGAACGCCATAACAAGATGATGGAAGCGGTTGCTCTTGGGAAAGGATTGTATATTAGACCTCATAAAAAAGGGGCAGGTTTATATTTAAATAATTCAAAAAACTAGTGGAACGGCTACCCAGGCGAGCATTAACAAATTTGGATATTTTAGAACACGCATGTGACATTCCGTATTTCCGTGGTGTTTTTATGAGAGATACTTTACCTTCAAAACCAAGAAAAAATGAGTGTGCTATAATTAATTTGGATACTTCTGTGAATCCTGGAACTCATTGGGTAGCCTACGTTAAGAAAAACAATAACTCTGAATATTTTGATAGTTTTGGTAATTTAAAACCTCCGCTAGAATTACAAAAATATTTAAAAAATATTCCTATAAATTATAATTATACACAACATCAAACTTTTGGCACATTAAATTGTGGACATCTTTGCTTAAAATTTTTAAAGGAATATTGGAAACACCATTTAAATACAGAATAGTAAATATATTTCTCAGTATAAAAATGTCTTTCACTGTGTCGATAACTGGTCGAGGAGCCTTTATGGCAACTAGCTATTCCCCAACCTTAGACTTATGTGGAGAATATGAATGTGGACTACTTTACTTTTCTACGTTTAATTCAATCCCAAATGTAGACGAGAGAAATAATAAGTTTTATTATGGTACCAACGAAGTTGTTGAAATTCCTGAAGGTTCATATGAACTTCAAGACATCTGTGATTATTTAAAAGCAAATATAAAAAATTGTGTTTTTAATTTAACTTGTAATAATAACACACTTAAGACCAATATTTTCTGTACAAAGGATGTGCACTTTGAAAATGATAATTCGCTTGGAAAAACTTTGGGTTTTGGTATGGAAACGGTGAAGGCTAATATAAGTAGCAAGTCACAGTATCCTGTTAGTATTTTATCAACAACCATCGTCCGCATCGAATGCGACGCAGTAAGCGGATCATTTGTAAACGGAAAAGCAAGTCACATAATCTACGAATTTGTGCCTAACGTACCACCTGGTTATCGAATTATTGAAATACCTAAGAATATAATATATTTTCCAGTTAACCAAAACTCAATCAGTTCATTAAACATAAGATTGTTAGACGCTGAAAATAAGCAAATCAATTTACGTGGCGAAGAAGTACAACTATATTTGCACTTTAGAAAAAGATGCTAAATTTTAATAAAACCCATTTACCATCCGGGACTCAAGTCAGTTCAAAAAGAGCACTTTTAAAAGTAGCACCTCTTAAATTCAAAAAGAAGTTAACCAAAGAAAATAAAGAGTTTCTAAAGTTAATAGGCTTAATAAAATGAATATTTTAAATATATCTCAACCATCGTCACACGATAATAGCATTGAAAGTTTCGAATATCATTCATATAAACCATACGTGACAAGTTTCAACAAGAATGATGAAATACGTATACCTATTAACCAACAAGATTTGTATGTGTTGCCTTCCCTCAGCACTTTGTATATTGAGGGCAAAGTACATGTTCATGATAGCACTACTAAAGCAAAAGTATCCAGTGTGCATTTTATAAATAACGCAGCATTATTTCTATTTCAAGATATACGATACGAACTAAATGGTGTTGAAATAGACAAAATAAAAAATGTTGGCCTTACGACCACCTTAAAATCATATCTTTCGCTAAACGAAAACGAATCAAAATCTGCAAATGTTTGGGGTTGGTCTACTATTGGTACGACCAATAATGGAGTTTTTTCCGCTTCAATACCTTTAAACAAAATACTGGGGTTTGCAGAAGACTATGAAAAAATAATTATTAACTGTAAACACGAATTAGTTTTATTAAGAAGCAGCACTAATATTAATGCATTAAAGTTAAATAAAAATGAAATTATCGATAACCTTGAAATAAGTAAAATAGTTTGGAGAGTTCCGCATGTAAAAGTATCAGATCGTGAAAGGATTACTTTGTTAAAACATTTAGAAAAAGATCGTTCTGTTACCTTAGCGTTCCGAAATTGGGATTTATATGAATACCCGTTATTACCAAAAACACGCAAACATACATGGTCAATTAAAACTTCAACGCAAATAGAAAAACCACGTTATGTAATTATTGTATTTCAAACCAATCGTAAAAATCAGGCGGACATGTCAATGGCTGAATTTGACCACTGCAATGTTAGTGACGTAAAAGTTTTTTTGAATTCTTCATATTACCCTTACGAAAATTTGAACGTCAGCTTTACGGAAAACAAGTATTACTTATTATATGAGCAATATGCTAGATTTCAACAGACTTATCACGGACGCCGAGCAGAACCGTTGGTGACTTTAAAAGAATTTAAAGATATCGCTCCATTATTCGTAATTGATTGTTCTCGACAACACGAGGCATTAAAGGGGTCAATAGATGTAAGAGTTGAAATTGAAACTGAAAAAGAGATACCTGATCAGACAGCTGCATATTGTCTTATATTAAACGACTGTATATTCGAGTACAAGCCTTTAAGCAACATTGTGAAAAAGTTATCATGAAAAGTAATACAATTATCGTGGATGTACAAGGATTTAAAAACCTAAACAATAAGTTTCTGGTAAAGGAATTAGCTATAGCCACTGAAGAATATACCCATATTTTTTTAATAAAACCACCTTACCCGTTTACCGCTCTTACTGATAAAGAAAAGCAAAGTGTTTGGTGGATTGAACGAAACAGAGGATTTCGATGGAGCGAAGGGTACATAGATTATAGGGAATTTCGAAGAATTATCAAACCGTATTTAAAAGATCGTACAATTTTAGTTAAAGGTAAAGAAAAGATTACATGGATACAAGAATTATGTGATCATAACAACGTGTTAGACATAAGTAATTTAGGGCTTCCTAATTTACAAACTCTTTCTGAATTGTATTGTAAAGATGTTTTCGTATATAACTGTTTTACTCATAGGAAAACATGTGCATTAAAAAATGTACTGTGTATTAAAAAATGGTGTTTACAAAATAAAGTGATCTTATAATTTTGTAATAATTATAGTTTTATTTAGGTTTTAATCATTGAATTTAATAGAACTAGGCATTAGAATAGAACTTTTTATTTTTATGTGACTGTTAAAAGTTTTTTTTTTTTTTGTTTTTATAATGTAAGTATGTGCTTTAATACCTATTAGTTATTTTTTAATAAACATAAATTTAAATTGAATGCTGTGTTTTCTTTATTAAACTACGAGTATAATCAATATAACCGAGAGCAATAAAATGAAAAAAACGTTATTACTATTATTTAATTTTATTTAAGTTTATTATAAAGCTTATTACTAAATTTACAAAAAATTTAACAAGTTTCAATAACATTTAAAAATATATACGTTAAATTTATTTATATACTAAAAAGAAAATTGTGTAACTAAGTATTGTACCCCTCAAAATAAGATTTTATACAATCAAAATATTTTATATATTTAAATGTGTCTCTGGAGGTTTACACGTAAATATGGAAATTACGCTTGAAACCTTTTGAGAACTTTAATTTACAAATAAATCTGCGCCATATAGCCTCAATAGAAGTTATAGCTATAGCCGCACAATTTTTTTGAAATGTTACTAATAACTCCTTCTGTCTGATCCATAATTGGATCAACATCATCCTCCACAACATATTGTGCGCACAACAGCTTCTCTGGAACAGGCACTCTTGATTGTAAGTCAATAACTTGAATTTTGATTAAATAGCGACCCTTTTTCGGCGCGCTTTTCAATACAAAGGAATTTTGTTTGTTGTGAAAGTGTCTTAGAAAACATCTTTTCTTTTGATGTCTATGTTTCAAATTCTTTATCTCCGGCTCCGGGTTCTGAGGTCTGAATCCATAGTGAAAGGGACCCGCTTCGTCAATTCCCTCATGTTGGCCTTGTGTGTATTGATTCAGTACTCGATCTTGGTGTTCCTCGTCAGGCAGAATGTAGACCGGTGAAGTGGGTGGAGTTTCCTGAAATAAAATAAAATAATATAAAACACTTACAAATATAAATTATGTCCATCATTTTTAAATACATAATTCCACTTACCATGATAATAACTTTTTATTTAGAACAAAAAAATAAAAACAATTGAGACAATGCAACTGCTGCTGACAACGTTCTGTCTATTAATGTAAATGAATTACATGACAAACCACGCTTTATTTATCTAGTTTACTACGACCGATAATATGTGTGCGTCGGTGTAAGTTGCTTCGTTGCATGTTTAAACATGCAAAAAACTAACCGCTGACTAGGTGTTATTTTCAACAACATGACACGTAATTATTGTGAAACGTGTGCGAATAGCATCAAATGACTTCCCATCATAATCAGCATTATATTGTCGACATGTAATGACTTGTTTAAATCATACAGTTCGGTACAATCTTTTTTAGAATTTGATAACAACTTAACAAATATAAAATATGGTGCGGTTAAAATTGGTTTAAAAAAGTCTTATGCTTTTGTATACCTAGTCCTCGTAGAGTTTACATTATATGATAATTCTTTAATTGAAATTTTACTCAGCTTTCATATTTATTACACCTAATTATGAAATAATGTAATAATGTAATGTAATTGTATAAAATAGTAATTTTAGGCACATCATCAAATAAAACCATTAATTCAAAGTAATAAAAGTAATTAGTAATAAACTAAACAAGTAGGTAAGTACTTTTAGTTTGTATAATAATTGTGCTTTGTAATAGTTAAGGAAAAAAATACTCGGGCTAAGTATAAATAAAACATAAAAATTCACTTTATTGTTTATTCACGAATTAAGTAACAACAGTTTTTATAAAGAGTGTATGGATAGGTACATACTAAAATGAAAGTAACACATCAAATTGATTGTAGACAATACAAAACTTTTTTTTGTATATTATATTACAACAACATTTATTTAGTAACTTAAGAAAAACAATTATTAGACATAAACTTAAATAAAACATACAAAAATGCACTTCATTGTTATTTACAGTTTTAGTTTCAACAATATAAAGTGTAATCCACACAAAAATGAAAATTACACATCAAATTGATTGTAAACAAATATTTATTTTTAAATTTAAAACAAACTTAACACCAATTAATTAACTTAACATATTATATAGCTGATTAAAGGTCTTAGATTATTTAACTTTTTTTAAAACTACCTATCAGATTAAAATTAATCTTAAAAATCTATGTTTATATTTTAAATTTATCGATGACAGTAAAACATTAAATTGATAGTATAAAACGTTAAAGTTTTAGTGATTTAATCTTGATATAAACCATCATACATTATTATCACCTATGGTAAAAACTATCTATTGCAGGATAGTGTATTATATTGTAATAGAATAATGTCCCCACGATATCGTTGACACGTTATCACCTAAAATAAAACGTTTATCATCTTTTCTCGACAATGCCACTTTATACTGTTCTCTTGTAAAAATTTGATGCTTTATGGTTTTGAATAGAACGTTTTTACCTTTAAGATCTGTTCCTGTTGAAAGAACATTTACGTAATCAGAAAATTTTAACTTTTTAGTTACAGGTTTTTTGACTCCTTTTGCTTTTTTAACCTCATTATCAATTGTTTTAATACTGTACAGTTTGGATCGCAATCCTACAAATTCCAAGAGAAGTTTACCACCTAGTTCGTCTTTGAACAAACCAGGGACTTTTTTGTTCCTTGGAATAATACTAAAGCAGTTATTACTAGAATAATTACTAGTGTCAAAATAACTCAAAAAGTGGTCTTTCAAATCGCGATAGAAGTCATCCGTTTGAATGGAGTATAACAAACTATCAGTATCTGTGTAACATAAAGACAGTTTTTCGTTGTAATATTTTTTCATAACAGAATAATGAAAATCGTACATATGGCTTTTTGATATCTCTAAAACTGAAAACCCTATGTATATTGGTTTGTTCAATATTACTTTTTCTCGTTTTAATTGAATAGCTACAAAGTTTTCATCAAACACTGCTACGCTATGGAAGTTAGGGCGAGCTATCAGTTGTTCGGCGGAATAGTACTTGTTTGTTTTATTGCGATCGTCATGCCATGCATTAACAAGTTTTACATCGACTCTGCGCTCTGTATCTTCTAATGTTTTTCCAAAAATACTGTTATTTAACAATTTAAAAAAGTCTTGCTCAAAAGCAGAGTTAGATTTTTGTCTTAACTCCGTATTTAAATCAATATATTGTTTTAAGAACTGACTCTGCTTAAATGTTATTGCTCTGCGAATTCGTTTAAGGCGTAATCCATGATTCAAACACATTTTCAAATGAACGTAATGTATGACATATTCATATTTATCGAATAAATTAGGTATCAGTTTTTTATGTTTCGAACCCGGTGGAACAAAATTTTGGGCGCAAAATGGAAGGTCATTGTGTAAGTCATGTAAACTCTCTGGGTATTCTAAATCTACTTCTAAAATGTATCCATATTCATTTTCATTAGGAATGCTCAGTATGTTAAGCTGACTACATTCCTCCTCATCAAGTAATCTAAAGTCCGCATAGGGCAAATAGCTACACATAGCGTAACCATATAAGTTATTACAGTCCAAGTACATTAAATAACTATTAGATTGAGATGAATCAAAATCAGGCTGATATTTGTTATTTGATTGAGCATACCTTTTTGAACATAAACAAATGCCTCCTCGAATACCCTTTTGTATCATACGAATTATTTAGTTTTTAAAAGCATTGCATCGAAGCTTAGGCTTGGTGCTGTAATATAAAAAGCCGGATCTAAATCATAATTTTTTTTGCAAGTTAAGCGGAACTTTTCGAATATATCGGCTAATAATAAAACATCATTTTTTACATATAAATCTGTATACTCTCCTAAATTTTGTATGTCAAAAGTTTTCCATACGGTTAAGGCATGTTGGTAATCAGTTAAGCTAATTGATTCACTCGTAAGACTACTGTAAAATTTTTCTATCGGCGGCAAACTAGTTTCTTCATATACCTCCCAAGCAGACATATATTCATATGGATATATACCCTTGCGACGCAACAATGAACATTTTCGTTCACTATAGCAATTTTTACGTAAATGTATAAAGTCATTAGGGTTAAGACTTTTAGCTAACTGGTCTAAGCTTGTCCCTAAAAATTTAAAAGAATCGACAAAACGTACTGCAACGAAAGTTTTATCTGAAAGTGGAATAAACTTAGTAAAAGAAATATAATTTTCTTTGCTTTTCGGAATAACTTTGATTGAGCCTGATATTGTGTTTAATTCCCGAATAAACAAATGGCAATCGTAACCCGACAAATTATGAAAGAAAATGGGGATAAATTTAGGAATCTGAAATTTAAGATTACAGTATGAATGAGCTGCGCCTCTGTAAACACCTGTGAAGTGACAGTGATCTCTCACTTTATCTACGACTAATAAATTTGAACATAAATAACAATAGTCTGCGCGATCAAAAGCACGCGAGTCAATATTACTAAAAATTATAGGCACTGGATTCTCTGAAGCCGACTGAATAATATCATAAATTCTTTTCACGCCTTTCTGTAAATAAGTAACAAATTTGAATGCACAATCAGGACCGCGATACTTTACTAGGCGGTTTAGAGAGCTATCATAATTACAAACAATATAATACGCAAACGCAGCGGGAATGTGCCGTTGAATGTTAGCTGTGTGTTTACTTTGACTTTCAACGCACGGTTGTAATAATGTTTCAAAGTCTGCATATATTACATAAGGTATGAATTGCTTACAATGAAAATTTTTAAATTGAACCAAAGTACCTTTTTCGGGCAAAATAGTTGACTCCACCGCAAGAGTGATTTTTATATTTTAGATTAGACTTAAAAAACAACAAGCAATCATCACAAAAATAAAGCTTACTGTGATGTTTAGTCACTTGACTTCTTAATAGTTTAGGAAAGTTTTTTATGAGACAGTAATGAGACTTAGAACCATTCTGAACTAAAAGCATATTAATATGATTTTTTTTTCGTAAAATGGTTTTATACAACGGCCCAGTAATATTACTTTTACTATCCAAACCATAGATATTTACACTTATGTTTTTATTATTTTTTTCAAATGTTTTTATGTCATTATTTGCAACTGGAAACGACATATTAATTAAGTTTAATACTGTACTAAAGTGAGGATAAGATGATACTCGACAAGCATTCTTTTTAACTGGGTACAAAGCCGCCATCACAACCCAAGCAAAACAATATTCATCATCATTTTTTATATTTACACAAGCTTGTTTTGAGTAAATTTTTTTTGGTAATTTTAGATATGATGATCCTCTCAATGGCGTATATTTGTTAATATTAGTTTCGAGGTATAAAATATCCAACATAGACCATCCACTCCCCTTTTCCTGAAATTCGTCTATCTTTTTACAAATAATTTCAGAAATGTTATTTAGTAGATCATTAAAACTGTAGTTTAAATGTAAAGAAATGTTTGCAGTTGTAAATGATTTAGTTTCCGTAGAATCATCTTTAGGTAAAATTACTTTAACAAAAAGTTCAAAGTTTACTTTTATATTTATATGATTAGATAAAGCTGAATGAAGTATTGTTTGTAACTTTGAGGCAATGCAACGCAAGAAGTGCGTGGGCGAAGTAGCAGCTATTTCGCTGCCGTCAGCCAGACGCTCGCGCTCTGCCCGTATGCGATAAGACGCTATGCGACAACGAAACGCGGAACTTATTTTTTCAATGCCACTATCGAGACTTACTGCACTATTACTTTTATGTTTAATACTGCGTAAATGCCCCGAAAACGATTTACTTGGTAATGACTCTTGACAAATCGAACAATAGATAGATTTACCCATAGTTGAGTGGTTATTAGTTCTGCGGTTGATTAAGCTAAGTTAAAAAAAGAAAATATAGTTTTAGAATTTATATTACCTAGATTAACCATTACATTAGTTAAGTATAAGTACAATAAAGTTTTTACAATGTAGTGAAAAAAAAAAAAAAAAAAAAAGTTAATCGATGGATGAACCTATTGGCTGCCAACCTTGTCACCGTAGTACATCGCCTCTTTTGAGAATCTCTTCTTCGCTTCGGCGCACAATTTCTTCAACTCTTTCCACAGCGGATCGTCTGGTGAGACCCGCAAGCGAAGATTAGCAATCCACTTGTCCGAGCGTTCACGAGAGCCGAGATTAATGATGTCTTCGGTATTATATATTTTGACATCAAAAAATATGTTACCATCAGGCACCAATTCCACCTGACGTAACACCCCGCCCGCGACTCGCCGAGACAACGACGACCACAAGGGGCTGCTGGAGGAGCGCTTAGGCTGCTCAGACTCGTCGTCGGAGCCAAATAGGTCGGACAGCACAGAAGCCGAGCCGTTTGTTTTCGCAGTAGGCTTCCTGAAACAATTGTATTTATAAATTGTTACCGCCAATTCATGAAATCTATTTTTAGCACAGTAACTAACTCTTTATCGTAGAATTATTAAATAACTAGCGGTCGCTCGCGGTTTCACCCGCGTGGTTCCCGTTCCCGTGGGAATAACGGGATAAAAAGTATCCTATGTGTTAATCCAGGTTATAAACTATCTGTGTGCCGAATTTCATCCAAATCCATTCAGTAGTTTTTACGTGCACAAGTAAAAAACATACACACTCACAAACTTTCGCCTTTATAATATTAGTGTGATTGTCTAAAACCAAAGTTTTGTCTAAAAAATTATCTTATTCGTCTATGCTAAAACTTAAAAACGTTATACATACCCACTTGACTTCTTTTTCGCAAGCTCTTTTTTCGGTTTCGCCGATTTTTTCGCCTTCTTCGGAGGACTGTAAAAAGAAAAGAAAGAACATAAATTATAAACATAATAAACTTTCCTACACTCACACCAATTATCTAGCCCAAGAGAAGCTTCGTTATGAAACTCGTTAAATGGTTACTTGACAACGGATAAACATACTTAAAATACTTAAATACATACTTATTATAGGTACATAGAAAACACCTAGACCCGAGAAAATATAGAAAAACAATAATTTCTAAAATTGACCCGACCGGGGATCGAACTTGGGACCTCAGAGATGGCGACACCATGAAAACTGGTGTACATACCACTCAAACAAGGAGGTCGTCAAAATAAGAAAATAAAAATAAAGTATTTAAAAATATGGCAATTATGGCGACATAGTACCAAAGTCTTGAGATATGCATAGCAAATAATTACCTAGAGTCTTCTTCAAAGTCAGATGACTGTTCACGGTCTGAGTCTAGGACAGCTGCGGCGGCGAGCCGTTTCTTGTACTCGTGTTCAGACCTGTAGAGACACGAACGGAAAATAAATTATAGGTCTGTATGTCAACCATCGTACAATCATTGTAAATAATACCAATAAATAAATATATTATAATGAAATGAAAAAAAAAAAAAAACAGTAAAATATTATTGACTCACGAACATTATGTCGACGCACTTGATGTGAAGAACAATGGTGATGGAAATAACACTGCAGGCAGCAATAGGTAGACGTGCTTGATGACAAGTCGATCGTAATTGATTTAATGTATTTTATGGAAACTTTATTTATACAAAAACTTGGCAAATACAGATACACGAAAAATGTGTGCAATTATGCACACATTCGTAGATATCTAAATCAGCAATAACGTGTGACCAACAATCACTTCATCGAATTACAAATTATGAAGTAATTAAAATAAAGTGTCATCAAAATATAAATTATAAAACCAGTTACGTGTAGTAATAAGCTTAGGTAAGTAGCAGTGCTAAGTTCGATTCCCAAAAAAAACTTAGGTAGGTACTACTACTACTACTACTACCTACTTACTCATAAAGTCCAAATAATAATAATATTAGTAAGTAGGTATATGTAATATTATTGTATGTTTTGTGTATGTACTTGTACTGTGTGTTATGTTTTAGCATAGAATTGAATATATTGACTTGACGACCTCCGTGGTCGAGTGGTTAGCGCGCCGGGTTTGGCATCGCGCCATCTCTGGGTTCAATTCCCGGTCGGGTCAGTTTGGAAAAAACTGTTTTTCAAAATTGATTTCGGGTCTTGGTGTTTTTCTATGTTTATGTATATTTATAAAAAAAAAAATTACATCTTTGCACTGGCTATTTTACTTCTAAATGATGGAACACAACAATGCAGATAACATTGTTGCTATGCGCAAGACCTAGGTAAGATGGACTACCATCTATATACTAAGTTAGCCAGGCGGACTTAAAACAAACTATACCACCAACCAAACCGAACACAACATTGTGCCCTGGGAATCGAAACCGGGACCTCTGGGTCTGAGACCACAGCGGCTGTTATTAATTGAATATATTATTTAACAATATTTAAAAAATAATAATTAATAAATAAAACCTTGCATTGAATTGAGAACCTCCTTTTTTATCAAGTTGGTTACAAGTTATTCCCACAGAGCTGATGCTTTGTTTGCACCTATGTAAAAATAGCAAGTTAATCATTATAGTTCTCATGAAATTACACCGTCGTCATTTTATAAGGCGCATTAATCGCAACGTCCACCGCAAGCTATGAAACGGCTGTGAACTATGAATGGCTATGTTATTTTGCGTGCTATACTGAGCGAAGTAAGCTAAGCTCGCAGTGTACTTCATACTTTGTAATAGTAAGAAATAAAATAAAATTTTAGTCTTCAGTGGTCGTCAACGACGATGGTTGACATTTGCATACATGGTTCGGAAACCGGGATACATCTGTTTTAAAAAATTATAGACAGTTTTGTAGAACTTTTTGCTTCACAATAAAGGATACATTGATACGTTGTTACTTGGCGATTGTGATAACAAGTGATAAATCTTCTGAAAAGTGTAATCAGGTGAGTGTTTTTCCTTAATTTTAATAACACATTCAAAAATATCGCGACCTTTGTAAGCTCTGTCAACCAACAATTAAATAACTATGTAATATAAATTTGGTTACCATTAAATTTGATTTAACAGTTAGGTATAACAAAAAAAAAACAGTTCGTAGATCAGAATTTTAAGAACCTCCTTCTTAAAACTGAGCATTTTTGTTTTCCAACGATGGGATGCATTGTAACTTGAAAGAAAAAATAAGACTATTGGTATACTGTATTACGTACTTTAAGGCTGATTTGTCGTGTAAGAGTCAAGTGCCCAACATTGTCTGGGATACATAAGTACATTATGTAGGGCGCCTTCACAATTCCCGACAAAGGGATGCACTTTAACTTTGAAAGAAATAACAGTGTTGAGTACTTCGTAGTTGCTTTGTTGTGAAAAGCCATGTGCCTCGCAAGTCCAGGATACATCTCAGTTTTAAGAAAATCTTAAAGTCTGTTTTGTAGGGCTCATTTCACGTTTCCCGACAAAGGGATGCATTGTAACTTGAACGAAATAATACTTAAAACTATTTAAAAAACACTATAGTGTTACGTAACCTACTTCAAGTCTGATTTGTCGTGTAAGAGTCAAGTGCCCGGCATTGTCTGAGATACATAAGAACATTATGTAGGACGCTTTCACAATTCCCGACGAAGGGATGCACTTTAACTTTGAAAGAAATAACAGTATTGAGTACTTTGTAGTTGCTATGTTGTGAAAAGCCATGTGCCTCGCAAGTCCAGGATACATCTCAGTTTTAAGAAAATCTTAAAGTCTGTTTTGTAGGGCTCATTTCACGTTTCTCGACAAAGGGATGCATTGTAACTTGAAGGAAATAATACTTAAAACTATTTAAAAATACTATAGTGTTACGTACTTCAAGTCTGATTTGTCGTGTAAGAGTCAAGTGCTCAGCATTGTCTGGGATACATAAGTACATTATGTAGGACGTCTTCACAATTCCCGACGAAGGGATGCACTTTAACTTTGGAGGAAAAGATACAGTTACCGATACCTGTTTTTTTCTTTTTAATTTATTTTATTATCGAATATTTAGTCTTAAAGTAAATTTGCTCTGAGCTTGAATGATTTACCTTGCATAAATAAAACGTTTTAGGTATATTTGATCCGTTATTGGCACTAAAATATGAATTGTAAAATAAGTATTTAGAAATTAATATTAAAACTATAAAAATTTATAAGGAGTAATAAAATGTCGCGCTATTTTTAACTACATATTTCTTAAATCTTTTTTGTATCGATTTACTGCGGTTCGAAGTTTGTGATGGTAAATTATGTTTTATCTCGTCGTAATATAATTAGGTTTGAGTTTCCTTAGAAACTGTTTTGGAACCTTGATCTATAAAATCCCGAATGTTTTGATTTTTACAAGTTACAATTAATATTTTAAGTAGTTTATTGAAATCTGTGAAACACTGCAGTCAATTTAATTAGGAAATTTGTTAAACAAAAAATCATTGAAATTGGAATGCATCTGTCCTACGTCATCAAACGCTCCAAAACGCCATGGTACCTTATATCAAATACTATTCGCTGTATTGTTTGCGGCCCATCGAATTGCGAAAAGATCAACTTAGTGATTAGTTTATTACTTCATAAAGATGGTTTACGTTTTTGTAACTTGTAGGTACGTTCATTCAGAATCTTTTTATACCAACCTAAACATATACTTCTAGAAAAAACTTTAAACATGGTAAGTAATACTTTTGTTTGTTATCTACGACAGTAGTAAAAATTGGGCGTTCTGGCGCACAATAGTTGTGTGCGAACGTCGTCGCGGAGCGACGACGAAGCGAGCACGGCGAGCGGTGAGGACACAACTTTGTGAGCCAGAATGCCCAATTTATTTACTACTGATAATAAGCTTGACTTCCACAAACACGTGACTAATATATGCAAGTCAACAAGTAAATTATTAGGTTTTATAATCAGAATATCATCTGAGCTAAACAGCCCCTCAGTAGCTATGGTATTATTCAATGCCTACATACGCAGCCGACTTGAATATGAGGCGATCATCTGGGACCCTCATGAGACCAAATACACTATAATGCTTGAAAGACTGCAAAGAAAGTTCGCGCGTTGACTCTACAAGAGAAATTACGGGTACTATCCCTACTTGTTCCCCTCAATGTTCGTGTACGGTATGGTGGGTCTCGTTACGCTCGCCTCAAGAAGGAAATTACTACTTATGGTGCACTACCTCTCCGTACTGTATCATAAGATAGATTGTCCGTACATTCTTGAGCGTGTCTGCCTCGCCGTGCCCGACCGCATATCTTGGGACTGCAATGGCTTAGTGGCGCCGCGACGCAACCCGCGCTTGCTGCCGAAACCGACCACTCGCACCATCTACGCTGCCCAAGCACCTACAATTCGCGCTCTTCGTCTGATCGGGGATAATGCTCGCTCAATATAGGGATTCTGATTTGTTTGCCGATGGGCTAGCGGCTTTGGTGGCAACTACCCACGAGTTCATTTACCAGCTAATGACATAATTTAGTTTAGTTTATTGGAGTATTTTTTTTTTATTAGTAAATTAATCGCTGTCATAGTAGGTACTAAGCTTGACATCGTCTTCTAATTTTATTATTGTTTCTGTTTTATTATAATTTTTATGTTTTAATTTAAGTTGACATTTCGTATTTAATTTCTGACATAGGTATTTTTTAAGTATGACATTTTTTATTTTATTGTATTCAATTTTCATTTGTTTTGAATATTTTTAATTTTTATTTGATTCCCATTTTTTGTAAGTATAATTTATGTAATCACTTTGTTGACTAGCATTCTGGTATGTTGGATGCTTTGCACTGTAAACCAGCATGTTAAATTGATAAATAAATAAATAAATATGAATTCACCGGTATTCCAGTAGACTCGATGTAGACTGAAATAGTGCCAGTACTTGAACGCCATTTTGGGGATCCTTAAGCATAACAATAAAACCAATTTCAGATTTTTTGTACTACCTCCTACTTGAATCCGTTTGCCAAAATAATTTTTGGCTGCTTCGTTGTGTTGGAGAATTTTCTTTCTGACTTCTTGGCGGGAAGTTTAAGCGTCATGTCAGCAGTTTTGTTTTATTTTCTATAATTTGTGTTTTGTCGAACATTAATGTGAAATAATGGTGGATTATTTACTGTTAAGTGTTCGTGAACATGCATGAGTGTTGGCAAAACAAAACAGTGCAACATCACTTTTCTAATTCTCTCAAGAAGTCCGCGTAAGATTGCAATAAAGTCCCACACTTAGAATATTTTATTCCAAGGTCCCATAGCTATATTGAGTTTCAAGGGATTTGGGGGAATATCATTTACCATTACCGTTCATTACCATCTACTTTATTCAAAGAAAATATGCAATTTTACCCATTGACCGTCAACGACCAACGTCGTAAAATAGGCGACAGATTTAAAATTTCTCCCTTATTTAGTTTCAGTTAAGAAAAAGTATAAAAAGGTCGATATTTTACTTAGGAGAACCATTTAAATCAACTTAGAAATTTTAAGTAAAAAAATATGCACCATCATCGCCATAGACGTCTTAAAGAGTCGACTAGTGAATATAGAACTGTAGGTGGGTAGATTTTTTATTTTTATAATTAATAAACAACGATTTTTTATTTTTATAATTAATAACAAATAATTAAATTCTCAAATGTTCTGCCATTTCCAGTCTAGTTTTAATAGTAAATATTTCTAAGAACGATACACTACATTTGTTAAAAAAGTGAATCATGTAATAATTTTACTTTAATTAATTCTGCTAGTACTTACATCTAGTAAAAAAATATTCGGCCTCAATAAAATCCCTACTAATATTTTAAATGCAAAAGTAACTCTGTCTGTCTGTTACACTTTTATGCTTAAACCACAGATCCGATTTTGATGAAATTTAACACAAATATAGATTAGATCATAAGAAAGGACATATAGGCTACTTTTTATTGTTTTATTTATTAGCACGTTACAAAGTATAACTTGAGACGTCATAAGCGGACGCCTTTACGAGTCCGTGTCGTAGGAATGTCAATGCTTATTAAAAATCTAGAAATGTATAAGTAAATGAATGTACCTATCGATAACAATAATTAATACCCACAATTTTCGAAATTTGTTTTTTAATGACAGTAATTTCTCGTACCCATGATGTTTAAGTATTTCTAATTCATTTTAAATGTCTGCGTGTCACCATGACTACTGAAAACTATACAGAAGCAATCGAAAACAGCCAGGAAGACGACGACGGCTCAAGTTCTCCATCTCTTTTGTATGGCAAAAACAAAGAAGAAGCAACATCAAGCAGCTCCACCAAAAAAGACAAGGGCATACAAACCGAGAACGTTCTTGTCCAATATATTAAAACGAGTGAAGATGACTTCCATGTCCTTACATTAAATATGGACGATTCCCAGTTTTTTAAATGAACACCCAGTGACTAAAGAAATGAGCATTTTGCTGCATTAGTAGCATTTGAATTAGATAAGGTGCAACCCGAGGATCGTTCTTTGGTATACGTCAAAGTAATCGACTGTATACGGAAAGCTAGAGGAGATTGTGGTATTACATCAAACTGCCCTTCACCGGAATATTAAAACGTAACTCTAATTATTATTATTATTCAAATTCACCCTCGTATTTTTCGAAAAATTTTAAATTTCATTAATACATTGAACAAATATCATAATCACGATACAGATCTTACTGAAACTGAAAAACAATAAAGAAATGGGTTATGTTCGTTAGTTAATTGTTATGTTGAAACAATAATAAAAACAAAATTACGTAGGGTGGAGTGTGCAACAATGAAACACTAAAAAATCAGAGACTCATATTTCTCTAATTTTTGTAGATATGGATACTGTTTTTTGCAGGAACAGAGTCTTCTTAATTGGGTATAATATGGCATTTATAGTTTCATTTATAAATAGGTACAATACGCATAAAAAAGTTTTTCAAAAAAATGGGAATTGTTTCACTGTGTCCACCTAGGTGGACACAGTGAAACACACTGTGTCTGTCAATGAAACACTAGTTTTAATATTGGCCATTTGTACTTAATGTGGTTATCGGAACGAGTAAACCATAAAAACTGTTTAACTATAATCAGTAAAGAATTTATTTGGATTATTTAGTAACTTAAGTAACCTATTATACTCAGTCTCAATTTTTTAAAATCGCAGTTTAGTACCTGTACCTAATAGATATTAACGACTCACAATCAACAGTAACATAATACATGATTATCTATAATTAACAAAGTTATATTAAATATAACTTTAAAAAAAAAACAAATATTAGGAATTCGCAACTTTATATTTGGTGACACGCGGACTGGAAAATAATAAAAAGAGTTTCGGCTTTTGGTCCCATTTATTTCTGGTGGCGAAAGAATCGTTTTTATCGCTTCAATGACAATTTCTGACATATCGGGTTCCAATGGCATGTAAAATTTCATCATGTCTTTTAGTTTCAACCTCATAAACAAAACCTCGTATCTATTAGCTCTCACTACATCATTTATTTTTGCGACATATAAACCTTCGCTTTTTAGAACGTATATAATCGTAATTTTGGGGTTTACGCTCAAGCTTATTAAAATGTTCCGTAACCAAAGACATCCCATCCGCATCATATTCTTCTTCGTCGTCTAATCCACTTAAAACAATTTCACTAAGGCATGCCACTTCCTCTTCTTCATCGGTACTTGTTTCAGAATCAGGTTCAATTTTAGTCTTTTTAGATTAATTTTTTATTTTATTATTAGATAAAACTGGTCGCTTCACTACTTTTGCCGCTAATTTTCTTTCTTGAGATTTTTTACTATATTTAATTATCTGGTCTTTCTTTGGAGTGTCCGTGGCAATCATGCTTTTACCAAGCTTTCTTGCTTTACGCTTTCGCTTGGTATACAACAAAACAAAGTAGTACACAATGAAACACTGTTTCAATGTGTCCACCCTTGAACTGTGTCATTGTTGGACACCTTGGATATTTTACAATAAACCCAAAAAATAACCTACCAAAATTGAACAATTTAATAGGTTTTTTAATCCACGCGAATCTATGATACATGTACAAACCGACGTAATACTCATAAATTCGGAATTCACTATAGTATTTAACTGATAAATCAAATAAAACTCAAAAAAAAACTTACTTTTTAGACAAAAAATCGAAAAAGCTCCGGGGACACGTCGGTTTTTATGCGGCGCGCACGCTAGCTGGGGAGGAGCAGGGGGTGTATGGCGCTAACTCTCGACCAGCTATACTGAACTATCTGTCAATGTCGCATTTCAAAAATATGGCGCTGTTTCATTGTGTACGACTGTTTCAATGTTGAACACTCGACCCCTACTAATAAATTTTTACAAGTTGACCGACCTACCTTTTCAATTAGCTAATCAAATGTGTAATTAAGTTTTATTACATTAGTATATTTTATGAATTTAAAAGTAAAACATCATTTCCTTTTGTGAATTAAAAAGTAAAACATCATTTTGATCTTTGAAATATCAATTATTATCCATTGCCCTTTGAATGCATATGGCACATCACTAGGGAATCGAGCGAAAATTATATTCGCTGCCGCTGTGGGTAAAGGTATACTCATGTCATATACCGCGCGGGTTTCGCTCAGGTACTTAGTATAAAGTTCCGCGGGTAGATTGACCAGAGCGGTATTCGCTGCCGCTCTACCCACAGCAGCAGCGAATACCGCTCAGGTTTGAATAGGCCTTAAAAATAGGCGCGGCGCTGGGGGCACGGTCGCAAGATTTTTGCGCGGCGCCAAAAGTCCCATATTTTTACGAAATGAAGAATATTTTACATATTTATCAATATCACTGTCATCTTTACTTTCGTCGGAGCTCTCATTAGGTCATCATCACTTTCAGCATCAAACGGACAGGACTAAACTTGACTTAGTTGAATATTCTCATTATTCACAATAAAATATTTTTCAACACACGAGAATTCCATATTGTGTATATTTCCGATGTTGACAGGTGTTACTTGTCCTACGGAACCTTCTGTAATATCGCTACAACTCGCTTCACAGCAGTCTTCGCGCGAATCATTTTGTTGTCGTGTATTGTCTGTCATCGGATTCGTAGACATCAAAGGAACCTGCATAATTCTTGCATGTTCCTTTAATATTTTTTGCCTCATTCCTCCAGTTCTTACTCTTTTTTTTATAAGATTTTTACAACATTTTGTGCTGCACTTATTTTTACCTGTAATGAATATAATGCATGCTGATACACGACAATGAAATCGCAACTCAAGTAATTTTGTTATTAACATTTAAAATCTTTATACTTACACACGTAGGTAATATATTAATGGTTATTATAAATCACATTCGCTAGTTAAAAGAGTTCGTTACACAGATTGTTTGTTTTCAAAATGGCCCATAAAGAAATGGTTTTAGTTTACGAATACAGTAAATCGAATATATTTAAACAGACATAAGCATTACAATTAGTCACGTGTAGTTGATTAAAGAGCTGTTAGCTGTACAACAGAACTCAGTTGATCATTAAAAATGCAAGCATTACATTGATTCACGTTTATGCTTTTCTAATGTATTAGGCTTTTGCTTACCACTTAAAAGTGCAATTATCCAACAAAAGGCACTAAAAACAGCTCAAAGCTGTACAATGAGTTTAAGGAGCATTATAATGGTACAACTATATGCTATTAAGCAGCCTTAAGCATTTATCTATTATTTAAAAATGCTATTGTATGTCCAAATGCACTTAATACAGCTAAAAGCTGTATAGCGTCGTAAAGATTTGCTGCGCTAAAACTAAAGGCATTACAAAAGCATTTTGATATGCCATTATCCAACCATTATACAGTATAAAGCATCATAAAGATTTTGAGATGCCAATATGAGGCCTTATGATGCTCGGTGAACTTATATAAGAGTTTATACGTGCCTTAAGTTGTACATACATTTACTATTCCTTTCATAAAATGCTTTCTTGTGTTAGCGTTTTATGTTTTTTAAAATAAAATATAAATCTCTTCGGATGCAACGTCTCGTACAATTACGGTCAAACTTCACTTCAGGTAAGTTTGTTTAACCATCAATTTTAGATCTTTATTAGGTAAACCCATATAAACCTTGTAAAGAAGTATACATGTGATGTGACTGGATATACACATTTTATGCTTCTAAACCTACCCACAACATTAGTTTATAATAATTTAACAGCTATAATATCAATCTACCCGCAAAGGTTGCCTCCAAAATCAAAATGTAAACAAAGTTAGAACACGTTCGTAACAAATAAACTATATTATGTACTCATTTTTTTTAAACATTTCGCGTTTAATGCATACGATCCAAGCGATCCGATCTTTCAAGTTTTGTATCGATCCAGCAAAATATCGTATGACCTCGATCCGAACCGAAAATCACTGGATCGAATGCCTGCCGATCCAATCTTTCAAAGTATCGAAATTCGGATCGGATCGGCGGCGCGTCCCTAGTTCATTCATTCAACTATCAGTCAGCAACCTTTACGAGCAAGGCCGTATTTTATTAATGAATTTTGTGGTATTTGAATGGATGTAAAAATATCACGATTCCTATGATTAGTTATTCGTTTGATTCAAATTTGTTGTATGTATTGTGTTGTTGCTACGCTTTAAATTATGGCGAGCGATCCCGAAATTACCAGCCCTGTCTCACAAGAAGACTTAGAGGCTGCGGAGAAGTTCAAAAATGAAGCTAATGAATACTTTAAAAGTGAGTGAACAATTAATTTGCATGTAATATCGATATTTATTTGTGTAAAGATATTTTTTTATTCAAGAACTATTGATTCTGGTGAAAATAATAATTTGACATTCATAACCTCAAAACTTTTCAGAGAAAAATTATGACAGCGCCATCGAATATTACTCGAAGGCGATAGAAAAGAACTCAAATAATGCTGTTTACTACGCAAATAGGAGTATAGCCAACCTACGGCTGGAGAGCTTTGGCTATGCTTTGACTGATGCCTCTAAAGCCATAGACCTGGACAAGTCTTACACAAAGGCTTACTACAGAAGGGCTGCGGCACACATGTCCTTAGGGAAATACAAATTTGCCCTTAGAGATTTTGAATATGTAAGTATTTTAAAAATAACTTTGTTTACATGTTCAAAAAGGAGATACCTTTGTAAGACTAGTAATTGAAAATGACTGGCGGTGAATGAAATTAAAACGAGTTCACACGAACTTAACACAAAATTTAGATTAAAACTTTACCTTTCAGCAATATGGCTTTAAATAACAGTCCACAAATTCCTTTCTTGTAAATATTTTTTTTATTATCTTTTAAATAAATCTTACAAGGTCATAGACAATGATATTATAAAACTATAGATATGTTACATTCAAGGTAATTTGCGTTTTAAATGTGTTCCGAGCTGCACACATTGACAAGTTTCACTGATAAGTAACAAAAGATATGAAATAGCACACAAATGAAAGAGATAGCTATAATATTAATGATTGCACTTCAAATGTTTGTGCATAGAGTTACATACAAGATGTCCCATTTGGGACGTATTTGAGTCTTCACTTAGCACGCGTTTATAACATATAGCTGCTTCTTGTTTTATATAATATCATTGGACATCAATATTTTGTTAATTCAATCTTTGGTAAGATGTCTAACATCTAAATATGTCATTTCTTGTCTAGGTTACCAAAGTTAGGCCACATGATCAAGATGCTAAAATGAAATACAATGAATGCAACAAAATTGTGAAGAAAATAGCCTTTGAAAAAGCAATCTCGGTTGACAAGAAGGTAGTTAACATTGCCGATTCCATCAACTTGGATGCTATGAGTAAGTATATTAGTTAATAATTATTCTATCTATCTTTCAACATTAACATTTAACTACTCAGCTGAGTAGTTAAATGTTACATGTTGTTACTGGCTTGTAACACACATTGCTGGGTGCTGCCTGTTTACTTTAATTTACTCCACTCCTTGTGATTTTCTTCTAGCCAGTGGTAAAAATGTTTAGTCCTTTTCTGAAAACATTTGCGAAATATTTTTTTTTATAATTTCTTTTTCTATCTGGAGTTTAGCTCAACAATGCAGTTGCCATGGATGCCATTATATTTGTACACTTACATACTGTTTTTGTTAACATTACTTACTTATCCCTCTGTTGACTTGATTGATAAATAGTACCTAGGTTTGTACTTATTTTTCATACTTTTTTAACTGAAATTATTTTAATTAGGCAGCACATCTTAATTTGATTTGTATAATGTTATTTAAGGGGCATAATGTTATATTAGCTGTTATTCAAAATATATTAGATATTTCGCACTAAAATTCTCAATGTGGATTACAGAACGTATGTGTGAGGGGATGAACGAAGCCAAAACACGATTAGAAACATTTTGCTCAATAGAAAAAAATCCTGAAGTTACCTCTAAAATTTCATATAAATCACATTACGACTGTGTTTTACAATAACAATGTCTATAAAATCATAAACATATAGGTGTTTACCTTTTCGATTTCTTGACTTGGATTTGGATTTCCAAAAAACTAAACATTTTTATTAACTTATTGATAAAAATGTGAATGGCGCTTACGAATTACTGCGGACCCCGTCCCGCGCAACACCCGCGAGGCCCCACGCAACATCCAAATTTTCGCTGACCGCCAAACCCCCCTTAAGAATAACATCTCTGTAATATGAATAACATTTATCTTAACCTATTCTATTTATATTAATTACTTACATACAATTAACCCTCATAAAAGTGATAAATCAGTAATAATTTAATCAATTATATTCATTCATTAACTGTTTATCAATTTCATGATTTGCTTCACTATCTGATAAATTATCATACGAAATGTACTGCTTAGAGCTCATTTTCATTGCAGCCATTTACTGTAGTCTGTGAATATCAGTGTGATCATCAAATGTGTTTGTGCGGATTGTTCCGTTTGCAATCATCCAAAGCTAAATGTATGTATAATTGAATTGATTAAAAAATAAACTATATACCTACTATAAAATGTAAAATTTATAATTTATTTAAACTACTGGTTAAATAACGGGTGATTTTTTTGAGGTTAGGATTTTCATGCATTAGTATTTGCTCAGATTTTTTGAGGTTATGATTTTCATGCATTATTATTTGCTCAGTATGCTTTGACATTTCATCATGAATAGACTTACTAACGAGCAACGCTTGCAAATCATTGAATTTTATTACCAAAATCAGTGTTCGGTTCGAAATGTGTTTCGCGCTTTACGCCCGATTTATGGTCTACATAATCGACCAAGTGAGCAAACAATTAATGCGATTGTGACCAAGTTTCGCACTCAGTTTACTTTATTGGACATTAAACCAACCACACGAATGCGTACAGTGCGTACAGAAGAGAATATTGCGTCTGTTTCTGAGAGTGTTGCTGAAGACCGTGAAATGTCTATTCGTCGCCGTTCGCAGCAATTGGGTTTGTGTTATTCGACCACATGGAAGATTTTACGCAAAGATCTTGGTGTAAAACCGTATAAAATACAGCTCCTGCAAGAACTGAAGCCGAACGATCTGCCACAACGTCGAATTTTCAGTGAATGGGCCCTAGAAAAGTTGGCAGAAAATCCGCTTTTTTATCGACAAATTTTGTTCAGCGATGAGGCTCATTTCTGGTTGAATGGCTACGTAAATAAGCAAAATTGCCGCATTTGGAGTATAGAGCAACCAGAAGCCGTTCAAGAACTGCCCATGCATCCCGAAAAATGCACTGTTTGGTGTGGTTTGTACGCTGGTGGAATCATTGGACCGTATTTTTTCAAAGATGCTGTTGGACGCAACGTTACAGTGAATGGCGATCGCTATCGTTCGATGCTAACAAACTTTTTGTTGCCAAAAATGGAAGAACTGAACTTGGTTGACATGTGGTTTCAACAAGATGGCGCTACATGCCACACAGCTCGCGATTCTATGGCCATTTTGAGGGAAAACTTCGGAGAACAATTCATCTCAAGAAATGGACCGGTAAGTTGGCCACCAAGATCATGCGATTTGACGCCTTTAGACTATTTTTTGTGGGGCTACGTCAAGTCTAAAGTCTACAGAAATAAGCCAGTAACTATTCCAGCTTTGGAAGACAACATTTCCGAAGAAATTCGGGCTATTCCGGCCGAAATGCTCGAAAAAGTTGCCCAAAATTGGACTTTCCGAATGGACCACCTAAGACGCAGCCGCGGTCAACATTTAAATGAAATTATCTTCAAAAAGTAAATGTCATGTACCAATCTAACGTTTAAAATAAAGAACCGATGAGATTTTGCAAATTTTATGCGTTTTATTGTTTAAAAAAGTTCTCAAGCTCTTAAAAAATCACCCGTTAGAAGCTACATACTATTCAGAAGTTTGTGTAATAAAAAGAAATATTTTTAATAAGCTAAAGATATGAATTATTTCATGCACATTAGCAATTTGATGACCATTTATTTCGTTGTTATTATGAGTCAAATGTCCCATGGTTTGTAACCAATGCTGAAATCCATGAGGCCCTACAAATGAACACAGTAATGGAGGAAATAAGATCCATCGCTGAAAACTACCAAAGACGGCTCGCCTTACATCCCAATAAGCTGGCAGCGGAGCTGATGAGCCAAAGCTATTCCAATCGCCTCAAAAGGCATGACATCCTTAAACTGCACGAAAGAGTGGAATAGACTATAAGTAGTGTTCTCGATGGAGGAGACACTTCACACATGAAAATCTCTCAACCCATCCGCTCATAGTCTAGGGACTGATCGCAGATGATCTAACAAAAGAAAAAAAAAAATTATGAGTTTAATTAAATCAATTAAAATTAATAATAGAGGCAACATAATATGTGTAAGGTTTATGTTTGTCCATAAACTTACTTTATAACATCCATCCTAATAATATTTTATAAAGTACATACTTAAAGTAAATTGTTTAGATTTTCGTCGTTTAAAGTGACTCGATGGCGCAGTGGCTTGTGCGTTCAACTAGCACTAAGCAACTTTCGCAATGCCGGATGGGTCACCAAATTAAGAACATCTCAAGCTCCTCCGTGGTTCGGAAGGCACATAAGCTGTTGGTCCCGGTTGTTCTCGTAAGATGACAGTCGTTAAAACCCACCAACCCGCATTGGGCCAGCATGGTGGGTTATGGCCCAATATCCCCACGCGCTATTTTCCACGTGGGACACCTGTGCCCAGCAGTGGGACGTTTATATTATAGGCTAGTGATGAAAGTGACTGTTACAATTTATGAGTATTGGTTAATCGCCCCACTATCACAGTGTGACATCCGTGCAATCACTAATTTCCTCAATCAATCAGGAGCTACAAGTGCCACCGCAAGTTTATTCGTGTTGTGCATAATCCTGGCTCTGTATTTTTAAAGGAGACTGGTCAAATGAAATTATGAGTTTAAATTAAATAATTTTTTTTTTTTTCAATTGGCTATCATAGGAATAGTGTTATAATTAGAAAAAAAAGATTATTATTGATCAGCTTATTTCAGTATTTTTTTTGTTACCTATGTTTTTTTTTTGTATTTTTTTTTAGTTTAGCATTGCACCACTTAATTTTGGATATTTTCATTAAAATATGATATATTTTTTAAAATATATCATAAAAATAGCTATGAGTATATGCATTTTAGTCAAACATAGAATAAAACCCCTATTTAGTGTTAAAAAAGAAGTTATATAGGTACTGATATAAATAAATCAAAAACTATTTTTTCAATTTGATATATCTATATGATAGCCTCTGATATTGAACCAAATAAATATATATTATCTTTTTACTCATAATAGTTAATTATTTGAGTTACTTTTCTTTTGCGTGGGGCCTGGGTAAATTTTGTATGGGCCGTAACCAGTCTCCTTTCTATCTAAAAGTTAATTATTTCGACAGCCATTGAGGATGAATACGAAGGCCCCGCGTTAGAAGATGGCAAGGTGACCCTCAAGTTCGTCACAGAACTAATGGAATTCTACAAGGAGCAGAAGAAGCTCCACAAGAAATTCGCCTACAAGGTACGTAGTGTACACATGCCTGTAGGCCAGCCTATCTCATACTGTCCGAATGACAAGAAAAGATGTCCTGAAATTTGGGTTTAATAATTAATTTTTAGACGATTCACAAATGCTTATTTTTATTTGACTTGAGTAAAGATTTTGATTTTCTTTTTGTCAAATTTCACCAAGCGCTATTGATCCTTATGTCTTAGTGACAAAGTGCAAAATGTTTTGAAGAAATTTGACATTTTGTGGTAGGTGGACTGCAGACTGTTTGACATTTTTTGGTAGGTGGACTGCAGACTGCGTCAGTACCTTCACATGAATGATTAAAGTCCTTCATGGTTATAATCAGGTTACGAAGCTTTAATTCAGTTTCTGAAAAGTCGGAAGTACCTAATATTGATTTTACACCTGCAAGTCTGACTTCGGAGGAGCTGATAAAATTGAATAGGAGGTATACCGAAGATCGGAACGCAACACGCAACCGCAATCACAATGACAATACTAAAATTTTGTGTCGCTAATCATTGTGTGTTATTTTATCATGTTATCTTACTTTTATAAACAGTAAAATAAACAAAGGATATAATGTTATGGCCAATGTTGCTCTATTTTTTTTTTACTTTTTATAGTGCTCCATAATAGAACTTTAATTAACTGCCTAAGCCTACCTTATCTCTAATAGCAGAACATTGTATCTTTCCAGATCTTAATAGACGTGAAATCCTACCTCCAAAATCAACCTTCTTTAGTTGACATTAAGGTGCCAGATGAAGCCAAGTTTACAGTATGCGGTGACATACATGGCCAATACTACGATCTGATGAATATATTCAAGCTGAACGGCCTGCCCTCCGAGACTAACCCTTACTTGTTCAATGGAGACTTCGTTGACCGAGGATCCTTCAGTGTGGAGTGCATATTCACTCTGTTTAGTTTCAAACTCCTTTTCCCGGACCATTTCTATATGTCTAGGGGTGAGTAAAGTGACCTTTTTACTTGTGTTTTTAGTAGTAAGTATTGAAATAAATAATAGTAACTATGTCACTAATTATGATCATTCAAAGTCAAATAGTTAATTCAATGTAAGCCTTCACAGGCACTGGTTGAAGTCAAAACTTATAAAATAATAGTTCAAAAACATTTAGTTAAATCTAAACTAAATTAAAATAGATAAATAGTTTAAAACTAAACTATGAATCTACTTGGATTTTAGGGAAGCCTTCTACTAAAAAGAGCTGGCAAGTAACTCAGGAGGCTTTCTTTGCTCCATCTTACAACATGTTACAATAATGCTTGTGCATTAATAGAACTGAAATTGATGTTGATAAAGGGCCTGATAAGATTGATTACCTTTTCCCGCTCTCAAACCAATATAACTATGCTAATTTAATGGTAGCTACATAGCTAGATAACGGATCAACATATTTAAGTGCATACTTTATTGTATGTAGAAAACACCCAGACCCATAACCAATTTAGGAAAACTAAACCTAAAGGTGTGAACGCCTGAACCGTTACACTAACCACTCAACTACGGTGGTTGTGTCATTGAAATTGTTAAGCGAGCATTTACCCACCAACCCGCATTGGACATGGCTAGGGGATGCAGTACCGATTCCCTCTCAAGAACCGGGACTGGATTTTCGGTACTCTACTTGGAACCTGGATTTACCGGGAAATTCGGCGCTATCGATACTTGTTTAAATGTTGCTTGCTATTTAACTAATTAATGAATATTTAATTAATTATTCAAATTTTCTGTTAAATGAGTTTCGGCTTTGGTATCTATCTATGCCTTTGTCATGGTGTTGCCATCCCGAAATAAAAAAAAAATACTAACTTTTAAGCAATGTTTAAATAAATGTTTGTGTGATGCAAGTAAAATTGTGCGAATATTCTCAGTATTAATTTCGATTAAAAATATTCTTTATGAATTGATGATTACATAAAAAATAGTTTATTTAAATTATTTTATCGTATATTGAAAGACAGATAGTGAGAAAATGGTATGCACGTATGAAGTACCGAAAGTATCGAAAGAACCGGGATTCGTTAGCTGAAGACCCGGTACCGTGTTGTTTAAAAAGTCCCGGGATTTCCCGGTATTTTCGAGATCGGGATTTCCCGGGAGCATGCCCTAGTCATGGCCCAATCTCCCCACGTAAGGTAGTCCATGTGGGAGGTCTGTGCCCACCAGTGATACGTTTATAGGCTGATGAATTGATTTGAATTCTGTTTCTTTTCAAGGGAACCACGAGACCCTAGATATGAATCGCGTATACGGTTTCCGCGGTGAAGTCACCTCCAAATACACTTCGCAAATGGCTGATCTTTTCACCGAGGTTTACAATTGGCTGCCTCTGGCCCACTGCATCAATAGCCGGGTGCTGGTAATGCACGGAGGGCTGTTCTCAAAAGACGAGGTCACCTTGGAAGACATTAAGAAGGTGGACAGGAATAAACAGCCCCCGGAGGACGGTGAGTTATTAAAGTTTTTAAGTATCAGATATGAATGTTATTCAAAGTATTGCAAATGATTCGAAGTTTTTATTTCATGTTTTTATTATTGAAATTTTGCATTCACAATGACAAGAGCAGTGAACTGACAATCCAAAGGTCGTGGGTTCGAATCCCACTGGAGCTTCCTGAGACTGGTTGATTTTTTTCTAGTAAACATTTTATCTATTTTTTTTTTATTTTGAAAATATTCTACAACGGGTAAGCGCTTGGCCTTCATCTCACCTGATGGTAAGTGACGATAAGGCCGAAGGTGGAAGCGCGCTTCACCCGGAATCCTCAACCACTGAAGAACTGGCTATCTTATCTCAAACTGTTGGAACATAACAATGCTATAAACATCGTTGTTATGGCGACAGACTTAGATAAGATGGTGGTAGCTATAGCTAGCCAGGCGGACTAAGCTGCCCTACCACCAACCAAACCGAGCCCACAAAGATAGTAAGAAGAAAAAAGTACCCGCTGGGAATCGAACCCAGGACCTCTGGGTCTGAAACCGGTGGTTCAGCCACTAGACTAGACCACAGGCGATAATAATTCCACAAATAATAATAATAATAATAGTTTAAACCTTCGATCAACAATACCAATTAGATAGAGAGAGAAACAAAATAAGAGCTCTTATTTTGTTTAGTTTGCACGGCCTACTGAAAAAGCAATTTAACGGCCGGATTGTCTTACTTTCAGTAAGTACATGTAGAATTAATTATATTTTAAGCTTTAAACTAACAAATAATATTAAATTTTGAACACAATTACCGATTTTAACCCACGCTTCAAATGTTTGGCCAACGTTGACCAATAGACGCGCCAACATTTGTGTAATAGGACAGTGGATGCGTGGATGGATGCATTTGTGACTTTATTACTGGGTGCCATGGTTGTAATTAGGTTGAACTTAAAACTGTTTTATAACTTTTGTCTCAGTTCGTTAGTAAATAAATGTGGCTGTGTAAGTATATATTCACGTGGACAGAATTTAGCTTTGATTTTGTATGTGACGCGTTATCTAGTTGGTATTGTTGATCGAAGGTTTAAACATACGTATGTATGTACTTCTATTAAGCCAATAGTAGAAGCATATATTTCTAGCTCCACATAATACAACTAGCAATAAACAGCTTGTGAAAGACATGTGAAGAGAAAACTGAGTTCATCATCATCATCATCATCCACAGCCTGTCTTCACCCACTGCTGGGTATAGGCCTCTCTTCGTATGAGCCACTGTTGACGGTCCCGTGCCAATCTCATCCAGGTCTTGCCCGCGATGTTCGCCACATCGTCTGCCCATCACGACCGACGTTTCTGTGTCCAGTTCTTGGACGCCATTCAGTTAGCGCCTTACACCACCTGTCATCACCTTGCCTTGCCAGGTGTCCTGCCCAGCTCCATTTTAGTTCCGTTATACGATTCCCAACATCTTTGACCTTTGTTCGACTTCGAATCTCGATGTTGGGAACACGGAGTTGAAAAAAACTGAGTTCATGCAATTATTATTGTGATGGATGACTCTTTTGTCAGAACGACAAAAAGAGTCACCTGCCGGCCTAGCATGCGCAACACGAGAACTCTTCTCGACCCGTTTTCTCGTGTTTTATTAATTTATCTCTAATGTCCATCGACACTCAAAACACATGGATGCGCTTAGAATTAGAACTCTACATAATATGTCAAAATTAGACTTAATAGTAGTTTTTGCATAAACTATGGTATTTTTGTCTACAGACCTTAACATGAACACTTAAAATGATTTGTCGTCTCTCGTCCGCGACATATCTCGAAAAAAAATTCTCGACCCGTTTTCTCGTGTTACGTCTATGCACGATATGTCAAAAATGGACATAATAGTTGGTTTTGCTTGTCTGTGGTATTTTTGTCTATAAACCCTAATATGCAACATAATTTTATCGAGTTTTGACAACTGTAACCGAGTTTGTCGTTCCCGCCATCGAAGGAAGAGAGAATATCGTCCGCGACATACCTCGTGTTGCGCATGCTAGGCCTACTGGGATCACACAGCCTATCCGAAACCAAAAGGCGTTAAGTTCTTCGCCCTCAAAGACAAGCTTATTTTAGTCGTTTTCATAGAGCTTGTAGAGTGATAGAGTGGGGTTGCGTTGCACTAAACATCCCGATGGGTCGACGTGTTGACGTGACATTCATAAAGGGGAACCTGCAGGCCCCATTAAGATAATAAGATAAGATGACAAGCAAACATTTTACATAATACTTTTTTGTATTTGTATACAGGTATAATGTGCGAGATCCTCTGGTCCGACCCGCAACCGATGGAAGGCAGAGCGCCGTCGCGGCGCGGCGTCGGCTGCCAGTTCGGGCCTGACGTCACATGCGCATTCTTAGAGCGCAACGGCCTCGACTACATCATACGCAGCCACGAGGTCAAGAACGACGGCTATGAGGTCGCGCACGACGGCAAATGTATCACCGTCTTCTCCGCGCCCAACTATTGGTGAGTGCTTTTTTACTTGACAGAATTCTGCCCGCTTTTTTATACAGGTTACACATTGTCCCGGCGAATGACTCAACTTCACCTGATGATAAATGGAAATGGCGTCCAGACAGGAAGACATCTGGTGCCGCATTGAGACGTAGCATTAGTGGCTCTCACCCGCCGCCGGCCCACAAGGTACCTCTTCACGCCTCGTTTGAATAATCCTATGCCATAGGAAACAGATATGATAAACTCTGCCAGTTCGGGCCTGACGTCACATGTGCATTCTTAAGATTGCTTCACACATTTCAGTGAAGCCACAGTTCCGGCACAGTACCGTCACAGTGTTTTTCATACATTCTCTATGAACGCATCCCCACCTGTCAGTGATTATGCTCTCAGTGTTAGTGCCGCCACCGGCAAATCACGGACGTATTCTTTTTGACAAAATTCATAGAGAATGTATGAAAGAATATTTTTCACTGTGCCGGTACTGTGCCGGAACTGTGACTTCACTGATATGTGTGAATCAACCTTTAGAGCGCAACGGACTCGACTACATCATATGTAGCCACGAGGTCAAGAACGATGGCTATGAAGTCGCGCACGAGGGCAAATGTATCACCGTCTTCTCCGCGCCCAACTATAGGTGAGTGCTTTTTTACTTGACAGAATTCTGCCCGTTTTTTATATAAGGTACACATTATCCTGGCAAATGACTCCATTCTACCTGATGGTAAATGGATATAGAGTCCAAGCGCGAAGACATCTCACTCTGGTGCAGCGTGCAAGACGTAGCATCACTCACTCTCATGCGCACAAGATGCCTTTTCACGCCTCGTTTGAAGGACCTTATATCATGCGAAGGTGGGAAAGCATGTGCTGATAAACTCTGCCAGTTCTAGCCTGACGTCTCGGGCGCCTTTCTGGAGCGCAACGGACTCGACTTCATCATACGCAGCTACGAGGTCAAGAACGATGGCTATGAGGTCTCGTACGACGGCAAATGTATTACCGTGTTATCTGACCCTTACTATTGATGAGTCTTTGTAGATGGATATGCCGGGTGATTCCAAATGAGTCAGTAGGTAAAAATCGAAAAGTATAAGAGATAGGGAAATCTGTTCTTAGGTCACCAGCATTAAGATGTAACTATTGACGGCCTACAAAAATATCCGATCATTGGTGGAAGGCATATATAAGGTTACTGCTAGAAACCGCAAGAAACTTCAAGGGCTGGTCAGGTCAAGTGTTTTAAACATGACATAAAATTTAATTAAATAATTAATTTTATGAATTTTAATTGGATACTATTTAAGTATCTCATTTATTTTGAAGCAATAACATAAGAAAAATAAAGTGAATACAATTAAAAATAACGATTGTTCACAACGCAAGGGCAATGGCCGGCCGGCCGGCCGTCTGTTGACCCGACAACGTAGGTACTTATCGTCCAGCTGACGCGGAAAAAACACAATTTTTTTAAAATTATTTTTGTCATGTTTAAAACATTTGTCCTGACCAGTCCTTGAAAGTTCTTGGGGTTTCTAGCAGTCACCTTAAACATACAGTCGTGGTCAACTAATTAGGGACAATCTCTAGTTAAGCCAAATTGTGAATTTATTTTTTATTTTCCAACGAGTCTTAACAATATTCCATATCTTTTACACGTAAGTATAATTAGTCATTGGTGTGCCCGATTATACAAACAATAACAACTTCTTAAACATTAAACCTCTTTACAGTATAGCTGATAGATTATCAGTGTGCTATTTGTTCAAAGAATGCTGGCTGGCCATTTAATTAGGGACACTGAGATATTGCGTTCTATTTTCAAAATTTGAATCTCAATACTTTTTTATTTCTTCTTTTATTGTTTTGTGGTAGTTTTGGCGGCAATCCAGATTTTTAATTTTAAGTTTTGAGAATTATTTTGAAGAAATATGGGCAAAAATAAAAGTTGCGATCCAACACTACGAACAATTATCATGAAGTTTGTCGAGCGTGGTTGGTCATACCGAGGGATAGCAGAACATTTAAATTGTTCAAAAACTATGGTATGCAATGCAGTGCAACATTTCAGGCGCAATAACACAGCTTTAAATGTGCCCAGGACAAAAAGATCGAGAAAAACAACTCCGCAAGAAGATAGAATGATAACCAGGTTAGCTAAGAAAGATCCGTTTCTAGGCTCTATTTTAATTAAACACGAAGTGTTTGGGGCAGACGAAAGAGCCGGTGTATCAGCGAGGACCGTTCGACGACGTCTGGTAGAAGCAGGGTTGTTCGGAAGAGTGGCTCGCAAAGTACCGTTGTTGAAGAAAGAACATAGAAATGCTCGTTTGGCGTTTGCACGTAAATATGGACATTGGACCTACGCCCAATGGCAACATGTATTATTCTCTGACGAGACCAAGATTAATTTAATTTCTTCAGATGGAAGGCAATACGTACGGCGTCCTGTAAAAGCGGAAATGAATCCAAGATTCACAAAAAAGCAGGTGAAACATGGCGGTGGAAACATTAAAATTTGGGGTTCATTTTCTGGACGTGGAGTGGGACCTGTGAGAAAAGTTCAGGGTAACTTAGACCAACATCAATACAAAACAATATTGGAGGAAACTATGCTTCCCTATGCTGAGGAGCATCTCCCTAATATATGGACGTTTCAGCATGATAACGACCCGAAACATACCGCCCGTTCAGTCAAGTCGTTTCTTACCAGTCAGTCAGTATCGGTGCTAGATTGGCCAGCAAATAGCCCGGACCTCAACCCAATTGAGCACCTTTGGCACGAAATCAAGAAAAAAGTTTCAACTTATCGTACCACAACTTTAGATCAACTTAATCAAGCTTTTTGTGAGGCATGGGCAAACATTCCTATCGAAACATGTCAGAAACTGATAATGTCTATGCCACATCGGTGTCAAGCGGTAATTACTAACAAAGGTTTTGCTACTGGGTACTGATTTTACACGTAATAAAATGGAGCTTTTAAAAATATTATAATACTGGAGATTATTCGTTTTGTTTAACTCTATTCATCATTATACTTTACTGTCCTTAATTAAATGTCCAGCTACATAATTATACCTTAAAATTTAATACATGTTCAACCTTTGATATTAAATACTTTTTTCTATTTAATTATTCTCTTATTTACAGCCATTTATAGTATAGTAATCGGACCAAATTATGCAAATAATAGGTGCTGAAAAATCATTAGGGTTTTATATTTATATGTACATAACCGGTTATTGCTCTTCACTATCTTGAATGTCCCTAATTAGTTGACCACGACTGTATATGCCTATAATATGCCTTCCACCAATGATCAGATATTTTTGCATCATCACATCTTAATGCTGGTGACTAAACCATGGCATAAATTATAGATTTAATAAAAACTGAATTTTATTTAAATTTTATGCGTAACCGTCGAACGAACCCGTTCAATATTTATGTAAACAATGTTATAAATGCAAGTTTATTTGTTGTTATTTTTGATGGTGTGAATAAGTTTTTCAGTATCATCGTCGTCGTCTCCTCTTTAGACCTTAAAAATCAGGGTTCGAAAATATCCAATATTTATTATAAATTCCTCTCCTTCTTCCTTCTCCCTTCCTCCATAGGAGTACGCGTGCTGCTCTCCGGAGTCACCAATTTACAGTCTCTAACATTCCATCACGCACAAAGAAATTTGGTGACTCGTTTCTTTGCCGCACTTCCAAAAGATGGAATAGTCTACCAGCACACGTATTCCCTCCTACCTATGACATAGGGTCCTTCAAACGAGGCGTGAAGAAGCACTTTGTGGGCCGGCAGAGTGAGGATGACTGATGCTACGTCTCTTACGCTGCACCAGTTGTCCTCGCGCCTGGACCTCATTTCCACTTAACATCGGGTGGAGTGGGGTCATTTGCCGGGCTTAGTATAAAAAAAATAAAAATATCGGATATTTATGATATATATCCGATATATATAAAAAAAATGATATATGTCCATTTTGTATGACAGCCATATTAGTATTTTATTGTATTATTTATGTACACTGTTTGCTTATGAGGGTTTACGCATTTTGGTTTCACATACAAATTTCCAAGTTGAAATTTTTAAAAACCAGTAAGAGCCAACTTTGATGAAACTCTGCATGCTGAAGAAAAATATAGAGATCTAAATAGTTTGTTGAAAACATTTCTAAAAAACGTTTTTTAACTGAGTAAATGCGATAAAATCTTCTAATAAATTCTAATCAGTCAATGACTTCATTAATTTTCTTAAGTATAAATACCTACACTAATAGGTAGCAAAACAAGAAACTTTACAAATAATATCTCAAGAATAATGAAATCAAAAAAGTGTTTTAGTTATTAAATCAGTCATGTTCTAAATGATTAATAAAATAATCATTAATATATAATAAATAATCATTTTCAAGATTAAAACTTACTTAGGGAGTATTATATAACTCTATTCCAACGCTACCTACATTTGGGAAGTAGAAATACAGTAGCTAACTGCAAAATTTTACTTAATTATTATCAATTTTTTAAACATTTTTGTTTTAATATATATCAAAAAACTAATTTAATATATATCGGATACATATCTGTCGGATCATTTATATCATGATATATATACATTGGTATATATTCTCGATCCCTGTTAAAAATGTAAAAATAATCTAAAATACATTGTTTTTTTCGCTTTCAGTGATACCATGGGTAACTTAGGTGCTTTCATTACAATGAAGGGCAACGATTTGACTCCTAAATTCACCACGTACGAGGCTGTGGTATGTTTAAAAAAAAATACTTTTTCGATATTTATGTTATTTTTAATACTAAGTTTAATAAAAAGCTCTATTTATGTGCCTTTTTGAAATCTACAACGTCAGACAGAAAGGGGGTACTAAGCCGAAGGGAGGGTAAAGTATACATGATAGTAAAAAACTTTTGTCATAGAACTTTTCCTAAAAAATGGATAATTTTAGGTTAACAGCTGTTTTAAGATTTCATAAGAAATGACGCTGTGGTAGCTCTGGCTGTCAGCTGTTTTGAGAGAAAGACAGATTTGAGTTCATTGAGTTCTTTGCCGGGGTTAACAAGTGGCGTTAGCCCCGCCCCTATTCAGGGTTGTACATTTTTAAATATGAATATGCATAAAATATGAATGTTTTTCGCAAAGTTTATATTTGCAATGTAACGGTTGATATTAGCACTTTCAGTTGTCCGCGGCTTAGTACGCCCTTTCCGACTAACGTTGTATTTTATTTTTAAGACCCCCAAGCTTCGATCAACAATACCAACTAGATAACGCGTCACGTACAAAATCAAAGCTAAATTCTGTCCACGTAAATGAATACTTTTTCAAAGCAATAAATTACTCCTGTCACTTAAAAAATAATAGACGTCAATAACATTTAGTGGGGAAATCAACCTTAAGGGGCAACAAATAAAGTACTTTTTCCTGTTATTGTTTTGCGAGAAAATAAACGCTCACTTCTCAAGTGCGCTCTTATTTACCGAGACACATTTTTAGCGCCGACCTGACATCTAGTTGTATTGTTGATCGAAGCCCCCAAGGGTTAGGCAGAGACTTGACAATGAAGGCCGTAATCAGTCAGTCAGTCCTTTGCCATATAGTCCACGTTTCAACAAATAACTGCAGTGCTAAGCGTGACATGTGGTGAGCTCATCGTTACTCTATGCTGTTGGATGTATGTGCAGTCTTTAGTCCGTTAGTCGCCTTTCACGATACCCTAGTGAAGAGAGGGGTTGACTCTATCAAAGAAATAATAAACCATGTTCTGCCTTATAAACGATCAAAAAACGCTTTTGTTTAACTGTTCCGTTTTATTTTTATTAAAGCCTCACCCGGACGTCAAACCTATGGCCTACGCGTCATCGTTCTTCAACCTGTTGTGTCAATGATAGCGCCGGGCTGCCCGGAAGCGTAAGAGAAACAGTACGGTCCTCCAGTTGGTTGTCAAGCGAGCGTTCCGGTTGCACAGTGGATAGTAAGGTGTGGATTGGTAACCTACCGGTCAGTTACGGTAACCTAGTAGTCAGTTACGGTAACCTGGTAATACGTTACGGTAACCTAGCAGTAGGTTACGGTAACCTAGGAATATGTTACGGTAAGCTAGCAATAGGTTACGGTAAGCTAGCAATAGGTTACGGTAACCTAACAATTAGGTTCCCACTAAAGTGTCTCATGTGATTAAATATACATTAAGGTTGAGTACTATTCGCAGTTTTGTATACAAATAAATTGTTCTTAGCACTTGGTAGGATGGCCTAGTTGCGGGATTAATACATATTACAGAACATTCTGTATGTAAGCAATACTTTTTTAAGCTTTTTATTAAGCCAATACTTATCAATGTAGCGAGTCTTTGTCCAGCTGTGGGGCATATATAGGGTCTAACAATATCAATAAGCGAACGTTTAAGGGGAGCATCTATACATCACACTGAGCATGCTCACCAAATTTGGTCCAAAACCACAGGCTCGTTACCGAGATAATCAACAAAACTTTATCATAATTTACCAAGAAATACACCCTTTCCAAACCCGTACACAGCTGTACTACACGCACACAAAGATAGCCGAACATGCACACTAAACTCAGAGCACACTGAGTTATCTTTTTTTTGACGCTTGCGTGTTTGTATAGTCTGTTCAATATAGCTTGATACCTGTGACAGCTGTCATCAAAAACGACGACGTGACTTTGTAATGTAGCAGAGAAATGATAAAAACAGGGATTTGATTAATTCATGAACGATGTTAAAATTACAATCTGTAGGGGTAAGGAAGTTAAGTAGTTTGACCAAATCTCTAAACACTAAATATTCAGGGAAATCTAAATTATTTATTTGTATCTTAATTCACAATTGAAAACAGGGACGTAAGACCCTTCGTACACAAGGCTACGCAAATCTTAGATACTCGACTATTTTAGTCTCCAAGCGACTACCACCATACAAATCCATTGAAGTTCGTACACGAGTCTCGTCGCCGACATGTGTCCCGCGACTCCAATTTGTATGGCGGTAGTCGGTTGGAGACTAAAATCGTCGAGTATCGAAGATTTGCGTAGCGTACAAAGGGGCTAACGGTGAAAATGTCATTTTTACCTAAATGTCAATATTTAAATAATTGTATGCTTGTATCAGATAAGTAAATTATATGGAGTAGCTTGATAATCAGGTCATTAGATTCCACATGTATACGTTACTTATAACTTAAGGTATTACTAAATCACGACTATTATCCCCCAAGAGTTAGTCAGAGACCAGACAATGAGCATTGCACCAAATTGCAACTGCACATATGCTCAGCGTGATGACGTAATCAATCATAGCAAAGCTGAACCATGGATCATTATTTACTGTTGGTTATGCTGACGATCTTGTTATTACAGTCAGTGGGAAAGGAGAATGACCTTTTTACCATGGGAGTTAGGCTAGTTTTTTTTTGGGTTTTAAGCTAGCTAGCGTAACACAGCGCTTTAATGAAATAAGTAGTAATCAATAGCAGCAATGCTCTGAATTATGAAGAAAAAATTACATTACATTATCATGCGGGAGTTTGAAGCTATCTTCATTTTTAGCTTAAGACATTTTAGGTATTTTAAGGTTATGACAACTGTTATCTTATGACTATCAGTTCAGTTCAGCATTTATTTATCACTTGACTCTTAACGCGGCGTTCTTTAGAAAACCTTTTTTAACAGTAATCATTATAACTTAAGAGAACACTTTTGATATTTGAATGATTAAGACGCAATAGATATCGAATAGGCTGGTTTGGTCATTCTCCTTTCCCTCCACGGTATCGAAGCTAATGCAAAGATGGGTTTGCTAGAAGGTTTATGTTATACCAATCATCTATCTGTAAACCCGGGTAAAACGCCATCTCCTTTACGAGAATGAAAAACCTTACGAAACTGGGAAACCTAACGCTTTGAGCCCATCGCCGCTTTATGCTGCTGGATGTATGTGCAGTCTTTAGTCCTTTAGTCGCCTATTACGACACCCAAGGGAATAGAGGGGGTGATAGTATTATTTGAAAGCCGCTATACCACACATAGGGTATTATTGTGAAATAATTTGAGTATTTTAATAATAACTTATGAAATTCTTATAATAATGTTAGTCTGTTATGTAATCAAACGAAGTAGAACAAGCTGATTCTCACCTTACTATTCACGAGTTATATTTAGAGACTACTAAATGAAACGTATGTAAGTTTTATGAAACGCAATAAAATTTTCTTATTAATCGAAATGCTCAACACTAAACTAGCTAGGGTTAGTGCAATCAATTCGGAGGGGGTACCGGTACCAAGAGAATGAGCTTTCGTAACGTACGGATATTTTTCTAAGACAATACGGACGAGGGAGGTAGCGTTTGAGGGAAATAACGATAGGTATAATTAACCAATCAAACTAACCGTTTATTTAATATTGTTTTTGGGTCTATTATACTGGCTGGCAAATTCGTACGCGACAGTACCAGGGGAGGGGTGACATCAGCACACAACTGACTTCTTTCCGCCCCCGCTTCCTTTTGTTCCACGTATGAATTTGCCAGCATATAATCCAGTATAACGACAGTTCCAAAAACATTATCAAATACACCTATAGTTTAAGGCGACTTAGGTAAATATACTTATAACAAATGTAAGTAATTATTTTACATAGTTTTGTTGTGACGTCATCATATATCGCACTCGGCGGATTGTGTAGATTCTGTTTTGGATTCGACACTCAATTATCTTTGTTGCATGCAATAGTAAATAAAAAAATGTCATACCCTTTAAACCGAAAATTCTAGCTCGATCTAGATAGAGTTTGGTATATGGAAACAATAGATCTTTGGCCTAATCATCATTTTGCGGAAAGAAATGTATTAAAAAAGGTAAAATTTTACTAAAGACGTATTGTCATATCAATTACAAAATAATTACCACCTCAATTTTGGTTTGATCGTTTTTCCCTCAAATGCATTGATGGTTAAAGTGGGAAGCAATGTGTAGCAACTGCTGACTTTATTGTACATTCTAGCTTTAAGTCTTAAGTATATTATGTAATTGTCATTATTGTTTACAATGTTGCAATGCCCAAGGCTTTTCCCCCCTTTACTGGCAACACGGACCGCTAAAACGCCAAAGTAATGATTTCTAAACTCAAATCAATCGTAAATTAATTTTTTTAATCATTAAAAACGGTTCAGCTTCAACATTCAGTGTTGTTATGTTATTTGTTGCTGTATTTTGCGACAGATTTTTGTTAACAACACTGTTACGATGTATTATAATGAATTTGAATTGTGTGTACGTGGATTCTACCATAATGGTAGAATTGTGCGGTTCGTCGTGGCCGGGCAAGAGTTCGGGAGCTTTACGTAAAGCATTTTTAATTATGTAACAGCTCCTTGACGGAAAGCATCTTGCTAATAAGCCATAATAATAATAATAAATTCTTTTGTTTTATTTCTTTTTTTTATTGTATTAGAACAAATTTTAATTTTGCCACTTTATATACATCACGCGTTGGTGTCAAAGATTCTTTATAAGATATTAAACTGTATATATCTGATGCGTTTATTTATAAATCTGAACAATCTTGTGTGTTAGTCGCTGCATTTATTCTGCATTAGTTGGGTAAGGAGTTACCACGTCTAAGAAATGCCTAACTCATCCTCGATATACTTATAATGTTTTGCGAAGTATCAGAGTTGTGTGAGAGACTCGTGTGGGAAGGCAATACTAGAATTTTTACTATCATAAATTGGTGTTTTTTCGCCTGTAGCGTTTTCACTGTTATTCACCGATATCGTATGACGTCACTAGTAAAAATACCAATACAACGATGTTGCATTATTTTATCTCTTTTTTAAGACTCACCTTTCGTTAAACTTGTTTTGACAAACTGCGCTATTTCAGTTGACTATTTAGTATGGTGACTGGTAAGTATATAAGTTACAAACCATAAATAAGTCAGACAAATAGTTTTTGATTTGACTTTAGTCAATTAAAAAGAGTTTTTAAATTACGACCAGCCTATTCGTAACTGTCTCTTGTCAGTAAGATGCAACTTATGGATAGCAATCTGTCTCTGAAACTGAATCTGAGAATGCCCTGAAACTGATCCTTGACGCATTATTTGCATTAAAAACTACTTACATCAATTTTAAGATTTATACGTCGAACTTTGGAATAAAGGCGAGCATTCCGTATTTAATAGACTACGACCAAATAAAGTACACAGACGAACCATATTGGATTGTCCGCATGAGAAGAAAAAGATTTCCTCTGGAAATAATCATATTTGTCACAGAACAGGTAACTTTTTTACGATCTTGTTCTTTTTTGATTGCACTTACAGCTCTTTTATTAGCTTTTCTCGCCTTAATACGCCAGTTCGTCACCGGTTCGTTAATAGGTTAATGATGTTTTAAGCAAGTTAGGGCCGAGTTCATGGAGTACAACGTAACCGAAGATTTTATAATTATTCGGTTATTTTGTAACAATTGTTTAAACAAGACGCGTTTTTTTTGTGTTTGCCAGGAATTTTTAATCAGCTGTATAGTAACCAAATGTTTTTGAATGAATATGTCAAAAAATTGTATATTCAAAGCTCCTTTCAATTTAATCAAGCAATTCCATTGCACTACTTTTGTGTAAACGAAATCGTTTATTAAATGTTTTCCCATCATATTCCTCAAAATAATTGCGACGTTTTTGAAATGTACGGGGAGCGCGCAAAATTATTTCAATAGTTTCTAAATCATCCAACACATTCTTCTCTTCCAATAAAATATATAGCGTCTTGCATTTAAAAAAAATACGAAGCGATGAAATGACATTAAACAATGGTCTGCCACCATGTTTAAGCTAAACAGCCGATTACTGTACTTTAACAATGTTTAAGGCTTGGTGAACAGCAAAATATTGTTCAACAGCCGATTATGATTTAAACAGCAGTTTAAATCTTAAACATGTATTAGTGCACTTAGGTCTTAATGTATCACACATACAAGTAGGCTGAGCTCACGTCAACTCAGTTCCGGTGATCACTGCCATTACTATCATTCCACTTGAACCTACCACAAAATGTCAAATTTCTTCAATACATTTTGAACTTTGTCACGAGAGTAATAAGGAATTAATATAGATTTGAGACATTTGACAGTTTTGATATGATTGTGTTAACGGCGAATTTTAGTAGCCAGTGCTGACGTCAGTAGCTAGCTTTCTGATAAACAGCACTGGCACAAAGATAGAACGCCATAGCAACTGATGGTACTTAGTTAATTCTCATAATGTAAAGTTACAATTAGAATTTTAATGCGAAGAGGAGGCAAACATGCGGGTCACCTTATTGAGAGCAATCACCGCTGCCCATGGACACCCGCAAAACGTGTCATTGTCATAAGGGCAGATTCTCTAAACGACAGGAGTACACATAAGTAAAAGAGAAAAATTAATAATATTATTATTTTCGGATAGATAAAATGTGGTTTATATTATTTAAAAAATATATGTAATTAATATTAATAATTAACAAATAAAAAAATAAAAATTTAATAATTAAAAAATAATAATTAATTATTATTAAATAACTACTTATGTATATTTTTTTTCGTTAAACCTCTTAATGTATTTTATCAGTTTATCTATAGTAGGTACAAGCTGGTAGGTTAGTTTTGGAAAAATACTAATTTATAATGTGGAAACAGTGCGCGAGATTTTCCTTCTATTAATTTTTGTATGCACCTGTACCATTTTCGGTTTTTTGACAATCTGTCCCTTTGATAATCTGTCCATATGAGAATCTGTTCTTATGAGAATGACCCCGCAAAACCAAGGCCGGCCTTGAAGAAGGAGTAGATGTTGAAAGGGTGGGTTGCGGGGGGGGAGAGATTGGCCTCCGGTAGTTTCACTCACCGGACGAAACGCAACAGCAAAGTGCCATTGTTTCACATCGATATTCCGTGAGAGGGTGTGGCATTACGCCGGGCGAGCCCAATGCGTGGGGCTCTACCACTCAGACAGTGTCACTCATGTAGCACCACCCAGGGGTCACGTGTAGGGTCACAAGGGTAAACCTATGAAAGCGAGTGACCAACCCACAGAAAAGTTTTGAAATCCTATTGGTGACAAGCTTCTCTACACGCCGCGGCGCGGGTAGAACGTGCTCTGACGTCATTAAAAATGCGCCCGCGCGTGTGAATGGGTTCTAATCAAATAAGGCATCATGTTCGGTAAAGTGCTAATTATATGCCAGCCGCTGCAAACGCCAGTCGGCTCTGTTAACGCTTATTACCATCAGTTAGACGAATCGTCATCTATATAAATAAAAAAAATATCTATTAAGGATTTGTAAAAATGTCTTTTATTCTGTAAAAATGTTAAAGTTATGAGTAATCAAAATTCGGTAACGTAGGTAGGTAAAATATTTCGGAAATGAACTCTTTCATACATCTATTTTGTGACCATAAATATAAAGGTAAGTTTTTAGGAAGCAATAAAAACTATATTAACTAAGACTGTTAATTGCATTATGCCTTTATACAAATTAGGTGCTTTCGTGAATATTGTATTTATACGGATCTTACTACTTGAGATCGCAATGAAATGCGTTTTACTCCCCCTTTGAAACCTACTGTCAATTTAAAATGTGCGATGTTTGATATGGTACCCTACTACGAGTATTATGTAACCTAATATTTAGCGTAAGTACTGTCTCTTACTAAATGGTCAGTGAACACCAGTATAGCATACGATTTTGTATAAATTGTGTAACGTATATTTATATATTAAATAATTATAACACTTAAGTATATTAAGGATTAGGGACAAATCGAGAAAAAAACGTTCAGCACACTAAAAATGCCTCGCCTGTGACACAACCCTGGATAAAAAAAGTCCTTCAGGACGTATGTCTAGGAGATAGTTTGAACAGCTGTTTTTAGTTGTTTGCCATTTTCTCTGCCTCTTGTATGACATCAGTATATAAACATCATCATATTTGAAAAGAAGTAGGTACCTACCTAAATGCTTAGTCAAGAAGGAAGTGTTCAACATGATTTTATTCTTGGAGATGTTAATAAAATCTCCTTGGCTAATTTATTTTTATATTTTCGGTAGTTTAGTTTTCTTCAATGTTTTCTTCCAATGTTCGTTTAGATAGTCTGGTCTGATGGTTTATTCTTTTGACTATTTGTAAACCTATGCTTTATTAATAAAAATATTGCGTATAAAGCATTAAGAGTCTTATGTCTTGGCAGATAAAGAGCAACAAGCGAATTGTTACAAGATTTGTTCCTAATAAAACGAATTATGTTAAACTGCAGTTTCGGTGACGTCAACGGTTGAGGTCGGAGCGATTTTCCGCATAAGTGGTGTTACCTTTGGGAAATTGAGTTTCGAGCATATCAGACGATGTAGATAGGATTTTGGTGTTTACTTTAAATAAATTGTTAAATTTGTACACCGTAACTTGGTTGTTTTATTTACTGCCTCATCACACCCTGCGTAGTATTTTACAAAGGCCTGTGCTAACTAGGGACAGTCCTTTAGGCATAACGCAAACGTAATCACTTTCTGCGTCCGGTAGCTACCTAAGCTAAGGTAGAAGCGAGTGGATTCAAAAAGTCACATTGACCGTGTGAAAATAAAATACTCACTGGAAGCTAGTATCCGACACAAGACAGCAAAATATCCTCTTTGCACAACGCCTAAGAGTAAGGCCCTTCGTACACAAGGCTACGCAAATCTCCGATACTAATGTATATATAGGCAAGGATATTTCTCCACCTCAGAAACAAATTTAATATTTACTCTGCCATCTTGGAAATCGCCGCGACTTAAGTAGCGAAGAACTCGACTGGCAGGTAGCGCGCGACTGGCGCGACGCGAGTCGCGAGACAAATGTCGGCGACGCGACTAGTGTACGAACCTCAATGGATTTGTATAGCGGTAGTCGCTTGGAGACTAAAATCGTTGAGTATTGGAGATTTGCGTAGCCTTGTGTACGAAGGGGCTAAGTATTACCTAATCTGGTCATCACCTTTATTAGTAAACAGAGTTGAAAAGCGTACAAAAATCGCTGCTCAAAAGTAAAACTCATCAGTGTAACCTTTAAACTTTTATTAGAAACCATTGACTGTTCACGAGGGCACCAATTGTGTCAGCATTTTGACGATCGTCTTCTTGTCCAGCTTGCATTTAGGGTACAGCACTTGGCAGTCTGCGTCCAGGGCCCGGCCCGCCGAGATGGCTTCAAAGATGGAAGTGCCATCCAGCATACGGCGCATTAGGGAGTTGCTGTAAAAAGTTGGAAAGGGTCTCATTAATTTCATGTTTGTATGACTTACCTACCAACATTTGTTTAAACATTAAAAAAAATAGGGCAAGAACGAGTTTTTTTACAGTTTCTAATATTCCAATATCAATATTACAGTCTAATAATCCATCACGCACAAAGAAATTTGGGGGCTCGTTTCTTTGTCGCACCTCCAAAAGATGGAATAAGTAGTTAACCAACGTAGGTTAGGTATTAAATTCACACATAGGGTCCTTCAAACGAGGCGTGAAGAGACACTTTGTGGGCCGGCAGAGTGAGGGTGACTGATGCTAATGCTGCATCAGTACAATAATGGGCGATTTTCTGACAGTCCTTATTAAAAAGTAAAAATTAGTTCAAAAACACTCGATAGATGTCGTGTTATGAAAGCCGGCCACCTGCTGTACCTACCTAAGGGCTGTAATAAATTCTACACTTACTTGTCTACCAAAAGAATAAAAAAATAGTAAGTACTTACCCATTTATATTCAGGACATCCAGAACCTATTTCTATTTTGGAATAGAATAAATATTACGCAGCCATACACGTGCTCTTTATGAACTCTCCTTTTACTAAGCGCCATACTAATCTATGCTAAGCGCCATCTATGAAGTCATTTACGAACCAATTACTTTTTTTTTTGATCTCGGAAAATCGCCCGTTGTCCTCGCGCCTGAACTCCACTTTCACTAGGTGGAGTGGGGTCATTTGCCGGGCTTGTTTAAAGAAAAGTTTGCAAAAAAGTGTTTGTAATTATACCTAGAGACGAGTTGATTTCAATGATCGACCTTTAGCCAACAGTGTGACAGTACAGCTATGCGATTCTCTAAGCGACACAGACGCTGCGCGCATGGCTGTGATCATAGATGTTACAGCCGTCACATATCGTTCGCTGCAGTCACGGCTGTGGTCAAAGCTGCGGCTTTTTTATTTACACAATACTGATTTTATACCTACTAGAAATGTCAAAGAAGTGATTCCATAACACGCCGCTTACAATCGTATGGAGCTAGTGCCGAACAGCGTTGAAAATTATTTACTTAGAAGAATACCAACGGTACGCTTACGTACCGCTGTTGCATCCGCTGCTACCAAGGCTTTAACGATGTTTGCGCTTAGAGAATCGCACTACAGGCTACGATTTGAAGAAGCAACTCACTTAGACAAAGACGACAGAAGAGCATCAAAGTCGGTAGCGTTGCCCGAGATCATGTTCTCATTGGCCAGCTGCACGTAAGAGCACGCCAGTCGCTGCATGCACGCGCCCGAGTCGATGTTGTAACGGTTCAGGGTGTCATCCAGCTTGTTCAGCATCTCGGACAGTTGTGACATGTCTGTTTCAACACCTGGGGAAGGAGATCTTTATTTATAGGCTGGCATATTACGTAGCCCAAACTCTCCAGTAGTGGGACGTTCATAGGCTGATGATGAATATAAACGGAACGATAAGGGGCCGTCCATTATTCACGTGATGTTTTTTTAGCATTTTTAAGTCCCCCCTCCCCCTTGGTGATACGTGGTGAGGTTTAAGACTAACCCGCCCCCCCCTCCCCCCTTGTGATATTTCGTGATATTTGCCGAATCCCCTCCCCCCCCCTCCTTTTGAGCCTCACGTGATTAATGGACGGCCCCTAAAAAGATTTATTTTAATCTAAAATTTTTTTGAGATTTTAACCTTGTCGCGTAGCGGTGATAGAATACTACTACCACCCATATTCCCTTGGGTGTCGTAAATAAAAGGCGACTAACGGGCTAAAGACTGCACATACATCCAACAGCATAGAGCGGCGATGGGCTCACCACCTGTCACGCTGAGCACAGAGGACTGCTTTTGCGGTCCTCATGCCTTTAGTCTCTGACTAGCCCTTCGGGGATAATAGTCGTGATGTGATCTAGTGGCTAAACCGGTCTTCCTGACGTTCCTGGGTTCGATTCCTATCTTTGTGTACTCGTTTTGGTTGGTGGTAGAGCTTATTCAGTCCGCTTGGCTAGCTACCACCATCTTATCTAAAGTCTGGCGCCATTACAACAGCGTTAATATAATTGTTGTATTCCGACAGTTTAGAGATAAGATACCCAGTTCCTCAGTGGTTGAGGATTCCGGGTGAAGCGCAATTACACCTTCGGCCTCATCTCACTTACCATAAGGTGAGATGAAGGGCAAGTGTTTACCCTTAAGTAAAAATAAAAGATTATATGCAACATACTTCGGCCATACCCGCCTCCGTAGCCGTAGGATAGCGCGTTGATTATCTTTGGCAGAATAATGACAGCACCGAAGCCCAGAATGGAGCCAATGAGCACACCGCCCAGGTCAATCTTGACTGGTCCGTACAGACCGGGCGCGGAGCCGCCGTAGCCCCCCTGAAAATAAATAGGTAATACTTCATTCATTCAATCACATAATCGCGACTATTATCCCCTAAGGTTTACTCAGAGACTAGGCAATGAGGACATCCCCTCTCCTTACTTCACTAAGGGCCGATTTTTCAACAGTCAGATAAAACTTATTTGTCTGTTAAAGTATTGCACGACCATTTTGAAAATCTATTGTCATCAGTCTTTTCTTTCTTTGCAGGTGACATTTTAGTTTGATTGTGTTATACTTTATCAGACAGATAAGTTTTAACCGAGGATTGAAAAATCAGCCCTAAGTTTATTTGTACTGGCACCTCGAGACCAACCGTTAGGTTATGCAAGAAGTGCCAGACGTCCCTGCGCCAGTAGAACACTCGCGCAGGAGACCACCAACGTTAGGTCTTGACGCCAAATTAGTGCCCGCCGCAGCGCGCTCTTCATTCGGTACTCATAAGACTAGTGTCTCGGAGAGTATCCCCGTGAACACGTGTAGTTCACTGCCTATTGTCCAGATAGGTAACCGGAGCTGTCGAGGTCGCTCACTTCTCGTTGCACGAAGGGCACAACTCGCAGTTGCCACTGCTAGGGTCGTCGACTCCCAAGTGTCCACCTTGGTAGCGGAGTAGTAAGCACACTCACTTCTCGGAACCCAACCGGGCGCCTATCCAGTTCCCACGTCCTACGCGGCTGGCTGGACCGGAGACTACGGCATCTAGGAGGCCGCCTCTACTAGTTATCCAGACTAGTACCGGAGATGTCAACACCAATGTCCAATGAGAACCACCGGACAAAGCTGCCAACTATAAGGGAAACTCACGTTCCCCGCAGGACTTTTCGCTTCTGGCCCCTCAGAGACCGCTACTAGGCCCCGCTCGCTGTGCACGAGTTTGGAAGTCCTGGCACACAATACCAGGACAAACGAACATTCCCAAGCTCTACAGCTAACCACACGCCACTACGAGTCCAACCCATGTCCGGATCCCGCCGGAGGCGCCTGGTTAAAGGCACGACCAGCGGGGGGCTTGAACCGGAACCCCGTAGTACCCCTGAAAACACAACCGGACCCGTAGTTCCAGTTGCGATACCCTATCTATTGGGGTCGGTAGATAGGCAATGAGGACAGCAAAAGCAGTCGCCTACCATAGTCTACTTTTCACCAAAGTGACTGCACCATGCTGCGCTCAGCGTGACAGGTGGTGAGCCCATCAAGTCAAGTCAAAATATATTTATTCAATAAACTCAAATAGTAAGTACTTTGAATCGTCCAAATCTTTTTTAACCTACCACCCATTCAGGACATAATTTTTTAACTGTGGCAAAGAATGGGCGCAAGAAACCACAGCGCACAAAAGCAACGACATTTACAAACAAAAAAAAGAGTATGTCGTTACCAGGTCAACACAAAATATGAATTTAAAAATAAAAAAAAATGATGCAATACAAAATTACAATACAATGTAGTATCAATTAAATAAAGACAATTAAAAAATAGCTGTTGGAGTGCTTGGAGCATTTCAGATCCAAGCTGTTTTGTCTTCTGTGTAATCTGACACTTTATAATAAGCTTTTTTATAAAGCTTTTCTTTGATTTTAAATTTATTAAGATCTAATTTCTGAATATCATTTGGTACTTTGTTGTAAAATCTTACACACAGACCCCTAAAAGAATTATTTATTTTATGGAGCCTAATATAAGGTACTGCTAATTTGTTCTTACTTCTAGTGTTTACATTGTGAATATCACTGTTTTTTGAAAACATTCCAGTATTTTTATGAACATAAATCAAATTTTCATAAATGTATTGTGATGCAACTGTCATTATATTTATATTCTTAAATCTCTCTCTAAGAGAGTCGCCAGCCTTTAGGTTATAGATTGCTCGAATAGCCCTCTTCTGAAGCACAAAGATAGTTTGAATGTCGGCAGCATTTCCCCACAGTAAAATGCCGTACGACATTACACTATGAAAGTAACTGAAATAAACTAATCTGGATATATCAACGTCAGTTAACTGACGGATCTTCATTACTGCATAAGCCGCAGAGCTAAGTCTATTCGACAATTTAGCTATATGTGGGCCCCACTGAAGCTTGGCATCTAACGTGATGCCTAGAAACACAGTTGTGTCCACAGGATTCACATTCTTATCTTTAATTTTTACACTAGTTGTTACTTGCTTAACATTAGGCAATACAAATCTTACACATTTGGTTTTTCCCTCGTTTAATAGCAAGTTATTTACACTAAACCAGTGAACAATCTTTGAGATCGCATTATTCACATCGTCATAATTTGGGTGTCGTCGTTTCACTTTGAATAAAAGTGAAGTATCATCAGCAAACAATACTATCTCATGACTGTCTTTTACAAAATAAGGTAAGTCATTAATATAAACCAAAAACAAGAATGGACCTAGTATTGAACCCTGCGGAACTCCCATTGTAACCACTGATCCCGGAGATCTTTTACCGTTAATGTCGACCTTCTGAATTCTGTTACTCAAGTATGAGATTAGAAGGCTCAAAGAAGCATCCCTAATTCCATAGTGGTTAAGCTTCCTGACCAAAGTTTCATGTAAAACACAATCGAAAGCCTTGGATAAATCACAAAATACCCCTAGGGCATCCTGTGATTCCTCCCAGGTATCAAATATTTGGATTAAAAGCTCAACACCGGCGTCAGTTGTTGAGCGACCCCTAGTAAAACCATACTGTTTACAATGTAAAAGTTTATTTCTATGAAAATGAATTTGAATTTGGTCTAGCATCAACTTTTCAAAAATTTTACTAAATGTGGGTAGCACAGAAATAGGTCTAAAATTAGAGGGGTCAGAAGTGCTACCTGATTTAAACAATGGAATTAATTTACTATGTTTCATTAGGTCAGGAAAAACACCACAGTCAATGCATTCGTTAAATATGCAAGCTAAAACTGGAGCTATTGTCATAATTACTGATTTAGCGACATCCACGGAATTACCCCACAGATCAGCAGTTCTCTTTTTATTGAGAGTGTTAAATGTTTTTAATATATATATTACACAAATTTTTTGAAAACTGAAATTACTTTCACAATTTTTAACATTCTCCTTCAAAACAGATTCAGCTACAGTGGGGGAGGAAATCAAGGCTTTTGTAGTTGAAACTGGAATGTCAGTAAAAAACCTCTCAAATGCTGCAGCAACATCAGCATCAGAAGTCAAGGTTTTATTATCACAATTAAAATTGTACTCATTATTACGACTTCAGACCTTTACTGTTTTACTATTTATAATATTCCATGTCATTTTTAATTTGTCATTACTATTCTTAATCTTAGAACTCAGATAGTTTGCCTTGGCTAATCGGCATACGCTTTTAAATAATTTGAAGTCGTCGCTGGTGTTATAGTTGCGTTCACCATAAAGTTCATGAAGGCGTTTCCTACTTTTGTGAATACCAATTGTAGCCCATTCATTAAAAGATGCAGTACCACTAACCGAGATCTTTTTTGGAACAAAAGATTTATTAAATTCTGAACAATATATGTTAAAAAAATCATTATAAAAGACATCAGGGTTGTCATTGTATTCTAAATAATTTAATTTTGTATCTAGATTGCTTTTAAAGCGTTCCAGCCGACCTGCAGTTTTTGGCACAACAGTGATATTCTTTTTCATCACTTGCTTACGCTGGTGTGGAAAGCTGACCATTTGGCCACAATGATCAGAGTCCAGGTTATTAATAATTTGCTTAGCCAGTGGTTTTACATTTGTATATATGTTATCAATACAGGTGGCCGAAGTGGCAGTTATTCTTGTCGGCTCCAAAAATAAATTATTCAAATTGTATGATAGAAATAAGTTTTTAATTTTAGTTGACAATGTGGAGTTTTCTAGCAAATTTATATTAAAATCACCGCAAACAATTATTGTTTTACCTACATTGCGGACCTTACGCAATGTCTCATCCATAACTTTTTCAAAAAGATCATACACTGCTGAAGGAGGTCTGTATACACTTATCACAACAAACTGCTCCAACTCCACACAAGCTATTTCTATTGTTCGCTCAACCGAGAGGCTCACTATGTCTTTGCGTTCTTTTAATTTAAACTTTTTACTAACAATAATTAAGGAGCCACCATGTATTGCATTTCCTCGACTGAACGAACTTCCTACCAAATGATTCTTTAAATTGAACATGAACTGATGGTCTCTAAGCCAGTGCTCGGTAATGCAAAGATTAACAATATTATTACAGTTCATGAACAATTCAATCTCTAAATCTTTGCCCATCATTCCTTGGATGTTCTGGTGAACAATGTTCAAAGATTCTACATTTTTTAAATTTAATGATTGACCGGGGCTTTTTATAAAGCTATTTTTACATTGATTTAATTTCATTTTATTTGCAAACATTTTGCAAGAGAGTTCCTCTTTTGTCTTATAATTTAATTCCAATAATTTGCTAGAGGTGTCCTCTATTGTCTTATAATCTAATTTAAATTATTTGGAACATATTCCAAAGTCTGAATTGGCATGTCAGTACATCGCCGCTATGTATGCTGTTGGATGTAGGTATGTGCAGTCTTTAGTCCGTTCGTCGCCTTTTATTTTACTACACCCAAGGGAAGAGAGGGGGTGTGGTATTATTTCACCGCTACGCGACATGGTTATAAAATAATACTTATAAGTAAGTAGTTCACTAGCGGAACGCTCGCGACTTCGTCCGCGTAGACCCCGTACCCCTTGACGAATTTTTGAAAATATTATACTTATAGCCTATGTCACCCGGAAAAAGTGTAGCTTCCCAACGGTGAAAGAATTTTTCAAATCGGTCTAGTAGTTTTGGAGCCTATTCAATCCAAAAAAACAAACAAATAAATCTTTCCCCTTTATAATATTATTATTATAGTACTTATAGATAATTATTACTATACTAACTGTACTTACAACAAATCAAGTAGTACCTACCTATTTAAGTACCTAACATAAAAATGCGTTGTAAATAAGTGATCTTAATGTAATTAATTATGTGATAACTTCAGCCCACTAAAGATCCAGCACGAAGGAGCAGTTTATTAAAGCAGATGCTGGGTGGTGGCCCTTTCGGCCTTCGGAATTTTCTCAATAGCTTCATGGGAGCTGTGTGAATAAACCCTATTGTTTTGACGGTTTCACACCAATTGTCTAGCCTAAGATAAGATTTCTTTTGAAACTTGTTAATATGGTAAGATAACGTATAAATATACTTACACAAACAGAAAAAACACCCAGACCCGAAATTAATTTAGAAAATCAGTTTTTTTCTTAATTTACCCGACCGCCCAAGTAACACATGAGCAAAATAACAGTACACACTTAGAACTTTTAACAGTCTAAAGATGAATATGGTTTGTGTAAGAGCTTTCGGAATAGCCAAATACTGAATAAGGTTGAGTACGGACCCTTAAAATACTTAACGCTTAATAAATTCTGCATTTCAGTCCTTCCCTTCTTTACGCTTAATAACCAATCTCCGTAAGATTATTAGACAGACGTTATTAAGCATTACGCATTCCAGGTGGCTTAAATCTAAAAACAGGGCCTTCGGCAGCATTTATCTGAATAACAATAACCTATATGCTGCTATTATTTAAGCAGTATTAAGCTTGTAGCGTTTGAAACAGCTAATTACTGAATATATTATGGTATCACCTTCTGAATAATATTGTTTACATAATTCTGGTATACAGCTATTATGTAAACAATATTATTATATTGCCTATATTGCACATAGGTTTCTTTGGGAAAGTTGTTCAGTTTCATGGGTGGAACACACCCTTAATTTTTTTTATGGTGTATAAAAATTAAGGGTGTATATGGGGGTTGCACTCTACTTAGTTACCGGAGTTTTCACACTTATCGTTACTTAGTTGTATTGTTAACAAACTATTTTATAAAACAAATGGTTATTGTGAAGAATTGAGTTTGTTCCTTCTTCCTGTTGTTGTTGATATCTATAGAAACACACATACATTTCACGCACACACACACACACACACAAAGACACACACAAACACACTGACATACACGCACATTGACACACATCCGTGCACGCACATTGACACACATTCACATACTTAAAAATTATGTAATTTTCTAGTTAAAACTTTATAATTTGGCATTGCAAAACTAGAAATATGTTTATGGATTTGGAAGAGCGGGGTCTTCTGGTACAAATCCTTATAATATCTAAAAGTCGTAACTGTAGTCTGGTTTTGAAATAAATCTTTTTGTATTTTATTTTTTGTTCCTACTAGGTATGTACTTACTTGAGCACCGGTGCTTCCGTATGATGATATGCCGAATCTCTGTGTCCGCTCCGGGGCGCTGTCTCTATCGGCTTTATCCACCCTCGCCGAGGGCTCTGCGAGCTGGTCCTCCGTCCTGTACCCGCTTGGCATGAAACCCCTGAAATCAAAACTATAAATAATCAGACTTACTATTGAAATTAAATTCTGTAGGTACAGTTTACACAAACACTGTGACGACCTCCGTAGTCGAGTGGTTATCACGCCGCCGGCGCCGGCCGCCACGTCGCGCCGGTTCTGGCGTCGCCATCTCTGTCGGGTCAATTTAGAAATAATTATAGGGATGGGCCGAAATTCGTTTCACATTCGATTTAACCGAATTTCGGCAGCTTGAACCGAACTTCGGCATTCGGCCGACATTCGGTTCAAATGCCGAACTTTCGGTACAAGAAAATATATCTATTACTTTACCTCGTTAATTCACTTAAAATCACGTAGGTAGATAATAAATAATGTAAACAATAACGCAATTGGCTACTTGACAGTTTTTGTAATAGTATTTTAAAAATTACAAACGCCAATTTTATACTTCGTACAATCATTTTTTCTCGAATAAGCTTTATTTAATAGAGCTGCCGCTCTAGAATGCGCGCGTTGTAAAAATATTCCGATCCGGAATTTAGAACGGTCAGTATCATTCTTACAGATCGATCTGAGAAATTCATAATCTGAAAAAATCAGAATGTGTGTGGAGCACTGATATTGGTATTCCGGTCTATTTGAATTAGTAATTATGAATTCCGATTATGAATCCAGAGAGCCATTCCGGATTTATGAGGCCAGCCTTAAACTGTAGCGTATACTATGCACTCAGACCATTGAGCTTTATAACTATATATAGAGAGCATAATTAGGTTTGCTATCTCTTTCTGATATTAACCATTACTATTTTGGTTCCGTTTCGGCACATCATGTTTACCTTATGTAAAACAAAGACAAAACATACGATGAAAGGGCCGTGTCGGTGAAACTGTACAACTTTTTACATGGAGTCAGCCGCACTTGGACCCAAACAAATCGCTGCCATTATCTGTTTTTAGTTGAATAAGTTTATTTTTTGGTGAACTTAGTATTTGGGTGGGTTTAATTTAATAATGAGTTGTTCAGTTAAACAATTTGTAGTAATGGAAGTGAGTGGAAAGTGTCTCGAATATCGTTTTCGAGGTAAGTTTTGTAACGCACACATAGGCGACTTTTTTTTGTGCATGTGTAAAAATTTTGCACATCGAAGTTACCTCTATAGTTTATATATCTCAGTGACTCAGACTATAACTAGCAAAAATACTTACCTAGGTAAACTTATTAACGTATTCCTAAGGACTCTCTCGGTGCCCTGTGTAAGTGAGTGGTTAACCTCGTCCCGATAACGTCTAGGGTTCAATTCCCAGGTTTGTAATCACCAACCCGCATTCGGCAAGCGTGGTGGTTAAGGCTAGGTGTTAGTAAAAAATTAAAATAACACATTCTTAGAATTACTTTTTGAATTAGTAAACAGTAAAATTAAAATCTGCATACATTATGAAATATTGTTGAGGCTTTATTCTGTAGAATATACCCGATGAAAATACGATTTGATAAAGTTTTCTCGATAGAATAAATTCACAAAGTTACATATTTTTGTGTCATTTTATCTTCTTTTCTAGGTTTTATTCTTAAAATAAGTGATTTGATATTATGAGTCATTTACCAAAATGAAGTTTATAGATAACTAAGATAATATAACCGATCGTTTTTCATTTATTACATCTATCAATTTTTTATAACATAAAACGCGATGTTTCGCGCCGCTTCGCTGTTATACCCGTCCCTTACCGCCGTACCGTCGAGAGAGCGAGAGAGAAGCGCTCGAAATACCTCCCCTTAAGCCTTTATCCATCTATTGTAAAGATGGAGACCTTTACCTATCAGTGAGACTTTAATGTAGGCTATACTTGGGGGTCCTGCACGAAATTGCAAATTGTAAATTTACGTATTTTTATGTCACTTGTACTATGCGCTGAATTAGTTAAATACATTAAAAGAACTTAATTATGTAAGTCAGCCTGATCATTGCACAAGGTCGTGGCCTTGTTGAAATTTGAAACAAATTCTTTAAAAATTAACAAACAATACGTAAATCAAATGACATCTGCGAGAACTTTCATAATTTTACGCATGAATACTACATCACCGGTGATGCAGATAATGTCAGAGAGGGATTTGTCAAAGTTAGCTTAATGTATGTAGAACAAACTTTTAATTTTAATTTAACTTTTCTTTTTATTTTTTTTTTATTGTTTACTGTCTATTTTTAGTTATTATGTTTAGAGGGGTATTACATTTAGTCTTGTCTTGCAGAACATACAATATTAATAATTCATACGTATGTAATTACTCCTTGAGGAGCTGTGAATATGTAGATCATTTATTATATAAATGCCAAGCCACTTTTATCATCAATATCATAATTAAAAACACTTTTTATTATATTAAATCAAATATTAACAGTCTTTTAAACGTACATGTTTTACTTTTGCTGGAGGAGCACTTGGGTGATCTAGTGAGCAAATCTATAAATATCTTAATTTTAATAAAATATCGTTCCCTATTGTTTTACCGTTCAAATGGCGGCCCTTAACTTGTATTACCAAAATGTGCGAGGTTTACGCACAAAAACCGATACATTATATAGAATGGTCAGTCTGAGTTCCTATGACGTCATTTCACTATCTGAAACATGGTTACATTACGGCATATCTGACATGGAGTTATTCGATGACCGTTACCTCGTTTGGAGACGCGACCGCGACTATTCGCGTACAAAGCAAAGCTTAGGAGGTGGAGTTCTGTTGGCTGTTAGACGCGATCTTTCAATTATCGAGAGAAAGGATTGGTCTAGCTCTGCGGAGGATGTTTGGGTAACCATATCAGTCACTAACAAGCGACCACCAGCTCGTTATAATATACATATATGTACTGTTTATGTCATAAATGAAGAAGGAGGTAATAGACATAAGGTACAATTGGAAAACTTTATGGAAAAGTTAACTGAATTGGTATTGGCACATCCTCTTGATAAATTTATCATTCTAGGTGACTTTAACCTGCAGAATTATATTAACTGGGTTAAACGTGACGATAGTGAACTGTCACCGGAGTTAGCGACAAATAAGGAACACATTCTAGGGTTTATCGATACTCTTAACATCTGCAATCTTGGTCAATACAATGGCGAACTAAACTGCAACCAGCGGCTTTTAGATCTTGTACTCTCAAACGACGTAGTAACCGTTCGGCCGTGTGACTCTCCCCTGATAAAAGAGGATGCTCATCATAAGTCACTGTGTATACATGCCGACTTTGTAAAAATTCATACTCTTTCATAAGAACGCAGGACTCGTTACATGTTTAACCAGGCAAACTACGCCGCCATATCAGCTGAGCTTTCTGATACGGATTGGAATAAACATTTAAGATGTCATGCTCCGCTTGAGCATGCCGTTAACTTCTTCTATAACCTCGTGATAGATATGTACCTAAAAAGTTAGTCACGTCTAAATCATATCCACCGTGGTATAGCTCTGACTTAATAAAAATACTTAAAGAGAAACATAAATATCATTGCAAATACCGTACCTACGGCAATTTATCTGATTATCACTCCTTCTCACTTCTTCGTCAACGTGCAATCCTCATAGAAAAAGAATGTTTCAATAATTACATAGCCGCTATTGAAGAACACATAGAAAAAGACCCTAAATGTTTCTGGTCCTATGTAAAAAGTAAAAAAAAATCAGGTTCCTATCCCAGCAGAATGTCCTATAAAGATGAAACGGCGGACACGGGGCAGACTATCAGCAACCTGTTTGGACGTTACTTTGAATCGACATTTAATAATCCTGGCGATGTTGAATCAGTAGAATCAGTTGTCGCTCCAACACCTTTGGTTGACTCTGGCGTGAGTATTGGTTCAGTAATAATAAGCCCAGAAACAGTGCTTAAACTTTTAAAATCTCTGGATCTATCCAAGTCGGGCGGCCCAGATAACATACCACCAATATTTATAACTAGTTGTGCTGACAGTCTATTAATCCCGATATGCATACTGTTTGAGCGTTCCCTCACGGAAGGCCTAGTTCCACCGATATGGAAATCGGCATTCGTAACACCGATCTTCAAAAAAGGTGATAAAACACTCGTTGAAAACTATAGACCGATCTCGAAACTCTGCCTTTTCGCCAAAATATTAGAGAGATTAGTCTATGAACAGGTCTATGGAGCTTTAAAGTGTTCTTTCAGTGATGTTCAGCATGGATTTCTCAAGGGTCGTTCCACAGTTTCAAATCTCTCACTCGCGAATGAATTTATAACTGCTGGTATGGAGAAACGTGCTCAAGTAGACGTAATTTATACCGACTACAGTAAGTGCTTTGATCGAATTGACCATTTCGTACTGAGGAGCAAGCTGTCGTCAGCTGGAATTCATGGCGATCTGTTTAGGTGGTTCTCATCCTACATTGTCAAATCGTAGTCAGGCAGTCGTATTAAGTGGCTACACATCAACTTGGGCTCCAATACCATCCGGGGTACCTCAAGGGTCCCTGCTCGGACCACTGCTTTTTACAATCTTCATTATGGACATAAAAGAATGTTTTCAAAACTCCAAAATAATTTTATTCGCGGATGATATGAAGATTCTTAAAGTAGTTCGTTCTCAGAATGATGTAGAGGATCTTCAGGCAGATCTACAAAGATTTGAGAACTACTGTTCGATTAACAAACTGGACCTTAATGTTTCCAAATGTTTTTATATGTCCTTCACACGATGTCTTAAATTAATTGACCCGAAATACACATTGAAGGACCATGTCTTATTAAAAGTTCACGAAATTAGGGACCTTGGCATTGTTCACGATGACAAACTTATATTCGATAAACATGTTGAATACGTCGTGAAAAAATCGTCCCAAGCCCTAGGTTTTATCTTGCGAAGTTCCTCTAACTTTCGCAACATGAAGACACTGAAGGTTCTTTACTGTGCCTACGTTCGCAGCCACCTTGAATATGCTTCTCAAATATGGAATCCTCAATATGACATATATATAAAACGCATCGAACGTGTTCAGAGAAAATTCCTTAAGTACCTTGATTTTAAATTTCGTCAATACAATACCGACTATTACCATAGATGCAACAAATACCACTTTTTACCACTAGAAACCAGAAGAATGATTAATGACATTTGTTATCTCATTAACATAGCTAACGGTAATATCGATTGCCCAGAACTCTTGTCTCAGATCAGTTTAAGAACCAACACACTCAGACTAAGACAAAGATCAGCACTGATCGTCCCTCCAGCAAAGACTAAATATAGAGCCAATACATTTGTAATACGAGCTTGCAAATCGTTTAACCTCCTACCATTCGATATTGACTTATTCTGCTCCAGCGCCTCAACGGTAAAAAATTTTGTATGTTCAAGTTTTTTCAATGATAGCAGACAGTAGAGTAGATATAATAGATAAGTATATACATAATGATTTAATTTAATAAATTACAATAAAAATCTTAAGGATAGTCTAGTATCGCTGTACAACAACATGACAACAACCTACTACTGTAACAGTAATTTCAATAATTTATAAGTAATCTCTTTTTTATCTGTATTTTAAACTAAATTAACATTATCCACTCAGCGAGTTAACTGAACATTTTGTTTATATAATTGTGAAGATTTGTTAATAGCATATGTTTACTTAATACTAATCTTAGCTATAGATGTTATTTGTCTGTAAATCTTCCTAGAAATAAATAAATAAAAAAATAAATAAATGAAACATTAATTCTTACATGAAAATATTTGTATTGATGATGATGTATATGAATCCCCCTTTAGAGGTAAATTTAAATATTTAACAGAAGCGTGTGATGGTTTTGCACATTTCGCAGAATAAAAACATTGCTCTAACTAAATTACTAGGTCTGAAACTTTAAAGCAGAATTGATCTTATTAGGTAATAATATCAATATGATTGATTTTGCTTTGAAGTTCATTAATAAGACTTATGTCTTTTTTGCGTTCGCGCGGCACCCCCTATAAACAATAAAAATGCGTTAAAAAGAATGCTTCTTTGTTTCTCTTCAATAGACCCTCATCGAAATTACGACTAGGAGTCTGTAAGTCTTCCTGGAGGAAGCCTATAGAGGCTATGCGCAATGAATGATGCATGATTTATCAACCTCATTGTACAGAATTAACCAGATAAATAACAATAATAAGTAGAACTATCCTGTGATTTGGCGAGACGTAGTCACTATATTTGGCAGTTTGAGGCCCTTTTTATACACCAATCATCTTGCTCAAGTTCAGATTCGTTTGAAACCTGTTTTTATGGATGGTTAGATAACGGATAAACATAATATAATATACAAAGACAACATCCAGACCCGAAATAATACCTATCAGAAAAACAGTTATTTCTAATTTGACCCGACTAAGAATCGAATGCGGGACCTCAGAGTTGGCGGAGCAAAACCGGCGACGCGGCAGCGTGTTAACCACTCGAACTGCTCTCAGAGGTAGGAGACAGTAGGGCCCCTTATCCTTTAAGCCCTAAGGGTCAATATAACACTGAACCTTGACTTAACTCATCTTACCCATCGCTTCCGTAGTCGGCTCTCGCCGCGACGAAGCAGGTAACCACCACAAACAGTTCTACTCTCATCTTGTCTGACACTTGGACGTCACTGGCGCCATCGCCAACTTTAATATATGCTTTATACGGGGCGTTCCGTGGCTTGCCCGTGAACAATCGTATGGGGAAACAGCGAGAGCCATTGTCGTGTGTGCCCATTGGTTGCGTAACACTTTTACCTGCGACAGCCGTCACGCGTCGTGGACTGATGGCATCTAACCGGGAAGACGGCGGCGTCTCTTGGCCACCGGCTTACATTTTTAGCGGTTTGCTCTCGTTTACATGCCGCGAATGGTACGCGGTAAGTAAGTGGTAATGGACGTGGATCCCAGTGAAAGTAGATATTTGCATTTCTTTGTGCAAATATCTAGTTTCACTCGGATTTTTAACTTTTTTCTTGAGAAAGATTCACAAAATAACAGTTAACTATTATTTATTTTTTTTGTCAAAAAAGCAGTAAAAATCTGAGTTCCTATATACGCGGCGCGGTGAGTAGGTAAGTGGTAAGTTTTGTGCGACCGGTAGACCTTCTAAAGGCAACTCGGTGCTTGCCTTTTGTGGTCCTGAGTCATCTCCATGGCATAGAAGTGATGGTACTTACTAAGTTTTTCAGTGGATAGGCCTCCCCCTTTCCCGTTAAAATCTTCTCTGGGCGAGGGAGGGGTAGGAACGTCACACATAACCGCCATAGGCACTGGAATGTACCTAAGGAAGGCCTCGGTGTGTACATGCGTAGGACTCCATTTTATTTAAATTAAAAAAGGCCTTGTCTCGAACCACGCACCTTCCGCATTCCGGGCGGCTGCCTTAACCACTTGGCTACCGAGGTCTGGCTTTCAACCGTCGAAATTTGTCAGTGCTTCATGCTTATGTTTTTTAGTCAGCATTGCTTCATCAAATCTTAGAAGTTTTCACCTCTGAGACCCGAAAGAAATATTTTTACAAATATTTGAAACATTCGGTTAAGATGAAGCTGCGTTTATTGATTAATGTTTTATATTTTAGCGTTTATTAACGCTTAAGTATACTTAAGTAAAATTTTAAACACTAAAAAGACGACAACCTCAGGCGGGAATCGAACCACGCACCTTCCAACCGTCGAAATTTGTCAGTGCTTGATGCTTATGTTTTTTAGTCGACAATGCAAGCAATGTTGACTAAAAAATATAAGCATCAAGCGCTGACAAATTTCGACGGTTGAAAGCCAGACCTCGGTAGCCAAGTGGTTAAGGCCGCCCGGAATGCGGAAGGTGCGTGGTTCGATTCGGTTTAAAAACATCATTGTTAGTGGTTTTTTCGTGATTCTCTCCGATTCGACGACGACCTCCTTGGTCGAGTGGTTTGCACACACGGCGTCAGATCAACCTACCCAAACTCTCACGATATTTGCATATTTCAATAATTTGTTTAATTAAATAAATACTTTATCAAATTAGGCCGTAGTAAAAGTACCTACTTAGCTTTATGTGAATATTATGTCTCGTTGGCGATGGCGTTAAGTCGGTTAAGGCGTTCGATTTGCGATCTTGCCAATGCCAGTTAAGCAACTTCGCAATGTTGGCTCACTGGATGGGTGACCTAATTAATATCATCTCGACCTTCGTATTTAGCCGTTAGTCCCGGTTGTTATCGTAAGATTGCAGTCGTTAAAACCTACCAACCCGAATTGGGATGGCCCAGTCTAGAAATAACTGTTTTTTCTAATTATTGTTCAGTTGTCTACGTAGGTAGGTACCTATACTTACTTAAATTATTAACCTTTCAACTGCGGCCGCGCACGGATCAGTGCTACTGCTCAATGAACAATATAAATTCTATTGTTTCTTGGCGCCGCTGAAACAAGTTTGTATGAAACTTACCTTGAGGGCTAAATCCTACTAATATTATAAACGCGAAAGTTTGTAAGTATGGATGGATGTTTGTTACTCTTTCACGTAAAAACTACTGAATGCATTTGGATGAAATTCGGCATACAGACAGTGTATAGCCTGGATTAACACATAGAACACTTTTTATCCCGATATTCCCACTGGAACGGGAACACGCGGGTGAAACCGCGAGCGGCCGCTAGTAGTTGTTAAAAACGTGAAAAGTTTTATATAGACCGTTCGTGGTAGTGATCCTTGGGGGAGGCCTTTACCTAGCGGTGGACGTCCTACGGCTGATGATGTTATTATGAAATATTTTCCAGCACCCCAGACAGGTGGAAAACGCTCCCCTCTGTCTATTCATAATTCGTCGAAAAGAGCTGTTTATAATATATCTTCTGTACCAATAGCTAGTGGAAAAGAGAGCAGCGCGCGCGCATTTTACGACGAATATCGAATGTCTAGAGGGGCTGATCTGACACTTATAGTATATTTTCTTAGGCGCTGCGGCAGCTGCCAAAGCTTTATCTATTATATTACCCTACTTTAACTTAGAGAATCGCACGGCTGTACACTCGTTCTCGCCATTTTGGTGAGACATCATTTCGCAATTCTAAAACAATGCTTGATTCATATTATTATGACGCTCTGATTGTTTATAAACGGTGATATTCAAGGATACGTTACTGTCGCGATTATAATAAGGTTTACAATAACGAAAATTCTTAAAGTAATTCCCCTCTTCCTTTTATTAGTTGTTTTAAGAATTTAGGGCAAAGTTCTAACTACGTATAGGCAAAGTTTAGAGTTGTCTAAAATATTGTTGTTGTTGTGTCAATCAACGTTCAAAAGTTGTTATTGGAAAATTAATGCCGTTCTACCTATTTTAATATTAACATGGGCTTGTATAGTAAGTACCTACCTATTTGTAAACAATAAAATAACTTCTACATTCTACGAGTACCTACTTACCTACAGGAACCGTACCTACTCCTAGAATTTTATTTAAGTATTTATTTCAGTTATATTTAGAAGAAATAAGTCTTTAAGTTTTTGATTAGGTATGCGGTTGTTTTTATATAATATCTAGCTGTAGGTACCCGGCATGCGTTGCAAAACGCCACGTTTTTTTGGGCCAGGAATCCTTGCGGGCGTTTCCAGAACACTCTACCAAAGTTTCATCACAATCTGATCAGTGGCAAATGGTTTCGGAACGCACAGAGGAGAAACATACAAACATTGAATTTTATATACTTAACAAAGTATATAGTAGATAGATGAAGTAATACATAATGAACAACTAGTGTCATACACACAAAAAACGACGAGGTCTTCACGAAAGATCAGCAGCGTTGTAGTGATTGTCTGTCTCTGCAAAAAAGATGAGTGGAATACCTTTTTAGAACACTCTTTCTTTATTTATAAATAATTAATTGTATTTAAAGATCACGAAACGTTGAAAAAAATGAATACCTCAGCCGGGAATCGAACTGTATTTATTATATCATCATCATATAGGCCTCTTAAATATAAACAAGATGTTTCAAACACCGTCCAATTGTGAGGTTTAGCATGCGACAGAAATTACTTACATACTTACTTAAATACATTATACACCAAAATGCCTCGGTGACCGAGTGGCCATGCGCGCGGCTCAATATTCGGAGGTCCCGGGTTGAATTCCCAGGTCGGGCGAAATGTGTTTTCGGATTTTCCGATGCATAGCCCGGGTTTGTGATCAGTGATCAGATCACCGACCCGTATTTGGCAAAAACTGTCGGAAAACAACAATGCTATAAACATCGTTGTTATGGCGAAAGATTTAAATAAGATGGTGGTAGCTAGCCAGGCGGACTTAACAGCCCTACCACTAACTAAGCCGAGCACACAAAGATGTAACCCCCGCTGGGATTCGAACCCAGGACGCAAAAGCCGGCCACTGCCATGCCGTTATCCACGTTTCACCAAAAAAACAATGCACATGTGCTCAAGCGAGAGTCAGGTGGTGCATCGCCGCTATAAGCTGTTGGATGGATGGAAGTTTTTAGTTCGTTATGTAGGGTTTTTTTTTATAAAATTGAAGTTAATTTATTTGATTTGTATGCGTTAGAAACATAAAATCAATAAAAGGTATAATTTTGTTCTGCCGACTGGCAATACGGTCTGTCTGTCAATGTCAGTTTGTAAAAGTGGAGGGAAAATAAAAAGATGGCGGCACTTGGCCGATGGGAGAGCGGGGATTGGGTTTTGAGTTTTTGTACAGAACGGACGTCTCTCAGAGAATACAAGTGGTTGTCTTGAAGACTGAGTTTTATTGGAAGTATAACCTGAGACCCCAAGTTCTATTAGACTTCAGAAGTGGGATACCAAACGTAAATACACGCCTACGTATATTTCCTTCTATACTGATACTAATGCTATTGCGGTTGCAATAAAATAAAAATTGTAAGGTATAGTTAAAAATATGAGCATTAACATTGAATCTACATTTTGAACAAATAGCTTGAACATTTTACCCGTCAACTTTTTGTCGGTAATTCCTTTCTTATGAGTTCACAAAATGGCCGCTATTTCAATATGAGATTTTTTCTGCAAGCGGGTGGTTATCCTTTTAGGTAAGCTTATATCCATAAAGATGCCTACCATACCACCAAGGGGGTTTCATAAAGGGGGGTCAAAATTCGCTTAGTTTTGCGCTACGACGCACCGTTTGCGAGAAAAATCGATATTTGAAAAATCCGTGTCAATAATTGTCATAAACGCATGTCGAACAATTTTTATTAAGATTTATGTTTCGAGATTTAACAAAACCAGCATATAGCTTGTAGATCTTTACTATAGAAAAAAAAAGAGCCTGCAGTTTACTGTATGATTCAATTTCATTAATTTATACTATTTCTTTCCTTTTTGGAACGACGAGATTAACATTATGGATAATGAGACTGGACGTCAACGTGGAAGCGAGCGACGGCTGCATACTCCAATTGCTGCTACTGGGGCAGATCGTAGTCGAACACGCAGCCGTAGCAGGTCCAGAAGGATTAATAGAAGTTCACACCATCGAGGAAAGGAGACCGAGTTGGAGCAGACGCGAAGGCGGGTACAAGCTTTAGAGCACGAGTTGTACCGGGAACGCGAAAAAACATCTTCGAGGCGTGAAGATCGACCGCACCGGAACGCGAGGGGCAGCCGCAGTCGCAGCCGCGCCAGTCGTCGACGCACCCGCAGCCAGAGCAGGCGGCGCCGTAAGCGCAGTCGCAGTGCTACGCCGAGGGCGGGCCGACGACAACGCGAGGACTCCGCGCCGAAGGAAAAAAGGTCACGTACACCATATTTTTCTACTAAGGACTTGATAGATATTGTCAAATCAATTAAAAGTAATGTCGGACCTCAGCCATCACCTTCTGGGGCATTGATGTCAAAGACTATTGATCACAAGAATATTCTCCCTAATTTTGACCTCTCTGCGAAAGGGCAACGCACATAATTCAGTTTCATCAAAGGCTTCGTACACAGAACATTGACATTAACTATGAAAATATAAATATTAGTCAAATTACTAAAACCAAATTCTTAGGACTTGTTATTGACAGTCAGTTTACATGGAGATCACATACAGAAGACATCTGCAAAAAACTAAACAAATGTGCATATGCCTTAAACAATCTTCAAAAAGTGACTAAACTAGAGGCTGTCATAGTGGCATATCATGGACTAGTCGTATCTATCCTAAGATATGGTGTAATATTTTGGGGTAACTCGGTAGAGAGAAATACTGTCTTCAAAGCTCAGAAACGATGCATAAGAGCAATGTGCGGTTTGAAAACAGAGGATAGCTGCTTACCTGTTTTTAAGTCATTAAAAATATTAACATTACCATCTATATACATCTTAGAGACTGCGATCTTTGTTAAAAAAAACCCGGAATTGTTTGCGAAGTTATCTGAGATACGACGGAACCCATCTCGTAGTCAACACAAATATAATTTATGTATATGCCAATGTAAAACATCCTTAGTTAGAAATAGCATTCTGGGCATGGCCCCGAGGATTTATAATAAATTACCAGTTGACATAAAACAATTAAAATTAAATATGTTTAAGAAAAAGGTAACTCAATTATTATTGGAAAAATGCTATTATACAATTAACGACTTTTTTAACGATAATATTTTAATGACATAGATAAAGATAGATATAATTTTACATTTTATTATTTCTATCTTTATCTATGTCATTAAAATTTATTAATATAATAATTGAAAGTAAACCAGTAAGTTAATTAATTCACTATCTGTTTGTACGCCTTTATAGGCAAAACATAGCGGACATAAAACTTTGTAAGACCTTTTATTTATATACCTATGTTAAACAAATAAAGTATTTCTGATTTCTGATTTCTGATTTCTAGATATTTGGTTACGTAAGGTCAATGAATGCGCGATGGTATACGGCTGGGACGAGAAGACTACCGTGCACTTCGCGGTACAGAAACTTCAGGGTTTGGCGAAGGTGTGGTATGAAAGCTTGAATACCATATTGTACTCGTGGGTAGAATGGCAAGAAAAATTAGTAAGTGCGTTGCGATCAGAACTACGGTCAAACCCTGGAGGACATGTTAAAAAGAAAAAGCAAGTTTAATGAGCCAATTGAGATTTACTACTACGAAAAACTTGCCTTACTCAACCAGTGTGACATTGCAGGAAAGCGCGCAGTTAACTGTATTATACATGGCATTACTGATAGGACTACGAAATCAAGTGCGTTAGCGTTATGTTGCTCACAGCTGGAACAGCTGTTGCAGTTTTTAATGAGCAACAAAGATGCTCATTTATCTGACCGTATTTATAATAGACCTAAGTTTTGGAGCGAAAATAACGCTACTAGCTCAAATTATGCAAAGAATAACCAAAGCAAGCCTAGCCAAGCGGTTGGCTCCATATTTTGTTTTAATTGTAGGGAACGAGGGCACCCTTTCCTACAGTGCCCCAAGCCATTAGTTAAGTGTTCAAAATGTAATAAAATTGGACATACCGGGGAAAAATGTATGCTAAAGGTCGACAATAGAGCTGGTGGCATTGAACCTTCAAAAACAATGAGTATTGCAGATACTTCTCCAAGCTCCAAGTACATAAAACAAGTAAAGGTAAATAACGTTGATATAGATGCTTTTATCGATTTTGGAACTGAAGTTACGTTGGTAAAACATTCTTTAGTCTTGCTGCTAGGCTTAACTCATGATAAGTTACCATCTACGCTCAAGGGGTTCGGAAACAATTCAGTTCAATCACTGGGAAAAATGCAGCTAGATTTATCTGTAGATGGTGTGAACGCTAGTGTATGCTGTCGAGTAGTTGACGATAACCTTTTAGAAAAATCAATTTTAATAGGTCAATCGTATACTGAACAACCTCACATAACAGTAATTAAAGACTCTAATTCATTAAAGTTCCATGAGGTTAGTGTAGAGCTGCCTGTGTTACCTATGCTTGAAGCTACAGTGGACACATATAGACTAGGAGAAGTAAAGGTTGTCGGTAATGTTTCACTGTATGGATCAGCGTCCGTTAAGGCTTATTTGTCGGGTTCTGCGTTCAGCGGTTGCATGATGCTACAGAATAGCATTGTAGGCCGCCCCAAACAAGAGTTCATAATATCAGGCGGAGTATATCACGTACAAAGTGGTCAGTTAGACATTCCTATATTCCCTTGTCAACCCCCTTGCCATATTCTTAAAGTTTTTGTCCTTGGAAGAGGGGAAAGAGTAGAGTTCATAAGGCGTATGATTATTCAATCGCCAGGCGTTGAGTCCGCCGATGCTGACAACGATTGTACTAAGGAGATGTTCACGGAAGAAAACGTTCGGCTAGGTAGTGATGTGTCAATGGACGATAGACAAAAGCTAATGTCCATCCTTAGACAATACCAACATTGTTTTGCTTCATATTTAAAAACCTTGGGTAAAACGGATATAACGCAAATGAATATTGATTTAGAGAATCAACGGCCTATTGTCTATCGTCCTTATCGATTGTCACATCACGAACGAGAGAAAGTGCAGTCAATGGTAAGCGAGATGTTAGATGCTGGAATCGTCCGGGAATCGGTCTCCGAGTTTGCGAGTCCTATTATCTTAGTGCGGAAGAAGGATGGTAGCTCTAGGATGTGTGTCGACTATAGGATGCTTAACAGCGTTACAGTTAAGGAAAGGTATCCGATGCCAGTTATAGAGGATGAAATCGCAAGGCTGTCGGGTCAGTCATGTTTTATTACTTTAGATTTGGCATCTGGATACTATCAAGTGCCTATTGCAGAGCACTGTAAGCATCTTACAGCGTTTGTCACGCCAGATGGACTATACGAATTTAACCGTATGCCATTTGGACTTGCAAAAGCACCAGCGGTTTTTCAGCGCATGATTAAGAAGGTTTTAGGATCAGCTCGTTTTAATAAGGCGACAGCATATATGGATGATGTCCTTATATTTGGCAAGAATACTGCGGATTGTCTAGATAAATTAGTAGAGGTTTTGAAATTATTTGAAAAAGCTAATCTAACTTTAAATTTGTCGAAATGTAGTTTTTTTGCATAATTCTATCGAGTATTTAGGGTACGAGATTAGTGCATAAGGGGTAAGGCCAGGGGACAAGAAGATCCAATCTGTACAAAAGTTTCCGCGACCAGAAAATATTCATGGTGTTCGTCAATTTCTAGGACTTGCTAGCTATTTTCGTAAGTTTATTAAAAATTTCGCTAGTATATCAGCCCCACTTACGCAATTACTAAAGAAAGATAATGCGTGGAAATGGACTGAGGACCATGACCTTGCTTTTGAGACATTCAAATCAAAATTCAGACCGATATTAGCTATATATGATCATGAAGCTGAAACCGAATTGCATACCGATGCTAGTAAGGAGGGTGTTGCTGGTATGCTCTTACAACGTTGCCAAGACGACACCTTAAAACCTGTCACATATTGCAGTAGGTGAACATCTCCGGAGGAAAAGCACTTTCACTCGTATGAGTTGGAGACGCTTGCTGTAATACGCTCTTTAGAGAAGTTCAGGGTCTATTTACTGGGCAAGAATTTTAAAATAGTTACGGATTGCAGTGCGTTGCGCTCTACTTTTCTTAAACGCGATCTGATGATCCCTCGGATAGCTCGATGGTGGCTTTTGCTGCAGGAGTTTAACTATATCGACCAGGAATTAAGATGGCTCATGTCGATGCATTGTCACGTAATCCTGTATCCAGCGGTAACGATTTAGGTAGCGTCGAACAGGGTTCACGAGTTCTTGTGATTAGTAGTGATGACTGGTTGCACACTCTCCAGCTTGGAGATTCAGAATTAAGTCGTATCAGGCAAATTTTAGACAGTGATTGGGGCTCGAAGGAACTCAAGTATATCAAGGATAGTTACGTAGTGCGAGAAAATAAACTGTATAGATACTTAGATGGTGATACGAGTAAATTGCGTTGGGTAGTACCGAAGGGAGCGAGATGGCAGATATGTAGAATGAATCATGACGAAATAGGACATTTAGGGTTGGAGAAAACATTAGATAGGATAAAAAACAATTACTGGTTCGCCAAAATGCCCCGTTTCGTCAAAAAGTACGTTGACGCATGTATCGATTTGTAGCCTCCCCACAACATTATATTGCTACACCTAAATCTAAACCTAAATCTAATGCCTTTCACACCTATATGCCTAGCTAGCTTATAATACATACACACATCCTCGCCGCTTTACCTTAACTTAAATTATTATCTAATTCTTAAAACTAATTAACCTAATTTATCTACAATCTAATGGTTGTGTCTGGAGTTTTGTAGAGTGTGTAGCGTTTGTATGAAGATGGAACCTTAGCATAGCTTAATTCTATTTGCAGTGAATTTCAGTCAAGCAATGTAATATTATAATAACTACTATTTTGGCCAGATCGTCTAGTGAACCCTCCGTTGTTAACCGCATTTAAGTAACTCAAGTTCTTTCGTGAAAGTTTAGTAATTGGCTTATCCCTGTGTTAAATTATTTTCTCCTGACCTAATTACCTACCAGTCTATAAATCCTAACATAAATATGTGTAGCCTAGCAATGACTCCGTCTGAACTGTGACCTAAATCCTTCACTGCAGCTGCGGGGAAGATTTGTAACCACTCAAAGGTAATCAGATGATAGCTTAGCTTGTAGGTATTATTATTTATTATCAGTAGCATGATACATAAGAAGCCTGGTGCAATTTATATAAAGGTTTAGTGGGATTATAAAAGTCTTGTGGAAGTATAGGAGCTCCATCCTCGCCCCCTATCGTGCCATTCAACGCATTCGTCCTTCAGGCCCCGCCACTCCAACTTCATCTTATAAAGAGTCATCACAACTTATGACTTATTTTCTCTCATATTAGGAAATATAGGTTAGCATTTTAATTATATTTATTCCTCATAAACCAATAGTGTTTACCCCAAGGCTGGCTATCATCCAAATATCCTTCTCACATTAAGAAGTTAATTGTTTAATGCAGTAACTATGTCTTATGAATTTACTTTTAGATATCTTTGACCTTCAGGAAGTAGACTTAAGTTAATTACTTTTCCATTAACTTCCTTCCTTTGTCTCTCAGACTGAGTGATTAATTTGATAGACTACCAAATCATAGTCAGTATATTTTTTTAGTAGGTAGTTAATTATCCCTGTTAATCATTAAATAAATTACATTTAGAAGTTATCTTTTACTCACTTTAATAAGTATAAATTAGACTGTACTAGGTATTAGTCTGATTGATTAGATTGTTCTCATCAAATATTTCTATGTTTCATATTATTAGAAGTAAGTACTTACATATCTTAAGAGGTCTATTCAAATGGTATTAGTAGACCATTGTCAGGCTAATTAGCTGGTTGTTATCAATCAATTATTTCTATGTTTCAGATTATTAGAAGCTCATAGCTTGCAATGTCTTCTTTCAACGACTTATCCTAGGTTCTAAACTGGTTTTAGTTGTTCAGTTTGTATCAGCTTATTTTTGCTAAGGTATCGGATGTAAAATTTTCCATACTTTGAAGAGTATAGCCATGTGAGATCGTATTGCATCCCAGGGAAAGCTAACAAATGCCTGTTTGGTCATATCAGTGTTAGAAATCAAACATCACAGTACGACTAAGCTTATTTGCTATAACTTTTTAGTATTTTTCTTGTAATAGAAAACCAGTCTAGACTTTTAGGTACTCCAAAGTAATGATGGTACGATATTATCATACTTCTGTTAATTATTTAAAATGAATAATTAATTGGTAACAACTTTAGGAAAACAATTAGAATTTTACCGGCCTGCGGTAACAGATTACTTGCCTAGCTAGGACCCACATCACTTCATCATAATTTTATTTAGCGCCGTAACTTAATTATCCCTGCCTTATTAGTCTGAATTAATAACTAACCATATATATATCCGCCTACCTATAGATTCCTACAACTTTCCTCACTTGAAAATGCCTATATTTTGTCGAACTAACAGTCCCTCTTGTGTACCTTGCAAACTAGGCCAAGCCTCATTTAATTTAAATTCGTGGTGTGTGGTGAGAGTCGCATTGCCCCTGAAAGCAACTAACTCCTAAATGTTCTATCAGTCGAGCCAGTATACTCAGTGTGTTATTTTCCTATCACTACACTGTATGTATGGAGATAGACTCGAGATTGGACTGGGTCATACGGGTCTACCTCCAGCTAAATGGTGTCTGACCTATCTTCAACTTTCACTAGGGAGACAACTGTCTCTCCCCCATTACTCCGTCGAAGATAGTGTATTGTTTAGCGTAATAGTGTAAAACGCCGATCTTATTAAATACAATCAAAGATCATCCAGACCGAAGTCTGTTGAAAGGTACATAGGGTTTTGTTGTCACCGTGACTCGTTTCCGCCGATGTACCCCAGAATACTTCATTCTGTTAACGGATTCGAGTTGCGATCGCAATAGTTTACTTTATTAATAACTTTCAATTTCACAAATCTTAATTAATATCGCAGCTCGAATATCACTTAGCGCACTATCAAGCTCGGACGCTATTTTTCCCGTATGAGTCGTACCGCACTCTTAAGTTGGACCGCTCCGTTGACGTCCCAAAACTGAATGCCCGCTAATTTTCCGCCCTTTTCCTAAGCATCTTACTTTCGCGCCACACGCCTAAGATTTTTCCGCGCGAGCCCACTTTTCTTCCCTTCAACCAATCGCTAGCCGTTTCCCCGATCCCCCCCGCCTTCGCGTCGCGCCACGTGGAGCTATCATCCGACCTCTCTTTCTGTCTTTTTCTCAACCTCTCGCTCGCTCATAGCCGCTTTCGCCGCGCAATTCTAAAATTTTTCCATAATCTAACCAAATCTCGTCCGACAGCCAATATTTCATCGTTGAATATCTAAATGTAGCCTTCTATTAACACTTCCCTCTTAATAATCCTCCACTTAAGCCAATAATCCTATATTTTGGGAAACTATCAAAAGTTCCGTATTCCGACCATAGATGGCGTCCGCCCGTAGGTGAACCACTTTGCCGACCCCAGAGCAGTCCCCGCGAAACTCAAAATAAAATACGGTCCTAGTCAACCTAGCAACCTTACGCGAAGCCCAAATAAATGACTTCCGCTAGACGCCACCTATGTCGCAAGGGACGCGCAGAGCAGTCCCCGCGAAATTCAAAATAAAGAAGTCAAACTAGCAACCTTATGCGAAGCTTACGTAAATAACTTCCGCTAGACGCCGCCTATGCCGCAAGGGACGCGCAGAGCCGTCTCCGCGAAATTCAAACTAAAGATAAAGCGCTAGACCATTGACCATTATTCTGAACTAGTTTATTATTCCCCTTTTCATGCTTATTATATTAATGGTGCTACGCATTAATATTTATTTTAATGCTACTCCCACACATTCCTTACTAACGGACGGATATCATTCATTCTGTACCGTTACAGCCGCCCCCGATAGAATTTAAGCAGATAAAGTACCACTCTTATCTGCGGCGAATTATATCTAAACCCTGTACTTAATTAAGTACAAAATAGCACGTCCTTCCTTGCTAACCCCATTGTCATCCTAGCCCTCAAAGATATTCCTACTATTTATAGTTCTTCCCCAAATCCCTAATGACTCCTTCCTCCATAAGCTTTCTTATTGCAAAATAGCCCACACCCCTCATTCTATTCAACTGACACAAAATCATAATCGCATACCCAGTTCTCGTGTTCGAAACGAAATCCCAGTAAACTTAGTCTCGGTAAATATTTCCCAATAACTTAGACATCTACCATTTCTTTAATCATACACAACCTCCGAATAATGATTTGCCTTTTGTTTACCATCATAACAACAAATCTTAATATAATTTAAATCAATATAACAGTCTCTTGCGCTGTCTAGTAACGCCCCCTAGCGAAAACTCTTCAACTCTATGACGATTCCGACGTAAGTTTATAACATCTTCCGAACCATTCAATTATTCTATTCTTTAAATTATTTTCCTAGAATAATTTCAAGTACATCTGTCATCATGGCCTTCTTTTAACTTACGTCTTTTCTTACAACTTGTTCCGCATTTAAATGTTGCAACCTAGGGATCGAACCTGGGATCTTTCGTGGGTGAAGCATCAACCACTTCGCCGTCATGGTCTTTTAGTTCCAACTAGGTTAATGAATAATTATTAATAATTTGAATTAAAACTTTCCTTCATACTTCAACGCTACCAATCTCATCTTAGCTTATATAATTACCTAAGATAACGAAACGTCGGAACAATTGTCTACCTCAGGCAGGGATCGAACCCGCGTCCTCCACAATTCCTAATTAGCTACTTCTTTTAACGAAAACCTATTTTCCTCTCCGCGGATAAGAAATCTTAACCAAACCCCCATATCAACCAAACCCAGTAGGCATACCATCATCGCCCAAGAGTTATAACTTTATTTTAGATGAGATACATCTAATGTCTAATCCTGCAAATAACCGAGATAGAATACTAGACTCGCTTCCGTCCGGTACGCAGTGACACCCACTCACCGTGCATACAAATAGAGGTCTTAACGCCTTACAATAAGGTTGTCGATCGTAAATACTTAGGAAAAACTCATTCACTCTAAGGGGGTACGCATCTCGAAACACATCCTTGAGTTTTGAACTAGCTACCCCGTAGTTCAGATCTATTAGAAGTTTGTGTGCTATGTATATCTAACTGTCAATGTATGCGTCATCGATAAGTACTTGTTAATACCCCGGTACGCGTTGGACATTGTATACTAATTGACAAGTACTGAGCTTATACGTATAAGCAAATACTTATGCCAAAACCTATCTAGTAACTATGTCTCATCCCTAGTTATTACTATGCACGAAAGACAACATTTAGTCTCATTTGCTAATATATAATACGTCAATATCCCCTTACTTTCCTATACCTTTGAAAAATATCATTTTCTTTTTTAAATTAAACAGACCGGTAACTATCTTATCCGCCCCCACAACTCTACTTAACTTCCTACCTTTTATATAACTAATAACGATCAAATCGGTAAATAATAAGCCACTGAAGGTGACACTTAGTTTTAGTATTCATGGTAATTAATATCGTGAGTTCTTTCTCGTATTTACTGAATTCCAAACTGCGTGATTCAATAGTGCTAGTTTCTTTTTATTTATTTTTTTATTTTTTTTTTATTAGATGTTTTAAATTTTATACTCGCACAAGACACATTATTAAGATGGTAATCTCCCGAATGTTTGTAACTCTAATTGGTTACTATTATGCATTCTACTTTACTTTTCAGCCTTCCGTCCAGATGGTAAAATTCCCCAGCAACACGAGATCCCCTGACCACGCCAAAATGAAATGCCATCAATGGCCTCTGTTTCTGCAGCCTAAGACATTATCTCTCTATAGGTTAGTCAAGTATAATTGTCCTGATTTAGACTTCACAAGACGCCCCCAAAGGAACCACCTTACAGCAGAATTTCCGCAACTTTAAGAAAGGCTAGTTTAGGAAATGAAGCTAAATGGAAACCACTTAATTTTATTGTGTGCTGAGTAATTCCCACTTCTACAGCACAGTTCCGAAACTTCGATTCAATTACTTCACCAGGTAAATCAAAATAAACCCTACACGCTTAACTAAGTTCTATTTGTGCCCAGTGCGACTAAAAATATTCGAACACCCTAAACAAGCTACTTTTACTAATTTAACAGTGCCAATTAAGAATGCTCCCTTGTGTCATCTATAATTTTATTGTGTGCATAGACGACCAAAGACCTCGCTTTCAGCATGCCTTCTTCGTTGGACCCGCTTAGTTAAATACTCTAATCAAAATTCTAAAGTTACAATTGAAAATGTCAAAAGTTCGAATATTATGCAATAGAGAATTTCTCTAACATAGTTACTCCATCTCTTCGCACTATTAAGTCAGGCATATTGCAATTCAAGTATTTATTTTAATTTATAATGACCTATCTTCTCCACCCCTGTTCACATACTTTAGCCATCCCTATCCACAGCTGCGGTAAAGATAATTAGTTAATGAACAAAACATCCTATAAACATTCTATGTTACTACCGCAATCACAAGAAATATTTACTAGAAGGATTATCTATCATACAGCTGACTATAACAAAATGAGTCCCCCTTATCTTTCTCCGTTCCTCTTCTAACGTAGAAGACAACAACAGACAATTAACAATTAATTACTTATAATTTAGAACAACCCTAGGTAAAACGCTACCACAAAACTAGTATAGAACAGAATAATACTAACCGAAGTAAACTTTTGTATTCACACTTGCAAATAAAATATCTTTATCTTTCCGTGATGAATGATTTTGATAACACTATTTCATCAACTCAATGTCCCGGCCTACATATGTGAAAACTGTCAATTAATTAGTTTGTATAAAACAATCTAGATGCAACATGCAGTTCACATTAACTAACAATTTTAAGGTTGTGCCATAATTTCGACAATAACCTACCTTAGCACTAATTTTAATCATCTACAATTTCATCACGTACATATTAGATGCCAATAATCTAGATTATTTAAGAATTCTAGCAATTCATATTAATATAATAAATAACCAAAACAAGATAATACCGCTTTGACAGTCTGCGCTGACCTTCCCACAAGTCAAAACCGCGTTTCGTTCGTCCTATCATTTCTAAACCTGTAGACATTTACTTTGTACTAAACAAATTCTTGAGTTAATAATTAGTTGCCAATTGTTAAGCAACCTTATTTAATTTCATAATAACAATTTTAATATAGCAGTATTAGAATATTATTATAAATCCCGAACATCTTTATTTATTATAATCAACATTACCGGTTAAAGTATTTGAATGGCCTAGTGCGAACTAGGTTTCAGGTCGCACCTCGGGAAAATAAATTTACTATTGACTTTAAAATCTACTACTTATAAATTTATTATTTTCTTCTGACATATAAAGATAGGCTATGACTCTAGGTCGGGTTTAGTAAACTTTGAACTATGGCTACCTCCACAATAATCTCGATTAAATATATATATCCGCAAAACGAATTATGTCTAATTCGGCCGATTTTATTAAATTTAAATTATGCTACTAAACAGTACGTATCCTAAGAACGTCACACATCCGAAACCCATTTCAGTTCTAATTTCTTTACCCATCTAAATTAAATTTTGTACCTGTCGACGCGAGATAACATCTAAATAATTACTTTGTATGATTCGAATTGTGATAGTTGATTTTGTATTGTAATCTCGATAACGCAATATCAGGGATTTACTTATTAATAAATTTTACACTAAGAAATTTATTCTCAGCTCGCAATATCATCGCTTTATTTCCGGCTTGAATGTTTCTGCGGACTATGAGTTTAAATTTATCCTGCAACTTAAAATTGTGGTATATATAATCGATCACTGTTTTATAAGTAGCTGGTGTTAACTTTTAAAATGATAAAACGATTTAACTAATGATTATGACGTGACATCCGCCCGCAACTCGCCTTTATAATTGATGTGATAACATACGCTATTGTTATCCCTATAGCGTAACAGTGCTATAACTCGTTAATTTAGCAGTTAAATCTCGACTTCAAGCCAGTCAACTATTTTTTCTTTTTCTCTACCACTATTATTATATTTTTCTTTCGACACCTATTTTGCTCCCAAGCTCAATTAATATCCACCTTCCACAATTATCCATCATCCGTTCAGGTATCCTCGAGAAGCATTTCTTTTTTTTTTTCTCTACTAATCCGCCTATCGTATTCCTACTAACATCTCTTCAGCATATATAATTTCTACCGTTCCTCAATTAAATATAATTAAAGCCGGCTCTAAGATAATTATAAATATAATATTTTAGTGTCGTGTGTGTGTAGAATCAAACTTCGACTAGTCAATGATCCCTAGTAAGTCGGCATGGTTGCCCTAGAAGAACCATCAACTAACCAAAGCTAGCGTCTGGGATACGCGTCAGAATATTCTCCTTCGGCACTACCCGATTAGTCAGTACCAGCCTCTTGTACAAGTGCCTCTTTCGATTTACCCACAAGCAAAGCTGCTGGCTTATGTAGACGCGGTCAAGCATCTGATTCAATGTTTTTGTCTGTAAAATGGGTGATTATGTTTTGCTTTGTGTACTGTAATTGAGTATTGTAACAAGTACTGATTGGATATGATTTATAAAATATATATATAATATTTTGTAGTAGAATAAACTCACTACTCCCTATTCTGTGCTATGCTACCACTAGTATACTTCCTACACTTTCTCACCCACAAGAGTATCTCCGCCCAAATATATTTATATAAAACCAATAATTAAATATAACCAAGTGCAGGTTCTAATGTACTTATAAATATAATAGATTAGTGTCGTGTGTGTGTAGAATCAAACTTCGACTAGTCAATGATCCCTAGTAAGTCGGCAGGGTTGCCCTAGAAGAACCATCAACTAACCAAAGCTAGCGTCTGGGATACGCGTCAGAATATTCTCCTTCGGCACTACCCGATTAGTCAGTACCAGCCTCTTATACAAGTGCCTCTTTCGATTTACCCACAAGCAAAGCTGCTGGCTTATGTAGACGCGGTCAAGCATCCGATTCAATGTTTTTGTCTGTAAAATGGGTGATTATGTTTTGCTTTGTGTACTGTAATTGAGTATTGTAACAAGTACTGATTGGATGTGATTTATAAAATATATATAATATTTTGTAGTAGAATAAACTCACTACTCCCTATTCTGTGCTATGCTACCACTAGTATACTTCCTACACTTTCTCACACAACACTTAACTAGTAATATCATTTTTTTTTTTTTTCAACATCTTAATCGTTCAACGGAGATAGACAATTGTGCAAGATACTCTTCTTAATAGGCTAATCCAACCCAGTGAATTTAATGATTTATCTATCTCTACCTATCCTAACTAATTAGTCATGTAGTAAGGTCTTTTCTTTTCACCGCTCTCCCGACTTAGATATTTCTAGGTAACTCACAACTGATAATATTAGTTAAGTAGGTATAGTAAGCTTTGCCCAGCGAGCTTTACCTCTGCGTACATTAACCTCATCTTAGGCTAATAATAGTCCTTTATAAACCTTCATAATTAACTATTTAACACGATTTCAACTATACGGTAAGAAGCGACGATTACCGGTAACGACTACTCACAACGCTGCAAGAGTATTTCAATTATACATATTATTATTAGACCGCACCCTTTTACCATCATCCAAAATAAAATCTTTTATTGGTAATCCAACGCCATCTAGCCTCGCTAATAGGTAACCTCCCCACAACAGAGTAGATATTAGATAGTTGTTTCCAGACGGTAACGACTTTTATCGCCTACTAGACGTATTTATCCGTTTATATTATGCATCCCAAACTACGTTGCTTTTAACCCAAAATTCCTACTAGCAATGAATAGTCATATGATTCTATCCCCTACATGACATCCCTGCTACTTGTTATTACTTATAATCGCGATTCCTCATCAACGCGTGTGTTTTGAACCGTAATACTATTTTATGTTACTTTTCCTAGGATTTTAGCGAACTAACTAAATGAAGCGGCATTTTCCTTGTGCAGAGCAATTGTCCCCATCTACATGTCACATAATAATAATTCCACCACAATGTCATTGCATTCCAATCTACTACGTGATAAATATTAGGAAAATCTCTTTCAATGTAAAAATCGCAGGTATTAAAAATAACAGGTATGGAAAATAACAGGTGATTCCGCTTGCTATTACAAAATCACATGATTACGCGATAAGGAAGTTTCCTCTCCGATTGGTTTTATGACTTCATGTTTTATAATCATTCCTAATTCTAGATTGTTTATGGTGTCGCTAAATCATTGGTCTCTATGGTCCAACCATAGACAAATGATTTAATAGTCCTTGACTAGCCTAACTACTCTATGGATTTCAGATGTGAGACTCAAGTACATTATTATATTTTTTTTCTCTAACATAACCAACAAAATAAAATATAATACGTGGAATAGCACATCAACTAAAAACCGCAATCGCTCAACGATTATTAGTCAAAATATAATTATTATTAGTTTTATATTATGCTGTTAGCGTCATAACTTTATAATATTGTACAGCATATCGCCGTCCTATAATATAAATTGAATCCAGCAATAATTAAGTTGGTTACCTCTGTCCAATCTCGCCCCCTAGCCTTCCCATCCGACAGCAATAATAATTAAACCGCCCCCTATTCCACAAATCTTTCTAAATCAATAAATGTTGAACTATGTCACCCTATCGACTTTTTACGATCCTAAAAATAACTCAACACAAGGCTGTATGAACCAGTTGCCTATGCCTATATGAAATCTATCACCAGGAATAGAAACAAAACTACAGTTACCATAACTCTTAACGTCAACAATTAACTTAGCGTCTCAAAATCGAATACAAAGTCTTAGTACTACAATCTTCAATCACCATACATTCAACCGTAGTATTTTTCTTGTAACAATCTCAACCAAAACAAAAATTACACCCGAAGCAATTTCATTGTCCCCTAAAATCGAGTGCCAAATCGACAGATGTGTCATTATCTTACATTGCCTCTCGCAACAACGGACATCCCTGGAAGGTATTATATTTCAAATAATACTCATTACGCTATTGTTTTGTAGCTTTATCTCCTCCTTTGACCTTTAACCTAACCTGAAAATCTTTTTGTTACAGATTTCGTACAACAAAATTTTAGCTCCAGCTCTCATTGCGACTGTCTACAATATTGGTCTTAATCTATTATCAAGAACCCGTAATACAAAGTGTATGAATCAACTTTAGAAGATAACAACGTTTATTGTGAAAAGTGTCAAATTATAATTCACCCATTATCAAGAGCCCGTAATACAAAGTGTATGAATCAACTTTAGAAGATAACAACGTTTATTGTGAAAAGTGTCAAATTATAATTCTTCAATATCTCTGAATTAATTAATCTTCATTGAATTATTCCCTATTAAGCCAATTCTAAACTCACGCATCGCAACACGACAACAATTTGTGGGAAAAAATCCCACTTCTAAATTAAAGTATTACCGCTTGACTGAAATCCAATACAACTATATTAATGATAATTTATAACTTAACTTTCTGATCCTGGTCATGGCTTACCAAATTGTAGCCTCCCCACAACATTATATTGCTACACCTAAATCTAAACCTAAATCTAATGCCTTTCACACCTATATGCCTAGCTAGCTTATAATACATACACACATCCTCGCCGCTTTACCTTAACTTAAATTATTATCTAATTCTTAAAACTAATTAACCTAATTTATCTACAATCTAATGGTTGTGTCTGGAGTTTTGTAGAGTGTGTAGCGTTTGTATGAAGATGGAACCTTAGCATAGCTTAATTCTATTTGCAGTGAATTTCAGTCAAGCAATGTAATATTATAATAACTACTATTTTGGCCAGATCGTCTAGTGAACCCTCCGTTGTTAACCGCATTTAAGTAACTCAAGTTCTTTCGTGAAAGTTTAGTAATTGGCTTATCCCTGTGTTAAATTATTTTCTCCTGACCTAATTACCTACCAGTCTATAAATCCTAACATAAATATGTGTAGCCTAGCAATGACTCCGTCTGAACTGTGACCTAAATCCTTCACTGCAGCTGCGGGGAAGATTTGTAACCACTCAAAGGTAATCAGATGATAGCTTAGCTTGTAGGTATTATTATTTATTATCAGTAGCATGATACATAAGAAGCCTGGTGCAATTTATATAAAGGTTTAGTGGGATTATAAAAGTCTTGTGGAAGTATAGGAGCTCCATCCTCGCCCCCTATCGTGCCATTCAACGCATTCGTCCTTCAGGCCCCGCCACTCCAACTTCATCTTATAAAGAGTCATCACAACTTATGACTTATTTTCTCTCATATTAGGAAATATAGGTTAGCATTTTAATTATATTTATTCCTCATAAACCAATAGTGTTTACCCCAAGGCTGGCTATCATCCAAATATCCTTCTCACATTAAGAAGTTAATTGTTTAATGCAGTAACTATGTCTTATGAATTTACTTTTAGATATCTTTGACCTTCAGGAAGTAGACTTAAGTTAATTACTTTTCCATTAACTTCCTTCCTTTGTCTCTCAGACTGAGTGATTAATTTGATAGACTACCAAATCATAGTCAGTATATTTTTTTAGTAGGTAGTTAATTATCCCTGTTAATCATTAAATAAATTACATTTAGAAGTTATCTTTTACTCACTTTAATAAGTATAAATTAGACTGTACTAGGTATTAGTCTGATTGATTAGATTGTTCTCATCAAATATTTCTATGTTTCATATTATTAGAAGTAAGTACTTACATATCTTAAGAGGTCTATTCAAATGGTATTAGTAGACCATTGTCAGGCTAATTAGCTGGTTGTTATCAATCAATTATTTCTATGTTTCAGATTATTAGAAGCTCATAGCTTGCAATGTCTTCTTTCAACGACTTATCCTAGGTTCTAAACTGGTTTTAGTTGTTCAGTTTGTATCAGCTTATTTTTGCTAAGGTATCGGATGTAAAATTTTCCATACTTTGAAGAGTATAGCCATGTGAGATCGTATTGCATCCCAGGGAAAGCTAACAAATGCCTGTTTGGTCATATCAGTGTTAGAAATCAAACATCACAGTACGACTAAGCTTATTTGCTATAACTTTTTAGTATTTTTCTTGTAATAGAAAACCAGTCTAGACTTTTAGGTACTCCAAAGTAATGATGGTACGATATTATCATACTTCTGTTAATTATTTAAAATGAATAATTAATTGGTAACAACTTTAGGAAAACAATTAGAATTTTACCGGCCTGCGGTAACAGATTACTTGCCTAGCTAGGACCCACATCACTTCATCATAATTTTATTTAGCGCCGTAACTTAATTATCCCTGCCTTATTAGTCTGAATTAATAACTAACCATATATATATCCGCCTACCTATAGATTCCTACAACTTTCCTCACTTGAAAATGCCTATATTTTGTCGAACTAACAGTCCCTCTTGTGTACCTTGCAAACTAGGCCAAGCCTCATTTAATTTAAATTCGTGGTGTGTGGTGAGAGTCGCATTGCCCCTGAAAGCAACTAACTCCTAAATGTTCTATCAGTCGAGCCAGTATACTCAGTGTGTTATTTTCCTATCACTACACTGTATGTATGGAGATAGACTCGAGATTGGACTGGGTCATACGGGTCTACCTCCAGCTAAATGGTGTCTGACCTATCTTCAACTTTCACTAGGGAGACAACTGTCTCTCCCCCATTACTCCGTCGAAGATAGTGTATTGTTTAGCGTAATAGTGTAAAACGCCGATCTTATTAAATACAATCAAAGATCATCCAGACCGAAGTCTGTTGAAAGGTACATAGGGTTTTGTTGTCACCGTGACTCGTTTCCGCCGATGTACCCCAGAATACTTCATTCTGTTAACGGATTCGAGTTGCGATCGCAATAGTTTACTTTATTAATAACTTTCAATTTCACAAATCTTAATTAATATCGCAGCTCGAATATCACTTAGCGCACTATCAAGCTCGGACGCTATTTTTCCCGTATGAGTCGTACCGCACTCTTAAGTTGGACCGCTCCGTTGACGTCCCAAAACTGAATGCCCGCTAATTTTCCGCCCTTTTCCTAAGCATCTTACTTTCGCGCCACACGCCTAAGATTTTTCCGCGCGAGCCCACTTTTCTTCCCTTCAACCAATCGCTAGCCGTTTCCCCGATCCCCCCCGCCTTCGCGTCGCGCCACGTGGAGCTATCATCCGACCTCTCTTTCTGTCTTTTTCTCAACCTCTCGCTCGCTCATAGCCGCTTTCGCCGCGCAATTCTAAAATTTTTCCATAATCTAACCAAATCTCGTCCGACAGCCAATATTTCATCGTTGAATATCTAAATGTAGCCTTCTATTAACACTTCCCTCTTAATAATCCTCCACTTAAGCCAATAATCCTATATTTTGGGAAACTATCAAAAGTTCCGTATTCCGACCATAGATGGCGTCCGCCCGTAGGTGAACCACTTTGCCGACCCCAGAGCAGTCCCCGCGAAACTCAAAATAAAATACGGTCCTAGTCAACCTAGCAACCTTACGCGAAGCCCAAATAAATGACTTCCGCTAGACGCCACCTATGTCGCAAGGGACGCGCAGAGCAGTCCCCGCGAAATTCAAAATAAAGAAGTCAAACTAGCAACCTTATGCGAAGCTTACGTAAATAACTTCCGCTAGACGCCGCCTATGCCGCAAGGGACGCGCAGAGCCGTCTCCGCGAAATTCAAACTAAAGATAAAGCGCTAGACCATTGACCATTATTCTGAACTAGTTTATTATTCCCCTTTTCATGCTTATTATATTAATGGTGCTACGCATTAATATTTATTTTAATGCTACTCCCACACATTCCTTACTAACGGACGGATATCATTCATTCTGTACCGTTACAGAGTGTGCGTATGCAAAGAAAACTAATAATACCAAGGAAGGATTATACCATCTAATTAATAAAGTGGCATTGCCCTTTCATACTCTGCATGTAGACGATCTCGGCCCCTTTGTGAAGTCTAAAAGAGGCAACTCTTACCTCTTAGTAGTAGTAGACGCTTTCACTAAGTTTGTCTTTATAAAACCAGTGCGCAATACCAATACGCAAAATGTTGTCCGAGTTTTAGATGATATATTTTATACATTCAGAGTTCCTGATCGATTAATAAGCGACCGGGGAAGTCGTTTTACATCTAATGTTTTTAAAAGATATTGTTATGATAAGGGAATAAAGCACATATTGAACACTGTCGCCAGCCCAAAATCAAACGGTCAAGTTGAACGTTACAATAGAACGATACTTAGCTCATTGACAGCACAGAATTTAAAGCATAATGAAAGGGAATGGGATACCCAGTTAGGGAAAATACAATGGGGATTTAATAATACCATTCAGAAGACAACAGGTAGAAAACCAGCGGAAGTCATGTTTGGCACGTTGATGAATAGTGAGGTCCACCCTATCCTAAATGAGGCATTGTGTGAAACTCGCAAAGAAATCGATGTGTCAGATATACGGAGTGAAGTAAAAGAAAGAATAGATATCGAACAAGAGAAACAAAAACAGTTTTATGATCGGAATAGGCGTCCTGCTCGAGAGTATAAAAAAGGTGATTTAGTTAAATTAACTAAAGTTGCTTTTCAGAACGACGGAAAGAGTAAGAAACTTCTTCCGTCCTATGTAGGCCCCTTTCGGATTACTAAAGTTCTAGGTTAAGATAGGTACAGGGTAGCGTGTATTCCAGGGTTTAATAGTTGTACAAAAAAGCGACCGACTACTGTGGCAGCCGATCGCATGTTGCCATGGGTTCACGTTGCTGCCTTGCAACTTGAAGGTGATTCCGATGATAGCGAAAATAGTGAAGATAAAGATGATGATGACGAGGATAATGATGTCGATAATAATTAGTTATGTAATAATATCAGTCCAAAATTGATAAAGATAGACTAATAAATACATACGCATATTGTTATTACCTACAGCTATTATTGTGTATCTACATATGGTTTTTTCTATTGTTGCAGCCTGGACGTGAGAATTGATTGGTTCATGTTCCGGGTGGTAAAGTAGATCCACAGAAACGAGAATTGATTGGTTCGTTTCATAGTTATTTATAATGACCACGAGAATTGATTGGTTCGTGTGTCATTATAAAGTGTTCAATTAGGCGTGAGAATTGATTGGTTCACGACCTGATGGAAGTACCTACAGTTATTCCAAATTACAATGATTTATAAACGTAAGAAATGATTGATTAGTGTGTCATTGATAAGTATTCTGTTTAGGCGTGAGAATTGATTGGTTCACGGCCTGATGGAAATAGTTATTCTAAGTTACACTGATTAGACGTGAGAATAGATTGGTTCATGTTCCGGGGGGTAAAGTAGATCCACAGAAACGAGAATTGATTGGTTCGTTTCATAGTTATTTATAATGACCACGAGAATTGATTGGTTCGTGTGTCATTATAGAGTGTTCAATTAGGCATGAGAATTGATTGGTTCACGACCTGATGGAAGTACCTACAGTTATTCCAAGTTACAATGATTTATAAACGTAAGAAAAGATTGATTAGTGTGTCATTGATAAGTATTCTGTTTAGGCGTGAGAATTGATTGGTTCACGGCCTGATGGAAATAGTTATTCTAAGTTACACTGATTAGACGTGAGAATAGATTGGTTCATGTGATCTAACTACGTAATAGAAGAAAAGTGAATAAAAAGAGATAAGGATGTTACTGTGGTAATATTGTATTTATGTATTTTGTATAGATTTTCAAATATATAATCAGATAGTACTGTAAATGACGTTCTAGAGGGTCTATTTCGTGTAAATTTTTTTGTAATGTAAATGTAATGATGTATAAGTTAGTTATTATTACGGCCAAGTGTAGGGTTGCCACCAGGCTTGTGTATGGGGACATCCACATTGTCAGGACGGTCGAGTGTAGAGTTTTTTATAAAATTGAAGTTAATTTATTTGATTTGTATGCGTTAGAAACATAAAATCAATAAAAGGTATAATTTTGTTCTGCCGACTGGCAATACTGTCTGTCTGTCAATGTCAGTTTGTAAAAGTGGAGGGAAAATAAAAAGATGGCGGCACTTGGCCGATGTGAGAGCGGGCATTGGGTTTTGAGTTTTTGTACAGAACGGACGTCTCTGAGAGAATACACGTGGTTGTCTTGAAGACTGAGTTTTATTGGAAGTATAACCTGAGACCCCAAGTTCTATTATAGTTAGTCGCCTTTTACGACTCCCAAGGGAAGAGAGGGGTTGGTAGTATTCTTTCTGTGTACCACAAGCCTCCAGAATATACAATGTGATAGGGCTGGTACTTCTAACCTGTTAAGGCTAAGTACTACATCTAAATTCATCGACAAAATAAATAATATGGACATAAAAAAAGTGATTTTAAATCACAAAATAATTATTAAGTAATGATTTTTCTTCTCAACAAAATAATTTGAAACATAGGAAACAAAGTAATTTATTATTTAGCCAGTGCCATTAGCTACCGTTTGCCATTTTTTTCATGTTTCTCCGACGTATGAAACCTTTGATATTGCATAAAGTAAAAATGGTCATAAATTATAGGGAGAGGGGGGAAAAAAAATAATATGGGGGCCATATTATTTTTTTTGTCTATGAATTTAGATGTAGTACTTAGCCTTAACGGGTTAGAAGTACTACCCCTATCACATTGTATAACACGCTACGAAAAGCCGAATGATGTTCATGTGTTCTATTTTCTTTAGACTTTTAAAATTACCTGAGTACCTACCTATGTTAAATTCGCCAAATGACGTTGTCATTCTCACTCATCATTCTTTTCTGCAAGCGTATTTATAAGCCACTTGTCTAGGTATGGTTGTTACGGACAGAAGTCTCGATTTTATAATGTTATATAGTTAGATATAATACGGCTACATTTAGGTATATGTATTTGCATAAGTAGATTAAGTCTCATATGTGTAAAGGTTTGTTTTTGATAATAAATAATTAATTTATTGTGTTTCATTTAACACAGGGAAAAGTAATTAAAAAGGTAAAAGTTTTGGCAAAGGTAAGGGCCAGGTTCCCAGGGGCCTTACGCCTCTCTAAAGTAATAAAAGTTAGGAAAGTAAGAGATTAGCTTTCGTAATTGTAGGTTTCTATTGTTAGGAATATCAATGTAATTAGGAAAATAAATATGTAGGGTATCCAGATTACGAGTGATACCGTAGGGTATGTAACAAATTTAAGATAAAAAGAGAGGTCCGAACGAAAGGGACTGCTGCACAAATTACGACGGTTCATGTGGGTAGTTAGTTAAGGTAAAATGTAAAACTGACCACATGAGCCGGCAGCTGTCCCACAAGGCTGCTAGTTGCCAACCCTTAGTGTGTTTAAGTCACGGCCGGTCAGAGCAGAATTTGTAAGCTCTCCGGACCCCACCTAGAAGAATAAAGAAGCACTAATTAAGAACCGAGTTTTATTGAAGAACATATACAGTCCACATCGAAGCACAACGGCCAAACTGTTCGGTGACTATACCCGTCGGGAACAATGGTACTAACACGTTGCCGATCCTGTACAAACCCTTTCATGCCCTTTTAGAAGAAAGTCATTCCTTTGAGAAAATTCCAGCAGTTATGTTACTGTAAACTGTATAAGGTATTGTAAACTCTTCTTGTAATATCGTTCATTAATTAAGTATTATTTTATTACATGGAATACCAAAAGCTGGATAATTAATAATTAACGACCGCAGGGAGGTATGGCAGAGCAAGGAGCTTCACGGACGCTTTTATCGGGTCCTACATGGGCCCGATGTAGACTTCCTAGCGTCCGTAGCCTAGCTGCGTTTTGGTGACCTCTTTGGGGAAACCGAAGGTTTCGTCTGTGCGATTATGGATGAAGTTATGATGACGAACAACTACCGGAAATACATTGTGAAGGACGGTACGGTTGACATATGTCGGGCATGTCACCGGCCCGGGGAATCCATCCGCCACATTATTTCCGGTTGTTCTAGTCTAGCTAACGGAGACTATTTGCACAGGCACAACCTTGTAGCAAGGATTATCCACCAGCAACTTGCTGTTCAATACAATCTTGTGGAATCGGAAGTACCGTACTATAGGTATATGCCCGACCCAGTTCTCGAAAATGGCAATTGCACATTGTATTGGGATCGGTCTATCATCACTGACAGGACTATTGTTGCCAATAAGCCTGACATAGTGGTGATAGACCGACTAGAGCGTCGCGCAATGATTGTTGATATAACAGTCCCTCATGACGAGAACCTCGTGAAGGCTGAGAAAGATAAACAAACTAAGTATCTTGACTTGGCTCGCGAGGTTGTCGACATGTGGGATGTGAACACAGCAGTCATTGTGCCGATAGTCGTGACGGCCAATGGCATAATTGCCAAGAGCCTCGACCAACACCTAAAGAGGCTCTCGTTGGGCAGCTGGATCAAGGGCTTGATCCAGAAAGCAGTAGGTACTTTTGGACACGGCGCGCATAGTTAGGAGGTTCCTCTCTCAGGAGCCCTGACCACCGGTAGCTTGGACCCTGTTCCCGATACCGGTGGGCTACTATTTTTTATATTTTTAAATGTTTTTTGTATTTTTATAGAAATATTTAAAAATGTAAATAGTATGTATATAAATGAATAAATGGAATAATAATAATCTTTATTACCATAAAAGAAATGGGTTCCAGATACATAGAATCATTATACTAAATGCTAAATGAACTGATGTTAAAGTAGGTATTTTAAATCAATGGAAGGGAAACTTCTCTGCTCTAGGCCAGACCTACCAGGAGCCAACTAGAAACAGAAACTTATAATAACACCAGACAGTCAATATAAAGTATCGGTATTCACATGTAGCAACAAATTACAAGATTTAAAAAGCTATCAAACAATGCTATATTTTGTATATGTAACACAATAACAAATACATTTCACATATTACCGTCTTCGTGGTTTTATACTTTAAAGTACTTATTTAAGCTAACAGTAAAGCACATTGTTTTGTGTTAAAATAGTCATCAGTAGAGTTTTGTACCGTGAAAATGGTACAAATTAGGGGACTATTAATCTTGCCATAGATACAAACAAGTAGTAGAACAGCCAAAGTGGTATTCATTTAGGTATAAATAAAGTAAGTCATATTCCGTTTGTCAGCGTCACTTACAATTAGTTGGTTAATTGGTTGGGTATGAGTAAAATTCGAGTCATCAATAACACGTCTTGTTAAAAAAAACCAGATCTCGCAACTCAGTTCTTCTACCGTAAAAAGTTGTGAGATCCATGTTCCATGATCCATCCATACTAAGTCGGTTGACTTGGCCATCGTATGAAAACACAATGTATCTCACAAGCAATACATATACTTATTATATTAAATTAGATTGTTTAGTGCGATTGCCAAGTCAACCGACTTGGTATTACATGGAACTCACAACTTTTTACGGTAAAATAACTGAGTTGCGAGACTTGTTTTTTTTTTACAAATATGTTTATGATGGCCTCTCATTTCTTTTTGTAGATCGTCCCATGTGCTTGTCCATGTGTCAGCACTGCTGTGTTAGCAGTAGGATATTTTATTGACTGATTTTGTGAAAATTTAAAATTTTAGGTCAAGATGTGTAGCTTGTATACTTTCATCATGTTTTTGGTTACTGGAAGTTTTATTATATTAAGTTCAATTCGTTTTTACCTGAACGGCTGCACCTATTTGGCTATTTTTTTCTGAGTTTGTATTTGTCAGGACAAGGTTCGTTGATAAAAAAAATTTAGAAAATTTGTTAAGTATTTGATACGGGATGTTCACGCCGACGAAATCGCGTGCTGCCGCTAGAAAATAAATTAATATGCCAATTCTATCTCCGTTCTAAAGCCAGGCATTACACGCAAGATCTCGCCAGTCGCTAGGCGCTAAAGTGCACAAAGCGTTCCTAACTTATTGTAGGAACAATACACGGAACAGCGTGCGCGCTCATTTCCTTCGACTATTTCTTTAAACACACAACGAAAATGCCACCATAAGACGATTCGTTTCAGCGGGAGAATCATGTCATTATTAGCTCAAATTATAGTAAATAATAGTTAGTCGCAAAAAGTACGCACTAACTCGTATTTTGTGATAACTTTTCAAAAATGTGCGCTACAAACAAAATCGCGTTCACAATTCAAGTGCTCGTGTTGGTGGCAACAGGAAGTATCTGTGAATCGAGAAAAGCGAGATTGTTCTCGTTCAATACGGTCGATGAGGATATCCGGGTGAGTTGATTCTTCATCATCATTATCATCAGCTACCCTTGGGTGTCGTAAAAGGCGACTAACGGACCTATAAGCGTCAACGCATAATGTGCGTTGCCGGCACGACCGGCAGTGGATTTGTTAATTACACTTTTTGTACACAACTGTACCCAAAAGTGTATCTAGTAGGAAACGCTACATTGGTTTTTAAAAAGTGGATCTATAAGGAATAAAGGCTAACTCTTTTCAAAAGTGTATATCTACGAGGAAAGTGTACCTACGAGGAATAAATCACTATAAGGACCGCACATACATCCAACAGCATAGAGCGGCGATGGGCTTACCCCCTACCACGCTGAGCACATGTGCAGTTGTGATTTGGCGAAACATGGACTAAGCAGTGCCTGGTCTCTGACTAACCCTTTGGGGAAAATGGTAGTCAATCTACATAAAATGTTTAATCATCAGCATCAGATTTCACCCAGCGCTGAGTATTATTAGGTTTCCATTTAAGTGCGTCGCCAGGGGAAAGCAGGTAGGGGCAGTTGCCCCTAGGGTGGCAACCCGTACTCTAAAATAGAGTATTGTACTCTTTTTCATGTATTCGTACTCTATAATCTACGACACCAACAGAGTACGCTAAAATACTCTATTTACGAAAAACTGATCGTTACCGGTTATGAGTACTTCAGAGTTCACTGAGAGAGTCTTCTCTCTTATGAATGTAAAGTGGAGAGACAAAAGGAATAGAGCTATCCTAAATTTAATAAAAAACGAGTTGAATATATATATTTAATCTATATTATGATTGCAAAGAGGCTGTAAATATCTCCAAGAAAGACCAATATTTGATCAATGTCGCAAAGAGCAACAAAAAATACGTTTTTAAGGACAAATAGAACAATACTCTTTTTCATGCTATGTACTCTATTTTTATTCTAACAAAATGAAAAAATACTTTATTCGTCCTACAAAAAGGTGGCAACCCCAGTTGCTCCCCTCCCCCCTAGAAACTAAAAATACGTAATGAACTGTTAAAAACAAGAAAATAATGTTTATCTTAGGCACGCCTCTATGTACAGGTAGAGTTTACACAATGGAACTTTGCTAAGTTCTTATTACAATCGCCTCCTTCATTTATATCGGATTGCCCCTCTCTGGGCCATCGGCTGGCGACGCTCTTGTTTCCATTATTAGACTTCTAATCTTTAGTGGCCTTAATGTTATTGTTTATATAATTTTAACAAAAATTTTGTTGCCAACAAATTACAAATTGAAAAAGACAGTGTCTAAATAATTTCCACGAGCAGGATTCGAACCTGCACCCTTCTGGCAATCCGGGCCAGGCGCTCTTTCCAGTTGAGCTACCGTGGAACTTATCCACGGAAGCTCAACTGAAATTAATTGATTATCACTATATTTATTTTTTACTTTGTAGGTAAGCCAACAAACTACGTTATCAACATCCGATCTTAATATTTTTATAAACATTAAAAATCAGTCAAGAAAAAGGCAAGCTATGATAGGGGCGGGTAGGTATTTTTTTAAATGTAAATATGGCATGTATTAATGCCATGCCGTCCTTCAGACGTCCTTCTAAGTATATAATTTGTTCGCAACAAAATTTGCGTTAAAATATTAAATTCGGATGTTGGTAACGTAGTTTGTCGACATTGAATGGGCGCCTTTGGCTTACAAAGTCAAAAATAAAGATGGTGTTGATTCATTTGCGGCGGGCTGGATAAGTTCCACGGTAGTTCAACTGGAAACAGCACCTGGCTCGGATTACCAGAAGGGTGCGGGTTCGAATTCTGCTAGTGGAAATTTTTTCGACACTGTCTTTTTCAATTTGTAATTTAGTGGCCTTAATTATAAACACAATTAAAGAGCTCAGTTGTCGTAATACTTACTACAACTTTTAACTAAACAATCAGAGATGCGATTTATTTGAAATACTTGTAAGTATTTAAAATGCAAATACAAAATACCTATTTTGTATTTTGCATTTAAATGCCTTTTAACAAAAAAAATTTGTATTTTATTGGAAATACATTTCGAGATGTATTTTGTATTTTTTTAAATTTTTCTATGCAAAAATACTTTATGGTTAAGTTTAGCCAACATTACCAGTCAAGCAAAATTAAATCAACAAATTTTTTTCTTATGGTGGGATGACAATGAGACCTCACAGAAAAAAATTAGTAATGATGATGTATTTGAACAAATAGGATTGTTAAAAAGTGTAATAAATAAAACTAAAGAGAATTGAATTGGACAAAAGGTATTTGTATTTTGAAAAAGTATTTTGTAAATACCTATTTTACATTTAGCATTTAAAATACAAAATGCAAAACTATTTGGTATTTTGCATTTGAGATAGTAAATCGAAAAAGTATTTGCATTTTGTATTTAAATACATTTCTTAAACTATTTTCTACATCTTTGGTAACTATACACTTTCAGTTCAATCATTATCTGTGTTGATTAATTTCAGATAGATCTTGAATTTTCAATACCTTTCATCAGTATTCCTGTAAAGAAAACTATGAACACGGCGTTTGGATTTTCTTCCATGGCAAGTATTGTGATCATGTTATACATTAAACGATTATATCACCATCGTAGATAAGCCCCAGAAGTTCAGAGAGGAAATATTAAAGTCATTTGATATAGTGACCGAACGATTATTAATTTAGATTTTTTGTTGCATTAGTGGGCCCTGGAAGGGGAGCACTATATAGGTACTTTTATATAATGCTTCCTTCACACTATAATAAATAAATAAATTGTTTTTTTTTAATGTAAATTATTAGTCCACATCGCTTGCCGTGGCAACCTGTAAGTAAGATAACATTTAGCTTTAAGTTTATGTTTGTTTCTACAATTTTTGCTTGTATCAGTGTTTGTCGTGTTGGTTGCCCTATTAAACAAACAAAAAAATAAAATCAGCATAAAAACGTCCCACTGCTGGGCACAGGCCTGGTAGGCTACTCTTGAAACAGAATTTGCATTAATCAATTTCCAATCACAAATCTAAAAAATGTCAAATGGCACTTTTGAAAGCGACAATAGCGCCACATTGGAATTAAATTGCGTGGAAACTGATTGAACAAATTATTACCGATATGGCGTTCCGGAATTATTTTTAATTATCCCAATATCGATACATATTAATCGCATTGGAATTGTATTAAGTTTGAGTTTGCGTTCGAGAGTAACCCCCCTGATCCCACTAGTAAATACTGCACAATACAGGTGGTGACTTGTGAGCCCATCGCCGCACTATGCTGTTGGATGTGAACCTATTCAGTATTATATATAGTATTTGTGGACAGATTCTCATAAGGACAGATTCTCAAAAAGACAGTTTCTCAAAATGACAGATTGTCGAAAAACCGAAAATGGCAATGAACAAAAACTGATATCTTAAAAAGTACACCTAATTTTGACCACATAATTGCAATCAATGTATTTCTATAGTTACATAGTCCGTTATCTAGTTTAACCACATTAACGAGTTTCAATAGAAGCTTATCTTGCTATCAAATTTAATGGGGGAATGATTCTCTTTGAAAAAGGAGTAGGAATCGTGAGGGGGACGGGGGGACGACACGACACAAATTAATAGAAGGAAATATCTCGCACACTGTTTCCACATTATAAATTAGTATTTTTCCTAAACTAACCTACCAGCTTGTACATACTATGGATTACTGATAAAATACATTAATGGTTCAACGAAAAAATAATTTTATACGAAAAAAAAAAATTTAAATTAAAAAATATATTTTTTAATTATTAAATTCATTTTTTTATATAAATTATTATTATTAATTGTAGGTTTTTTTAAATAATGTAAAACTCTCACTGTTTCTCTAAAAACAATAAAATAATAACAATATAACTTTTTCTCTTGTGCTTACGTGTAAGGCGCGAAATACACAGAAGCGATGTAAGATTCAGATGCGATGCGGATGTGGATCGGATTCGTTGTCCCTTTAAATCTTGTTCGTACAAAATGTATGAAAGAGATGCCTCGTAAATTACACAGAAAGAATGCGGCGCGCGGATCCGCCGAAATCCATCGCATCCGAATCTAACATCCTTTCCCTGTCCTTTTGAGAATCTGTCTTTTTGAGAATCTGTTCATATGAGAATCTGTCCTTATGAGAATGACCCTATCCAACACCATAGAACCTATCACGCTGAACACATGTGCAGTTGTAATGAAACGTGGACTATGGTAGTGGACTGCTGCTGCTGTCCTCATTGCCTAGTCTCTGACTAACCCTTCGGGGATGATAGTTGGGATCTATGAATCTATGCATGTAGTTAAGTAGGTATAATTTTCGATACAATTATATTTTTTTCAAAACTTGTTTACTCTTTCCTTATTCAAGAAACTGTTTTAAAAGTTACATTTCTCTATGTTTCCAGAGCTTACCGACTATAAACATCAACCCGGCTTCGCTCGCTCTGGGCGGCGCTGTAGTGCTTGGGACAACTGTGCTGATCCCACTACTTCTCAAGAGCTACGTCAACCAAAACCCTCATAAAAAGTACTCTAGATGTAAGTAAATTTCATAATTATATTAACATTTGTTAAGGTATCTTATATTTTTGGATTTAATACGTATGGCGATTTAAATAGTTTGTTAGGAGTTTAAGTTCAATTTCTAACTGTAGTCATTGATAATGTAGAGGCTGTAGTAGGCAAAACAAAAGATAGATCGATTATTAATTTTGACAGGATTTTCTGTCTACGATTTCGACCGTAATAAGATGGTAATAACTAATAAGCCATCAATTCTAGCGATTCGTTTGGAAACATTTCGACAGCTGATTTAATCATTACAGGGGCTTACCATCAACTCTCTCTAGTTATTTTAGGAACTTTCGCAATGATGGATGACGGACGAATGGTACATCTTTGTGTACTTGGTTTGGTTGGTGGTAGGACTTGTTTAGTCCACCTGGCTAGCTTCCACTATCTTATCTAAAGTCTGGCGCTATAACAACAATGTTAATAGCATTGTTGCTCTCCAACAGTTAAGAGAGTCAGCTCCTCATTGGTTGACGATACCGGGCAAAGCGCGCTTCCACCTTCGGCCTTATCGACACTTACCATCAAGTGAGAGAAAGGCAAAGTGCTTATAAGAAAAACGAATTCAAAATGTCTCTTGCTCCGGAACGACACCATGACAAAACACCACTATAACCCCTCCGATGCGTTGTTCCCGGCTACTGTCGTACATACATAATATAATCACGACTATTATCCCCGAAGGGTTAGTCAGAGACTAGGCAATGAGGACCGCAAAAGCAGTCCTCTACCACAGTCCAGTTATCACCAAATAGCGACTGCACATGTGCTTAGCGTGACAGGTTGTGAGCCTGCTGTTGGAAGTATGTGCAGTTTTTAGTCCGTTAGTCGCCTTTTACGACACGCAAGGGAAGAGAGAGGGTGGTTCTTTCACCGCTACGCGACACGGTCGTACAGTCACGAGTACCAATATGTATACATTTTGACTCTTATTCCTTTGTATTTAAGAGTTACAATTGTTTATATATTCTTGCTCGTGACTGTACATAGCATTCGTAAAAATCCTGCAAACCAGTATTGAGCAACGGTTTATTTCTAGCCCTCTATCTCTCCATGTCTGAAGGCCTTAGCCCAGCAATAGGTAGGACTTTTCCTTTGCACGACTTATGTCTAAAAAGAAAAACGTCCAAAAATACGAATGTCCATGTGATAAAATATTCAACCATACAAATGTCCAATGATATTATAGCCCAAATATAAAAATTACCAGAATTAATATCGTCCAATTGTAAAAATGTCCTATATCAAAATTGACCAAACTTAAAAATGACCAGTAATAATATTGCCCAACCCTAGTAATGCCGAATGATAAAATAGTGCAAATAGACAAAATAATGAACAAACGAATGTCAAAAAAAAAAAAAAAAAAGATAAAAATGACCAATCATAAAAATGTCCAATGACAACTTTGTCCTAACTAAAAAATTACCTAATAAAATTATGGCCAAAAATGCCGAACCCAAAACTTTAAAAACGTCCATGACTTTAATTGTAAATACACAATAAAATGTATGACGGCAAACCAATTATTATACCGAACTGATCTAATGTTTTACTTTACCCGGCCCAAACTCACTGAAAATGTCTAGCTTAGCTGTGAGAAATTGTTAAGAGGGCACCGCGCGGAGCCGCGCGATCACAAAAACTGACATAAGTCTCTTACGGCCGAAATTAATAAACGATCCCGAGATAGAGATATTATGCCTATTTTGGATTTGTTAATAGGCAACTGTTATTATTTCCCGTCATATAACAGAAATATTATCTAGGCAACAAATCTAAAGTAGGCCTATCTCTATCTCGGGATCGGTTATTAATTTCGGCCGTTATTGACATTCAAAGCAAAATCAATCATAATAATATTTAAAATTAGAACAATTCTGCTTTGAAGTTTCAGACCTAATAATTTGATTAGAGCAATGTTTTATTCTGCGAAATGTACAAAACCATCACGCGCTTGTTTTAAAAATTAAAATTTACTTTTTTAAGATGGGGGCGACCTGCGGAATATCAATACAAATATGTTCATGTAAGAATTATTGTTTCATGCGTAAAATTAAGAAAGTTGTCGAAGAAAAATGTTTTTAGGAGTCATTAGATTTATGTATTGTTTGTTATTGTTTAAACAATTTATTTTAAATTTCAAAAAGGACTTGTTCAATAATCAGGCTAACTTACGTAAGTTCTTTTAATGTATTTAACTAATTCAGCGCCTAACACAAATGACTTAAAAATACGTAAATTTTCACATTTTTAAGGGAATTAGCGAACTTATTTATTTAATCGTATGGCGTATCGCTATAAATTGTAGGTTGGTTAATATTATAGGTCCACATCCAGGTCACGCAACCAGTCTATAGCTGCTGGTGTCAGGTCGTCGTAGAGTTACCGTGGATCACCTGGGAAATGGCGCTTTGGACATCGTTCCACAATATGTTGGGTAGTCTGAACCTCAAGGCCGTAGTCACACAGCGGATTCTCTATCCATCCCCACCTATGCTTCATTAAGTTACACCTGCCATGTCCCGTGCGGATTCTATTGAGGCGGCACCAGAGTTTCCTCGGTTGGGTCTGGAAAGGTGTTGCGATGGCCGGCAGTCACCTCTATCCACTCGTTCCTCCAGGATTCTTCCAGCACGAAATCATCGGCCCTCAGTGCTTTGGCAGCTTGGCTTGTTGGTCGACGTGATATGAGTCATTGTGGTGGCGGTTCAGTAAACACTTGATGGGCTGGCAAATCAGGTCTCTCAAATATCTTTTGAGCTTCCCTCGCGAGAGCGCGTTTTCTTCTTAGGTGAGGTGGGGCAATGTGACTCAGCACAGGCAGCCAGTGAGTCGGTGAGGATTTGATCGTGCCAGAGATGTGCCTCATTGCATCATTTAGTCTCGTATCTACTTTGTGCACATGTGCGCTTCCGCACCATGCAGGCGCACAGTATTCTGCTGCGGAATACACGAGACCAAGCGCTGTTGTTCGAAGGACATCGGCAGATGCGCCCTACGATGTACCACTAAGTTTATGCAGGATGTTATTGCGTGTAGCTAACTTCAAGGTTTTTGTGAGATTACCCCTGTAAGTAAGGGACCTATCCAGAGTAACGCCAAGGTATTTTGGGTGGGAGTTATATTTGAGATTTTTGCCCTCGAACTTGATAGCCGGTTGGTAATTGGCGTGTTTGTTATTTAGGTGGAAACAAGAAACCTCCGTTTTATTTGTACTAGGTATTAGCCTCCAGGAGAAAAAGAATCTCGACCTGGTTTCAAGATCCGCGGTCAGGTCCCCCTCCGCCTCTCTAAACTCCCGACTCCGAGCCACCAATGCAATGTCGTCGGCATATATAAACTTCCTGGCTTTAGTTTCGGGTAGGTCGTGAATATACAGGTTGAAAAGAAGGGGAGCTAGCACAGAGCCCTGTGGAAGACCGTTGTTTAATTTTCTGCGCTTACTTTTGGCACCCCCCAGGTATACCTCAAATTGTCTCTCACTCAGCATATTAGCTACAAGAGCTGCTACCTCCTTGCTAGGTATGACAGATTGCAGTTTGAAGATGAGTCCATGTCTCCACACAGTGTCGTAGGCGGCCGTAAAATCGATGAAAACCGCTGTGGATTTAAGTTATTTTTGGAACCCATCTTCGATGTGTGTAGAGAGCCAGCACCTGGTCGGCGCAGCTACGACCCCCTCGAAACCCTGCCTGTTCCTGAGGGATTGCAGCATCAATAAGTGGAGCAATACGCGTGAGTAGGAGTCGCTCCAGCAACTTGTGCGTGCAGCTTAGTAGAGCGATCGGTCGGTAGTTTTCCGGAAGCTGTTCGCTTTTTCCAGGCTTCAAAAGTGCTATGACTTTGGACAGCTTGAACTCGGCAGGTAGTTGGTTCTTTAGCAAGATATTGGAGAAGACAGCAGCAAACCAGCTCACGGCCAGGGGGCCCATGTTGCGAATAAATTCGTTGTATATCCCGTCAGGGCCGGCTGCTTTACCTGGTTTCAGTTGTTTGATGGCATCGAGTGTTTCTGGGACGAGAAGAGGGCGGATGAGGTGCTCATTTGCGGGAGTACTGCGTTTTAGCAGTGTAAGCTCCTTTCGGATGCGTGTTGTAGCACACGAATCTCTTTTGGCGACCATTCTGTTGGCTATGGCATCCGGATGCAACTTATTGATTTACTGATGAGAACTCCTTCCACCCGTCAGGCGGTTTAGCACTCTCCAAGCCTTTCTACTCGAGGTCTTAAAGTCCATGTTCTCAACTGTTTCCGTCCACTTTTCCTTCCTATATTCGTCCAGGGTCTTTAGCAGTTGGGCTCCGGTTTCGTGTTTACCGGAGGCTTGGTATTGCCCATATAGCTTTTCGCTCTGCGTATTCCAACCGTGAATATACTCCTTCCTGTATCCTCTAGGTATAGTAGCTTTGGCCGCTGCGATGACGAGTCCAACGAACTGCTTATAGTTACCAGGTTGTGGTTCGAGCTGGTCAACTTCCAAATTGTTGTCAAGCCTCCTCCGAAAACCTTCCCAGTCAGCCTTGTTAAAATTCCAACGCGGTATTTTCATGGAATTTATCAGTGGAAGGAATCTTGATGCCAATATCCAAAATGATGGGTTTGTGTTGGCTGCTTGGAAAGCTTAGCAGGACAGTGCGGGAGGCAGGAAGAGGTTGGTCCAAGCAGTCCCTGCTGACGAATGTTAGATCTGGGTTGTACTCCTGCTTTCATCTGGCCGACACAAATGTACCCTTATCTTTAGCGTTGAAGACAAGATGCAAGTCGGATAGCTCCGCCCAGTTGGCCAAGGCTGCACCGTTTGGGTCTGTAGCTTTGTGGCGCCAGTTGACGTGGTGGCTGTTGAAATCGCCGCAGAATATGCTTGGGTGGCTAAGGTTTGGAAGGACCTCGACCGGCCAAAGCGATTGAGGGGGCTTATAGATGTTCATTATTTGTAGGTCTCGCAGCTGCACGGTAGAAGTGTGGACTGCGTCCCTAAGGCCCGCCTGTACCATCTGAACTTCCCGTAGGCTGGATATTGCGTAAGTGGCTATACCATATTTAGGGTGATGTACCGCCGTGACGACAGTGTAGCCCGGAATAATTCCTCTGTTGGCTAGATCTTGATCATCTTTGGTGTGTGTTTCCTGGATGCAGACCACGTCTATTTTATGTTCTGTCAGAATTCTCACTAAATAGTCGCATTTGCACGACTAATGCCTTCAATGTTCAGCTGGCAGATGCGGACCGATGGTCCAACATCTTTTGTCTGTTGGATCTGAGAAGAGCCGTTGACAGGTTGGTTTTGCGACTGGCATCGGTGGCCATTGAATCGGGGCATTCTGGTTACAATCTAGTATAACAATTTCCTACAAAAACGCCGTGGTTTTGCTGCTCGTTTAGCGCTACCCAGGGGATACGTGCAGGGTTTGTGAAGCAATCTCCTGCGGACGTGAGCAACGTTCATCCCCCCATTAGCGAACTAAACTGACAAAACAGCGAGACAGAGTCACTGCTTTCGCGTTTAATATTTAGGCTGCATATAAAAAAAATCAAAACAATTATTATTACTTATCCATTACTCAACAATGTCCTTTAAACTTAAAATCTAGCACCTTAAAGTAAAATAAATCATAAGCCTTAAAATAGTAGTTTGACAAAACAAAATACAATGCGGTAGTAGATAAGGGGATTGGGTAAATGTAAATTAAACAATAAATGTAATAATAATATGTAATAATCCTTTGCAATAAATGTGTTTTGATATATAACCAAAGTAGATTCGAGTCTATATAGAAATAGTACGAGTACAATTATTTTTATGGCTGTAAGTAATTATAGTTGGTCATGTATCTGGTCGGTTGTTTCTATAGTTGGACATTTTTTTGGCTGGACGTTATTATAATTGGTCATATATCTGGTCGGTTCTTAGAGCATTCGTTAGTTGAATGCTCTAAGGGTCGGTTGTTTCAGTTGGACATTTTTGTGGCTGGACGTTATTATAGTTTGTCATGTATCTGGTCGGTTGTTTCTATAGTTGGACCTTTTTTTGGCTGGTCAAATAACTTATGGGACTATTTTCAAACGATGGACGTTTTTCTTTTTAGACATAAGTCGTTCAAAGGGGATTTTTACCTGTATACAATAACCTTCAGTAAGTTTATAGGTAAAAGTTCTACTTCCTAACTCCTAATTACAGATCTATTACAAAACAACCTTGACTGTTTCATAAACCGTTTATTTGAAGCACTAACATTTCTCAAAGCCAATACCAACATTTATCAATTAGAAAACAACACAGTATATTCTACTCGCACCTAAGCTCGGCAAGGCCTGCAGCACGCACTACGCCTCGACGTCTTCGCTTTAGGCCTGACAGAAGTGCAGGACCTCTTACACCTATGAGTCTCCACAATGCCCGCATCAGCTGGAATGTACTGTGTCTCCACGTGAATAAAGTTCTGTCTCTTTCGTGGCGCTAAGTCAAAGCAACCAAACGGCGGAGTATACTCGATGTCCCAAGTAGCATTGCTGGACAATGAGCTCAAGGATTCCTTCTGGCAAACGCAATCAGGCTCTTTGAACGCTGGACAGCTGTCTATAACCTTATCTATAGCTGAGAGGTCGTTGCAAAACACGTCCATGTACGCACACTTGCAGATATCCTCAACCGCCTCAGAGAGAGCTCTCCTTATTTCGGCGTCTCTTTGCTTTTTCAATTTCATCATTTTGCGGGCTTCCACCTTAGCCTGTTCTTCGGGACTCCGCTTCTTGATGATCTTGAAGACCATGGGGTCACAGTCGACATAGGGATCTTCGTTCGGCGCGATTTCTGTGAGGTCCTTTAGTGGATTGACCTAGAACATGGATAGTCGAGATTAGTTTGAGAATTTTGTATTTTTTGCAACGAAATTTGTTTGACTTATCAACTTGATATCGTATTCTATCAGTTATCCATAGTAGGTACTTACCTACAAGCTGGTAGGTTACTTTAGGAAAAAATACTAATTTATGCTGTGGAAACAGTGTGCGAGAAATTTCCTTCTATTAATTTGTGTGTGCATCTATCTACGTACCATTTACGGTTTTTTGTAACTCTATCCATAACAGAATCAGTATTATTTTTATGTATTCCGAGCGCATTACAACCGAGTGCCCTGCTGGATAGATTATAGTCTGTTCAATACCTATAGCTTGATACTTGTGACAGGTATCATCAAAACGACGACGTGACTTTGTAAAAGCGTATGAACTTATTTGACAACATAATATTATTTTTTATAATCCATCACTTAACATACTACAATTACTTTTTGTGATTATTTAATATACGTTAGATTAGGTTTTATCCCAATAAACTCACTTATCACACATTTAACACAATTTTTAAACATTACAATAAAAAAACGTACCCCTTCACAAAATCATTTCAATACAAAAAAATACCTGTGTTGGGATAGTAAATCAATTTAAGTTCAATTGATGTTCAATGACCAATCGATTGACTTTAATTTTGTATTTATAATTCTAGCTATATTAATTGATTTGTTAGTCTTTACTTATTTATCTTGAGTTTAATGACGATTATATTGAAATTCAAATAGTACATGGTTACCCTAGGGGTGAAAGTGTAAAAGTAGCTTATTCTAGTCCCGAGACGGGGTTCGAGGGACTAAATAAGTCTTTCACCCGAGGTAAACACTTTGCTTTTCATTACGAATACAAGGAAAGTAACTAAAAATAAAAACATGAATTAGCTAAAGAAAATAGTCGCCTTTTACGACTTCAAAGGAAAGAGAGGGCAACCCCTCTCTCTCTAGTATTATTTTGATGAGCCTATCGCCACGAGAGGGGTTGGTAGTATTATTTTGATGTGCCCATCGCCGCTCTATGCTGTTGGATGTATGTGCAGTCTTTAATCCGTTAGTCGCCATAAACGACACCGAAGAGAAGAGAGGGGTTGGTAGTATATTATATTGATGAGCCCATCGCCGCTCTATGCTGTTGGTTGTATGTGCAGTCATTAGTCCGTTAGTCGCCTTTTGTGACACCGAAGAGAAGAGAGGGGATGGTAGTATTATATTAATGAGCTCATCGCCGCTCTATGCTGTTGGTTGTATGTGCAGGCTTTAGTCCGTTAGTCGCCTTATGCGACACCGACAGTACTGCTCTTCATGCAACTTTAGACCTACTTTCCGAGTATGAGGAATGAAAAACTTTAAAAGTTATTGAATTGGCACATTAGAAAGGAACAATACTTCATTAGGCTCAATTTAAATCGATAAATGCGGTCGCATTTCGATGTTCACTTTGTTTTATTTTAATTGGAAATGAACTTCGCACTACTGCATCTGTGACGGTTTGGTTGGGGGTGGGAGCCATCTGTTTGTAACGTGTTTTCAGTTTTCCTATAGTAGTATTTGCATTTTTTTTCGTTTGTTAAGTTTTGTTCAGTTATAACTGTTTGTTAAGTTTGTTGTTTTGACGTATTATTTATTATTTTTATTCGTTAGTAAAGTTTTGTTCTGTTATAACTGTTCGTTAAGTTTTTTGTTTTTACTGATACAATGCCTAAAAGGTTAACTAATACTGTTTTGAACAGCGAAAGTCGTGAGTTTGTAGTACGCTTGCGAAATTATTTCGAGCGTGAGAGCCTAAAAAAAGGTCCTCTACTACCCTTAGAGCAAGTGGTTGATCGCGTTGCGGATGCTCTTGGGATAGGGCGTGCTACAGTATTTCGCATCTCGAAAGAAAAATATGGTGATGCATCTACGAGTACGGAAGAAATTAAATTATCGACACACAAAATTAAACGATTTTGATACTGCAGCTATGCGTAACCATATTTATTCGTACTACTCTCACAAGGTACTCTCACTCATAGTCACTCATAGTCATACTCACTCTAGTAATTACAGTGATGATTTAGGTTGTACACCAATACATTATTAATAATTTGTTATATATTAAAACATTTAAATCTGTTTACGAATTTTATTTACATATTATTATTATGTATTTCTAAAAATTAAGTGATCTAAATAGGATCCAAAATTATAATTTAAAGCAAAAAACGATTAACGACAGATAATAAAATAATAAAACTTCAATTAACATTTTGACATGACAATTTGACACCTTTCATACGTGTATCAAGCTATATTGAACAGACTATAGTCGATTTATCATAATTTCTATCAAAATAGTCGATGTACATTGAAGCGTGTTGATAAATTCTTGAGGTACCGAGTAATCTGGTCCTACTTGGCTCTTAGGTGGTGAAAATGCTCCACTTTCGAAAAATTATTTAATCTGATTTTGCGTACTGATACTTTACTATTTAGTAGAACTGGCAACACCAGTGTTGACAGATGTCAAAGTCAGCCATTAATATTTTCTGTGAGTGGGAGAATTAAATGGCTCTTTTATGGTGAAAATTTGAAAGTGAGTAAAATCTATTTTGCATCTCCTAAACTTGTAATGAAAACAAAGAGTGATTTTTAAATTGATCTCTCATAAATAAAGGTGATTATATAACACATCTGCTTTCTATTAACCCTGTCCTATCAGAGCAAAGTAAAAATGACAAAATATAACTATTCTACATTTAAAAAATAAATGACAGACTTACGAAAAGAAATAACGGAGCAAAGTTACCTCTTGCATAGGAACTACTTTGCTCCAAAAGAAATAAAAAATTTAAAACAGTTGGTCACTAAATACTATAAAATACTTAATGTCAGGTTAAACTTCGATAGAACTATTATAAATACAATACATCACATTACTGATTTAAACAAGATTTTAAAAAAAAGTGAAATAAAAAAAAATTGGAGCAAATTTTGGTGCAGAGTAGGACCAAGTTACGGTACATTGAACAATTAAAGCATTTCCACTAGTTTTATGAGTCTAGCTCGCAGGCCCCGCTGGATAAAAATACATTACTTTACGAAGAAGGCTATAGGTACCTATCGCACTATTTTGTAATTAATTATATTACAACATCAGGACTGACATGTCATGTTTTAGTCATAAGTCCTTAAATAAATAAAGAAAAAAAAAAAAAAAAAAAAAAAAACATCTATTGTGAAATTTTTTATATCACTACTGGTACAGTCACCAGCATTAAGATGTGATGCGCAAAAATATCTGATCATTGGTGGAAAGCATTTAAATAAGCATATATAAGCCTTCCACCAATAATCAGATATTTTTGCAGCCCGTCGATAGTCACATCTTAATGCTGGTGACTGTAGTAACATAAATAAAGTAGGTATGTTAATTTAGGAGTAAACTAGAATCTGTACGGTATCGAAGCAGTAAAATGTTCTAGATGGCGCTGATAGCAGCGCTATCTAGGGACAGGATGATAGCATCCCTTACAAATTGTAGACGCAAAGAAATTTAAAATTGAAAAAAAAACTTTATTCAGCAGTCTCAGCACACGAGTAGAAATTGTATAAATGACTCATTATATAATATGGATACGCTATACTTCGGAAAAAACTATAAAAATATAATTTTAAACAAGTTATTGACTATTCTTTGTGCAAATATCTAATGTCATTTGAATTTTCACTTTTTCTTGGTAAATTCACAAGAAAACAGCTCACAATGGTGTCTTTCTTAAAAAAAAAAATCAATGAAAATCAGAGTGAAATTAGATATTTGCACAAGTTAATATAACATCACTAATTTATGTACCAACATTCTTCATCGAATTTGGTCATAGTGTAAATAATTACCTGTATCGTAAAGACGTCACCTTTCCTCTGCACCTTCAGCGTGGGCTTCGGCTCCAAAGGTTCCTCTGGCTCCGAGTCCCCGCCCCCCTGGTCAGCTCCAGGTCGGTTGCCTTTCTTCTTCTTCTTCTTATTCTTGTCCCTTTCGTTCCCTCCACGGGCACACTTAAAGGTCATAAGTTTGGCCACGCTCTTACCGATCCCGCCCGGCTGCCAACCTCGGCGAAACTAAAGGGAAAGCTGAATTTTTATTTCATGGCTACTGTATAAGGTTGAGATGAAATTAAGACGTATCAGTCTATAAATGTCCCACAGCAGAGCTTAGATCTTCCCACTTTTTTAAAATATAATACCCAACATGCCTCTTCGCGCCTGAGAGCCTCCTCTCTTTCTCCGAAACGAGATTTCGGTCGATTTCGTTTGCTATATAAAGCGCTTTCCATTGTTTTTGAAATTTCAAACAATTTTCCAAAAACTATCTAAACTAAAACGCCAAACCTATTTTGTATGAACGAAATTTCGGAAGGAATGGAAACCACTGTAAGTAGCAAGAGATCATCGACCGAAATTTCGTTTTGAAGAAAGAGAGTAAGCCCTCAGGTTCGAAGCACCACTAACTTAACCCAATACAATTATTATAAAGTTGTGTGGTTACTTGCTTATTTCCCAAGTAACAAAGTTCTCCTGTAGTGCACAGTTTACAGGCTTACAGCACTAGTACCTCTCTTTTAGTGGTTCCAGGTTTTACTACCAAGCTTATAACAGGTTACATGGAGTTCGTTTTGGTTTATAGTACACCTGCTCTTATAAGTTGACTTATAGTCGTGTATAGAACGAAATTATAGGCGCAGTAAAGGCTAAGATGGCCTATAAAAGGGTTGCATAGGTGTAAATATACTTGAGAAAACTTGCTCCAGTAAGTTACACTTATAATCGCCTACAAGAAGTAATTATAAATCCGCTATAAGTGTCCTACGCCAGTAATAGTAATTTATCGACTAAAACCATTTGCACTTGTTACTTCACCTTATAGGAGTGTATAACTTTATGTGCCAATTATAAGTGAATTAGTTCTACAGTGGTTTCTTCTAAGAGTAAGTGTACTTGGTATTATTGTGGATTCTCGAATACTGTTATAGTCTTAATTTCTTTAAAAAGGTTTCTTGTAAAACTATTAGTGTCCAAAGATATCTTCGTGAAGTCCATTTAGGAAGACAATTGCTTTTAATAATTCTCGCATGTTCACGGCCATTTTGGTTTCTTTTAGTCATTGGGTTTTTATTAAATTATTACAAAAATGGATATAAACAAATGGAAATATGACCATGATAGTTCGATCAAAGTCACAACTAAAACATAAAAATAATAAACTCTTAGTTATTAAAATTAAGCATTAGACATTTGTATGCGGAACCCTATTTCGTCACAATATGGCGCGACAATGCTGTTAGGACTAATATTATTTTAAACACAACTTAGTTAATACGCCATTTACAAAAGGCGAACAAAAATTGAGATGTAAAACACAATATACTTCACCGAAAATACATACGCGTTTGCCGTGCAATCATGTATGCACGTATAATATTACGTGCAAAATACTTGTTAATACATTTTATATAAAATAGATAAAGTTACTTTTATTTTTTATATTTTTCTCCACAACTGCACAACAAAACATCAATTCACAAATGTTTGAAGTAGCAAGTAATAGAAGTGCGGAGTACGTTACAAGTCTGCCTGGTTCTATTAAATGCTCATAGTGAGCTTCGCGGGAGAAAATGGTTCTGCGTAGTCCAAATATAAGAGTATTATTGGTCTATGTGGTGCTCGCCAAGTCTACTATGAGTGTTTTATTAGCAAAAGTACGCGTATAAAATGGGCCCTTTTCCGTGGTTATAAACTTTTACTAGCCTGTTATAGACCTGGCCCCGTAACCACTACAAGACCACATTTTGTTACTTGGGTTTGTTCTACGTTGTCTATAAGCTGTCCTGGGGGGTTACTCTCGAACGCAAACTCAATCTTAATACAATTCCAATGCGTTTTATATGTATCGATATTGGGATAAGTAAAGATAATTCCGGAACGCCCATCTCTATAATAATTTATTCAATCAATTTCCACGCAATTTAATTCCACTGTCGCTATTGTCGCTTACAAAAGTGTCATTTGACATTTTTTAGATATGTGATTGGCAATTGATTAATGCAATTCTGTTTCAAGAGTAGCCTACCTGAATGGGTATATTAAGTCAAAAATATTTGGACGATGCACAAGACGACTTCGGGCCACTACCGCAAAAACCAACCTGCCCTTCAGGTTCTGCTTTCACGATTCTATAATAACTGTGTGGCGACTATGCTATGCGGCGGTGGTTCATTATTAAAAGACTACTGCCAACCCATCTTCTTCCTTAGGTGTTGTAAAAGGCGACTAACGACTAACACATGAACAGTTGTTGCAAAAAAAATTAATACCTTCATTCCGGGAACGTCTGTATCCCAAAGCCAACCCATATGCGATGGGACCGCGTATCCAGGTGTGCGGTAAAGACATTGCTTATGACCAATGACTACACCTGGAAATGCAAAGGCAGGTTGAGTAACATATAATTTTATTTACCCCAATTGACGGCACTGACTGGCCACTGGGCGTAAACATGGTAGTAGGGGAGATGGGCAAATGCGAGTCACTGCGTAATGCGGGTAAGCAAAACAGAACGCGGCACAGAGTATGGCTATGTCGCACGTGGGCCCCCTCCGCACCTCCACCGCGCCGGCGATCACGGCGGACCGCTAGTTGCGCTACTCTATTATACTAATCTATGGTTGCGCTCGCGTCTTCGGCAGCGAGGTACTTGCCACAAGGGGGAATTTGATGTAATATTTTCGAAATTTTCATCTAAAAATTGAGTATTTACTACAGTAGCTTTAAAGGTTAAAGCTATTTTAAGTTGTTGTATCGTGGTTGAACTTAGAAATTAGTGGTTCGTATGATTTGAATTTCTAATGTTTATTGTGTTGCATTTTTGAATCAGAATCGGAAACCATCATTGGGGTAATCAGGGTCTGGTGACTCCTATTACTCGCACTGCCTTGTAGTAGTATCAGTTGATGAAGAAATTCCTTACAATGAAAGTGGTGACAACGATTTAGAAAATATTGAACCACCAGCACCATGAACGCACGTGGAGATGTGATGTGATGATCCAAGTCGGTATTATTGTGATTATTGCCAAAAATAAGCTAAACCTTAAATAAACCTTGTTGATTGTTAGAAGTCATTTAAAACTTTATAATTGGCTGATTTTTTGTTCAGAAGTTTTGATTCTGATTACCCCAAGGATCGACTCCCATTACCCGCATATGTAGGTAATTGGAGACAAAATTTGTTTTTTGTTTTTTAATAATTTTTGTAGTGCGTCTGATGACGATAGCCAAAAATTACTTAAGTTCCTCGATACCTCTTTAGTTAGAGATTTATAAAAAAATAAGTAATTTATGAGACTCATTATTTGTGACTTCTACAATGAGTTTTTCTTAAGTGACTCCCATTACCCGATCTCCCCTAAGGCTCTACCTACAGGCTAACATTGCTCTATTGCAATTGCCCGTGCTAATTATTGTTGTTAATAAACAACATCTATTTTAGACAATATTGTAAGTCTTCCGGAGGCCGGAGAAGGAGCCGTGTCGCGCGTAGAAGCTCGGTATTTACCGTACCGTAGTATTCATTTGAATACACCACACCCTCCCTTCTTTTGGGTGTCGTAAAAGGCGACCAACGGACTAAAGACTGCACATACATCTAACGGCATAAAGCGGCGATGAGCTCACCACCTGTCACGCTGAGCACATGTGCAGTCGCTATTTGGTGAAACGTGGACTATGGCAGACGACTGCCCCCGCGGTCCTCATTGCCTAGTCTCTGAATAACCCTTCGAGGATAATTCAAGTGACACAAAAACAAACGTAGAAATGGGTATTCTTATACTATAAGAATTAAAACTTTTCCCGGATTAATAATGTCGTTTACATATTGAACTATCTATCACTACAGTAAATTATAATGTAAGTACAGGGGTCTAGAGGCCTATTACTTCTCGAATGTGATTTTTGCGTAATATGCCCATTTTCGTATTTTGTAGTAATTTTGCAGTTGTATTTATCGTTTTTATCGAAATAGGATAATAAATTTGTGCATAATATTACAAATCTCCATGCTGTGAGCATAAGTTGAATTCGGACGGCCGGCGCATCGTTTTTGTACTAATTTTGCAGTTGTATTTATCGTTTTTATCGAAATAGGATAATAAATTCATTATAAAATCTTTATTCCTCATGAAGTAACAATTACTCTGGTATAAACTTTGCTCAATAATATTATCGTAGATAGGAGAAATTCACAGTTAAATTATAGCGATTTTCGAAGTTTTTTGGTTTAGAATAAGATTTTTTTCCTATATAAAGTCAATGATATCTAAAAATTCCGAGGCCGCTACGCACTATTCGACTATATAAGAGATAACATTATAATTTTTTTATTTCACTTGTTTAGAACAGTAGTTCAATCGATGAGCTCAAAAAAGTGCCTTCGCGCAATTTATGAAAATCCTTCTCTGCAATTTTGCGTTTAATTAAAAAGTTAAGCAAAATTTACAAAAAGCGAGCCCGCTACGCACTATTCCAATAGCTATTCTACACTATTCAATAAGTCATAATTGTTAATGTATTTTTGTTTCTGAGATCCATAACGCCAAATTTGGCAATTTAACCAAAAATCACAGTCGAGATGTAATAGGCCTCTTAACTCTTAGAGCAGTACCCATTACTTTAATCCTACTATGCAAATTCCCATACGAATTTCGCATACTTACTAAGCAGATTAAAGTAATAGGTACTGAGATGACAGGTAGGGTGGGTTTGCCCATTTCAAGTTCTGACGGGTTAGGGGCGGTTGGTCATGGTGTCGTTTCGTCATCGTTTTTAACTTTCATAGATATAGTGTCGTTTCGTCACTAATGAAATAATTTGAAAATATTTAGGGACGTTTCGTCATTTGTACATCTGCTCTTAAAATATTGTACAGTCACTAGAGTGGGACAGATGGTGGTCAAGCTCCTCGTTAGGCGATTTTTCGGTGTATTTAGTGGTATGCGGTGTGTCCAAGTCTCGTTTGTATGCGCAAACATACCGCGACCTGTATAACAACGATAGAGAGTCAATCGAGTCATTTAATTAATTTTTGTGGTGTGTAGCTAAATTATTGCATTTATTGAGAATAAAACTGCATTGCGGACTGTACTTTAAGCGAATGACCAAACGACAATAAAATAATTAGTATTAAATAGCAATGACGAACCGCCACCATTTTTTCTTAATGACGAAACGACACCATGACCAACCGCCCCTAACCCGTTCTGACTATGGTACACAGATAAAAAAGTTGGTTGCCTGTAAAGTCGGTATACGGGCGAAAGTTTTACGTGACAACGACTTAGAGTGGTAAAATAATTTTAATGTGAATATTCATTCGTATAGTAGGAAGAAGGATGAAATAGGAAAGGGACGCGTGCCTTTCACTTTTTATGTCTGTCTCTCTCGCTCTTAGGCGGGCTAACCATGCCCGAGTGGAAGGGACGCGTGCCTCTCACTCGCTCTCATTGTGAGCGCATAACGTGAGCGGAGCGTAACGCAGTTTCTTGAAGTGTCACCCGGCAAACCAATTTATAAGACGTTGTCACGTCAATATTATACCTGGGTGGATATCACCAAAAGTGTAGTTGTATTTGGATGCATTTTTCTTTTTCTTCTTCTTGTCACTATCTTCGTCTTCTCCCATCTTGTTGAAACTTATTCAATGTGTCTAAATAAATTTACATTTTAGTCTTAGTAATTTACGTAACACCATCATCACCAATAAACTCCCCGCTGCTGGGCAGAGGCCTTCTCACGTACATAATGAAGGTCCATGTTGTTATCGTAAAATGCTGACGACAAAACGCAAAATGGAGGGTAAGGGCTTTTGCCCACAATTCCTCATGTAGGTTAACCATAACACAGTCAAGAAAATACTGGCAAGATTCTATAACTCCTAAAATTCTTCGCCGCTTTTCATCTAAAATATAAAAAACCGGCCAAGTGCGAGTCGGACTCGGCCATGAAGGGTTCCGTAGCAGCAAGTAACATCTTATAAAAGTTCTTGTAGTTCGTTGTAACTTTGATCGATGTTTTAATAATAGTGTATTTTTTTTAAATTATATAATTTATGACGTATTAAAAAAATTACTTGATCTCGTTTAAGCCAATTTTCGGTGGAAGTTTGCATGGTAATGTACATCATATATTTTTTTAAGTATTATCATTTTCTTATTTTAGAAGTTACAGGGGACACACACACACACACACACACACGGTGTGTGTCACATGGGTGTGTGTGTGACACACCCATTTTACCACTTTGGAAGTGTCTCTCGCGCAAACTATTCAGTCTAGAAGATAAGACCTATCCATAGATAGATTTGATGAAAAAAAATATTCGAGTTTCAGTTCTAAGTATGGGGAACCCCCCTAAATTTATTGTTTTTTTTTCTATTTTTGTGTGAAAATCTTAATTCGGTTCACAGAATACATCTACTTACCAAGTTTCAAAAGTATAGTTCTTATAGTTTCGGTAAAAAGTGGCTGTGACATACGGACAGACAGACATGACGAATCCATACGGGTTCCGTTTTTTGCCATTTGGCTACGGAACCCGTAACTAACTAACTACAGTGTTGTGGAACCAGCTCTCGGCGGCGGTATTTCCGGACCGTTACGACTTAGGGATCTTCAAGAAACGAGCCTATTCCTTCCTTAAAGGCCGGCAACGCGCCTGCGATTCCTCTGGTTTTGCGGGTGTCCATGGGCGGCGGTGATTACTTTCCATCAGGTGACCCGCTTGCTCGTTTGCCTCCTTCTGCTATAAAAAAAAAAAAACCCTAAAAAGAGATACAATTACTTAACTAAATAAGGTTTCGCACGCCACGATGGCCCAATGAGGGTTCATAGTGTTAACTTTTTCTATTATTGTGTAACCGTGACGCGTAGCGGTGAAAGAACACTACCACCCCCTCTCTTCCCTTGGGTGTCGTAAAAGGCGACTAACGGACTAAAGACTGCACACACATCCAACAGCATAGCGCGGCGATGAACTTGCCACCTGTCACGCTGAGCACATATGCAGTCGCTGTTTGGTGAGGGGTGGGCTGTGGTAGAGGACTGCTTTTGCTGTCCTCATTGCTTAGTCTCTGACTAACCCTTCGGGGATAATAGTCGTGATTATATGTATTGTATCTATGTATTATTGTTTACGTTGAAGTATAGTCAATTTACTATTTTCACTATCTAAAGAAGGCTAGTTAAAATTGTTATTTTTTTATTCAGTAATTTTTGGGTACCACAAGGTAGCACTAATATAACATTGAAATAGATAAGACACCGAAAGTACACGAGCGTTATCACACGAATGTTTGTCCAGGGTGGGAATCGAAACGTTGTGGGTTCGAGTTCACCTTGGAGTGTGAGGTAAAGTAGCCAAATTCGCCGTCGTGCCAGTCAATGAATTTATTCAGTCCAATTGATTTATTATTTGTTAATTACTTATTAAACCCAAAAGACCGAAAAGCCGTTCTCAAATCACATGTGAAAGCAATACGTACATCAAAGAGGCCCAGTAGTTTCACTATAGTACATTATGATATAAGTGCGGTAAGTTGAAAATTACAGCAGAGGCGATATTGCTAGCCCGAGCAGTAGGCGAGGGCTACAAGAAAGCAGAGGCTGTAATTATCAAAGCGCACGTATGTCATACGACGTTTTATAACATATTTGCGAGGAAAACACCTTTTCTGAAAATGACTGCGTGTTTTTGTTTCTTTTCTAGTGTATAATTTTTGGTATGCCAACATGTATTTTTCTTTGGACTTAGATGATAACAGGCTGTCAATAACATTTTGTGCTTCACTTATTATTTCCGGTGGTGTAGACTGTAAGCTTAGTTCTTCATTACTAAAACTAGACATATTTATTTTTAAACTTTCAAAGTAATTATTGAACAAGAAGCCGCTGTTTGAATCGACAAAATATAGGTATGTGAAAGGTAGGGAAGGGAGTCTTTCCATCCAATTCCTTGGGTGTCGTAAATGGCGACTAACGGACTGAAGACTGCACATACATCCTACAGCATAGAGCGGCGATGGGCTCATCAAAATAATACTACTAACCCCTTTCTTCCCTTGTGTGTCGTAAAAGGCGACTAACGGACTAAAGACTGCACATACATCCAACAGCATAGAGCGGCGATGGGCTCATCAAAATAATACTACCAACCCCTCTCTTTCCTTCGGTGTCGTAAAAGGCGACTAACGGACTAAAGACTGCACATTCATTCAACAGCATAGAACGGCGATGGGCTCATCAAAATAATACTACCAACCCCTTTCTTCCCTTCGGTGTCGTAAAAGGCGACTATCGGACTAAAGATTGAACATACATTTAACAGCATAGAACGGCGATGGGCTAATCAAAATAATTCTACCAAACCCCTCTTTTCTCTTCGGTGCCGTAAAAGGCGACTAACGGACTAAAAGCTCACCATCTAAGCACTTGTGCAGACTGTGCAGTTGTTTCTTGCTGAAGCGTGGACTGTGTGGGCGTGGTCTGTGTTGTCCATAGATGCAAATTAATACTAATTTTACATTACCGCACTAGTGTGTTATTACTAATTTTACATTACCGCACTAGTGTGTAATAAGCTACATTACGATGCTGAAATCGGTGTAATAAGAGCCATTTTACGAGCAAATGTGTTATAAAATATATTACAGCTTGGTTGCAGAAATAATATCAGAAATAATAATATCTATTTTTATTTTTAATTATTATTTTTATAAAAGACGATTAGCATACACTTTTGGGTCACAAAATAAAAAGTCAATGCCGCAGGTTACTTTTCAGCGTTTATCTTCCTTATATTTCTCTTGTATGGCCAATTTGTGTGATCCGCAGCAGTCTTTACCAGTAAGAGCTAGCAATCTTTGCTCCTTGTCGCAACATCTTCGCTCTGTGTCTACGTTGAATTGGTTAATACAACGGTAATCATTGTCTTTCTCATTCTTCAAGTATTGTTTGATGGCTTTCTTTATTCTTTCGTATTCTTTAGAGCAACAAACTTTTCCCGCATCACTGTAGCTAGGCGGTGCTGGTGGCAGCGCTGCTGTTTTATACATTCTCGCGAAACCATCAGGATATTGACATGGTCTGCCCATCACGGGGCATGGGCCAAGTTTGATAGGCGGTAAACCGTATGGCAAAGGTTCGGTTTCATCTTCTTCATCCTCTAGTTTCTTTTTCTCCTCATCCTCATTCAATAAATTCACTGGGCAGTTGCTCTTGTGCTTATAAGAAGGGCAGTATGGTCTATGCTGCTTCCTAGCAGCTATATTGCCAGTTTCGGTAATACAGTCGCAATCGAACGTCTTACAAGGTGGAGTCGGTTTTATGGGACTGCATTTACAATCTTTGTCGTCTGGTGTTTCTGTACAAACGTTAAAGTCGGCCATTTTACGACTTGAATCTTTGACTTCGGCATTATAAACTATTGTAGCGTTACCATCAGAGATGGGAGTTAGATTGTTACCGAACTTAAAACTAGGCATACTGGCTATGGTAGCTGCTTGTCCAGAATATGGTGAAATTGTTGGTGGTTTACTGCGACAACAACAACCACCAGCTGGTCTAGCAGCCTTACCAGTCGAAAAATCGTTTGTCACTTCAGACTGGATATTATAATTAGTTGCGTTTTCAACTATTACATCTTTCCTACACATAGCTTGTTTGTAGTCTGGAACGTCAGTTACGCTAAAAACATAAGCAATCGTTGTCTTACTTCCTTTTGGCGTGACACCCGTTCCATACATTTGGTTCTTTCTGTCTTCACATGTTTCACCTGTATGAACCATTCCACCACAACCTGAGCACAGCTCTTTCGGACGGTTCAAAGTTTCGGTTTCTGGACAGTCAGAGCGATGCCACTTATCATCTTTGCAGTCACACTTACCACAAATCTTCTTTGTGCCTTCAGCTTTAGATCCGGACACTTTTCCTTCTGTTTCTTTTTTATATGCTTCCAAATTTCTAATATATGTTCTTACTTTATGAGCCAGCGCACAGTTAGCATTTCCACAAGGTCCAGTTATATCGCCCATACGAATCTTATCAATTGGATATTTCTTTTTCTTTTTAACTTCTTCTTCTTCATCATGCTTGCATTTGTAATCTTTATCTTTTTGTCCAATTCCACAACTTTGAAGTTCTGTACAAACTTCTATCTTGTTCTGAGCTTGAGCCAATACATCTGGATCTTCTAACGTAGTTGTTTCGTAAAGGCTTCCAATCATGCAGAAGTTAGGATCGTCGCCTTCAACTCTCTTGCATTGAAACATGCTGGGAGCTTTATCAGTTCTAAAAACAAACGAATCTGGGTCTTTCATGAGTTGCTGAAATTCTGTGATAATACTATCGCCGAGCGCACTAAGCCTGAGAATGAATGTTACCTCGCCAACCTGCTTACAACAACATTCGGCGTAAATAGGCGTTTTTTGTTTTATACTAAGTGGATCGTGAAGTTTGCAAGCTTCAGAAGATTCTTTTAACATGAGGAAAAACTCTGTATCCCAATGCATATTACCAATGCCGACAAAAATGTCGACTTCATTTGCATCGTCGTTCCAGACTTCTATTTCTAGTGGAAACTTACTAAGTGTCATGAGCACTGTGTCCGGGTAAGACGGGAACAGCAATGATTTACCAACTCTGATTGTTCTGCTCCACTGTCTCCGGCCATTTGCATCGCATTCAACGATATCATCCTTGGCGCTTTCGTTGACCGCCAACTGGCCTTCCTTAATAATGAACTGCACCTTAGGGCCGAATTTTATTTTGACGATGAGCCTTTTGTTTGCTGCACTTTTCTCATCTTCCTCGAATGTGAAGACTGTCACTTTGTCTATGAATATTTCAATGAGGTACATTTGCTCCATGACCTGCCGAGTTCAATAGTTTTTGTCAGAACACTTGGCTTCCTTTCTTCAAATCGTTGTTAAAGAGTTTGATCACATTAGAATTCAAATATTTCATTCTGTAATAACTTCTTATTGTTTATTATTTTCCTACGTGAGTAAGAAAATGTTTTGTAACTTTTTCCTTTGTAATGAGATTATGAGAACCTGACATGCAGATTGATTTAAATTGTATACATTGCAACACGTACATTTTGTTTTTATTGGATTATCTTTGTTGTGTAAAAAGGAAATGCTGAGTTTATTGGTGCAACCCTACTCTCAAAATCCAAACTTCTTACAAACTATACGAATAAGGCTACCTAAGTATATAATAATAAATAAAGGTAGTAGGTACTTTGTTCGTATTTAAAAAATCCTACGTTTTCTCATGTTATTGGAGAGGGCCCTACTTTTCAGTGGGAAACATTTCTTGCTAGTTCAATCCGTTCGTCTCAGATTGTAAAAACCAAACAATTAACACTTACTGTGTGTGTAAATTACCGGTCCCGTCCTATTTGATGTAAGTCATTACTATGGACACTGAAAATTTTATTTTATAACCCGAAAGCTAGTTTTCCGTCATGACTGTTTATTTATGCAACTGACATTGTCTTTGACAACCGTCGCTATTTGATTTTGGAAGCGTGGCCTATACTTTTATAGTTTTTACTTCTACTAAAAGTACATAAAACAGGTTAGTATGTTTGCGAGATACATAGCTTGAGCTTAGAGCATGATTTAATGCTCTAGAGCTAGAGACATTCGCCTTACGCAAATAGATTAGTAATAGTTTAAATGTCTTTGGCCTTACGCCTTCGATGTTTAGAGCAGGTTTATACCACAGACCTTAGAGCATTCAACCAACAGACGTATATTTTATACATCTGTGGTACGTTCAATCACATCCACGCATACAAATTGAGCCTTATTCAAATTCTAATAGCAAAGTTTGATGTGCTTTAATCGTATTATGGTAAGAGTGAAGCATATTTTTGTGTGAGACGGATGTTTCTTAACGAAGATGATTCTTGATTCTTAACGAAGCAGAGAGCGACGGCGATATATTCTTTTCATGATTACGAAGTTTTTTCTATACTCAGCCATACTTGGAAACCGTTTCATAGGTCAGTCTCATTTAGTTTTTGTGCAAAAAATCTCTTTAATCCTTTTCTCATATTTCCCAGTTCTCGAAGCAGCCCAGTTCGACACCGACGAGGCGCTGGAGTTGGCCGGCAAGCTGTTGGCGGAGAGCCGATACGCACGAGGGTGCGCCCTGAAGATGGCCTGCTGGACCGGCCAGATGCCCATCCGAGAGGACGCTATGAAGATGTGGAGCCATATCTTAAGGTATTAGAAACTTATACACTCGAGAAAGTTCCCGGTCGGACTACTTTCCGGCAATATTCGCTTGCGCTCCATTCCGACTGCGCCTACGTAGTCACAAGCACCAATATGTATACACTTTGTCTCTTATTCCATTGTATTAAGGGTAACAATTGTTTACATATTTTTGCTCGTGACTGTACAGTAGCGTGCAAAAGTGGTCGACCGGCAACTTTCTCGACTGTACACATAAATACATGATTTGACGACCTCCGTGGTCGACTGGTTAGCACGCCGGGCCTGGCGTCGTCGCGCCATCTCTGAGATCCTGGGTTTAATTCCCGATCGGATCAAAAATGTTTTTCTAAATTGTTTTCGGGTCTGGGTGTTTATTCAATGTTTATGTATATTTATCCTTTATCTTACCATATTAACGAGTTTCAAAAAAATATTTATCTTGGTCTAGATAATTAGTGTGAGCATAAACAAATTTTATTTTATTATGCATAGGTATACATACACTCACGATAAAAATCACTTAAAACCTAAACAAAAGATGTTGCATGAACAGTATACAGGGCATTTGTTATAGGCATGTAATCCCACAACTAGGCCTTCCTATTAAGTGCAAAGAATAACTATTTGTATTGAAATGGAACCAACTCTGAATTGCCAAAAAAACATCAGCTATTCCATACAAAACTGCAAAAACTATTCGACCTAAATGTGAGGAACAGCCTCTATCTATGGGAACAGCTGATTTTCTTTACAATTACAGAGTTACACCCCCATACAAATAGGTGTTTTTTTTCTTTAAAAAGAGTGTGAAAAGGTTTTAAGGCGTCGTCGCCAATGGTAATTAATCTCTTACCATCAGGCGGGCTATGCCTGATTGCCACTATAGTTGTCTAAAAGAGGTTACTAAACGAGAGTTCCTAATTTCAGCAACCGGCTGCTGTCCTCAATGTTCAACTCCTCAGCAATAGAAGACGCCATGCTGTCAGGACGCAACGGGCGTGAGTGCAGCTCCTACAAGCCCTGCCCCTTAGAGGACCATTACATACCAAGCCTGGTTAACAACATAGTCATGTTGGCTGGGGCGTTGTGGTAGATCGTCATCAGCTTATAAACATTCTGGATACGGTAAATTAAAGTTTTAACTGCTAACATTTCGTTTTCCTTTCAAACTTGAAGGCAAACGCCCTAAATTATTAAGTTGTTTTGCCTACTAATTTTCATACAAAAAAAAATACTTTAGGACGCAAAACCACAAATAGTTATATTTTTGACAACGGCCGTAGATATATTTCTTAGTATGAAAAAAAGTAGTAAATATTATCTAAAAAGGTCCCATCTCAGAGTACAAAATATACTAGAGGCTTAGAGCATTAAAGTTGGTTTAATGCTCTAAGACCAGAGGGAGCCTCAGAGTGCAGGTTGTTCTATATTATGAAGTTCCCATTTAAGATTTGCCGCTTGAAATCGAGGCAGAGTCTTTTGGTGCTGACTGTTGAGACGTAATCCATAGAGGGGCAGTCAAAACATGAATATGCAGATAATAAAACAACAGAAAACTTTTGTTTTCCCCAAATTTATTGTTCGAGTAATAAAGTTATGTTGGCGTGGTTCAGCCTCTTCGCATAGTCGAGCGCTGTGAAGTCCATCACATCTTTCAGGTCTTTGTCAGCGCCGTGCTGCACCAAATATTCAACAACCGTGAAGTGATTGCATAGAACAGCCTTTAAATTGAACACATTTAATAAGGATAAGTTTAAATTTTTATCAAAAATATAGTAAATGTTCACCAAAAAATAAAAGAAGAACAGATTCGTTCACGTGTGATAGGAAATCACTGGATATTCCTATCCACAAGAGACATACCAAACAAAGACAACAGATGGATCATTGTTTGAATTAACAGATTGCAATGATTGTATCAGACAAGGCAAGGAAAAAAAACAAAAACTTTGACACTCCGTCGAATTAATTCGTTTCAGATCAGATAAAATTTCTCGACCCCCTGTAGAAGCTAACTGCCGTACACAGGACGTCAATTAAGTTTTAGTGACAATTAAGTCTCTTGCTGTCACTTTCTTATGTATAGTGCTAAATAGATAAGGAAATTGTCATTAAAACTTAATTGACGTCCTGTGTACGGCACTAACTGCCGTACTCAGAGACGTCAATTAAGTTTTAATGACAATTAAGTCTCTTGCTGTCACTTTCTTATGTATAGTGCTAAATAGAGAAGAAACACATTTAATTGTCATTAAAACTTAATTGACGTCTCTGAAGTGTCCAAAATAACCATTACTTACTTTATGTAAAGGAGTCTGCCACAACTCGTCAACTATATTGAGATCAGCTCCGGCTAGTTTCAAGGACTCCAACCTTTTCACCGCCCCGCTTCTGGCAGACAAGGATAGCATCTCTGCTATGCTCTTCGGCTCCACGCTGGACAGACGCGCCCCGCATTGGAGGAGGAGATTTATCATGGCTGTGTCGTCTTGGTGCACTGCCATTAAGAGAGGTGGTTCACCGCATCTGAGAAAGTATTTTAATGTGTAATCCATCGTTTACCTCCTGGTAAACGAACAGGCAGGTCACGTGATGGTAAGTAATCAACATAGTATACGTATTAACCTATCTAGTAGAAAGTAGACAATGGACATCCGAAAAACCAGAGGAGTCACAGATGCGTTGCCGGCCTTGAAGGAAGGAGTAGGACCTTTGGGAAAGGAGGAGGAATCGTGAGAGGGGAGATATGATATGATACACAACAACAACGAGTGCAATGGGTCAACGAGGGTGGTACAACGCCGGGCTAGTCTACCCAATTCGTGCTGCAACGCAGCGTGGCTCTACTACTAAGAGGAACAAGTAGACTAGGTAGTAGGAACACTATATGGATGAAGGACTTGTTAAGTTATGCCATTCGTAAGTTAGTCAAGGTAGCTCGTAGCGCAGAAACGTCTGCATTGCAAGTTGCGATCTGATGGCAGGTTATGCAATTTTTGGCGATCCTTTTTACATTTACAGGTTGCTAAATGGGTTACCGAATTGAAATGGCTCAAACTTTCATATTCAAACGGGATTTAACGCAAAACTACATAGTAAAGGCATCCTTCCAACGCATACCTTTTGGGTGGGTTTGGATGGGTTATGGCTCAATCACCCCATCTGATATTGTTCATTTGGGAACGCCTGAGCTAGCAGTGGGACGTTTATAGACTGACTAGCGGCCGCTCGCGGTTTCACCCGCGTGGTTCCAGTTCTCGTGGGAATATCGGGATAAAAAGTATCCTATGTGTTAATCCAGGTTATAAACTATCTGTATGCAGAATATCATCCAAATCCGTTTAGTAATTTTTACGTGAAAGAGTAACAAACATACACACTCACAAACTTTCGTCTTTATAATATTAGTGTGATGTGGTGATAACCGTGTCGCGCACGGTGAAAGAATACTACCACCCCCTCCCTTCCCTTCGGTGTCGTAAAAGGCGACTAATGGACTAAATACTGCACATACTTCAAATAGCATAGTTCGGCGATGGACTCACCACTTGTCAAGGTGAGCACATGTGCAGTAGCTATTTTTAAAAAAGTGGACTATGGTAGTTGACTGCTTTTGCTGTCATCAATTCCTTAGTCTCTGACTAACCCTTCGGGGATAATAGACGTGATTATTATGTATGTATGTATATGTATGATCCGCCTAACTAACTAGCTATCAAGAATAAGTCTGTCATCTGAGATGTGATAGCCAGTTCTGTAGTAAAAAATTCAGGTGTAGTATAAGTCCACCTTTGACCTTATCATCACTTACCAACAGGTGATAGGAAGAAAAAACGCCTACTTATTATGAAACAAGTGGAATACAAGTAATCCAGTACTTACTTGGACTTCAAGTGGACGTTCGCGCCACTCTTCAGCATGTACTCCACAATCGCTTTGTTCCCTGAGAGCACTGCTTCGTGCAAAGGGGTCTTGCCTTCAGAATTCTGAGCATTGACATCAGCACCCATGTCTGTGTAAAGGAAAAAGTACTTCAATGGTAAAGTTCTTAGAGATCTTTTAAAGACGCATCCTATGACAACACATCGGTCTTGTATGACTGCATGAGTTCCTAAATGTTTGCACATTTGATTTAACAGTTTTTTATTATTTTTTAGTAGTAATAAGTCAGCTTAGTCGTTTGTTCAAAAATTTCTAAAATAATTGGGACAAAATAGGCTGGTTTTTTTTTTAACCAAGAAGGAGGCCAACGAGCAGGCGGGTACCTGATGTAGAGTAATCTCCACCGCCCATGGACACCCGCAACATCAGAGGAATCGCAGGCGCGTTACTAGCCTTTAAGGAAGGAATAGGAATTGTGAAGGGAGGGGGGGGGGGACGACGACGACGAAGGGCCTCCGGAACCCTCACTGGCCGGACGAAAGACAACAGCACCAAGTGCTATTATTTCACGCCGGATATTAGTGAGGTGATTACGCCGGGCGAGCCGGCCCAATGCGTGCTGCAACGCTGCGTGACTCTACCACTCAGTCAGTGTCACTCATTTAGCACCAGCCAGGGGTCACGTGTAGGGTCTCAAGGGTATACCTACGGACGCGAGTAACTTTAACCCCGTTTAATAAAAAAACTTTTTTTTTGGTGAAGCATTTACAGTTACCTACCATATATCATTGAATCATACAAATATTCCCTGATATCAATAACACTAGATAGTTTTGTTTATGTGCCGGGTAGATACAGCTGACCATAGATTTTTTTTCGCACTCGTATAATTGCATAGATAGAACTTTCTCAAACGTTATCCAGATTGTTAATGTTGTTGAAAGTTGTTGTGGTTGTTAAAAAGTGGTTGATGAAAATGGTGTATTTCTTTATAACAATTGCATTGATAAATTACGACAATTTAAGAAACATATTATGTCAATGTTTTTATTACGTACCTACTTCATAATATACTCGTTATGGCACTTATCATTGTGTTCTGACCCCCTATATTGGTGGCAAAGGTCAAGTCTGTACACTATTAATAAAAATAGTAGGTAACAACGGAATTAACAGTGACAGTTTTATGAATCGTATCATTAAAGAGATCACAAACAATAATATCACTCGGTAGTCTAGGCCCGTTTTTAATAAACGTGGACTACGTTAAAAGTGGTTTAATACTGATACTGTCTCTATTAGTCTTTATGAACAACTTAGATAGGTAATTTTTTAATCTTTCATTTTCCTGCGAATCCTTAGCTCATGGTGTAACGGTAGAGTCCCAACTATTTGGAAATGCTACTGACAGTGAATTTTCTTGAACATATATTTGCTTTACTTTATTATACTTAAGAAGGTTTACGCATTTCGGTTTCCCATACAAACTTCCGAGTCGAAGTTTTTTAAAACCAATAAGCCAATTTTAATAAAATTCTGCAAGCTAAAGTAAAATACAGGGATCTAAATAGTTTGTTGAAAACATTTTTAAAAAACGTTTATTTAACTTAGTTATTGCGATTTTAAACTTTCTATGAATAAATAAATAAATAAATAAATCGTTTATTTGCACAAAACATGGTATACAATGATAACATTTACAATAAAAGGTGCTCATGTTTCGCTAATAAAATAGCATGCAAATCGTTTACAATGTTAATGATATTAATTACAAAACATGGAATCAAGATTGCAATAATAAATAAATGTCCAGAATCAAAATTTCAATAAATTGTATGTCAGTAAGATCAAACTAGTTGTCAATAAATTTGACAACTGGACTTTAAATCGAAATAAACTCAGTTAGATAAACGTTTTAAAAAATGTTTTCAACAAACTATTTAGATCCCTGTATTTTACTCTAGCCTGCAAAGTTTCATTAAAATTAGCTTACAGGTTTTTAAAAATTTCGGCCTGAATGTTTGTATGGGAAAACGGAATGCGTAAACCCTCAAAACGGATACGCTCGGCCGGACGAAAAGGTAAAATGAGACTTTCCCGCCCCCCTCTTTTAATTCTTTACTTCTATTAAACATACATACATACGTATTATCACGAATATTACGCCCAAAGGGTTAGTCAGAGACTAGGCAATGACGACAGCAAAAGCAGTCCTCTAACCATAGTCCACTTTTAACCAAATAGCGACTGCACATTTGCTCAGCGTGACAGTTGGTGAGTCCATCGCCGCTCTATGCTGTAGTGGATGTATGTGCAGTCTTTAGTCTGTTAGTCGCCTTTTACGACACCCAAGGGAAGAGAGGGAGTGGTAGTAGGTAGGTAGGTAGGTAGTAGTTATTTCACAGTTCATCAATTCATTACACACATTGCAGACTAAATGCATAAGGCATTCAATATAAAATGAAATCAAAAAAATAAAAATAAAATAAATTAGTAATAACATCAGTCAAACGCGAATAAAATGATGGACGGCCATATTAATTAAAAAAGAGCCAGCAAGTGCCACGGCCTTGAAGACAATATAATTTCAATGATGTAAATTTGTTGTTTTCGCCACGCGCTCCAATGCGCAACTAATCTAAACGAAGTGTAATAGGGGTGACGACCACAACGTAATAGAAATATTTCTTCTAAAACACATACATACAGGATAAAATGTTTACTAGAAAAAAAATCAACCAGTTTCAGGAAGCTCGAGCGGGATTCAAACCCACGACCTTTGGATTGCCGGTCCACTGCTCTAACCGCTAAGCTACCGAGACCCCAGAAGACTCGTTGAATTATTCCTAGTAGTTTGATTTACTCTGCAAGCCAGCGGTATCACGTCACTGTGAAGTCTACCTTCACATTCGAAAGAAATACTTACTATTGCAAGTATTTTACAATCGATAAAGACGTAATTGCTTATAAATATCTTTATTGTTGAAATTTTGCATTCACAATGCTAAATAGATATAGGATAAAATGTTTACTAGAAAAAAAATTAACCAGTTTGAGGAAGCTCGAGTGGGATTCGAACCCACGACCTTTGGATTGCCGGTCCACTGCTCTAACCGCTGAGCTACCGAGACCCCAGAAGACTCGTTGTATTTTTCCTAGTAGTTTGATTTACGCTACAAGCCAGCGGTTTTTTTTCTAGTAAACATTGTATCCTATAACTATATAGCATTGTAAATGCAAAATTTCAACAATAAACATACATACAGCTTCATGACTATTATCCGCAAAGGGTTAGTGCAGAGACTATAAGCAATGAGGACCGCAAAACAGTCCACTGCCATTTAGTTCACGTTTTACCAAACTCGATCTGCTCATCTGGCGCTCACCTGTAGGCCCTAGCATGCGTAACACGAGATATGTCGCGGACGAGAGACGACAAATCATTTTAAGTTGTCATGTTAAGGTTTGTAGACAAAAATACCACAGTTTATGCAAAAACTACTATTAAGTCTATTTTTGACATATTATTATTATGTAGAGTTCTAAGCGCATCCATGTGTCTTTAGTGTCGATGAATATCAGAAATAAATGAATAAAACACGAGAAAACGGGTCGAGAAGAGTTCTCGTATTGCGCATGCTAGGCCGGCTGATTATCTTTCGACAAGCTGGATCATTAAGTGAAGCTAGGGGTTCCATCCTAATGCCACTACTGTGGGGCTGAGCTAGTGTTGGAGAAAACTCGAGTCTTCGAGTCCATTTTTAGAACTCAACTCAAATTAACAGGGTTCGATATGCTAAAAACTTGTAAGTTCAGAGTCAAAACATCAGAATTCTCTGGTTAAAGCGACAGAGGAATGAAAAACGGCCTTTACTTTCAAGTAAATACCTAGATACCTATATGTATATGTACCTATGTTTACGGCTATATTATATTATTACGGCGACAAAACTCCTTGTCGGAGGGCGCCACTTTGTCGTTTCCTATTTTCACGGCTTAGTTAGGTTTCTATTACATATATAATATATAGTACTCTATGCTGCATACACACCATATTACTACTCCACATCACACTTTAGTACTGCTCAGTACGTGAAGACACTCAAGAAAGATCGCTCAATAGGAACTTCGACTCTAGCGTGACTCGTTACAGGAACCGACTCGAGCACACAATAGACTCGAGCACTAGTATAGAACTCGAGTTTGTTCGGAAAGTAGATAGACTCGTCATACGTTGAGCAGTGGAGTCTCTGCCTTTACGAGTCGAGTCTTGTAATGAGAGTCGAGTCCTAAAATGGAGATTCGGAAACTCGAGTTTTTTACAACACTAGGCTGAGCAGAACATAGGAACGTACATCATAGCGGAAGGTAGAGCGTTGGGCTGCACAGCGGCACAGTCTGGTAGCGGCTGTGAGTGATATCCCTACCCAGCCTAGTCAGAGCCATGCTGGTCATGGACAGGTCATGGATTGCCATGGCCTCCTTTTGCGAAGCAATTATTTTACTCAAGGAGGCCGCAGAGAGGGCTCGCGAGGACGACATCCACGGACCGTGTTCGTCGTAGACGAGGTGGGAGAAGGAGGCGGCAGTTTGCCCGTCTTCATCAACTGCAGTGAGGCCATAGCGAACGGGTGGGGTACCCCTAGCGGCATTGCACAGCCTCTCAGGAGTCTGGGTAATCCCCAAATATCTCATGCGTCTTCCCTCTGACGTGCCGTTGCGGGAGTGGAACTCGTAGATTACATAGCGGTGGGAGGTGTTTTACTAAGTAAAGGAAAAAATATGTTTGACTAGCCCCCTCTCAATCAATGTGGCTTCTGGCCCGCACTACAATAACTGTCGAAGTTTGACACTTGAGTTACCGCGCTTTTGGTAGTTGTGGTAAAGTACCAGGTTGTAATTAGAATAAATGGTTTTGGTGAAGAATTGTGTTTATTCCTATTTACAATTATCTACTAATAGTAGATACAATGGCCCATACAACCGTTTCTCACCCAACATCTTTTTGACGGATATCTCGTCGTTCCTCTCGATGGCGTAGAGCAGGAGGGCGCTGAACACCTTCTCTGTCACTTCTATCAGCTTCTTGGGCGACTGGATGTTCAGACTGGTCGCCAAAGCGTCTATGAGAATGCTGTCCTAGGAAAGATATTAAGAGTTAATTTAGAGTTATTAGAGTTTACCTAGGTAAAAAAGGGTTCGAAACGTCCGGCCTTAATAAAATTCGAGTACCTACTGCGTACTTAGTGTGATCACATTAACATATACACAGCTAGGGCCTTACTGTGTCACCTCTTAGAGCAGTATTACTATAATCTTATTATGTACTAGCGGTTCACCCGCGTGGTTCCCGCTCCCGTGGGAATATCGGGATAAAAAGTTTCATATGTGTTAATCCAGGTTATAAACTATCTGTATGCCGAATTTCATAAAAAATCCATTCAGTAGTTTTTACGTGAAAGAGTAACAAATATTCATTCATACTTACAAACTTTCGCGTTTATAATATTAGTAGGAAAATTATTGGGAATTTGAAAAAGTAAAATTAAAAGTACCTAATACTTACTACTCTATGAGTTGATGGTAAGGGCCATCATATTCTTAATAAATGGGATTTTTTTGATAAATTTAATAATAAAAATTCAATTTGTCTACGCTCACACCAATAATCTAGACCAAGATGAGAAGGTATTCTTTTGAAACTCCTTAATATGGTAGGAAAACGGATAAATATACATAAACATAGAAAAAACACCCAGACCCGAAATCAATTTAGAAAAACAGTTTTTCTCTAAAATGACCCGACCGGGATTTGAACCCGGGACCACTGAGATGACGCGACGCCAGACCCGGCGTGCTAACCACTTGACCACGGAAGTCGTCAAATGTCGTGAATAAGTTTTTACCGAGAGAGTGATAACTTCTGGAGGTCCAAACGTCCATATAAGCTACAATAACCTTTCAAAAACCCGCTTACAATCAGTATAATAAAAAGAAAAGTCCTTACCTCTACAGCAAAAGAAGTGGTTGTAGTTAACTCCCCTCTTATATTTGTCCCCATCATCTGTGAACGAAATCTAACTGATATATTTTATACACCTCCATGGCTTCTTTTAAAACACATTGGTTTCAGATGTACCAGATTAAAATACCAGTTACGTTAACCTATATGTAGTAACTTTATAGGTTATTTATTTTATTTAATCTAATGTTGTATACAACATGTCAATTAACTTAATCGATGTAGGTGTAACGGCCTTAACACAAACCTCAGCGGTTTTAAAATTCTGTACTAATTTTAAGGTGTAATTTTGTCATTAAAAAATAATAAATTTACAAAAAAAAATAACCAACAGCTACACTATGGTAAGATATTTAGACTACCTACCTTTAAACTTAACTACCAGGAAATCTGTCTCTCTTTGCTGTGTTAAGATAAAGATAAAATCCAAAAGTTAAAGATAAAGGTGAAGCGCGATGGTGGTGGTGAGAGAAATACATTGTGCGAAAGGGGCATTATTCTGCAAAAGAGACGTTTTGCGAAAGAGACTATCTGCAGAAGGGACATTTTGTAAAAGAGACATTCCGCGAAAGGGACTTTTTGCGAAGTTGATATCCTGCTACTAAGCCCAGTATATAGGTAAGTTTGTTTGTCTTGCTTTTTACGCCTTTACTACTCAACCGATCATCAAAAAAATTACATACTTACACGTTGTCATAGGTACAGAAAAGGACCCAGAACACTTTTTATTCCGCTAAAAGGTACCGGTAGAAAAATAATAAGTTCGCGTTCGCGTTAAAACCGTTACAATCACAACATCAACGAATATTTTGTTAGACATAGTAAAGGTAAATAGTGAAACTTTAAAAAAACTACCGGAGATAGTCTCGGATGGGAATCAAGCCCACGTCTTCCGTATATCAGGCGACTGCGTAACTTCTTCGCCATCGAGACATTGGCTAGACCTGTCAAAATTCTTCAACAATTTTTACTTTATGTTTTGAGGCAACATTCTGCCAGCTTGTTAGGTTCGATTCCCACTTGAGAGGTAGTCGTATTTTAACATCGTTTCGTTAATTTAATTTTTTTTTAAGTTAAGATAGATATATTTGAACGTTAACGCAAAACCATAAAATATTACGAATAGGTAGTGATAGGTAGATATCTAAAACTTAATATTTTTTAGAAATAGAAATTATTTATTTAATACACACAGATACCCCAAAAAATAATAATAACCTGCCAGTATAGTTAAATAAAAAACAACAAGAGAAAATTAAATTTAAAAAAATTCTAATTAAATAAAGAAATACACGTCATTACTCAATTACACATTAACCGGTGTGGTTTTAAAAAGGCCAAGGCTCGACATAATGCTCCAGTTGACTACAGCGTCGATTTTCAGTCCAAGCCACAATGGGTGGCTCGTGGCCCCACGCTATTGACTAGTTAAACACAAATCAGTTATGATATCAGTAGTCAAATCGAAAAGAAATTTTTGCATTATTAGATTAAAATTCAATCATTATTCTGTTAGGAAATTATTTTGCAAACTAATTCTACAAATTTGTTCCCTAGATCCCAGTATCAAATATTTTGTTTTGCTAACATTTAGCATAGTATTTTTTGCGGTAATACGCTTGTGATACTCAGATGTTCGAACAAGAGTGATAGAAGCGTGCATTGTTTAGACTTCTTATCATCCAACTGTCACTATCAGAACACAACAATGCTGTTATTACGCTTAAGATATCAGCTAGAAGAACATAGAAAAGCTCTATTCATTCATAACCAATTTTATTATAGTATTAGCACTACAACGCGCTGCGCAATCGTAGACATGCGTAAGAGTATTTACTCTGTTGAAAAATTGCCTGCAATATTGAAATCAAGTCAAAACTACAAGCCCGAAGTATAAATAACTAGACACTACCCGATCTAGGACTTCCGGGTATTGGAACGCATGTAAAGTTTTGTTGTTTGGTATATACATAGGATATAATCACGACTATTATCCCCGAAGGGTTAGTCAGAGACAAGGCAATTGAGGACCGCGAAGGCAGTCCTCTGCCATAGTCCACTTTTCACCAAATAGCGACTGCACATGTGCTTAGCGTGACAGGTGACAGGTGGTGAGCCCATTGGTAGATAGTTGCCCTTAAATATTTTAGTACTTAAGCGAAAATCACATCAAACCTCAATCTTTTCTTGGTAGCTGAGTTCAGTCTTGGACAGCACATACGAAAGCTTCGTGAGTGCAGCCTCCGGGGTCATGTCAAAGCCAGATACCACACCGCACTTCGCTAGCAACTAAAACAGAGAAAACATCATCATCATCAGCCTATGTTCAGTTCGATTCAAATAGAATGGCGTCCGTGAAGTTAGTCACAAGTAGCGTCGCAGTAGCGAATTTTAGGTGTCACCCCCGCCCGTTAGTAGACCGCAACCCGTGGTGGCCCTCCCGCCGCCCGGCACCTGCGCACTGCGGCACTCACAGCTAAATTCACAACCGCCATCCTCATCATCAGCCTATAAACGGCCCACTGCTGGGCACAGGCCTCCCACGTGAACAATAGCACGTGGGGATATTGGGCCATAACCCACCACGCTGGCCCCGTGCGGGTTGGTGGGTTTTAACGGCTGCCATCTTACGACAACAACCGGGACCAACGGCTTAACGTGCCTTCCGAAGAACGGAGGAGCTCGAGATGTTTTTAAATTTGGTCACCCATCCAGCGACCCGGCATTGCGAAAGTTGCTTAGCGAGCAAGTTCGCAAGCCGAACGCGCTAGCCGCTGCGCCATCGAGCTCCTCATCCGCCATCCTAATTGAATCGAACTGTACGGCCCACCGCTGGGCACAGGTCTTTCCACGTGGACGAAATGTGCACATGAGACGATTGAGCCATACTTTTTTTTAATGTGAGAAGGAGACAAAAGGGCAGGCGGGTTACCGAAAGGAAAGTCATCGCCGCCGCCAAATCCAGAAGAGTCACATAACCGACCAAGGTGGCCCATCACACGCGTTGGGCCGCCCAAATTTTTTTCTGGAACTCCATTGAGAACGAATAATTAATGTTTAATGTATGTTTTTTCTCTTTCGTTTACATTTAAGTTTAGGCTGGGTTGAACATTGATGATCGCGAAGAAGGCTCGGGTCAAAGCGGTCGATAATCAAAATTTATCATGAGCGCTGCTGAAGTAACCTCTGTATAATGTAAGGCTTCACCACCATAGAAGGTATTACTAAGGTTACCTAAAGGTACTTCCATGAGGTTGTGTATGCACAAAACGCATGGGCCGCCATGAGGAGTGCATCCAGCGATTAGGTCTCAAGTTTTGCGATACTACATCTATTGCGTTGTTAAAAGATATTCGTCATTCTTTTGTTCTTCAGAAACTATTTTATCCCGCAAGACTCGGCTGCTGATGTATGATGAAAGATAACAGGAATTACCTCACATTGAGACCGTGTTACGTGTTATGGAACTCAGGATGATGCTGCTTAAAAAATTAAAAATAAGTCAACTGTGCAAGGCCAACGGGTAGCTGCCTCAGCGATGCTTTTGTGGCATTGCGCAGAAAGCCACAGAAGCGCTGGTTTTCAGACAGTGCCTAAAGGTACTTCCAAGAGGGGGTGTATGCACAGAACGCATGCATGGGCTTGCCTTGAGGAGGCGCATCTAGCGATTAAGTCTCAAGTTTTGCGATACTACATCTATTGGGTTGGTTAAAAGATATTCGTCATTCTTTTGTTCTTCAGAAACTATATTATGGCGCTGGACTCAAAGACTTATAAAAGATACATCATTGGCTAGACTCTGGCTGCTGACGTAGGTATGATGAAAGATGACAGGAATCACCTTACATTGAGAGCGTGTTACGTGTTATGGAACCCCAGGTGATGCTGTTTGTGTGTAACTAATTCTGGTAGTGAAACTGGCGATGACAGGTGTTCTTCTCACCCTTCCAGTCTCGTATATAGGCGAAGCCACTGCTCCGGTGGTGCACTGGGTGATGTTTACGATGATGGCACCCCGCTTGACCGCGGCAGAAATCTCGTCGAATATGTCTTGTTTGTTGGAGGGGACGTTGCCTGCGCCGTAGCTTTCAAGGACCACTCCTGTTAGGAAAATATTGTATGAATGCTGATTTTTCAATCCTAAGACAAAAAATTATGACAACGCGATTGGTCTTAATCTCAAATGATGGTAAGTTGAACTAAGACTTAACAACAACTTTTCTTACTCGGATAAATTGCCCCTTAATCTGTTTCATACTTAATTAGTGCATAACGGGGTCGGCTACATTTGTATAATAACGTTCTTTTTAAAATGTTGTGTTTAATATGTAAATGCAGTTGTTTGTTGTGCCTTAAATAAAAAAAATTAAAAAAAAGACCGAAGGTTAAAGCACACTTTACCTGAAACTCTCAACTACAGATGATTATCTATATATTGTCTCTGCAAATGTTTCTAACATTGTTATTACGGCTCTACTTAAATGGGATGGGGAGATTGCGAAGGTAGCTAAATTAGCCAGGTAAACTTGAACCGAGTCATCATGGTTTGAGACCGCTGATAAACTAATAAACTTCAACTCAATTAAATTAAATCCTAAAATTCTTACTCTGAACATTGTTACTCTGAACTGCCTGATTCAATCAACTCAATCTTACCTTCAATAGGCGGTTGACAGAAGGCCCGTATCACCGACGCGCTGATACTCGGGAATATCCTCAGCAGACCGACATTCTTGGACATCTTGGCGTGTAGCCGACACTTTTCTATCACTTTCGGCTTGAACAACGCCTTCTTATTGACGTCAAAGTCTATGCCTACTTCGACTAATGGTACGCTATTGGGAGAGTCAAACGCGAAAAAGTTGTTCGCCGAAATCTTACGGGTTCTGTATAAAAGAAAAAAGTATTCCTTTATTGAAGGACTAGGAAAGCATGCGTGAAGTTTAAATCGTATCCATAATTCGAATCAAGTCATCGCAACAATATATATTGGTTTAATCACCCACGCTTGACAAATACGTATATTTATCACAAACCCGGGCTATGTATCGGATATTCACACTTTGCCCGAATCGAGAATTGATCCTCTCCTGGATCAGGATAACAGAAGGGACTGGCATATTAAAGGAGGCCTACAGCCAGCAGTGGGTGTTTGCGGGCTGATCTGATGATGATGATGACGGATCAGGATGTCGGGTCGAGCGCTTTGCCACTCGGCTACTAAGTCAACCATTGTATTGAGAAAACTTGTTTCCTGTAGGATGATAATGCAGTAATAAGATTGTCATCATGTCAAGTTGAAGATACAAAAGTTTCTGATTCTACTCTAAATCTATATAATTTATAATCTTACCGATTTCCTCTAAAAAGCTTGCTGCCAAAGAAAAGAGTAACTTCAGGTATGTTTAGACCACCAGCGATCAGTAGAGACGATACAAAATTATCCGCACCGTCACTCCGCGGCTCAAATATGGGTATCTACAAAAAATAATTATTATTGCAACATTTGGTACTCAATAATGTTAAATTGAGCCAAACTATATTTAAGAACTTTTGCGTTCAACGTGAAGCAAATAAGATTACGATAACGATAAATTACAAGTTATCAACGGTGACGAAGATGTAGACAGACATGGTAGTAGACGTAGGCGCTGCGCAAACCCACACTCTGTTACCGACACAGGACACCACCATACGAAAACGCGGTTTGCAGTGCCCACTGAACGCGATGCAATCGCGTTTTCAGTGGTATCCCGTTTCGGCAATAAAAATAAGCGAAAGTACGTTTGCACATCGCCCAAGTAATCCTGTAAAATCGGCAACGCGCGACTTACTCTTTGTAATGCAACCATACGTGAGCTGCTGGTCGTTTCCCATCATGCAAGCCCCGATGGTCGTTTACCATCTCAGTTTCATAACAAAAAAACGTATTAACTACCTCTGCCTCCTCCTCACCTGAGAGCCAGTGAGCACGATGCACTTCCCGATGTTCTCGAACATGAAGGAGAGAGCTGACGCCGTGTATGACAGCGTGTCGGTGCCGTGCAGCACCACAAATCCATCGTATTTGTCGTAGTTTTTCTGAAATGTACTAAGGTTAAACCTTAACAGAGAATAAGGTCAAAATAGTTATTGTTTTGTCTCTTTTACTCTAATTAGAATTAGGTTTACATGACAGACATGACAATTCGTAGCTTATTCTTTGTTTATTTATAAGGTACTTAGAATACAGAACGCTGTACTATGCGGTAAAACTTAAGCTCGCTCGTTGAATCGACGGCCGTTGGGGCAGAACGGTTCTTCAGTGGCAACCGCGCACCGGAAGAGGTAGTGTAGGCAGGCAGGCCTCCAATAAAGTGCACCGACGATATGATATGGTCGCGGGAAGCCACTGGATACGAGCAGCACAATACTGACCGAGGTGGAGATTCTTGGGGCCCATTGTCTAATAGAAAACGTCTTTCTAAGGATGATGGTATAACATACAATGCCGAAATAAAGTAAAAAAAAAGACTATTTCAAAATAACTCAACTACATGTAGTAATATTTTTTTAATTGTATTTTAGCAGTCTATTATAAGATAGTTACGAGGGCCACACCGAAATGATCGGGAATAGAAAAAACTACAAAGATAACACAATAATATTTACTTTCATTGTTTTTCGAAGTATTCTCCGTGATAATCAATGCACTTTTGCATTCGTTCAAACCAATTATTGTAACAGTAATTCCAGTCTGAAGTAGACATAGTCGAAACGGCCGATTTATAAGCTTGGACTGCCTCTTCTGGACCTGGAAACCGTTGACCACGTAGCAAATCTTTAGTTCTTGGGAATGTAAAGTAATCGTTGGGGCTCAGGTCAGGGCTGTATGGAGGATGGTCCATCAACTCCACGTTTTCCTGATTTAAAAACGCGATCGTTTGCCGAGCGGTGTGGGAACTCGCATTATCGTGGTGAAGGATTATGCGACGGTTCGGATTACTTTTACGAAGTTCTCTTATGACTTCCGGCAAACAAACTGTTGTGTACCATTTAGCAGTAACCGTTTTCCGTTCCTGTAAAGGAATTGTAGCCACATGTCCGGTTTTCGATACAAACGAAGCGACCATTTTTTTCGACACGCTACGAGAGCGCACAACTTTTGTTGGTTTGACCTCACCTTCGTAGACCCAAACAGCCGATTGGTGTTTTCTTTCGGGCTCATATGAATAAATCCACGATTCATCACCCGAGACGATATTGTAAACAGCATTTGAGCTCCCTCTATCGAACCGTTGCAGAGAAGACCGACACCAATTAACACGAGCCGACTTTTGTTCTTCGGTCAAGCGATGGGGCACCCAGCGGGAAACTAACTTCCTGACACCCAGTTCATCATGCAATATTATTTGAATGGCTGTCATACCAATGCTGAGGGAAGCCCGTATCTGCTCGTATGTCACATGTCTATCTTCTTGTATTAATTGGCGTACAGCATCGATGTTTTCTTGTGTTACCGCTGTTTTTGGCCGACCAGTAGAAGGAACTGTGGTAAGAGATAAACGTCCTCGACGGAACTCAGAATACCAGCGATATATAGTCGTTTTACTAGGTGCTTCAAGTTCATAAATAGAAACAAGCTCGGCAAGACATTGTTCTTGAGATAAACCTCGGCGAAAGTTGTGAAAAATTATCGCATGGAAATGTTCCCGCGTAAGCTCCATTTTCTCACTGACTTCTTAATTTGAAATAGCTACCACTCTTCTTTTATTGAAAATTTTTATTTTTCAAAAATGGAATTAAGTTCGTAAGAATACTAAATTTCAAATACCAAAAAGATTTTAAGTCTAATTTATTCAAAAGTATTCCATTCCCGATCTTTTCGGTGTGGCCCTCGTATTATGGTAAAACAACTAAGCCATGGATCTGAAGCCTGGAACTCTTCTTCCAAATATTACCCTTTAATGGAATATAATGCATATGGAATGGAATATATTGTTGTTAAGCTTACATACCATAATGTCTTCTGCAAATTGAACCCATTCCTTTTCAGTCACATTCGAGGAATCCAAGAGATTCTCATATTCTATTATTTTGTAGAATATCCTCAGATCTAAATCCTTTGTTTCTAGAAAAAGAAAAAGAGGACGCGTTCCGATAACATTATTTCACTTAATAACTCGCTTAATTGGTCACAATAATAATTACAACATACATGAAGACTACTAAACTAATAGTCCTAGGATCACCTTGGACCTACGTATATGTTTGTCCGGATCTAATCATAATTCGAGAGAAAATATATCAAACAAAATAACATAAATATTATATAATTTCGCTGAACATCAAGGGGGTTAAATCAATGGGTATACAGGGTGATCAATCCAAATGGGTCAGTGGGGAGAAATCAAAAACTATAAGAGATAGGGAAATCTGTTCTTAAGAACCATGGCGTCGATTTTAGATTAAATAAAAACTGTATTCAAGTTTTATTGTTAAATCTTAAACGTAACCGGGAGTCGAACCCGCGGTCTCTATCTCTGTAAACAATGTTATGAATTCTGCAAGTTTATTCGTTGTTATTGTTGAGGGTATGAATAATAGATCTTAGTAGGAACACATTTTTAATGAATTCTTGGTTAAATAATTAAAAGAAATCCTAAAATAAGATAATTATTTTTAAGGTATGCTTTCAAAATCATAGCCATTTTCCATGAATGTAAAATTAATTCTCTTGGGTAAAGAATGCAATATTTATGGCATTTCGTATTTTTGTTGGATGGAACTGAGTTAAGATATTTGCTAAGACTGTTGTTAAATCTTCTAAATTTCATCTTTTATATAACCCCATCGGAAATAATAAAATAATAAAGTGGCGTGATATCAGGCGATCTCGCGGGCCATTTGATGGGTCTGTCTCGTCTGTAATATCCAGTTATGTTGAAAATGCTGTGTTTCTTGCCGGTTCTTCTCAGTACAAGGCTCCTGCCCCATAGTTAGACTTACGAACCGATGGCATAAATGACATTCATAAATGCTGTAACCTAAACATGGCCTAACCTGAATAAATGATTTTGAATCTTGAATCTTGAATGATCATTTCTGTCTAAGGTGCTCACAGGGTCGACTATAATAACGAATACGACATTCGATTAGGTAATTTTACTTAATTAATTAATAAACCTTCGTATCTAGAAAAACAGATCCGATTTTGAACATTAACCTTTAAAAATAATTGTATATTTTTTGGGATTTCTTTTAATTATTCAAAACAAGAATCCATTAAAAATGTGTTCCTTCAATTATTTAAACAAGATTTCATTAAAAATGTGTTCCTTATGATCTATTATTATTAATACCATCAACAATAACAACGAATAAACTTGCAGAATTCATAACATTGTTTACAGAGACAGAGACCGCGGGTTCGACTCCCGGTTACGTATAAGATATAACAAAAAAACATGAATACATATTTTATTAAATCGATAATCGACGCCATGGTTCCTAAGAACAGATTTCCCTATCTCTTATAGTTTTTGATTTCTCCCCACTAACCCATTAATTGGATTGATCGCCCTGTATATAAGTGTCATCTAACCAGACTCCCGCTGAGATAAACTGTATAATGTTAAATCGATCAGCTACCATCATAACCAATAACCCAACCCAAAACCAATGAAGAAGCAATTTAAGAGGGCCGCGCTTTACGACTTCCTTAAAGCTATTTTTCCTTTTCCTTGATCAGTTATCGAAATGCTTACTACTATTATTGCAATAGTGTTATTTCTACCTCTGTTTTTTTTAGTTTATTCTAAAAACAAAGTTTTGATTATTTTGTAAACAACGTACGGATGGAATGTAATAATAAAATAATAAATACCTACATACATCACAATCACGACTATTTATCCACGAAGGGTTAGTCAGAGACTAGGCAATGAGGACCGCAAAAGCAGTCATCTACCATAGTCTACTTTTCACCAAATAGCGACAGCACATGTGCTCAGCGTGACAGGTGGTGATCCCATCGCCGCTCTAAGCTGTTGGATCTATGTGCAGTCTTTAGTCCGTTAGTCGCCTTTTACGACACCCAAGGGAAGTGAAGGGGTGGTAGTATTCTGCCACCGGTACGCAACACGGACTAAAGTTAGCGGTGGGTTATGTTATGGCCCAACCTCCCGATGTAGGCCTGTGCCTAACAGTGGGACGTTTATAGGTTGAAAATGATAATGATGATGTACGTAGCCATGGCCTAAAATTTGATGTTAAAAACATAGTAACTACTTACCTAGGTCGTACATAAAAAGTAATTTCATACCTAAATTGAACATTGCTATAGTCACTGCGTAAGATACTAGTCCATCAAGCTGTATAATGCTCTGCCTATAACTCTTAAATCCATTTACAATGTATATAAATTTCAAAATAAACTAAAGGCGTTCTTATTAAAAAAGTGCTATTACTCATTTGATGTATTTTTAAGTGATCCTATTAAGTTTTAATATTTGACATACCATTTTTAATTTGTTATTATGTTAATTATGAATTCTTGTTTATTTATAATAATTTGTCAATGTAATTTATTTCCTTATTGTATATTATTTTATTTTTAATGTAATTTCCAATGCAATGTAAATTATTTGACATACCATTTTACATCAGTTATTAAGTTAATTATGAATTCTTGTTTATTTCCTAATTTATTTATAATAATTTGTCAATGTAATTAATTTTCTTTTTCTAATCTGTATTATTTTATTTTTTATGTATAATTTTCAATACAATGTAAATTGTTTTATGGAATAAATAACTATGAAACTATAAGGAGTTCATTAATTTTTACTAAAAGTTATGAAAACCACGAACCTGGCAGCGCTAGGTAGGAGGTATCAAAGTTATATTCGCTGAGCCTCTGCCGCCAATAGGCTGTGTCGTGGAGTTGTGGGTATCCCCGAATCAGATTCTCGAATGCTCCCTTCTGAGGTATTAGAACTGAAAAAACAAAAAACAAATCCTAAATAATATAAAAAATGGTTTAAAACTAAGGCTGTCCCCTTGTCTGCCACGAATACTATAAGGTTGCTGACAATTGAATTTCTATTGTGACTGGTTTTACGACTACTGAGCTCAAACTATTAAGAAACATAAGACAGCATCTGTCCCCTTACTCTTGAAACCGATAGGTATTGGATCGGATTGGTATCGTGAAATTTCGTAATTTTAAGTTACGACACCAGCGCTAATTTGGATTTATATTGGGTGAACGAAATGGCATTGAGTTTTGTATTTTTTTCACTCAATACACGCGCAATAATATGAATCCATATTAGCTCTAGTGTCGTAACTTAGGATTACGAAACTTCATAATACCAATTTCGATCAAACGGAATCGGTTTCAAGAGTAAGGGAGCTGTTTTAAACAAGGTTTCAATTAAGTTAACGTTCCAAAAATACAGGAAAATAGTTAATTCAATATAAGCGAAGAAGAGTTAAAATAATCGGCCTCTCTGATCAAGCTTCGATTCCCCGTAGACAGATTGTACTCGTCGGGTTTGTTACTGGTTGTGCGTATGTTAACGCATCGATTGCATCACTTACCTAATTGGAGAAGATAAAGGTAAGTAAACCCAGAGTTCTCACGATGTTACGACTGAGGTCGAAACTATTCCTGGCCACGTGGTCGGTTTTGCGAATGTAATATTTTGAGAATGTAATATTATGCTCACAAAGGGTTAAAACTGCTGACATAGTTACAATGTAGTGGTCCCTACATAGTAAAACATCATGCTTATGTTTTAAGTCCGCCTAGCTATCTATTCTTTATTCTGTAGCATTGTTACTTTTCGACGCTGAAGGTTGGTCAACGGTTAAGGATTCCGGTTGGAGTACCTAAACATCCATTGGTATGTATACCTTACGTCACATAAACAACATATCGATACAAGATAAGTGAAAATGCTTAGCTTATTAGCTTAGCTTATTGTAGAAAATATTATCAAGTAAAACGCCAGATCAAGTTTAGACCAATCGAAGTCAACGAGGAATACGATGAACAATGCTTATAAGCAAATTATTATCTATTTTTTTTGCAAATATCTAGTGCCACTCTAATAGTTACTGTTTCTTAAGAGAAAGACACCATGTTAGTGGTTTGTGGTTTGAACACAGATATGTGCAATATGTGAATAATTTATTTATAAACATTCTTCATCGAATTTGGCCCTAGTGTAATAGTCATCGTCTTCGTACAAAATTGATAAGCATCATGGATAAGCAGCAATAAATTAATCTACATTTAATCCTAAGCGCAGATTACTAATCAACCTAAACGCCTCATAAGCGGCCGAGTGGCCGAGCGCTCGGCCTGATAAACGGGGTCCAGGGTACAATTCTCATGTCGGGCATGTGTTTCGTATTTTTCGACGCATAGTCCAATGATATTATATGTGTAGACACGTTGTCTGCCCTCCGTAATGACTAGAACAAACTCAGGGCAATTTGGGCAAACACAACGATATCGCCACACGAACACGATACGCCAAGTGAAGTGCATTAGACAATCACGAAGCGCAGCGTAGCGATTGTCTTGAATTTCGAGGTTATTTTTTTTATAGACAACAGAAATCTAGCTCTATACAAAAACATTTTTTATAGCTCTTGTTGGGGGGGGCTTAATACTTTAATATTTATTATTATTAAACATATTATATAATCGGAAACTATCTTTTTTGCAGTCGTCAACTAGACGGGGGTGAAAAAGTGGGATGAAAACGGAATCACTCCAAAAAAGCGCTCAATCGTAGCCTGAAATTAATATAACGACTTTCGATTTTTTTTACCATTAATGTTACACTTAAGCTAGGTTTTTAAAAATTCGTGTACACACTCGTATGCATGTAACGAAGCCTAATCTTGGTTTCTCCTTATCCAACTGCTGCCTAATGCTGCGTATACCGCGTCGATTCCTTACTTACTGCTAGCGGCGTAGCGACCCAAAGTGGATCTTGGCCTTAGACACAAGATGATGCCACGCTTTGCGGTTCCTTCTAGGCGAGTTCTTGCCAGCAATTAGCACCGAGGCCCTTCAGGTCTTTTTGTACCTCGTCGCTCCAGCTTTACTTGAGACATCCGACCAGTCTACGTCCCCTGGGTCGTCCTAGATACGCTCTTTTCACGGCCCGATCCTCCACTATTCTTTCTACGTTTTGGAGCCAGCGAAGCTAAGGCCTTTGATCTTTTTGACGATGTTGAGGACACGAAGTCACCATTCCTTGCTTGGCCTAATCATTTCTTGGCTATCAAACACAATTTTTATTTGCTGATAAGAATAATGACGATTCGTTTCATTATTTTGTGTCTATTTAACAACACAATTGATACGGCGATAGCTTAATAATTGTGTAGATAAACAGACATTAGCATTAGTTTGTATGCTCTCGATAACGTAATTTCGTACCACATAACGTACGAAACTTTATATCGTAATGAAGGAATCACGATTCTGTTAGGTTATGTTAAGACGAGTCACCGGTAAATGCGGGCAAAACTGTTTTGCTAGATCAAATGGTTTTTGTATTTACTATTAAATTACGCTCTTATAAAAAAATATATAATATACTAAATGATATTGCCTCAAGAATGTGCTAACTTGTTACGCGATTCGATGTACTTTACTCGATTATAAAAAATCCCGAAAACAGGCCAAATAAAAGTCCTGTAATCCTATAATGTATATATAGGCAAAAAGCCTATAAAAACCTATTAAACGCGCCTATTTGCGCCGTTTCGCTGTTATACCCATCCCGTACCATCGTACCGTCGAAAAAGCGAGAGAGAAGCGTTGCGTATGTCATTTTGCGTAGACTGTATGTGTCATTGTGCGTTGGGCTACCAAAACGGGTCATTAAGCGAGTAACCCCTCGAAAGGACTCGTATCGTATCGTATGTGTAAGTGAGTATGTTACAGGATCTGATTTCGACATCTTTTCTGGGCATGGTCGGTGGCCGGTACTTTATGTACGAGGGCAGTTTGGCAACTCAATGACTTTAAGGTTGAATAAAAACTTTTTTAATATTTTTTTTGTCTTATTTGGAAACTCACTACGAAGCGCATGCCGTTCTTTATTCAAATTAGGCGCGAAAACAAGCTTTTTAGAAACAAAAAAGTTAGGCGACTTCTAATTATTCTTTGAAAATGAAGAAAAGCGAGTTTCGAGTGCTAATTAAACACTATTTTTTACGTGGTAAAACTATGAAGCAGACCGAAGACAAATTGAAAAAGTATTATGGTGATTCTGCGCCTTCTCATGGGATGGTACATAAGTGGTTCACTGAATTTCGCTGTGGACGTACTACCACTAATGACGCGGAGCGCCCAGGAAGGCCGATTGAGGTCACTACGGAGGGCATGGTTAATAAAATACATGATATTGTTTTTTCAGACCGTCGAGTGATGATACGCGAAATAAGTGATGCTGTGCACATCTCGACTGAACGAGTTTTTTTAATATTTTGCATGATATTCTGGGCATGAAAAAGCTTTCTGCAAGATGGGTGCCGCGTTTACTAACAGTCGACCAGAGACGAAATCGTGTAACAGCTTATGAAGAATGCCTAGCCATATATAATCGCAATCCGAGTGAGTTTATGCGTCGGTACATAACAGTTGACGAAACGTGGGTCCATCATTATACACCAGAGACTAAGCAACAGTCGAAGCAATGGACTTCTACCGGGAAACGTGCCCCAAAGAAGGCAAAAACTGTTTGCTCGGCTGGTAAAGTGATGGCCACAGTCTTTTGGGACAGCCAAGGGGTTATTTACATCGATTTTTTGGATAAAGGCAAGACAATAACCGGAGCTTCTATGCTGCATTGTTAGATAGATTCAATAAAAAGTTGATCAAGAAACGAACGCATCTAGCAAAGAAAAAAATTGTATTTCATCAGGATAATGCACCAGCCCACTCGTCTGCAATCGCGACATCAAAAATTGTCGAATTAGGATACGAATTATTGCCACACTCTCCGCCAGATTTAGCCCCCTGTGACTTTTTCCTCTTCCCAAACATGAAGTTTGGCTTGGCGGGCAAAGATTTTTGTCAAACGAAGAGGTGGTAGCCGAAACTGAGGCCTATTTTTCAGTGTTTGTCAAAAAATATTTTTTGATGGGTTGAAGAGGTTGGAACATCGCTGGACTAAGTGCGTAGAGTTGAAAGGAGATTATGTAAAAAAATATAAAAATACATATGTAAAAAGAGTGTTTCTTCTTTCCAAAGTCATGGACTTATCAAACCGCCCTCATATATGCACGATGGCGCTGGTTTTCAGTGGTATCAGTAAGGGAGGCACTGTTTAAATTGATAGTCCAATTAAACTACAGTTCACTGGAACTGTAATTTATAAACATCTCACTGATATAAGGACAGCCTTATATCATTGAAATGTTAATTATCTTGTTATTCTGAACTCCATGTCAGGGAATTCCGAAGCATCCCGAGTAACGGCAATTTATTTTATTAGGTACTGGTAAAACCCACATTTACAATAGATATAAATAAAATAAACACTACGCACACTGAAATTTCTATATGTGCATGATATCAGTCCAAATTGAACTCTAACCGTACATGTTTTTTTAGATTTCTGTATATTTGACTGGCTGTACAAAATGATCGTCATTTTACATAGTATGGTTACACATTTCGCAGGGAAATGATACCAGAGACTTCACGAAATCCCTAGAGATACCACGACATCACGGTAGATGACAAATACTTGTTTCTCTTATTCTTTTATTTCAAAAATAAAAGAAAACATAGCTTATGTTTCGCGTTGCTGCGTGTTAAGAAAGAGGCTGTTATTTCAACTTATTAGATAGAGCCACCGCACACATGATACTTTTAGCATCGGCGATCGGCGATTTTGCGACTGGCATCGCGTTTTGGCGACTCTCTGCGTTCGATTGCAGTATCGAAATCGTGCGTTTTAGCCATTCAGACGCTGCATTCAGCTTCGAAAAAGCGTCTAAATCGCCAATCGCCGCTGCTAAAAGTAGCATGTCTGCTCTACCCCATAGTTAGTTCCATAATGTGTAACAACATACCTAATTCGTCTGGCGAAAGATCAATTAAGATAAGGGACAAAATACAATTGTTCACCAGAAGCGTATAAAGTTTTTTTTCAAGATAATTTTAACGTAACTTTTCTAATTCTTAGGCTATTTAAGATCGAGTTACACAGAATTATTTAGTTTTAGAAGGCTCATTGTTATTGATGATGACCATATTCCTAAACATAATAATTTTAGAGATACCTATCCCTTACTTTAAAAAAAAATCAAAAGTGGCCCCTTACCTTAAATTGGCCCTTAAAATTTAAGTTTTTTCGAGGACAATTTAGTGTAACTGTCAAGCAAAACCAACGATGTTTTTTTCTTATAAGTAATGTAAATAGATGTTTGTGATTAATAAATAGAACTCACCTTTAAGTTAAGTATATCAAAAACGTATGGAAAATATACTATAAGTAGGTAAGTAAATGTAATACTATTGTGATCTACGTTATTTAGATATTTTTAGATATTTAAGAAAATATATAAAAATAAATAAAAGAACCTTCTTTATTATATTTTTATCAATATTAGATTTTAGGTTGATTGAGATGTAAGGTTTTACAGAAGTTAAAACTTGGAGCTCAAAAAAGTGCACTCTCGCATTTTATGAAAATCTTTCTCTGCAATTTTGGGTATAATTAAAAAGTTAAGCAAAATTTACAAAAAGCGAGGCCGCTACGAACCACTGATGCCAATAACTGTTCTACACTATTATAAAAGTCAAAATTGTTAATGTATTTTTGTTTCTGAGATCAAGAACGCCAAAATTGGCCATTTTACGCAAAAATCACAGTCGAGATGTAATAGGCCTCCTAAGAATTATAACTAGTCAAAGTTTCTTAATTTTGTCACTCACTGACTGACTGACCGATCATCAAAACTCTAAGGCACTTCCAGCAAACATAGAAGCTTCAAAGAATGATGAGTCAAAATGGGCGTAAGTCTAGCAGGGTTAGTTTTACCTACTTTAAAATTAAAAGCTTATTAAATTTGATCGCATATTTGTCAGCATCGTACGCGCAGCACGAGCCGTACCTACGCGTTGCATTTTAGAATTCGTTGTTTGCGATCATGTGGAACCTTCCTTGCACATTTCACCCGCATCGTATTTTACGAAATGCGGCGGTGCGTGTGAAATGTGCGAGGTTATTATGCCTTTTTAAATAAAAAAATTAAAGTTTCCATTTTTTATTACAGAAAATAAATATGGCTGTCATTTGGGTTATTACTAGAAAGTATTAAGATTAACCTTTTCAGAACTGCAAGCTAAAAGTTTATTATTTATTTATTTATTTCACAACCATAATTCACAATGTATGTACTTACTTATAAATAGATACACAGGATAGTTATGGACCCCGCAGCGGCACGAAAATTAAGTAGAAAAGAGGAAGCGCTTTTAGATAATATAGAGTATTAAATATTTTTATGTTTGTTGTGTATTGAATATATAATAATTTACGTTAACTTATCATTTGGATATTCGTCTATATCATAATAGCTTTTAGAAGTTAATAGTTTCTTTACTTTATTTATAAATATATTGTCTTTTTTTCTATTCATTACTTTGGAAGCATATTATATATTTTTATTGATTGAATAAATGTGTTTGATGAGTTTAGTTTAAGCCGGGTAGTTGGCAGTATTAATTTATTTTTATTTCGTAATGAATAAGTATTTACTCTGTACTTCTTCACGTTTTGTGTAGAAGTGTTTTTATTTATGGGCAAATATACATATCTCTAAAATATAAAGGCAATGTGAGTATTCTGTATTTTTGGAAATAGGGTGGGCAGCTGCCAGTTTGAGTTATATTTGCAATTATTCTGAGTAATTTTCTTTTGAATAGTGAATAAAGCAGGAGCATCCGTCCTTTTTCCCCACAGAATAATACAGTAGTTGAGCCAAGCATGTGCATATGCATAGTAGGTCGATATTGCTGTTTCTACACCCTAGTGTAGAAGACCCCTAGGTGTTTTTAGTCTCTAGTAGTGCATATGCAAAACTAGCCAACTTTGATTTAATTTTTTGTATATGTGTGCTTTCCAGTTAATATGAGTGTCTATAACAATACCGAGCAAAGTGAATTCATTGACGCTTTCTAATTTACTGTTTTTATACGTAGATATAATTTAAATTAAGGACGGATTTTTGATATGGATGAAAAGTTATTAATTTAGTTTTTCCAAAATTAATTCTATGGTGATATTCATTTAGCCAGTCTGATGTTCTAGAAAGTAATGAGTCAAGTTTTTTATGGACATTATTATTATAATTATTTTGGAATGAAGTTAATAAAGATATATCATCAGCAAACAATACGCATGGTTCCTCAATGACTTTAGGAAGGTCATTGATGTCTATTGATGATACAGTCTCTCCAGCGGTGCCAAATTGACTACCGGTACATCATAGTGTTGAATTGTTTGTACGCAAACGCCACTATGACAGTTCGCCTGCAGGAACAGAGCTCGAAGCCAGTCCAGCTGCAGCGTGGAGTGCGACAATGAGACGTCATATCTCCGAAGCTCTTCACTGCTGCACTGGAGGACGTGTTTAAGCTTCTGAACTGGAGAGGACTCGGCATCAATATTAACGACGTGTAAATCAATCACCTTCGATTTGCCGACGCTATAGTGGTCATGGCTGAGACCTTGGAGGACCTAGGCACAATGCTCGGAGATCTCAAGAGAGTCTCTCAAGAAGTGGGCCTTAAAATGAACATGGAGATAACGAAAATCATGTCCTACTCACGTGTTATACCCACTCCTCTGAAGGTTGGAGAGTCTGCTCTTGAAGTTGTTGACGAATATGTATATGTAATATTGGGACAAACGGTTCAGTTAGGTAAGTCCAACTTTAAGAAAGAAGTCAATCGTCGAATCCAACTCGGCTGGGCAGCGCTCGGTAAGCTACTAAATAATATCTTCTCGTCCAAAATACCGCAGTGTCTCAAGAAGAAAGTTTCGACCAGTGTGTTGCCAGTGATGACATACGGTACCGAAACGTGGTCGCTCACTACGGGCCTAAATATTCTGGTTCAAAGTCACGCAAAGAGCAATGGAGAGCTATGTTCGGGGTTTCTCTACGTGATCGAATCAGAAATGAGGAGATTTGTAGAAGAACTAAAGTAACCGACATAGCCCAAAGAGTCGCCAAGCTCAAGTGGCAATGGGCAGAGCACATCTCCCGTAGAACCGATGGCCGTTGGGGCAGAACGGTTCTCGAGTGGCGACCGCGCACAAAAAGACGCAGTGTGGGCAGGCCTCCAACAAGGTGGTCCGACGATCTGGTGCGCGGTCGCGGGTAGCCGCTGGATGCGAGCAGCACAAGACCGGTCGTGGTGGAGATCCTTGGGGTTGGCTTTTGTTCAGCAGTGGACGTCCTCTGGCTGATTATAATGATGATGATATTTATTGTTTTAAGTATTTTATTCACTCATGTACACTGTTGTGTTATTATTAATGTATGTAAGTAAGGACTTCTTGTTAGCCATGTATTTATTTAAAGAAATGCTAAAAAAAATATTTGCAATCAACAAAGTTTGACGAAATACTTGGAATTATCTGCGTTTTTTATGTAGTTGGGAAGGTGGTTGTATATTTTGATCAACATTGTGGGGGGGCTAGACGAGACTAATTTTAATTTAGAGAATGGTATTTTAAATTTGTTTAGGTATCTATCATTTCTTCTAATATTTTTAATTGGGGAATATAGTTTCGGATGTTTTTTTAACAAATTTGCTTGACTCGAGAATGTAAATAGATGTAATAAAGTAAGCTTTACATGTTTCTGGTCTATGTTAGTTAGTAGGTATACGTATACATTTTTTTTGTAATATAAAAACTTTGTCAACGTCACAGGAATTTCCCCAGAGAATTATGCCGTAGGACATTACCGAATATGCGTAAGCATGTTTTGAAATCAGTTACCCGTTTAAGGCGCTGTAGAGCATAGTATATGTACTTTGTATATGGTGTTTCCAGTTTAAGTGAGTGTCCAGATTGTACTCCTAATAACTTAGCAGAGTTGACGGTTTCCAGTATTGTGTTCTTATAATAATATGATCTCTGTAATCCTGTTTTTTAATATGGTTTAAATTGAATAAGCTTTGTTTTATTTAAGTAAGTTAAGTTGTAAATTATGTGATTCGAGCCAAAGCATAATATTATCTAATGTTAGGTTTAGTTAACATTCTAGTTCATAAATATTTGAATAGGGCAGTAAGACGGATATGTCATCTGTGAAAAGTACGCTATACGCGTCCAGTATATTAAGCAGATTATTTACATAAATAAGGAACAGCAGACATTCTAGCACGCTACCTTGTGGGATAGAGCCGGTTACAGCGACTCTAAGTTTATTTTTTCGTTCTCTACATATTGGTAGCGGTTACTGCAATTAGCGCATGTAAAACCGGAAGCTTCTTAACTCCGGATCTGGCTTCCGGTGTTGGCAGTTTAATTCCGGAGTTTCGGAGCTAAATCCGGACTTAGTCTTTTTCAAAGTTAAAAAAAACTAACGAGATATTTTGTTTAAATACAGTTTTACAACTCTTTGGTATAAAATCATCCAATATTAAATCACATCTGTAACAAACTTAGAGCATTCATTCAGTTGGTTGAATGCTCTAAGGTAACAAATCACTTGAACAAAAATAATAAACAATCAGTCTCACAATACATTCTGTCAAAAAAGTTTCGAGAACGGATGATTTGTCTAGGATTCCAATTTCAATTTTTTTTTGTTGTTAGATTGGCACAACTGTTATCCATTTTGGCGCGGAGGTTGAGTTCCATCTGTTATTTAGATTAAATACAGTGCTGTTTTTAGTTAGTTTATATCTAGTGTGTATTGCGAATTTCATAATGGATAAAAACATCGAACAAAGAGTTTGTCTTAAATTTTGCGTGTCGCCACTGGAATTCCGTGTTCGGAGTCACTGAAAATGTTACAGAAAGCTTACGGTGAATCGACTTTATCAAAAACACGTGCTTTTGAGTGGTACAAAGCGTTCAAAAGCGGTCGAGATGTGATAGAAGATTTGCTTCGCTCTGGTAGGCCATCAACGTCTTCAACTGAAGTTAACATCGCAAAAGTGAAGGAAATGGTGACTGAAAATCCTCATTTAAGTTTGAGAGAGTTAGCCGCTGAACTTTCTGTGTCTCACGAGTCGATCCGTACCATTTTAAATAATCACTTGGGTATGAAACATGTTGCCGCTCAGCTAGTCCCAAAAGACCTGAATTTTCTCCACAAACTCTATCGCTTAAGAGTCGCTGAGGACATGCTAGAACGAGTCAATTCCGACCCAACATTCATGCAATGCATTGTTACTGGTAACGAGACGTGCGTTTACGAGTTTGACATGCAAACTAGTCAACAAGCTTCGGAGTGGCGCCTTCCGACTGAACCGAAACCGAAAAAACCACGCCAAAGTCGATCAAAAGTCAAAGTCATGTTGACTGTTTTCTTTGACTATCGCGGTGTTGTGCACTCGGAATTCTTGCCGGAAGATCAAACGGTAAATAAAGAATATTATTTGAGCAATTTGCGGAGTTTAAGAGAGCAAATTCGATGAATAAGGCCAAATTTGTGGAAAGAGAATTCTTGGATTATGCACCACGATAATGTGCCTTTGCACAAGGCCATCATTGTGAACGAATTTTTGACCAAAAGCTCAACGAATACCATCGAGCAACCACCTTATTCACCAGATATCGCTCCAGCCGACTGCTTTCTTTTTCCTAAACTCAAATTACCACTTCGTGGCACCCGTTTTCATTCGGTAGAAGGCATAAAGGAGAATTCGCGGCGAGAACTGAACTCAATTTCGGAAAAAGCGTTAATGTTTTGATGATTGGATTATTCGTTGGCTTATGGAATTGTATTGTATCGTTTCTAAAGGAGCGTAATTTGAAGCGATAAAATAAATTTGGATGAATAACTAACATTTTGTGTATTATTGATCTTTTCCCGGTATTTTGTTGACGGAGTAGTAAAAGTAATAAAAATTTTAAAGTCAAAATATAAAATTAAGAGAGATATTCTTTTCAATTTACTTGGCAAATGCAATCAAATTAACAGGTAACGAAAACTATAATTTTTTTCGATTTTTGTTCTCCTTCTTCTTGAAAGTGCGTTCTTAAGAAAATAAGAGCATCAAGCGTTTTGTCAGAGAGTAAGCTACGTATTTTATATTAAATGGTCAAAAATTATAAACCTGTCTCTTTCACTTATGCCGAGAGTTGGAATAGGTATAGTTCATTGGCAAGACGGATATTGCTGCGCTGTGTAGGTTTTAAACTAGGAATACTGAACTCCGGAGTTGCGATGTTGATACCTCCAACTTCGGATTTAAAATACCGGAAAAAATAGCCCGGAACTCCGGAGTTACAAAACTCCGAAACTCCGAAGTACATGCCCTAACCGCAATGTGATAAGATTCGAACCGATCGTGGGTTATTCCTCGGACTCCTGTTTGGTATAGTTTATCCGTTAAGTTGTGAGATCCATGTAATACCAAATCGGTTGACTGGGCAAGCGCACTAAACAAACTAATTTAATATAATAGTTGTGTCGGTTAATATCAAAAGTGGCTAAATCCCTAAGTACCAAACACACACACGCACACACACACACCCCCACATACACACACACACACTCACACACAAACAAACACATACGTCCTTTCATAATAATTTACTATTATTTTTATCATGTATTTTTGTTTACTCTCATTTTCTTATTAAGTTTAGTCAATTTTAATTGTACTGTTGTCTGACGAAAGTCGCGTAAACAGACTCTGACAACTTGTGACAATAGATTGTCTACAAGACAGGCCTAGCCTTGGTAGAGATATCTGTAACCAGATTAAATTAGAAGCGTTCATCGGCACAACCTTAGCATGTACAAATTTCATTTGTAATTTGAAAGCGCTTTGTCTTTTATGTTATTGTTGTTAAATAAACTTATTTTATTTATTTTATTTTTCACAAACTGCAATATTCTGTAACAGATAGGTACCTGAAATTCGACTTTTACATTATAGAAACTAGAAGTAGGTTCTGCTTAACTTTTAAAGTATTTCGTGTAATTTCATTATAATGTACTACACTTCTACATAAAACGTAAATTCATTTTAGATTTAACCGTTAAAAGTTTGATATATTGTTGTGGATTTAAATAGTTTCGAAGAAAAACATCCTATGAATTACTTCAAAACTAGTTAAATCCGTTTTATTATTGAAATTTTGCATTCACAATGCTATTTATATATAAGATACTTTACTAGAAAAAAATCAACCACTCTCAGGAAGCTCGAATGGGATTCGAACCCACGACCTTTGGATTGCCGGTCCACTGCTCTAACCGCTGAGCTACCGAGACCCCAGAAGACTCGCTAAATTTTTCCTAGTAGTTTGATTTACGCTGCAAGCCAGCGGTATTACGACACTGTGAAGAGTACCCTCACAGTCGAAAGAAATACTATTGCAAGTATTTAACAATCGATAAAAACGTAATTGCTTATAAATATCATTTTATTATTGAAATGTTGCATTCACAATGCTATTTATATATAGGATAAAATGTTTACTAGAAAAAAATCAACCAGTCTCATCCCATCCCATTCGAGCTTCCTGAGACTGGTTGATTTTATTCTAGTAAACATTTTATTCTAGTTAAATCCACCTGGATTTAGGTATTTTTGATCTGAAATGGCATTAAATGTCATTAGCGTAACGGTAGTACGGCAATCCAAAGGTCGTGGGTTCGAATCCCATTCGAGCTTTCTGAGACTGGTTGATTTTTTTCTAGTAAAGTATCTTATATATAAATAGCATTGTGAATGCAAAATTTCAATAATAAAATGGATTTAACTAGTTTTGAAGTAATTCATGGGATGTTTTTCTTCGAAACTATTTAAATCTGAAAATCAGTCATTATGGGAAAAGTTTGTTTTGAGATTTGTGCATTGTGTAGACGAGTACATAACGATACTCAGACCAACCCGACCGGAAGGAAAAAATGCGCTGCTGTGATTGGCCGTAATGGACTTAGCCAGTTTTGTAAAAATGCGTGGTGTGGATCTTACCGAGTTTGATATAAAATCGAACTTTGGACACGATTTAGTACAGTAAAACGATGGATTTATCCGCTTTTGATAACAGCGTCTTAGACCATACTAACATTACGATTGAGTTGCCATAAAAAAAATTTTTTTTACCATTTTGGATTTATCCAATTTTGATATCCACCGACACATTTGTACTTACTATTATAAAATAGGTACATTGTGTTTTCATGTGATGGCCAAGTCAACCGACTTGGTATTACATGGATCTCACAACTTTTTACGGTAGAAGAACTGTAGAAGTATGATTTTGAAGGCATTCAGTTTACATTTAAAATGATTGAGCTCTTGTTCGGAGCTCGATGGCGCAGCGGCTAGCGCGTTCGGCTTGCGATCTTGCTCGCTAAGCAACTTTCGCAATGCCGGGTGACCAAATTTTAAAAACATATCGAGCTCCTCCGTGCTTCGGAAGGCACGTTAAGCCGTTGGTCCCGGTTGTTGTCGTAAGATGGCAGTCGTTAAAATCCACCAACCAAGGCCAGCGTGATGGGTTATGGCTCAATATCCCCACATGCTATTGGCCACGTGGGAGGCCTGTGCCCAGCAGTGGGACGTTTATAGGCTGATGATGATGAGCTCTTGTAGATGCCACCGCTATATCAATTTTACCGCCTCTGTCGTCTAGTGGCTAAGCCACACCGGTCTTAGACCCAGAGGTTCTTGGTTCAATTGAGAGCGGGGAGTACATCTTTGTGTAAGTACCTACTCAAATCGACCACCAGTTAAGGATTTTTTGGTAGAATTGGAAAATGGAAATTGGAAAAAAAAATTGAAATTATAGAAGTGTACACTTTCACATTTTTCTTAATCCATCCTTTCTCTACCTGGAGGCGCATCTCAAAGATCAACAACAGATAAAATGAATGGGTCGCAACGAAACTGCATGCCTTCGAGAGCAAACTATAATTTTACAATGATAACCGGTGATTTCTGTATTATATTACCTCTAATTATAAACGAGAATATTCTTTCGCATAAAGTTAAGTGCGAAATAAAACTTTAATAAACGTGAAATTAACATATTGCTGTGAGGATGTCGCGTTACAGAAAAAGGTTGAGAAAAAATGTGCTTAACCAATAACTATTGTATTTCTGTTTTCAGGCGTCACAATTACATAACTAGCGACCCGCCCGCGACTTTGTTCGCGTGAACACCCCATATCCCGTGACTAATTTCCAAAACTTTTTTTTTCACATCAACCTTGCCCTGGCAATTACAAACACAACAAATAAAGCCGTCGAGTTTTGCGCTTAACAACATTACACTGTGGCGATTCATTTTTATTTATAACTAGCAGGCCGCCGGCGACTTCGTTCGCGAGGACCCCGTACCCCGTGACGAATTTTCAAAATGACTCCCTTCCCAAGAACATTTATTGTGACGTAACTAAAATAGTTAGACATATGCTATCGCGACACTTTTTGTAGATAATGGTGTGTTCTCCAAAGCCATAGTACATTATTTTATTCTATCATCAATAGTTTTCTTAGCGCACACGATTTAAGGAATTTATTTGAGTTTTAGTAAAGATCCCTAATTTGTTTGAAAATATAATATAGCTTATGTCACCCGGAGATACTGTAGCTTCCCAACGGAGAAAGAATTTTTAAAATCGGTCTAGTAGTTTCGAAGCCTATTCAATACAAACAAACAATCAAATGTTTTCTCTTTATAATATTAGTATAGATGTAGATAAAAATACAATACCGACCATCCACCCACACTTACCTCCGTTCTTATTCTTCACCATGCCAATAGTGCCGCCGGTGTAAAGCACCAGCACCCTCCTCTCGTTCCTGCCCCAACTTCTCACTGAGGTCGCGCTGCTGATGGACAGCTCCATGAAACTCCTTGACTTCTTGACATTCGCCACCACCTTGGAATTGCCATTACTATGAACCTTTGACGGTTGACAGTCATTTGTAAAATTCTCCCGCGCACTTTTGCTGGGCTGCGACGCGCAGTCAGATTGCTGCATCCTTTACAGCTTTTGTTTTTTTTTAAATAAATAACTGAAGAACGATCTCCTTTTTATATTGATAAAGAGAAGACAAATAATTGACGAACGATCTTCGTTTATTATTGATGAAGACAAGACAAATATTGACGAAACTATCTTCGTTTATTAATGATAAAGACAAGACGATCGCTCTTTTCGTTATCATGTGACGGACTGAAGCCGGTTCTCTCTCACTCACTGGCGACCTACGCAGGCTTACGCAAGGCGTGTCTTTGATTAACATTATGTGTACACACACAATGCTGTTTCATTCACCATTCCTTGTCGGCAACGAGTGTTTCGCACACATTGTTAAGTCAGACGGTGATGTAGCAACAACATAACGATAACATGTAGCCGCGACGTCATTCGCTTCAGACTTCCTTATTGTAACTAAAAATAATGCGGTTTGCACGTGGTTATAACGCAAGATAAGCCCAGTCTGATTGTATATCTAAGACTAAATGGCGGTTATCACTTTCTTTTCAGTCATTACGGAAACTTGAAATGTTTTCTTAAACTATTTTATGATAGGAAAGCACATGATCTTATCTCTCTTGATGGTAACCTAATGACAAGGCTAAAGTTGTAAGCGAACTTCACTCGGATTCCTCAACTACTGAGGAACTGGTTTCCGTTCAATAATTTCGGATGAAGTACGCTTCCTTCAGCATTCGTTAATTATAATCAAGTGAGATGGGAGGCACGCACTTCTCGGAAGAAAAATAAAAAATAACTAGAGGAAAAGATTGAAAATCTGTAATATTTTTAGACTTTTAAATTACCTATTAGCTGACCCGACAAAGGTTGTCCTGTCCAATGACGCTTTATTCGAACTAGCCGTAGCGCCATGTACAGTCACGAGTACCAATATATAAACACTTTGACTCTTATTTCCATTGTATTAAGAGTTACAATTGTTTACATATGTTTGCTCTTGAGTATACCTATAAATACTAATGGCATAAAAGTATCTTTTATACAATGAATATTCCATAGCCATTACCATAACCGTGTCGCGTGGCGGTGAAAGAATACTACCACCCCCACTCTTCCCTTGGGTGTCGTAAAAAGCGACTAACGGACTCAAGACTGTACGTACATCCATCAGCATAGAGCGGCGATGGGCTCACCTGTCACACTAAGCACATATGCAGTCGCTATTTGATAAGTGGACTATGGTAGAGAACTGCTTTTGCTGTCCTCATTGCCTAGTCTCTGACTTACCCTTCGGGGATAATAGTCGTGATTATATGTATGTATGTCTTCATTACAATTTTTTTTTTTTGTTTTATTTTACTTTAAAGTTCTATATCTCTATAATAAACACCCATAGTAGAGACAGACATTAAAACGAAACTATTTAACATTCTTCATTCCAGGCAATAACCAGGCAAATGTTTCCACTCCACCTGATGTTAATGGAAGAGGAGTCCAGCCGGCCTAGCATGCGCAACACGAGAACTCTTCTCGACCCGTTTTCTCGTATATATTAATTTATCTCTAATGTATATCGACACTAAAGACACATGGATGCACTTAGAACTCTACATAATATGTCAAAAATAGACTTAATAGTAGTTTTTGCGTAAACTGTGGTATTTTTGTCTACAAACCTTAACATGATAACTTAAAATGATTTGTCGTCTCTCGTCCGTGAAATATCCCCTGTCGCGCATGCTAGGCCTACAGGCGCGAGGAAAACTGGGGCAGCTTCAGAAGCGTAGCAATATAGTCACCCTTACCGCGCCTTTCCACGTCTCGTTTGAAGGACCTCATGTAGAAAGGAGGGAAAACGTGTGCTAGTACAATATGTCACCTCTTGAAGGTTCGACAAAGAAACGAGTCACCTCTTTGTATGTGATGGAATATTGGAGATTATAAATCGTTGACACCGGAGAGCAGCACGCGTACGTACTCCAATAGAGGAAGGAAGAAGAAGGAATGAGATGCCATGGAATATACGATAGCAGACGCTGAGTGACGCAATATCTCTACGATTGCAGAGGTTCGAGAATGTTTGCGAGCGTTGCATTGCCGATATGCACAGCGCGAAGCTGAAATCTGTCCAAGGCATCGAGAAGGTACTTTGCGGAGCCGTCCCAGAGGTGCGAGCTATACTCCATGCAAGACCTCGTGTCTTGTATAAAAGACACACCTGATCAGACGTAAAGAATCGCCGCACCTTGTTCAGGACACAGAGTTTACGTGAGGCTGTTTTAATCACAAGGTTAGTCCCTTTGGTTCACATCTCAGCGAATCTCCATACCTAGCATGATAGTACTGCTATGCAGGCCTAGAGGTGTACCCAGAAGAAAGGGAAGGAGAAGGAATGGCGACTTTTTTGCCACGCACCATGTGTAACAATATGAAGAGTACTTACCTGGGGTTGGCTTTTGAATTGAGTCGCCTGAATTTGAAGAAACTAACACTGTGGGTTTGTGAGGGTCTTAGGGGTTCTTAAATAAAGGTTTATTAACATTTTAGCTGCCGCCGTTGCGTTAAAATATAAAAAAAAACACTTGACAGTTGAGTTTTTTGGCAATGAACTCTACCAGATATTTGGAGCCCTATATAGAAATAATATTTACTTTATTTACTTAGATTTTTGTTTTAATCTAAGACTTAGATATAAAGATGTCTATGGATATAGAATTTCCTGCCGCGTCTGTGTTCCCGAGTGCATATAGCCCCAACATCTTTAAAGCCCAAATGTATAGGCTGCTTCTGGGCAATCTCTCGATCTCCATCGCCGGCCACTTCTTAATCCTACGGATAAGAATGTAGCCAAGAGCAAGCCCATTTACTTATTATAAAAAATAAAAAAAAAGATGTCACGTTTTTCGATTTTAAACACGCACACATACCTAAGGATGTTTACTTACAGTTCATAACTCCATTTTATCGTTATTAGGAAATCTGTACAAATTTTTCTTCTGCAAAGTCTACAATGCAATGTTTTATGTTTGAACTATTAAATAACTAAGGTTTTGAACATTTGGAGCATTGAGGCTAAGAGGATTATTCACTACCATTGAGGTAGGTTTATAATTGCAAAATTGTTAATATTTTGTAGTATCGTAAATGACGCAGTGATATTGTCAAAAACTACGGTATAATTTTTTTTATTGAAATTAACCACAGATTATGGAACTCATTCACTCATTGAGCTATGGTATAAAGCTCAATGCATTCATTAATAGATTATTTTTATTTATTTACTAGCGGCCAGCTTACGCCTTCTTGCGCGTGAACACCCGTATCCTGCACAGACATATAATTATATGTCTGTGGTATCCTGAGACTTTCCAAAAGTTTTCTTTCAAACAAACTCTACGAATTACAAACCTAACAAAAAAGAATTAGCCAAACATATGCAGCCGTTCTCAAATGATACGCGTCATGTCATACCATACATTATTTGCAATTGATATTTATTTATACACCCTCAATTTTTATTCGTTTTAATGAAATTAAGGGTGAGTTCCACCCATGAAACTGAACAACTTTCATCAAGAAACCTGTGCAAAAATGACAAAAAAATGGCGACCTCCCATAAAAACTGTCTGATCAGCTGATGACAATAGTATGGGAGGTCGAATTTTTTTTGTCATTTTTGCACATAGGTTTCTTGGGGAAAGTGGGTCAGTTTCATGGGTGGAACTCACCCTTAATTTCATTAAAACCATTAAAAATTGAGGCTGTATAGATTTTGTTAATAGTGTGCCTGTTTTATGTACAATTCCACCACGTTATAGAAAACTATAATACTTATTATCGGCAAAATAGTAACTCTCCTCGAAAGTCACCAAGAGGTCATTAAGTATCTTTTTCGTTTAGAGTAAGTAGGTACATATAATTTAGTGGTAATTTTTATTTAAGCATTCGATTTTAATGACCAAAACTATTAAATTCGTTTCATAACAATAATTAAATTCGAATATTGTTACGTTATTCTGAGACAGTGGATATAATGCGGTTACGGACACCAATTAAAAATAGGGTTGTAACAAAATAAAAACGTCGTGTACCTAAACATTTCAAATACAAAAAATCCATGATCATTTTAATTTTGTTCTTTCGTATACCAACGTTACGTAACAAGATACGTCAGAAGGTGTATTATGCCATTGGTTCCGTTGATTTGTTAGGTCCAACACGCAATTCGTCCATTTCGCATTATGCCGTTCGCCTACTACTCAATTCGTCAATAATTTGATTCGACCATTTCGTGAATCGTCATTTCACAGTTGGCATGAAATTCTAATTGTTAAAACCCTGTAACCGTGTCGCATAGGAGAGGAGACTATTATCACCTTAGGAGATAATAGTCGTGATTATATGAATAAATGTGCAAACGTTGGAAAAATTGAGCTCATCGGTGCAACGTTTGCGTTGCGCTGTGCGTTGATAGGACAGATGACAGCAGTCAATCACTTTTGCCTTTTACATAAATAGCGCACGACTGCTACCCCTTAAGGGTTAGTCAAAGACTGGGCAATGAGGACCGCAAAATCAGCTATGCGATTCTCTAAGCGACACATAGACGCTGCGCGCATGGCTATGATCTGCTGTCTCTTTCCAATTCTATGAATATGAAAGACAGAATCAATTCTCAGCGCTGCGGCAGCCACTGCTACCAAGGCTTTAACTAAAAGAATCGCACTGCAGTACTCTCTACCATAGTCTTTCACCAAATAACAACTGCACATGTTCTCAGCATAATAGGTTTTGAGCCCATCGCCGCTCAACGCTGTTGGAGGTTTAGGCAGTGTTCAGTCCGTTAGTCGCCTTTTACGACACCCAAGGGAAGAGATGGGTTGGTAGTATTTTTTTAATAAGCCCCCACTCACACTGGCAATGCTGGGCTAAGGCCTGTCCCATATGGACCACAACTCATGGGGAGGTTGGACCATAACCATATAATATGTAACTGTTTGTTCCTTAATAAATAAATAAATAAATAAAAAGTAGCCCACCACGCTCGCCCAATGCGGGTAGCAAAATTCTAAAAATGTACAGTATATTAGCGGCCGCTTGCGGTTTCACCCGCGTGGTTCCCGTTCCCGTGGGAATATCGGGATAAAAAGTATCCTATGCGTTAACCCAGGTTATAAACTATCTGTATGCCGAATTTCATCCAAATCCATTTAGTAGTTTTGACGTGAAGAAGTAACAAACATACACACTCACAAACTTTCGCCTTTATAATATTAGTCCAGGTTATAAACTATCTGTATGCCGAATTTCATCCAAATCCATTAAGTAGTTTTGACGTAAAGAAGTAACAAACATACACACTCACAAACTTTCGCCTTTATAATATTAGTGTGACTAGCGGCCCGCCCGCGACTTCGTCTGCGTGAACAGTACCGGCTGTTCACGCAGTCCCGTGAAGAATTTCCAATAAATTTTTTTCACAAAAACCTAGTACTGACATTTACGAACACAAAAAAAAAAGAATGATCCAAATTAGTTGAAGAGATGCGCGTACAAAAACATTTCGGCAATTGATTTTTATTAATACGGATTTACTAAAACTAACATAAAAATCACAAGTAAGTTTTTTTTTTTTCAACCTTGCATGCGCCTTCATCCAACCAGGCAAAAACTTACATGTGTAAAAACTTACATCTGTTCTTGAGTTGCACACCCCTGGTGCTTTAGCTATTAGCTTACAAGATATCAAATGTCCTCATAATTTTCTCTGCACTCTCAAATCAGGTTTAGTTCGCTAAGTGTCAACTCGTGAACTGTGTTATTCCAACATCTCGTATAAAAATGGTAAGTTATATTTTATGTTTGCATAAATTAATTGTAGTGTATCCAAGTCTAAGTACTGAGTAAGCATAAAATGTATCCTTGCATCATATTGAAGGGTGCTATATCCAGTAAAAGTGCTGGGGCCATACCATCAACTTAATCTTAGAGAAGTATTACTTTAATCTTACTATGAATATAAGGCGACTGCTAGAAACTTCTAGGGCTGGTCAGGTCAAGTGTCAGGGTCAGTCAAAAAATAGCAGACTAACGTAGGTACTTATCGTCCAGCTGACGCGGACTATCCAATTAAAATTAACAAAATGAATTATTTAATTAAAAATGAAATAAGCACGAATTTTGTTTTTTGTCATTTTTGTCATGTCTTAAATCAGGAAAACTTAAAAGGTCAGGTGACCTGAGCAGCCCTTTAAGTTTCTTGCGGTTTCTAGCAGTCGCCTTATATAAGATTCCCACACGAATTTTGCATAGTAAGATTACAGATCGAGAGCTCGATGGCGTAGTGGCTAGCGCGTTCGGCTTGCGATCTTGCCCGCCAAGCAACTTTTACAATGCCGACGGCTTAACGTGTCTTCCGAAGCACCGAGGAGCTCGAGATGTTTTTAATTTGGTGACCAAATTAATTAAAAACATCTTGAGCTCCTCCGGTTGATCCCGGTTGTTGTCGTAAGATGACAGTCGTTAATACCCACCAACCCGCATTGGGCCAGCGAGCGTGGTGGGTTATGGCACAGATAAAATAATGATGGCCCAATATCCCCACGTGCTATTGTCCACGTGGGAGGCCTGTGCCCAGCAGTGGGACGTTTATAGGCTGATGATGAATACCTACTGCTCTCGAGGTGTGACAGTAGGTCCCCAGGGCATAGAAGCATACATTTTATTTCATGTGTCATTTTGCCCCTTGTCTGGGGCGCAGGGCTAAAACAAAAAATATAAACAATTTTGTTAGCTCGTTCCCCCAAAGGTTTGCATATTTACATAATATTATGAAGGATGAGGAGCTCGATGGCGCAGCGGTTAGCGCGTTCGGTTTTCGATCTTGCCCGCTAAGCAACTTTCGCAATGCCGGGTCGCTGGATGGGTCAATTAAAAAAAAAACATCTCGAGTTCCTCCGTGCTTCGGAAGGCACGTTAAGCCCGTTGGTCCCGGTTGTTGTCGTAAGATGGCAGTCGTTAAAATGGGTTATGGCCAAATATCCCCACGTGCTATTGTCCACGTGGGAGGCCTGTGCCCAACAGTGGGACGTTTATAGGCTGCTGACATATGAAGGCTAAACACTCAATTGACACCACGACAACTTCTTCATCGACACCTCCACCGCTTGCGTATCTGCCGGTATTGTCTAGCTCCAGTGCTTCCGTTAGCCAGTCATCCAGTGCAAAGAATAACAAGGCTGTGAACAGATTATAACCATAATTTTGATAAGTTTATGTAAAAAGTCCCAATCTTGGGAGATCTTGCGAGATCTTGCAAGATTAGACCCTATGCCTAATGCCGAGACTAAAGATTTTGCTGCAAGACTGCAACCCCTAGCCAAGACCCATCAATTGTAGCGAAGACTTAATTTCAATGGTGGAGGCCTTTGCCCAGCTGTTGGACAGTATGTAGGCTATACTTTACTTTGCTTTACAGGTGCACGACATAAAGGGTATCTTTGCTCCCGTTTTTACCCCGGTGGACAGCCATGGGCAACTCAACCTGGAAGTTATACCCCAGTATGCGAAACACTTGCGTGGCATTGACGGAGTACTGGGTAAGTATGCCATTAATTAAGTTTCAACCTCTCATCTTAGCAACGAAATGTCAAAAAAATTTGACAGCAGGTGCGATTTGGCCGGAATTTAAATTTGCGGAAATAGAAAAAATAAAAAAATCGTTCTTGTTAAATTTTGCATTCACGATGCATAAAATGTACCACAAAACCGAAATAATCGACCTTGTTCATACTAAAGTAGTCTCTAAATGTATCATTACACGGTACAAAGTCAAGTGGAGAGCGCGGCCAGCGCGCTTGGGGTCTGACGGAATAGCGAGTTTTTTAGGTGCGGTCAAATATGGCCGCTTGGGGCTTGAGGGGTTTATGTGTCCAGAGTTTGAGGACATTTTCTTTGAGGATGGGGATTTTTGTGCAAAAACGGTAAAGTCGATTTAACGGATCTTATCCTAAGAATATACTTAGTTTATATTCCTACTAACAAAAATAGTATTGGATGTGTATGCTAAGTTAATCTTTTGTATTCTTTTCAGTTGTGTGTAAATGTAACATATACATTTTGAGGTAAATCCATGTACAAAAAATTAAATATACTTACTTCATTTTTACATCAATGATATAAGTACTTTAACGTTTTTGTTTATAAGATGTAATACAATTGTCACTACATGATAATTAAAACAAACATTTAGTAGAAATAAAAATGTGATAAAAAAACCACAGGCCGCAACTGGTTTTGAGAAATACATATAAAATTAATAAAATGTAATTAAAAGGTCATTTTTGACGAGCAAGCTGCGTCGTCGTTAATGATTTAATTTTAAAAAAGTAACACGACAATTCACATTTTTAACACACACAAAATTTATTTAAAATATGTCATGTCAACGTACGGTGAAAGAAAACTACCACCCCCTCTCTTCTCTTCTCTTGGGTGTCGTAAAAGGCGGCTAAAGCCCGATTTACATTTCAATAATGCCCGATTTACACGTATTAAGTAATTTAGTAGTTAACTAAATTTTAACTTAATTTTAAGTGACTTATCTACTAAATTGTGTGTTTACATGCAATTAATCACTTAAAATTAAGTTAACTACTAAACTACTTAATACGTGTAAATCGGGCATAAGTACAGTAGCGAGTTAAGAAAGTAGTCAGTTAAGTAATAAGTAGTAAGTAGACAGTAGCGTTCAAATGTAAGCAAGTGAGTCGTCATAAGTTGCCGATCCGAGAAGACGACTAGTCGCTAGGTTGTTTTACTCTACTCAAAGAGGATCTTCGCCTCCTAAACGGTTGTTTTAATCCAGGAAAATGGACTCTGAATTACCTAACACCAATATTTACGTGCGATAATCAAAGAAAGAGTGTCTATATACTTGTAGAACACTTTGAAAATGAAATATTAATAGAAATGAGCAGACCCAAACGCATAATAATATGGGATTTCTACAAGAAGTAAACTCAATAATGAATGATAATAGTCATGATTAAGTATGTATGTAAATAGAAAAATTAAAGAAGCTGTAAGTGTTTGAAACACCTCGATATCCAGGGGTCGATTCAATTCCCAGCTCAGGTAGGGGAAGGGCGGGCAAGTAGGTAAGGGTAGGCAAAAAGGGTACTTTAAATATCTCTGTGTTAATGTAAAGGCCTGTATTCACTTTTATTAGTGATTAGTGCAGGTGACGAGTGCAAAGTGCTTAGTGATTAGGAGTAAACACGTGTGGATAGCGCTTGATTAGTGCGAGTTGGACACTATTTTGCAAGTGGACTGCGAGTAGCCACGTCCCGCGCGCCCTCCCTTTCCCCTCACTCGCAGCCTGCCTGCACTACACACGTCTGGACAGCAGTGTTTAGTGATTAGTATTTAGCGTTTGGCGTCGGACGCTCGCTTGTTTTGCAAAATGGCGAAGTGGACCGAAGCCATAACCTATAATTTGAATTATTAATAAATACTTACTTGATTAAAAATAAAATAATAATTAATAATAATATGTTATAAATTATTAATTTTTACCTCTATTCCTATTTCTTTAATTTCCGGCAAAAAAAATTCCCCTTTTTTATTTAATTTTTTTTTCTTCGGTTTTACCGGACAAACGCAGTGGTTTAAAATTTCTTTCATTATTTCTTGCAATTGCAAGCGCGCTTCTTGACGTGCGTTCATTCATTGGCGTCCATACTTGCTGGTCGACGTCTGGACAGCAGTGTTTAGCGTTTGGCGTCGGATGCTCGCTTCTCGCTTGTTTTGCAAAATGGCGAAGTGGACCGAAAAAGAATTATAATATAAATTATTTTATTTGAATAATTAATAACAAATTTAAGAACATATTAATAATTAAAAATAATAATTAAATAATCCTTTAATATTTTTTCCCTTTTTTTTGGTTTCTGACACCACTGCGTTTAAAATTTCTTTCATTATTTCTTGCAATTGCAAGCGCGCTTCTTGACGTGTGTCCATACTTGCTTTTCGACGGCTAACAACTGAATTTACTAAACACAGCCACTTGACAAAATTGGATACTACTCGTACTACACACCTGCACTAATCACTCGCAATATTCACTCGCAACTAATCACCTGCACTCGCACTAATCAAAGTGAATACAGGCCTTAAAACCGAGACAACATGGTTACACGTATCGTTGGGGTTCTCCCTCCGTTAGAAAAGTAGTTCCAAACTTTAAGCTTTTCTGTCTTTTTCGTACTTTAAGTCTACATACCTACAGTAAGTATTTCTCGGTATGGTGCACATTATGAATGTGAGTGAAACTATTTTTTGTCAATATTACAGCTCGTAACAGCCCATTGATGGACCTTCTCTTTTTTACTGGAGGTTCTTGCCATAATCTCCATGCTTGTCAAGCGGTTTTTAGATCGCAGTGTTAAAAATAAAACAACAGTACCTAAACGCTGCTGCCTGCTTTCCAGTCAACGGAGATCCAAGTTGATACGCCTCATGTATATAAGTTTTTAATCATAGTTGTAGACTAAGTTTATAATTGTTATTTCAGATCGTGCCTATGTCGCATTTGACAAGCCTTATTTAATTTGTTGTTTATTTAAATGTTTATTAAGCTCTAAAGCCAATTTTTTACTTAGCTTTGTTTAACTATGTTAATAGAAAGAAAATAGAATAGAAGATTATTTGTTACAACGTCATTTACAGTGATATTAACAAAAAAATAGTAAATATCTTACTAATATTTTGACGACCTCCTTGGTCGAGTGGTTTGTACACCGGTTTTCATGGTGTCGCCATCTCTGAGGTCCCGGGTTCGAACCCTGGTCGGGTCAATTTAGAAATTATTGTTTTCTAAATTGTCTCGGGTCTGGGTGTTTTCTATGTATAATAAGTATGTATTTTAAGTATGTTTATTCGTTGTCTAGTAACCATTTAACGAGTTTCTTCGAAGCTTCTCTTGGGCTAGATAATTAGTGTGATTGTAGGAAAGATTTATTTATTTTATTTATAATTATTATATAAACGTCACTGAAATGGCACCCACTCAGAATAGTGTCGTGGTATGCTGACACACCGCGGCGCTGTAGGCCTAGCATGCGCAACACGAGATATGTCGCGGACGAGAGACGACAAATCATTTTAAGTTGCCATGTTAAGGTTTGTGGACAAAAATACCACAGTTTATGCAAAAACTACTATTAAGTCTATTTTTAACATACTATGTAGAGTTTTAAGCGTATCCATGTGTCTTTAGTGTCGATAGACATTAGAGATAAATGAATTAAACACGAGAAAACGGGTCGAGAAGAGTTCTCGTGTTGCGCATGCTAGGCCGGCTGGTCTTCCGTAAGTGCCAGACAATGAGAGAAGCACTGCTACGCGCTACTTGCAAAACTTTGCGTAAAAAAATAAAGTTAGCACAATATATATACCTATTAATTATGTTATACTATATTAAACCGTTACACACCTACTAGATATATACGTAAATAAATTATGTTAGCAATTATATTATTAACTAACAAATATAACACAATGAAATAGCCACTCAGTAACACAGTAGCGCCCAACTAACCAAACTCAGTCTTTCAGATTTAAAAGACTACGAACATTCGGCAATTAAAGATCGCAGATCAAGTAAAACTTTGCACGTGCTTATGATATTTTTTGTAATTCACCTTGAACGACCCAATAGTGCACGAGGTTTGTTAAGGGGATCCTGCACGAAATAGTGAAAATTTACGTATTTTTAAGTCACTTGTACTATGCGCTGAATTAGTTAAATACATTAAAAGAGCTTACATAAGTTAGCCTGATTATTGCACATGGTCGTGGCCTTGTTGAAATTTGAAACAAATTGTTTAAACATTAACAAACAATACATAAATGTAATGACTCCTAAAAACATTTTACTTCGACAACTTTCTTAATTTTACGCATGAAACAATAATTCTTACATGAAAATATTTGTATTGATATTCCGCAGGTCGCCCCCATCTTAAAAAAGTAAATTTTAATTTTTAACACAAGCGCGTGATGGTTTTGTACATTTTGCAGAATAAAAACATTGCTCTAATCATATTACTAGGTCTGAAACTTCAAAGCAGAATTGATTTAATTTTAAATATTAATATGATTGATTTTACTTCAAGTTCATTAAGAGACTTATGTCAGCTTTTGCGATCGCGCGGCTCCGCGCGGTGCCCTCTTAAGTAATTTTATAAGCTTAAACGCTAGGTAAGAGGTAGGTAATTTGTTTATTTTATTTCATAGGTAGGTAGTACTTTCGTGATCTCAGATGACTGCTCGTATACCAAAGTGCCTCAGAGTGCCATACACAAAGTACCTTTTTATATACGGAAATGCCATATCTACGAAATCATACTTTTAAGTATCGTAATTTGTCAAGTAAGTTTATAATTGTTATTTCAGTTCGGGCCTATGTCGCATTTGACAAGCCTTCTTTGATTTGGTTTTTATTTTGTTTATGTTTATTACGCTATAAAGCCAACAAATAAATATTGTATATAAAGTTTCGGGTGCCATAACAATTTTTGAGCATAGTTGTAGAGTGTATAATTTTGTTTTATCAGTTTGGGCTTGAGTCGCATTTAATTTATTTTTTTATTTAAAATGTGCCGTAAAAATGCTTTGAGATGAATAATATTTTGATATTCATTGCTGTAATTGTTGAACAAAGTTTGAGAATAACCTTTGTGTTTCATTTTTGAAGGGGGGAAGAGCGGACGTTCTATCATTTAATAAAAAAATCATTACTAGCCCAGATACGAAAGCATCCAGACTGTTTTAATAGTATAATTTATCGGGGGTTACAGCGGATTACAATTCTCCAAGACCCTTATTTATACAGCGAATAGAATCGATTTTAGGATATAGTACGCTTTAAATCGATACAGTCCGCACTTTCCCTAAAAAAAACACTGCATACTTAGTTAGACCTAATTTGGTGGACAAAGTTACATTGTTACGGGGTTCAAAAATATGTAAATCAAAGCTTAGTCTTTCTTATTGAGAAATACCTAGGCTGGAGCTTAATAGGTTGGTTAGCAAAGGAGCTAATTAAGACGCGATCTTCACTTAATACATTTATTGTCAGACTGCCCTATACAACATGGCTAGGTACCTTCACAGTTGACTAAATAAATATTTATGAATACCGACATTACACCTCCACCCTTAATCTAACACCCTATTTTATTATTTATATTATAAGTTCTATATTTCTTATCAACTAAGTACTTATGCTAACTATCTACAATGTTGTTCTTACCAATAATAATAATAAACAGTATTTTACAGTTATACTGGATTCGAATCCATATTAATCTAACCCTGAAATATAATTACATCACAATACCTAGTACAGAGGTGACATACATTGAATTAATCAAATTCAAGACCGTATCTTTTAGGCGGTTTGCGTATTCGTTTCTCGCGAACTTGAGGCGGTTGCGGTAATGGTGTTTGCGGGCGGGATGCCGTCTCAGACGGGCCTGGGGAGGAACTTGTGTTTCCGCTATACGGATATGCCCTATCCTCCCTGACTATACCATCGTCCTCTACTTCACACAAGTTTCCCCCCTCCGCGAGCTGCCGCGCCACAACTTCCTCACCCGGTGACCCCTCTTCCGAGTCCGGCAATGGCATCAAGCAATTAGAAAGCCGGGATCTTCGCCTTAATTGATCTATATGTCTAGGCAAATATTTTCCATTACCGCTATCCACTACGTATCTACGAGTCCCGTCATTACCTATAACCGTGCCCTTGACCCATTTCCGATCGTCAACGTAGCTTCTAGCCCAGACTGGTTCCCCTTCCGCGAGTGTGCGTGGCGTACCCCCCGCCCCGCGCACCTGCCGCTGTTGAGCGCTGCGCACGCGCTCCTCCCGCGCGCGGTCGCTGCGCAGCAAGTCTAACCGAGATCGCAAAGGTCGTCTTTGTAACAACATAGCTGGACTCTCACCTGTTGTGCTATGAATGGCGTTTCTATAGGCTAATAGAAATGTTTGCAAGGCTGTATCCATTTCTACAGCGTCCCTAAAAGCTTTCTTTATAGCACGCTTACATATCTTTACCGCATTCTCGGCTGCTCCGTTCGACGATGGGTGGTATGTTGGGGAAAATGACTGTACTATGCCGTTCAATTCTAAAAATTGCTTGAATTCCGTACTCGTGAATGGCGGTCCCTGATCAGAAACTAGTTCTTTCGGTAAACCGAAGCGTGCGAATGTAGTTCGAAGCGTTTTAATAACTGCTGACGCATTAGTTCGTACCATTTCGTATATTTCTAACCACTTCGTACTAGAATCAACTAAGACCAAGAAAGTTTTTCCCTTATATGGTCCCAGAAAATCAATATGGAGCCTACTCCACGGTTCAGTAATATAGGGCCAGGGCTGCGGGGGCGCTCGCGGTGGAGCCGCAGCCTCCGCCGCGCACGTCTCGCACTGCTGACAAATCGCCTCTACGTCCGCATCTACCTTGGGCCACCAAACATAGCTTCGAGCTAACGATTTTGTTTTGACGATCCCCATGTGACCACAATGTAGTTGTTTCAAAATACTATCACGCAACGATTTTGGTATAACTATTCTGTACCCCCACATGATACAGCCCCGATCTAGATACAACTCGTTACGCTTTTGAAAGAAAGGTTTTAAAAAATCCTCTTGACAGAACGCCGGCCACCCCGACTGAACATAAGCCATGACCCTACTTAGCATCCTATCTGTTGCTGTAGCCTTTTTAATATCGTCATTGGTGACCGGTAAAAACTTTTCTACAAAGTTGAGATATGTCACGTCTTTACCAACGTTACCTTTACTTGTGACGTTTGTTTTCTGGGGTAGCCTAGACAGGGCATCTGCGCAATTTTTCGAGGAAGATACGTATTCAATATCGTAAGTATATCCTGACAGTAAGATGGCCCATCGTTGCAGCCGCGATGCCGCCATGACCGGAATACCTACCCTATTACCAAAAATATACGTCAGAGGCTTATGATCGGTTTTTAATGTAAACTTACGACCATATAAGTACTGGTGGAATTTTCTAATGCCATAGATGATCGCTAACGCCTCCCTGTCTATTTGCGCATAAGCGCGCTCCGCTGGCGTGAGCGTGCGGGACGCGTACGCGATGGGCCGCTCGCCTGGGCCCTTATTCTGTAACGATTCCTTGTTTCAAAACCACGTTAATTCCTTAAAAAATCACGATATCTTTCCAAAAACGTATGCGTTTGACGTTTGTGCGCGGCAAGGTTTGGGTGTGGAATCTATAGATTGCGATACAGAATCAGGGCCCTGCTGGCGTCACGTGCGAGATGACGGCGCCCACACCCACGCTGCTTGCGTCGGCCGTCAGCACCAACGGTAGCGAGTTCGAGTAATGCACCAGAACCTCACTCGAGACCAACACCCGTTTAATTCTTTCAAATGCCATGTACAATCTACTCCCCATTCATACTTAACCCCTGACTTAAGTAAATTATACAATGGTGACAGAATAGTACTAACGTTCCTTACGAACTTTGCATAGTACATCACCAAGCCTATGAATGACCTTAACTCTGAAACATTTGTAGGCGTTGGGGTATTTTCTATGGCTTTTATTTTATCTAAAGCAAGTATGCACGCCGTCTTTCGTAATTACGTGACCAAGATAAGTTACTGACTCGGCGAAAAATGTGCATTTCTCCTTTTTAACTCGTAGGCCGCTCGACTTCAACCTTTCGAACACGCTATTTAAATTCTTTAAATGAGAATTAGAATCTACCCCCGTTATAATAATATCGTCAAGGAACACCCCTACGTATGGCAAATCAGCGAATAATTGTTCGAGTCGCCGTTGGAAGATACCTGGACTCGATGACAAGCCGTAAACTAGACGTTTATACATAAATAGGCCCTTGTGCGTGTTGATAACGGTGTATTTTCGAGATTCATCGAGTTCCAATTGCGCGTAAGCCTGAGATAAATCCACCTTCGAAAAACGCTCCCCACCATGCAACCGGGCCAACAAATCTTCTACTTTCGGTAGTGGATAGCGGTCTACTTCTATAACTTTATTTAATGTTAGTTTGTAATCAGCGCAAATGCGAATAGTCCCATCTTTCTTTACCACTGGCACAATCGGCGTAGCCCAATCGGAGTGGGCGACGGGCGCGAGGATGTCATCGCGCACCAGCTGCTTCAGCGCACGGCCAACAGGCTCGCGCAGCGCATACGCCAGCGGGCGCGCGCGCATTAACACCGGCCGCGCATCCGCCCGCACTTTGATGTTCACCGGGCCGCCCGCTCCCGTGAACCGCCCCAAGCCGTCAGCGAACACGTTACAAAATCTGGAACTAAATTCGTCAATGTTAAACTCGCTCACTGAATTACAGCCTGTCCATTTATTTACTGAGGTATTTAAACCAATAATTGGTAAATGCAAATTGAGCTCATACAACCACTGCCTTCCCAGTAACGCAGTTTTAGCATCTCGAATGACATATAAGTCTAAACATTTAGTAATATTATTGTAAGTAACTAACGGTCTGATCATGCCTACTGGACGTACTAATTCTCCTGTATAGTATCTTAAAATTAAATCACTTTTCTTTAATTCTAAATTTTTATAATGAGTATCGTAAATTATCTCACTTATGCACGAAACTGCACTTCCAGTGTCACATTCCATTGTCATTTGTCGACCTTGAATATCTAAGCTAACAACTATCGGTTTGCACTCAGATAATGCTAACTGGTTAAAATCGACTATCTTTACCTCGTCACTATCGTCCGCCGCCGGTGAATCGTCTTCGTTGTCCAAATTCACCACGTCTACACTGTACTGACCGGTAAGGTTAGGGCACACCCTTCGCAAATGTCCTCGACGATTGCACACCCTGCACACGTACTTGGTGAACTGACACTGTACAGCGTCATGCGCACCCCCACAAGCCGTGCAAGAGGCCTGCCCGCGCCGAGCACGCTGCGCCTCCCCGCGGTCAAACGACGACGGCGGCGGAGCGCGCGCGCCGCGCTGCGCGGCAGCTCGCCCCCGTCCTTGTCCCCGCGCCGGCGGCGCCACGCCGTGCGCGCCGCTCGGGCCGGCGCCGCTCGCGCTGCCTGCTCCTCGCCGCCAAGTGCCCGCCATCGCCTGACAGGCTACCACACCCGTTCCGTCCCTTGTGTTTTCTTCGACTGCCGCCGCATCTTTTTCCGCCGCCTCCATGCTAACCGCCAAATTGTACGCCTTTCCGAAGTCTAGACTATTTTCGGTAAAAAGTCGTTGGCGTATTGTGTCACAGCTGATACCGCACACCAACTGGTCGCGAAGACTTTCTTCCAGCCAAGAACCGAATTCACACGTTTTAGACATACTTTTTAAAACTGCTACGCATTGTGAAATCGTCTCGTTAGTGTTTTGTTTCCGATGTCGAAACTTGTACCTTTCTGCAAGAATACTCGGCTTCGGTTGTAGGTACTGTTCTAAAATGCCGGTTAACTGTGCAAACTTTTTCGTCGTAGGTTTGTCAGGAGTACATAGATTTACGAGGAGTTCATAGCACTCAGCACCAACAACCGTGATTAACGTCAAAATCAAATCAAATCAATATCTCTTTATTCAGTAAACTTAGAATAAGCATTTTGAATCGTCAAAAGTTAAAGGATGGACGGGCACCCGCCCACCCACCCCGCCCATTCAGGAAGTCTTTTAACTGTGGAGAAGAACGGGCGCAAGAAACTCCACAGGTTTATAATAATATAGAAGTAACGACATTTACAAAACAATATGTCGTTACCAAATCATACAACATACAATTAAACAAATTATGAGCGTCAATACAAGTTGGAACATAGAAGGACATTTTCCATTACAACAAAAAAAAAACATTTGATACGATTACAAAAAACAGGTATTGCTCGATTTTAAATAAAACGAACAACGTCTTACAGTATCTTTGAAATAAAAAGAAAAACTATTAAATACTACCAATAAAAAATATAAGATTGCAAGAGCAGACCAGCCTCCACAGGCGGCACCCGTTCACGAGTATGACATGTGAATCAGCCATCGCTTCGCTCAACCATGTTTTAGGGAACGTAACGACCCGACGCACATGCCACCACCGCAGAGACACTTTAAGAGAGCATGACACACTCGAGCAACTCCAACGAAAGCAAGAGAACAATAAGACAACTTTAAACGCAACATAAATTTTGAGTGGGTACCTTTGTCTGTAAGACACTGCTGTTAAAGGCTATCATACCAGCGTAAAATTAATTATTAAAAAAAAAAAATATTGCTAAGAAAATAAAATGTGAAAATATTATTATAACCAGGCTGTTTTGTCTTCTAAATATTCTTTGACTGTATAATAACCTTTCTTATGTAAACAAGATTTTACATGATTCTTAAACTTATCTAAAGGTAAATCTTGTACAGTACTTGGTATTTTATTATAATAGTGTATACCTTGCCCCAAGAAAGAGCCAAGAACCTTTTGTAACCTAAACAGTGGCATTACTAGTTTTGACTTACTTCTAGTATTGAAATTGTGTACGAGTACATCACCGTGTTTAGAAAAAGAGTTAATATTGCACCGCACAAAAACTATACAATTATAAATATATTGCGATGCAACAGTAAGAACACCAACTTCCTTAAAAATATTTCTCAGAGAAGTTTGTGATCCCAGTCTATAAATGGTTCTTATTGCTCGTTTCTGTAAAATAAATATAGTTTTAATATCAGCCGCTGTTCCCCACAAAAGGACGCCATACGACATGACACTGTGAAAATAACTAAAGTAAACAGTCCTAGCAGTTTCAACATCTGTTAATTGTCTAATTTTTCTAATGGCGTAAGCTGCTGAACTGAACTCGGTACGTGTAGATCGCTGTTGATACCGTTCACTATAAAATATTGTTCAAGCCGTTCCACGTATAACCGCCAGTTATCTGTCTGCACATTAAACTCCCCGATTTTACCGATCGACATGTTAATTGGGTAGCACAATCCACACACAGGTTCTTCAACTCGTCGCCACTGAGAAATACCTAGGCTGGAGCTTAATAGGTTGGTTAGCAAAGGAGCTAATTAAGACGCGATCTTCACTTAATACATTTATTGTCAGACTGCCCTATACAACATGGCTAGGTACCTTCACAGTTGACTAAATAAATATTTATGAATACCGACATTACACTTATATTGTAAAAATAATTCAAAAGTTATATAATAACCAGTCAGAACATTAAAATAAAAAATATTTTTTCAAGTCTTTCAAGAACAGTGAAAACCCGTCCGCTCTTACCCCTATATACCCCTATATACCTTACGGTACGCCGCCGCCGCTACGGCTAGCAGCCCGAGACAGGCTGGTGCAGGGGACGCTCTAAATATTTTAAAGATAAGTACGTTGTGTTTTATGATTTACGTGAAGTTAATTGAATTGTAACGCACATCACAATATAATCTATCGTGTATATATATCGCCCTTCATAGTGCCTTAGGTATATGAGTAAAATTAACTAACAATATATTTTTACATAGACATAAATATTTTTCGGTGTAGGCTCGGATGGGGGATTATGGGCAAAGCGGTGACAGGCAAAACGGGTACTACCCTTTTTGCAAAAGTCAACACTACAAAATGATCAATATCAGGACAAAAGAAAGCTCCGAGAAATCCGAAACCTTCAACATCCGGACAAGAAAAGACACACGCCAGTGCACAATTCTTTACTGTGCACAATTTTGTCGCAAAAGTTTGTACTTACCTACTTGTATTGTTGTATTATGTTTTGTAGTGTGATGTCAAAAATAAATGCCTATTCTATACTATTCTATTCTAAAAGCGAAAGAAGAAAAAGGATAACACAAAGAATAAAAAAATAAAGACTTACTGCATTTTATGTAGGGAAAAATACGTACCTGCTTCTCCTGAGGACTGGATACAATGTTCACAATGCAGAGAACGGTGCCATGACGAGTGCTCCTTCTATAGTGGACATGGATCCTATTTTTGTGATTTTTGTTTCGATTATAAGGAAAATTTAATTGAAGGTACTCTTTTTGCCCGATTAAGGTACCCGTTTTTCCAACCCCCTAAGGGCAAAAAGGGATTTTCGCCTATTTTGGAAAAAATAATCTTGCTAAATAATTTTATTACTCCTGTCATAAAACAAAGATTATTACTATGGCCAAAGAGGTTGTTTATAAGTTCCTACACTTTGTTAATTACATTTCTCACTATTGATATGTATTTTATTTAATCTTCCTTAATAGCCCGTCTTGCCCGCCCTTTCCCTAAGTGTGTTGTGGATTTTATGATACATAGCCCGAGTTGAGGTAGCATTTTTCATTTGGCAAGCCAATACCCATATGACACCATTTCAATGATTGATTTGGCCCAACAGCAAGGGGACAATATAAAAATTTTAGGCTGTAAGTACTTATATTTTAACACGTTGACTGCGTAGCTAGATCTTGCTACCTGCTACTGGTGCGTCACGAGATCTAAAAGAACTCGTTGTTGTCTTCTGCTTATGACGGGACGAGATTCCTTAGATGTCGTACGGACTGTTACCTTAAAATCTTTTTATTTTAATGAAAACAGCTCGAAATAAGTTTTTTTTTCATGTATTGGTAGATGGTAGATATGTCATTGTACATGTGGACTCGCCCGAAGATCAATACAAAAATGGAAACAAAAATACAAAAATAAAACACGAGACCTTTAGAATCTCGTAATGAACTGAAAGTAGGAAAATTACTAGACTATTTAGATCGCGTAGCGCACATGTGACTAAATATCGATAAAAACAATAGTGATGGGATTGAAAAAAAAAAACATTTTGTCGAGAATGAATAAATTTTAATTTACATTAGTAAGTTTTTGATAAGTGAATCCAGAACTTGGGCTAGTAGAAATATTTTCACATGTGGCAAATGCCACATGTGAAAATATTTCTAAAATATAAAAATATTTCCAAATGGAACACGTTGAAGCACTTTTCGTAAAAGCGATTGTGATTTTGGAGAATGATCATATTTATTCGTTACATCATTATCATCACAATTATTATTGGAGAATGATAGTTCTAAAATTGTACGTGACCTTTTCCGGTTGTTTTTATCCATGAATCATGATAGCAAAGAAAAACAGTTGCACTCTTTAAAAGTTGACACAACACTACCTAGTATGTAAACAGGCTTCGTAAGAAATATTTACGAGATCTAAAGGGTCTCGTGTCGCACTAAAGTAATTTTTTTACTATCTGGTCGCTACGAGACCTCTAAGATCATGTACTTTTTTATTGACAAAAATACAACATTTACGATACCTATGCATGGTAGGCTAAATCATCTCACTCTCACATAAAAATAACCTAACAAACATTCATTACAAGCACAAGCGGGATAGACATACAATTGCACTTCCGCACTGAATCGAACACTCGTACGAGAACTATTAGATCTCGTAATGCAGTAAACGTGTTAACTGGATGTTTCAATATCATAATACAAATATTACAGTTTAAAGTTTTGTGGTACCTATAGCGGCTCACGAAAAGCATACTACCAATACTACCAACCCCTCTCTTCTCTTGGGTGTCGTGAAAGGCGACTAACGGACTAAAGACTTCACATACATCCAACAACATAAAGCGGCGATAGGCTCACCACCTACCTCGCTGAGCACATGTGCAGTCGTGGTTTTGATGGAAAACGTGGACTATGGTACTGGACTGCTTCTTCGCTTCCTCATTGCCTAGTCTCTGACTATATTCAATATCATCATAATACCTACTAATTTTACAGTGGGCGGAACATCAGGAGAGGCAATGTGCCTTAGTGTTGAGGAAAGGAAGAAACTTCTGGAGGCGTGGATAGCTGAAGCTCCCCCTCACGGCTTGAAGGTCGTGGCTCAAGTTGGCGGGGCTCCAATGCCTGATGTCATTGCGCTGGTTAGTATACAACCATTTCAAGTGAGAGTAATCTCTTCAATTCAGAGGGCCAACTTTTTAACCGAACCCAAAACTTATTCCGCCCGTAATTCGTCGTACAATCCATGCGCGCTGCTGTTTTTAGGGTTCCGTAGCCAAATGGCAAAAAACGGAACCCTTATGGATTCGTCATGTCTGTCTGTCTGTCCATCCGTATGTCACAGCCACTTTTTTCCGAAACTATAGTAACTATACTGTTGAAACTTGGTAAGTAGATGTACTCTGTGAACTGCATTAAGATTTTCACACAAAAATAGAAAAAAAACAATAAATGGGGGTGCCCCATACTTAGAACTAAAACTCAATTTTTTTTTTCATCTAATCCATACGTGTTATAGATAGGTCTTCAAAAATGATAATTAAGGTTTCTAATATATTTTTTTTCTAAACTGAATAGTTTTTGCGTGAGACACTTCAAAAGTGGTAAAATGTGTGTCTCCTCCCTGTAACTTCCAAAATAAGAGAATGATAAAACTAAAAAAAATATATGATGTACATTACCATGCAAACTTCCACCGAAAATTGGTTTGAACGAGATCTAATAAGTAGTTTTTTTTAATACGTCATAAATTAATTAATTAAAAAAATACACTATTATTAAAACATCGATCAAAGTTACAACGAACTACAAGAACTTTTATATGATGTTACCTACTCGCTGCTACGGAACCCTTCATGGGCGAGTCCGACTCGCATTTGGCCGGTTTTTCTCTCTTATGCCCGATTTACACGTATTAAGTAATTTAGTAGTTAACTAAATTTTAACTTAATTTTAAGTGACTTTTCTACTAAATTGTGTGTTTACATGCAATTAATCACTTAAAATTAAGTTAAAATTTAGTTAACTACTAAACTACAAATCGGGCATTAGCGATTGGCGCAGTACATGCACTCACAGCTGTGTAGGTACGACGAATTACGAGCAGAAGAAGTTTCGGATGCGGTTAGAGACTAGGGCCTCGGGTACTACAATTCATTTGTAGTAAGGGTACTAAGGGTAACCGATGACCGTTGGGCTAGACGAGTTCTGGAGTGGAGGACGCCCTCAGACAAGGTGGAGCGACGATCTTCGAAAGGTGGCTGGCAAGAGCTGGATGAGAGTGGCCGCGGATCGTGCTTAGTGGCGGTGTTCTTGGAGAGGCCTATGTCCAGCAGTGGACGAGTATAGGCTGATGATGATGATGAATGGTACTGACTTTCGAGTTCTACTTGGACAACAACGTCTAGCATTTCTCGTGTAACCTAATAGATTGTAGGTACCAGGTGCCAGGGTACATGTGTGTTAAAAATGTAGCATTTACTTCAAACTATATAAGGTGACTGCTAGAAACCGCAAGAAACTTCAAGGGCTGGTCAGGTCAAGTGTTTTGACCATGACAAAAATGGTCTCATTGCAGACTAACGTAGGTACTTATCGCCCAGCTGACGCGAACGGGTCAACAGACGGTCGGCCGGCCGTTGCCCGCGCGTTGTAAATAATCGTTATTTTTAATTGTTTTTCATTTTTTTTTCTTATGTTATTGCTTTAAAATAAATAAGATAGGTACTCAAAGACTATCCAATTAAACTTCACAAAAAAATAAATTAAAAATGAAAAAAAAACACGAATTCCTTTTTTGTCATTGTTTAAAACACTTGACCTGATCAGCCTTTGAAGTTTCTTGCGGTTTCTAGCAGTCACCTTATATTATTGAGCCAACGTTATAGAGTTGAAGTTACAGTATTTACCGGTTCCCCCTCTGTTAGAATACTGACGTTAACCCTGTTCAAGGCTTGGACTATAAGCACATTATAATAAATCATATTTAAATAAAAAAAATAAAAGCAATAAAAAAATATTTTTTTTTATGGTAAAGTTGAAATAATTTCCACAAGAAAAAATTCCTAAAGGTTAAACCTGCTCGAGGAACTACGCTGAACAATGCTATCGTGGCTCCATTTGTCAACACTATCTAATTTTGGATAGGATCCTGCTAGTGTTTTTTTTTACAAAAAAAATCCAATTTATTTGCAACATTTGGAGAAAGATTTTTTGGTCCATAAATCAAAGTGTGCTTCATGGTTCGCTTGAAAGAGCAGCTAAAGTACTTAGGTACCTACAACATTTTCTAATATGAAATCGACACAATCAGTCCCCCGAAATCTACCAAGAAATTATTAGCCATTAAAAAAAATAACGGTAATGTTTCATGCTGCGACCATTACAAATGCCTTCCACGACCAGCAAAAAAAATCAGGGCCCATAGTAAAAAAAAACCTCCTATCCGTTACTTTAATAAATGTAAACCTCATAAAACTCTTATTGCTCTTTCCTAAAACATTTCTAATGATTCCTAGGCCACTCATGCCGAGCAAATGAAAGCTGATGGTATAATGACGCTCCCGGAACTGTACTTCAAGCCGAGGACACCGGAGAAGCTGGTAGACTATCTAGAGCAGGTCTCGGGTGCCGCCCCCTCCTTGCCCATCATTTATTACCATTTTCCGGCGATGACCGGGGTCGACAGTAAGTGCTACAATACACTGTATATGATTCTTTGTTCATTTTCTATTTACAAACATATGTACATACTTTTAAAATGTAAGGTCCAACAAAGGAAAACCGTAAAAGGCTTTTAAAGGGCTGCGAAGCAATCACTAACGTAGCTACCGCCGTATTTTGTCTATGGCCGTATCAATGATACAGGGCCCGCGTGCTACAGGGTCCTTGAACATAAGTGATAAAAATAAATTCTTTGGACTTATCTATGTGTTAGGGAACAGTTATCAGACTTCATTTATCAGACTGTCATTATTGTTTTTAGAGCCAGAAAATGTAGAAAAACTGAAATCGTAAAATCTTGGTTCATTTGTCGAAAAATCTTTACACTTCAATAATTAGGTAACACATTAAACGGATCGGCTTCCGTTTATCTCACACTAGCGGCCGCTCGCGGTTTCACCAGCAGGGTTCCAGTTCCCGGGGGAATATCGGGATAAAACGTATCCTATGTGTTAGTCCAAGTTATAAACTATCTGTATGCCGAATTTCATCCAAATCCATTCAGTAGTTTTTACGTGAAAGAGTAACAAACATACACACTCACAAACTTTCGCCTTTATAATATTAGTGTGATGTGATTAGGGTATATTTCGTGTTCGGAATTAGGTAATCCCGCAACTGGGCCAACCTACTAAGTGCAAAGAACAACAGCTAAGTATTTGTATGAGGGCAACTGTACAATTGCGAAAACAAACAGTGTTCCTTTAGGTCGAATATTTATTTGCAGTTTTGTAAGGAAGTAGTGGAAAAGTGAGAGAAATCTTTTTTTAGCTAGCCTATACTGTCCCACTGCTGGGCAAAGGCCTCCCCAAGTCCCTCCATCCATATCTATCCTGAGCCACCTCATGCCAGTCAGTCTGGTGTGCGTCCAGATCGTCACGCCATCTCTTTCTTGGCTAACCTCGGCGGCGTTGTCCATCTCCAGGGACCCATTGTGTAGTGATCCTTGCCCAGCGGTCGGGATGCATGCAGCTAACGTGACCAGCTCAATTCCATTTGAGCTTGGCAGCTTTGTACACTTAAATAATTTAAATTGATTTAAATAATTATGTTTTCAGTGAACATGCCAGAGCTGTTGAAAGTAGCTACCAGTAGAATCCCTAACTTCAAAGGGTTAAAAGCAGATTTGAGCGTGGCCAACCAACTGGACGGCTTATTAGCGCACGACCAGAGGATCTTTATTGCGAACCATGTACGTATGTTTATAATACTCTGGCGGCCCACCCGTTACTTCGTGGATCCCTTACCCCGTGACAAATTTCATAAAAACTTCTTTCGTACAAACCTTGTCTTGACAATTACAAACACAACAAAAAAAGAATTAGCCATATAGGTGCAGCCGTTCTGAAGTGATGCGCGTACAAACATTCGTGGCTATTGATTTTTTTTATTAATATAGATACATAGATTCAGGACTATTATCCCTAAAGGGTAAGTCAAAGACCAGGCAATGAGGACTGCAGAAGGAGTCCACTGCCCTAATCCACATTTCACCAAAATTACAACTAAACATGTGCCGTTAGTCGAGTTTGACGACATCCAAGGGAAGATTGTTAGTACTCTTTTAGTTATAAATAGTTATATACTACATAAACGTTATGACAACTTATTAAATATACTCAGAACAGAAGTCAGGAAAACAAACAAGCAAACTGTAACTGTACAAAACAAACTGTAACTGTAACAAAAATACATTATCCTTAGAAACTAAACAAATGATTAATGATAGGAAGGAACTCATACTCAAAGAAAAAAATAAACAAACACGTCAAAAAATATCTGAATTAAGTAAACTAAATTCAATTAGTAAGTACTTTGAATCGTCCAATTTTTTAACCTACCACCCATTCAGGACGTCATTTTTTAAACGGGTGCAAGAAACCACAGCGCACAGAAGCAACGACATTTACAAAAAAAGATATGTCGTTACCAGGTCATAAAATACAAAGTAATAATTTGAAAGTAAAATGATAAATAAACACATAAGAAAAGGCAGAAAAATAAAAAGGAAAAACACTTCAAAAACTTTCATTGCAAAAACTGGGGGGATTAAAAAGCTTTAAAGGAATTAAATAAAACTAAAATATGGATGCCAAACATAAAAACCAAATATGGTAGTTCCACAAGTAAAAGACAAGTGATACTCGAAACCGCCACATTTTACTATAAAATATTATATCAAAGACAAACTATGGCACGAGTAGAAAACCAAAAGCAAACAACAACGACAGAATTAGAACCAGTACCGATAACACTACAGGAAGAAACGATAAGAGCAATCAACACACAGAAACTAGACAAAGCATCAGGTCCAGATCAAGTGTCTAACGAGATATTAAAATGTACTTTACCGGTGATTACACCTAGACTTATAGAACTATTCAATGACATCCTATTAACTGAAAATATCCCTGATGATTGGAGAAAGTCAACTATAGTATTGATTGATACACAAGAAAGGAAGTAAAGAACATATGAACAATTACAGACCAATAAGCCTAATGTCTAACATATACAAATTCTTCTCAAAGATAATACTATCACGAATTGCTGTCACGCTCGATGAAAACCAACCCAAAGAACAGACTGGCTTCCAAAGTAAATTTTCGACGCTTGACTACATTCACGTAGTAAGACAGATACTCCAAAAATATAAGGAATACATCAAAGTTTACTACTTAGGGTTCGTGGATTTTATTTAACAAAGCATTTGATTCCTTAGACCAAGACAGCATATAGAGGGCACTAAAAATTCAGGGAGTTTAGACCAAGTATACTCAAGAGGATCTACTCGAAGAGTACTGCCCAAGTCATGCTGGAAAGAACAGGAGAAGAATTTCATATCGAAAGAGGAGTCAGACAGAGCGATCCCATTTCACCGAAACTATTCACCGCGGTTTTAGAAATGAAACCTGAAATGGGAAGAGTATGGACTCAACATTAACGGTTACAAACTTAACCACCTACGTTTCGCAGACGATATTACCCTATTTTCTGAGAACCCAGACACCCTGGAAGACATACTAAAACAACTATCAGATGAAAGCGCCAAGGTAGGCTTAACAATGAACACAACAAAAACGAAGGTAATGACAAACTCGACTAAAAAAGACATTAAGATAAACGGTGGACAAATAGAATATGTGGATGAATACATATATTTGGGACAACTATTATCTACAGAAGACATAATGCAAAAGGAAATAAATAGGAGAATAGCAAACAGCTGGAAACGGTGATATTCCCTAAGTGAGGTCATGAAGGATAAAGATATGCCATGCCTATCAAAGAAAAAAGAAAAGTTTTTAATACGTGCATTCTCCCGTGTTTGTCATATGGATGTCAAACATGGTCACTAATGGCCGGGTCCCACGACGTGTCTTAAGACAAGCTGCGCCGCGCCACTCCGCGCCGCGCTGTGGGAACGCTCAATTGCGCGCCCGCCGCGGCGCGTCCGCAAACGGGCCGTGGGACCGTCAATGCCTGTTGCGGCTTGGAGCGGCTTGGTGCGGCGCCACAGAATAATATTACCAGCAGAAACGACACTATCGACACAATTGCAATACAATATCAACCTACGGTGCACGCGAATACGGTCCAAAATAACTCTGCTCCTGTACTCATACCTAAGTCTTTTAACGGCCGGGACAATCGAAAGTAAATCTTATATCTGAAGGCGGTACGAGCGCGAGCCGCTGCATTCACAAAATCCTGCTTGACAAGCTTGACGTAACACGGCCGCGTGTTGCTCATAGGGTTGGTTGAATGTAAATATAAAGCGTTTGCGCCACGTACAAAATAAAATATACATACGCTTTTTCGTGGTTTGTTTGTTAATGATCAATAAAATACAATATTATTAAGTAAGTAATACTTAACCACCAAACATTGAAGTAGGTGGTTATGCGTACCTACATATTAATACTCTGTAGTTAGTATCTACTTATGTTTCTGTCTTACTAATGTGCTTAAGTACTTACAGGCTGCAATAGATCAACCTACATAACCTACAATCTCGAAACATATTTATGTAGGTAGGTAGGTATTTTAAGCGTTATATAAACAGAATAACAGAACATAAATACTTAGATATTAGTTGACTTGGGCGGTCAGAAGAACTTACGTACAGTCCATTTTTAGATCTTGCACACTTACATAAAGACCAGGAGCCGTGATGCCGATTACAAACTAACTAATATTACACTTGACCAACTTGACTAACATATTCTGCCATTTAAAGATGATGGGATACGTGTAATGAAGAAATGCCTAAAACTGTACTAAAGTAAGTAGGTACAAAATCGACGGACATAAGCTACTTTTAAATTACGTTCGCATTGCGCGATAATCGACATTCACGCGGACGAAGTCGTCCCCAGGCCATTAGTATCAAATACAAGATCATTTGCTTTTCATATACATACCTATAAAAACCGTACGTATAGAGAATTTTTTTGAAATGCCTGAATCCATCAATCCGTTGGTAAATACCTACTTATGATAATTCATAGTGTAATTTTACCAAGGACTACCGCTAGGTTTGGTTTCATAGAGAGGCGTTATTAATGCTTAACCACAGTACCTGTCTACTAAACCTAGTCTAACTTTAGACCGCGTTTTTTCTTAAGATCGACCGCAATCAGTAAGTACCTAATCAACAAACTATTTACGAACTTAAAATCTATTCATGCGTGATCACTGACAAATTGATTAAAATTACATTTTATACGCAGTTCGTAGGTACCTTATATACCTAACCTACAACGATAACTGCATTGAATTTGTCTACTTCTCTCATCAAACTAGTTAAATCATTATCATATTATTATTAATTGTCTATAAATACTACAAGCTTACCTACTGTTTACGTACCTTACAGGATTCTTGGGAAGTCTGTGAAAGGTTAAATCATTATCTTTAAATTTCTTGTTAGTGCATCCGAATGCAGAAACAGTAAGTAACGCTTTTGTATCACCATCCTGTGAACTTTCCACATGCGAAAATAAAATAATCACTCGCGTCCTGCGTACTGCGTGCGCCCTGTGAAATGACCACCCGGGGGGAACGAGCGTGTAGGTGAATAGGTCGACCGAATTACGGAGTGTCACCCCCCTGGCGGCGCTGGCGATGGATCGCACAGGCGACGGCACGCCTTGTGATGCGTTGATTCCCACGGCCTGTTGGCGCGGTTGGGCGCGCCAAATGGCAGGCCGTGGGATCGCGTCATAACTGAGCAACAAAACAAAAAAATGCAGCAATGTAAAAATGGGATCGAAAGCGTGTAGGTAATTGGAGTTAAAAGAAGGGACAAGGTGAGATTAGAAAATATAAAGAATAAAACGAAATTTCAAAATATACATACCGCATGAAATAAAAATAGATAGAACACACACTAAGGGAAGAAAAAGAGAAATGGACGAGACTAATAACAGAATGGTACCCGAGAGGCAGTTAAAGGAGCAAAGGTAGACAACCTGAGCGATGGGATAAAGTCGTCTACTTTAAAAAGATAGCTGGTCCAGAATGGACACGCACTGCAAGGGATAGAACAAAATGGAAAGCTTTAGAGGAGGCCTTTGTCGAAGGACAAGCTGTAAAAGAAAAACCGGTTGCCGATATTATTAGTTAATTTTTAGTATTAATTAAAAATGTCTTGTTAATTTATAGCAATAAAGGCTTATTTTATACGTTTATTCATTTATACGAGTATATACCACACTACTCCGGCTGTAGACTCATTAATTATCTTTATTATTGAAGTTTTGCATTCACAATGCTATATACTCGTAGATATAGCAATTATAATCATTTATAAGCAATTACTATATCGAATGTTAAATACTTGCAATAAGTAGTATTTCTTTCGACTGTGAGGGTAGGTAAAAACCTTCACAGTGACGTAATACGGCTGGCTTGCGGCGTATATCAAATACTAGAAAAAATTCAACGAGTCTTCTGGGGTCTGAGTAGCTTAGCAGTTAGAGCAGTGGACCGGCAATCCAAAGGTCATGGGTACGAATCCCATTCGAGCTTTCCTGAGACTGGTTGATTTTTTTCTGGCAAACATTTTATCATTAATTATCGTTTTAATTTCAGATGTTAGCCCCGTCAGTGATGATGGGGCATGACTCCAGCATAGCAACGGTCACCAACCTGTTCCCAACGTTGGTCCGTGAGCTGGTTGTCACGGCACGAGGCGAAGGCTTCTCCAAGGAACTTATGAAGAAGCAAGCGTATCTGAACGCTGCTTTTGCCGCGATCACTCAGCAAGGCAAATGTACGTTGGATTTTTTAAATGTGAATTAAGGATGTAAAGGAGCAGGCGGGTCACCTGATAGAAATTAATCACAGAGAAGTTTTAGATGCGTTGTTGCGTTGCGGACTGTAACGGTACAGAATGAATGTTATCTGTCCGTTAATAAGGAATACATGAGTGTAGCACTAAAATCAATATTAATGCGTTGCACCATTATTGTGATAAGCATAAAAAAGGGGGAAATAAAATAGTTTAAAATAATTGCCGTGTGGACAAGTGGCTTTATGGTTGAAGGTTGTAAGAATGAGTCAATGGACTAGGGGCTTTATTTTTATTTGAATTTCGCGGGGACTGTTCCGTGCGTCGCTTGCGAAATGGACGCTGTCTATTGGTTTGGATTGATTGGGGGGTTCGCCTGGATTGGTCAGCGCGTCCCTCGCGACGTAGGCGCCGTCTACCGTGCGTTATTTACTTGAGTTTCGCGGAAGACGGGATCGGGTCGATAAAATCGTTTCACAAACAACCAGGCGCCATCTGTGTTCAGAATGCTGAACTTTTATAATTTTACTAAATACGGGATTATTAGGATAAGTGGGTGTTTACTAAGAGGGAATTGTTGATGGAAGGCTACATCTAAATGTTCAAACATGTAATATTGGCTATCTAAAGAGATTTGATTGATTTATGGTAAACACTAAAATTTACGCGGGAGCGTCGGTAATGAGCGGACGGAAGTTGAGATTGAAAGATAGAAAGAGAGAAAAGATTTTGTCTCCACGTGTAAGGACGTGAAGTTGGCCATTTAACAAAAGATAACAAGGGTGAAGTAGAGGCGAGTAAGCGATAGGGCTAGCGATTGGGTGAAAGTAGGAAAGTGGATTTGCGCGGGCGAATGTCGGGCGAGCGTGGCGCGAAATTGGAGGGCTTTTGGCATCATTGTAGGGAAAAGGGGCATTCAATTCAAGGTCGTCGGAGGCGCGGTCCGACTTACGAGTGGCGGTAACGATCTCATAAGCGGGAAAAAGAGCGTCCCAGCCTTTAAAGCGCGCTAAGTGATATTCGAGCTGCGATATTAACTAAAATTGTTTGTGAAATAGAAAGTGATTATTAAAGTAAAATTATTGCTGTCGCAACTCGAACCTGTTAACGGAATGAAGTATTCCGGGTCATATAGCTGATACGCGTAACGGTGTCAACGAAACTATGTGACTTTCAACTGATTCCGATCAGGAGGCTTTTGGCTGTATTCGATAATGCCGGCGTTATAAATTACAACGCTAAAAAATACACTATCTTCGAGAGAATAGCAGAGGAGAGACAGTTGTCTCCTTAGCGAAAATCGAAGATAGGTCAGACACCATTTAGCTGGAGGTAGACACGTATGACCCCGTCCAATCGCGAGTCTACCTCTGTACACACAGTGTAGTGTTAGGTTTTACACCCTTTTTTTTTTTTTTTTTTTACCCGGTGTAATCCCTTCTTATGGATTTCAGCCTCCAGAAGGGAGACTGGATATGTGGGACTCTCCCGTTATCATTTCCACGACGTAATCGTCGGGCGAGAGGGAGGGGCCTACCCACTAATCACCGGGGGACCAAACTCCGAAAGCATAAGGCTTGAGGTGGCGGCCACGGGACCTGACCACGGGGGTATTACCTCGCGGTGCCACCCCGTCGCCGTGTGTTGGCCTATAACCACTGCGTAGCAGCCGTTACGCGCCAACCCACGGCGACTACGCGCACACGGCACAACACGACCCAGCCCATTTAGAGGGCAGACACAAAACGACACATGACTGACATGCCCGGCTTTACCCAGGCATGCGGACACAGCACAACACAACACAGATGTCATCGTGTCGGCACTCACGGTTTTACCCGTTCATGCCGACACGACGGCCACCCACTCGCCGGACACAACACACAACATGCCCCGCGATTTCGCTGGCATGCGCACATAAAAACCCAACACCGATGCGACACCCAATTTGGTAGGTTGCTCCAAGACCGCAGGACAACACAGCGACCTGTCTGGTCATCCAGTCGTCCTGCTGCTCATCATCGCTTCCCAGGGGGTCCCGCACCAGTCCTACAAAAACGTATAAGTATAAACGACCACAAACGAAAAAACACAAAGACAAGAAACACAACGCACCACGACTTAGACCCTATTAACTGGCGCGGGGCTCCCCGCATCCGCTCCGAGCAACCCGCTCCCCTTTAGGGGGGGCGCTTCGTCGCTCATCATGGCTTCTGCATAAAGCCTCCGTGCCAGCTCCCCAAAAGACACCACAATGACCCGCACATTTACTGGTACGTGACCCCCACCGTGTCCGCTCCGAGCCAGGGGACGCCCTCAGAAGAGCGCCCCGTGGCTTATCATGACGTCCGCGTGGGGACCACACAATTAAGCTAAAATGTGGCTTGGGCCTAGATTGCAAAGGTATACAATTAGGGACCGTTACTTCGACAGAATATAGGTATTTCAAGTGAGGTAGGCTGTAGGAATCTATAGGTAGGCGTCTCTATATATGTTATTAGGTAGTTGGGGATGGCACGGTGTGCGCATGCTGTGCCCACATAGACTAGGTACGTAGGCCGCGAAGCTAGAGCTGGATTAAGTTCAACTAATAAAGTTAGGGATAATTAAGAAATGGTACCTAAATAGAAATTACTATGAAGTGATACTGATTATGAGCACTGAAAAGACCGATCTAGGCATGTAAGCTGTTACCGTAGGTCAATAGGACTCTAATTGTTTTCTTCAAGGTGTTACCAATTAACTATTCATTTTAAATAATTAGCAGAAGTGAGGTAATATTGAACCATCATTACTTTGGATTACCTAAGAGTCTAGACTGGTTTCCTATTACAAGAAAAATACTAATAAGTTATAGCATATAAGCATAACTGTGCTGTGATGTTTGATACTGTCTGATACTGAAATGACCAAACAGGCATTCTTAGCTTTCCCTGAGGTACAATACGGCCTTAAATTGCAACTCTTCAATGTGTTATAAATGGACATCCAGAAACCTATTGGTAAAATTTAAGCAAATATTAAACATTAAAAACCAGTTTGGAACCTAGTTTATTTCGCCTGAAGATGCTAATTCACCTTAATGGTCAAAGACCTTACAAGTTATGTACTTCTAATATTATGAAACATAGAAATATTTGATTGGTGACAACCTGAACCGATTAGACTAATAGTACAGTCTGCTTTATACCTATTAAATTCACCTTAATGGTCAAAGACCTCAAAAGTTATGTACTTCTAATATTATAAAACATAGAAATATTTGATTGGTAACAAGCTGAACCGATTAGACTAATAGTACAGTCTGCTTTATACCTATTAAATTCACCTTAATGGTCAAGGACCTTACAATTTATGTACTTCTAATGTTACGAAACATAGAAATATTTGATTGGTAACAACCAGAACCGATTAGACTAATAGTACAGTCTGCTATATACCTATTAAAGTGAGTAAAGAATAACTTCTAAATATAATTGATTTAATTATCAACAAGGACAACTGTGGACAATTACATGGTACCTACCTACTCGAAGTATACTAACTATGATTTAGTAGGCTATTAAATAATCACCCAGTCTGAGAGACTGAGGTATAAGTTAGTGAAAAATAATTAACTTAAGTTCACTTCCTAACAGTTAAGAATATTGAATAAATCAGGCATCTTTTAATAAACTTAAGATGTAATAACCTGTCAAGGCAGTCAGTACAATTTAGTTAAATTGGTAATTTATGAGAACTGTATAATAAACACTAAAAGTAAATAAAAGTAATTTTGCTTCAAATAATAGCATTCCATTTGAATCCACCTCCTGAAAGGAGTAGGAAATTGAATAAATTAAACATCTTTAATAAACTTGAGAAGTGATAACCTGTCAATGCAGACAATACCATCTAATTATATTGGTACTTTATAAGCTCTGTATAATAAACACTAAGAGTAAATAAAAGTGAGTTTACTTCAAATGAAAGTATTCTGATTAAGTTCACTTCCTAAAAGTTAGAGGATATTGAATCAATTAGGCATCTTTTAACAAACTTGAGAAGTGATATGCTGTCAAGGCAGTCAGTACAATTTAGTTGAATTGGTGATTTGTGAGATCTGTATAATAAATACTAAGAGTAAATAAAAGTAATTTTACCTTTATTAATAGCATTCTATTTTAATCCACTGCCTGAAAGTGGGTTTTGAATAAATTATTCACCATCTATAGAACTGAAAGTTAATATTCTAATAAGGCAATAAAGACAGTCAGTTAATAATGTTACATTGTAATAGCTTTATATTAAACTCAATGATCATGTTCTATAAGGGATATCATAAGACATAAATTATTGCATTGAATAGTTGGGTTCTGAAAGTGAAAAAGATATTTGGATGATAGCAAGCCCTAAGATAAACTCTATTGATTTTATGAGGAATAATAAGAATGTAAAACGTAATAAATAATTTTCATAATGTAAGATGAAATTAAGTTGAAAAGTTATGTAGATTCTCAATAAATAATAAATTAACTTCAATAGGACGGGGCCATAATTAAACAATGTGATGTATTGGCACGCTATGGAGCGGAGGTTGGGGCTCATAAACTTCCACAAAACTCTTTTATGTATAATGCTATCGATTATAAATGATATTATTACCTGCAAGCTAAGCTATCATCTGATTACCTTTTAGTGGTTAAGCCTTCCTTTCCCACAGCTGCTGTGAAGGATTTAGGTCACAGTTCAGACGAAGACACTGATAGGCTTATACATATCTAGGATATTAGGTATTGACGGTTAGTTTAGTAGGTCAGTAGGAAATAATTTAACGCAGGGATAAGCCAATTACTAAACTTTCACGAAAAGGACTTGAGTTTTTTATATGCGGTTAACAACGGAGGATTCACTAGACGATCTGGCCAAAATAGTATCTTATTATAATATTACATTGCTTGACTGAAGTATATTGCTGATAGGATTAAGTTATGTTAGGTCTAGGTGAGGGTTCCATTATCATACAAACACAACGCACTCTACAAAACATCAAAGACATTAACATTAGATTGTAGATAACATAGTCTTTAGTTAAGTTAAGAGTTAGCATAATATAGGTTAAGTTGAGAGGTAGGGAAGGCGTAATTGATGGCAATCTTGAACGGCGGTATGTTGTAGGTTAATTAGTTTTATGAATTAGATTAATAGTTTAAGTTAAGGTAAAGGCGGTGATGTGTGTATGTAATTAGGTCAGCAAAAAGGCTATGAATGTGACAGATCACAACACGATACACAACAGCAACGAATGCCATTGTTTCACGCCGAAATTACGTGAGAGGGTGGTATCACGGCCGACCCAATCGTGCTGCAACGCAGCGTGGCTCTATCACTCATTTAGCACATATTCACGTGTAGACGCTACACTAAAGAGTCTCAAGGGTAACCCCACGGACGAGAGTGACTTTAACCCCCAAAAACGTTCCCATGCGACTTACCCATTTCTAATCTTGGGTACCTTACCTACCTGAAAATACTTTAGAAGTACCTGTATTTTAAACCACTATCTTGCTGAATATTACTTCTAAAACTCAATCCTGAATCCGCAGTGATTTATCAAATCTCTTCTTTAAATTAGACTCTAAACAAACGTAGGCTAACTGGACGTTGACAAATTAACATGACCAATGTCAGAGAGCCTGACACTGTGAGACTAGAAAGAGACTCCGCGAGAGGACCGCGTTTTTTTTTTTATTGTGGCACGCCATAATGGCTTCACTCTGTCTGATGAAAAGCAGCCAGTGAAGCCCAAGAAGTGAAAGCGTTCATCACAGCGCTACCACGCTATGCCGAACACTCACACTATGGCGGCCTGCATAAATGCTTTTTCACGCCCCGCTTAAATAACACGAAAGAGAAAGAGGAAGGAAATACGTGTGCGGGATGTGCATTCCACATTCCACATACGGGCAGTCCGGCAAAAGAACGATTGTCCAAACTTTATCTACGTGTCTTGATGGTCAGCACGGTATGAGAGTGGCTTTTACGACCTGCACGCGTCGATCTGGAAAGGAAAGGAGAGGGAGGGATGAGGTCAAAGAGCTCCTCAGAGCATTCACCGTGGTAAAGGTGGTAGAAAGCGCTAAGGGAAGCAATGTCCCTACGTAGCTGTAACGGCTCCAGACTGGTCGTAACGTCATCGTTACCGATAATACGGACAGCACGTCTTTGCAACCTGTCAAGAGCTTCGAGCAAGTACTTGGCGGATCCGTCCCAAAGATGAGAGCAATACTCCATGCAGAAGCGCACCTGAGTCTTATACAAAAGACAACGTTGCTCCGGCGTGAAGAACCGCTTCACCATGTTCAGGATTCCGAGTTTACGTGAGGCTGTGGTTATAATGCTCTCAATATAGCTCTTCGGGTTAAGGTCGCTGTGTATGTCCATACCTAAGAGACTGAGACCAGTCTGGATAGGTAATAGGTTGCTCTGGAAGGAGGGTTGGGGGAGAAATGCGGACTTTTTAGCAGTGACAGCGCAGACCTGTGTTTTTTGGCATTGAACTGGACCAGGTTATCAGAGCCCCATTTATAAATGAGGTCTAACTCCTCGTCCAGCTCAATGACAATCTTCCGTCTCAACTCTACTAAACTACATCGGCCTGCTTTGCCGCAGGGTGACCCAAATAACGCCGATGTACTTTACTGTCGTCTGCATAGCAATGAATGCTACCCAAGGGTAACATATCATTGATGTGCAGAAGGAACAGCGTGGGCGATATTATAGAACCCTGCGGCACTCCGGCGTTCACCTGCAGAAACTGTGAGGCTTTCTGCCTTCGCAGAGTACGCGAATGCTGCGCTTATGCAGGAACCCGGCGAACCAATCGCATATGCGAGGTGGCAAGCCGTATGACGAAAGCTTGGAGAGAAGCGAACGATGCCAAACTCGATCGAAAGCCTTGGAGACGTCCAGGTTAACAGCCAGTGCTTCTCCGTGCTTGTCCATTGCTTCACCCCACAGGTGTGTTATGAACGCCAGGAGATCACCCGTTGATCGTTTCGATCTGAACACGTATTGTCGATCATGAATCAGGGAGTGATCTTCTAGGTAGCGAATGAGTTGCCTGTTTATGATTCGCTCAAAAACCTTGCAAAGGACAGAGGTGACAGCAATATGTCGATAGTTGGCTGGGTCGGACCTATCCCCTTTTTTGGGGACCGGCTGGACGTTCGCCTTTCTCCAAGCCTCCGGCACAATTCCAGTAGAGTACGAGAGATAGTATAGGCGTGTCAGTACTGGAGAGCACATTTTTATGGACGACTGCCGGTATACTGTCAGGACCGCTAGCCTTCCGCACATCAAGTGACTGCAGCACGGCACGGACGTCACGTTGTCTGATTTGGACGTCAGGCATTGAGGAACCACAGTGAGGGATGGTAGGTGGTTCCGCGCCGCAGTCATCGACACGCGAATTCGCCGCAAAGAGCTTCGCTAAAAGGTTAGCCTTGTCTAGCGGCCGATGGGCCAGCGAGCCATCAGGGTAGCGTAGTGTGGGCAGAGAAGGCGCGCAAAAGTTGGCTTGCACCGCTTTGGCCAGTCGCCAATAACTTCGGGTACCGTTGGGTGCGACAACAGCTCTTGGCCAACGCAAGCAACGCGCTGGGCATTCGCTCTCGAGAGAGCTCTCTTGCAGACTTTGGTAGCCTTGTTGAAGACTACCTTGAGGGAAGAGATGTTACAATCGTTGAGCGTGCGAGCCTTGGTCCAGGCGCGATACGCCGCCTGTTTCTCTCCTTACCAAGTAATTTCTGTAATAGAACGTAAGGCTTACAACAATATGATTCATTTTTAAACGATGTCAAATTGCCCATGCACATTAGGATAGCAGATGATAATCGGTGGTGATACTGGTGATATAGATGATGAATAGTAAATGATATTCCCCCAAACCCCTTGAGTTTCAGTAAAGATGCAAAACTTTACTGATATGACACGGATTTCATGAGAGAATTGGAATAGTGATATTGCACTGTTTTGTTTTAATTACCAACACTTTATGCACGTTCACGAACACTTAACGGTTAATATTTATCAACCATAACTTAATATTTTGTGTTCTTATTTTGTGTATTTTTACTCTATTTACTTTGATTGGTGTTACACTCTTATATAAATAAACATTAATTTTCTACAAAATACAAAATAAAACTGCAGACATGATGCTTCACTTTCCTGCCAAGAAGTTTCGATTGTCGTTTATGAGCTAATTGAAGATCATGGTGGTTTTTCAGGGGATTTCGTTCCAAGCATGAAAGCAGCGATGGAGTTGACGACTGGCATTCCAGTGGGCCCTCCTCGCAGACCTCTCACTCCACTCATTGAGCACCAGAGGGACCTGATGAAAATGTCTCTTTTTTAATTAAATGATATTATATTAATATCAGGTCATAATAATATCGGTTTGTGAAAATAAATGGACCACATGTGTAGGTATTTGATTTAAGTTATTTTCTTCTTTTGTAATTTTTTTTTATTTAGTAACATCTTAAAACCCTTTAACGCATACCAAGCCGTATATGGATGCAAAAGTTTATGATTTTTTTCTTAGGCTGATTAAAAACTCAATCATTTCAATCTGTCTTAATATCGAAAAAGCATATTGTCATGAAATGGAAAGTAAATAATTTGTTTGTAGCAAATAACATCTGTCAACAATATCTGAGGTTCAGTGCAGCAGCACGTCCGACCAGCTCGATTCAGAGAAAACATTGCCATTTTTGTAATCTACACTTCTGGACACATCTATTGGCCCACCTTGCATTTTCAGTTTCGTTTAGTCCTAGCTAAAAATTTATATTAGGTCGAGCAAAAAGTTTTTATACAGTTTTGAACCAGCCACATTCATAATTTTATTCAATAGTCTTTTTATAAATTTCGAACACAGAATTTAAAGAAACAAAAGACAATTTGGAGCCGTTGATATCAAACACTTGAATACTAAGAAAACTTGATTTTATTGGTTTACTTGGATTTAACTCTTGAAAGTGCGATTTTTCTCTTTGGTTTTGCAAACAAACATTACTTATTCTTAACATTAAGGTGAGGTTCTATCAATAATCTATGGATACTTCGCCTAAAGTCGCCGCCCAAGCTGTGGCACTTATCCAGGCCGGACACAGCCAAAGAAATGTGAGTGCTCAACTTAATTTAAGTCGATCTGCGGTCCGAAATGTTTATCGAAGGTACCTAGAGACTGGCGGCTTTGTTCGTCGCCAAGGAAGGCCATGATCTCGGATCACAACTTAAAGGCAGGATCGATTCATCGTAACGACCAGCTTGAGAAATCGTCACCTTACCTCCAGATACAAAACCAACTTCACGACTTCCACGGAGTATCTGTGAGCGCTCGAACTGTTCGGAGAAGGTTAAAAGAACGCAATATGGTACCACACAAGCCAGCTAATGGCCCCAAACTAACGCGAGCCCACCGAACAGCGCGTCTTCATTTCGCGCGCACTCATTTAAATTGGACTCAGCAGCATTGGAGCCGTGTACTCTTTTCTGATGAGTCTAAAATTGCATTACATGGCAATGATGGAAGGAAGAGGGTCTACCGACGTAAGGGAGAGCGTTTTGCACAATGCTGCTTTGAAGAGAGGGTTGCTTATGGCGGTAGCTCGAGGACTGTCTGGGGCGGTATATCCGCGAGCGGCAAAACTCAACTTGAGGTTATTACGGTACCACGGCTGCCAACATTAAATGCTGAAAGGTACATTCGTGAGTGCTTAGAACCTCACGTGATGCCATACGTGGACCATGTGAGCCCAAATTTCCTTTTTATGCATTATAATGCAAGAGCCCATACGGCCGGCATCGTCAGGGAATATCTTCGGGATGTAAACATCTCAGTTACTTATGGACTGGCCAGCCAGAAGCCCAGACATGAACCCGATTGAGCACATGTGGGACGAGCTAAAAAGAGGTGTTAGGGTTCGTCAGCCAGTTGCTCAGACGATGCAGGAGTTGAAAACTGCCATAGAAGAGGAATGGGAGATGATCCCTCAAAATTTCATAGAGCGGTTGATAAACTCTATGCCTAATCGTATGAGAGCTGTCGTAGATGCCCATGGAGGCAACACGCGTTATTAAATTAAACCTTTATTTGATAAAAACATGTTTTTTATTCAAAAATCAACTGCCTTCATCAAGGCGCATACCCGACTTGTTAGGCGTAGCTCCATGTCGTGTGGTATTCTGAATTCAAATTGAAAACAATACCATCGAAAAAGATGGTAAAATGTATCAGGTTAAAAACTGAATCAATAGTTTTTGTTCAATCTAGCAATCATATTTAAGTAGGGGCCATAGAAACCTAAACTCTAAGGTGGGCCAATAGATGTGTCCAGAAGTGTATAAAATAAAAAATGTATCGCTGAATGTGTTGCTCAGCGCAAATCCCGAAAGCAGCTGCACCGATTTCGCTAATACTTTTTTTATAATATTCCTTGAAGTACGAGGATGGTTCTTATGGAGAGAAAAATTTAAAAAATTGCCTAAAAATTTAAAAAAAAACTAAATTTTCTATATTCCCTTTAAAAAAGATTCGTAATAATACTTAAAAGTCAATTTGAACTTTAACACCATACCATTAAGTTTAAATGTTAGTGGAAGGGTTCCGGGAAGGGAAAAGAATTGAGTGACTAGGCGGTACGAAAGTTCGCCGGGTCAGCTAGTTCGAAATAAAATACAAAACGGCGAGTAAGAATTTATTAAAAATTATGACTATATTCCTTGCACCACCTGAAATATGAAACTAGTGTATTTATTTCAATATCTCGTTATTTTTTCATAATATTTGATCCAGACAAACCCTGGACCACCAGGTCACCGATCATGGGTTTGCCTGTACAGCTGCGCTTCGCAGCGTTTTAATTTTTTACCTAACTTCTAATCCCTACCTTATCCTAGGTACTTACCGACTTGTCGGATGGTTAGTCCGCCTTGCAACCTTAGGAGAGGACAGGGGTGGGGGAGGAAACAGGATGGTTGCAGTACAGCTGCCGTGGTGTGCCTCCTGGCTTTTGGCAGCGTTGCCACTCCGGCCGACGATAAAAATGATTTTAATAACGGCTTATTCCAATTTTTTTTAGTAACAGCAATTATTTTAAACAATGTTTTACATTATTGATACAGTACATTATTATGACAATAATTAGTACAAAGAAAAAAATAAGATACATGATTATTACAATCATTTATTTAGTACAAACATTCTAGTACCTTTAATCGTAGTCGTCATCTATGGTAATACTATCGAAGAATAATGCAGGGCGCCTCACAAGATCTTCGTGCCTAGCCCAACCTAAAAACCAAACTAGGCACACAACGTGCGCACAACTGCCAATTGTTCTCCGACCAGTGAAACATGAGCAGCAATAGTTGTTTCACTCCTCTTGCTCAAAAAGACCAGAGTGAGGATAAATGAGCTTTTCTTGCTCTAGGGGAAACAGTATTTTTTTTTAATTATTAATTAAGTTTTTCTGACAGGTACTTAACTGTCATATGTAGTTGTGACTTATTATTAAAGTAATACTACCAATCCCTCTCTTCCCTTCGGTGTCGTACAAGGCGACTAACGGACTAAAGACTGCACATACAACCAACAGCATAGAGCGGCGTTAGACTCATCCATATAATACTACTAACCCTTCTCTTCTCTTCGGTGTCGTAAAAGGCGACTAACAGACTAAAGACTTCACATACATCCAACAGCATAGAGCGGCGATCTTAAAAACAAAATATTTAATTAGCCGAAGAAATCTTAAAAACAAAATATTTAATTAGCCGGTAACCCTCGGACCGATTTTTTTTTATTTACTAGAAACGTAAGCACTTGGAAGTACTTCCATGTCTGGGCAGCACTTGGTCCAAACCCTGTCAATGTCCATTGAATGTAAACTAGGTACTGTTACGTTGTAAATACAGGGCCCTGTCTGCCTTTACTAATCTACAAAAGAAGTTCGCAATGGTTGAATAGTACTTACCTGAAATCATCACTTTAGAATGATCAAATGTCCAAAAACATTAGTCCGTGTAGCTTGTTAGAATTAAATCCATTTTTCTTCACATTAAAGACATGGAGCCTTGGCTGACACATTACAAGACACACTTTTCTTGCATTTTCAATTAAAACATATTTCTAAATCAGTTTTAGCAAGACTTTGCGTTAGATTTGAGGAAAAGTTTCCGTGTTTACTTTTTGTATTTGACATAACACCATAGACAAAATGACAGCCACCGTAGCGACGCCTCGCGGTAGCGGGGCGAAGTAGCTGTCAGCTTTTAATTTCACATAAAAGATTCAATTTTAAAAAATAGTCGAAACAGTTCTAATAATAAATTACATAATAAATTAATATGTATAATAATTACTTTAAGTAATTAAATTTAATTCAAGCAAATCCGGAAATAGAACTATTTTTTCTATATGGACTTTTATCTAGAACATTCGAACGGGAGTAATATTTTTGACGTGTCAACGTCTTATAAATTGGTTTGCCGGGTGACACTTCAAGAAACTGCGTTACGCTCCGCTCACGTTATGCGCTCACAATGAGAGCGAGTGAGAGGCACGCGTCCCTTCCACTCGGGCATGGTTAGCCCGCCTAAGATTTTGTTAATATGAAATTCAGTGCGAGATTCTTTGTATAAATTAATGTTTTAAATATAATTCTTTGTATAAATAAATGTTTTAAATTGTTACTATTATTTCATCCTTCTTCCTACTATACGAATGAATATTCACATTAAAATTATTTTACCACTCAAAGTCGTTGTCACGTAAAACTTTCGCCCGTATACCGACTTTACAGGCAACCAATTTTTTTTATATGGATATTGTCTCTGCCCGTAGGGGTTACCAGAGAGGAAACAAATACTCCTTAATATTAAGACAGGGTAATTAGTGAGTTAAATATCACAAAAAATAATTTTAAATTAAAGAAAAACGCATTTCACATTGCTAAACGTTAATTTTTTTTTAGGTCTTGTGTTGTTATTGTTGGCAAATTCTGTTAGCAGAGGGCGAGTTGTGACAGACGTCATATTTGACGTTTTGGTTAGTTTGAAGGAAAATTCTAAAAGAACAATTTCTTATGAATTACCCGACAATGGGAGTAGAAATTATAAGCTGGCCTTCGATTTATAAGTGTTTCCGGCGAAAGGAAAGCTGCCGAGTTGCGACGCCGAAACGAGTTCAATCTCTGGCGTGACGTGGTGCGATGAGTTGAGATCAATGCACTCAGGTAGGCATGAGCCGTCGTAGTCACCTTTTGTTTTAATCTGAGGTCGTAATAATGTAGTGGATTTGAGGCGTCATTAGCTTGAGAATATAGTCAACAAGTGTGTGGTTTATTTACAGGAATCCGTGCCACAACCAACCGGTCGTGACACCGCTGGCAGCCACGCGTAAATCTAGGATATCCCAACGCGTGAGTATCTCAATAGCATTGTTTAAATATAATAAGCCGTCATCTTAGGAAAGCAAATCGATATTTCATGGTGTCTGAATCCTGCCTTGTCGCCAGGCGACGCAAGGCTCTTGGCCATGTGGCAGACGTGTCAAACCCCTTTATTAAGTGGATATTGCCCCATCCAACAGTAGTCTGGCATTGTTTAGTTATGTTTATTGGAATATCGTAGCCGTGTAGTGCCTTGTGTACTAGTTAAATGTGAAACAAAGCTAAAATTAAAACATGGTGTTAAATGTTGGTGTTGGAGTGTGAGTTTTTAGTTGTGCAACAGCGTTGGGAAGCTATTGATAACCCATGGCGCTGCGAGTCCCTGGTTATGATAGGTTGCAGCCCCAGATACACAGATAGCAGACTGCGGGACCCTAATTTATGTAACAGTTCTGAACTAGGCGTGTAGTGTTATAAATAGGCCCCGTGTTGATAACTTCAGATGCTTCGAGAGACCCGTCTCGCCGCCAGGATTTAGAGCTGGGCCCTAAAGCCTGGACGCGAGACCTGCCTCTTCGGGGCACCAGCGGCCACCTGCTGCCAGCGAGCTGTCGCCGCACAGGCGTTGACGGTTTTTGTACCCCTACTCTGGGTTTAATCGTTCTTTATTCAGGAACATATTTTTACATTAGGGTTTCGAAACCTTAAACTAGTATTTTCTTTTATATCCAACTACACCAAGCGTTGGTGAAGTTGTGAAACATTTGAGGATCTGCGAGTTCAACCTGTGTGAAGTTGTATGGTGACATCGTCTCCAGATTCGGGTCTACATCCAGACCCTGGCGCCCAAAATTATTAATTTTATATCGGTATAACCCCACGGTTCTCTAGAGTATCGGCTTTAAACGTGTGAGAGTTTTAATACGGTTAAACGGTTTAAAACATTTAATTTAATATTTTAATAGACGGAGTAATTTAATTTTAATTTCAACTTCATACTCCGGACGGTACTGGTTTATCCCGACCCCCACGACCATAGCTTGCACGACTGAAATATTAGCTGGCTGGTTAGGCAGTAGTAGGAACAGTATTAAAAAAAATATTTTAAATTAAAATTATCACCGACCCGCTTGGTCACTTTTGACTCTTAGGATTTTAGTGTGTTTTAGGGGGTGATATAACTTTGGAATAAGGTTTAGATTACTTTAAACAGTAAATTATAGTTGGCAAAATTAATAGAAAGTTTGTTGAACTTTCATTTGAGATTGACCCTAGGGTCAATTTCAACTGATAGTTTTTTTTTGTTATTTTCGGCTAAATAAATTAAAAGGTGTAACGTAGATGATTTGTACCTAACATAATATAAGGAAAAATTGTGACTAACCCCCTCTTTTGAATAATAAGAGTGAAATAAAATATTTTATTTTATTGTTGTTGGACAAAATATTAGTGTGTGTTCTTTTACAATATACTGCCTAGCTGTTGAACATTTTATGGTTTTATTTGATAACAACCCACTGAAGCTTGCATTTGGGATTTTCTTCCTTTTCCCCAAAAGGGACAAAATCTCAAATGTAACAGTACACTATATAAATTAATTATAGACAATTAGAAATAGCTGTTTTGTCTTCTGTGTAGTACGACACTTTATAAGCTTTTTATAAAGCTTTTCTTTGATATTGATTTTAAATTTATCAAGATCTAATTTCTGAATATTATTTGGTTCTTTGTTGTAAAATCGTATACATAAAAATAAAAAAATAATTAAATAAATATTTATTTTCTGAAGCCTAGTCTAAGGTACTGCTTATCAAGCCTAGTGTAAGATACTGCTTAATGTTTCTAGTGTTTAAATTGTGAATATCACTGTTTTTTGAAAACATTTCAATATTTTTATGAAGATACATCAGATTTTCATAATGTATTGTGCAACTGTCACTAAACTTAAACGTGGGGCGCATTAAAAGTTTCCGGAATGAATAAGAAAAAAATACTATTAAAGGTCAACAATTTGAGAAACAATAAAATGAATTTATTGTTTCTCAAAATATTCTCCCTTTGCGTAAATGCACTTTTTCATTAGATTAAACCAATTTTGAAAACTTTTGTGCCACTCCTCCGTGGTGACCTCAGAAACGTGTTTTTTACACTCGGGCCTTGGTCAAATTGTGTGGGATCCACCGCGAGCACAGCTTTCTCACACCCAAATGTTTGTGTAGGATTGATTGTATTTGACTCATGCCTATGTCTAAAGATGCGCTAATCTCATGGTAGGTCACATGCCTGTCTGTTTCAATCATACGGCACGCAGCATCGATCTTTTTGTTGTTCACAGCGGTGGACGGGCGACCATCGCGAGATTCGTCACTAAGATTGACACGACCGCGCTTTGATAAAACTAATTTATCAGTTAAAAATGAGACTCGTAGATTAGTGACAGTATAAACATTTTATTAGTAGTCAACACAACCGTTGCTAAGAACATGATTGACATAAGTTAAAGTTGTCCAAAAGTAAAGAGGTTTTAGTATAAAAGAATCCTTAACATCCTTCCTCTTTGGCAACCCTTAACGGACCATACCAATTTCCAATTGCTTTCCTATTGCTTCAATCCGTGGCTTATGCAATGCCTTGGTTAGAAAATCCGCCAGTTGGAATTCACTGGGTACATATTCTACGCAAATTTCACCATTAGCTACGAGTTCTCGTACATAAAAATGTCTAATAGCAATATGCTTGGTCCTTCTGTGGAGTTCTGGGTTATGTGAGATCTTTATGGCTGCATCATTATCGACCTTTAGTTTGGGTATCTCCTTCAATTCGGATATTTCGCTAAAGAGTCTTTTGATCCAGACAATCTCTCTAGCTGCTTCACTGGCAGCTACCAGTTCGGCTTCGGTGCTGGATATGGCAACACATGTTTGTCGTCTACTCGCCCAAGATATTGCTCCTCCAGAGTATAGGCATAAAATACCCGACGTCGATCGTCCGGAGCTTTGGTCTCCGCCATGATCTGAATCGCTGTAACATTTCAGAATGCCAGCATTGCATCTCTTCTTAAAAATTATGCCATAGTCCGAAGTTCGTTTGATGTATCTTAGGATACGTTTCAGCTTCTGGATATCTTCTTTAGAAGGATTTTCTAGAGTTCGTGATACAACGCTCAAAGCGTATGCTAAATCAGGTCTGGTTCCAACAGTCAAGTATGCCAGTGCTCCCACAGCTTCTCTATACGGAAATGAAGTAGGCTCTACCATCTCTTTATCCAGATCTGGTAATCCATCTTTCTGTATTGGAGTAGTGACAGGTTTGCAATCGCTCATACCAAAGCGATCTAAAACTTTCTGAGCGTAGTGCTTCTGTGACACTTTTATACTACCGTTTTGGTCTTGTATTTCTAATCCTAGAAAATAGGAAGCATCTTTTATAGTGATTTTGAATCTTCTTTTCAACTCTCTAATAAACTTTTCAGAATCTTCCTGATTTGTTGCAGCAACCAGACCGTCGTCTACATATAGAGCAAGAATGATCATGTTACTTCCACGGTTTCGGATAAACAGGCAGGGGTCAGAATCACTTTGTTTAAATCCAATAGTCTTCAAATAATCCACCATGCATTTATTCCAACACCGAGGTGCTTGCTTAAGGCCATACAGACTTCTATTAAGTCTACACACCTTCTTTGTTCCATCCGAGTACCCATCAGGTTGACTCAAATAGTTTTCTTCGCTTATTGAACCATACAAGAATGCAGTTGAAACATCGAATTGAGTGAGGTTTAAACCTTCGTTTGCAGCAACGCTTAAGACAGATCTAATTGTCGTCATCTTAGCAACTGGACTGAAAGTCTCATCATAGTCGATGCCTTTTTTCTGTGTATACCCTCTAGCAACTAGTCTTGCTTTGAGTTTATCTAGAGAGCCATCTGCATTGGTCTTGATTTTGTATATTCATTTACAGGACATAGGCTTTCTGTCTTTTGGAAGGTCAACCAGTATCCAGGTTTTGTTCTCCTTTAAAGACTTCACCTCATTTTCCATTGCTTTGACCCACTGATCTTTATGCGGACTAGAAATTGCTTCCTTGTAGGTTTTTGGTTCATTGATCTCATTAACAACATCTTCTGACATCATAACATAATCTTCAAAACGATTAGGTGGTCGAATTGTTCTTCTGTCCCGTAGAGTCATTCTTATAGCTATCTCAGCTATATCATCCATATTATTTCTTGGAGCTTCAGAATCATCACTATCATCATCATCTATAGCACCTTCATAAAGAGGTGACCCTGGCTGGGATTCTTCAGAAGACGTTTGAAATGATTCCATACATCTGTCTTGGCTTTCTCCTTCCTGACTCACAACCTGATCCGACAATGTGGGAGGCACAGTCAAACTAGGCTCATCAGTGCTACTTTCAGTGCGATCGGAGCTGTTTACATTGCGATGCTCATCAGTGCTACTCACAGTGCGATCCGAGCTGTTTTCGGTGCGATCATCCCCCCTTGCATCACACATTGGTGGTTCTGAAAATGGAAAGTAGATTTCAGCTGAGTGCTGCTCTTCCGAAGTACCTAGGCCAGACGAAGTAAGTACTAGCTCATTAAATATAACGTCTCTAGACCATATGAGTTTTCCACTTTTACTTAGTAAGCGGTAGCCTTCATCACCGTCATATCCAATTAGGATGCATTTTTCAGCCTTTTTAGAAAGCTTTACTCTCTTTTGTTGAGGAATATGGGCGTAACATTCACATCCAATTATTTTTAGGTGACTTATTCGTGGTTTTTTCTTAAACCACAATTAAAATGGCGATTTACCATTTTCTAGAGTTGGGCCGCTTCTGTTTAAAACGTACGCAGCAGTGTTTATTAATTCTGCCCATGTAGCGAGAGGTAATTCTTCATGAGTGTGCATCATTGTACGGGCGGCTTTGTGATATAGTGAATTACACTATCAGCACGTACTCAATAGTACGTGATAATTAAGGTCTTCCTGATTGACAAGGCGTCCTTCCTCTAGTCACGTATAGATGTGATGTTAATTAGTATTTAAGATGATACACTAGAGGATAAAGGAGAATTGATTCAACGCAAGACATTGTTTCATTTCGGGTCTCCGTCCCAACGCCATTACATGGCGACCGTGACATGGTGTCACAAGTCCGCGCCGCGAAATCGCTAGTTGAAGTCTACAAAATATCAGGAAAATAGTGCTACACGGGCCTACAAGAAGGACGAAGGAAATAAGAAAAAAAAACTGTAAGCCAAAATTGTTTAACTATGGGAAACCCACAATCTAAAGACAATATTATTGTCAGTCAATCACCAACTCAATCGGCGGCAGCATCAACTCCCTTGGCCGTTGGGATGCAACTTTCAGAGATCTTTTTACTGACCATCGTCGTTGTACTAGCGGGCTATATAGTACTTAGGCTGGTACGTTACTTCAACGCACGACTATTAGAAGAGGTAGAACGCAGAGCGGTTCGACGGGCAATTGGACCAGCACAGAACGTGTAAGCCAGCACCAATTAATATAACTATGCTACCAAGAATCTATGTGTGTGTGTGAGTGATTTTTTTTTTTTTTTTCTAAAGTGTGTTCATGGCAAACCTGTCAGAACTCTTGAGTGAGCTTAAGGCTATTAGAGACTCTATTATTAAATTAAGTAAGGACAAACGTTATTCCGCTCAGGGGCAGAATAAGTTTTTAAGAGCAAAGGAAATTAAAAATATTTTTGAACAAATACGGACTTATGACTCTGCAGACTTATGTAAAAAAGGGATAGATGCTGTAGAATTACAAATAACAAAAGCAATATCGTCAAAGTTTTTATGTAATTTTGAGGAAATCGAGTCACTCGTTAACCCGCATCATTCAGAAACGATCACAACCATGGCCACGTTCGATCTAAAAGTCGCGCTCACGCTCCTCCCAGTAGTAGATTGCGACGAAACGCAAATTAACCAACTAATAGACGGAATAGAGTATTATAGTAGTACCCTTAGAAACGAGGACCAGCCTCTGTTAATCAATTTTGTTTTAAAAACTCGTCTTTCTAGCAGTGCTAAAACAAAAAATAATAAGTCTTATGTGTCTGTGGCAGACCTAATAAAAGATATAAAAAATGTTTTAATTCCGATTAAATCATACACAGCCATTTTAGACCGAATGCTACGATGTAGGCAAGGAAACAAGACCATAGAAGTGTTTGGTAGTGAAATCGAAAAAATGTCCAACGATTTAAGTACAGCACAGGCTAATGGAGACGAGTCGGCATATAATTTATTAAAGCCGATTAATGAAAAAATGGCTATCAAGCGTTTCGCTGACGGCCTAAACAATGCTCGTACAAGCATTATAGTTACGTCTAGGTCCGTAAGCACAGTTAGGCAGGCAATAACTATAGCCTTAGAACAAGAAGACTCGGTAGTGAAACCACCAATAAACAATTATGTTAACTATGTTTCGAACCAGCGATTTGAGAAGATAAATAAAAACTATCATCAACAATATAATAAGTCACGTAACAACAACGCGACGAGTCAGCAAGGTCGGGGTCGTGCCTACTATAACTCGAATAGGTTTCAGGGTCAGCGCAACACCAGGTTTACGTCACCTCATAATAAACGTAGGAATGTACATTTCTTAGTTGACTCAGCAGAACAGTCTAATGACGAGAACGAAAGTGAACGTCAGAGTATACGTCAGAACGAACATCATAGCGATGATTTTTTTCGTTCTGAATAGCGCTGAGGTAGATATTTGTAGTTATGGTAGTGGTAATTACGTTTGTTTTACTTGTAGTCAAACTCAAATTTCTCTATTAGTAGACACAGGAGCAAGCATTTCAATTTTAAAGTTAGATTGGTTAAATAAACTCCGTAGCGTGTCCCGCGACGCAAAGCTAGTAAGGGATGAAATTAAGATTAAAGGAGTATGTGGGGATTTAGTATCAATAGGTTATGTTTATCTAGACTTATGTGTTAACAATTATAATTTTAGGCATAAGTTTTATGTGTTTAGCAACTTCCACTGTAAAAATGATGGAATTTTAGGAGAAGATTTTTTATTAAAATATAGTTGTAAAATTAACTATGAAAATAAGCTGGTTACATTACAGGATAAGATAAGTCTAGAATTAGGCTTAGGTAAAAACATAATAACGACTATTCCAGGGAGATGTGAGGTCGTAAAATATGTTTCGTCAGAGATAAAGGGCGAATGTGTCATTTTAGCGGAGGAAGTTATTGCAGGCGTATTTGTAGCAGGCGCCGTGGTAGTAGGAGACGGGAAAAAGATTCCGGTGCGATTTTTAAACACACGGGAAGAAGACGTAAAATTAAATAACTTTAGCCCGAAAATTAGAAAATACTCGGATTATTTCGTATGCTCTTTTGATACGGAAAACGGAAAATCTGTCGAGAGGGTTAAACAACTATTCGATTTTCTTAAATTAAAAACATATCTTGGTGATGAAGAGAGACGGTCTATTGAGAAAATATGTGCAAAATATGCAGATATCTTTCATATGCCGGGTGATAAGCTATCCGTTACAAACTTATACGAGTACAACATTAAACTGCAAAATGACGCGTCTCCTGTTTATGTCAAACCGTATAGAATACCGCACGCTCAGAAGGCTGAGTTAATAAAACAGGTAGGTAAATTGTTAGAAGAAGATATTATCGAAGAGTGTACCAGCGAATGGTCTTCTCCATTATTATTACTTCCGAAAAAAGCTGACAGTAGCGGTGAAAAAAAGTGGAGAATCGTAATAGATTATAGACTTTTAAATAAAAAAATAGTAGACGAAAAGTTCCCGTTACCAAATATACAAGAAATTATTGACTCACTTTCGGGATGCTTATACTATTCTCATTTAGACCTCAGTTCTAGTTATTACCAGCTAGGGTTATCACCAGAATGTAGGAAATTCACTTCTTTTACAGCTGATAAGCAATATCAACTGAAAAGATTACCTATGGGTCTCAAAACGAGTCCTAGCGTATTTTCTAAACTTATGTCTATGGCTCTATCGGGTTTAAATCACGAGATATGTTTTCTATATCTCGATGACGTAATAGTTTTCGGGAAAAGCCTATCGCAGCATAATACAAATTTAATGAGTGTATTTGAGAGGTTTAGGTCAGTTAATTTAAAACTAAACCCTTGTAAGTGCGAATTTTTGAGGAAAGAAATTAATTATTTAGGGCATGTTATTACGCCAAACGGGGTGTTGCCAGACAACAGTAAAATCGAGGTCTTGGAAAAGTTCCCAGTACCTAAAAATGTAAATGAGATTCGTCGTTTTGTGGCTTTTGCGAACTTTTATAGAAAATTCATAAAAAAATTTGCCACAATAGTGTACCCACTAAACCGTCTTTGTAAGAAACATGTCGAGTTTCAGTGGACGGAAGAATGTGACGTGGCGTTTCAGACCTTAAAAAAGTCACTTAGTTTATTTCCTGTCTTAGATTATCCAGATTTTCGAAAAGATAATGTTTTCCGGTTGCAAACCGATGCGTCAGGGGTAGCCTTGGGGGCTGTATTATCAAATGGAAATAATAAGCCCGTAGCTTATGCAAGCAGACAATTAAACAGTTCAGATATAAACTACCCAACCATTCATAAAGAGTTATTAGGGGTAGTGTGGGCTATAAAACATTTTCGACCATATTTATACGGACGAAAATTTAAAGTATTAACAGATCATAGACCATTGGTTCATTTATTTAGCATAAAAGATCCTAGTAGCCGTTTAACTAAGTTTAGACTTTGTTTAGAAGAATATGATTTCGATATTGAATACATAAAAGGTTCCGAAAATGTAACGGCAGATGCCTTATCGAGAGTCATTATAACATCAGACGAGTTAAAAAATCTAAATTAAAATTTTTTGGGGGTAGTAACCCGTTCAATGAAAAGAACCATGGAGCAAAATAATGAACCCGCTACCTCTGGAAGTAGCAGGGTTGAGCCCCCTGTTGATCATAGGCAACCAAGAGTGGTAGATATTATGCAGAAATCACAAAATGATGTAAGGTTAGATATTTGTTCGTATGAAAACTTCGTGAAGTTGAGGAAAAAGAAAAGATACGTCTCACAGACGGGTGATATGTTATTTAGTGACTCTACTATTTACATAAATCAGGAATCTCTACTAACGGAGGCGCGCCGAGACGCAACGATAGGAGAACTGAGTGCATTATGTAAAAAATATAATATTGTAGAAGTCGTTGTGATTAAAAATGGGTTTAATAAAAAGTTTATTAAAATTTTGACCCAAACTTTCATGAAACATAAAGAATTACCGCGGTTATGTATTATTAATAACCAAGTTGAACATGTTACAAATAAAGACTTGATACGTGTTATACTAAATGATTATCATTTATTGCCGACAAGTGGTCATGTAGGCATAAATAAAATGACTAAGAATATTCGAAAAAAATATTTTTGGAGTAATATGCAAAAAGACATAACTGAATATGTGACTCGCTGTAAAGATTGCCAAAAGCAGAAATTTTGTAATAAAAATAATAAAGAGAAAATGGTAATAACCACTACAGCATCTACTTCTTTTGAAAAATTATATTTAGATATTGTGGGGCCGTTGGAGGTCGATAATTTGGGTAATAAATACATATTAACAATACAATGCGAATTGACAAAGTTTGTAGAAGCTTACCCAATACTTGATAAGTCAGCTGAAACTGTTGCTAGGGTTTTTACTGAAAATTTTATTTTACGATATGGTACTCCCAGGGTTATTGCGACTGACTGTGGAACGGAATTTATTAATTCCACGTTAGAAACAGTATGTAAATTGCTAAATATTGATAAGTTAAATTCAACACCCTATCATCATGAGAGTATAGGTTCGCTAGAAAACTGGCACAAACATCTCGGATGTTACTTGAGAATACAAACACAGAATCAGTCGGCAAATTGGAGTACCTGGATACCATATTGGTGCTTTGCTTATAATAATTCTGTAAATACTAGTACCAAATACTCCCCTTATGAACTAGTTTTTGGGAAAACATGTAACGTACCTAGTAATTTAGTTAGTAAAGTTGATCCCTTATATTTATACGACAATTATCCATCGGAGTTAAAATTTAGATTGCAAAAAGCTCATAATGATGCCAGGAACAACTTATTAATATCAAAACAAAGTAGAAAAACTAATTATGATTTAGATTGTAAGGAAGTACACTACAAAAAAGGTGATCTACTCTTGTATAAGAATGAAAATTATAATAAATTGAACGACTTGTATTTAGGTCCATTTGAAGTTTTAGAAGAGCTAGGTACTAATGTAAAAATATTAAAGAATAATAAAGAATATATAGTTCATAAGAATAGGACTAAGATATTTAGAAAATAAGAGTTTACTTTTCAGGGAAGGGATGCCTAGCCTTTTCAGGGGAGGTGTGATATAGTGAATTACACTATCAGCACGTACTCAATAGTACGTGATAATTAAGGTCTTCCTGATTGACAAGGCGTCCTTCCTCTAGTCACGTATAGATGTGATGTTAATTAGTATTTAAGATGATACACTAGAGGATAAAGGAGAATTGATTCAACGCAAGACATTGTTTCATTTCGGGTCTCCGTCCCAACGCCATTACACTTCGACTAAGGTTCTATTTTCACGTTCGCTGAGACCATTTTGTTGCGGTGCATCGTGAGCCTTTGTCTTATTCCAGCTTCTCGTAAAATGCACCTTACGTTCTCATTATCAAATTCACCTCCGTTATCACTAAGAAATTCTTTTACAGAGTGTCCAGCCACTTTACATTCCTGTAACATCTGTAGGAGCTTTAGGTGAACTTCCGATTTCTGTCGCAAGAAATAAACGTGACGATACTTGCTGTAGTCGTCTTTGAATAGAACGAATTAACGAAATTTATTGAAGGAAGGCGGAAATGGACCACACACATCAGCGTGTATAATTTCTGCAGGTTCTTTAGCTCGTTCTCTTGTTCCAAACATTTGCCGATGAGTTTTTCCATAAATACATCCGGTACATATTTCAGAATCTAGACGAACTTTAATTCCTAGTTCTCGTTCAATAACTCCTCTGACGTGTTTCTTATTCTGGTGGGCTAACCGTTTGTGATAAAGTTGTAGTAGGTTATCCGTTGACAAGGCGTTCAGATCAGGAATTGATTTTGTAACAGTTTCTACATTAAGCTTGTATAAACCCCCGTTCTTAGTTCTTTTGCCAGTCAATATTACATGTCCTTCAACTTTCAGCGAGCAGTGTTCCCTTTCAGACATGAAAACACTATTGTTTAGTCTGTCTTGAGTGGCCAGCACAGAGAATAGATTTCGCATAATATCAGGTACGTACCAGACATCACAGAGTCTTAGCCTGGATTCTTTGCCATTAATAAAAGTTTTCAAGTCAACAGTACCTTTGCCAATAGCTTTGACAGTAGCTCCATTAGCAGTCGTCACTATACGAGTATCCTTAAAATGCTCGAAACTAGAGAAATAATCTTTACGGCAAGTGACGTGACTAGTCGCTCCATTGTCAACAAACCAACTTGCTGTATCATAGTTCGTAAGCATTGAGTTTACATCCGTAGTAACTTGCAAGAGCATTAAGTTCAAATTGCTTGGTGTCTGTTGGTTTTCTGACTTGGCTGGTTTCCCGTCAGCTTTCCATTTATGACATTGTCTGACCTTATGACCGACTTTACCACAGTATCCACATTTCTTCTTCGTTTTATTGCTATTCAGTAGCGCCAGAGCTTCTGCAGGACATTCATTCTTCAATGACATGGCACGCTCATAGGCACAAAGTTGCGTAGACAGATTTTCTATTGTTTTGTCAGTCTTTGACATCAACATCCAGCTCGATTTAAAAGAAAAGTAGGCTTCAGGTAGAGTATCGAGAATTTTACAGATTAACAAGATATCTGGTAATTCGGATTTGTCTATCTTGATTAATTCACTTTTCAAATCTGACCAAATAGTTTTGATTTTGGAGACGTGAGTCGTGATGTCATGTGACGGATCTATACAACAGCCAAAAAACTCCATACAAAGTGCGTAACTCTTTTCTTCAGACTTGCCGTCGAATAAACGATTTAGTTCGTCCCAAACATGTTTGGATGAGTTAAAACGCATGATTTTTTTTAGGGTTTCATCTGACATATTTGCAGTAAGCAGTAGTAATGCGGAACTATCAATTTTGTTGTAATGATCGAGAGCAGTATTATACTGAGAAATTTCATCGGCATTGCTAGTAGTAGGTTTTACGGGTTTCTCGAGGGTACCGTATACCGCATCAAATCCACCGGTCATGCCTCTAAGTAGTAAAGTTGCCTTGAATTTCCAAGTAGACCAGTTTTTCACACCTTCCAGGTGACCGATGTCAATTTTGCAACTACGTGATTGCATTTTGAATCTTTGTCTTCCCGGATTGCTTTGAAACTTGTTTTATCAAACACTCGATTTATTTATGACTTTCACTCGATTAACTACGCTCTGCTACCATGATAAAACTAATTTATCAGTTAAAAAATGAGACTCGTAGATTAGTGACAGTATAAACATTTTATTAGTAGTCAACACAACCGTTGCTAAGAACATGATTGACATAAGTTAAAGTTGTCCAAAAGTAAAGAGGTTTTAGTATAAAAGAATCCTTAACATCCTTCCTCTTTGGCAACCCTTAACGGACCATACCAATTTCCAATTGCTTTCCTATTGCTTCAATCCGTGGCTTATGCAATGCCTTGGTTAGAAAATCCGCCAGTTGGAATTCACTGGGTACATATTCTACGCAAATTTCACCATTAGCTACGAGTTCTCGTACATAAAAATGTCTAATAGCAATATGCTTGGTCCTTCTGTGGAGTTCTGGGTTATGTGAGATCTTTATGGCTGCATCATTATCGACCTTTAGTTTGGGTATCTCCTTCAATTCGGATATTTCGCTAAAGAGTCTTTTGATCCAGACAATCTCTCTAGCTGCTTCACTGGCAGCTACCAGTTCGGCTTCGGTGCTGGATATGGCAACACATGTTTGTCGTCTACTCGCCCAAGATATTGCTCCTCCAGAGTATAGGCATAAAATACCCGACGTCGATCGTCCGGAGCTTTGGTCTCCGCCATGATCTGAATCGCTGTAACATTTCAGAATGCCAGCATTGCATCTCTTCTTAAAAATTATGCCATAGTCCGAAGTTCGTTTGATGTATCTTAGGATACGTTTCAGCTTCTGGATATCTTCTTTAGAAGGATTTTCTAGAGTTCGTGATACAACGCTCAAAGCGTATGCTAAATCAGGTCTGGTTCCAACAGTCAAGTATGCCAGTGCTCCCACAGCTTCTCTATACGGAAATGAAGTAGGCTCTACCATCTCTTTATCCAGATCTGGTAATCCATCTTTCTGTATTGGAGTAGTGACAGGTTTGCAATCGCTCATACCAAAGCGATCTAAAACTTTCTGAGCGTAGTGCTTCTGTGACACTTTTATACTACCGTTTTGGTCTTGTATTTCTAATCCTAGAAAATAGGAAGCATCTTTTATAGTGATTTTGAATCTTCTTTTCAACTCTCTAATAAACTTTTCAGAATCTTCCTGATTTGTTGCAGCAACCAGACCGTCGTCTACATATAGAGCAAGAATGATCATGTTACTTCCACGGTTTCGGATAAACAGGCAGGGGTCAGAATCACTTTGTTTAAATCCAATAGTCTTCAAATAATCCACCATGCATTTATTCCAACACCGAGGTGCTTGCTTAAGGCCATACAGACTTCTATTAAGTCTACACACCTTCTTTGTTCCATCCGAGTACCCATCAGGTTGACTCAAATAGTTTTCTTCGCTTATTGAACCATACAAGAATGCAGTTGAAACATCGAATTGAGTGAGGTTTAAACCTTCGTTTGCAGCAACGCTTAAGACAGATCTAATTGTCGTCATCTTAGCAACTGGACTGAAAGTCTCATCATAGTCGATGCCTTTTTTCTGTGTATACCCTCTAGCAACTAGTCTTGCTTTGAGTTTATCTAGAGAGCCATCTGCATTGGTCTTGATTTTGTATATTCATTTACAGGACATAGGCTTTCTGTCTTTTGGAAGGTCAACCAGTATCCAGGTTTTGTTCTCCTTTAAAGACTTCACCTCATTTTCCATTGCTTTGACCCACTGATCTTTATGCGGACTAGAAATTGCTTCCTTGTAGGTTTTTGGTTCATTGATCTCATTAACAACATCTTCTGACATCATAACATAATCTTCAAAACGATTAGGTGGTCGAATTGTTCTTCTGTCCCGTAGAGTCATTCTTATAGCTATCTCAGCTATATCATCCATATTATTTCTTGGAGCTTCAGAATCATCACTATCATCATCATCTATAGCACCTTCATAAAGAGGTGACCCTGGCTGGGATTCTTCAGAAGACGTTTGAAATGATTCCATACATCTGTCTTGGCTTTCTCCTTCCTGACTCACAACCTGATCCGACAATGTGGGAGGCACAGTCAAACTAGGCTCATCAGTGCTACTTTCAGTGCGATCGGAGCTGTTTACATTGCGATGCTCATCAGTGCTACTCACAGTGCGATCCGAGCTGTTTTCGGTGCGATCATCCCCCCTTGCATCACACATTGGTGGTTCTGAAAATGGAAAGTAGATTTCAGCTGAGTGCTGCTCTTCCGAAGTACCTAGGCCAGACGAAGTAAGTACTAGCTCATTAAATATAACGTCTCTAGACCATATGAGTTTTCCACTTTTACTTAGTAAGCGGTAGCCTTCATCACCGTCATATCCAATTAGGATGCATTTTTCAGCCTTTTTAGAAAGCTTTACTCTCTTTTGTTGAGGAATATGGGCGTAACATTCACATCCAATTATTTTTAGGTGACTTATTCGTGGTTTTTTCTTAAACCACAATTAAAATGGCGATTTACCATTTTCTAGAGTTGGGCCGCTTCTGTTTAAAACGTACGCAGCAGTGTTTATTAATTCTGCCCATGTAGCGAGAGGTAATTCTTCATGAGTGTGCATCATTGTACGGGCGGCTTTGTGATATAGTGAATTACACTATCAGCACGTACTCAATAGTACGTGATAATTAAGGTCTTCCTGATTGACAAGGCGTCCTTCCTCTAGTCACGTATAGATGTGATGTTAATTAGTATTTAAGATGATACACTAGAGGATAAAGGAGAATTGATTCAACGCAAGACATTGTTTCATTTCGGGTCTCCGTCCCAACGCCATTACATGGCGACCGTGACATGGTGTCACAAGTCCGCGCCGCGAAATCGCTAGTTGAAGTCTACAAAATATCAGGAAAATCACGGGCCTACAAGAAGGACGAAGGAAATAAGAAAAAAAAACTGTAAGCCAAAATTGTTTAACTATGGGAAACCCACAATCTAAAGACAATATTATTGTCAGTCAATCACCAACTCAATCGGCGGCAGCATCAACTCCCTTGGCCGTTGGGATGCAACTTTCAGAGATCTTTTTACTGACCATCGTCGTTGTACTAGCGGGCTATATAGTACTTAGGCTGGTACGTTACTTCAACGCACGACTATTAGAAGAGGTAGAACGCAGAGCGGTTCGACGGGCAATTGGACCAGCACAGAACGTGTAAGCCAGCACCAATTAATATAACTATGCTACCAAGAATCTATGTGTGTGTGTGAGTGATTTTTTTTTTTTTTTTCTAAAGTGTGTTCATGGCAAACCTGTCAGAACTCTTGAGTGAGCTTAAGGCTATTAGAGACTCTATTATTAAATTAAGTAAGGACAAACGTTATTCCGCTCAGGGGCAGAATAAGTTTTTAAGAGCAAAGGAAATTAAAAATATTTTTGAACAAATACGGACTTATGACTCTGCAGACTTATGTAAAAAAGGGATAGATGCTGTAGAATTACAAATAACAAAAGCAATATCGTCAAAGTTTTTATGTAATTTTGAGGAAATCGAGTCACTCGTTAACCCGCATCATTCAGAAACGATCACAACCATGGCCACGTTCGATCTAAAAGTCGCGCTCACGCTCCTCCCAGTAGTAGATTGCGACGAAACGCAAATTAACCAACTAATAGACGGAATAGAGTATTATAGTAGTACCCTTAGAAACGAGGACCAGCCTCTGTTAATCAATTTTGTTTTAAAAACTCGTCTTTCTAGCAGTGCTAAAACAAAAAATAATAAGTCTTATGTGTCTGTGGCAGACCTAATAAAAGATATAAAAAATGTTTTAATTCCGATTAAATCATACACAGCCATTTTAGACCGAATGCTACGATGTAGGCAAGGAAACAAGACCATAGAAGTGTTTGGTAGTGAAATCGAAAAAATGTCCAACGATTTAAGTACAGCACAGGCTAATGGAGACGAGTCGGCATATAATTTATTAAAGCCGATTAATGAAAAAATGGCTATCAAGCGTTTCGCTGACGGCCTAAACAATGCTCGTACAAGCATTATAGTTACGTCTAGGTCCGTAAGCACAGTTAGGCAGGCAATAACTATAGCCTTAGAACAAGAAGACTCGGTAGTGAAACCACCAATAAACAATTATGTTAACTATGTTTCGAACCAGCGATTTGAGAAGATAAATAAAAACTATCATCAACAATATAATAAGTCACGTAACAACAACGCGACGAGTCAGCAAGGTCGGGGTCGTGCCTACTATAACTCGAATAGGTTTCAGGGTCAGCGCAACACCAGGTTTACGTCACCTCATAATAAACGTAGGAATGTACATTTCTTAGTTGACTCAGCAGAACAGTCTAATGACGAGAACGAAAGTGAACGTCAGAGTATACGTCAGAACGAACATCATAGCGATGATTTTTTTCGTTCTGAATAGCGCTGAGGTAGATATTTGTAGTTATGGTAGTGGTAATTACGTTTGTTTTACTTGTAGTCAAACTCAAATTTCTCTATTAGTAGACACAGGAGCAAGCATTTCAATTTTAAAGTTAGATTGGTTAAATAAACTCCGTAGCGTGTCCCGCGACGCAAAGCTAGTAAGGGATGAAATTAAGATTAAAGGAGTATGTGGGGATTTAGTATCAATAGGTTATGTTTATCTAGACTTATGTCTTAACAATTATAATTTTAGGCATAAGTTTTATGTGTTTAGCAACTTCCACTGTAAAAATGATGGAATTTTAGGAGAAGATTTTTTATTAAAATATAGTTGTAAAATTAACTATGAAAATAAGCTGGTTACATTACAGGATAAGATAAGTCTAGAATTAGGCTTAGGTAAAAACATAATAACGACTATTCCAGGGAGATGTGAGGTCGTAAAATATGTTTCGTCAGAGATAAAGGGCGAATGTGTCATTTTAGCGGAGGAAGTTATTGCAGGCGTATTTGTAGCAGGCGCCGTGGTAGTAGGAGACGGGAAAAAGATTCCGGTGCGATTTTTAAACACACGGGAAGAAGACGTAAAATTAAATAACTTTAGCCCGAAAATTAGAAAATACTCGGATTATTTCGTATGCTCTTTTGATACGGAAAACGGAAAATCTGTCGAGAGGGTTAAACAACTATTCGATTTTCTTAAATTAAAAACATATCTTGGTGATGAAGAGAGACGGTCTATTGAGAAAATATGTGCAAAATATGCAGATATCTTTCATATGCCGGGTGATAAGCTATCCGTTACAAACTTATACGAGTACAACATTAAACTGCAAAATGACGCGTCTCCTGTTTATGTCAAACCGTATAGAATACCGCACGCTCAGAAGGCTGAGTTAATAAAACAGGTAGGTAAATTGTTAGAAGAAGATATTATCGAAGAGTGTACCAGCGAATGGTCTTCTCCATTATTATTACTTCCGAAAAAAGCTGACAGTAGCGGTGAAAAAAAGTGGAGAATCGTAATAGATTATAGACTTTTAAATAAAAAAATAGTAGACGAAAAGTTCCCGTTACCAAATATACAAGAAATTATTGACTCACTTTCGGGATGCTTATACTATTCTCATTTAGACCTCAGTTCTAGTTATTACCAGCTAGGGTTATCACCAGAATGTAGGAAATTCACTTCTTTTACAGCTGATAAGCAATATCAACTGAAAAGATTACCTATGGGTCTCAAAACGAGTCCTAGCGTATTTTCTAAACTTATGTCTATGGCTCTATCGGGTTTAAATCACGAGATATGTTTTCTATATCTCGATGACGTAATAGTTTTCGGGAAAAGCCTATCGCAGCATAATACAAATTTAATGAGTGTATTTGAGAGGTTTAGGTCAGTTAATTTAAAACTAAACCCTTGTAAGTGCGAATTTTTGAGGAAAGAAATTAATTATTTAGGGCATGTTATTACGCCAAACGGGGTGTTGCCAGACAACAGTAAAATCGAGGTCTTGGAAAAGTTCCCAGTACCTAAAAATGTAAATGAGATTCGTCGTTTTGTGGCTTTTGCGAACTTTTATAGAAAATTCATAAAAAAATTTGCCACAATAGTGTACCCACTAAACCGTCTTTGTAAGAAACATGTCGAGTTTCAGTGGACGGAAGAATGTGACGTGGCGTTTCAGACCTTAAAAAAGTCACTTAGTTTATTTCCTGTCTTAGATTATCCAGATTTTCGAAAAGATAATGTTTTCCGGTTGCAAACCGATGCGTCAGGGGTAGCCTTGGGGGCTGTATTATCAAATGGAAATAATAAGCCCGTAGCTTATGCAAGCAGACAATTAAACAGTTCAGATATAAACTACCCAACCATTCATAAAGAGTTATTAGGGGTAGTGTGGGCTATAAAACATTTTCGACCATATTTATACGGACGAAAATTTAAAGTATTAACAGATCATAGACCATTGGTTCATTTATTTAGCATAAAAGATCCTAGTAGCCGTTTAACTAAGTTTAGACTTTGTTTAGAAGAATATGATTTCGATATTGAATACATAAAAGGTTCCGAAAATGTAACGGCAGATGCCTTATCGAGAGTCATTATAACATCAGACGAGTTAAAAAATCTAAATTAAAATTTTTTGGGGGTAGTAACCCGTTCAATGAAAAGAACCATGGAGCAAAATAATGAACCCGCTACCTCTGGAAGTAGCAGGGTTGAGCCCCCTGTTGATCATAGGCAACCAAGAGTGGTAGATATTATGCAGAAATCACAAAATGATGTAAGGTTAGATATTTGTTCGTATGAAAACTTCGTGAAGTTGAGGAAAAAGAAAAGATACGTCTCACAGACGGGTGATATGTTATTTAGTGACTCTACTATTTACATAAATCAGGAATCTCTACTAACGGAGGCGCGCCGAGACGCAACGATAGGAGAACTGAGTGCATTATGTAAAAAATATAATATTGTAGAAGTCGTTGTGATTAAAAATGGGTTTAATAAAAAGTTTATTAAAATTTTGACCCAAACTTTCATGAAACATAAAGAATTACCGCGGTTATGTATTATTAATAACCAAGTTGAACATGTTACAAATAAAGACTTGATACGTGTTATACTAAATGATTATCATTTATTGCCGACAAGTGGTCATGTAGGCATAAATAAAATGACTAAGAATATTCGAAAAAAATATTTTTGGAGTAATATGCAAAAAGACATAACTGAATATGTGACTCGCTGTAAAGATTGCCAAAAGCAGAAATTTTGTAATAAAAATAATAAAGAGAAAATGGTAATAACCACTACAGCATCTACTTCTTTTGAAAAATTATATTTAGATATTGTGGGGCCGTTGGAGGTCGATAATTTGGGTAATAAATACATATTAACAATACAATGCGAATTGACAAAGTTTGTAGAAGCTTACCCAATACTTGATAAGTCAGCTGAAACTGTTGCTAGGGTTTTTACTGAAAATTTTATTTTACGATATGGTACTCCCAGGGTTATTGCGACTGACTGTGGAACGGAATTTATTAATTCCACGTTAGAAACAGTATGTAAATTGCTAAATATTGATAAGTTAAATTCAACACCCTATCATCATGAGAGTATAGGTTCGCTAGAAAACTGGCACAAACATCTCGGATGTTACTTGAGAATACAAACACAGAATCAGTCGGCAAATTGGAGTACCTGGATACCATATTGGTGCTTTGCTTATAATAATTCTGTAAATACTAGTACCAAATACTCCCCTTATGAACTAGTTTTTGGGAAAACATGTAACGTACCTAGTAATTTAGTTAGTAAAGTTGATCCCTTATATTTATACGACAATTATCCATCGGAGTTAAAATTTAGATTGCAAAAAGCTCATAATGATGCCAGGAACAACTTATTAATATCAAAACAAAGTAGAAAAACTAATTATGATTTAGATTGTAAGGAAGTACACTACAAAAAAGGTGATCTACTCTTGTATAAGAATGAAAATTATAATAAATTGAACGACTTGTATTTAGGTCCATTTGAAGTTTTAGAAGAGCTAGGTACTAATGTAAAAATATTAAAGAATAATAAAGAATATATAGTTCATAAGAATAGGACTAAGATATTTAGAAAATAAGAGTTTACTTTTCAGGGAAGGGATGCCTAGCCTTTTCAGGGGAGGTGTGATATAGTGAATTACACTATCAGCACGTACTCAATAGTACGTGATAATTAAGGTCTTCCTGATTGACAAGGCGTCCTTCCTCTAGTCACGTATAGATGTGATGTTAATTAGTATTTAAGATGATACACTAGAGGATAAAGGAGAATTGATTCAACGCAAGACATTGTTTCATTTCGGGTCTCCGTCCCAACGCCATTACACTTCGACTAAGGTTCTATTTTCACGTTCGCTGAGACCATTTTGTTGCGGTGCATCGTGAGCCTTTGTCTTATTCCAGCTTCTCGTAAAATGCACCTTACGTTCTCATTATCAAATTCACCTCCGTTATCACTAAGAAATTCTTTTACAGAGTGTCCAGCCACTTTACATTCCTGTAACATCTGTAGGAGCTTTAGGTGAACTTCCGATTTCTGTCGCAAGAAATAAACGTGACGATACTTGCTGTAGTCGTCTTTGAATAGAACGAATTAACGAAATTTATTGAAGGAAGGCGGAAATGGACCACACACATCAGCGTGTATAATTTCTGCAGGTTCTTTAGCTCGTTCTCTTGTTCCAAACATTTGCCGATGAGTTTTTCCATAAATACATCCGGTACATATTTCAGAATCTAGACGAACTTTAATTCCTAGTTCTCGTTCAATAACTCCTCTGACGTGTTTCTTATTCTGGTGGGCTAACCGTTTGTGATAAAGTTGTAGTAGGTTATCCGTTGACAAGGCGTTCAGATCAGGAATTGATTTTGTAACAGTTTCTACATTAAGCTTGTATAAACCCCCGTTCTTAGTTCTTTTGCCAGTCAATATTACATGTCCTTCAACTTTCAGCGAGCAGTGTTCCCTTTCAGACATGAAAACACTATTGTTTAGTCTGTCTTGAGTGGCCAGCACAGAGAATAGATTTCGCATAATATCAGGTACGTACCAGACATCACAGAGTCTTAGCCTGGATTCTTTGCCATTAATAAAAGTTTTCAAGTCAACAGTACCTTTGCCAATAGCTTTGACAGTAGCTCCATTAGCAGTCGTCACTATACGAGTATCCTTAAAATGCTCGAAACTAGAGAAATAATCTTTACGGCAAGTGACGTGACTAGTCGCTCCATTGTCAACAAACCAACTTGCTGTATCATAGTTCGTAAGCATTGAGTTTACATCCGTAGTAACTTGCAAGAGCATTAAGTTCAAATTGCTTGGTGTCTGTTGGTTTTCTGACTTGGCTGGTTTCCCGTCAGCTTTCCATTTATGACATTGTCTGACCTTATGACCGACTTTACCACAGTATCCACATTTCTTCTTCGTTTTATTGCTATTCAGTAGCGCCAGAGCTTCTGCAGGACATTCATTCTTCAATGACATGGCACGCTCATAGGCACAAAGTTGCGTAGACAGATTTTCTATTGTTTTGTCAGTCTTTGACATCAACATCCAGCTCGATTTAAAAGAAAAGTAGGCTTCAGGTAGAGTATCGAGAATTTTACAGATTAACAAGATATCTGGTAATTCGGATTTGTCTATCTTGATTAATTCACTTTTCAAATCTGACCAAATAGTTTTGATTTTGGAGACGTGAGTCGTGATGTCATGTGACGGATCTATACAACAGCCAAAAAACTCCATACAAAGTGCGTAACTCTTTTCTTCAGACTTGCCGTCGAATAAACGATTTAGTTCGTCCCAAACATGTTTGGATGAGTTAAAACGCATGATTTTTTTTAGGGTTTCATCTGACATATTTGCAGTAAGCAGTAGTAATGCGGAACTATCAATTTTGTTGTAATGATCGAGAGCAGTATTATACTGAGAAATTTCATCGGCATTGCTAGTAGTAGGTTTTACGGGTTTCTCGAGGGTACCGTATACCGCATCAAATCCACCGGTCATGCCTCTAAGTAGTAAAGTTGCCTTGAATTTCCAAGTAGACCAGTTTTTCACACCTTCCAGGTGACCGATGTCAATTTTGCAACTACGTGATTGCATTTTGAATCTTTGTCTTCCCGGATTGCTTTGAAACTTGTTTTATCAAACACTCGATTTATTTATGACTTTCACTCGATTAACTACGCTCTGCTACCATGATAAAACTAATTTATCAGTTAAAAAATGAGACTCGTAGATTAGTGACAGTATAAACATTTTATTAGTAGTCAACACAACCGTTGCTAAGAACATGATTGACATAAGTTAAAGTTGTCCAAAAGTAAAGAGGTTTTAGTATAAAAGAATCCTTAACATCCTTCCTCTTTGGCAACCCTTAACGGACCATACCAATTTCCAATTGCTTTCCTATTGCTTCAATCCGTGGCTTATGCAATGCCTTGGTTAGAAAATCCGCCAGTTGGAATTCACTGGGTACATATTCTACGCAAATTTCACCATTAGCTACGAGTTCTCGTACATAAAAATGTCTAATAGCAATATGCTTGGTCCTTCTGTGGAGTTCTGGGTTATGTGAGATCTTTATGGCTGCATCATTATCGACCTTTAGTTTGGGTATCTCCTTCAATTCGGATATTTCGCTAAAGAGTCTTTTGATCCAGACAATCTCTCTAGCTGCTTCACTGGCAGCTACCAGTTCGGCTTCGGTGCTGGATATGGCAACACATGTTTGTCGTCTACTCGCCCAAGATATTGCTCCTCCAGAGTATAGGCATAAAATACCCGACGTCGATCGTCCGGAGCTTTGGTCTCCGCCATGATCTGAATCGCTGTAACATTTCAGAATGCCAGCATTGCATCTCTTCTTAAAAATTATGCCATAGTCCGAAGTTCGTTTGATGTATCTTAGGATACGTTTCAGCTTCTGGATATCTTCTTTAGAAGGATTTTCTAGAGTTCGTGATACAACGCTCAAAGCGTATGCTAAATCAGGTCTGGTTCCAACAGTCAAGTATGCCAGTGCTCCCACAGCTTCTCTATACGGAAATGAAGTAGGCTCTACCATCTCTTTATCCAGATCTGGTAATCCATCTTTCTGTATTGGAGTAGTGACAGGTTTGCAATCGCTCATACCAAAGCGATCTAAAACTTTCTGAGCGTAGTGCTTCTGTGACACTTTTATACTACCGTTTTGGTCTTGTATTTCTAATCCTAGAAAATAGGAAGCATCTTTTATAGTGATTTTGAATCTTCTTTTCAACTCTCTAATAAACTTTTCAGAATCTTCCTGATTTGTTGCAGCAACCAGACCGTCGTCTACATATAGAGCAAGAATGATCATGTTACTTCCACGGTTTCGGATAAACAGGCAGGGGTCAGAATCACTTTGTTTAAATCCAATAGTCTTCAAATAATCCACCATGCATTTATTCCAACACCGAGGTGCTTGCTTAAGGCCATACAGACTTCTATTAAGTCTACACACCTTCTTTGTTCCATCCGAGTACCCATCAGGTTGACTCAAATAGTTTTCTTCGCTTATTGAACCATACAAGAATGCAGTTGAAACATCGAATTGAGTGAGGTTTAAACCTTCGTTTGCAGCAACGCTTAAGACAGATCTAATTGTCGTCATCTTAGCAACTGGACTGAAAGTCTCATCATAGTCGATGCCTTTTTTCTGTGTATACCCTCTAGCAACTAGTCTTGCTTTGAGTTTATCTAGAGAGCCATCTGCATTGGTCTTGATTTTGTATATTCATTTACAGGACATAGGCTTTCTGTCTTTTGGAAGGTCAACCAGTATCCAGGTTTTGTTCTCCTTTAAAGACTTCACCTCATTTTCCATTGCTTTGACCCACTGATCTTTATGCGGACTAGAAATTGCTTCCTTGTAGGTTTTTGGTTCATTGATCTCATTAACAACATCTTCTGACATCATAACATAATCTTCAAAACGATTAGGTGGTCGAATTGTTCTTCTGTCCCGTAGAGTCATTCTTATAGCTATCTCAGCTATATCATCCATATTATTTCTTGGAGCTTCAGAATCATCACTATCATCATCATCTATAGCACCTTCATAAAGAGGTGACCCTGGCTGGGATTCTTCAGAAGACGTTTGAAATGATTCCATACATCTGTCTTGGCTTTCTCCTTCCTGACTCACAACCTGATCCGACAATGTGGGAGGCACAGTCAAACTAGGCTCATCAGTGCTACTTTCAGTGCGATCGGAGCTGTTTACATTGCGATGCTCATCAGTGCTACTCACAGTGCGATCCGAGCTGTTTTCGGTGCGATCATCCCCCCTTGCATCACACATTGGTGGTTCTGAAAATGGAAAGTAGATTTCAGCTGAGTGCTGCTCTTCCGAAGTACCTAGGCCAGACGAAGTAAGTACTAGCTCATTAAATATAACGTCTCTAGACCATATGAGTTTTCCACTTTTACTTAGTAAGCGGTAGCCTTCATCACCGTCATATCCAATTAGGATGCATTTTTCAGCCTTTTTAGAAAGCTTTACTCTCTTTTGTTGAGGAATATGGGCGTAACATTCACATCCAATTATTTTTAGGTGACTTATTCGTGGTTTTTTCTTAAACCACAATTAAAATGGCGATTTACCATTTTCTAGAGTTGGGCCGCTTCTGTTTAAAACGTACGCAGCAGTGTTTATTAATTCTGCCCATGTAGCGAGAGGTAATTCTTCATGAGTGTGCATCATTGTACGGGCGGCTTTGTGATATAGTGAATTACACTATCAGCACGTACTCAATAGTACGTGATAATTAAGGTCTTCCTGATTGACAAGGCGTCCTTCCTCTAGTCACGTATAGATGTGATGTTAATTAGTATTTAAGATGATACACTAGAGGATAAAGGAGAATTGATTCAACGCAAGACATTGTTTCATTTCGGGTCTCCGTCCCAACGCCATTACATGGCGACCGTGACATGGTGTCACAAGTCCGCGCCGCGAAATCGCTAGTTGAAGTCTACAAAATATCAGGAAAATCACGGGCCTACAAGAAGGACGAAGGAAATAAGAAAAAAAAACTGTAAGCCAAAATTGTTTAACTATGGGAAACCCACAATCTAAAGACAATATTATTGTCAGTCAATCACCAACTCAATCGGCGGCAGCATCAACTCCCTTGGCCGTTGGGATGCAACTTTCAGAGATCTTTTTACTGACCATCGTCGTTGTACTAGCGGGCTATATAGTACTTAGGCTGGTACGTTACTTCAACGCACGACTATTAGAAGAGGTAGAACGCAGAGCGGTTCGACGGGCAATTGGACCAGCACAGAACGTGTAAGCCAGCACCAATTAATATAACTATGCTACCAAGAATCTATGTGTGTGTGTGAGTGATTTTTTTTTTTTTTTTCTAAAGTGTGTTCATGGCAAACCTGTCAGAACTCTTGAGTGAGCTTAAGGCTATTAGAGACTCTATTATTAAATTAAGTAAGGACAAACGTTATTCCGCTCAGGGGCAGAATAAGTTTTTAAGAGCAAAGGAAATTAAAAATATTTTTGAACAAATACGGACTTATGACTCTGCAGACTTATGTAAAAAAGGGATAGATGCTGTAGAATTACAAATAACAAAAGCAATATCGTCAAAGTTTTTATGTAATTTTGAGGAAATCGAGTCACTCGTTAACCCGCATCATTCAGAAACGATCACAACCATGGCCACGTTCGATCTAAAAGTCGCGCTCACGCTCCTCCCAGTAGTAGATTGCGACGAAACGCAAATTAACCAACTAATAGACGGAATAGAGTATTATAGTAGTACCCTTAGAAACGAGGACCAGCCTCTGTTAATCAATTTTGTTTTAAAAACTCGTCTTTCTAGCAGTGCTAAAACAAAAAATAATAAGTCTTATGTGTCTGTGGCAGACCTAATAAAAGATATAAAAAATGTTTTAATTCCGATTAAATCATACACAGCCATTTTAGACCGAATGCTACGATGTAGGCAAGGAAACAAGACCATAGAAGTGTTTGGTAGTGAAATCGAAAAAATGTCCAACGATTTAAGTACAGCACAGGCTAATGGAGACGAGTCGGCATATAATTTATTAAAGCCGATTAATGAAAAAATGGCTATCAAGCGTTTCGCTGACGGCCTAAACAATGCTCGTACAAGCATTATAGTTACGTCTAGGTCCGTAAGCACAGTTAGGCAGGCAATAACTATAGCCTTAGAACAAGAAGACTCGGTAGTGAAACCACCAATAAACAATTATGTTAACTATGTTTCGAACCAGCGATTTGAGAAGATAAATAAAAACTATCATCAACAATATAATAAGTCACGTAACAACAACGCGACGAGTCAGCAAGGTCGGGGTCGTGCCTACTATAACTCGAATAGGTTTCAGGGTCAGCGCAACACCAGGTTTACGTCACCTCATAATAAACGTAGGAATGTACATTTCTTAGTTGACTCAGCAGAACAGTCTAATGACGAGAACGAAAGTGAACGTCAGAGTATACGTCAGAACGAACATCATAGCGATGATTTTTTTCGTTCTGAATAGCGCTGAGGTAGATATTTGTAGTTATGGTAGTGGTAATTACGTTTGTTTTACTTGTAGTCAAACTCAAATTTCTCTATTAGTAGACACAGGAGCAAGCATTTCAATTTTAAAGTTAGATTGGTTAAATAAACTCCGTAGCGTGTCCCGCGACGCAAAGCTAGTAAGGGATGAAATTAAGATTAAAGGAGTATGTGGGGATTTAGTATCAATAGGTTATGTTTATCTAGACTTATGTCTTAACAATTATAATTTTAGGCATAAGTTTTATGTGTTTAGCAACTTCCACTGTAAAAATGATGGAATTTTAGGAGAAGATTTTTTATTAAAATATAGTTGTAAAATTAACTATGAAAATAAGCTGGTTACATTACAGGATAAGATAAGTCTAGAATTAGGCTTAGGTAAAAACATAATAACGACTATTCCAGGGAGATGTGAGGTCGTAAAATATGTTTCGTCAGAGATAAAGGGCGAATGTGTCATTTTAGCGGAGGAAGTTATTGCAGGCGTATTTGTAGCAGGCGCCGTGGTAGTAGGAGACGGGAAAAAGATTCCGGTGCGATTTTTAAACACACGGGAAGAAGACGTAAAATTAAATAACTTTAGCCCGAAAATTAGAAAATACTCGGATTATTTCGTATGCTCTTTTGATACGGAAAACGGAAAATCTGTCGAGAGGGTTAAACAACTATTCGATTTTCTTAAATTAAAAACATATCTTGGTGATGAAGAGAGACGGTCTATTGAGAAAATATGTGCAAAATATGCAGATATCTTTCATATGCCGGGTGATAAGCTATCCGTTACAAACTTATACGAGTACAACATTAAACTGCAAAATGACGCGTCTCCTGTTTATGTCAAACCGTATAGAATACCGCACGCTCAGAAGGCTGAGTTAATAAAACAGGTAGGTAAATTGTTAGAAGAAGATATTATCGAAGAGTGTACCAGCGAATGGTCTTCTCCATTATTATTACTTCCGAAAAAAGCTGACAGTAGCGGTGAAAAAAAGTGGAGAATCGTAATAGATTATAGACTTTTAAATAAAAAAATAGTAGACGAAAAGTTCCCGTTACCAAATATACAAGAAATTATTGACTCACTTTCGGGATGCTTATACTATTCTCATTTAGACCTCAGTTCTAGTTATTACCAGCTAGGGTTATCACCAGAATGTAGGAAATTCACTTCTTTTACAGCTGATAAGCAATATCAACTGAAAAGATTACCTATGGGTCTCAAAACGAGTCCTAGCGTATTTTCTAAACTTATGTCTATGGCTCTATCGGGTTTAAATCACGAGATATGTTTTCTATATCTCGATGACGTAATAGTTTTCGGGAAAAGCCTATCGCAGCATAATACAAATTTAATGAGTGTATTTGAGAGGTTTAGGTCAGTTAATTTAAAACTAAACCCTTGTAAGTGCGAATTTTTGAGGAAAGAAATTAATTATTTAGGGCATGTTATTACGCCAAACGGGGTGTTGCCAGACAACAGTAAAATCGAGGTCTTGGAAAAGTTCCCAGTACCTAAAAATGTAAATGAGATTCGTCGTTTTGTGGCTTTTGCGAACTTTTATAGAAAATTCATAAAAAAATTTGCCACAATAGTGTACCCACTAAACCGTCTTTGTAAGAAACATGTCGAGTTTCAGTGGACGGAAGAATGTGACGTGGCGTTTCAGACCTTAAAAAAGTCACTTAGTTTATTTCCTGTCTTAGATTATCCAGATTTTCGAAAAGATAATGTTTTCCGGTTGCAAACCGATGCGTCAGGGGTAGCCTTGGGGGCTGTATTATCAAATGGAAATAATAAGCCCGTAGCTTATGCAAGCAGACAATTAAACAGTTCAGATATAAACTACCCAACCATTCATAAAGAGTTATTAGGGGTAGTGTGGGCTATAAAACATTTTCGACCATATTTATACGGACGAAAATTTAAAGTATTAACAGATCATAGACCATTGGTTCATTTATTTAGCATAAAAGATCCTAGTAGCCGTTTAACTAAGTTTAGACTTTGTTTAGAAGAATATGATTTCGATATTGAATACATAAAAGGTTCCGAAAATGTAACGGCAGATGCCTTATCGAGAGTCATTATAACATCAGACGAGTTAAAAAATCTAAATTAAAATTTTTTGGGGGTAGTAACCCGTTCAATGAAAAGAACCATGGAGCAAAATAATGAACCCGCTACCTCTGGAAGTAGCAGGGTTGAGCCCCCTGTTGATCATAGGCAACCAAGAGTGGTAGATATTATGCAGAAATCACAAAATGATGTAAGGTTAGATATTTGTTCGTATGAAAACTTCGTGAAGTTGAGGAAAAAGAAAAGATACGTCTCACAGACGGGTGATATGTTATTTAGTGACTCTACTATTTACATAAATCAGGAATCTCTACTAACGGAGGCGCGCCGAGACGCAACGATAGGAGAACTGAGTGCATTATGTAAAAAATATAATATTGTAGAAGTCGTTGTGATTAAAAATGGGTTTAATAAAAAGTTTATTAAAATTTTGACCCAAACTTTCATGAAACATAAAGAATTACCGCGGTTATGTATTATTAATAACCAAGTTGAACATGTTACAAATAAAGACTTGATACGTGTTATACTAAATGATTATCATTTATTGCCGACAAGTGGTCATGTAGGCATAAATAAAATGACTAAGAATATTCGAAAAAAATATTTTTGGAGTAATATGCAAAAAGACATAACTGAATATGTGACTCGCTGTAAAGATTGCCAAAAGCAGAAATTTTGTAATAAAAATAATAAAGAGAAAATGGTAATAACCACTACAGCATCTACTTCTTTTGAAAAATTATATTTAGATATTGTGGGGCCGTTGGAGGTCGATAATTTGGGTAATAAATACATATTAACAATACAATGCGAATTGACAAAGTTTGTAGAAGCTTACCCAATACTTGATAAGTCAGCTGAAACTGTTGCTAGGGTTTTTACTGAAAATTTTATTTTACGATATGGTACTCCCAGGGTTATTGCGACTGACTGTGGAACGGAATTTATTAATTCCACGTTAGAAACAGTATGTAAATTGCTAAATATTGATAAGTTAAATTCAACACCCTATCATCATGAGAGTATAGGTTCGCTAGAAAACTGGCACAAACATCTCGGATGTTACTTGAGAATACAAACACAGAATCAGTCGGCAAATTGGAGTACCTGGATACCATATTGGTGCTTTGCTTATAATAATTCTGTAAATACTAGTACCAAATACTCCCCTTATGAACTAGTTTTTGGGAAAACATGTAACGTACCTAGTAATTTAGTTAGTAAAGTTGATCCCTTATATGTATACGACAATTATCCATCGGAGTTAAAATTTAGATTGCAAAAAGCTCATAATGATGCCAGGAACAACTTATTAATATCAAAACAAAGTAGAAAAACTAATTATGATTTAGATTGTAAGGAAGTACACTACAAAAAAGGTGATCTACTCTTGTATAAGAATGAAAATTATAATAAATTGAACGACTTGTATTTAGGTCCATTTGAAGTTTTAGAAGAGCTAGGTACTAATGTAAAAATATTAAAGAATAATAAAGAATATATAGTTCATAAGAATAGGACTAAGATATTTAGAAAATAAGAGTTTACTTTTCAGGGAAGGGATGCCTAGCCTTTTCAGGGGAGGTGTGATATAGTGAATTACACTATCAGCACGTACTCAATAGTACGTGATAATTAAGGTCTTCCTGATTGACAAGGCGTCCTTCCTCTAGTCACGTATAGATGTGATGTTAATTAGTATTTAAGATGATACACTAGAGGATAAAGGAGAATTGATTCAACGCAAGACATTGTTTCATTTCGGGTCTCCGTCCCAACGCCATTACACTTCGACTAAGGTTCTATTTTCACGTTCGCTGAGACCATTTTGTTGCGGTGCATCGTGAGCCTTTGTCTTATTCCAGCTTCTCGTAAAATGCACCTTACGTTCTCATTATCAAATTCACCTCCGTTATCACTAAGAAATTCTTTTACAGAGTGTCCAGCCACTTTACATTCCTGTAACATCTGTAGGAGCTTTAGGTGAACTTCCGATTTCTGTCGCAAGAAATAAACGTGACGATACTTGCTGTAGTCGTCTTTGAATAGAACGAATTAACGAAATTTATTGAAGGAAGGCGGAAATGGACCACACACATCAGCGTGTATAATTTCTGCAGGTTCTTTAGCTCGTTCTCTTGTTCCAAACATTTGCCGATGAGTTTTTCCATAAATACATCCGGTACATATTTCAGAATCTAGACGAACTTTAATTCCTAGTTCTCGTTCAATAACTCCTCTGACGTGTTTCTTATTCTGGTGGGCTAACCGTTTGTGATAAAGTTGTAGTAGGTTATCCGTTGACAAGGCGTTCAGATCAGGAATTGATTTTGTAACAGTTTCTACATTAAGCTTGTATAAACCCCCGTTCTTAGTTCTTTTGCCAGTCAATATTACATGTCCTTCAACTTTCAGCGAGCAGTGTTCCCTTTCAGACATGAAAACACTATTGTTTAGTCTGTCTTGAGTGGCCAGCACAGAGAATAGATTTCGCATAATATCAGGTACGTACCAGACATCACAGAGTCTTAGCCTGGATTCTTTGCCATTAATAAAAGTTTTCAAGTCAACAGTACCTTTGCCAATAGCTTTGACAGTAGCTCCATTAGCAGTCGTCACTATACGAGTATCCTTAAAATGCTCGAAACTAGAGAAATAATCTTTACGGCAAGTGACGTGACTAGTCGCTCCATTGTCAACAAACCAACTTGCTGTATCATAGTTCGTAAGCATTGAGTTTACATCCGTAGTAACTTGCAAGAGCATTAAGTTCAAATTGCTTGGTGTCTGTTGGTTTTCTGACTTGGCTGGTTTCCCGTCAGCTTTCCATTTATGACATTGTCTGACCTTATGACCGACTTTACCACAGTATCCACATTTCTTCTTCGTTTTATTGCTATTCAGTAGCGCCAGAGCTTCTGCAGGACATTCATTCTTCAATGACATGGCACGCTCATAGGCACAAAGTTGCGTAGACAGATTTTCTATTGTTTTGTCAGTCTTTGACATCAACATCCAGCTCGATTTAAAAGAAAAGTAGGCTTCAGGTAGAGTATCGAGAATTTTACAGATTAACAAGATATCTGGTAATTCGGATTTGTCTATCTTGATTAATTCACTTTTCAAATCTGACCAAATAGTTTTGATTTTGGAGACGTGAGTCGTGATGTCATGTGACGGATCTATACAACAGCCAAAAAACTCCATACAAAGTGCGTAACTCTTTTCTTCAGACTTGCCGTCGAATAAACGATTTAGTTCGTCCCAAACATGTTTGGATGAGTTAAAACGCATGATTTTTTTTAGGGTTTCATCTGACATATTTGCAGTAAGCAGTAGTAATGCGGAACTATCAATTTTGTTGTAATGATCGAGAGCAGTATTATACTGAGAAATTTCATCGGCATTGCTAGTAGTAGGTTTTACGGGTTTCTCGAGGGTACCGTATACCGCATCAAATCCACCGGTCATGCCTCTAAGTAGTAAAGTTGCCTTGAATTTCCAAGTAGACCAGTTTTTCACACCTTCCAGGTGACCGATGTCAATTTTGCAACTACGTGATTGCATTTTGAATCTTTGTCTTCCCGGATTGCTTTGAAACTTGTTTTATCAAACACTCGATTTATTTATGACTTTCACTCGATTAACTACGCTCTGCTACCATGATAAAACTAATTTATCAGTTAAAAAATGAGACTCGTAGATTAGTGACAGTATAAACATTTTATTAGTAGTCAACACAACCGTTGCTAAGAACATGATTGACATAAGTTAAAGTTGTCCAAAAGTAAAGAGGTTTTAGTATATGTTAGTTATATAGTTAGTAGTATAGTTAGTGTGGGCCCAGGCATTTCTGGCACCGCTCGCGCGCCTTTATAAAGTCCCACCGACCTTGTGTCGGTTGGGCATTGTAGCGGGAGCATGCTATCAGTCTGTGCCCCCTAGTTCTGCAGTAAGGGCAGTAAGAGGTGTTTGGGCTTGCGTGCATTGTGTGGGTGTTGTGTGGGCGTGTATGGGTGGCGGCACGAATCGAGGCAAAAAAATGAAGTGTGTAAAGTAGGGTTTAATTTAGTGGACTGTTACTGGGATGTATCCGGCTCGTAAAGGATCAAAATGTTACGGCGAAAGATGTTCGCCGTAACAGCGGGGAAACAAGGGTTAGGCAGGAGATAAGGGAATTTCTGGGGCTTACTTGGTTCGGGCTGGAGCTGGTTGGAGCTGAAGGCAGGCGCGGGGGCGCGGGCTTGAAGGCAGCAACACACAACACAATTCACTCCACTAGGCACTGATCGGAGGCGTTTTAAGGGTAATTGGGCTGGTAAACACAGCGCTCTCAAGTCACATACACTGAACACGTGGTTGTTCACGGGCTGAGTTCTTGCGCGGGCGCGCGCGTGGATTCACCTTGAAGGCTCGGAGCACACCGCCGTTCGCCCAGCGCCGTTGGCGCGGGCAAACAGCTTCGTCGAGTATAATTGTCAACTCGCTGTGATTGGCCGATCATTCGTTGCACATTCGTTGCACCAATATGCACCTTAATTGACCGGCGCAGAGACGGTTATCCGTCGCGCTGTGGCGCGAACATCTTCCCGGGCCCCAGAGGGTAGGAGGGGGGGGGGAAGGAATAGAAGTTAAAGGGGGACTACGGCCCCGATTCGTGCTGTGTTGAGTTAATGTCGAGTGGGTGTGTATATGATGAGCTGGGAGGAATGCACGTGTGTGACTGTATGAGTATAATTGTATTAGGGCTGAATGCCTGTGCGCACGAAGCACAGGGGGCGCGGGGGCGCGAAGCGCCGAAGGCGCATAGGCGCAGGGGGCGCGTCAACGCAAAGGCGTGGGGGCGCGGGGGCGCAGAAGCGCAGGGGGCGCGTAAGCGCAAGGGCCGCGTCAACGCAAAGGCGTGGGGGCGCGGGGGCGCAGAAGTGCAGTGGGCGCGTCAACGCAAAGGCGTGGGGGCGCGGGGGCGCAGCAGGCGCGTGGGGCGCGTAAGCGCAAGGGCCGCGTCAACGCAAAGGCGTGGGGGCGCGGGGGCGCAGAAGCGCAGGGGGCGCGTAAGCGCAAGGGCCGCGTCAACGCAAAGGCGTAGGGGCGCGGGGGCGCAGAAGCGCAGGGGGCGCGTAAGCGCAAGGGCCGCGTCAACGCAAAGGCGTGGGGGCGCGGGGGCGCAGAGGGCGCGTGCTGATGTCATGCACCGTATAGGTGCGGGCTGACTACATGTGTTTGTGTGCTGCAAGCTGATGTGTGGGTGCACGTGTGTAGAAGTACTATGCTCTTGTGGTGAGCACTCACGAGATTGAGTCGATTGCCAAGGCAAGAATTAAGAGCAGAAAAAATATAAAATTAACACGAGCGAAAAAATAAAGCACGCTATTTGGCACGCGTGGTGAGCATGCACGAGATCTGAGCCGATTTAACACGACACGACCATAAAAATTTCATTACAAAATAAAACGGGAAAAACAACAATATCGTCGTCTAGACGCGGGTGTGTTATACGTACCTAAAGTTATATGTGCAACCTAATTAGTAAGTAAAAATATAACACGAATCGAACACTGTTCTTGGAACACGTTCTTAATTTATTTTTGGAGGTAGGTTAATAATATTTCGCAATGCACTTTGCAACGTCTATCGTGCAGAAAGGGTCATGTAAGGTAATGAAATTAGGAATGTTAGGCGATAAAATTTAAAAATCAGAAATTAAAATTAAGTTACGTGATAACTACGAAATATGAGTAAATATTATTTTAACGGGTCGAATGACCAACATGTAATGAAATAGTTAATGGGCTGAAATAGTTATCCTATATATATATAATAGTGGACTGTATTAATAATGTGGGGCTGAATGTCTACGGTAACATGTACCTACTCCTGCGACCCTTCATGCGACCGCTGTGCATGCGAGGACACATGAAGCGTTCTGTCGTTGGGTCGCTTTGCCGGAGTGTCCCGCAGCGCGGGCGGGAGCCACCGCGCCGCCGATTCCGGCTGGTAATGCTGTGTGGCGTCGTCCGGTCGGTGAAGGGACGTGTGGTGGTCTGCGATGCCACACACTCTGCATGCCTTCACCGACTTACATTCCTGTGGGTAGTGTGGGCCCAGGCATTTCTGGCACCGCTCGCGCGCCTTTATAAAGTCCCACCGACCTTGTGTCGGTTGGGCATTGTAGCGGGAGCATGCTATCAGTCTGTGCCCCCTAGTTCTGCAGTAAGGGCAGTAAGAGGTGTTTGGGCTTGCGTGCATTGTGTGGGTGTTGTGTGGGCGTGTATGGGTGGCGGCACGAATCGAGGCAAAAAAATGAAGTGTGTAAAGTAGGGTTTAATTTAGTGGACTGTTACTGGGATGTATCCGGCTCGTAAAGGATCAAAATGTTACGGCGAAAGATGTTCGCCGTAACAGCGGGGAAACAAGGGTTAGGCAGGAGATAAGGGAATTTCTGGGGCTTACTTGGTTCGGGCTGGAGCTGGTTGGAGCTAAAGGCAGGCGCGGGGGCTCGGGCTTGAAGGCAGCAACACACAACACAATTCACTCCACTAGGCACTGATCGGAGGCGTTTTAAGGGTAATTGGGCTGGTAAACACAGCGCTCTCAAGTCACATACACTGAACACGTGGTTGTTCACGGGCTGAGTTCTTGCGCGGGCGCGCGCGTGGATTCACCTTGAAGGCTCGGAGCACACTGGTTGTTGCCCAGCGCCGTTGGCGCGGGCGAACAGCTTCGTCGAGTATAATTGTCAACTCGCTGTGATTGGCCGATCATTCGTTGCACATTCGTTGCACCAATATGCACCTTAATTGACCGGCGCAGAGACGGTTATCCGTCGCGCTGTGGCGCGAACAGTATAAAAGAATCCTTAACACGCTTGAATTCTGCAAACCAGCTATAAATAGTCGCCTTGCATGGTGCTTCATCGCCAAAAGCAGATTGAAGCCGAGCAATACTCTGTTGAGCTGTCAAATTACACTTAAGAGGCCTATTACATCTCGACTGTGATTTTTGCGAAATATGGCAAATTTTGGCGTTATGGATCTCAGAAACAAAAATACATTAACAATTATGACTTATTGAATAGTGTAAAATAGCTATTGGAATAGTGCGTAGCGGCCTCGCTTTTTGTAAATTTTGCTTAACTTTTTAATTGAACCCAAAATTGCAGAGAAAGATTTTCATAAAGTGCACGAAGGCACTTTTTTGAGCTCATCGATTAAACTACTGTTCTAAACAAGTAAAATAAAAAAAATAGAATGTTATCTCTTATATCGTCGAATAGTGCGTAGCGGCCTCGGAGTTTTTAGATATCATTGATTTTTTATAGGAAAAAATCTTATTCTAAATCAAGAAAACTTCGAAAATCATTATAACTTAACTTTGAATTTCTCCTATCTACAATAATAGTAGTGAGCAAAATTTATACCAGAGTAATTGTTACTTCATGAGGAATAAAGATTTTGTAATGAATTTATTATCCTATTTCGATAAAAACGACAAATACAACTGCAAAATTACTACAAAATGCGATTCGCCGGCAGCGATATGCGCCGGCCGTCCGAATTCAACTTATGCTCACAGAATGGTAATTTGTAATATTATGCACAAATTTATTATCCCATTTCGATAAAAACGATAAATACAACTGCAAAATTACTACAAAAATGAGCATTTTACGCAAAAATCACACTCGAGATGTAATAGGCCTGGTATCGTCATATAAGGTATCATAGAAAATCTTACTACGAAAATTTTCCCGAGTTAAATCCATGCTAATGTAGACACGCAATTTTTAAAATGGCGCCACAGTGTGCATTGACTAACTGCTTTCTTCAGCCAAATAGTTCCATTTTCAAATGTTGTAATTACTTTTTAAATATTGTTTAAGGAAGTGGCCGTTTCCGGAAACTTTTAGTGTGACCTATGTATCCTTAAATCTCTCTATGAGAGAGTCACCGCCTTTAGGTTTTACACCCTCATTTTTAATTCGTTTTAAGCTCTATTCATTCTATGTTCTTGGATCATGAACTCGGATGACCTGCGCGCGCGCGAATTTTGAATTGGTTGTTAATGTATCGCTAGTGTAACGAGTGTGGCATGCGGGTGGCGGGGCGCGCTGGGCGGAGCTAGCGCTGGATTTATTTTAGGGAGCCCGCTCTTAATAAGTACTTTGAAACGTCCAAATATTTGTTAACCTACCACCTATTCAGGACTTATTTTTTTTTACTGTGGCAAAGAACGGGCGCAAGAAACCACAGCGCACAGAAGCGACGACATTTACAAAAAATATAAATATTATATGTCGTTACCAGGTCACAAAATACAAAATATGTATTTTAAAGGTAAATAGTTTAATTAAATATGGTGCTCTATATAAATTAATTATAGGCAATTAGAAATAGCTGTTGGAGTAGGTACTTGGAGCATTTCAGACCCAAGCTGTTTTGTCTTCTGTATAATCCGACACTTTATAATAAGCTTTTTTATAAAGCTTTTCTTTGATTTTGATTTTAAATTTATCAAGATCTAATTTCTGAATATCATTTGGTACTTTGTTCTATAATCGTACACACAAACCCTTAAAAGAATTATTTATTTTATGGAGCCTAGTATAAGGCACTGCTAATTTGTTCTTACTTCTAGTATTTAATTTGTGAATATCACTGTTTTTTGAAAACATTTCAATATTTTTATGAACATACACAAGATTTTCATAAATATATTGTGATGCAACTGTCATTATACTTGTATCCTTAAATCTCTCTCTGAGAGAGTCACCAGCCTGTAGGTTATATATTGCTCGAATAGCCCTCTTCTGCAGCACAAAGATAGTTTGAATGTCGGCAGCATTTCTCCACAGTAAAATGGCGTACGACATTACACTATGAAAGTAACTGAAATAAACTAATCTAGCTGTATCAACGTCAGTTAACTGACGGATCTTCATTACTGCATAAGCCTCAGAGCTAAGTCTATTCGACAATTTAGCTATATGTGGGCCCCACTGAAGCTTGGCATCCAACGTGATGCCTAGAAACACAGTGGTGTCCACAGGATTCACATTCTTATCTTTAATTTGTACACTAGTTATTACCTGCTTAACATTAGGCAATACAAATCTTACAAATTTGGTTTTTCCCTCGTTTAATAGCAAGTTATTAACACTAAACCAGTGAACAATCTTTGAGACCGCATTATTCACATCGTCATAATTTGGGTGTCGTCGTTTCACTTTGAATAAAAGTGAAGTATCATCAGCGAACAATACTATCTGATGACTGTATTTTACAAAATAAGGTAAGTCATTAATATAAACCAAAAACAAGAATGGACCAAGTATTGAACCCTGCGGAACTCCCATTTTAACCACTGATCCCGGAGATCTTTTACCGTTAATGTCGACCTTTTGAATCCTGTTACTCAAGTATGAGATTAGAAGGCTCAAAGAAGCATCCCTAATTCCATAGTGGTTAAGCTTCCTGACCAAAGTTTCATGTAAACACAATCAAAAGCCTTGGATAAATCACAAAATACCCCTAGGGCATCCTGTGATTCCTCCCAGGTATCAAATATTTGGATTAAAAGCTCAACACCGGCGTCAGTTGTAGAGCGACCCCTAGTAAAACCATATTGTTTACAATGTAAAAGTTTATTTCTATAAAAATGAATTTGCATTTGGTCTAGCATTAACTTTTCAAAAATTTTACTAAATGTGGGTAGCACAGAAATAGGTCTAAAATTAGAGGGGTCAGAAGTGCTACCTGATTTAAATAATGGAATTATTTTACTATATTTCATGAGGTCAGGAAAAACACCACAGTCAATGCATTAATTAAATATGCAAGCTAAAACTGGAGCTATTGTCATAATTACAGATTTAGCGACGTCCACGGAATTACCCCACAGATCAGCAGTTTTCTTTTTATTGAGAGTGTTAAATGTTTTTATTATATCTATAACACAAATTTTTTGAAAACTGAAATTACTTTCACAATCTTAAACATTCTCCTTCAAAACAGATTCAGCTACAGTGGGGGAGGAAATCAAGGCTTTTGTAGTTTAAACTGGAATGTCACTAAAAAACCTCTCAAATGCTGCAGCAATATCAGCATCAGAAGTCAAGGTTTTATTATCACAATTTAAATTGTACTCATTATTACGACTTTTGACCTTTCCTGTTTCACTATTTATAATATTCCATGTCATTTTTATTTTGTCATTACTATTCTTAATCTTAGAACTCAAATAGTTTGCCTTGGCTAATCGACATACTCTTTTAAATAACTTTGAATAATTATTAACATATAATTTGAAGTCATCGCTGGTGTTATAGTTGCGTTCACCATAAAGTTCATAAAGGCGTTTCCTACTTCTGTGAATACCAATTGTAGCCCATTCATTAAAAGTTACAGTACCACTAACTGAGATATTTTTTGGAATAAAAGTTTTATTAAATTCTGAACAATAAATGTTAAAAAAAATATTATGAAAGACATTAGGGTTGTCATTGTATTCTAAATAATTTAATTTTGTATCTAGATTGCTTTTAAAGCGTTCCAGCCGACCTGCAGTTTTTGGTACAACAGTGATATTCTTTTTCGTCACTGTTTACGCTGGTATGGAAAGCTGACCATTTGGCCACAATGATCAGAGTCCAGGTTATTAATAATTTGCTTAGCCAGTGGGTTTACATTTGTATATATGTTATCAATACAGGTGGCCGAAGTGGCAGTTATTCTTGTCGGCTCCAAAAATAAATGATTTAAGTTGTATGATAGAAATAGGTTTTTAATTTTAGTTGACATTGTGGAATTTTCTAACAAATTAATATTAAAATCCCCGCAAACAATTATTGTTTTACCTACATTACGGACTTTATGTAATGCCTCATCCATAACTTTTTCAAAAAAATCATATGATGCTGAAGGAGGTCTGTACACACTTAATACAACAAACTGCTCCAACTCCACACAAGCTATTTCTATTGTTCGCTCAACCGAGAGGCTCACTATGTCTTTGCGTTCCTTTAATTTAAACTTTTTACTAACAATAATTAAGGAGCCACCATGTATTGCATTGACTGTGATATTCTCGACTGAACGAACTTCCTACCAAATGATTCTTAAAATTGAACATGAACTGATGGTCTTTAAGCCAGTGTTCTGTTATGCAAAGAATATCAATTTTATTACAGTTCATGAACAATTCAATAATAATATAAGATAGTAATACTGGCCAAATTTCATAGTTCTAGGTCAACGATAAATACCCTATAAATTTTGATTCCCTTGAGTGTCGAAATATACGTTTTTTTGCAGCATAAACGGCTGTATCTTTTTTTTACGTTAACATAGGAGTTTGATTTTTTTACAGCTTCAAGAGACTGTAGACCTGAGTATATCGTTTTAATTTCAACTCGATACCTCCACGTGTTCCCGAGATAAAGGGTCTTGACAGACAGACAGAAGGACAACAAAGTGATCCTATAAGGGTTCCTTTTTTCCCTTTTGAAGTACGAAACCCTAACAAAAGGAATGGTTAATAATAATTTGATTTTAATTTTAATATTTGTTTTGACTAATGTTTCGAATAATTTAATACCTAATGTAACGGCAACTAACAAAATTTACGACACGACCTTTCGAATGAAGCGATGGCGCGGTACTAGATTGGTACTGGTTACGAAGAGAATCGCCAGGGTGGTCTGGTTTCCGCCCCGCGCAGCTGCTCTTCCCCCTCTTACTAGTTTCTTATTGGTCGACAGATAAGTTAAAACATATTTCCATTTGTAAGGCACATTGACCATTACAAAACCTAGTAAGTCCATGCACTTACTAGGTTTTAAAATGGTCTAGGTTACTTGCTAGGTTTTGATATTGGTTAAAACAAATTTGCATTGTACTTGCTAGGTTTTGAGGTACGCGTCTTTCCGGTGTTTAGTGTAATATTGCGATTTCTGTCTTCACATCCTGTGCATACCTTAATTTTAAGGTGATTTATGATAAAAAAAAAAAACAAAAATCTGCAAACATGTCCCTTACTAGGTTCTTCAATGGACCAGCCGTACTGTCGTCAGCTGATCGGATAGTGTTGTATGGGAGGTCGAAAGTTTTTTGTCATTTTTGCACATAGGTTTCTTGGAGAAAGTCGTAAAAACGAGTAAAAAATGAGGGTGTATATTGCTCGAATAGCCCTTTTCTGCAGTACAAAAATATTTTGAATGTCGGCAGCATTTCCCTACAGTAAAATGCCGTACGACAATACACTATGAAAGTAACTGAAATAAACTAATCTAGCTGTATTAACATCAGCAACTGACTGATCTTCATTCATTACTGCTTAAGCCGCAGAGCTAAGTCTATTCGACAATTTAGCTATATGTGGGCCCCACTGAAGCTTGGCATCCAACGTGATGCCTAGAAATACAGTGGTGTCCACAGGATTCACTTTCTTATCTTTAATTTGTACACTAGTTATTACCTGCTTAACATTATACATTAAATCTTACACATTTGGTTTGTCCCTCGCTTAATAGCAAGTCATTTACACTAAACCAGTGAACAATCTTTGAGACCGCAGTATTCACATCGTCATGATTTGGGTGTCGCCGTTTCACTTTGAATAAAAGTGAAGTATCATCAGCAAACAATACTATCTCATGAATGTCTTTTACAAAATAAGGTAAGTCATTAATATAAACCAAATACAAGAATGGACCAAGTCTTGAATCCTGCGGACCTCCCATTTTAACCACTGTTCCCGCCAAGGCCGGGACGCCAATTCAAATGATACCGCCATATGTATGGCGGTTGATTCAACGGTTGGTGACGACCGCGTCCGCCGGCCCGCCGCGGCGCCACCTCTGCGCGCGTTGTTGTCGCTCGCGCCGTGACGAAATCGCCCGAGTTCGTCGCCAGCTACCGCGCGCGCACACCACATCCTAACTAACTGTGAACGCCAAAATGCCTGTGGTTAAGTGCAGTGAAAGGTGTGAAAGTGCATTAAATCGCCTACATCGCCGCCCGTGGTCAGCATAGCTGCGATCCCGTACAGCCTGCTCCAGGTAAGTCCACCCTCCTCCATCCATTCTCTGCTGTATCTGGCGGTGTCCTCTGACCCGCGGATACAACCACTGATCTCGGAGATCTTTTACCGTTAATGTCGACCTTTTAAATCCTGTTACTCAAGTATGCGATGAGAAAACTCAAAGAAGTATCTCTAATTCCATAGTGGTGAAGCTTCCCGACCAATGTTTCATGTAAAACACAATCGAAAGCCTTGGATAAATCACAAAATACCCCTCATCCTGTTAATCCTCCCAGGCATCAAATATTTGAATTATGAGCTCAACACCGGCGTCAGTTGTTGAGCGTCCTAGTAAACCCATACCTACTGTTTACAATGTAAAAGTTTATATCTAAGTATGAAAATGAATTTGAATTTAGTCTAGCATCAACTTTTAAAAATTTTTACTAAATGTAGGTAGCACAGAAATAGGTCTAAAATTAATGGGTCAGAAGTGCTGCCTGATTTAAATAATGGAATTATTTTACTGTGTTTCATTAGGTCAGGAAAAACACCACAGTTAATGCATTCGTTGGTAAAACTTTTGAATCGAGTCGCCTGAATCGGGGGTGGGGTTGGGGATTGAGAAGATAGGGGGAGGGGGGAGGACTACCCCCCACTTACCCCCCTGCCGCCAACAAGTAGTTTTTAAGTTATGTCAATTTTTGTATTTTGGGGTTATGTATCGTAGTAAAACTTTTGAATCGAGTCGCCATAATTAGTGGGGGAAGAGGAGGGAAGGAATAAGGAGTGCCCCCCCACTTACCCCTCCTGCCGCAGACAAGTAATTTTTTAGTTATGTAATTTTTTTTTAAATATGGAAATTTACAAAAATGTCTTATCTGGCGCTTCGCCGCCCGGCCGCTCCCGCGGCACGCTCGCTTCGCTCGCTCGGCTCGCGCGTTTTTGGTCAACATACTTACCTAACCTAACCTAAATAACTCTTAAGACTTTTTTCGTGGGGGGGGGGGCTTCGTTCCCGAGCTCCCCTCGCGGGGGAGCTGCGCCCCCCCGACCCCCGCTTCGGTTCTGTTACTATGGTACTCTATAACCTAAAAACGTGTAATTTTTCGTGATTATAACCGATTTTGACAAAACTTTCAAGTGGTTTTTTTTATATTTTAACGTAACGGCGGCAGCTAAAATGTTAATAAACCTTTATTTAAAAGGACCCCTAAGACCCCCCCACAGTGTTAGTTTCTTCAAATTCAGGCGGCTCGATTCAAAAGCCAACCCCATTCGTTAAATATGCAGGCTAAAACTGGAGATATTGTCTTAATTACTGATTTAGCAATATTATTCAATATTCAATATTCAATTTATTGGCCATAAACATAACAAGGTTTGTTACAAGGCAACTCAATTGACAAATAAAAATAACATAGTACCTATACAATTTACAGAAAAAAAAACAATCAAATTATTAAAATTAAAAACATAAAACATGAAATAAATGTCAAATAATTATTAAAATAATGATATTAAATTGTAAATTTCATTATAACCATTTAGAAACACATTAAATCAAATAAAGTGAAATTATTAAACAATTACATAAAGTCAAGTACTTAAAAATAATATAAGTAAGTATTTAAAGATATTACAAAAAGATTTAAACTAAGGTTTTAATAATTTTTGGAAAAAGTTGATTCAGCCATTTGCATTGTCATGTATTCATGAACAGAATAAAAGGGATTATCCTCGAAAAAATCTTTCAATATTTTCCTATATGGACCGTGATCCAGCCTTAAGACTTAAAGGTAATTTATTAAACATTAAAATCTTAATATAAATACCCTGCTTTTTGACTTTGTCCAACCTCGTTTTTGGATGTACTAATTTATCTTTATTGCGAAGATTGTGTTTATGTAAATCACATCTCTTCAATAGATGGTCTTTCTGTTCGTGTATTTCTAATAAACTAGTAAATATATACAGTGATATAACAGTCATTATTTTTTCTTGCTTGAAGTACCTACTTTTTTACAGATGTACGTTTCCTCAAACCATTTATTATTCTGATAGCTGTTTTCTGTGATACTAAAACCTTTTTAATTTCGGCCGCATTGCCCCATACGGTAATTGCATATCTTATATTAGAGTGAATATAAGCATAGTACACAGTTACAAGTGTGCTTTTATCCAATAAGGGTTTTAATTTAAGCAAAACGTAATTTCCGCTAGCCATTTTCTTACAGAGTTTTATAATATGTTCCTTGTGGCTTATTGTGTAATCTACAATATATCCCAAAAAAATTGTGTCAGTAAGATTAACGGTTTTGCTATCTTTTTTTGCCTGGTACTTCATGACTACACTTTTGTCGGCATTTAGTATAATACCATTTGCATTAAACCAGTCTTTGAGTAAGGACATTGCACTGTTTATCCTAACTTCCAAGTTCTCTTTTGATTTGTCCCTTATTCCTACATGTGTGTCATCAGCAAATAAACTTACGAATGACCAGTCTGGCATAGCATTTACAAGGTCATTTACATAAATTAAGAACAACACAGGGCCTAGTATCGAACCCTGTGGGACACTTATGTTCATAGTACCCGTAAATGAGTTGTTGTTATCAACTGCGACAATTTGCCTACGGTTTTTAAGGTAACTTTGCATAATATTTACTTCCTTTCCTTGGAACCCATAATGCTTCAGCTTCACTATTAAATCGACATCCACGGAACTACCCCACAGATCTGCGTTTTCTTTCTATTGAGAGTGTTAAATGTTTTTAATAAGTACCTATATATCTCTAGTACAATTGTTTTGAAAACTAAAATTACTTTCACAAACTTTAACATTCTCCTCCAAAACAGATTCAGCTACAGTGGGGGAGGAAATCAAGGCTTTTGTAGTTGAAACTGGAATGTCAGTAAACAACCTCTCGAATGCTGCAGCAACATCAGCATCAGAAGTCAAGGTTTTACTAACACAATTCAAATTGTACTCATTATTACGACTTTTAACATTTCTTGTTTCACTGTTTATAATATTCCATGTCATTTTTATTTTATTATTTATTTATTTAATTACCACAGGGTTCGAGGTATTATATCAATAGATATATATCGCGATAAATATCCGATATATATCAAATGATTTTTTTATGATATACACAATACAAAAATGCTTTAAAAAATTTGATATAATTAAGTAATTTTTTGCAGTTAGCTACTGTATTTCTACTTCCCAAATGTAGATGGCGTTGGAATAGAGTTAAAAAACACTCCATGGTAGTAAGTTTTAATCCTTAACCCTGTTATTAATAAACGTTGATTAAAGTTACACTTAGGATAAAATTGACGCTGTCTCTATCTGTCTCCTTTAACAAAAACGAGACAGCGTCACTTTAAACCGCGGTGTAACATTTCGCCATTTTTATTAATAAGGCGGTATATGATTATATATTTATGATTATTTTATAAAACATTTAATAATTAATAGTTATTACGAATGTAGAACATAACTGATTCGATAACTAAAAGACTTATTTGATTTGATTAATTTTGAGATATTACCTATTTGTAATGTTTCTTGTTTTGCTACCTATTAGTGTAGGTATTTATATAGAACGTAGAAGTATTTATAAGAAAATTTTATCTTTTGGAGTTGATTTTTCCTATAAGGTTATATGTTTTTTAGTTGATTTTTCCTAATTTATAAGACGATTTTATGTTTTTGAGTTGATTTTTTCTGACATTTTAGTTTTGTTTTAAATAATTTATTAAGTATGTATAAAAAACATATACGAAAACAGTATACTTACATAAATAATACAATAAAATACTACTATGGCTGTCATACAAAATGGATATACTTATATCAAATTTTTAATATATATCGGATATATATCATTAATATCGGATATTTAGATATCCTACTAATATTATAAACGCGAAAGTTTGTATGTATGGATATTTGTTACTCTTTCACGTATAAACTACTGAATGGATTCGGATGATATTCGGCATACAGATAGTTTATAACCTGGAATAACACATAGGATACTTTTTATTCCGATATTCCCACGGGAACGTATGGATGGATGTTTGTTACTCTTTCACGTAAAAACTACTGAATGGATTTGGATGAAATTCGGCATATAGATAGTTTATAACCTGGATTTACACATAGGATACTTTTTATCTCGATATTCCCACGGGAACGGGAACCACGCGGGTGAATCCGCGAGCGGCCGCTTGTTTATAATAAATATCAGATATTTTCGAACCATGCTAATATAATAGTGCAGCCACATACAAGTTCACGATAACAAGGAAAATCTAAACAATTGGATTAAGTAAATGATACTTCACTATACACGACCTTTGTGAATTCATTAAATGTACAGTGAAATAAATCAACTGTGACACTTCTGTCTAACCACAAATCCTAAATGGGGCTGCTGTGCAAAATTAAGACAAACTTAAAACATACAATGATTGGTTGGAGTACTTACATATAATATCAAATAAAATGATCTTAATATAAACGTGCTCCTGCTGGGCAAATGTGATTAATTTAGCTAATTATACACATCTATCTTACCTGCAATAAGCATTGATTTTTGACAGCTGACAAAGACGCATATAACAGAGGGCCTAGTCAACTGGCAAACGCTCGACCGGTGACAGCTTCAAAATCGCTCATCAAATTCGCTAGGCTACATCGATATCGATAAGCTAAGGGATATAGAACATACAGGCTTGTCTTAGTATTTTTTTGTTTGATGATAATGTAACGCTTATGTAAGATTAATAAATAGGTAGTAACTACACCTATCCTTTTGAGTTTTAGTGAATTGAATGTCACTTTACTAAGAAATTCGGGTAGACTCCTTGAGACAATTTGAAAAATGAATCAATCGCTTTTTTCGCCGGAAGTTCGCCAGGCAAGCACGTTTGTAAATAAGTACTTATAATGATGACGAGTGACTTACCCACCATAATATGATATTGATATGAGACCAAACCCATTTTTCAGCTTATAATATAAATAAATTAAGACTGAAGACCACAAGCAAACGCTTGCTGCCAAGAATTTCTCAAATATTAACAACTTGACGTCCGTCTGTAATGAAATAAGTGATAACACTAAATGTTACAAACCGCGCGAACATTTAAACAGTTTGATCTTAGATGCGAGTACCCACTAGGTAGTGATTAAAACGTTTGCATCTTGTATGAGTACATCGCCTAAAGTAACTCTATGGCGTATCGGCTAAGGCTTTCGGGTTTAGTTGTCTAACTACAACACCTAACACATTACAAAATAAAATAAAAAACATTCCAAGTACATGGTTTTGCTAGTTAAATTAAAACTAATTTTAAAATATGCAAACTAGCGAAGCAATGTACTTACTGTTACTTGAAAGGTAATGCTAGAGGTTTAACTAATGCAAAAAGTCCCCGCCCGCGCCGCACCGGTTTGTGATCTTGCCAGTTAGTTACGCAACTTTCACATTACCGAGCTAAAGGATGGGTAACCAAATAAAAAGCGTCTCGAGCTCCTCCGTGCTTCGGAAGGCACGTAAAGCACACTGCGGTTGTATTGGCTCAGGGCTTAAGCCTGTTATAGCCCAGTCTGCCTTAGTGCTGTCGTTCATGTGGGAACGTTCAGGACGTTCATAGGATGACGATGAAGACAACATCGCCTTAATATAGGATTGTTTCATTGTTACTTATTTATAGCGGTAGGTACCGAAAATAATTGAAATTAAAAGTCAAATCATTTATTAAATATACGCCTTCACAGACACAATGACATGATCGTGGTCTCTACGCGACAGTTAAAATATTTATTTATTTTACATTATTTATTTCACTGCCATTCATTATGAGTTGGTTGATAATGTTTCGAAATAAAACATAGGATTATTTATATGTTTACCAAAAATAATTTTAAAACAATTAATTTTATATAATTACCCTAGTATGTTGATAATGAATCAAGTACAACTTTAAGCCATGTTTAATGCAGTTTCATTGTTGGATACGACATGTGGTACACATCCCTTCTTTATTGTGAGCCTGATGCAGCATTAAATATTGGTGTTATTATGATTAACCATGCTTTTTGAAGGTATCCAGAATCTCCTAAGAAATTGGAACAATATACTTACTTATAGAAAATTGTCATACTTACATAAAAAGTTAGTAGGTAGGTAGTATATATTTACCAAAAATAATTTAAAAACAATTAATTTTATTTATTTATTTTATATTCACAAGTGAATCGACAGTTCTATAAAAAGTATAACACTGAAAATGTGAAACAGCAAACCAGTTACAGATTCACACAAATAAAAATGTGATAGTAACATTACAAACTCAAGCAACAATTACAATTGATTATTATTGATTATTATTTATTACTTCACAATCGCCAAATTGATAATAACTAAACTATTACAGAGTATGCTAGATATGGAACTTAATTTGTATTATATGTATAACAAGCCACCTTATGTTAAGCCACCTATTTAAAGAAAAAACAATATTATAACAAACACAATAGAACCCACTAGATTTAATAATCGGATAATAATAATGCAAGTTTATACATATAATTACCTTTGTATGTTGATAATGAATCAAGTACAACTTCAATAGCTTAATGTTATGACTAGTAGAAATTGATATAAGTAGGTACTTAAACATTTTCTATAGGTACCTACTGCAAGTAAAATTAAATATCAAGTAAAAAATAACATTAATGTTGTATTTCTTAATATATTCTTATTTCCTTACCTAACTCTCTCAAAGTCAAAGTTTATTAAATATGAGGCTTCACTTTCTCTTATTGACATTAAAACTATATGTGTATAAAAATAAATGCCAATTGTGTGTTTATGAAGGTACTGTTTTTTAGTAGTACCTACCTAAGTAAATCTTTTTAATAAAGTACAATAAACTTAGAACTAAATTAACTTTATACTTAATTTTTCCCTATCATATAAACCAAATCACTATTTTATGGGTTAAATATATTTATGGCACACTGTTCCTTTTCTTAAAATAAAAATGTTGTCAACGAAGGTATTGTTTTTTTGTACATAAGTAAATCTTTTTAAATAAAGCACAATAAACTTAGAACTAAATTAACTATATTTATGGCACAGACTGCTCCTTTTTGTAGAATAAAAACGTTGACAACATTAGAGCTCCACAAAAAAAATCATATAAATAACTAAATTCAACGATGCCAAAGCCATGTTCAATGCAGTTTCATTGTTGGATATGACATGTGGTACACACCCCTCCTTTCTTGTGAGTTTGATGCAGCATTAAATATTGTTGTTATTATCATTAACCATGCTTTTTGAAGGTATCCAGAATCTCCTAAGAAATTAGTACTTACTTATAGAAAATTGTCATAGATAAAAAGTTAGTAGGTAAGTACCTATGTATTATACAAAATTGCTTCATATTGTTTTTTACCAAATAACCATGTTTGTTCACCATTCTGAGGAAGTACATCCTCCAAATTATGAGGTAACATTTAAGATTTTTGAATCGTCGTCTCAAATCTGCAAAACCACATAAAATAGTTTTATCTTTATGTCAATACTCTTTATTCTAGCAATTTTAACAAAACTGACATTTCCTGGTAAATCCCAATATAATAATAGGCATAATACTTACCTTTATTATGTAAGTAATAATTTATTTATTAAAACTTACCGTTTGAACGTAAGGACTGATATCTTTTCCTATTAAGAAAGATGCTTGTCTGTATAAGATTTATAGGGTATAGTCAATAGGTACACCTTACTACACTTAGAGCCTTGGTTTAATACTCTAAGCTACCTGGCAAATTAAATCTTCATTGGAACCTGTAAAACAAATAGGCAATCTAAGTTATAAATTGATAAATGGACATTATGGATAGGTTACATTTAATATTTATACAAAAAGTCCCTTACTGTTGTCTTAATCTTGACCTTTCTTGTCATGATTAAAGGTACTTAGGTGGATTTATTTGGCCCAAATGTTTGTATGGTTTGAGAGCCCCTACAAATTGTTATGCAGCGACTTGCTCTTCGTTGCGGAAAATGTTGCATGACATACATTTATTTGGTCACTCACATCGCAACAACTATATCAGCACGCAATTCCCGGCAGACCTTAGCTAAATATTTGAAAGTTCGTAAACGAGAACTCTGAGAACTATTCACAAGTACAACAAACTCGATTTCGTTACTTTGCTCCAAGTAACGTAGGGAAACATTTCTTCCTTAGCGCCTGAGCACTTGATTATTGCAGTCCACAATAGCCCTAAAAAGAGCATTTTAAACAAAACTTTCAACACAACATAACTATTCCTTCATCAGCTGATCAAACAATCGCCATTTTGTGTGAATTTTTATCTTCAATGTTTGAGTGATCGCTAGATTAGCGATTCTTGGCTTGTCAAACTGTCAATTAGGTCTATTTTAGCGTAAATTTTACGTCGTAGGTAACTTTTGCTTATGTCAATCCCATACATTCGGTTTATCGTAGCGAAGATTTCGTAGCGTTTCATTTGTTTGCCAATTGACTAGGCCCTCTGAGGGCCTAGTCAATTAGCAAACCAAGCCAAGAAGTTTGACAAGCCAAGAATCGCTAATCTAGCGATCACTCAAACATTGAAGATAAAAATTCACACAAAATGGCGATTGTTTGATCAGCTGATGAAGGAATAGTTGTGTTGTGTTGAAAGTTTTGTTTAAAATGCTCTTTTTAGGGCTATTGTGGACTGCGATAATCAAGTGCTCAGGCGCTAAGGAAGAAATGTTTCCCTACGTTACTTGGAGCAAATTAACGAAATCGAGTTTGTTGTACTTGTGAATAGTTCTCGGAGTTCTCGTTTACGAACTTTCAAATATCTAGCTAAGGTCTGCCGGGAATTGCGTGCTGATATAGTTGTTGCGATGTGAGTGACCAAATAAATGTGTGTCATGCAACATTTTCCGCAACGAAGAGCAAGTCGCTGCATAACAATTTGTAGGGGCTCTCAAACCATACAAACATTTGGGCCAAATAAATCTACCTAAGTACCTTTAATCATGACAAGAAAGGTCAAGAATAAGACAACAGTAAGGGACTTTTTGTATAAATATTAAATGTAACCTATCCATAATGTCCATTTATCAATTTATAACTTAGATTGCCTATTTGTTTTACAGGTTCCAATGAAGATTTAATTTGCCAGGTAGCTTAGAGTATTAAACCAAGGCTCTAAGTGTAGTAAGGTGTACCTATTGACTATACCCTATAAATCTTATACAGACAAGCATCTTTCTTAATAGGAAAAGATATCAGTCCTTACGTTCAAACGGTAAGTTTTAATAAATAAATGATTACTTACATAATAAAGGTAAGTATTATGCCTATTATTATATTGGGATTTACCAGGAAATGTCAGTGTTGTTAAAATTGCTAGAATAAAGAGTATTGACATAAAGATAAAACTATTTTATGTGGTTTTGCAGATTTGAGACGACGATTCAAAAATCTTAAATGTTACCTCATAATTTGGAGGATGGACTTCCTCAGAATGGTGAACAAACATGGTTATTTGGTAAAAAACAATATCAAGCAATTTGTATAATACATAGGTACTTACCTACTAACTTTTTATCTATGACAATTTTCTATAAGTAAGTATATTGTTCTAATTTCTTAGGAGATTCTGGATACCTACAAAAAGCATGGTTAATGATAATAACAACAATATTTAATGCTGCATCAGACTCACAAGAAAGGAGGGGTGTGTACCACATGTCATATCTAACAATGAAACTGCATTGAACATGGCTTTGGCATCGTTGAATTTAGTTATTTATATGTTTTTTTTTTGTGGAGCTCTAATGTTGACAACGTTTTTATTCTACAAAAAGGAGCAGTCTGTGCCATAAATATATTTATCCATAAAATAGTAATTTGGTTTATTTGATGAGGAAAAATTAAGTATAAAGTTAATTTAGTTCTAAGTTTATTGTGCTTTATTTAAAAAGATTTACTTATGTAAGTACAAAAAAAACAGTACCTTCGTTGACAACATTTTTATTTTAAGAAAAGGAACAGTGTGCCATAAATATATTTAACCCATAAAATAGTGATTTGGTTTATGATGGGGAAAAATTAAGTATAAAGTTAATTTAGTTCTAAGTTTATTGTACTTTATTAAAAAGATTTACTTAGGTAGGTACTAAGAAACAGTACCTTCTTATACACACAATTGGCATTTATTTTTATACACATATAGTTTTAATGTCAATAAGAGAAAGTGAAGCCTCATATTTAATAAACTTTGACTTTGAGAGAGTTAGGTAAGAAAATAAGAATATATTAAGAAATACAACATTAATGTTATGATGATTCATTATCAACATACAAAGGTAATTATATGTATAAACTTGCATTATTATTATCCGATTATTAAATCTGGTGGGTTCTATTGTGTGTGTTATAATATTGTTTTTTCTTTAAATAGGTGGCTTAACATAAGGTGGCTTGTTATACATATAATACAAATTAAGTTCCATATCTAGCATACTCTGTAATAGTTTAGTTATTATCAATTTGGCTATTGTGAAGTAATCGATTGTAATTGTTGCTTGAGTTTGTAATGTTACTATCACATTTTTATTTGTGTGAATCTGTAAATGGTTTGCTGTTTCACATTTTCAGTGTTATACTTTTTATAGAACTGTCGATTCACCTGTGAATATAAAATAAATAAATAAAATTAATTGTTTTTAAATTATTTTTGGTAAATATATACTACCTACTAACTTTTTATGTATGACAATTTTCTATAAGTAAGTATATTGTTCCAATTTCTTAGGAGATTCTGGATACCTTCAAAAAGCATGGTTACTTATAATAACACAATACGCATAATACGCATAATAACACCAATATTTAATGCTGCATCAGGCTCACAATAAAGAAGGGATGTGTACCACATGTCGTATCCAACAATGAAACTGCATTAAACATGGCTTAAAGTTGTACTTGATTCATTATCAACATACTAGGGTAATTATATAAAATTAATTGTTTTAAAATTATTTGTGGTAAACATATAAATAATCCTATGTTTTATTTCGAAACATTATCAACCAACTCATAATGAATGGCAGTGAAATAAATAATGTAAAATAAATAAATATTTTAACTTGTCGCGTAGAGACCACGATCATGTCATTGTGTCTGTGAAGGCGTATATTTAATAAATGATTTGACTTTTAATTTCAATTATTTTCGGTACCTACCGCTATAAATAAGTAACAATGAAACAATCCTTTAGTAAGGCGATGTTGTCTTCATCGTCATCCTATGAACGTCCTGAACGTTCCCACATGAACGACAGCACTAAGGCAGACTGGGCTATAACAGGCTTAAGCCCTGAGCCAATACAACCGCAGTGTGCTTTACGTGCCTTCCGAAGCACGGAGGAGCTCGAGACGCTTTTTATTTGGTTACCCATCCTTTAGCTCGGTAATGTGAAAGTTGCGTAACTAACTGGCAAGATCACAAACCGGTGCGGCGCGGGCGGGACTTTTTGCATTAGTTGAACCTCTAGCATTACCTTTCAAGTAACAGTAAGTACATTGCTTCGCTAGTTTGCATATTTTAAAATTAGTTTTAATTTAACCAGCAAAACCATGTACTTGGAATGTTTTTTATTTTATTTTATTTAGGACAATAATCAATTAGAAAAGTAATGTGATAGGTGTTGTAGTTAGACAACTAAACCCGAAAGCCTTAGCCGCTCATACAAGATGCAAACGTTTTAATCACTACCTAGTGGGTACTCGCATCTAAGATCAAACTGTTTAAATGTTCGCGCGGTTTGTAACATTTAGTGTTATCACTTATTTCATTACAGACGGACGTAAAGTTGTTAATATTTGAGAAATTCTTGGCAGCAAGCGTTTGCTTGTGGTCTTCAGTCTTAATTTATTTATATTATAAGCTGAAAAATGGGTTTGGTCTCATATCAATATCATATTATGGTAGGTAAGTCACTCGTCATCATTTTAAGTACTTATTTACAAACGTGCTTGCCTGGCGAACTTCCGGCGAAAAAAGCGATTGATTCATTTTTCAAATTGTCTCAAGGAGTCTACCCGAATTTCTTAGTAAAGTGACATTCAATTCACTAAAACTCAAAAGGATAGGTGTAGTTACTACCTATTTATTAATCTTACATAAGCGTTACATTATCATCAAACAAAAAATACTAAGACAAGCCTGTATGTTCTATATCCCTTAGCTTATCGATATCGATGTAGCCTAGCGAATTTGATGAGCGATTTTGACGCTGTCACCGGTCGAGCGTTTGCCAGTTGACTAGGCCCTCTGAGGTCGTTTCTCTTACTGTAATACTCTAAATATCCTGTCGTTAGCCACTAATGTTAGGACGGTGAAAGCGTGTTCCAGCCGGATTGAAGTGGTTTCTAATGATTAAACCTTGAAGTGCTTAATATTTTTCTTTTAAATAAATAATGTTTAATTAAAGGAAAAATCATAAAAAGGAAAAAATAATATATCACTTATAATTTTGCTACATTTCTCGAACGTGTGAGCCGGGCATTATTGCTCTGTGTTCTCTATGGTCTGATCGCTCTATTTTTGTCTCTGCTTGAGTGGTCATTTTGCATGGTGGCGTTGGGGGTGTGAAATAACCTCGGACCAAATATTACATGGACAGAGTCTTACGACGTTGCCGCTTTTACATACGTGTATCAAAGTAAAGTATTTGTATCTCTGTCTGTATGACTGTAGTGTGATATGAGTAAAAGAGATAGTTAATGTACGTTTGGCAACGACGCACTGTTAGAGATGGGTCGTACTTGTCAAATCGAGTACCAGGGCTTCCAAGTACGCCCCTTTTAAAATACCAGGGCCAAAAACCAGGTATAACGTACTTGAAAGTATTTACCAGTGCATGGCAATGCATGCATTGAAAATTAGTTCGTAACGCCCTGATTACCTATAAGGTAGAGGTACACAATCGCGATTGTGATTCGTAAAACTTTACGGACTTACAAGTTCATGTTTAAACTAAATTACTAAGTTTTTATATTATTATAATTTTGTTGATATTGAAATGAAACTTTTCCTTCCTACTTAAATAAAACAGGCTTAGGACTGTCAGCTAGGAAAAATACTAATAATTTAGTTAGCTGGCGTAGTTAAAACGCCTTCTATTACCTACCTACCTACTCTAAAAATATTACTATTATACACTTACTTATTATACTTAGAAACTATATTTACAAAAATCTCCTAGTCCAAATGCCATTAAAATGCAAATAACTGCCTATTGGGAAGAATTGCATGTAGGTCAATCACGCGGTCACGGTCAGTGAAAGAAACAACACAACTAAACAAAAAAAAGATGATGCACGTGCCGAAAAAACAAATCATAAAAAGACGCACGAATCGCACGATAATCAATTCTATATGTATCAGTCATTATGGTATCAGTATTGGAGTCGCTGTTATTCTAGTTCTATCTTGCTCTCGGCTCGGGCGCATCTCCCGGTCGGCCGCGACGAGACTCGAGTCGAGACGACCGGGACGCGGCCGGCCGGCACGGCGGCAGGGCGGCGGGCGTCCCAACCCCGCGACAGTAGCCCGCGTAAAAAATACTTTGAAGGTATCACATGCGATATTAGTCTATATGGTAACAGCGTTATGGATCATAATCAATTTAGCAAAACCAAATACTTTAAAGGCTTGCGAGTACTTCATTGAGCTAATCTATTATAGACTTTATTAATAAAGCCATAAAGATAATAACACATTGCCTCGACTGTCTAGTAAATACTTTGAAAGTCTTGCAAGTATTTCGGGCTCGTACCTGGTCGGCGTACTTGGAAGCAAATACCTGGTCTTAAAACCTGGTCGCGTAAATACGCACCATCCCTACGCACTGTCGGTGTGAGACGTGTCATTTCATGACCGACTACTAGGTCAAAACATTGCTGGATTGTGCGAAATAATAGTGAAATATTAAGAAATCTTAGTGTTTGTGTTATTTGTGTAATATACAATTGAAATAATGTCTTGTTCTGCTGTTTATTGTTCGTCAAGAACAACAAAAGGAGGTGTGAGGGACCAGGAATTATCATTTCATACGTTAGTGATTTCTCATACTATGTATGCTTTACTATGAGTTTTTTAATAATTAAAACGGCAAAGCATTAATTTTTGTTAATTCTAAATCATACTATATCGTACACTATTCATAAGAATCAGGTTTTAGACCTTAATTAAATGTAATTTAAAGGCTTTGTTTTTGGCATAATGATTAGTGATGTACGTATTTGTGTATCGAAGCTTTATCGATATTACTAATATTCTTTTTATTATTCTTTTTTTAGGTTTCCAAAATGCCCGGAAATAAGACGTGAATGGGTTAAAGCTATTAGACGTGATAACTGAGAGCCTACAAAATATTCAAGGCTCTGTTTCAAACATTTTGAAAAATCTTTTTTTACAGTAAAAATTTTAGCCTTAGTTCAAAATTGAATCTTAATAATATGGGCGGGAATATGAATAGTAAAAAGTATTACTCTTCACTTTACTACACAAATTATTATTTTTAATTTGTTTGTTATAATAGAAGGAGGCAAACGAGCAGGCGGGTCACCTGATGGAGAGTAATCTCCGCCGCCCATAGACACCCGCAACACCAGAGGAATCGCAGATGCGTTGCCGGCATTTAAGGAAGGAATAGGAATTGTGAGCGGGGGAGGGGGGGGGGGAGGAGGCCTCCGGAACCCTCATTGCCCGAACGAAACACAACAGCACCAAGGGCTATTATTTCACGCCGGATATTAGGGTGTTACCAGACCAATCGATCGATGGTAGAATGGATTAGTCGACGTCGATCAATGTCGATCGACAATCGACCGGTAAAATGGATTGGGTGTTAAATCGAGCTGTTTGATTAGACGCACCGGCCGCTTCACTTTTCTGAGTGGTAGAGCCACGCTGCGTTGCAGCACGCATTGGGCCGGCTCGCCCGGCGTAATACCACCCTCTCTAATATTCGGCGTGAAATAATGGCACTTGGTGCTGTTGTGTTTCGTCCGACTAGTGAGGGTCCCGGAGGCCCCTTCCTCCCCCCCCCCCCCCCCCTCCTCCCAATTCCTATTCTTTCCTTAAACCTATTCCTCCCCTAACGGCCGGCAACGCGTCTGCGATTCCTCTGGTTTTGCGGGTGGGTGTCCATGGGCGGCGGTGATTACTCTCCATCAGGTGACCCGCTTGCTCGTTTGCCTCCCTCTTTTATAAAAAAAAAAAAAAAATATTTCGTGCCCATGGATAATAATCGTAATATTAGATTATGTTTATGTTGATAATAATGAGTGATGATAATATGAACGTTTAAATACTAAATGATATTCCCCCAAACACCTTGGGAAGCACTTTAGATTAAGCAACACCGAAAAAGGGGGGAAGGGGAGGGGGAGGGGGAGCCAAAGTGCGAAAATGCATAGTTTTCAAGATCTTTTTATTTTGAGGTTATTTTAGGTTATTTTTAGGAAAAAAAACAAATATTCTACTAAGTTACCATTACCGTACCCTCTCTATCCCCCTCCTCTCTTCCTCCCTCGAAACTACTAACCTTGAAATTCATGACAATCGCTACTCAAAAAAAAAACAAAAACAAAAACCGCTGCTTAAAATGTCATTTGGATAAAATAAGCGATCGTTGGCTTTAAAAAACGGCCGCATCCAGATTTTTCTACGTTTGCGTCTCCGTAATAATAGTACGAGCAACATCGTACTGGCCAAGAACAACGAGTCCTTTTCTGAATACATTTCGCTGATGGAATTTAGCCAGGGTTAATCGATCAACGTCGACCGACCGTCGATCGATGGGTTAGACGAACGGTATCCGTCGATTGATTAAAGCTACCACACCTATCGATCAACGTCGACCGACCGTCGTCGATCGATTGGTTAGTCAAACGGTAGGTATCCGTCGATCGATTAAAGCTACCAGACCAGTCGATCAACTTCGATCGACGTTGATCGATGCCGTCGATCGACGATCGATCGATTGGTCGGGTAACACCCTTAGTGAGAGGTTGGTATTTACGCCGGGCGAGCCGGCCCAGCGTGCCCGGCGTGCTGCAACGCAGCGTGGCTCTACCACTCAGTCAGTGTCACTCATTTAGCACCATCCAAGGGTCACGTGTAGGGTCTAAACGGTAAACCTACGGACGTGAGTAACTTTAACCCCCAATTATAATAACGAACTAGGTACACACCACATTAAAGTGATATATCGATATACTAGTCACATCTTTAGTCACGCACACATATACAGATAGAAAGCTGCACACTAACAAAATACGGACATGCTAAAAATCCAAAGACTCTTTCCATTGTGATATTTGGTCCGAGGAAATAACAGTCGGAGTATTTTTTTTGACGGTCTTCTGTATATAAACGGCCGACTCATGCTGAGAACGGTCTCTTTGCTGCCCCGAGTCTACCTACACTCAACGCTACTTACCACGTCGTGCTGCCGAAATTCTGCGCGAAATATAACCCCGAAATCTTAGGGGTTCCTGCACCAGTGTTCACCCCCTGGGCCTGTTCGCTGCCTGCCTGCTGCCTGCCCGCCTGCTAGAGCCTGTGCGTGACCAGCTGCCTGGCGTACACGACTCCGCTTTCGTCCCTGCGCGCAGACTGATCCTAAGTCCTACTCAAGCGGGCAGAGTGAGCGATCCATATACCCTCCCTGAGATTGTAAATTCTTTCTAGAATAAACCTTGTTACGTATTCACTGTTTTATTCCTATTCTGAAGCAGGGACTAAACCGCTACATACTAATTGTAGGAGGTTCAGCCCTCTAAATCGCTTCACAACCCTGGCCGACACCGCGTTGAGCACGAGCAGTGCGCGCGGCACCGCCAGCTGAGCAGCGGCGGCATTCGTCGCCGCGTCACGTACTGCTATGCGATTCTCTAAGCGACACATAGACGCTGCGCGCATGGCTGTGATCTGCTGTCTCTTTCCAATTCTGATAATAGTCGTGATTATATCCTACTAATATTGTAAACGCGAAAGTTTGTAAGCATGGATGAATGTTTGTTACTCTTTCACGTAAAAACTACTGAATGGATTTGGATGAAATGCGGCATGCAGATAGTTTATAACCTGGATTAACACATGAAATACTTTTTATCCCGATATTCCCTCGGGAACGGGAACCACTCGGGTGAAACCGCGAGCGGCCGCTACTGTATCTATAAGTATGCATGTAAAAAACACGAAACTTTATCACATCGACACGTTGAGCAAATGGGAGATCGGGCGACGAGCAAGAGCCGCGTGCCAGCATCCAGCGGTACTTGTAGGTGTCCCCAGGGGCGAAGACCTACAAGTACCGCTGGATGGACCAAGTCACCAACGACGAACTCCTGAAAACCAGCTACTGCCAAGAGATTGCGCGAAACATAGAGCAGTGGCGTCACCGGCGGCGACAGCGGCGCCGTTAGCTCTCTACAGTAAATGTTTTCTACCTTTTCTAGGGGTATTCCTCGAAGCGCACCCATTTTGAAGCGCACCCTGACCAAGCGCACCTAAACTCTTCCTCCAAGCGCTCCCGTTGGGTGCGCTTCAGAATAGGTAATTAAAATATTATATTTTTATTACTCGAAGCGCACCAGCAGATAAAATGTGGAAAGAGATGCAGTAAGTAACAGAAAATATCGATAACGAATAACGTACATTTACTTTTAGAGTATCTACCTCTTTATATTTATGTCACCCTGGTACTTTTAGCACAGAATAAGTAATAGTACTACTGTAAATTTAGTTCAAAATAACTGTCATGATTCAATTTATTATTGACATAGTAAGTTGCAGCACCTAGTCCTACTCGTTTATTTCTTTTTTCCTGATAGTTAAGGGCTAAGATCGCTAAGGCGCCTATCTACCTCTTTTCATTTATGTCTCCCTGTTACTTTTAGATCAATAATAATATGACTGTCATGATTCAATTTATTATTGACGTAGTAAGTTGTTTATGCACCTAGTCCTAGTTTCTATCGACATCAATATTACGAATCTTTTAAGCTCCTTTCTATTTTTTACCGTAGGTGCGCTTCGAGGAATTTTTAATATTTCTCTAAAAATAGTAAAGGTGCGCTTGGTCTGGTGCGCTTCGAGGAATACCCCGTTTTCTATGCACCGTACATACATATAATCACGACTATTTGTCCCCGAAGGGTTAGTCAGAGACTAGGCAAACCGCAAAAGCAGTCCTCTGCCATAGTCCACTTTTACCAAATAGCGACTGCACATGTGCTCAGCGCGACAGATGGTGAGCCCATCGCCGCTCTGTGCTGATAGTTGTATGTGCAGTCTTTAGACCGTTATTCGCCTTTTACGACACCCAAAGGAAGAGAGGGGGTGGTAGTATTCTTATACCGTTACGCGACACGGTTTCTATTATGCGCCGTAGTAAGTAAATTATTTTTTTTTCATTATTTGGCAACGGGTAAGCTCTTGGCCATCATCTCACCTGATGGTAAGTGTCGATAAGGCCAAAGGCGAAAGCGCGCCTCACCCGGAATCCTCAACCACTGACGAACTGGCTATCTTATCTCAAACTGTCGGAACACAACAATGCTATAAACACCGTTGTTATGGCGACAGACTTAGATAAGATGGTGGTAGCTAGCCAGATGGACTTAACAGCCCTACCACCAACCAATCCGAGCACACAAAGATGTACCCCCCGCTGGGAATCGAACCCGGGACCTCTGGGTCTGAAACCAGTGAAAACTTACTACACTAGCTCAGCGACTTAGGCAATTAAAAAAATATAAGAAACTAACCGTCTTACCACAAAAAACCGTTAAAACAGTTGTTCAACACGCGTCCAGCTAAACACTGTCTAAACACAAAACGCGTGTTCAACAATTGTCTATCTTGAGGTTACCACAAAACGGTATCTTACTCATGTCTTCATAAACAATGGCTAAATAATCATTCTCAAGAATGTTCATTCAACCCACAGATAACATATCTAATAGTTATTTTCCGTCATTCTTTCAACTTTCATTTTACGCAACTCGTGTGGTTTTGAGTATAATAATTACGTACAAAACTTATTTAGATATTATTTATGTTCAATTAAATAAATTGTACAATTTTGTAATATGACTTGTTTAATTACATAATTTGCGTTTGTAATTTAGAACAAAAAAGTAAAAACACGAAGATGAAATAAATTCAAGTTCAGTTTGAATAAAAACTTTTTCAGGCAGCAGTGACTGACAGCTGGTCAGCATTGCATTTATTGTCTTGACTTCTTGACGGGGAAGTGACGCGTCATGTCTGCAACTGAAATTTTGATTTATTTATTTTTTTTATTTATTTATTTTTAAAATTTGTGTTTTTTTTAACATTAATGTGAAATAATGGTGGATTATTAACCGTTATGTGTTTGTGAACATGCATATGTGCATTTGTGGTAACGTTTTTTTTAAAGACGTGCTCAACAGATGTTTAGATAACTTTTTTGGGGTAAGACGGTAAAGGTTTCGATAAAAATACGCATCAAACTACATTGTGCCCGTGTGGTAGAATCTCCCCATATGCTGTTGTCCAGGCCCAGCAGTGGGACGTTTATAGGCTGATGATGGCTGATGAGGTGATGACATGACACAGAGCGTGTCTGATGATGGTTAGTTCCTGATTCGCCGGATTCTTGTTTCGTCGGATTTTTTTGTTGAAGGAAAACTATAGAAATATCGTGGCTTTACCTATCTATTAAATAAAAGGCAGACATTTCTGTACATTTATAAACATATTTATTTGTTCTTAATTTAATAACGTGACAGTAGGTACATTAATATTTCCGACGAAACAAAAATCCGGCGAATCAGGAACTAATCCTGATGATAAATTAATGAATGATGAATGAATGAATGAACGATTACGACGAAGTCAATAAAAACATTTAGTATTTTTGAAACAAAATTTTCAGAAGTGATATTGAATCACAGACGTATCTTCTTTACAGTCTGTGTATTGAATCCTTAGAGCATTCAACCAACATTGAATCGTCCTATATTTTTTTAACTGCTACCTCTTTTAATGTCTTTTTATCTGTGGAGAGCTTCGATCAACAATACAACTAGATGTCAGGTCGGCGGTAAAAATATGTCTCGGTAAATAACAGCCCACTAGAGAAGTGAGCTCTTATTTTCTCGCAAGGTAAACGAGAACAAGTACTTTATTTGTTGCCTTTTAAGGTTGATTTCACCCCTAAATGTTATTGACATCTTTTCATTTTTAAGTGACAGGAGTAATCATTGCTTTGCTCGTTGTTTGTGAATTGTGACGAATGATCGTAAGTATAGGATAATAGGTACTTAGAAGATTTGTGACTTTATAACTGGGTGCCATGGTAGTAATTAGGTTAAACTTAAAACTGTTTTATAACTTTTGTCTCAGTTCGTTAGTAAAGAAAAAGTATTTATTCACGTGGACAGAACTTAGCTTTGATTTTGTACGTGACGCGTTATCTAGATATCAACCCAGGTGTTTACCCGAACTCTCGTACTATGGTTCAGAGACAGACTGCTCTATGTCGTTAGGTGTCGTTCGCTCTTTAGTCGCTAGGTAGGAAGTTGGTATGGCGCGACCTAGTTGGTATTGTTGATCGAAGGTGGAGAGTGAAGAAACTACACAGCTATATTAACGAAAGGGGTCAGTCAGTCAAGAAGAAGAAAAAACTAGCCAGTCTTTAACAATTTATTTGGAATGTTTAAAAGAAGTCTGTCTATTTAGTTAGTCCTAGCTTGGCGAGTTTGCCTGCGATGCGGGTCCTGGCTTCAGATGAGATGGGTCTCTGGGGCAGCGCGGGCGGCCCCACCTTGATGCCGGAGACCAACTCCATACCCGCTTTCATTATTGGCACCCATGCACCTGGAAATATACGAAGGTTTTGAGAGATCGGTCCGATATCCTTCGGCCTTAAGTTCAATTCTCAGGTCGGGCAGTGAGTTTCGGATTGTTCGATGTTGCAGCCTGGGTTTATGATTGCAAAGATATAATACCGTAACTCGGCCATCCCATAATGGCAGAGTTGCCCATCCCATAAGTGTAAAGAACAAGTATGCAATAACCGTGTCACGTAGCGGTGAGAGAATACTACCACCCGCTCTTCTCTTGGGTGTCGTAAAAGGCGACTAACGGACTAAAGACTGCACCTACTTCTAACAGCACAGAAAGGCGATGGGCTCACCACCTTTCACGCTAAGCACATGTGCCGCCGCTTTTTGGTGAAAAGTGGACTGTGGTAGAGGACTGCTTTTGCTGTCCTCATTGCCTATTCTCTGACTAACCCTTCGGGGATATAGTCGTGGTTATACGTATGTAATAAGTATGCGACTACGTGTATGGGAAACACTCTGTAATTGCGAAAAAAACATCAGCTTCCCTTCAATCAATCGAAGGCATCCATACATTTAGGTCGAAGAGAATTTGCGGTTTTATTTGGCCTTTATTTAACTAGGTAAAATGCCAGACCAGGGGCGACCTCGAGTTAAATATGTGGGACTCTCCTCACCCAATTAAAAAAATTCGAATGGGATAGGGGTAACCCACTAAAAATTTAGTACCATACCTTCTGTGCCACGGGTATGGCTCGGGACCACGAACGGCAAGCACCGAAGAGTTTTACATGACCGGCCTTCACTCTCTAGCCCTTCCAAAACTTCGTGAACCTGTCCTATGTACTGCTGTGTGTGTATGTGCTGTGCTAATAGAACTTGTGCAAAAAACAGCACACAGCGCGCATTGTACCTACGGCGAATTACGGGTCGACGAAGTTTCGTATGGGTTAGAAAGGCTAGTTACCGTTATAGACATTACCGTATCGTTAACTTAAATACATGCATACATATTATCACGACTATTATCCCCGAAGGGTTAGTCAGAGACAAGGCAATGAGGACCGCAAAAGCAGTCCTCTGCCATAGTCCACTTTTCACCAAATAGCAACTGCACATGTAAGTACCCAGCGTGACAGGTTGTAAGCCCATCGCCGATCTATGCTTTTGGAAGTATGTGCAATCTTTAGTCCAATAAAAAGCGACACGGCTTCGTTAAAAAGTATCATTATAACAGCAAGTAGAGTTCCTGAAAAAAATCTGTACCAACAAAAATACCTTCGCAAGTGTGAGCTTCCACTGCCAAGCATAGTGTTTCTTGGAGTTTCCGAGCCTTGGCAATGTTATTATCCTGAACGGCTTGTAAGATCTGCTGCGCCAGCCGGGGGAATAGGTTGAAGGTGGTTCCTATGCTGGACCTGATGCCCAACAGAGCGGCTGGAGCTAACAGCTGAAACAAGAATTGTTAGAAGTGTAATAAGCGCTTAGTTTGTTTACCGGCTCCTTACTTACACACTCCTTTTGATTATTTATTTTTTCTTCTTTTTATTAACAAAATAATGCGCACACTGTTGCAACGTAATAACCTACGAGCGTTCTGCTTTAAAATTTCCCTTCCCATTATTTTACCTCTGGTTTCAATTAGCCCTCGTCTCATAATATTCCCAAAATGGTAATATAAACTGATGTTCCTACATACAAACCTAGATACAAATTCTGTCCTAAAAAATCAACAAAAAAAAATAATAAGCCAAATAGATCGGATTAAAGGACAAACGGAAGCACCGTTTTAAATTGATACGCGAGCAACCATTTGTAGCAAAAGAGGCATAATAGATTTTTATCTATGTAGATAGATAAAACCTTACCGTATCAGCTCCCAAGAACATCTCCTGGTCCTCTCTAAGGTTCCTGAGCACCTGTGCACCCTCGCTCAGGTCGTTGGACGTGAACTTGATGCCCTTGAAGTTGGGGATGCGCGCCGTGGCCGCGGCCACGAACTGCGGCATGTTTACTGAAAAAGGTAAAGTCTTTTTGAGTTCTGTTTCAATCCTCCCGAATGGTGAATGTTTATTTATTTCGACGTGTCGACGGCAAACTGCCTTTCATGTGTGAGAACGCTAAGGCCTCCATTAAGAAAAGTACAGTACGGTCTGTATTTCAGTCTACTACATACTGCCCTCTGCAGAGCCTTTGCTCGCAGAGGGCAGAAAGGCAGAAAGGGCAGAAAGGCCTCCATCTTCAAAATCAAGCCATCGCTGCAAATGGTGGATACTGGCTTTATCACCACGCTTGTCAAATACGAGCTGGTTATCACGAACAGGACTGTGCATCGAAAAATACGAAATACACTTTGCTTGACCTGGGAATTGAATCATGGACCACCAGTTATCAAGGTGTTACCGCGGCTTATAGTACACTAGCGACCCGCCCCGGCTTCGCACGGGTTACTACCCGTACCAAAACAAATTATATCCTATAACCTTTCTCGACAAATGGGCTATCTAACACTGCAAGAATTTTTTAAATCGAACCAGTAGTTCCTGAGATTAGCGCGTTCAAGCAAACAAACAAACTCTTCAGCTTTATAATATTAGTATAGATAATATCGAGGAACTTACACATCACTTTTTGGCGATATTCGCTTGCGGTTCATTCCGACGTAGAACGGGTCAACCAAGAATTTCCTTGATTGTAAATTTTCATAATCTGTCAATGACTATATATCTTACCTTCACCTGAAAAAGATCGGCACAGAACAGAGGGGACTGGCACTTTTTAAGGAGGCCTATACCCAGCAGTGGGTGGTTGCGAGCTGATATGATGATGGTATAACTTACCCTCAACCTTGCTCATCGAGGGGATGTGATAGTACAGCACCGGGAGGGCTGGAGCCGCCTTCGCCACCAGCTCCACGTATGACACCAGCTCGTCCACAGACTGAGGTTTGAAGTACAGCTCTGGTAACGTCAGCAGCGAGTCAGCACCGACCTTCTCGCAGTATCGAGCCTGTGGAGGTGGCAATAAAACTTATTTTTGGATAACGTATGCCTATAACAATTGAGGGAACTCTCCTTGATACCAACCCGACTATTAGAATCCTTGGCGTCGATATTTCGAGTGACGTTCAGTTTCGAGGTCACTTGGAAGGCAAAGCTAAATTAGCTTCGAAAAAGCTGGGTGTGCTTAACAGAGCGAGTCAGTATTTCACGCCGGCCCACCGCATACAACTGTACAAAAAGCACAGGTCAGGCCACATATGGAATACTGCTCCCACCTTCAGGCAGCGGGTCTATCGGCTACAAAATGGATATGGACATGGGCTTCATTTGACATTTGAAGCCCATATTTTATCTTTATATGGGCATATTGTGGGCTTCAAATATCAAAAGAAACCCATGTCCATATTCATATTTTTTAGCCGATAGGGTAGCTGGAGCGCCCCAATATCAACTCCTTCCATTTGACCGCATTCAACGCAGAGCTGCTCGAATGTTTGACGACCTGGTTATTTCAGGTCGGCTCGATCCACTGGTTCTACGGAGAGACGTTGCTGCGTCTCTCTGTATAATGTACCGCATTTATCATGGGGAGTGTTCTGAGGAATTGTTCGGCTTGATCCCTGCCGCTGATTTCCTTCACCGCACTACATGCCATCGACTGTCATTCCATCCACATCACCTTGATGGATGGCGGTCTACTACTGTGCGTTTTTCACGAAATTTCTTGCCTCGAACCACAGTGTTGTGGAACCAGCTCTCGGCGCCGGTATTTCCGGACGATATATACGACCGGTATATACGACTTTGAGATCTTCAAGAAAGGAGCCTATTCCTTTCTTAAAGGCCGGCAACGCGTCTGCGATTCCTCTGGTTTTGCGGGTGTCCATGGGCGGCGGTGATTAATTTCCATCAGGTGACCCGCTTGCTCGTTTGCCTATTTATTTTATATTAAAAAAAATCGAAAATACTAACTTATTCTCTCGTATACGCACACCCAAGTATCCTCTAATGCTATTGTCTGCCACATACTATGGTAGTGGTTTAAATAGGTATTTAGTAGTATATTAATGATCTTCTATAAGCACACCCAGGTATCCCCTAACCCTGTCTGCAAAGTACTATGGTAGCTAGTGGTTACAAGTAGGTAATTGCATTTTAAGCACGTACCAGTTCCAGGACATCTGGCAGCGGCGCGCCTCCGACCTGCACCTGGATGTGGAGTCCTGTGGTCTTCGACACGCGCAGCCACGCGTCTACTATCGCCTTGCGGTCTGCCACACTCATGGACATGTTCTCTCCTGTGGTGCCGCCGACTGAGGAGGAAAACAATTTGTTGTTTTTTTGTTAGAAGGAGGCAAACGAACAGGCGCGACCCCTTTTTTTTATTCTACCACGGGTAAGCCATTGACTTTCATCTCACCTGATGTTAAGTGACGATAATGCCGAAGGTGGAAGCGCGCTTCACCCGGAATTCTCAAGCGGAGGACTGGCTATCTTATTTATCTCTAGACTAAACTGTCGACACAACAGTGCTATAAACACCGTTGTTATAGCGCCAGACTTAGACAATATGGTGGTAGGTAAATGGCTAAGATGGTGGTTAAGTGATGTTGATATTTGATGAGAAGGAATCACCGCCGCTACCAGAATAGTCGCAGCTGCGTTGCCGGCATTGAGGAAAAAGTAAGAATCGTGGAGCATGAAAAGGTGCCCATTCTTTCCCTCTCCTTCTTCTTACTTCTTACTTTCACTCGCCGAACGAAACACAACAGAAACTATTGCCATTGTTTCACGCCGAAACTCCGCGAGAAGGTGGTGTTACGCTCGGCAACTTTTCCCAATTCTTGCTACAGCAGCGTTGCAACGCAGCGTGGCTTTACCACTCACATAGTGACAACGACGACCTCCTTGGTCGAGTGGTTTGCACGCCGGTTTTCATAGTGTCGCCATCTCCGAGGTCTCGGGTTCGATCCCCGGTCGGGTCAATTTAGAAATTATTGTTTTTCTAAATTGTCTCGGGTCTGGGTGTTTTCTATGTATAATAAGTATGTATTTAAGTATTTTAAGTATGTTTATCCGTTGTCTTGTAACCATTTAACGAGTTTCTTCGAAGCTTCTCTTGGGCTAGATAATTGGTGTGAGTGTAGGAAAGTTTTTTTATAGTGTCCCTCGAGGATCCCGAATTTACTTACGTTTTACGTAAACTCATTTAGCATCACGCAGGCGTCATGGTATGTGATTTTAATCCCCATGTTGGAGTTGTAACCTGAGATCGGTACAGTTTGATTTGCAGTGTCTTTTATTAGTGGTATTCTTCACCGTGGTAGTATTCTTCACCGCTACGCGGATAAGGTTCAATTAGCATAAAGATAATAAGAAAAAATTGGTAAGAAAATTGGCCTAACTATTTCAACTTTCATACAGTTTCCCAATAAATTACCACCACGTGAATATGACGCTAACATTTTGTTCACAAGTTTTTACAACAATTACTTACAGCATTTGCGCAGTAGTGGTACAAAATCAAGAAAGTGGTGACAAAATGCTATCTGGGTAGTAGCATTTCAATCTAGATGTTTTTTTAACCAGATACTGGTAAGAATTTCGCGTTCATCTCACCTGATGGTAAGTGACGATCGAACGAACCCTATCTCTAAACTGTCGATAAACAACAATGCTAATAACTCTAAAGTCTAACTGTCGTTATGGCGCCAGACTTTAGATAAGATGGTGGTATCTAGCCAGGCGGACTTAAGGACCCCTATAACATCAACCATACCAAATATACAAAGATGTACCCCCACTGGGAACCGAACGCAGGACTCTAGTCTAACACCGGTGGCTTAGCCACTCGACCACAAGGCGGTTAAATTAATGCTATCTGGGTGGTAGCTTGCGTAGCTTGCTTTAGATGTTCTCTGCGGCGCTGTTCCTGTACAGCGTTTTTAATCCTATGGTAGTTTATGCCTGGGTAATAAATTAAATATATTTTATTTGTTTATTATTATTAATTTATATATATATATATAAATTAATAATAATAAACAAATAAAAAAATACTACTCGAAGTATTCAGAAAATTAATGTTAAAATTTCATAAAATTTTCCGTGATGTTTGGGCACCCTAGTGCTTTCGACTCAATTACGCGTATGGTATTGAATAAGTACTGGTTTTCTTTTATACTAGATTATATTTCATTTTTTCCCGCGCTTAGTGTATTTTTTATTTAATAAAATAATTATGCAAAACATTAAGATTATTTTTAATGACTCGGATCGCGAACCGATTATCTAATGTCACAGTATAAATCTCATATTTATACTGTGCTAATGTCCTCCCTTAATACGTCCCTCGGTTTAACTAACGCGCTGTAGAAGTAGTTAGATATCTTTTTACAACACACGTTCGGGGCCCTAGCTCCTAGCCCGGAAGCCCTGTATCATTGATACGGCTGAAACGGCGGTATATACCCCCCAGGTGGTAGCATCCCGATTTAATGTTTTTGCGAGTTGATACTTACCAAGCACGGACTTGATTCCTGCATCAGCGAGGTACTTTGCGTAAGCCGGGATGGCGTCGAAGTTGATGCTCTGGTCGTCATTGAGCGGCGTGAACACAGGGGGCATTAACCCACGTGCCGTGAATACCACCTGTCATAGAAATACAGAGTGAATGGTAAAAGGTTTATAATCCCTGCAACTGGACCAGCGTTGGTCACGGATACACTAGGGGGCACGTAGAGCAACATGTTTCGGAACATGTCGCTGACCAACTACGTGATGTTCTCGGGAACAATGTTGCGGGGCTTTGCAGGCGTCTACCCACACTAGTAAGTAGTTGGAGAGATGTTGCCCGAAGAGGTTGTCTGGATTAGTGCTGCTGCTGCCGTCATTATTTTATCGGGAAATAAGAAGAACTGTAGTACAGTATCGTTTCGCCACACTATTGACATGTTTTTCAAAAAGTTGCGTCGCAACACTGTAGCGGGACTCGTGTTTTTTCCCGCAGAGCGTCAACACGAAACATGTCCATGTCACGTAGAATGTTGCGCGAAACACTGAGGGACACTTCGGGGCAGTTTGGGAACGTTGCTGCGACGTTGCAGCAACACGTAGAATCTGAGTTGCACGGACATTTGTCTCCTAGTGTATCCGCAGCTACGTAACTTTTTCAAAACATGTCAATAGTGTGGCGAAACGATACTAGTACTCTAATTGATTGAAGTCTACCAGCGTTACTTAAGAAATATTGTGGGACATTTCAAACCGAGACTACAAATAAGATAAAGAAAAATGATGCATGGGAAGATGTAGCCAAAGCCGTAAAATTACCAAGAAAAGAAGTAGAAGTTAAAATGCACACACTCCGTTCCCAATTCAATCGAGAGAAAAAAAATTGCTTCGTCAAAAACTACTGGTAGCAGTAATCAAGACAACCTGTTCTGGCAACATCCTTGCAACTACTGACTAGTGTGGACGCCTGCAAAGTCCCGCAACATAGATCCCTGGAACATCACGTATAGTTGGTCAGCGACATATTCCGCAATATGTTGCTCTATTTGTCCCCTAGTCTATCCATGTCTTTATGCACATTCGTCAATAAAGCCTTGGTTGCACTAGGCGAGTATGTAGTAATATGTCTTCGCTAGTTTAAATAAGTAGATCTAAGAAGCAGCTAAGAGTAGGAGGGCACCAACCGTGCAATAAAAATGGAATAAGTTTTGCCGTATTTATATTTTTAGAAAGAGGATTTAGGATGTAGATAGGGCACAAGATGCCATAGAAATGTAGGCGCTAAGCCAAGAAAGAATAGGAAGCCGCAGTAGCGCGGCCTAGAATTTTTCGTTCTTAAGTAGTAAGAAAAAAAAAAGATAAAAGATTACAAAAGAAAAGTTTCTTTTCTTTTTTTAAAGAATGAAGAAGAAGAAAGAATGAAGAATTTTCTTCCTACAAAAAAAAATGACCCGTAGTAGCAGGAGACAGAGTTGTTTGGAAGAAGGAGAGGGAGACCTTTGCCTTGCAGTGGGACAGATTGGGCTAAATAATAATAATATTAATAAGTAGTACGTCACATACAAAACATCTCCGACTTGTCCCACGTCGGGGAGTAGAAATTTAAGTGTGAACCAAGCATAAAAGCTATATAATGACGAATCTGCAGCCAATAATAACTAGGTAGCAGTTAGGGAAGTTTTCCCTCGCATTGTGGACGTGAGTTCATGTCCTAACTCATGCCAGAAGTATTCCAATCATTCGATATTTTTAGTTTCGATATTTACCATATTTATCTGGACACAGAGCACACAACCGTTCAGAGATAATCAACCGAGCTACTGGAAAGTAATTACACAACACTTGGTTATTATCACACCCATTAATTTTGTTTAACTTATTGTTATCATGTTAGATAACTGTTATCAGAACACCTCAACAAACATCACTGTCTGTATATTTATTAAAAACAAAAGAAACTAGCTAGTTAGGTATGTTGATAATAATAATAAGATGAAGATGCAAGACGCAAATCTATTAAAACAATTTTCACAATGCAGTCTTTTTTTTTCATTATTATGCCGCGTCCGCACGTTTGGCACTTGCCGCAAACTCTAAACCTCTACAAACGTTTGGATTTGTGATTTATTCGACGGATCGGCTACAAGCGCTTGCAAACTAATCCAAACGCTCTATCCACACGTTTGAATTTGCCACGGCTTGATGAGGTTTGCCAAGCGTGTGAACGCGGCACTAGGTAGGACCAAATTGAAATAAAAAACATTATTAAGCAAGTATAGAATTCATCCGTCTTTCGTAAGGCACGTCGTAGTAATGTCGTTGGCCCCGTTTGTTGTCTAAAAGATCACCAGCCGAACGACCGCGATGAAAACCTTAATGGCGATCACTTAGTAGCTGGTTCTCTTCTAGGTACCTTAAGAGCTAGCGGTTTGTAATTGACTCCATTACTTTGGATAGTAAGAGGTGATAGCTATCGGCCTGTAGTTGGACGGATCAGAGCGATCGCCTATTTTAGGAATCGGGTGGGCAAGGGCTGTCTTCCAAGAGCTCGGTAAGGCGACGCCAGTAGTGCTTACACTACCGGAAAAGCCGCGTTAGAACCGGTGCCAACTCAGGAGCACACGTCCGAAGCACAATGGGAGAAACTGCATCAGGCCCACTCGACTTATGGATATCAAGAGGAAAAAGAGCCTTACGAACTGACCTTTGTAGGAACCGAACGTTTGGCACTGAACAAGCGCAATGCGGTATTGGTGGAGAGATTTCCCCATAGTCCAAGGTCGAGTTTGATGCGCAAAGAGAGTTCTCCTTTGCAGTATGGGCCAGGCAGTCATCGGTCTTGTGCAATGGTGGTAGGGACGGCTGACAAAAATTCCCCAAGATAGCTTTGGCGAGAGACCAGAACGCACGCGCACCCGAAGGAAAACGCACTAGCCTCTTGCGCCAATTCTACCTATGAATGATGACTTTGCCCTGGCAATGTCCTTCTTTAAAGTAATGTTGTCGCTTTTGGCGATACGCCATTTTGCAGCAACGACCATGGTTGGGACCTGCTTTTAATGGGAACCACAGAGTTTGGAATGGAAAGTTCTATTCCCTGCAGTATTACATCAACGACAGAGTCAGCGGCGACATCAGGATCATCCAGCGAGAAGCAAACTCGCCACCACGGGTAGGAGGCAAAGAAACTTCGCATCCCATCCCAGTCCGCTGACCTATAATGCCAGACTCGACGGCTGGCCGCTGGTTGCGTTTTTGAAGTTTCTGTGAGAGGCACAGTGGTCTGATAAGCCTAGTAGTGCACCAACAGAAACTTAATAGCCGTCTGGGTGCGAGGTCAGCAGAAGGTTCAATAAGGAAGGTGCATGGCCCTCCACATCTAGAACCCGTGTAGGCTCGGTTACCAATTGGGTCAGACTGTAGGCCAAAGCGAAGTCATGAACGGCTCTACCCGCGTGGTCAGTTGTGCGTGAACCAAGCCATTCGACGTGGTGGGCATTGAAGTCTCCCAATACCACAATCTCGGCCGAGGGGATCCATTTGAGAAGGGAGTCTGTCGCCGTTTGGACGGTCTCGATGAGTTGGTCAGTTCCGTTGTTACCGCGGAGGGACCTATACAGGCACGCGTAAAAGCTAGGATGACGTCCGCAGTCGACGCGTAGCCATAAGATGGAGAGGTCCCTATCTTCAAGAATGTCGAGGCGACGGCCGCACATATCCTCCCTGACGTTGGCACAAACACCGGTTCGTGGCACAAATGCATGTTCCAAGCTGTATCCCGGGTAGCGCAAGTAGGAGATGTCAGGAGGGGGGATATCTGCGTCTCGGTGAGGAAGAACAAGGCTGGCTTCTCCGTCTCGAGGTGGTAATGGTACATGTCTTTTTAAACCAAATTTTCTGTAAAAAAATATTTCCAGCACGTAATTAGATGTAAAAGGTACTTTTTTCGCTCCAGTAGTTCAATCGGCCTTTTTCACCTATCCCTACCAGGCTGTCTCCCTCTGGCAGGGAAAGGTGGATTTTTTTTTCCACCTGTCCCATCTGGTAGACCATTTAGACGCTTTTATTTTAGTGGAAAAACATGGAAATATTAAGGCTTTTTATCTCCACTTTGTATTAGGGTCAGTTACACAAAATAATTCCACCTATCTCTACTGACCACGAAGTGTTTTCTTGAGTGTCTAGATACGATATAAAACTCTCTAAATTATAGTAAGTCTGATGATTTTGATTGCTGGCTGCAAAGCGAAGCAAAGGCGAGCTTTAAAACTATAGAGAGAGCATAAGTCACTTTTTTAACGCCTCCAACTGTGTCTGATGTATATCGTCTCCATCCCTAGGTTGCCTGGAAGATATCGCTTTTAGTGATAAGGCCGCCCATTGTACGACTTCTTTTAAATTGTATATTTTATATTTTCTGTGTTTTTTTGTTTTGTTTATAGTGTACAATAAAGAATATTCTATTCTATTCTATTCTATAAGTTTGCTATCTCTTTCTGCCATTACTATTTTGGTTCCGTTTCGGCACATCATGTTTACCTTAAGAGGGTTTACGCCATTCGGTTTCCCATACAAACTTCCAAGTCGAAATTTTTAAAAACTACTGAGCCAATAATAATAAAACTTTGTATGCTAAAGTAAAATACAGAGATCTAAATAGTTTGTTGAAAACATTTTTAAAAAACGTTTATTTAACTGAGTTATTACGATTTTAACTTTTTATAGTGGACATTAAATCGCAATAACTCAGCTAAATAAATGTTTTTTAAAAATGTTTTCAATAAACTATTTAGATCCCTGTATTTTACTTTAGCATACAAATTTTTATCAAAATTGGCATATTAGTTTTTAAAAATTTCAATTTGGAAGTTTGTATGGGAAACTGAAATGCGTAAACCCTCTTAAGTAAAAAAAAGACAAAACATAGGATTAGGGCATCGACCCGAAAAATCCCGGGTATTTCGGATTTTCTGGGTCGCAAGAAAACCCGGGTTTGGAAAATCAAAAACCGGGTTTACGGGTTTTTCGAGGTTTTGTACAATCGTTTTCTTGTCGGTATTTATTTGTATCATAAATATATTTACGCCTTTTCGAAATGATCTCTTTGATTGAACACGGTCAAAAAATACCTAACTCCATTGTATCTCACTACATACAAACCTTTGTATGTAATCAAAGATACAATAAAGTTAGTGAAGTTTACTTCTCTCTTAACATTTTTTGTACTAGGCACTAATCATTTCTGCTTGACCTTAACTAGTTGTTTTTTTGTGCGAAAAAGATTAAAATAATAAAGCAATTTGCACGTTATTCGTACGTTTGACTCAGATCAGAAATGACATAAACGGAATGAAAGATGGAGACAAGATGCGTCGTCGCGTTGTTGACACGCAACAGGGCCCTTATTCTGTAACGATTCCTTGTTTCAAAACCACGTTAAATCCTTAAAAACTTACGATATCTACACAAAAACGTATGCGTTTGACGTTTATGCGCGGTAAGGTTTAGGTGTGGAATCTATAGATTGCGATACAGAATCAGGGCCCAGGAGCGGTGAGCTGCGAGTGACTTCCCCGCCATTTTGTTTCGTCAGTCCTCCTTCTCCAGAAGAGAGGGTCTTCAGAATTCTCCTTTACCTATTTCAGTTGACCTCAGCATTCTTGGCATGGACATCGGCCAGGAACTGAATCCAAAATACTACATCGAGTGTTATTTTAACTGCCTCCCGTAAGTTGGGTATTCTCAATAAGGTGAGGCGGTTTTTCACTCCCGAGCAGCGCTGTTTGCTGTACAAGACTCAGGTGCGATGAAGTATGGAGTATTGTTCCCATCTATGGGACGGCCCCGCTAAATGCACTTGATAGACTGCAAGGGCGAGCGGTACGCATTATTGGAGATGCTGAGGTAACAGCCTCTTTTGAGGACCTCCAGCTGCGTGTGAGAGACATTGCTTCTCTCAGTGTCTTTGTTACGGCGAAAGGCGTTCGCAGTAACAGCGACGTAATTAAGGTTGTGGACGGGTAACAAAAGGTTTGGTTAGGGATAATTAAGTATGTACTCACGGGAAGGTGGTCGGGATCGCAGGAACCGGGAGGCGAGCTGGCCACGGGCAGCGATGTAGGCGGTTCCTGACGCACAGTCTCTTCACTTCTTTCACTTATAGTTCTACTTTTACTAAGGTTCAGGCAATCAGTTCAAGGCGACACCAGGGCACGTATGCTCGCGTGGAGCGGGTGTCACCGGCGCGCGTGTGTATACGCTCACGATTGCTTGCAGACGGAAACGCGGGCGCGCGTCGTTTTCCCACTCATCACGCGCGCCAACTTCGCGACACAACGCTAGGTGGCGCTAGGCGTGAGCGTTTACGTCCTTTTGCGCCGTTTTGCTCAAAAACTGTACTTTTTAAACCTCTTAATATCTGTTAATACTTACTTTACAAATATGTTAAATACTTATATCATTAGGCGATCTTGTAGTCGAAATAGTTTGTTGAAAACATTTTTAAATTTATGGATATTTTGGAATTTATAACACGATAACTGAACAGAGGTTTTCATAATTTGACTTTCCGCGTCAACTTCGAAGCTTAAAAATGTGTTGAAATTACTAACAAATCTAATAACAACATTTTTTTTTCAATTTGAAAGATCCTCAGCAAAATAGTTTGTTGAAAACATTTTTTGATTTTGGTTCCTAACAAAAACTATAAAATTCCAAACATTGTGAATTTTTAAAGAAATTATAGGTGATAAAGTGATTGTTTTCTCTAATGTACTAAATATATTTTAGAAGATAAAAGCTTTATACTATAGAAAAAAGTGTTATTTAAAATTTTTACAAAATTGTTTTTACTAAATAAGCTCTATAATTTTTCTACAAATATTTTAAAACTACTCTAAAACTACTACAAAACCCTGCGCTCCACTCGCTTCAAATCAGTCCGCCGCGAGGCCTCTGAGAGAGTGGTCACGTCGCTCAACGCTCTGCCCGGCGCGGTTGTCGACCTTTCCGTAAGTTCGAAGATAGTGCAAATTTATAGCTTGATTTGCAAATCTTAGTACTTTGGTGAGTAAATTATTACAAGCTTTTATTTAACTTGCAATATTGTCTTGTTCGGGTGGAATTTTGCAACTCAATTTTGACCCACTTCCCGTTTATTGATTGAGCTGAAAATTTGCATACATGTGTAAATCGCGTGACAATGCAATTTTATGATTGACATGGTGCTGATCTGATGATGGAGATGGAAGGTGGCCATTGAAACTTTGCAATAAAATAGCACAACCTAATCGAGTTTGGGCTCGTTTGAATTGTCTTGACGAGTAGTTTGTCTTTCAATGGTAACCAGGGTCTGATGATGGAGCTGGATGGTGGTCATAGGAACTCTGTAATAAAACGACGCAACACCATCGAGTTTTGGGCTCGTCTCATTCGTCTTGCCGAGTCCTTTTTTTTAAATGGTTACCAAGGTCTGATCTGATGATGGAGCTGAAAGGTGGTCATAGGAACTCATTGAAGAAATGACGCAACCCCATCGAGTCGCGGCTCGTTTGATTCATCTTGACGAGTACTTTGGTGCTAGATGGTAACCAGAGTCTGATAATGGAGCTGGAAGATGGCCATAGAAACTGAGTAATTAAACAACATAATAACCCCATCGAGTAAGGGCTCGTTTAATTCGTCTAGACAAGTACTTTGCTGCTAGATGGTAACCAGAGTCTGATGATGGAGCTGGAAGGTGGCCATAGGAACTCCGTAATAAAACGACGCAACCCCATCGAGTTTCGGCTCGTCTCATTCGTCTTGACGAGTATTTTGGTTTTAGATGGTTACCAAGGTCTGATCTGATGATGGAGCTGAAAGGTGGTCATAGAAACTCAGTAAAGAAACGACGCAACCCCATCGAGTCTCGGCTCGTTTGATTCGTCTTGACGAGTACTTTGGTGCTAGATAGTAACCTGGGTCTGATGATGGAGCTGGAAGATGGCCATAGGAACTGAGTAATTAAACAACATAACCCCATCGAGTAAGGGCTCGTTTAAATCGTCTAGACGAGTACTTTGCTGTTAGATGGTAACCAGGGTCTGATGATGGAGCTGGAATGTGGCCATTGAAACTTCGCAATGAAATAACACAACCTAATCGAGTTTGGGCTCGTTTAAATCGTCTTGACGAGTAGTTTGTCTTTCAATAGTGACCAGGGTCTGATGATGGAGCTGGATCGTGGTCATAGGAACTCTGTAATAAAACGACGCAACACCATCGAGTTTCGGCCCGCCTCATTCGTCTTGACGAGTACTTTGTTTTTAGATGGTTACCAGGGTCTGATCTGATGATGGAGCTGAAAGGTGGTCATAGGAACTCATTAAAAAAACGAGGGAACCCCATCGAGTCTCGGCTGGTTTGATTCATCTTGACGAGTACTATGGTGCTAGATGGTAACCAGGGTCTGATGATGAAGCTGGAAGATGGCCATAGCAACTGAGTAATTAAACAACATAATAACCTCATTGAGTTTTGGCTCGTCTTATTCGTCTTGACAAGTACTTTGTATTTAGATGGTTACCAGGGTCTGATCTGATGATGGAGCTGAAAGGTGGTCATAGGAACTCAGTAAAGAAACGACGCAACCCCATCGAGTCTCGGCTTGTTTGATTCGTCTTGACGAGTACTTTGGTGCTAGAAAGAAAGAAATTAAAATGTTTTTTCATTTCAGGTTATCGAAGATGAGGTTCCACAAACAACAAATAAGGTTGAAGGTCGAAGACTATTAGATTTTCAATACTTTTTGGACCAAATTAAAATAGTAACCACAATAGAGCCACAGGATGTACAATTGATAATTTACAAGTGATAAAAGAGCATTAAGTAGGCTTATTATCTACATTTTTAATGAAGAATAACATTTACCTTTAGATAAGTCTAAGAATCATGTAAAATCTTGTTTACATAAGAAAGGTCTAAGTGTATTTAGTTTACAATACAGCCTGGTCATAATTATATTTTCACATTATAGTTTCTTAGTCAATTATTTTTAAAACTAATTAATTTTACGCTGGTATGATAGCCTTTAACAGCAGTGTCTTACAGACAAAGGTACCTACTCAAAATTAATGTTGCGTTTAAAGTAATATTCTCTTACTTTCGTTGGAGTTGCTCGAGTGTGTCATGCTCTCTCAAAGTGTCTCTGCGGTGTGGCATGTGCGTCGGGTCGTTACGTTCCCTCAAACATGGTTAAACGAAGCGATGGCTGATTCACATGTCATACTCGTGAACGGGTGCCGCCTGTGGAGGCTGGTCTGCTCTTGCAATCTTATTTTTTACTGGTAGTATTGAATAGTCTTACTTTTTCTTGTTTCAGAGATACTGTAAGACGTTGTTTATTTTATTTTACATCGAGCAATACTTACTTTAAACGCAACATAAATTTTGAGTAGGTACCTTTGTCTGTAAGACACTGCTGTTAAAGGCTATCATACCAGCGTAAAATTAATTAGTTATAAAAATAATTGACTAAGAAACTATAATGTGAAAATATAATTATGACCAGGCTGTATTGTCAACTAAAAACACTTTGACCTTTCTTATGTAAACAAGATTTTACATGATTCTTAAACTTATCTAAAGGTAAATGTTATACTTCATTAAAAATGTAGATAATAAGCTTACTTTATGCTCTTTTATCACTTGTAAATTATCAATTGTACATCCTGTGGCTCTATTGTGGTGACTAAGTATTTTAATTTGGTCCAAAAAGTATTGAAAATCTACTAGTCTTCGACCTTCAACCTTATTTGTTGTTTGTGGAACCTCATCTTCGATAACCTGAAATGAAAATACATTTTAATTTCTTTCTTTCTAACACCAAAGTACTCGTCAAGACGAATCAAACGAGCCGAGACTCGATGGGGTTGCGTCGTTTCTTTACTGAGTTTCTATGACCACCTTTCAGCTCCATCATCAGATCAGATCCTGGTAACCATCTAAAACCAAACTACTCGTCAAGACGATTTAAACGAGCCCAAACTCGATTAGGTTGTGTTATTTCATTGCGAAGTTCCAATGGCCACATTCCAGCTCCATCATCAGACCCTGGTTACCATCTAACAGCAAAGTACTCGTCTAGACGATTTAAACGAGCCCTTACTCGATGGGGTTATGTTGTTTAATTACTCAGTTCCTATGGCCATCTTCCAGCTCCATCATCAGACCCAGGTTGCTATCTAGCACCAAAGTACTCGTCAAGACGAATCAAACGAGCCGAGACTCGATGTGGTTGCGTCGTTTCTTTACTGAGTTTCTATGACCACCTTTCAGCTCCATCATCAGATCAGACCCTGGTAACCATCTAAAACCAAAGTACTCGTCAAGACGAATGAGACGAGCCGAAACTCGATGGGGTTGCGTCGTTTTATTACGGAGTTCCTATGGCCACCTTCCAACTCCATCATCAGGCCCTGGTTACCATCTAGCAGCAAAGTACTTGTCTAGACGAATTAAACGAGCCCTTACTCGATAGGGTTATTATGTTGTTTAATTACTCAGTTCCTATGGCCATCTTCCAGCTCCATTATCAGATTCTGGTTACCATCTAGCACCAAAGTACTCGTCAAGATGAATCAAACAAGCCGCGACTCAATGGGGTTGCGTCGTTTCTTCAATGAGTTCCTATGACCACCTTTCAGCTGCATCAACAGACTAGGCCCTGGTAACCATCTAAAAACAAAGTACTCGTCAAGACAAATGATACGAGCCGAAACTCGATGGGGTTGCGTCGTTTTATTACAGAGTTCCTATGACCACCATCCAGCTCCATCATCAGACCCTGGTTACTATTGAAAGACAAACTACTCGTCAAGACGATTTAAACGAGCCCAAACTCGATTAGGTTGTGTTATTTCATTGCGAAGTTCCAATGGCCACATTCCAGCTCCATCATCAGACCCTGGTTACCATCTAACAGCAAAGTACTCGTCTAGACGATTTAAACGAGCCCTTACTCGATGGGGTTATGTTGTTTAATTACTCAGTTCCTATGGCCATCTTCCAGCTCCATCATCAGACCCAGGTTGCTATCTAGCACCAAAGTACTCGTCAAGACGAATCAAACGAGCCGAGACTCGATGTGGTTGCGTCGTTTCTTTACTGAGTTTCTATGACCACCTTTCAGCTCCATCATCAGATCAGACCCTGGTAACCATCTAAAACCAAAGTACTCGTCAAGACGAATGAGACGAGCCGAAACTCGATGGGGTTGCGTCGTTTTATTACGGAGTTCCTATGGCCACCTTCCAACTCCATCATCAGGCCCTGGTTACCATCTAGCAGCAAAGTACTTGTCTAGACGAATTAAACGAGCCCTTACTCGATGGGGTTATTATGTTGTTTAATTACTCAGTTCCTATGGCCATCTTCCAGCTCCATCATCAGATTCTGGTTACCATCTAGCACCAAAGTACTCGTCAAGATGAATCAAACGAGCCGCGACTCGATGGGGTTGCGTCATTTCTTCAATGAGTTCCTATGACCACCTTTCAGCTCCATCATCAGATCAGACCTTGGTAACCATTTAAAAACAAAGGACTCGTCAAGACGAATGAGACAAGCCGAAACTCGATGGGGTTGCGTCGTTTTATTACAGAGTTCCTATGACCACCATCCAACTCCATCATCAGACCCTGGTTACCATTGAAAGACAAACTACTCGTCAAGACAATTCAAACGAGCCCAAACTCGATTAGGTTGTGCTATTTTATTGCAAAGTTTCAATGGCCACCTTCCATCTCCATCATCAGCACCATGTCAATCATAAATTTGCATTGTCACGCGATTTACACATGTATGCAAATTTTCAGCTCAATCAGTAAACGGGAAGTGGGTCAAAATTTAGTTGCAAAATTCCACCCGAACAAGAAACATACATTGCAAGTTTAATAAAAATACATGCAATATAATATTATACTTACATATTTCATGCATTACTTACGCCCATATTAAAAAAATAATCGAAGTACCTATTACGAAAAAGCAAATTCGATCTAACGGATCAAAGTGAGTGAGTTTGACTACAGTGAGCAGAACTAGCCTATTCTACACACACAGTCGCGCGCGCTCACAGCTCGCTTCTGTGTGCGTGATATTTGGACTTAAAAACCTAAACTTGAGGTCTCGCGCTCGGCGTAAACGCTCTTAAGTAACATCGCGCCCATGGCGAGTACATCCTCCGGGGCCCAAGGTGGGCTCATCCAAAGGGAGCCTGACAATCTTGAACACAGGCCTCCGGAGGTGTCCATTGGCGGTGTCCAGGTCTACCACCCGCACGACGCCATCCTTCCCAGGCAGGGTGCGAGTAATGCGCCCCAGTCTCTATTGGAGGGCAGGCAGGTTGTCCTTCTTGATAAGGACGAGCTCGCCAACTCGGGGAGGGGTGGATGGGGACAACCATTTGGAGCGGGTTTGGAGGGTGTGAAGGTAGGATTGAGTCCACAACGTCCAGAAGCGCTGGGAAAGGGCCTGTACCATTTGGAATCGCCTACGTGTGGAGATCGGCCTATCCTCCACGGATAACTCAGGTAGGGCCGTTAGTGGGCGGCCTATAATGAAATGTCCGGCTGTAATGTAAGCGGCTCAAAGTCTGAGGGATCAGACGAAAGTGGGAAGAGAGGTCTAGAGTTGAGGACAGCTTCGATTCGTGCTAAAAGTGTAGAGAATTCCTCGAATTTGAGGTGCTGTTCGCCAGTTACGCGATATAAAAGTTGCTTTGTTGAATTTACGTTGATCTCATGTAACGCCCCGAACCATGGTCCCTTAGGGACGTTCAACAACCAAGTAATGTGCTGACCAGCGAGCTTGTGCGCAATCGTGTCATTATTCGAGGCAAGAAAGTTTTGTACTTCAATGAGCTGATTTCTAGCGCCTACATAATTTGTACCGCAGTCTGAGCGGATGAGAACCGGGGCACCACGGCGTGCGATAAAACGTTGTAACGCCGCGAGAAACGCTTCTGTACTGAGGTCCGAGACCGGTTCCAAATAGACCGCCTTAGTTGAGAGGCACACGAATATACAAAAGTACGCTTTTAAGAGTTTAACGTTACGTAGGGTACTAGATTTAACGAGGAATGGGCCGGAATGGAAGCAGCAGCTTTGCGCGGAAAATAACGGAAGAAACCCAGCCGTTTGGGTCATAAAGTGAGGCTACGGTGCTTAAAATAGACCGCTTTGTGACATGTGTGATGGGGGGCAGAGAGATGCGGTAGGTGAACTCGTCTGACTGAGGGCTCCACTGTATACCCAAGACCTTAATGGACGTGGAGTCTGGGTTCATGTCGAAGTCCTTGGGCATGTCGTATTGGTTGTCGGGGAATCTCTCGAGCAGCTTAGGCGAGTTAGATGCTCATTTACTGAGCTGAAAGCCGCCTAGGTCTAGTAGACTTATTAACTCGTCCTGGAGTGTTTGGCGGATTCAACTGTGTCATGACCACACAAGATGTCATCAACGAAGATAGACTTGCGAAGAACCTGAGCGGCTTCAGGGTAGCGATGACCTTCATCATCAGCTAGCTGAAGCAGAGTGCGGATTGCATGGTATGGGCTTGATCTTAAGCCGTAGGTGACTGTATTGAGGGCGTAGGTGAGCAGAGGATGATCTGGTGAGAACCGCCACAGTATGAGCTGATACCGTCTCTGGTCGGGGGCAACCAGCACATTTCTGAACATCCTCTGGATGTCAGTGCTGAAAACGACTGGATGCGTTCTGAAGGACATGATGATGTCAACAATGTCCTGTTGAAGGGCGGGGCCTGTGTGTAGGCATTCATTTATGCTGACACCATTGGAGCTTTTACAGCTACCATCAAAGACAATGCGCAGCTTGTCCGACCCTGACTTGAATACGCCATGGTGGGAGATATAAAAGTGAGGGGTGTGTAATGTTTGATATAAATACTTATGGTCTAACGTTCAGATAATATAATTTAATTTCATATAATTTCATTTGATATAACGACTAACATAATATAATAAACATTTAATATAATTTTAGATTCTATAATTTCATTTGATATAATGTACTTTTGATACAATGTACATTTGATGTAATGTACTTTTGATATAATTTACATTATATCGAAAGGGCAGAGCGACCGTATATCTGCCTGAGGGATCGCGTGTAGTAGTAGAGCGGAAGATTTCCTCGCATTGTTCCTCCAGGGGATCATTATGAGTGTGAGGTAGAGGTAGGGGTTCTTCAGACTCCCAGAGCCTTTCCAGACTCTGTGTCAGATGAGTCACGTACTGCAAGCAATCATGAGCGTATACACACGCGCGCCGCTGATACCCGTTCCACGCGAGCATACGTGCCCTGGTGTCGCCTTGAACTGATTGCCTGAACCTTAGTGAAAGTAGAACCTTAAGTGAAAGAAGTGAAGTGACTGTGCGTCAGGAACCGCCTACATCGCTGCCCGTGGCCAGCTCGCCTCCCGGTTCCTGCGATCCCGGACACCTTCCCGTGATCATTTCGTCGTTCGTTAATCTTAAGAAGCAGACGTGTCGCTGGTTATTTTAAGTAAATCGTAATTAACTGCAATCTAAACTATCCTTATTAGTCATTACCATAGCGCTCAGTATAGTGTGATCCTAATAAGTGAATCTGCAAGTGAAAAAATAGTGCGTGCTTTCTCTAGACTGCGGGGCGCCCCTTGAGTGAAGCACCAGTTGCTATTTTTCGTCGCCGTCACACCTGCAACGGTTAGCGTAACGTGTTGGCGAAAGTACCCGAGGCTCCCCGAGTCGTCGCGTCGTTGGTCGTCCGTCACTCGTCAGCTGTGCGCTGCGTATCGCATCGAGTGAAACATACCTAGATTGTGACTTGCAACAACTTTGAGCGGTTGGCGAGATACCTACTTAGCTGCATTATAATGTCGGCTATGTGCGCTGCTTGTTCGAACGCAATCAAACAAAACAAAGAATATTTGGAATGTTATCGCTGCAAAAATAAGTATCACATATTGTGTGTTAATGTTTCAATGCAATCTTTTAAGAGGTTTACCGAAGACTCCAAATTCAAATGGAGTTGTCCTGGCTGTGTTTGCAAGGTTCCTAAATCGGATAATACACCGGTCCGTTCGTCACAACATTCGTCGCTCAGTAGTTCTGAGGGCTTACTCGAGAATGTTACTATGCGGGACAAAGGTAAGGTACAACGGTCTTCACCGCCTCAGTCAGGCTCAGGTGATACATGTCGCTGTTTGTCCAAGGATGACCTGAGAGATTTAATAGATAAGCAAATAAGCGAGACTATCAGTCGCTGTCTAGAACGCGCTATAAATAAAAAGCTTAGTTCTCAATTAAAAGAAATACGCGACGAACTGACGAGCTTTAAGGACTCCATTACTTTTATTAACGAAAAGTTTGAGGAGCTTAAGTCGGAATGTTCCACTCATGTCTCCAGTATAAAATCGCTCGTGAAAGAAAACGATTCTTTGCGATCGACTATTGGTATCATCAGTACTCGTCTTAATCAGATGGAACAACTGTCTCGGTCTAGTAACATTGAGTTGCAGTGTGTACCGGAACACAAATCCGAAAATATAGTGAACTTGGTCACTCAGCTTGGTAGCGTGGTGAAGTGTCCTATTAAAGAGTCCGACATCGCTTACTGTGCGCGGACAATGAAGTTTAATAATAAAAGCAGTAGACCACGGTCCATTCTTGTGAGGTTTAGTAGCCCTCGCCTTCGTGATAGTGTCTTAGCTGCATCTATATCTTTTAATCGTGAGCACCCACATGGAAAATTGAACTCGGCGCACTTGGGTATAGGCGGAGATGAGAGATCGCCTATTTATGTCGTAGAGCACCTAACACCCGAGAACAAACAACTTCATGGAGCCGCTCGGCAGAAAGCTAAAGAACTTCAGTTTAAATTTGTCTGGGTACGCAGTGGTCGAGTTTTTATGCGTCAAACGGAAACCTCACCTCCTATTTTGATAAAGGATATGGAGTCATTGTCAAAATTGAATTAGAATATTATCTTTGTTTTTTGCTTTTGTTTATACGTAAAGAATTAAAATATAATTTCATAAAACTGTATTACCAAAATGTCAGAGGTCTGAACACAAAAACTTTAGATTTCTATAATAGTGTTATTTGTAACGATTACGATATAATTGTTTTGAGTGAAACTTGGCTTGATGTTGGCGTTATGAACTCTGAGCTTTTCGACAGTCGGTATGTTGTCTACAGACGTGACCGTTCATCTAGTGGTTTCCACTCTGGTAAGCGTGGTGGTGGTGTGTTAATTGCCGTGTCGAAACTATATCATTCTGTAAGGTTAAAAAAGTTTGAAAGTAATTGTGAAGATTTATGGGTCTGTGTTGATATAGGTGGTAAAATAAAAAAGGAAAGTTTATACATTTGTGCGGTTTATCTGCCACTCAGATTACAGAAATAAGAAGAGTATTCAGAAACAATTACTTAACCATTTTATTACGAATACCAACCGCGTTATGGAGTATGTAAATAATACCGTTGTACTGGGTGACTTTAACTTGGGTTGCATTGATTGGATGGGCAAGACGGCACCTACTTTTTTTTTTTTTTTTTTTGGATTGGGGCATGGATTGAAACTTGGCAGTAACCGGGTATTGAAGTCCAACAACTCATTGAAACACAACTTTTATAAAGCTGACTTTGACAAAATAAGGGAATCCTTGGACAATACTGATTGGGAAGCTGAGTTTTCTGCTGGTACAAACAATGTTGATGAAGTGGTTGATATATTTTACAAAATTCTTCATAACATTATAACTCTCCATGTCCCCTTAAAGAAAAGTAGGACGTCGAAACATCCAGCTTGGTTCACACATGAATTAATTAAACTTTTGAATGAAAAATATCGCTGTCGAGTAAGAGTTCGAAAATAAAAGAACCCTCGTGATGTTTTAGATCTAAGAATGCTCAGGGATAGATGTGAGAAGCTGCAGGCAAAGTGTTACAGTACTTATATTGCACAACTTGAGTCTAGCCTTGCATCTAACCCTAAATTGTTTTGGTCGTTTGTAAAAGGCAAGAGGAAAAATAATGATACCGACTTTCCCTCTGAAATGTATAGTGGCGATGTGATTGCGAGTAATGGCTCTGATATATGTAATCTTTTTGCCAAAAATTTTGCATCCGTTTATAACATAGATAAAACCTTACCTCTTGTTTGGGAATCCTCTAATAAAAATTGCTCCCAGTCAAGCCTTAGCTCTGCAAGACTCTCTCGCGAGGAAGTCTCAAAGGCCTTAAAAAAGCTAGATTGCAATAAAGGTGCTGGCGCCGATGGTATACCGGCTTTATTTTTATGTTCGTGTGCGGATTCTATTTCTTATCCCTTAAATTTAATTTTTAATAAGTCACTATCTTCGGCGGTGTTTCCAAAGCGGTGGAAGGAGGCTGTAATAGTGCCAATCTTTAAATCTGGTGACAGAAATTGTACTGAGAACTATAGGCCTATATCTATCCTGCCTGCGATCGGAAAAGTCTTTGAGTCTTTGATCTACCCGGTTATCTCGTGGCACTTCAAAAAAATTATCTCACCGCAACAGCATGGCTTTTATAAGTCCAGGTCAACAGAAACCAACTTAGTACCTTTTGTTGATGACATATGTACCTCGGTCGATGCAAAAGTGCCTGTGGACGTTATATACACGGACTTCAGTAAAGCTTTCGACCGAGTTCATCACAAAATCCTTATATCCAAGTTGTCTGCGATTGGTGTTGCTGGAAGTCTTTTGTGTTGGTGTAACTCCTATCTGCTGAACAGAAACTCTGTAGTGTTGGTACAAGGGTTTGAGTCCGAACGGTTCATGGCTTTATCCGGTGCGCCGCAAGGTTCCCATTTAGGTCCGTTATTTTTTAATATATTCATAAACGACATAGTCTCCTCCCTTCTAAATTCAAAATTTTATTTATACGCCGATGACCTCAAACTTTATAGAGAAATACGTTCTCCAAACGATCGGATTCTACTCCAAGCTGACATAAATGCCCTAGTAAAATGGTGCGATGATAACTGCATGTCTTTAAACATTGAAAAATGTTACTACATACAGTTTTCTAGAAGCAAAAACACCTGCCCAAGCCATTACACAATAAGAAACACACCCCTTACCCAAGTTTATGAGGTACGTGACCTTGGAGTAACATTAGACAGTGGACTACGTTTTCATGTCCACATCAATAACATAGCCACTAAAGGATTTAAAATGCTGGGTTTCGTTTTGCGTAACATTAAGGGCTTCAAGAATTCTGCTAGCAAAATATTACTCTATAACGCTCTCGTGAGGAGCAATCTTGAGTATTGCAGCACCGTATGGAACCCTCATTACGAAGTCCATGCTAAACGCATCGAGAGAATCCAAAAAAGATTTTTGTGGCATCTTGCCTATAGTTGTAATATGGCACGAAAGCTTCCGCACTATAGTGATCGTTTGGAGTACTTTAAAATGGATTCCCTCTGTAACAGAAGAGGCTTGCAGGATCACATGTTTCTATATAAAATAGTCAATGGTATTTTTGACAGTCCTCTTCTCATATCCAAAATTAACATTAATGCGCCGTTGAAACTTCCTCGTCTTTCAAAGTATACTCCTTTTGTCAGCAGTATTTCAAGAACAAATCTTGGCCATCACTCGCCGCTCAACAGAATTGTAACCCTTAACCGGAATCGTGGGTCCATTTGGACCCGACAACGTCAAAAAAACCGTTTAAATTTTAATCGCGCGCAGCTACATTTTTGCGCGCCAAGCTAATGTCATTACGTCGCTAGCTGCGGCGGGTGCCGGACGCGCGGCGCTTGGAATTCACTGGAACTGGAGGTACGGGTCGACTTCGGGTCCAATTGGACCCACGATTCCAGTTAAGTATTTTTTTCTTAATATTATTTTGTATTGTTTTAGATACTTCTTGCAACGATGGCGCGTAATCTCACGGTAAACGATATCGAGGAACTGTTGTTGGATGAATTTGACTCAGAACCAGAACCTTTAAGTGATTTCGAAGCTTGTGATGAAGATATCATAAGCGATAATGGAAATCTGGAAGATGAGTCCGCTTCACATTCAAGTGACACTTCATCTGACCACAATGTCGTAGAAGAAAGTGTAGAAGAAGATAATTCACAGTCTTCCAGGAATTATTACAGAGGCAAGAATAGATATAAGTGGTCTAAAACACCGCCTAGTAGCTCCAGAATTAGAAGCCATAATATTATAACTCACCTACCTGGTATCGTAGGCCCAGCTCGTGATAAACAACACTTGTCTGCTATCGACTCATGGCAGTTGCTAATTCCAGATGAAATGATCCAGACTATATGCAGTCACACAAACCAAAAAATAACAGAATACTTGCAAAAATATAAAACTAAAGCGACGTATACTAGTCATGTAACTATTTTAGAAATGAAAGCATTCTTTGGGTTGTTGCTGTTATCAGGCATTTTCAAATCCGGCCATGAAGACATCGAAAGCTTATGGGCTACTGATGGAACAGGCAGAGATATCTTCAGAATTACGATGAACGTAAAACGTTTTATGTTTCTGTTGTCTGCTTTGAGATTTGATGATGTGACTTCTAGGGAAGAAAGGAGAACTAATGATCGCGCTGCTCTAATAACTGAAGTGTTTGAAAGTTTCATTGCCAATTGTAAAAAAAACTATAGTTGCTCAGAGTATGTTACAATTGATGAAATGCTTTGTCCTTTTAGAGGAAAATGTTTTTTTCAGAATATATATGAAATCCAAACCGGCCAAATATGGCATCAAGATTATGTGCCTTTGTGACGCTAAAACGCACTACTTGTATAATGCTTTCATATATACGGGAAAATCGACAGACTCTAACAGAAGAAACCAACTTTCTATTCCAACCCAAAATGTGCTAAAACTTGCAGAACCATTATTTGGTACAAATAGAAATATAACTGCCGATAACTGGTTTTCTTCTGTAGAGCTGGTTGACAAACTTACTGAACATAATTTGACATACGTTGGAACAATGCGCAAAAATAAACGGCAAATACCACCTGATTTTTTACCCAAAAAACAACGAGAAGTAGGATCTACGTTATTTGGTTTTGTAAAGGACAAAACACTGGCATCGTATGTACCAAAAAAAAATCAAAGCGTGGTGATGATTTCATCAATGCACCATGACAATTCAATAGATGAAATCAGTGGGAAACCAGAAATTATTACCTTTTACAACAGCACAAAAGGTGGTGTTGATGCACTGGACCAAAAATGTGCCAAGTGGCCATGCACAGTTTTTTCGGCAATATTGAATATTGCAAGTGCAAATGGATTCGTTTTATGGAAGGCATCTAATAACGGAAAACGCATGAAACGCAGATACTACATAAAAGAAATAGGACAAGGTTTGATAAGGCCATTCATTATAGAAAGAAGAGCAGTTTATTCATCATTCTCAATAGATTTGAAGTTGAGAATTAACAATTTCTTGGGACCATCAGCGGCTGATGTATTGCAGAATGACTCACATCAAGAAAATGAAACTTTGACTCCTAGTGGGTCACGTAAAAGAGGAAGATGTTATTTGTGTGGTCCTAAAATTGATAATAAACAATCGCAAAAATGTGACAGTTGCTGCAAGTTTATATGTAAGCTTCACATACTGAAAAAATCGTTGTGTAGCAAATGCCATACATAATAGAAAAAAAGGCTGATTATTGATTAATATTTTTTATACCTATATAATAGGCTGTCATTTTTTTTGTTTTTCAGTGATATAATAGATAATTTAGTTTTTTGTTAACGGGAAGATACCTAAAGCCCTGTAGAATTATAAGATTGTTTTTATTTTAATTTTTTTTGTACTTTTTAAGATGTCAAAGAAGGAGGCCAAAAATTGGTACCAAATTTGTAACCTATGATCTCTATGTTAAAAAAGTATATAATTTAGTGATGTTGAGAAATAAAAGTTGATTTATATATTTCATAAAACTTGTTTTAATACCCCTATACCTAATTCAAGTGTTAGTTATATGTATTTTTCAAAATACATTACATTTTAATTGATGGGTCGATTTGGACCCACGATTCCAGTTACGTTGGTCAAAATAGCGATTCCGGTTAAGGGGTAAACAAGTACAACACACTGTTTAAAACCACTGATATAGATATTTTTTCGGATACACGTAAAGGTTTTAAGAACAAAATTATACTACAAACTTTATTTTAATTAATTTAGCATTAACTTACTTTTCATTGTGGTAAATTTTAAATTATTTTGTCTCTAAGGGATGTCTGTTACTTGAGATTAAACATTTAATAATTATGTTACTTGCATGTAGTGGTACCTATAAGTAAAGCATTATTCATTTTTTGTAAGATGCAATGTATGTTTAAGCATGTTTTTGTGTAATTGCTTTGTTGGTTACCCCAATAAATAAATAAAATAAAATAAAAATAAATGAAGCCTTGGCTGACACATTACAAGACACACTTTTCTTGCATTTTCAATTAATACACATTTCTAAATCAGTTTTAGCGAGATTTTGCATTAAATTGGGAGAAAATTAAGGTTGTTTACGTTTTGTATTTGACATTTGCCGGAGAAAATTTCTGACCGCCCATAGACACATAGTGGAGGGGCGATGTTGCTATAAAAAAAAAGATTTGGAGCTATCAATTCAATTTTAAAAATAGCCGATACAGTTCCGATAATAAATTACATAATAAATTAATATGTATAATATTTACTTTAAGTAATTAAATTAAATTTAAACAAATCCGGAAATGGAACTATTTTTTTCTATAAGGACTTTTATCTAGAACTGGCATTCGAACGGGAGAATTATTTTTTTAGATGGATATTGTCTTTGCCCGTAGGGGTTACCAGAGAGGAAACTAATACTCCCTAATATTTAGACAGGGTATTAACTCGAGTGGAATTGATTTCCAAATTTAAAAAAGGAACGCAATTCAGATTGCTAAACGTTAAATTATCGATATTGATGCATTCTGTGTCGGAGCGAGTTGTGAAGGACGTCATATTTGACGTTTTAGTACTGGCAAGTCAGATGTCTAACGAGAACAGAATATGATAATTTTACACATTTTTTGGGAAGATTTCAAGACATGGCATTCCGGTTTGAGTGTTTCCGGCAAATTGAAAGTGACAGCGACACGACGCCGTAATGATTCATTCTCTGGTGTGAGTCGGTGCTATGCGGCGAGAATCATTTTAACGAGGTGGGACTTTATTGTGAAATGATGTTAGGGAAGTGAAAGGTTTGTTGTTACAGAGCGTGTTGTGATCTACAGTGATTTAATTAATTGCAGGAATCCGTGCTACAATCGACCGTTCGTGAAGCCGCTGGCAGCCACGCGCCAAGATAAGTGATCACAGCTCGTATGTATTACAATGTCATTGTTCCTCAATGTTTTACTTGAGAGCTATTGATTTTTCATGGTGTCCGAATCATGCCTTGTCGCCAGGCGACGCAAGGCTCTTAGCCATGTGGCAGACGTGTCGGACCCCTTTAGAAAGTGAATATTGCATCATCCAACAATAGTCTAGCATTGCTTAGTTTTGTTTAGTGGAATATCGTAGCCGTGTTGTGCCTTGTGTACTAGTTAAATGTGAAACAACACTAAAATTAAAACATGGTATTAAATAGTATTGATATAGTGTTATTTTATAGTTGTACAACAACGCTGGGAAGCTTTTGAGAACCCTTTGAGCTGCGAGTCCCTGATTATGATAGGTTGCAGCCCCGGTTACAGATAGCAGACTGCGGGACCCCATTTCATGTGTATTGTTATAAAGAGGCCCCGTGTTCATATTTCCAGGTGCTTCGAGAGGCCCGTCTCGCCGCCAGGATTTAGAGCTGGGCCCTAAAGCCTGGACGCGAGACCTGTTTCTTCGGGGTACCAGCGGCCACCTGCTGCCAGACGAGCTGTCGCCGCCTAGCGGATCAGCAGGCGTTGACGGTTTTTTTTTACCCAATACTCTTGGATAATTGTTTTTTATTCTGAACCATTTTTTAAATTAAGGTTTCGACACCTTAACCTTTATTTTCGTTTTACTATCCAACTACACCCAGCGTTGGGGAAGTTGTAAAACATTTGAGGATCTGCGAGTTCGACCTGTGTGAACTTGAACAGTGACGTCGTCTGCAGGTTCGGGTCGACTTTTAGACCCTGGCGCCCATAAATATTAATTTTATATGGGTATAACCCCACGGTTCTCTAGTTTATTGGCTTTAAACGTTTGATAGTTACTGGTTTTATCCCAATCACCCCACGACCATAGCTCTTACCACTGCAATATTAGCTGGCTGGTTAGGTAGTAGTAGGAACAGTATTATAAAATTTATTTGAAATTAAAATTATCACCGACCCGCTTGGTCACTTTTGACTCTTAGGATTTTCTTGTGTTTTAGGGGGTGATATAGCTTTGTAATAAGGTTTAGAATAATTTAAACAGTAAATTACAGTTGGCAAAATTATTAGAAAGTTTGTTGGACTTTCATTTGAGATTGACCCTAGGGTCAATTTCGACTGATAGTTTTTTTTTGTTATTTTCGGCGTAATAAATTAAAATCAGTAACGTAAATAATTAGGACTAGGACTTAGGATTAGGAGTAAGTTCGGCTGCGCTGACTGCCGTGTCTGTGCGTAAGGCTGCTCGTAAGCCTAATAGAACTGTAGGTAGTTCATCTGTCCACTTAGTTGAAGCGGCGACGAGTCTTGCGCGTAATGCGTTCTTGAGTGAGCGGTGCCAACGTTCGACTATTCCGTTTGCCTGTGGGTGATAGGGCGTTGTACGTGTTTTCGCTATTCCCATTTCTTTCATTAGGTTGGTGAACAGCTGACTCTCGAATTGACGACCTTGGTCACTTGTAAGGGTTTCTGGGCAGCCGAAGCGTGTGATCCAGTGTTGGTAGACGACTTTCGCTACTGTGTCTGCTGTAATGTCGTCCGTAGGTATTGCTTCGGGCCATCGGGTCGCTCTGTCTATCATCGTGATTACATAACGTTGGCCGTTTTCTGCAGTAGATAATGGGCCAACGATATCGACATGCAAATTTCGGAATCTGTCAGCTGGCGGGAATGATGAAATAGGTGAAACTGTATGACGTTGTATCTTGCTCTTTTGACATGGAATGCACGCTTTTGTCCATTTGCCGATATCTGCGTTCATTGATGGCCAAAAGTACTTCTTTGCGACGAGCTTGCGTGTAGTACGGGTGCCGGGATGACTCACGTTGTGAATAATGTTGAAAACTTGCCATCTATGTTCTGTAGGTATATACGGGCGAACGTAGGGCGTAGACGTTTCACAATATAGGTCGAGATCAGTGTCAGGGATAGTTATTTTCTTGATTGAGATGTTGCTTGAGTTTTGAGATGCTAGTTGCGATATGTTGCTGTCTCGCTCTTGCGCGTTGGCTATATCTGCGTAGGTTATTGTTTCCGGGCACGATATTGTTTCTATGCGGCTGAGTGCGTCGGCGACTACATTTTCTTTGCCACTTATGTGTCGTATGTCTGTGGTGAATTCGCTTATGAAAAGACATTGGCGAGTCCGGCGCGGCGTTTCGTTTGCCGTTTGCGTTTTAGACATAGCGTAGGTAAGCGGCTTGTGGTCGGTGAAAATAATGAGGTGGCGGCCTTCAAATGTTTTTCTGAAATGCTTGACTGCCATGTAGATAGCTAGTAGCTCTCTGTCGTAGGTCGAGTATTTCTTCTGCGCGGTTGAAAATTTCTTTGAGAAGTATCCTAATGGTTGCCATTGGTCGTTGTAATGTTGTTGTAGCACGGCACCGGCTGCGTTATCGGAAGCGTCGCAAAATAACGCGAGTGTCGCATCGTGGGATGGGTGTGCGAGTAAGGCAGCGTTTATAATGCTTGTTTTGCAGTCTATAAATGCTTCCTCCGCTTCGGTATTCCATTCGATGGTGGTCTTGTCGCGTTTTTTCGTATTGTGTAGGTACGAGTTTAATGGTGCTTGTATGGCTGCGGCGTTCGGAATATGTTCACGGTAAAAGTTTAACATTCCGAGAAAACGCCTGAGTTCTTCTATGTTCTTTGGCTTCGGGTACTCCGTGATGGCTTGGACTTTGTGCAGCGGTGGTTTTATGCCTTCTTGTGATACAGTGTATCCTAGAAACTGTACTTGCGTTTGGCCAAAGTTGCATTTGACCGGGTTTATGGTAATGCCATTGTCTTCCAGTCTGCTTAAAACCATTCGTAGGTGTTCTTCGTGCTGAGTTGGGGTTTCTGATGCCAGGAGTAGGTCGTCGATGAAAGGAAACACGAAGTGTAGCCCTCTTAGAACTTCATGGATGTACCGTTGGAAGGTTTGACCTGCGTTCGTGAGACCTGGGCACATTCGTGGAAATTCGAACAGTCCCATCGGGGTGATGATTGCTGTTTTCTCAATGTCCTCGTCACGTACTGCTAATTGTTGATACGCCCGGTTGAGGTCAATTGTACTGAATATTGTTTTCCCAGTGAGTTGATGTGTGAAATCCCTTATGCGTGGTATTGGGTAGCGATCGGGTTTCGTGACTGCATTAAGACGTCTGTAATCTCCGCAGACTCGTAGGTCACCATTTTTCTTCGGTACGATATGGAGTGGGCTTGCCCAAGGACTTTTGCTTGGTCTGCATAGCCCTTGACTGATCATATTTTCGAACTCGATTTTGACTTGATCATAGCGATGTGGTGGAATAGGTCGAGCGCGGCAGTGAATAGGTTGACCAGTTGTTTCGATGAAATGTTCTACTCGGAGTTTGGGGTTGAGTTCCATTGAAGTGAGACGGGCGATACCGGGGTACTCTGATAGTATGTTATGGTACGATTGTTGGACGTCGATGCTGCGTACTGTAGGTATGTCGGTGTAACGCCCACTGGTGTCGGTACCGAGCTTCGTTGTGTTGTCTATAAGTCTTCGGTTCTTCAAATCAACTAGTAGGTTGTGATGTTTAAGTAAGTCTGCTCCGATTATCGGTTTTGTAACGTCGGCCACGATGAAACGCCATTTATAAGGTCTTCGTAGGTTGAGGTCCAATGTCATTGTTTTTTCACCGTAGGTTGGTATGATGGTGCTATTGGCGGCGTACAGGGTGAATGGAAGAGGTTTCGCAGATGTTCCTTTTCGCTTCGGCAGAACGGAGATGTTGGCGCCGGTGTCGATTAAAAACGATAATCTGGAGCTTTTGTCGGTGACGAATAGGCGGTATGACTTTGTTCCGACGACGTTGGGTTCCGCCTCTGCCAACGTGTTTGCTAGTTTTCCGATGTTTCTTCATTGTTGAAAGTACATGGTGTTGTGCAGCGTTTTGCATTTTTCCCAAAGCGACGATGATAGTAGCAAAACGGTGATGGCGTGGCAGAGCGAGAACGGGATGGTCCGTCGCGGTTGCGAGACGGAGACGGCGAACGGCTGGTATTTCTTTCTCTTGCATTTCGATGTGGATGTTGTTGTGCGTAGTGATAGCGTGCATGTGGTGGTGGGCGAGGGTACGAGTAGTTGTTTCTAAATGCTCGGAGTTCTGCAACTTCTAAATGGAGTTTTCTTATCTCGTCGGCCAGGAACTGTATGTCGACGTGTTTTCCTTGCCGGGTTGATGACGAAACTGAAGCTATCGTAGAGACTTGACGATTTTGTTCCAGCATCTTGTCAGCAAGCTTGGCTAGCTCGTCCAGCGCTGTGTCGTTGCTAATCGCATCGCTAACGATGATCACCGAGTGCACGTGCGGTGGCAGGAGGTTCATCCACATCAATCGGAGTGTACTGTCAGGAACCTTGTTGCGTGCGAGGGTTCACATGCGCCGTAACAACTGGCTCGGCTTCTGATCGCCTAGGTCCATGTCGGACAACAGTTTTTGTAGTTGCTTTCCATCCGATTCTTCATAGACAGATATTAGTCGCTCTTTGATGATTGAGTAGTAGCGTTCGGCTGGCGGCTCGTAGAGTAGGTCGCATATTTGCTCTATGTCTTCTTTTTCGAGTTGTGCGATGACCATCTGCGCCTTTTGTGCTTCGCTTTTTTTTAGTTCGCTAGTTGCGGCTTCGAAACTTATGAACCAGAGACGCGGACGATCTCGCCAGAATGGTGGTACACGCATAGAGAGTGCAATGCCGGAGACTTCTTGCAGGTGTTGTGCTGGAGAGGTTGGTGCTGCTGGTTCTTCGTTAGCCATTTTCTTCTTTCTGGATTGTTCTGAGTAGGGTCTTCTGTGTTCTGACTGGGGTCACCACTTTAGCGAGTGGGGTTGAAGCGAAGCTTGGAGAGAAATTATACTCAGGATGGTCAGTCGTAGAATGGATACTTTATTTTAGTTAGTGATCATATATATTACAATTATTATATTTACAAACATAGGTTGCTTAACTTAGTCACTTACGCAAAAGAGAGAAGAACAACGGGTGTCTCATTTACACCCGCGGTTGCTATGCAACGCGGTGCGGGGAACACGCGGCGCGGGGCTTCGCGACGCGGGGAAGTGCGGGCGGGGAAACACGCACGCGACAAAACTGGCGACGTTCGTTGCGCTCGGCCATTTCGACGGCCGACAGACCACGGAGCGGACGCAGTGAAGAGTGTGTGGCGTGAGTGCGTGGCGTGCGGCGTGCGGCGATGGCGATAACGTGGCGCTGTTACGAGTGATGTGTACACGCAGCTGAGAATGGTGGCGAAGAATGAAGATGCTGTTTGCATGCTGACGAAGCTCCATTCCTATTTCATTACGACAGCCCTTTTCAGTGCTATGTTCCTGTTTCATATCGATCTATTCTTATTTCATTATGGCAGCTCTTTTCAGAGCTATGTCCCTGTTTCATATCGAAAAGGCTTCCGTCTGACATTCTATTAAATGGATTTGCTTTATATCTTCTGTGCTTGTTATTGTGAGTGTGCGGCTACACTAGCTTCCCGATGAGCTAGACTTGCAACTTTGAACATAGGTCAGAACAGGATGACAATGCAATATTATGGTGTCATTGAGCTGATCTGATGATTCAGCCGGAAGAAGGCCACAGGGTCTCTGTAAGAAACCCATGAAACCCCATTCAGGCTCATTTGATTAGTTTTGATGAGCACTCTGACGGGAGACGACTAGACGAGGTCCATGGTCTGATGATGAACCCGAAGGAAGGCCACAGGAACTCAGTATTGAAACCATGCAACCCCATCAAGTTTGGGCTCGTTTGATTCATCTTGACGAATACTCTGTTAAAAAAAAGGGTCCAGGGTCTGATGATGGAGCCAGAAGAAGGCCACAGGAACTCGGTATTGAAACCATGCAACCCCATCGAGTTTGGGCTCGTTTGAATCGTGTTGACGAGTACTCTGTTGGGAAATAGTGTTTAGGGTTTGACGATGAAGCCGGAAAAAGCCTACAGGAACTCTATAATAAAACCATGCTACCCCAACGAGTTCGGGGTCGTTTGAATCGCCTTGACGAGTACTTTATCGAGAAATAGTGTTCAGGGTCTGATGATGGAGCCGGAAAAAGGACACAGGAACTTTATAATAATACCACACAACCCCATCGAGTTTGCGCTCGTTTGATTCGTCTTGACAACTACTCCCAAGAATTTTTAGTTATGGCACGTTAACTACAAAACAGTTACTACGCTACGATAACTAAACCATCAACCATTCTGACAAGGGGTCGGTCAGCCATCAACACATAGAAGAATTGGTAACTTGCAAACTTTTTAACTTGTAAACAGAAAAAGTAAGAATTACTTACTACTGGTAAAATAAAAATTTGAAATAGCTTTATTAAAAATAATAAAAGTATCTTTTTTTTCGTTATCTGTGGATTGGGTTTGAAATAGGTACATATAAAATTTAACATCTACCTACTTACTAGCATTTGAAAATAACTTTAGGTACTTACTGATAAGATAACAAAGGTACGCCTACTATTGAATCTAGGTGATCTACTGCGGATGGACAACATCTACATAAAGAAGCCATAACTGGAGGTTAGTATAGGTAAGCAGCAGAACGATTAGATAGAACACAATTAAATTAATTTTTATTATAGTTCTTTTTCTATAGAATTTACAATAATGACGAAAAAGGCCGGCGCACAGGAAGATGCACGTAATAAAATGCCCGCTTGCAAAGTGTTAAACTATAGCTACATAAATTTAATATCGGTGATAACAGTATCGACCATATCAACGGACTATTAAAAATTCATGCAATATCGTGTTTTTTTCCACTATATAGTTTCAGAACGCATCGAACGTTTATAATAATTTTATTTTATTAAACTTTTACAAGCACATTTGTTTGTTAAAAACTACAAATTAATGATAAGTCAATAAATATCAGGGATACGGTACAATATTCTTGAATTCGATCACGTACAATATAGTGAACTCAACGCACACCGCATTCCTGACGCGATATAGTGTTTTCCAAAATAGGTATAGTTTCAGAACGCATCGATATCGGATCTGACGATATTGATGCAATAAATACGTTTCAGTAACCTTATACGATTTGTATCGCCTACTCCCAATTTTATCGGAAAAAATGGAAGAGGTGATTGCGCTTTATTACATGTCGGCAAATAATTACTATTTATTGCATCTTTATTATTTTTATTAATTATTAATTCGTAATATTGTATTACTTTTAATACTTTATCGTTACTCCAATACATAATTATCGAAACAGAATAATATCGATAGTCGTATTTGCAACACGTTCACACCTCTAGTTCTCTAGCAGTCAACTAAAGTGTGCGAAGGAAATGTGGCCGCACGAACATTATCGCGACAAAATCCTTGATGTGCGGCAATTTACCAACAGCGCGGCGCGTCAACGCCATGATACAACGCGCTAACGCGAAGTGTTTGGCCAGACGTGTCGCGAAAACGCAAATCTTCGCGCTAGCGCGATAATGTGGCCCTAGCATTACATTGGGATGCCCCAGCAGACTAATCGCAAAGTCATCGATCACCATAGAGTACATTTATTTTTATTTATTTATTTACATTTAACCATGGGAAGTAATACAATCTAATATTAAAATAAATTACTTTCAATGGTTAAAGTTTATTCTGTGACGGTCGATAGCGATTAGTTTGCTGGAAAGCATCCGTTCTTTATCGAATTAGGCTCAAGTATTCAACCATTTTGTCGTTCTGCACTCCTCCATAATGTTTATCATTATGCCAAATCTAATTATTTAATTGTCTCAACAACAAAAAATAACTAAGGCATTCGTGTGTGAGATATCTAAAATAAAAAGTAGGGTAGGTTATTAGGTACCTGCCTATAGTAAAACTAAATTAGTCGCGTCGCGCATCGCCTTAACAGACGGCTCCTAGTCTAAAAGTGGCAATAGTGTAGCGCACGGAACGGCAACGGTGCGCTTAGCCGCTTCCGAGCCATTATTTTGAATTTTTTGGCGGGAAAACAGTTTTTGGCTTATAATTTATAAAGTAAGAGGCCCAGAGATTTGAAATTTTGCCTCGTGTGCACAAATTATAACGTATTATTAGATCTTTAAAACGAAGCACTATCTTAAACAGTTACAATAATTCACCATGTGTTAGCCCGTGTTACGTGTCACCAGCTTACACATACTTATCGGTTCGTAGCTCAAAAACCTTTTGAGTTAAAGTTTTGAAAATTTTTGTGCCTTATGCACAAATTCTGCACAAAATTTTGAGGTATAATTCATAACCGTAGCTTGAACAATTACGAAGATACAGCTGTGCGAGCTGGAGACCCGTGTCTCCAGCTCGCACACAGTTTTATGATCGTAGTTTCAACAGTATTTGAGTGTTGGAATGGTTAGTTTTTTTTGTTCCTAGTGCACAAATTATGCACAAAATTTCTAGCTATAGTCCAAAACCCTAACCTCACTGGTTTGTCTTAACGGGCGTGTGCGAGCTGGTGACACGTGTCTCCAGCTTACACACATAAAACAACTCATAGTAACGAAGTTGTGGTGGCACAAAAATTAGGACTGAAACATTTGATTGCACATAATATGCACAAAAATATGGCATGCTTAGAATTTCTCTATGTCGAATGAGGAAGCTGTAGACATGGACACTATGAAGGTCCCTACCAAGTCATGGATCGGAACAGCAAAGTTTTTACCATCAAGCTACCTCACCGTAAAGCAAACATATCCATAGACCGGTTGGAGCCCGCATACGTTTTACAAGAACAAGAACTCAACTTCGACGTACCCATACAGAAAACAGTTACCATTTTACCACCAACACCGTTACCATTACCGTTACCAAGCCGCAGCAAGACGACTCAACCGGCAGATAAGCGAACCACATCCGGCCGAGTCGTCAAGCCACCTGTACGCTTCGCTTGAGGGGGAGCACTGTAGCCGCACACTCACAATAACAAGCACAGAAGACGTAAAGCAAATCCATTTAATAGAATGTCAGACGGAAGCCTTTTCTATATGAAACAGGGACATAGCTCTGAAAAGAGCTGCCATAATGAAATAAGAATAGATCGATATGAAACAGGAACATAGCACTGAAAAGGGCTGTCGTAATGAAATAGGAATGGAGCTTCGTCAGCATGCAAACAGCATCTTCATTCTTCGCCACCATTCTCAGCTGCGTGTACACATCACTCGTAACAGCGCCACGTTATCGCCATCGCCGCACGCCGCACGCCACGCATCTTCACTGCGTCCGCTCCGTGGTCTGTCGGCCGTCGAAATGGCCGAGCGCAACAAACGTCGCCAGTTTTGTCACGTGCGTGTTTCCCCGCCCGCACTTCCCCGCGTCGCGAAGCCCCGCGCCGCGTGTTCCCCGCACCGCGTTGCATAGCGACCGCGGGTGAATGAGACACCCGTTGTTCCTCTCTCTTTTGCGTAAGTGACTAAGTTAAGCAACCTATGTTTGTAAATATAATAATTGTAATATATATGATCACTAACTAAAATAAAGTATCCATTCTACGACTGACCATCCTGAGTATAATTTCTCTCCAAGCTTCGCTTCAACCCCACTCGCTAAAATACTATCCTAAAGCCCTTAATTTTCCGCGTCTATTATGTTCTAATAGATCTTCGTATCTCAAAGCTGCGAAGTTCCACAGGGCTATGACGCCCGAGTAATACCGCACGGCGACTGGGTCCTCATAGGCGAAAATGCTCCTCGTCTCAATATCTCTAGGCGTCTCTTTCAGTTTTTCGATTGTCGATCTCGTTCACGAGATATCGGAGATATTCCGAGGGAAGGTGTTGAAAAATGTAAGTTATTTTTTGTTTTTTTTTCAATTTTCGAAAAAAGTTTTCGACCTTTACAAAAAAAATTTTCACCATCTGAAAGCCATTCAAATTCTGCGTCTTTAGAGCCCTCATACGTTCTCATGGCCCTAAACCACTATATACCACGGGGCAAACACACTTTCAGCGAAAATAGGGCCCTACACCGCAGCGATTGAAAAAACATTTTCAATGTTAAAACTTACACTTACACACTACATCAACGACCATCCAATACGAATGGTCGCCCAGCAGACGAAATTCGGACCTTTTTTTTTTTTTTTATACCAAGCCCGGCGAATGACCCCACTTCACCTGATGTTAAGTGGAAATGAGGTCCAGGCGCGAGGACAACTGGTGCAGCGTAAGAGACGTAGCATCAGTCATCCTCACTCTGCCGGCCCACAAAGTGCTTCTTCACGCCTCGTTTGAAGGACCCTATGTCATAGGTAGGAGGGAATACGTGTGCTGGTAGACTATTCCATCTTTTGGAAGTGCGGCAAAGAAACGAGTCACCAAATTTCTTTGTGCGTGATGGAATGTTAGAGTCTGTAAATTGGTGACTCCGGAGAGCAGCACGCGTACTCCTATGGAGGAAGGGAGAAGGAGGAATGAGGTCAAAGAGTTCTTCAGAGCACTCGCCATGGTATAAACGGTAAAAGACGCTGAGTGACGCAATATCTCTACGCAATTGCAAAGGCTCGAGAGTTTTAGTGACCTCCGCATTGCCGATAATGTGCACAGCGCGGCGCTGCAATCTGTCCAAGGCATCGAGAAGGTACTTTGCGGAGCCGTCCCAAAGGTGAGAGCAATACTCCACGCAAGACCGCACCTGTGTCTCGTATAATAGACACAACTGATCAGGCGTGAAGAATCGCCGCACCTTGTTCAGGACACCGAGTTTACGTGAGGCATTTTTAATCACGGTTTCGATGTAGTCCTTTTGGTTCAGATCGCAGCGGATATCCATACCGAGCATGTTAATACTGCTCTGCAGGCCTAAAGATGTACCCTGAAGAGAAGGAAGGGGAAGGAATGGCGACTTTTTCGCTGTGAACGCGCACACCTGTGTTTTCTTGGCATTGAACTCCACTAGATTATCGGAGCCCCATTTAGAAATGAGATCCAACACCCGATCGAGCTCAATGACAAGATTTGCTCGCTTCATTTCGGTGTCTACCCGCCCAGCCGTTGGGTGACCGTTATATCCCCCATGCACTGTGCTATCATCTGCATAGCAATGAATGTTTCCAAGAGGAAGCATGTCATTGATATGCAGAAGGAACAGCGTGGGGGATAGAACGGAGCCCTGAGGAACACCAGCGTTCACTGACATGAACCGCGAAGCGCATCCATCCGAAAGGACACGGATTCTACGCTCATGCAGGAAGCTAGCAATCCAGGTACAGAACTGAGCGGGCAAACCGTATGCCGGGAGCTTGGAGAGAAGAGCTTTGTGCCAGATCCGATCAAAAGCCTTGGCTATGTCAAGGCTAACTGCCAGTGACTCGCCACGCTTGTCAATAGCCTCACCCCAGATATGTGTGACGTACGCTAGAAGATCACCCGTTGACCGTTTTGGCCGAAACCCATATTGACGATCGTGAATTAGGGAGTGATCTTCTAGGTATCGAATAAGCTGTTTGTTCAATATTCGTTCTAGGATCTTACACAACACTGAAGTTACGGCTATAGGGCGGTAATTAGTCGGATCTGACCGATCTCCTTTTTTAGGGATCGGTTGCACATTAGCTTCTCTCCAAGATTCCGGCACACAACCCGAAGAGAGCGACAGACGGTACAGACCCGTTAACACAGGGGACAACTCCGCTGCACACATTTTCAGAACTATTGCTGGGATGCCATCAGGACCGTTAGCTTTCCGGACATCGATTGACTGCAGCTCCGCACGGACATCACACTGCCTGATTTTAATATCAGACATTGTGTGGCCACAGTGAGGAACTGAGGGTGGCTGTGCATCACAGTCATCGATCCGGGAGTTAGCCGCAAAGAGTTTGGCCAGGAGATCGACCTTTTCCTGCGGCTTGTGAGCTAAAGTTCCGTCAAGACATCTCAGTGGTGGCAGCGAGGGTTGGCAGAAGTTGGATTGCACGGCTTTGGCCAGACGCCAGTAGATACGGCTGCCCGTAGGATGCGTCAGGAGTTCTTGGCCTACTCGTGCAACGCGCTGGGCATCCGCTCTAATGTAGGCCCTCTTACACGACTTGGTGGCATTATTATAGGCTGCTTTTAGCGAGCGAGTTTCGGGATGTCGAGTAAGGAGGGCGCATGGCCAACTATGTCTGGGATCCTGGTGGGCTGGTTCACCAGTTGCGTCAGGTCATGCGTGAGAGCGAATGCGTGGGCAGTTCTACCAGCATGGTCTGTTTTGGAGGAACCTAACCACAACTCATGGTGGGCGTTGAAGTCCCCCAAAAACACCAGTTCCGCCGATGGAAACCGCTCCTGCGCATCATCTGCTACCCGACTAAGATGTTCAATTAGTCGAGTTGTCTCCATGACGCCGTTATGGGATCGGTAGACGCAGACGTAGACACGGCAATGAGAGCCTAAGTCGACGTGTACCACCAGGAGGGAGAAGGAAGGACAGCGCAGACGGCGACAGCAAACATCCGCCAAAGATGGGCGATGGTCGATGGGCGACAAGATTGTTACTGATTCGAACAATCGAATGATTTGATACTACTAATATTAATAATCGAATACAACAACAATCGATCACTAGTTTGCAAATTCGAATGGAACCGCTAGTTCATTCATTCACTTTGTCATACAAAATTGGTCTTTTTTGTCGTAGTATAGAGTCTCATTTTAACTGATATTCGAAGGAACGTTCGAATGTCAAATGGCGGGATTGGCGGGAATGGAAAAAGGGCGAACGCCGTGATTGTTAATACTTCTTCCTTTCTCGCTTAAACGCACTTATTTCGTTTATCTTTTTATTCCCTCGTACAAGTTAGTTCGATTGTTTGAATATTCGACTAAATAAAGTAGTAGTACCTAATGATTACTAATGAAATTCGAATCGAAAGGAATGAGATGACGCTAAACATTCTTGTTCGCTTCTCGCTTTTTCAAATTCGAATGATTTGTAAGGTTATTCGAATAATTCGAATGACTTCTACAATCGAATAATTCGAATAATGTCATTCACAATCGCCCATCACTAACATCCGCCCGAACGAATAAGCAAACTCCGGCTTTGGCTTTGAAGGATTCTTCATGCACAAAGCCGGGATAGTACAGGTAGGTGGTGTCGGCTGGGCGGATTATTTGCGTCTCCGTCAGGAACAACATTGCTTTTACAGATACCTTTATACAGATAATTGACTGACTACTGATATTATTAGTAAACATATTATTAAAGAAACTCCTACAGTATGGTTTTCTGAAGATGTAGCAAGTGTTTTTTAAATTTAAATTTAAAACTATTTGTACTTGGAGAATTACGTATTGGCGGCGGAATGTTATTCCAACACTTTGTTGCGCAATATTTAAAACTACCTCGGAACGCAGATGTTTTAAACTTGAAAGTCAAAAGACGAGAACTTAAACTTGAAAGTCAGTTTTTCGGTTGTCGACCTCGTTCACGAGATATCGGAGATATTCCGAGGGAAGGTGTTGAAAAATCTAGGTTATTTTTTGGTTTTTTTCAATTTTCGAGAAAAGTTTTCGACCTTTACAAAAAAAATTTTCACCATCTGAATGCCATTCAAATTCTGCGTCTTTGGAGCCCTCATACGTTCTCATGGCCCTAAACTACTATATACCACGGGGCAAACACACTTTCAGCGAAAATAGGGCCCTACACCGCAACGATTGAAAAAACATTTTCAATGTTAAAACTTACACTTACACACTACATCAACGACCATCCAATACGAATGGTCGCCCAGCAGACGAAATTCGACCTTTATACAGATAATTGACTGACTACTGATATTATTAGTAAACATATTATTAAAGAAACTCCTACAGTATGGTTTGCAAGTGTTTTTTAAATTTAAATTTAAAACTATTTGTACTTGGAGAATTACGTATTGGTGGCGGAATGTTATTCCAACACTTTGTTGCGCAATATTTAAAACTACCTCGGAACGCAGATGTTTTAAACTTGAAAGTCAAAAGACGAGACTGACGCTCACGCTTTGTAAAATTCAATTTCTTAAAAAGATAAAACGGTTTTTTATTTTTTATTACATTGAATAATAAAGATCTGGGATCATTGAAAATAATCTGATTGATCCTTATTTAAAAACAGCGATTATAAGCTAAACTTACGTTGAAATTAATGTTAGAAAGAAACAATTTAGGCCACGGGTTGTTTCATATATAAGAGTCATTATAATTTGGCTTCACGTGTTTTTTTATATTGTATTAAATATCTCAAAGATGACATTTGATCCACAATACATTGTTGTTGATATTATATTTTCGTTCTTTTATCATAACCGTTCTACATCCGACACAAAAATGAGAGGTGTTATGTCAAGACGTGGTATTTGTTCTTGACATTGTGTAACATTTACCATATTTTGGGAGTGACACTAAAGCTAGCAAAGGGGCCGAAGGGCGGTTGGATGTATGCTCAAGTGTGCGATGTTGAGCTAGCAGCGTCAGCCATCAAGTCCTATTCACACACGTCCATGTCGCCGTCCTGTCCTGTCGACCACCTGTACAGACAGGCGGTGGACCCACTTTAAAGTAGTCGTCGGTCCTGGATAATGCTGTCGTCACTAAGCAAGCATCGCACACCTACCACTTACCTTGCGACGTTCAGCAGCCGAGTGTGGGGGGCTAACCCGCCAGTGATATCCCACACGGTGGGCCATTCCCTTACCCTTAATCCCATGATCCCATCCACAGCAACTCCTTTCCTTACCATTTTCCTTCCCTTATTTCCTAATCCTTTCCCATCCCATCCTAGGAGGGATAACAACCTCGACCCCAACATTGTCACTCCTGTTTTTAAAACTAATGGCACATTTAAAAACAAATTTATCCCAGGAGGGTACCCCTCCCTTGGCCTTCGGGCTCAGACTGCCCCTTGTATCTGGGGGGGGGGGGGGGGGCAATAAATATGCCTATTTTTAAAACTGCCTCAAGCAGCGTTCCCTCTGTCCCGCATGAGACGCAGGCGTGCCATACTCCTTCGGGGACAGGCGCGTGTACGGCGGAGCCTACCGCGAAACATAGTGGGGATGGATACCTTCGGGGACCAACCCTATCAACTGGACGTGGTAGGCACCGCGGGGGCAAACGTTCGGCTTCGGGTGCACCGGGCACGGCATCCGCTGCAGTCGGGATCCATGCAAGGGCCTGGTGGGAGTAGGAACCTTCGGGGACCCAACCCGCCGGGAACCGCGCGCGGGGACCAAGCGGTCGGAAGTCTGATGCTCGGTAGTGAGAGGGCGTCAGCACCTGCCCTGCAACCCCATGTGGTGGACCATGGAACGGTAGGGCTACGGGATTTGGGTCCCGCTGGGATCCGTCCCGCCGCCAACGCCGGACCATCGCGGCCGCAGGAACTGGGTCCTCATAGGAACCAACTTGGCGGCCCCAGGTCTGATACAGGGGGGGGGGGGGGTTGGGCAAGAAGCCGAGGCAAGGCTTCTTGCCCACGCCCAAGGGACCTCTCCATCTTATGGCTGCACGTCGACTGCGGACGTCATCCTCGCGTCTACGCGTGCCTGTATAGGTCCCACAGCGGTAACATCGGAACTGACCAACTCATCGAGACCGTCCAAACAGCGACAGACTCCCTTCTCCAACGGATCCCCTCGGCCGAGATTGTGGTATTGGGAGACTTCAATGCCCACCACGTCGAATGGCTTGGTTCACGCACAACTGACCACGCGGGTAGAGCCGTTCATGACTTCGCTTTGGCCTACAGTCTGTCCCAATTGGTAACCGAGCCAACACGGGTTCCAGATGTGGAGGGCCATGCACCTTCTTTATTGGACCTTCTGCTGACCTCGCACCCAGACGGCTATCAAGTTTCTGTTGATGCACCACTAGGCTCATCAGACCACTGTCTGATTCGCAGCACTGTGCCTCTCACAGAAACTTCAAAACCGCAACCAGCGGCTAGCCGTCGAGTCTGGCATTATAGGTCGGCGGACTGGGATGGGATGCAAAGCTTCTATGCGTCCTACCCGTGGTGGCGAGTTTGCTTCTCGCTGGATGATCCTGATGTCGCCGCTGACTCTGTCGTTGATGTGATACTGCAGGGAATGGAACTTTTCATTCCAAACTCTGTGGTTCCCATTGGCGGCAAGTCCCAACCATGGTTTGGTCGTTGCTGCAAAATGGCGTCTCGCCAAAAGCGACGGCATTACCAAGCCTGGGCTAATGCGGTGTCATCAAAGGATCCAAATACCAGTGCGCTCAGAAAGAAGTACAACTTTGCCGCCAGATCCTTTAAGAAGGACATTGCCAAGGCGAAGTCATCATTCATAGGTAGAATTGGCGAGAGGCTAGTGCGTCTTCCTTCGGGGACGCGTGCGTTCTGGTCTCTCGCCAAAGCTATCTTAGGGAATTTTTGTCAGCCGTCCCTACCACCATTGCACAAGACCGATGACTGCCTGGCCTATACTGCAAAGGAGAAAGCCGATCTCTTGGGCTCTCTTTTCGCATCAAACTCGACCTTGGACGATGGGGAAAACTCTCCACCAACCATACCGCATTGCGCTTGTACAATGCCAAACGTTCAGTTCCTGCAAAGGTCAGTTCGTAAGGCTCTTTTTTCCCTTGATATCCATAAGGCGAGTGGGCCTGATGCAGTTCCACCCATTGTGCTTCGGACGTGTGCTCCTGAATTGGCACCAGTTCTAACGCGCCTTTTCCAGCTCTCTTACACCACTGGCATCGTCCCGAGCTCTTGGAAGACAGCCCTTGTCCACCCGATTCCAAATAAAGGCGATCGCTCAGATCCGTCTAACTACAGGCCAATAGCTTTTACCTCTTTACTCTCCAAAGTAATGGAGTCCATTATAAACCGCCAGCTCTTAAGGTACCTAGAAGAGAACTAGCTACTAAGTGATCGCCAGTATGGTTTTCGTCGCGGTCGATCGGCTGGTGATCTTTTAGTGTACCTTACTCACCGATGGGCGGAGGCAGTCGAGAGTAAAGGGGAGGCACTGGCAGTTAGCTTGGACGTAGCGAAAGCTTTTGACAGGGTATGGCACAGGGCTCTTTTCTCTAAACTTCCATCATACGGGCTTCCTGAGAAATTGTGTTCATGGGTTGCCAGCTTTCTTACTGGGCGTAGCATCAGAGTCGCAGTCGACGGTTCGTGCTCCGACATGAAGCCCGTGAATGCTGGAGTCCCGCAGGGGTGTGTGTTGTCCCCTACTTTGTTTCTTCTGCATATCAATGACATGCTGCATAACAACAGCATTCATTGCTATGCGGATGACAGTACTGGGGATACGCTCTACACCGGGCGAGCTAATATTTCTCTGGAAAGCGTCATCGAGAGCCGGAATAAACTTGTGACTGACACCGAGAACAAGTCATGTCTCGGATTGGGGCCGACATAACCTAGTCCGCTTTAACCCCTCCAAAACACAAGTTTGCGCATTTACCGCGAAAAAACATCCCTTCGTCGTACCTCTGAACTTTGAGGGAGCTCCCCTTGATACCAATCCGATTATTGGAATCCTTGGCGTCGATATTTCGAGTGACGTTCAGTTTCGTGGTCATTCGAAGGTAAAGCTAAATTAGCTTCGAAAAAGCTGGGTGTGCTTAATAGAGCTGGTCAGTATTTCACGCCGGCCCACCGTTTACAACTGTATAAAGCACAGGTCAGGCCGCATATGGAATACTGCTCCCATCTCTGGGCTGGAGCACCCCAATACCAACTCCTTTCATTTGACCGCATTCAACGCAGAGCTGCTCGAATTGTCGGCGACGTGGTTATTTCAGGTCGGCTCGATCCACTGGCTCTTCGGAGAGACGTTGCGTCTCTCTGTATATTGTACCGTATATATCATGGGGAGTGTTCTGAGGAATTGTTCGGCTTGATCCCTGCCACTAATTTCCTTCACCGCACTACACGCAATCGACTGTCATTCCATCCACATCACCTTGATGGATGGCGGTCTACTACTGTGCGTTTTTCAAGAAATTTCTTGCCTCGAACTACAGTGTTGTGGAACCAGCTCTCGGCGGCGGTATTTCCGGACCGTTACGACTTAGGGATCTTCAAGAAACGAGCCTATTCCTTCCTTAAAGGCCGGCAACGCGCCTGCGATTTCTCTGGTTTTGCGGGTGTCCATGGGCGGCGGTGATTACTTTCCATCAGGTGACCCGCTTGCTCGTTTGCATCCTTCTGCTATAAAAAAAAAATAAAAAAAAAAGGCTCGGGCCACCGCAGGCGTCTGACCAAGCTGCAAAGGCAGCGGGCCCAGGAGGAGACGGCGGCGGCTACGGTGGAACGCACTAAAAGGCTGAGGGAAATCAGTAATGAGAGTCAGGAGGCGCTTGATGCCAAACGCGTTCAGACTCACGGGTCTTACGCGGGGGCAGTGAGCGCCTACAAGATGGCTATCATTGCTGATGACTACCCAGCGACAACGCTGGGGGAGGGTGATACTACGTGGCGATCCAAGGGACCATTTGGGACCTGCTGGAGGCCGCGTCTGACCCTCTGCCAGTGGTCAATATCGGAGGCATCTCGTCGGGTGCTGTTCTCTTCACTTGTGAGGGGAGTAGCTCGGCGAGCTGGCTCCGAGCACAGGACGGCCTTACCGTGGAGGGTGTCGTGCTCAGGGTGGTTGACACGAAGGATCTTCCGAAGCCGGTTAAAATGACTTGGAATTCCCGTAACCTCAGCCGCCTTAATGCTGGTAGGGTGTTTAGGATGATGCAGAGGTACCATCCGGGCTTGCGGACTGCGGGCTGGAAGATCGTCGACACTAAGGTTGAGGGTCTGACAGTCCGCAGGATCGTGTTGATGGATGGCGCCTCTGCATCATTTATCAAGGCGGAGGGCTATTGCCTTAATACGGGCATCGACAAGAGCGTCTTTAAGCTTCTAGAGGAGAGGCCTACGGACGAGCTGGTCGATGCCCAGGGCAGTAGCGGGGTTGTGAGCGTGACGGGAGTGACTGGAGGTGAGTGCTCCCAAAGCGCTTTAGAGGCGGTGGTGCAGCCTGGAAATGGCGCACCGGTAGCGGTAGCCGAGCGTGTTGGGGAGGAGATCACACCAATGAAGTGTGTGGGGGATCTCCTCGCCTAGATCCGAGCTTGATTTGGTTGAGCTCGCCCTGGACGAGCTGCTTCTGGGAGGGTCGTCTCCGTTGACTGTGCATAAGGCATCGGATGGCGAACTCCGCTCAGGGGACAGCGCTAGGCTGCTTTAAAGAGCTAAGGTGCGTACAAATCAATTTACATCATTGCAAGGCCGCAACTGCCCTTCTGGCACGCAATTGCAATGAATAAATTCGATATTGCCTTGATCCAGGAACCTTATCTTTATAGGGGCCAGATTAAAGCTTTAGGTGGAACTTCTGGTACATTGCCAGTAACAGAGCGGTAAGTAACATCACAAACTGGCATGTGTCAGACGAGGTATTTCCGACCACAACTACATATGCTTTAGGTACAGACTAGGTAAGATCATAGGAACTGTGCAAAGGAAGAACCCTCGAAACACCAACTGGATAGGGCTTTAGGAAGGATCTCAGGAGGGATCTAGATGGTCAAAGCGACAAACTTAACTCAGCTGTGGATATAGAGTTTGAAGCTGACAGACTTACTTCGCACTGATGACGGCCTGGCAAAACAATTGTCCAGAAACAAATCAGTAGCAAAGAAACTACCATGGTGGACTTCAGAGGTTTCTCAAATTAGTAAAGTGACACGACAGGCGTTCAATGAAGCGAAGGCTAAGAACGATTTTAGTGAACACAATAAGGCTTTAACTCGCTACAGCAGTGCGGTTCGTAAAGTAAAAAGATCAGCTTGGAGAAAAAATTGTGAACAGATACAATCTGTCCCTAAAGCAATGAGACTAACTAAGGCAATTTCTTCAGCAACGGCGATTCCATTGTCCACAGTTACGAGGGCAAATGAACTTGGACAGAAACTGGTGGTGATATATTATTTCCATCGAGAGGGCCCAGCGGCCGCTTTTAAAAGTGATGACATTCAACAAAATCACATATAGTACCTCTAACCTATACCAAGATTGTAACCTATTGACTGTCAGACAGTTGTACATTTTGAAGTGTGTACTTAATATTCACAAAACACTTACTCCGCATCCTAACATCTTGAATAAACGTAATCCACGTACCGTCGTCATTCCACCAATTGTAAGAACTAAATTTGCTATAATGCAGTTTGATGCTCAATCTAAAAGACTTTACAATATAATAAATAGAAAACTCGGCATTTACAATAAATCGTATCATAGATGTAAGATAACTGTTACGGACTGGTTAAAGAAGCTTGATTATGATGCTACAGAAGCATTATTGTCCTTTAATAAATAAAATAAAAATAAAATGGTATACTATATATATATTAAGTAAGTATTTTATTATATATGTACATTTTATTCTTATTCTATGATAAAAGTAGTGTAATATAACATAAATATTCTTTAGGATTGCCTATTTATATGTTATATTATGTATTTAATATGATATAATAATGTAAAATAGTATATGTAATATAGATATTTAACATAATATGCTAATTCTGCAATATCTTTACAAGTCTGTGGTATTTACATTTTGAAAAATCTTTTAAATAATTTAGCTTGCATTTGAACACTACTGTCCGCACAATAATTATAAAAATAGGATAATGTAAGAATGTAATAACAGTGTTTGAATGTTACGTATTGTTCTTTTAATTTCATTTGTAAACATTTTCTTTGTTTTACAAGTCCATAGTGACACTTTGTAAGAGCAGTCTCAACCTAATACAGGTTTTAATGCTTAAAGGGCTGAGACTCACCCCACTACTGTTAGTGACTTGTGTTTATAAATAAACGAATTTTATTATTATATTTATTATTATTATTATACACTAAAGGTTATGTTTGATACTCATTTTCCTGGATCGAGTATCATCCAGGACGAACATGACCCAATCAGCTGGAAGGAGCAGCATAGTGGAACTTCCAAGTATGATTGGACAATAGCTAAAAAGGTAGTAGATAAATCTAATGTTAAATCGGCGCTGGGAAGCCTTCAACCATTTAAAGCACCAGGGCCTGATAACATTTACCCCATCCTACTACAGCAGGGCGCCTCCATACTGGGCCCCCACCTCTGCAGACTGTAGAAAGCCTGCATTGCGTTCGGCTATATACCCCGAATATGGAGGCGTGTTAAAGTAATTTATATACCAAAAACGGGTAAACCGGATTACGAAGAACCCAAAGCTTTTAGGCCAATAAGTCTTCAATCTTTTCTCCTCAAGGCCTTGGAGAAAATAGTAGACAAATTTATCAGAGCAGGACTATTGAAAAAATTCCCACTTCATGGACTTCAATGCGCGTATCAGCCAGGGAAGTCAACAGAAACTGCTCTTCACCATGTGGTGAGTAGAGCGGAATCCGCCCTGGAGAACAAAGAGATCTGCGTCTGCACATTCGTAGATATTGAAGGTGCATTCGATCGCACAACCTTTGACTCCATTAATGTTGCAGCCAGGGATCATGGCGTGCCACAACCGATCTGCAAATGGATTGAATGTAAGCTAAAGGGTAGAATCATCTACTCGAAACTACTAGGGGACAGCTTACTTGCTCAGACAACTAGAGGGTGCCCGCAAGGGGGGGTTCTCTCTCCTTTGCTATTGGAGCCTTGTGGTTGATTCGCTCATAGCAAAGCTGAACCATGGACCATTCGTTACGGTTGGTTACGCTGATGATTTAGTTATCACGGTCAGTGGGAAAATTCCCTCCACGGTATCGGAGCTAATGCAACGTGCCCTGGGTTTGCTGGAAAGTTGGTGTAATGCCAATCATCTATCGGTAAACCCGGAAAAAACGACCGCCATCTCCTTTACTAGAATGAAAAACCTTACGAAACTGGAAAACTTAACGCTTTACGGCACCCAGCTTCCTTGGTCCAGAGAAGTGAAATATCCAGGCTTAACACTAGATAAAGAACTCACCTGGAAACAGCACATGGATACGACTGTCGTCAAGGCCTATAGGGTCTTTGGTATGTGCCGATCCACTTATGGAAAAATGTGGGGACTCAACCCCAAAATCATAAGATGGATCTACATGACGATGGTGCGGCCGATTCTCACATACGGCAGCATCATCTGGTGGCCCAGGACCAGGCTAAAGATCTGTTAGAATGCTTTGAGCAAACTACAGAGAACAGAAGGCCTGGCGATTACCGGGGCATTTAGAACCACACCGACAGCAGCGCTGGAGGCCCTCACGGACCTCCTACCCCTGCACAGTGTCATAGAGACGGAGGCCAGGAAAGCGCTACACAGACTAAAGGTGGCTGGGCTGTGGGACGCATCTTTGCCTCTGACCAGACACACAAAATGGGAACCTAATGATACCCTTGATAGGATCATGGAAATGAAGTGCGACAATATTGCCCCCAAGTACATGTTCGAAAAGAAATTCAGTATACATGTCCCAACTCAGGACCAATGGAAACAGCCACCGTCCGTTCCAGAGAAAGACAGCCTGATCTGGTACACCGACGGATCCAAAATGAAGTCGGGCACTGGAGCAGGTATCTTTAGCAATGACTTTAAGCACAGTCAGAGTATGGGAAAGTTCGCTACTGTTTATCAGGCAGAAACTTTCGCAATTCTCGTGTGCGCTAAAAAGAATTTAGAACTCGCTCCCAAGAAGCGTAACATATTCATCCTGAGTAACAGTCAAGCCGCTCTCAAGTCACTTATAACGCCTTGAATCAACTCCAGCCTTGTGCTTGAAACACCGAAAGCCTTAAACAAGCTAGGTAGGCACAACAGGGTGAGATTGATCTGGGTACCAGGCCACATGGGAATCCATGGCAATGAGATGGCCGATGCACTTGCTAGGGAGGGCTCAGAGACCCCATATATTGGTCCTGAGCCGCTTGTGGCACTAGCATTGAGTACCATCAACAAAGCCTTCAAAGACTACATCCAAAACAGGCATAAAACCGAATGGAAAGAGCTACCCGGCATAAGAAGCGCAAAATCCTTCATAGGCGAAGGCGCCCTAGGACGGAGTAAGATCATATGCGGAGGTAGCAGAAGGCAGGCCCGATTAATCACCGGTGCCCTGACGGTGCACTATGCCACAAAACAAATGCTCCACAAAATGCAACTAGCAACAGACAACCTGTGCAGGGCATGTGGATGAGAAACGGAGTCTATGCAGCACCTACTGTGTGACTGCGACTCTTTTGCCAGGAAAAAAATAAATCTTCTGGGATCGGCCTACCCGAAACCAGAAGATTTTGGGCTCTTCGCCCTCAAGGACATTGCCAAGCTTATGGCAATTATCTTCACTGAGGAGGCAGAGTGATAAGACCGGGGTGGCACAAAAGATCCCAATGGGTCGACGTGCTACTGCGAGAGGGAAACCTCTGCAGGCCCCACTAGATAAGATAAGATAAAGCTAGCAACATTTTAGTAACGCACACATTTTTTGTGCGTGTGTGCAAATTTTGCACATCGAAGTTACCTCTATAGTTTTTATCTCAATGGCTGGCTGTATATTTTTTTAATGTCATTGTTTTGCCACCGACAAGTTAGGCGACTTCATTTGATCTTCTTTCGATAAAATTGTAAATCGCGTAATAATGTAGTCCTTATTTTCAAAGTTACGTTATCTTCGAGATTATTTAAGTGTTACTAAGGCGGTAACCAAAACCCTTCAGAAAGCTGTTTTTAGCAGCTTTTTAATACCTTCTCGTAACCATTTTATGCAAAAATTTAAAAAAATCGTTCTTATTCCTTCACAATTTGTCTTTACATTACGTTTCAAAATTACTTTTTATATTTTAATTACTAAGGTACTGGCACATAGGAAGGCCCACCTTATTTAAAATCTCAATAAAAATGTATGCTTTAAAGGTTTGACAAAAACAACTATTTGCAATGATGTAATGTTTTATCCTTCTAAAAAAATCAATAAATAATAATTTTAAGTCTTCATTTGCCACTCGAATTCTAAGTGGGCCTTACTAGGGCTATAGATTAATTTTAATTTTTTTTTTAGCTTTAGTTATAACTTTAAATCAAAAAATCCCCTTCATTCCAAAGGCCTCTTTTTTTCTTTGGTTGTGGATGTGGATCCATGATCTAATTAAAGAAAAACTAATATTAGTTAATACTAAAATTCTCATTAATAAGTATACAAAATATGAAATGCGAGTTCAAATCACCTACACGATATTGTGTATATTTTAAAATACCTTCACTAGTTTGGCATGAGAAAGAAATAATTTAAACAAACTAATTTCGTTTTGTTTATACTTACATAAGTATTTACAATCCAAACGCGTTTGCCATTTTAATAGATTTAGTAAAGCCCATAGAGCCCTATGTATTAACATAAACAAATGAAAAATTAACATAAAATCACAAATAACTAAATAATCGGTAAACTTACCATTGTATTCTATTCTCCAATGATTATTTAAGAATATGATGATAGAATAACTCGAAAACTGGCGCTATTTGTGAAAAACTTGGCAAAAACAATCAGAACGAGGTTATAAAACACGCGACATCGACGGCGTCCAGAGAGGAATGAACGAGAACGAGTTGTTGTAACAAAATGGCGGCGCGGAAGTGATTTGGCGCTTTTGCCTCTGAGTACTGAAACACATGGAGGGGCCCCATTGATCTATACAAAAAATTATACAAATATGCATTGAATCGACGCATTCATTACATATATATACTTATCTCTTTTTAACTAACCGATTGTGGTGTATGAAAAAAGAGATTTATAATATTTGCTTTGTACTCATTTTGGCAACACTTTTGAGTGACGTCATGAGCTTTATAACGCGTGCCGGCGCCGCCATGTTTGGGTTTCAAATGGCAAAGCCGGATTTGTATGGACCAGTGGCGCCTTTTTTTTCGCTGTTACATCGACCAAACATGTTTATTTTAGTAAATACAATAGTTTATCGTGTAATACATTAGTTACATTTAATTGTAAATCTATAAGGAGATCGATCGATGATATTCGATCGTTATGTGAGTCCGCTGATATCATCGCACTCCAAGAGACGTGGTTGTTCCAGCATGACCTGCCATACCTCGGCACGGTGGACAGCAGGTTTGGCAGCACTGGTACGTCTGTAATTGACAGCTCGGCTGGCTTGATAAAGGGTCGGCCTTTTGGAGGAGTGGCGTTGCTGTGGCGAAAAAGTGTGTTTCCGTGCGTGTCGGTTATACAGTGTTCTAATCCCGGAATCTGTGCAATTAAAATTGCTCTTACGTCAGTGCGATCTATGTTAGTGTGTAACGTATATATGCCTACAAATAGCTATGAGAACTTAGCTGAGCTCACGGACTGTCTTAGCTCGCTCAACGCTATAATTAATGAAAGTGGTATTGAGGCTGCATTCATTATAAGGATTTTATTGTGGCATTATTACATATTCTGGTCAGTCAGGTCAGTGTGCTCATGTTAATCATATTGATATTGTGAATTGCTAAAGCAGGATTTATGGATATATATGTTTTTTTTTTGCATGTACCTACCCATTAAGAATAACAGCTTTAAGAGATAATGGAACTGGCTGAAAACCAGCGCTACATAGGCATTATGTCTATGTTGCATCTAGCTGAGCCGGTAGCCTTTGGCATACAAATTGTTAATGATATAATAATATGTAATTTATACTGTCATAAATGTAAAATAACAAATATGTGCCAATAAATTATTTTTCATTTCATTTCATTCTTGGTGATTTAACGCAGACCCAAGAGAGTTATTTTGATTGAACTCACGATGAGTTGCAAGACTTTTGTATTGAGCAATCATGGACTTGTGCCGATGTCAGTAAGTTGAACATTTTATCAGAGACTCATACATATATTAGTGAGGCTCATGGCAGGAGAAGTTGGTTGGACCATTATGTTGTAACTGAAGCGGCTTGGCAATGTGTTATTAATGCTAAAGTAAAGTACGATGTGTACTGGTTCGATCACTTTCCGTTGTTCACTTATTGTAACTTTAATGCTGTTATACCAAAAGCTTCTACAAGTGATATTGTTATAAACAGGGTAATATGGGGGGTGCGTACATCTTGTCAAGTAGAGAATTATAAAAGCTTATGTCACAAAAAACTGAAATGTATTGATTTTCAAAAGTGTTGTAATAAGCCCTATGACAACAACAAACATAATATTGTTATAGATATCATATATCAACAAATAATATCCGCATTGTCATTAGCAGCAGTAAAAACATTCGACTGTGGTGGTAAGCGTAGACCTGAGTCTAAGAGTGTTCTAGGTTGGAATAAACATGTGAAAGATGCTCATGTAGAGGCTAGATCAAGGTTTATTGCATGGTTATCTTACGAAAAGCCTAATTGCGGTCCTGTGTTTTATGAGATGGTCAATAGTCGTAAAAAATTCAAAGGCAGGTTAAGGTGGTGCCAAAACCACCAAGATCAAATCCGTATGGACATTCTTGCGTCCCATCATGCTAAAGGTGACTTTAAAAAGTTTTGGAAATCTACAAACAAAGTAAACCCTGTGTCTGGTCTGCCTGCGAGTGTCGACGGTGCAAGTGACCCTCTAGTAATAGCAGAGCAATTCATGGAGCACTTTACAGTAAAATCTTCACTGGGGCCATCAAAGGTGGACAATGGTGAGACATGTCGTGATCGTTTTGATAATATAACTGTAATACCAGTTAAAATATTCTCTGACATTATTAACTTCATGACGAGAGGAAAATCACCCGGTCACGACAGTCTCAGCATTGAGCATCTTCAGAATGCGGGTCCGCACCTACCCAGAGTTCTATGTATGCTCTTTAATTTATTTCTGGTGCATTCATACTTGCCTCGGGAACTAATGAGGACGGTAGTCGTTCCTATTGTTAAAAACAAAACAGGCGACGTGTCGGCTGGGTCGAACTATAGGCCTATTTCGTTGGCGATGGTCGTAGCTAAAGTGTTTGACGGTGTGCTGAACTCTCAACTGGATAGTAAAATAAAAATTCACGACCTTCAGTTCGGTTTCAAACGAGAACTTTCAACCGAAAGTGCTATACTGTGCCTGAAGCACGCCGTCAGGCACTACACGGACAGGCATACGCCCGTTTATGCCTGTTTCCTTGACCTGTCTAAAGCGTTCGACTTAGTGGCGTACGATGTTTTGTGGGAAAAGGTTAGGCGTGTGGGTTTGCCGTCTGACATATTAAACCTTTTTAAGTTTTGGTATGCGAACCAAACTAACTGTGTTAGGTGGACGAATATGTACTCTGAGCAGTACAAAATGGAATGTGGTGTTAGACAGGGCGGGTTAACGTCGCCGAAGCTTTTTAACCTGTACATCGACGCACTGATCGGGGAGCTTAGTGGCGCACATGTTGGTTGTCATATCGGAAATATATGCGTCAACAACATAAGCTACGCGGACGACATGGTGTTGCTGGCCCCCTCGGTCGGTGCGTTGAGAAAACTGCTTGGTGTGTGCGAAATGTATGCCAAAACTCATGGATTACTGTACAATACCAAAAAGAGTGAGTATATGGTGTTCAAGGTTGGTAGCAAGTGTCCTACTACAGTACCACCCATACGGTTGTATGGTTCACCTCTATGCAGGGTTACTAATTTCAAATATCTTGGGCACATTGTTACAGATGATTTAAAAGATGAATTAGTTATGGAAAGAGAGCGTAGGGCGTTGTCGATAAGGGCGAATATGTTGGCCCGCAGGTTTTATCGTTGTTCGGACGCAGTCAAAATCACGCTCTTCAAAACATACTGCACTTCTTTCTACTCGAGTAGCTTGTGGGTCAAATATACCAAGAAGTCGTACGACGCCCTTCGTATTCAATTTAATAATGCGTTCAGGGCACTCTTCCGGCTGCCTCGTTTTTGCAGTGCGTCCGGGATGTTTGCGGATGCGCAGGTCGACAGTTTCCCAGCTATTTTGCGCAAAAAAGCTGTAATTTGTAATTTTTTTGAATACGACGATTTGGCTTTTTTACGGACCCTGTTGTGGTTCTTGGGATAGGGAAGACACCAAGAAAACCTGAAACCACCTGCTCCTTTATTAGATAATAATACGGCATGACATGGAGCACGAAGCTGACGAGTCTAGTGACGAAGAAGCTGAATAACCAAAATTCTGTTTTGCTTTTCTTAAATGGCAAATTCTTAAATCGGGTATTTATTTACCCATATTTGTAACAAAACTACACACTGATTTTGTTTTTTTTTATATCTACAATAAACGCTTATCTTATCCAAAGAGCTTTTTAATTATCATTTCAACCTTTTATGAGGTTGTCGGACTAGGTGTAGGTCCGTTAGTTACACTACAGAAGGTTACTAATTGCACTATTAATTGTCAAAGATAAATAAGTAAACACTATTTGATTAAACCCCGTTTATTGTTCGCCCATAACACAATATTTAGTTACACAACTCGTTATGAGTACACATGTACAAATTGTACAACCGTCCCGCGCGCCGATGAATCTGTGACTAAAGGAAGGAGAGCCGGGACTCCGAAATGTGATTACAATGCATTACTGTATGTGTCCCCACAGTACTTCCCTCCTTATAAATTTTTTTTATACTAATTATAAAAAAAATATACGATTAGTTTTTTTTCTCTCTGACTGTACATTCCAAACGAAATTCAAAGTATGAAGTTGTTATAAACCTACAAGCTACAGCTACACAACCGAATGTGTCGTGTTACATTTCTGCGTACTGCGATAAGGAAAGCGTCACCGGGCCGGTTGCTGCTATAATTAATATTACATAAACAACTTAGTAACACAATGAAACACCTAGTAGATACATTTATTATGGGTATTATTAGGTCACAGCATTTTTGTGAAACGAAATAAACTATCGCTATGCACTTTTTACAATTGACTAAAGATGTGTAAGTAAATAATTTTACATTACCGGATTTATCCGATTAATATGAATTAATCCGTGTTTTAAAATTATGTTGCATTACGTTCTATTAACAAAAACAAAACCATTTTATTGTTAAAACAAACAACATAAAAAAACGTTGTTAAAAGACCCCATGATAAAAAAAAACACAAAGTTAAAAAAAGAAATATAAAAACATGAAAATAGCAATTTAGCAATCACTTCAACCGTGTTTCACTGCACTTCACTTTAGTAGGTTATTACGAAATTATTATGTTAGGGGCTCCATCCTGCACCTTCTGTTTGAAGACAATTTTTGTTAGTCTCCTTACAACCCATTTGTCTATCCTTTCTTTACATTTCGCCATTACACAGTACGTGATTATAATGGCCACAATACATAACAGCACAATGACCGCTATGGTAAAATAGCTAAGTTGTGATTGCATGGTTTGCAACCCTGCCAAATTTACTTGCGCCTGCGCCAGGACATTTTGACTATTGTCCACTTTGCTTGATGGGTTTCCCATGTTGACAAAAAAAAAATTTTTAGGACAAATGTACGGATTTACAACAAAAATATCTGACCTTAACTGAGACTTGTGTTGAAATGACTACTAAATACTTATTTTACTAAAAAAAAACATATTCAATAATGTTGCGAAATCGCTATGATGACCTAAATAAATCGGCTAGTCGGCTTTACTACCCGGCCACTGCGCGTAACGTAAGGCTGCGGTTCCGCTGCGCCCAGCGTAGCGGAACGCTCCCGCCTTTGGATCGTTTTTATTCGGGTCATCATTGAAAGTTACTTTCTTATTTAACGTATTACTTAACTGCTTACTGCTATAATCATTGTTCTCATGTGCTTGTTCCACTGCATAGTGTGCGGATTTAAGTCTATCAACGGAAATTGTTGCCTTTCTTAATGGTAATTGTATCACAAAAACTTTTTCATTTCTTTTTATTACTGGATACGGGCCCTCGTAAGGAGGCTGTAACGATTTTTTTACCAAATCATTTCGAACAAACACATGGGAACAAGTCATTAGGTCCTTATGAATAAAAAATAAACGCTTATTTCTAAAGTTCTCGGACTTCGGTCTGAGGTTCGCGATTATTTCTCGTAGCTTACTGACATAATCATAGCCATTATTTGCAAAGGAATTAGTCTCGCCATAAAAATCACCTGGAAGTCTTAAAACCTGTCCGTAAGTAAACTCGGCGGCACTTACTCCTGTGTCAGACCGATGTGCCGTGCGTAACCCAAGCAAAACCATCGGCAACTCCTCTAACCAACCTCCGTGATCGAGTTTAGTCATGAGCGCAGCCTTAAGGCTCCGATGCCATCTCTCGATGTGCCCGTTGGATTGTGGGTGATAAGGACTAGTTCTGTTTTTTTCTATTCCTAACAGCTTGGATAAATTTGTAAAAATGCTACTTTCGAATTGCCTGCCTTGGTCACACGTTATTCGTGACGGGCAACCAAAGCGTGCAATCCAACCCCTAAATACGGTCTGTGCTACACTTTCTGCCGTTATTTCTTTAACTGGATGAGCTTCTGGCCAACCTGTTTGCCTGTCGATCATAGTTACCAAATATCGATATCCATCACTTGTAGTTGGTAAAGCTCCTACAATATCGATGTGTACGTGATCAAAACGGGCTGCCTTAGGATAACTACCGTAAGGTGCTACATTATGTCTTATAACTTTGCATTTTTGACACTTAACACATGTTTTGGCCCATTTACCGACATCAACATTCATTCCTTCCCAAAAGAATCGTTCCCTCATAAGCTTGCGCGAGGTACTGATTCCGGGATGACTTTGGCCGTGAACACTGTCAAAAGCTGTTCGCCGAAAAGATACCGGTAAGTATGGCCTAGCCCTATCAGTTGTCGCTTCACACACGATAGCAACATTGCTGCCCGGAATAAAAATACGTTTGAATAATAATATCCCGCCGGCATTCATTAATTCTTTTAATGTCGAGTCTAATTCCTGTGCTTTGGCTAACTCAACATAATCAACCGTTGTTGGGCACGTTATTGTTTCAATACGCGATAAGGTGTCCGCTACCACGTTCTCGTTACCTATTACGTGACGGATATCCGTCGTAAACTCGCTAATATAGATTAACTGGCGAGTGCGTCTCGGTGTTTCTTTATCACTAAATAACTTTGTAAAAGCAAACGTTAAGGGTTTGTGATCTGTAAATATTATGACTGGTCGACCTTCTACTAAATTTCTAAAATACCTCAGGGCTTCATAAATCGCCAACAACTCCCTGTCGTATGTGCTGTATTTTTCTTGTGCTAAGCTAATTTTTTTAGAAAAAAATGATAAAGGTTGCCATTTACTATTTTGTCTTTGTTGAAGCACTGCTCCGATTCTGTTATTGGAAGCGTCAGTCATTATTGCAAGTTGCGCGTTTGCTTCTGGGAACGCCAAACACGCAGCGTTCACTAGGTTGTTTTTACACTGTAAAAACAACCTAGTGAACGCTGCTTCTATCACTTACGCAAAGTCTGTGATTCGATGTACCGATGGAATCCTTTGACAACGCGCCAACGGCCTTCTTTAGTTTCCCTGGTTTTTCCAATTACAGGGTGCTACACACTTACTTGCCTTCTCCCGGAAACGAAAGTGATAAAAACACAGCCATTCGGGGTTATCAGGTGTTATGCGTGTTTTCACACTGTTGCTGCGGCCGCGGTTCCAATCGTTTCTCCGGTTACGACTCCTTGACCTTGATCTTCCATGTTTATTATTAATCTTATTTATTTTCAGGTGTAACTTTGCAATCTCTTTTAGTATTTGGTCTGTCTGCGTGCTGTTATTCGTGGTTCCCTTAGTATTAGAAACGCTAGTACAGCCTGAAGAACCAACTGATGCCGACGCGTTGCTGTTTACTTCCGACACAAAAAGTGGTCTGGAACTCTCCATTATCTTATCGGCTGTAGCTGCTATTTTATCAAGCTCCTTTATTTCGGCTACAGCGAGGACACCTCTGACGGGGGCTGGCAGATGACCTTGCCACAAAACACTTAACGTTTCATCAGCTATCCTGTTCCTTGCTAGCTCCTTCATGCGCCGCAATAATTGTGACGGCTTTTGCTCTCCCAGCTCCATTTCGCTGATGAGCTTTTGTATTTGACTAATTTCTGTCTCTTCGTAAATTTGAATTAATCTCTTTTTCAGTGCCTCATATTTTCCACTAGCTGGCGGTTTTATCAATATGTCCGTGACTTGTCCTATGACGTCTTTACCTAACTTAGTAATGATCATGTTAAATTTAATTTGATCTGACAAGTGTTGAGGGGTTAACATGGCTTCAGCCTGCATGAACCATAAAGATGGTTGATCTGTCCAAAAATCTGGTATCTTGGATGCCAAAGACACGGCGGCCATCTCGTTAAGTTTCTGTGCCTCCTCTGTGTTTACGGCATAGTTGCTGCTTCCATTTGGTCCCGAAATTTCACCACCAGTATTGACTCCAGACGCGGGATTCATGGTCGAACCCGTTTAAAACAAAAAGTAAGGAAAAATAGTTAAATAAGGCACGAAGCGATATTTGTGAAGGACGCGCGGGCTGTAGGCTTTTTCGAATCACTGATAAAAATACTTTAAAGACGTCGGGTCACCACTGTCGGACTAGGTGTAGGTCCGTTAGTTACACTACAGAAGGTTACTAATTGCACTATTAATTGTCAAAGATAAATAAGTAAACACTATTTGATTAAACCCCGTTTATTGTTCGCCCATAACACAATATTTAGTTACACAACTCGTTATGAGTACACATGTACAAATTGTACAACCGTCCCGCGCGCCGATGAATCAGTGACTAAAGGAAGAAGAGCCGGGACTCCGAAATGTGATGACAATGCATTACTGTATGTGTCCCTACAAGGTTAAAATGATTATTAAAAAGCTGATAGATGAGAAGATGAGGAAAAAGAAGAAGAAGCTGAAGATATGTATAAGAACTAAGATAACTAAGAACCACAACAGGGTCCGTAAAACAAAAGCCAAATCGTCGTATTCAAAAAAAATAAGTATATTGAATACAAAATAACACAAGCCACGAACTTTTAGTACAAAGGAAGAGCAGCGAGTAACAGATTCAGTGATTCACTCAACTAATACACATTGAAACAAATGAACAAACACATGCGTGCGAGTGGAAAGGATTACATTGTCGGCATTGTCAGTTTAAAAAAAAAGAAAATAACAAAAAAATACAAAAACAAACAAAAAATGTCACACTGTCGTGTCCCCACCGTGATCCGGCAATACCCCATTGCTGAGAAGCAGCCCGGGCAAGGAGGCTCAGCCTCGACGCCCGGGCGGGCAGTGCGCAGTCAGACAGACAGTCGGATTTCATTATATGGCTGGTTCGACATTTTAGATAGTTATATTTTCTGCAATGGTGTTTTTTTGTGCAGATTTCCTGTAAATAAAACAATAAAGAAGAAATGGATAGAGTTATTGGTCGGGATAAGAGCTTCTTTGAAAGTGCGATTAAATTGATAGTTTGACAATGACGTTTACATAGGTATGGGCATGCTCCCGGGAAATCCCGATCTCGAAAATATCGGGAAATCCCGGTATTTTTTAAACATCCCGGTACCGGGTCTTCAGCAAACGAATCCCAGTTCTTTCGATTATATTATATCTTAATTAATGGCTATCGCGTGTAGTTTTAAGCCAATTTCAAGTGTTTTATTTTTTTATAGTATTTTTAGTATTGTGCGGTAGATAGAAATAAAATGGAGTCTCACAACACTTGTTGTTGCTAAAAGAACACGGGAGAAACTCGGTTCTTTCGATACTTTCGGTACTTCATACGTGCATATAATTTTGTCACTGTCTTTCAATATACGATAAAATCATATAAATAAAATATTAAAAAGAATATATTAATTGTAACTTAGAATGTAACTCTAATTTTGATAATTTTTAATATTTTCAGTTATTTTGATCTGTGAGAAGCGTTTCGTTTTGCTTTGCTCAATTTGTTTATAATTTGTCTTTAGACATTGTGGAATTGGCGACGTAAAGACTCGACGTAATTTCCCATACGCAGCCCAGCCCAGCTGTATCCTTCTGTTAGCATCTGTCATCATCAGCAAGTGTGAGATGTATTCGCCGTTGATGTTGATGCCACGTCCTTCCCAGTCCAGCGTTTTAAGCATATCCTCTAAGGCATTTGTGAATAATTTTGGGGATATCACATTCCCCTGTCTCACACCTCGATGTAAGTGGATATGCTTTGTCTGGTGGCTCTGTACTTGGACGGCCATGGTGACGGCATTGTAGAGACACCTCAACACTTGGATATATTGCCAATCGACTTGGCATCGTTGCAGGGATTTAAAAACAGCCCAGGTCTCGATAGAGTCAAATGCCTACTTATAGTCCACAAATGCAAGGCACAGGGAGGGCACAGGGGCCAATCATACTCTTCGGCCTTCTGTATAATCTGCCGCACTGTCAAAATGTGGTCTATGGCATATCCTCCTCGAAACTCGGCCTGCTCCGGGGGCTGAAATTTGTCGAGTCTTCGCGCATGGCGGTTTGTGATGACTCTTGAAAACAGCTTGTAGACGTGGCTCCGGAGCGAAATGGGTCGATAGTTCTTCAGTGGGGTCTTGTCTCCTTTTTTGAAGAATAACACGACGACACTCCTTCTCCACGCCTCCGGAGTTCTCCCATCAAAGAGAACGGTGTTAAAGATATATTGGAGCTTCTTTAACGCAGGTTTACCGCCTGCTTTCAGGAGCTAAGGTGTAACACCGTCTTCACCAGGGGCTTTTCCATTTTTAAGCTGTCCAAGAGCTATCTCAATTTTGCCTAGGCTGGCAAGTCTTCGGTAAAGTAGCGGGTTAACGTGACTCTGGTATCCTCATTTTCGAAATCAGGTGGAGATGCACGCGAAGCGTATAGCTAGGTATAGAAGTTTTCTATTTCAGAAAGGACGTCTGGCTTCGAATCAACGACTTCTCCGCTGGCCGTAGTCAACTTTGTCAGGTGGCTTCTACCAATAGACTGGACAAACACTTTAGACCCCCGAATTTGCTCAATTGCTCGTTTAATCGAGCGTGTATTGGAACATCGGAGCTTCAACCGCACCAGTTTGCCAATCTTCTTGTTTTTTTTTATAGCAGAAGGAGTCAAACGAGCAAGCAGGTCACCTGATGGAAAGTAATCACCGCCGCCCATAGACACCCGCAAAACCAGAGGAATCGCAGACGCGTTGCCGGCCTTCAAGGAAGGAACGAGCCTCATTTCTTGAAGATCCCTAAGTCGTAACGGTCCGGAAATACCGCCACCGAGAGCTGGTTCCACAACACTGTAGTTCGAGGCAAGAAATTTCGTGAAAAACGCACAGTAGTAGATCGCCATCCAGGACGGACTTTGGATTGGACTAACTATTGGGCTAAGTACTACTCCAGGAGTAGATATGGGCTCGTCATCTTCATCGTTATTGTCATCTTTATGTTTATGTAAAAGGTTCCAGTTATTTATTGCTGCCCTGTCTGTAGTCAGTCTATTAATTTCTTTACTGACTGTGTATATGAGCAAACAAAGCTCAAAGTTAACTCCCGCAACAATTTAATCTCTCGTTTAACGTCAACTTCATGGGGTGCCAAACCTCATGTACTACGGACGTCAGGGCTGGCACTCTGCTTCTCAGCTGGCGAATAAGCATGCCCAGTGTGGCATCGGGCCACTCATGCCAAAGAGGTAGACGTCGCCCTGAACGAAACATGCAGGAAAATTACAGGTGGTCTCAAACTCACTCCCCTTATGCTATACCCATTATCTGGTATAGCATCGCCGCAAGTTCGCAGAGGTGTTACTTGCTCTCTGGAAAAGCTAAGGCAAGAATCCGACAACAGGCACTCTATGTTCGAGCACCATAGAGAGGCCCGCTGCAAACTATGGCAGGAAATATGTGCACCAACACCCTAGAGAGGCCCGCTGCAAACTATGGCAGGAAATATGTGCACCTCCACCTAACTCCATTGCACCTTCAGAAAATCTTCCCCCTGGCAATAACCTAGCGTGGTTCACATTGAAATAGCTTAACCGACTCCGGACCCAAGTGGGCCGCTGCAGATCGAATATGGCCAGGTGGGGTAATACTGCTCTGAACTCTGACCAGTGCGAGTGTGGCGCTCCAGAACAAGACATGCGGCATCTGCTGTCATGCCCGCGTGCCCTTACACCTGCACCTTGAAAGAAAGACCCGAATGAGGCTTCTCCTCCTGGGGTGGCAACAGCGGGTTATTGGGCCAAAACTGTTTAACAGCGCGTATATATTGAACTATCGATACGACGAAGAAGAAGCAAGTGTGCTGAATGATCGTTCAGGGGCTGCCGAAGTGCAGGGAGCAGTCAGAAGGCCTACAGCAACTATACTCAGCAATTTTTATTTACACAACCCTCTCAACCAAACACTCTCCACAAAACCTCCATCCATTTCTGTGACATTCTTCCAAATAAGTGATCTACCCCATAAACCTTGTTTAGCTCTATAGTTGGCTAAATCGACAGAAACGTCAATATTAACAATTGGCCCACTTCATGGATAAATTCCATGGCATTCACCTCGTGCTCTTCATCCAAATCAACACCTTGCGATCTTGCAGTGGATTGGAATACGCATCGCAGTGGATTGGTTTAATGCAGTTATTTGTAAAAAGCTTGTTTAAAAATCACAACGAGGAAGGTTCATTATGAAATATAATGTAGGTAGATATTAAAACTATGTATCTAATGGCATTCAGTTACAAAAATATTTTAAGATATTAAAGGAGAATGTGCAAAAATGTATGAAGTGTGGTCTAGGTCGCGGCCATTTCAGAGACCGTTTTGTTTTTATTCTTCACCACAAATCAAGTTATATTTATTATGAACACAGTTCACATATTGTTTTTAAATAAAAAGTTATACCACTTTGTAAACACTAAATCTGCTTTTTTATACCCGCTATTTTATTTGTGTCAATCAACCTATTGTTGTTTTAGGGATACGGGAGCAGGTAGTCAATATGATGTTGTCTACCCGACCCCTCGCACGCCGCACCCACACTCCCCGCACCCTTGCGATGCGCTTGCCTCGCGCACGCAGTCAGTTGACTGTCGACTTTCTTTAGTGCAACTACCTACAAAGTAGCCGGCAAACTTCTTGGGTATTGAGAGGCGTAGTGGGGGAAAAATTGCGCATGTACACTTACGTGCACACAAAGTGGTTACATGTTCCTGGTAAATATGTTCTCATATTTGTTTTAATCTGTGATTTGACTACTTAACTAAATAAGAATAAATATTCGGTATTAGAAATCTTACAAAGTAGGTACTATAATAATTTAGCCTTGACTTGAGGCAAAACAGATATTTCTTCCATTATGTCGAAGCCAGCAAAATTAGAGCTGGTGCTAGGGCTAGGTCTTGGTCAGCAGAAACAGAGCTGGTTGTAGACATTAGTTCTTCGTCATCGTAAAATTGACTTTAATTTTGACTTTGATTAACTTTGCATCTCTTTCTAAGAAGCAATATACATCAAACACCATTTTTCTGGCTTGTCTTTTTAAAACTACATTATGTTGTCGTTGCATAGTGAAAAAAATATTAAATCAATTAAAACCAAAAACTATAAAAATAACTATTTAAATGCACGCAAGTGTATCCGGTAGACAGCGGGACGTAAGACGCGGTGCGGGAGGAGGAGGTCTACTGATTTACCAATGGCGTGGCTAAGCGCGCTCGGTGCGATGCCCCCCCGCCGTCGCGCCCCGCAACCCACCACCAAAGAGACCTAAAATTCGCTTCTGCGCATTCAAGGTCAAATACTCAAGAAGTTTGCCGGCTACTGTACTTCTCGTTTACGTTCTCGCTGTTTGATTTATTAATTTCTAATCGTTTACAACTTGACTTGGTCACTGGATTTAGAAAAGTGTTTTGTGAATTGGACAGTGATTGTGTATTGGATCGACGACTAGATTCCACAATTATGTTACAATTAATCTCCGAAGAGTCTGTGTTTCATTGGTTTTTTAAACATGAAGATGTTTTTACTTTAGACAGAGGGTTTTGAGACTCTATTCCAATTATAGAGAGTTGTGGGTATGAAGCTCTTTCTGGTTGTTTTGTTGTTTAGGCATATGCGCCTAAACAACAAAACAACCAAATGAAACACAGCTCTCAACTATCCAAGTAAATAAGTCGAGACAAGTTACGATTTGCCGTTGGGTAGTTGAGGCGAGCAAGACTATTTTAACAGGCATATAGACAAAAAAATAATTATACAAAAGCAATTTCTTAATGTTAACCTGATGATGCAGAAAAGAAACACATTAGAAAACGAGAACCAAAAGGTTTACAGATTTGGCCTCATACAAACATTTGATCGTTATAATAATAATAATATTAATCATTTAATTCAGGCAAAAAAATGTACAGATGGTAAATTACATTGGCCCATATAATATATACCTTACAGACTAACATACATACAAATAAAATACAATGTTATTTTGTTAGTAAATAACTTAATAACTAATGTTAGTATTATTTAATTGGCACCTGCGGTACCAACTCGGTAGCAACAGGCAGCTTCCCTCGTAAACGCCTGTAGACTCCACCCTTAGGCCAGAAGTCCTCCTTCAAAAAGATGTCCAGCTTTGATGTCGGGATTCGCACCACAAACGCCTTGAAGCTCGTGTTATGGCGCGAATCCAGCTGTCCAATCCTCAAATGGAAGTTAGATTTCATGCGAATGTACTCTGCTACCTCCTGCGATGTGGTGGTGTAGTGCAGGCGGGACAGGTATACGGCCGTGGTCGGTGTGGCGGCACGCAGCAGAAAGGCGGGCCCTGTCGGTGCAGTATCGCAACGGTTCTGGCTCGCTCGCTGACGACGTCGCTTCTTGCTTCGAACCTCGACGAAGCCATCCTCGTCTTGATCCGGGAGCGCGACGTTTCGTGGAGCGGCCTTTGTCTCGGCGACAGGTCGCTGCGACCGTGTTTTTGCCTTAACGGCAACAACAGCGGCGAAATCACGGCGTCGGCAGTTGACAGGCGCACACGTGATAGGCGCATGCGTCGTCACAACCGGCGATACGGGCAGCGAGGCGGCGGCGGCGGCGGCGGGGGCGGCGGCAGGCGCGCGGGGCGTAAAGACTGCGCTCGCGGCTGACCAGCTGCGCTGGCGGCGCTCGGGTCGTATCGGAGACGGGGCCGAAACTGCTGACTTGCAGCTCGACATCGACGCATCGAGGCAGGCCCCTCGTCGAGTGTTGACATATGAGCCCGCGATCGATGACCTACTTATCGCGAGCGATTCGCGTAGAAAATCAACTTCCTTGCGCAACTCACTCACGGTATTTTCGGATGTCTGAAATTTTAGCATCACTTCAGCCAAACTCGCCTTAAGGGACACAATGTCCTTTAGGAGGCAGGTGACGTCGACATGGTCGAAGGTGACGGGAGGCAACTTGTTGAGGTCTCTCGCCACAAACGTCGTCATGTCATCTGGATCGGTTGCCTTGATCAGTGTTATATTCTCCTGCAGACTCTTCTGCGTCCCGTCTCGTCTCCGGGACACCATCTGGTCGCCCTTGCCGACAGACTCGTAGAGCAGCTTCTTCGCACCAGCCACCTCATCTTCACTGAAGCTGGACTTGCAAATTCGCACTGCGCTCACCTCGTCCATGACGTCCAGCTTTTGTTAGAGGAACGCCAGGAGTTCATTTGCCACGAGTTTGTCACTCAAGACGTAGTCGAGCAGCGGCATGCGCCGCGCTACGCGTAATATTATTTATTTTAATTTGATGCGTCTGCACCGATCTGCATCGCTTACACGACTATACGTATATGTTATGACCATACCTAACAATTGACACCAATTTTGGAAGTGGCCGCTACCTAGACCATTTTGCCCATTCTTCTTTGTGTTTCGTACCCAGTTTTGCTCAACTTGCAGCGAATGAATAGAATAATAAATAGGAAAGTCATGGAGTCACATCAAACTTAAGGCAACCTCGATAAATTTATTGAGATAGGTTTAATGACAATATACTCGTACATTATTAAATAAACGTGTTTGGATGGGCCGCCCACCATACCATTTGGCAAAATATAATTACAGATTTAACTTTTAATAGTTATTAATTTATACGTTATTATTAAAGTGTTGGTACGATGATATCAAAAGAACAGCAGGGTTGAAATTGATTAAGTCTGCACAAGAGCGGCAAAAGTGGCATGATTTGAAGGAGGCACCTCTAGGGTTGAAAATGGCTGAAAACAAAAAAAAATATAGGTACGTTAGCAAAACCAACATTAGATACGATTATGTTCATTACGTTACAAGTAATTTATTTAAAATTACTAATTTTATATTCAAACTTACCGTTTAATGCTGTTTTGCTAAGCGGCAGTAAGTATCACAGACCGTGAGCGTAACAGCATTTGACAATTTCTCAGAACAATATGCTTGTTATTGTTCTGAGGACAATTTTGATCAAAAATCCAGGTCGTCAATAATATAGAAAACAAACAAACACAAGTGCGCACGGTATGGAGGCGAAACTACGTATGACAGATCACGACGCGAGCCGATAACGCAATGGCCACTTCCTCCCTTTCGCTCGGAACTACCTCACCTCCGCTACGTAAGCCTTTCATTTTTCGCATTTATTTATTGGTCATCAAAATCGCCGAAAGTTACATGTTACTATAAAAGTACTTACATAATTCCATTTTTGTTTGTATTTATTATTCCAATTGTTTGTGGAGTTGTGTTATGTAGTGTAAATATATTTTTATTTTCAATATATATTTGTATAAATTGAAAAAACCCGAATATTTTCCCGTTTGGGAATTTTCCCGGGTTTTTTCCCAAATTTGGTTTTTTTCCGGGTAAAATCCCATCCCTAGTCATTGGACTTCTTGACGGGAAAGTGAAGCGTCATGTCTGTAGTTTTATCATAATTTCTAAAATTTGTGTTTTGTCGAATATTAATGTGAAATAATGGTGGATTACTAACCGTTAAGTGTTCGTGAACGTGCATGGCATGAGTGTTGGCAAATAAAACAAAACAGTGCAACATCACTTTTCAAATTCTCTCAAGAAGTTCGTGTGAGATCTCAGTAAAGTCCCACATCTTTACTGGAACTCAAGGGATTTGGACTTAGAGCATTCAACCAACAGGAGACGCCATTGGCAGACGTACCCCTCTGCCAAGAGGGTATGCCCAATGGTCATACCCGTTATATAAAACTAGTTTTCGCGTGTAACTGCACCATAATTGCATCTCACAGTTCACGCGTCACGACAGGAGCAAATAATGCCAAATTGTAGCGTGTTTTTGTGCAAAAAGCGAACAGATACATCAAATGTACAAAAAAATAGCGTTACTTTTCATCTGTAAGTATTATTTTGTCTTTATACTATTGATAAAATGCACTAAATTTGCAATTAACTGAGAAATATTGTCAACTTTATATATACTTTATTTATATATAAATATTGTGAAATTTGTCGCGAAACAAAAAAGAGAGAGCAATGCTTTTGTTTTCGGTACGTCGAAACGACGTAGATTATCTTTCTAGGGTTAAAGTTGATGATAATGGGTGATGATAATATGAACGTTTAAATACTAAATGATATTCCCCCCAAATACCTTGGGAAGCACTTTAGATTAAGCAATACCGAAAAAGGGGGAGAGGGGGAGCCAAAGTGCGAAAATGCATAGTTTTCAAGATAATTTTATTTTGAGGTTATTTTAGGTTATTTTTAAGAAAAAAAAAACAAATATTCTACTAAGTTACTATTACTGTACCACCTATATCAGCCCCCCCCCCCCCCCCCCCTCCCTACAAGATATTTTTCAATGAAGCTAGTTTTCTGTTGTCCAATAAATGTCTGTTGTCAAAAAATAACCTCGAAATCCATGGCAAACGTTACGCAAAAAAAAAAAAAACCGCTGCTTAAAATGTCATTTGGATAAAATAAGCGATCGTTGGCTTTAAAAAACAGCCGCATCTAGATTCGTCTGCGTTTGCGTCTCCGTAATAATAGTACGAGCAACATCGTAGGGGAGGGAGGGGCTTGTTGTAACGGGGGTAAGTAGTAACAGCTTCATAACTCAGTCGGTTTCTAATATTTTGTTTCGATTTTGAACTCAATATGCTCTGTAAGTTAGGGCCTACGACGTAAGCGCGGCCAATACAGCGCGGGAGGGCGGCACGACCGGTTGTCAGCAGTAGTACTTTTTTGTCACGTAACCTAAAAAATATTAGTTCGTAAAATTTGATTTCAAGATTAAACAGTGTCTAATTGCAAAATGTTTATATTCATTGTTGGTATGCATTTATTAAACAATCGTATGATATTACTTTCACATAACCCAAGCCAATAAATATTTTTTTATAAACAAAAATGTTAGTAATTTCGGTTTGAGGCTAGTTGTAACAAAATTTTGGGGCAAGTTGTAACCTGTTAACAATTGCCCTAAGCTTGCAATCAATGTTTTTTTAATTCTCTATTACTTTAATGGTTATACTTAACATGTTATTTGTCACGTTCATTGTTGTATTTCGGGATGCGGAATTACAAAAGGAAGTCAGAAGAAGCTAAATCAAAAAACAAAGGACAGGAAAGGGCAAAGGTAAAGCAGTTGAATAGAGCTGAAAAAACCAATATTGATAAAGTGAAAAAAAAAAATTTCAATGAAGACTCCGACTCAGAAGAAGAGTGGTCATGTTTGATTTGTGGAGAAGAATATAGTAAATCAAGCAAAGAAGATTGGGTCGAATGTATGATCTGTAAATTATAGTCACACGTTAAATGTGTATGAGGTGGGTGATCCTGTTTCGTACATTTTTATTAACTGTGACTCTGATGACGACTGATTTATTATTATATTTGTTATACTTTTATAAGAAGTTAGTCAATCTTGCCATGTTTATTGTGATATAGGTATATGTTTAGTTAAGTTTAGTTAAGCAGCCAAGGCTAAAGAAGTTAGTTGATTGAGATCATTTCGTTAAACTTTTGATCAAATATAATGTTCGATTAGTTTCTTTTCATTTTTCGAAGCTCACGTAGCTTGCCACACTGATCGTGATAGTTAAGTTAAATACAAAAATATTAAGAATTGTTATAAACAAAAATATTTTGTCGATTGTTGGTGCAAATTATTTTCACTGAAGATTGAGTTTATTATTAACCTAAAAATATGCTATATAAGTCAAAATAGACTATTGCTGTTAGAGAAAACGATAAGTATTCACCTCATTAGTGCGTAATAAATATAATTTTGTATTTTTTGTTTGTTTATTTTATAAATATAAGCCTTAAATAATGAAACCTGTTGTTTAAATATGACGTTACTACTTGCCCCACCCTAGTTACAACTTGCCCCAGGAACGGGGTAAGTTGTAACAAGCGACTTTTTCCACAAAAAGTGCTATAAATAAAAATATCTTATAGATTTAGGAAAAAATATTGTGGAAATATGTTTTCAAATATATGATTACTCATTTTAAAGCCTTTATTAATAAAAATACTTAATAGTTTAGTCACTTCATCGAAAGAAGGAAAAAATGTTACAACTAGCCCCTCTCTCCCCTACTGGCCAAGAACAACGAGTCCTTTTTTGAACACATTTCGAAAGAAACTCATGGAATTTAGCCAGGGTTAATCGATCAACGTTGACCGACCGTCGATCGATGGGTTAGACGAACGGTATCCGTCGATTGATTAAAGCTACCACACCTATCGATCAACGTCGACCGACCGTCGTCGATCGATTGGTAAGTCAAACGTCGATCGATTAAAGCTACCAGATCAGTCGATCAACTTCTGGTCTGGTAAAACCCCTAAGTGAGACGGTGGTATTTACGCCGGGCGAGCTGGCCCAATGCGTGCTGCAACGCAGCGTGGCTCTACCACTCAGTCAGTATCACTCATTTAGCACCACCCAGGGGTCACGTGTAGGGTCTAAAGGGTAAACCTACGGACGTGAGTAACTTTAACCCCCAATTATAATAACGAACTAGGTACACACCACATTAAAGTGATTATATCGATATGTCACATCCTTAGTCACGCATACATGTACAGATAGAAAGCTGCACACTAACAAAAGACGGACATGCTAAAAATCCAAAGACTCTGTCCATTGTGATATTTGGTCCGAGGTGCTAACATTAAAAACAACTTTTATGCCCATTCATTATTGTTAAAACTATTTTCCACTATGGATGCTTATTAAATGAATGATAGATTACTATTTATTAATTGTTACTTATTTTCATTTGCTTCAGTCTTTTTTAACTAAATTGCTTAAAAAATTATTAAGACTGTTTTTTTATGATCGGTCTACTTCATTTAGGGCTGATTTGTCCGTCCTCGGATAAAACTTATCCGTCTGATAAAGTATTACGCGACCTATTTAAAATGACACCTGTAAAGAAACAAAAGGCATGATATGACTATACATTTTTAATTAATTGTGTAATACTTTACCAGACAAATATAAGTTTTATCTGTCAATTGAAAAATCGGCCCTTAATATATTATATCTACAGCCTGTCATTTATCCCGAAATTAGGAAAATTTTATTTCATTACATTGGCACACTGAAACAGTTTTAGAGATACGACAGTACAAAATATCGATATCGACTTCATCATAATGTTTATTCTTGTTATAAATATTTCAGATTTCCAAAAGATGCAATTATTCGAGATGTTTGGATCCGAGTTTGTGGAAATCATGTTTCGTGGACTCCTAAGCGCACTAGGTCACGTCTTGCTGACAGCATTTTCAAACTTATGCAATCCATTATCAAGAGGAGATTGAAAGAGCGTGTCGTGCCTACTCTCGTTTTCAGAATTTAAGCTTTTTATTCTTCGATCACTTAGAAAAACTAGATGCACAATCAAAGCTCTTAAAACGTCTGCACAAAAAGATAGTGAGATGTTTAGCTACTTATTTCGTTTAGTGAGCTAAATGTCAACATGAAGAAGAGCTTCTTCAAAAATTCTGCCAAAACATATATACTTACGTCAATTAATGTATATGTCAAAGCTGCCACAATTCCGCTACGATTTAGTAGTATTGTGAATTTATTTTTATATTTTGTTTGAAGTTTTTATTATGATAAAGTACTACTTACTTACTTACTTACTTCTTTCTTTCTCAGCGGTTGAGGATTCCGGGTGAAGCGCGCTTCCACCTTCGGCCTTATCGTCACTTACCATGAGGTGAGATGAAGGCCAAGCGCTTACCCGTTACCCGTAAAAAAAAATACGTATCTAATTAAATATTGTCACAATTACAGGAGATCAAATTTCTAGTGAAAAGTAGGTAAGTACAGCAGCACGCGTGCTTTGTACAGCGAATTAAAAATAGACAGGAGGTTAGCGTTTGCCACTTTTCTAGGTGGACTGAAGAGCCTAAATTTAAAAAAAACTTTGAAGTTACGAATAGAGAAGGGCGGTGGGAAAAAACCCAACAGGAAAAAACGGGTTTTTTCCCAAAATTGGTATTTATCAGGGAAAAAACACAAATGCTGGGTTTTTTCATGCAATTATCACGAATCTTATTATTTCTTCGTTTAAATATGGACATCGGTATTATTAGTGAATGAATTGACTGTTTTTAAACGATCCTATTTATTTTCACTGCTTGCTAAGATATATGGGCTCTCTTGACCAACAAATCTTGTATTGATAAAATTAAATCCAATTCTCCTACCAAGTAAACTTGATTCAAGTTGACACTACCTGTTAGTGTGGATGACAGTAGGATAATACGCCAATAGTTTCTTACTGCGCTAGAAGTTAGAAAGTCGTTTAATTCATCAATGCCGAAATAAAACAAAGCACGTAATATCATAGTTATTTATTACGTATTAAAAAGTATTGTGCTACAATATTTATCTATTGCTTAACGTACAATTTTAATTACTATAGCTGCTGTCATTATCATAACATTCTGCTGTTATTGCGTTCATATAACAGAATTCGATTTCTTGTGTATTTGTATTTGTGCGCGATGTAGAAGGTTGTTCGTCGTAAATTGGACTAATTCTTAGGCTAAGTAATAATCCAGGAGTAGATATGGGCTCGTCATCTTCATCGTTATTGTCATCTTTATGTTTATGTAAAAGGTTCCAGTTATTTATTGCTGCCCTGTCTGTAGTCAGTCTATTAATTTCTTTACTGACTGTGTATATGAGCAAACAAATCTCAAAGTTTACTCCCGTAACAACTTAATCTCTCGTTTAACGTCAACTTCATGGGGTGCCAAACCTCATGTACTACGGACGTCAGGGCTGGCACTCTGCTTTTCAGCTGGGGAATACGCATGCCCAGTGTGGCATCGGTTCGCTCATGCCAAAGAGGTAGACGTCGCCCTGAACGAAACATGCAGGACAATTACAGGTTCTCTCAAACCCACTCCCCTTATGCTATATCCATTATCTGGTATAGCATCGCCGCAAGTTCGCAGAGGTGTTGCTTGCTCTCTGGAAAAGCTAAGGCAAGAATCCGAAAACAGGCACTCTATGTTCGAGCACCAACCGCCTGAAAGTCGCCTCAAAAGCCGTAGGAGCTTCCTGAAGTTTACAAAAGCTTTAACGGAACATCCTAGAGAGGCCCGCTGCAAACTATGGCAGGAAATATGTGCACCAACACCCTAGAGAGGCTCGCTGCAAACTATGGCAGGAAAAATGTGCACCTCCACCTAACTCCATTGCACCTTCTAAAAATCTTGCGCCTGGCAATAACCTAGCGTGGCCCACATGGAAGTAGCTTAACCAACTCCGGACCCAAGTGGGCCGCTACAGATCGAATATGGCCAGGTGGGGTTATACTGCTCTGAACTCTGCCCAGTGTGAGTGTGGTGCTCCAGAACAAGACATGCAGTAATTGCTGTCATGCCTGCGTTGCCCTTACAAATGCACGTTGAAAGAAAGACCCAAATGAGACTTCTCCTCCTGGGGTGGCAACAGCGGGTTATTGGGCCAAAACTGTTTAACAGCGCGTATATATTGAACTATCGATACTACGAAGAAGAAGCAAGTGTGCTGAATGATCGTTCAGTGGCTGCCGAAGTGCAGGGAGCAGTCAGAAAGCCTACAGCAACTCTACTCAGAAATTTTTATTTCCACAACCCTCTCCACCAAACGACTGGATCCATTTCTGTGACATTCTTCCAAATAAGTGATCTACCCCATAAACCTTGTTTAGCTCTATAGTTGGCTAAATCGACAGAAATGTCAATGTTAGCAATTCGTGGATAAATTCAATGGCATTCACCTCGTGCTCTTCATCGAACTCAACTTCTTGCGATCTTGGATCTAACAAATATGCATCGCAGTGGATTGGTTTAATGCAGTTATTTATTAAAAAGCTTGTTTAAAAATCATAACGAGGAAGGTTTATTATGAAATATAATGTAGGTAGATATTAAAACTATGTATCTAATGGTATTCAGTTTCAAAAATATTTTAAGATATTAAAGGAGAATAGGCAAAAATTTATGAAGTGTGGTCTAGGTCGCGGCCACTTCAGAGACCGTTTTCTTTTTATTCTTCACCACTAATCAATTTGTGGAGGCTTAGGCGCAGAGAAAGTAAATGAAAACAACGGTCAGCTGATTAATGGCTATTTTCGAAACACGGGTTGTATTTAAAGCTCTGTTAGAGGAAGGAGTAGCTGATAGTGTCTCCCACTCGCACCGTATAATTGTTCTTTCCCTACCCTCGGCAGCGGCGGCCGGCGGTGTGTGAGCGAGACACGATGGCTCCTCTCGCTCCAACCGTAACATAAATACGTTTCGGCTCGGAGCGGCGCGCCACTCAGTCTCGCGCTAGCTGCCGTGCCGCACGCACGTCTCGCTCGCTCCGCCCGCTCGCCGTCCGTGTCGCGCTCGCGCGCTCTCGCTCCGCTGTCGGTCGGTTCTCCGACCGCTCTTTCGCTGTGTGTCTCGCTCACACAGCTCGTCGCTCTCAAGGCGTACCGGCGCAATTGTTATTGCGGGGTCGCCCTTTCATTATCGACAAGTCGTCAATTGGTGCTCATTTCGGACAAGACGTCAAGATCTCTATTTCATTATAGACAACACCAAGACGTCAAAGCAAGACTACGATTTTAGTAGTCAACTGGTGGATACTTAACGGTGCCAACGAAGCCAGTTGGGGCACTGACCCGGCTGCCCTCCTTACCCTCCTGGGGGGAAAACACTCCGGAAGAGTTGTGAGTCCCTGGCCTTGGGGGGTCTCCTAGTTATACTCACAACTTACTAACCACACTAACCAGTCTAGGTACACACCCAACGGTGAATTGAATTTCATCGGTGGACTCACCTAGGGCCATTCAGGCAGTAGGTTCCCCTCTTACTCACGCCTCCCTGCTTCACAGGCAGGGAGGGTCTGACGCCAACTCACCCATTGTGTGCATTGCACTCCGCCACAATGGACGTCGGGGAGCTCTCGGCTTTGCTGGAGCAACCCGACGCGGTCGAGCTCATTAGGAGCCGCATCCATTCAACTAATGCCTCCTCTGTGCCTTCAGCGCAACCCGCCGCCGCGAATCTAGCGCCTTCTGCGCAGCCAACCCCAGCGCCTTCTGCGCAACCCGCCGCGTCCGCGTGCAAAGCGCCTTCAGCGCAACTCCGTCCGGTGCCATATGCACAACCTACGTCCGCGTCCTCAGCGCCTTCAGCGCAGACCGTTTCCGCGTTCGTCGCGATTAAGCCGCCTTCTGCGCAACCGATGGTTGTCGTTTACGACAACCCCGCGTCGCCAGATGTTACCCTTCCGGTAACTAAAACCGCCTCGTCCCATATCGACCCGGTTGATATGGATGTCTGCCCGTCAGTGTCAGACTACGACTCGTCGTCGGACTCAGCTTCGTCTGACTCCGACTACACGATCGTATCTCGCACCGGCAAGCGACAACGCAAAACCGCGCCGTCGTCACCACCCGCGTCGAAAGCCGCCAAGGCTGACAACGGTCAGCGCCCTAACACTCCAAGGCCCAAGTCGAGCCAGGAGGAGCCCGCGAAACGCGAACGCGATATCCCGCCAATCCATGTCTTGCAATGCAAGGATTGGAATAAACTGTCAAGCGCTATTAAAGCGCAGAAAATTAATTTCACGCGCGCCGTCTGCGAGGGAGGCGATAGGATGAAAATCTTTCCGCCGACCTCGCTAGATCACCGCCGTATAACCGCGTTCCTACGCACTCGCGACATAGCGTTTCACTCGTACTCGCTCCCCGAGGAGCAAGTACTAACCGTCGTTGTAGGTGGCCTCCCCACATCCGCAAACCCTGCCGACGTGCTTTCGGCCCTTAAGGCCACAGGGTTACCGGCCCGCGAAGCACACCGCATTTTTAGGCGCGACAAGCAACCGACGCGCTTTATCCGTGTAGTTCTTGATAAGACCCCCGAGGGCAAAGAAATTTTCAATATAAAATCATTAATGTACTGTGATCGGATCACAATAGAAGTACCTTATAAGAGTGGCACTCCCAGTCAGTGCCATCGTCGATGCTGTAGTAGTAGTTGCTCCTCCTGTCTCGGCACCGGCCCAACCACCGCGCCAGACTCAACCCGCGAACGCTCCCGCTCCAGCGAAGCGTAGTCAGCCTCCGAAGCCCTTGGCCCTTAAGGCCAAGCGGCCAAAGGCAGTTAAGCCGGTTAAATCCAAGGCCCCTAAGGCCACGGAAAAACCTTTAAAATCGTCGTCATCAAATGGCAAGGGCCTTAAGCCCGTTGCCCTGCCCGTGTCCTTCTCGCGTTCGCCTCCCGATAGCGAGCAGGAAATTAGCATAGCTGACATGGCTCTGTTCATGCAGTTCGTCGCGCTCACACGTCACAATAATGAAATCGCCTTGATCATTCGTAAGATCAAAGCGATAAACTCTGGCCCTGACCGTTATACAGCCTTGGCGGCTGTCCTATTCGAGCACCAATCCCTTGCGGATAGCGTTCATGCCCTTCTTGACTCTATACCGCGACCTTAATGAATATTACACCCTCATTAAGTAGAGTTAAACCGCGATCAATTACGGTTGCGTTCTTTAACGCAGCCGGGCTGCTAAAGCAACGGGATGAGGTGTTCGAATTTGCAGTCGAGCACTCCGTCGACATTTTCCTCATCCAGGAAACGTTTTTAAAACCCTCCAATCGGGGGCCCCGTATGGCCAACTACAATATCGTGCGTAATGATAGAGACGGCCGAGGAGGCGGCACTCTAATCTATTATAAACGGTCATTGCATTGCGTCCCGCTCGATCCGCCACCGCTCGCGGAATTAGAGGCCTCGGTTTGTCGGCTAGGCATGACAGGCCACGCGCCTTTAACTATCGCGTCCGTTTATCTCTCCCCCAATAAAAACATTAATCAGCCCGATCTCGAAGCGCTCTTTGCTATGGGAGACGCCGTCATTCTTGCCGGCGACTTCAATAGCAGACACGCTCAGTGGAGTTGCAATAGATCCAACCGTAACGGCCGGGTCTTGAGCAACCTCTCTGAGTCGATGCTCTTCGACATCCTGGTCCCTATGACACCCACGCATTACCCGCTCGTAGCCGGGCACGCGCCTAGCTCTTTAGATATGGCGTTGCTAAAGAACGTATCCCTACGGATGCGTTCTATAGAAACGATCCACGCGCTTTCGTCTGACCACCGGCCGGTCGTATTACAACTAGGGCCCGCCGCGGATTCTACGCCCGTCACTAAGCTGGTGACTGATTGGGACAAGCTCGAGAAACTTCTCGAGTCAACCGACAGTCAGCCGCTTAGTACGATACCAGATGTCATTGCCTCGCCTCACGAGACAGTGGCCGCGGTCGACGCCCTCAGTAGTCACCTCACGAACGCTATTAGCGAATCGTCTCGGCGGGTTCCAGTGATGCCGGATCATCGCTTTAAACTGCCGGACGATGCGAGGGAACTACTGAGGGCGAAGAACGCCGCCACCCGTGCCCATGACTCTTATCCCACCGCGGACAACCGGGCCCGGATGCGCTGCTTACAGCGTGCTGTCAAGCAGCGCATGCGGGACCTCCGGTCTACGCGGTGGGAGGGTCTCCTTGAAGAGATCTCGCCCTCTCACCAAGCTTATTGGAAGTTGGCGAGAACCTTCAAGTCGGACACGGTGACTGTTCTACCGCCTCTTAAGAAACCCGACAACTCCATCGCTTTCGACGATGATGAGAAAGCCGAATGCCTGGCCGACAGCTTAGAGTCGCAGTGCTCGCCTAGCACACTTCCGGTCAACCAAGACCATGTCGTCATGGTCGATAACGAAGTCGATAGGCTCTCTTCGCTCGCTCCCACCGCGATTCTCTTCCCGGTCACGGAGGATGAAGTGCAAACGCTAATCCGGCAACTCAAACCGCGTAGCGCCCCCGGTTCAGACGGAATCTCTAACAAGATCCTTAAGATCTTACCCGCTCAGTTGATCTGCCTCCTAGCAGCAATTTTCAATAGCGCCATGACCAACGCCATCTTCCCCAGCGCGTGGAAGGAGGCCGACGTCATTGGCATTCATAAGCCCGGTAAAGATAAGTCAGTCGCGTCTAGCTACAGCCCGATTAGTCTTCTCAAATCGTTGGGAAAACTTTACGAACGTGTCCTCGTAGCCCGGTTAAAGGTTTAACTGTGTCGTTGCGAATAAATATATGCGTGCACGTCGCTAAGTCTTTGTAAACAAACGGCCGTTGCGTCATCGACGGTGCACGGTGAGGCGTCGGTGTGAGTGACGTCATCGTGCGAGCTAGACGGCGCACTAGCTCGGCGTCCTCGATTGGGGAGTATTGAGTCGCAAAGAAGTCAGAGGGTACACGAAGGGTTGTGCCGTATGTCATTAGGGTAGGGCTGAGGTTGTTGTCTTGCCGTAGCGCGGTCCGTAGTCCTAGTAGTACGGTAGGAAGCTCCTCTGTCCACTTCGTTGTTGCGCCGCGAGCCATTAGCGCGGCTTTCATAGTGCGGTGCCACCGTTCAACTTGGCCGTTTGACTGCGGATGGTAAGCCGTAGTGCGCAGTCTAGTGATGCCGAATCTTTTCATGAGCGCGATGAACAGAGAGGACTCAAATTGACGTCCTTGGTCTGTGGTGATGCGTAGCGGGCAGCCGAACCTCACTATCCAGGTTTCGTAGAATGCTTGCGCGACGATCTCAGCTGTGATGTCACGCACCGGAATTGCCTCGGGCCACTTCGTACACCGGTCGATTATGGTGAGACAGTAGCGGTAGTCGTTTGATACTCTTAGGGGGCCCACCAAATCCAAATTTAGGTGTTCAAACCTCTGTGACGGCGGGAACTTCTCTAGCGGTGTGGTTACATGCCGATGAACTTTGGCACGCTGGCACCCTGTACAAGCTTGGGCCCACTGCCCTACATCTTTGTTTATAGCAGGCCAGAAAAATTTACTTGTCATCAGCTTTCTTGTCAGTGGCGTGCCTAGGGCTTCAGATTGGGGCAAGCCACGAAACCTGAAGTTCCTAATCTTGCTACCTAGGTACAATGTTGGTGCCCATTTGTGACACTAGCCACATTTTTTACTCAAATCGTCATAGGCCGTGGCATCCCAAACATTCTTGTCGTTGGTAAAAAAACAGGCTATTACCAATGACCTTTTATAAATATCATTGGCTATTACCTTCTATTACATCTTGAATGTGATTTTTGAGAATTTTATTTTGGCCAATTTAAGCATTCTTTATCTCAGAAACAAAAATACATTAACAGTACCTATTTACTTATTGAATAGTATAGAATAGCTATTGGCATAGTACGTAGCGGCCTCGCTTTTTGTAAGTTTCGCTTAATTTTTATTGAAACTCAAAATTGCAGAGAAAGATTTTCATAAATTGCGGGCACTTTTTTGAGCTCCTGGATTGAACTACTGTTCTAAACAAATGAAATAAAAAAATGAAACAAAACCAAAAAAACTTCAAAAATCGCGTTAAGTTAACTGAATTTCTCTTATCTACGATAATATTATTGAGTAAAATTTATACCAGAATAATTGTTACTTCATGAGGAATAAAAATGTTATAATGAATTTATTATCCTATTTCGATGAAAACTATAAATACAACTAAGTACAAAATTACAACAAAATGCGATGCGCCGGCCGTCCGAACTCAGCTTATTCTCGCAGAGTGGAGATTCGTAATATTAAGCATGCATTTATTATCCTATTTCGATAAAAACGATAAATACAACTGGAAAATTACTACAAAATGCGAAAATGGGCATTTTGCGCGGGAATCACAGTCCGATATGTAGGCCTCTACACTTAATTTATAAATTATTAGGTATTTAATTATTTGAATTGAAGCAACCAACAATCCCAAGAGTTTTTTACATAGACCTATTATAATTAATGCCCTAGATGACTTTTAATAGTTTGCGAAATACATAAATCATGTGTGATGTTCAAAGAATTTATTTACCTCTGCCTTTCGTATGCCAATCATCAACACGTTTAAGTACACATTTGTTTGCAACACATCACATGCCCAACACATCTAAGTTCGTCACAGAGACCAATAAAGCGACGAACTGAACTCGGAACACATTTTTTTTTATCACAAATTACGAAAACACTTGTTACTTATAAACTATCCCTCAAACAAAGTGAAGTGTGACAATAACAAAGAATAAAAAATGGCTGGCTGCTGCCTGACGCTGCTGCACAGCACAATCGCGTATTAACGCTCGCCTCTGATTGGTTCGTCCGAGCCCGAGCTGTCGTCGGTCGCCTCTGATTGGTTCGCCCGCGTTTAAGTTGCACGTGATTCGGTAGAAATAAAGCCTGATTTGGAGAAGGCCTTACTTGCGAACTTCATAACGCAAGCTGGCTTTGACGAAGAGTATGAATTTCTCATAGAATCTATACATACTTACGCAGTATTATGTTTATAGAGTAGCAATTTTGTTAAAGTTAGAAGAGAGCGGATATACTTTAAATCCGAAGCCCGGTTGCAAGCCAACTTGTGCGAGAGAGATGTAAAGCGTTGCACGATTTATAAGCAGCTTTATATGCGATTTGTTTTATGGGAAACTTATAAAATTGATAATTTGAATGCTGATGAAAGAAAATTAACAATGGTAAAAAATATTAAGTGATTTTAATAATTGCGTTTTACCAGTAGTGATATTGAGTTTTTGTTAGGGCAAGCCGGGCTTTTCGGCTTGTATGAAGGTACCGCCACTGTTTCTTGTTGTTCTGACGCCCGGGTGACATAACTCGTGTTGCGCTTTGTAGGCTGCGTAGCGGTATGTCGTAGGGAGGTCAGGTCGCTGCGTTGAGGTTGAGAGCTCGCACGTGATGGGCCGAGGTAGACCGGGCAGCGTTATCTCTCCGAATTTCAAGTTGGTTTGCGTCTTTAGTTTCTTTAGCTCTTCGTCATTGTCTTGGTCAGTGCTCAGCTGTCTGTAGTCGATAGTTGTGGGGCACTGTATCTCATCCAGGCGTGATAATGCGTCGGCGACCGTGTTCTCTTCTTCCTTGATATATAAGATCTTCGAGCAGAATTGGCTTATAAAGTGTATTTGTCGTTCTCGCCGGGGTGTGTCGCTATTGCTCGCTGATTTTGTGAGTGCATAAGTGAGCGGCTTATGATCCGTGTGACCACCTCGCAGCCTTCTATGAGTCTTCGAAAGTGTTTTACAGCTGCGTACATTGCAAGTAGTTCGCGGTCGTACGCACTGTAGCGGCGTTGAGTATCGCTCATAGACTTGGAGAAGAAGGCGAGAGGTTTCCATGCGCCGTCTATTTTCTGCTGAATGACAGCACCGAGTCTGCGGTCAGAGGCGTCGGTCATGATGGCAAGGGCGCTGCCGGCGACTGGATGACTAAGAATAGTCGCTTCCGAGATGCTTTGGCGGCATTTTTCGAAAGCTGCTTCTGCTTGCTGTGTCGAGTTGATAAGCGTCTTGTCATTTTTCTTTTTGGTGTGAAGGTATTGGTTAAGTTCGATACTACGAAGAAGAAGCAAGTGTGCTGAATGATCGTTCAGTGGCTGCCGAAGTGCAGGGAGCAGTCAGAAGGCCTACAATGGCGTACTATTGGATCCCCATCGCCAAAGAAGACGCAGCGAAAACAGCCATCATTACTCCGTTTGGGCTGTTTGAATTCAATTGCATGACGTTCGGACTGCGTAACGCAAGCCAGACCTTCCAACGATTCATGCATCAAGTGCTGAGAGGGATAAATGGATGCTTTTGCTTCGTTGATGACAAACTCCTGTGCGAAGAGAATGAAGAGCAGCACCAGCAACTTCTACACCAGGTACTCCAACGCCTAGAACAGTACGGCGTCACAATAAACACAGAGAAGTGTGAATTTGGGAAAACTTCCATAAACTTCCTGGGATACGTGGTATCGACGGACGGTATCAAACCTAGTGAAGAGCGCACCAAGGCCATAGCTTCGTACCCCAAGCCGAAGACTGTAATTGAGCTGCGCCGTTTCCTCGGCATGATAAATTTCTACCGAGACTGCCTGCCGCGTCAAACCCAGCTACAAATCGAACTTAACCAATACCTTCACACCAAAAAGAAAAATGACAAGACGCTTATCAACTGGACACAGCAAGCAGAAGCAGCTTTCGAAAAATGCCGCCAAAGCATCTCGGAAGCGACTATTCTTAGTCATCCAGTCGCCGGCAGCGCCCTTGCCATCATGACCGACGCCTCTGACCGCAGACTCGGTGATGTCATTCAGCAGAAAATAGACGGCGCATGGAAACCTCTCGCCTTCTTCTCCAAGTCTATGAGCGATACTCAACGCCGCTACAGTGCGTACGACCGCGAACTACTTGCAATGTACGCAGCTGTAAAACACTTTCGAAGACTCATAGAAGGCTGCGAGGTGGTCACACGGATCATAAGCCGCTCACTTATGCACTCACAAAATCAGCGAGCAATAGCGACACACTCCGGCGAGAACGACAAATACACTTTATAAGCCAATTCTGCTCGAAGATCTTATATATCAAGGGAGAAGAGAACACGGTCGCCGACGCATTATCACGCCTGGATGAGATACAGTGCCCCACAACTATCGACTACAGACAGCTGAGCACTGACCAAGACAATGACGAAGAGCTAAAGAAACTAAAGACGCAATCCAACTTGAAATTCGGAGAGATAACGCTGCCCGGTCTACCTCGGCCCATCACGTGCGAGCTCTCAACCTCAACGCAGCGACCTTACCTCCCTACGACATACCGCTACGCAGCCTACAAAGCGCAACACGAGTTATGTCACCCGGGCGTCAGAACAACAAGAAAGCTGATGACAAGTAAATTTTTCTGGCCTGCTATAAACAAAGATGTAGGGCAGTGGGCCCAAGCTTGTACAGGGTGCCAGCGTGCCAAAGTTCATCGGCATGTAACCACACCGCTAGAGAAGTTCCCGCCGTCACAGAGGTTTGAACACCTAAATTTGGATTTGGTGGGCCCCCTAAGAGTATCAAACGACTACCGCTACTGTCTCACCATAATCGACCGGTATACGAAGTGGCCCGAGGCAATTCCGGTGCGTGACATCACAGCTGAGATCGTCGCGCAAGCATTCTACGAAACCTGGATAGTGAGGTTCGGCTGCCCGCTACGCATCACCACAGACCAAGGACGTCAATTTGAGTCCTCTCTGTTCATCGCGCTCATGAAAAGATTCGGCATCACTAGACTGCGCACTACGGCTTACCATCCGCAGTCAAACGGCCAAGTTGAACGGTGGCACCGCACTATGAAAGATATAGCGCGTCGGTTGCTTGTCGCGCCTAAAAATGCGGTGTGCTTCGCGGGCCGGTAACCCTGTGGCCTTAAGGGCCGAAAGCACGTCGGCAGGGTTTGTGGATGTGGGGAGGCCACCTACAACGACGGTTAGTACTTGCTCCTCGGGGAGCGAGTACGAGTGAAACTCTATGTCGCGAGTGCGTAGGAACGTGGTTATACGGCGGTGATCTAGCGCGGTCGGCGGAAAGATTTTCATCCTATCGCCTCCCTCGCAGACGGCGCGCGTGAAATTAATTTTCTGCGCTTTAATAGCGCTTGACAATTTATTCCAATCCTTGCATTGCAAGACATGGATTGGCGGGATATCGCGTTCGCGTTTCGCAGGCTCCTCCTGGCTCGACTTGGGCCTTGGAGTGTTAGGGCGCTGACCGTTGTCAGCCTTGGCGGCTTTCGACGCGGGTGGTGACGACGGCGCGGTTTTGCGTTGTCGCTTGCCGGTGCGAGATACGATCGTGTAGTCGGAGTCAGACGAAGCTGAGTCCGACGCCGAGTCGTAGTCTGACACTGACGGGCAGACATCCATATCAACCGGGTCGATATGGGACGAGGCGGTTTTAGTTACCGGAAGGGTAACATCGGGCGACGCGGGGTTGTCGTGAACGACAACCATCGGTTGCGCAGAAGGCGGCTTAATCGCGACGAACGCGGAAACGGCCTGCGCTGAAGGCGCTGAGGACGCGGACGTAGGTTGTGCATAAGGCACCGGACGGAGTTGCGCTGAAGGCGCTTTGCACGCGGACGCGGCGGGTTGCGCAAAAGGCGCTGGGGTTGACTGCGCAGAAGGCGCTAGATTCGCGGCGGCGGGTTGCGCTGAAGGCGCAGAGGAGGCATTAGTTGAATGGATGCGGCTCCTAATGAGCTCGACCGCGTCGGGTTGCTCTAACAAAGCCGAGAGCTCCCGGACGTCCATTGTGGCGGAGTGCAATGCACACAATGGGTGAGTTGGCGTCAGACCCTCCCTGCCTGTGAAGCAGGGAGGCGTGAGTAAGAGGGGAACCTACTGCCTGAATGGCCTGTCCCTATCTACCGACCTCAATAGATAGGGTATTGCAACTGGAACTACGGGTCCGGTTGTGTTTTCAGAGGTACTACGGGGTTCCGGTTCTAGCCCCCCGCTGGTCGTGCCTTTAACCAGGCGCCTCCGGCGGGATCCGGACATGGGTTGGACTCGTAGTGGCATGTGGTTAGCTGTAGAGCTTGGGAATGTTCGTTTGTCCTGGTATTGTGTGCCAGGACTTCCAAACTCGTGCACAGCGAGCGGGGCCTAGTAGCGGTCTCTGAGGGGCCAGAAGCGAAAAGTCCTGCGGGGAACGTGAGTTTCCCTTATAGTTGGCAGCTTTGTCCGGTGGTTTTCATTGGACATTGGTGTTGACATCTCCGGTACTAGTCTGGATAACTAGTAGAGACGGCCTCCTAGATGCCGTAGGTCTCCGGTCCAGCCAGCCGCGTAGGACGTGGGAACTGGCTAGGCTCCCGGATGGGTTCCGAGAAGTGAGTGTGCTTACTACTCCGCTACCAAGGTGGACACTTGGGAGTCGACTTTAGAGTCGACGACCCTAGCAGTGGCAACTGCGAGTTGTGCCCTTCGTGCAACGAGAAGTGAGCGAGCTCGACAGCTCCGGCTACCTATCTGGACAATAGGCAGTGAACTACACGTATTCACGGGGATACTCTCCCGAGACACTAGTCTTATGAGTACCGTATGAAGAGCGCGCTGCGGCGGGCACTAATTTGGCGTCAAGACCTAACGTTGGTGGTCTCATGCGCGAGTGTTCTACTGGCGCAGGGACGTCTGGCACTTCTTGCATAACCTAACGGTTGGTCTCGAGGTGCCAGTACAAATAAACTTAGTGAATTAAGGAGAGGGGATGCCTGAATGGCCCTAGGTGAGTCCACCGATGAAATTCAATTCACCGTTGGGTGTGTACCTAGACTGGTTAGTGTGGTTAGTAAGTTGTGAGTATAACTAGGAGACCCCCCAAGGCCAGGGACTCACAACTCTTCCGGAGTGTTTTCCCCCCAGGAGGGTAAGGAGGGCAGCCGGGTCAGTGCCCCAACTGGCTTCGTTGGCACCGTTAAGTATCCACCAGTTGGCTACTAAAACCGTAGTCTTGCTTTGACGTCTTGGTGTTGTCTATAATGAAATAGAGATCTTGACGTCTTGTCCGAAATTAGCACCAATTGACGACTTGTCGATAATGAAAGGGCGACCCCGCAATAACAATTGCGCCGGTACGCCTAAAGAGCGACGAGCTGTGTGAGCGAGACACACAGCGAGAGAACGGTCGGCGAACCGACCGACAGCGGAGCGAGAGCGTGAGCGCGACACGGACGGCGAGCGGGCGGAGCGAGCGAGACGTGCGTGCGGCACGGCAGCTAGCGCAAGACTGTGTAGATGCCCGGATGTGGCATTTATTTTTTTATTTTTTATTTTTTTTTTGAGTGTGAGTGCTGTCGGTCGCAGATGACCTTTACAGCGTTACCGGGCTTGTTTGGGGGCGGCGAGAAACTTGAAGCGTTCCTCAAGCCGTGAGTGGTCGAAATTCCCCAGAGGGATTCCGGTGGGGGATGGCATCTCGCAAGCGAGTCTCCGATCCCCCCCCAGAGCCTCTGGGGGTTCGAACCGGTAGGGAGCGGCTAAACCCGAGGGCGCCTCTAGGAGGCACGGTACCTCGGCTCGGGTTTACCGTGTCGTGGGGGGTACGCGAGTAACAGGTACATTATTACGAATGTACCTGCCACCGGGCGGGTGTGAACCGGGTCTACGCACACTTATTCTACGAGTGCGGTGTCTTGGTCCTAAACTAGTGTGCAAGTTTAGTGTGGCTGGGTGTGTAGTGTCGGGCTTTGGCGCGTTTGCAATCGTTATTGCATCATCGGGGTCGTCTAAAACGTGTCGCGGAAACCGGCGGCGCGGTCCTCTCTGGGGGCGAAAGCTGCCAACATCGTAGTTGGCAGCTCCCGCCACCAGAGGATTCGGATGCGAAAGCGCTTTGTCGAAGTACGCCTGAGAGGCGTCCTTCATAAAGGAACGGACGGTCGGAAGATCGAGATCGCGATGTAAATCTACATTGCGTAGGTACCACGGGGCGGCCGTGGCGCCTCGCATGAAACGGTTTTGAACGTTCTGCAACCGGTGCAGGTGAGAGTTCGCGGCGTGAGCGAATACTACACTAGCATACGTCATGACGGGACGGATGCAGGCTTTGTAAATTGTCGTCTTATTTCTAAGAGACATTTTACTCCGCCTGCCTACGAGATGGTAGAGCCTACCTAGAATGAACGCTGCCCTATTTCGGATAACTTGGATGTGTGGTGCAAACGTCAATCGACTGTCGAAGATGACACCGAGATATTTGACCTGTGACTTCCACGGTATGACGCGGTCGAAGAGTCGGATAGGGGTCGGACGGAGGCTGGATGAGCTCCGATGAAAGTGGATCGCGGCACTTTTCTCGGGGTTCACCTCGATTCTCCAAAGTCGGAACCAATCGCCTAAGGTGGTCGCGGCGGATTGAAGTCTCTGAGAGAGTTTGGTCATATCCCTATCAGTGGTATATAGCGCGGTGTCATCAGCGAAGAGCGCCAACTCAACGCGAGGCGTCCTGGGTATATCGTTAACGTAAAGCGAAAACAACAAAGGTGAAAGCACGGAGCCTTGCGGGACTCCGGCACGAATGGGTCGGGGGGAGGAGCGTGTTCCCTCGACGCGAAAGCGAAAGTGCGATCTGACAAGTAGTCTCGAATGATGTGCACGAGTCTGTCTGGCACGCCGAGTTTGTAAAGCTTGTAAAGTAAGCCATTGTGCCAGACTTTGTCAAACGCCTTCGCAACGTCGAAGAAAAGGGCTCCCGTACCCCGCGGCCGTAATGAGCCATTAAGGTCGCGTAATATGTGCTCCGTGAGGCGGTGCAACTGATGCGTACACGAGTGTTTGGGCCGGAAACCAAACTGCTCGTCAATTAAAATATTATTAGTGAACACAAAGTCCTTTAACCGGGCTACGAGGACGCGTTCGTAAAGTTTTCCCAACGATTTGAGAAGACTAATCGGGCGATAGCTAGACGCGACAGACTTATCTTTACCGGGCTTATGAATGCCGATGACGTCGGCCTCCTTCCACGCGCTGGGGAAGATGGCGTTGGTCATGGCGCTATTGAAAATTGCTGCCAGGAGGCAGATCAACTGAGCGGGTAAGATCTTAAGGATCTTGTTAGAGATACCGTCTGAACCGGGGGCGCTACGCGGTTTGAGTTGCCGGATTAGCGTTTGCACCTCATCCTCCGTGACCGGGGAGAGAATCGCGGTGGGAGCGAGCGAAGAGAGCCTATCGACTTCGTTATCGACCATGACGACATGGTCTTGGTTGACCGGAAGTGTGCTAGGCGAGCACTGCGACTCTAAGCTGTCGGCCAGGCATTCGGCTTTCTCATCATCGTCGAAAGCGATGGAGTTGTCGGGTTTCTTAAGAGGCGGTAGAACGGTCACCGTGTCCGACTTGAAGGTTCTCGCCAACTTCCAATAAGCTTGGTGAGAGGGCGAGATCTCTTCAAGGAGACCCTCCCACCGCGTAGACCGGAGGTCCCGCATGCGCTGCTTGACAGCACGCTGTAAGCAGCGCATCCGGGCCCGGTTGTCCGCGGTGGGATAAGAGTCATGGGCACGGGTGGCGGCGTTCTTCTCCCTCAGTAGTTCCCTCGCATCGTCCGGCAGTTTAAAGCGATGATCCGGCATCACTGGAACCCGCCGAGACGATTCGCTAATAGCGTTCGTGAGGTGACTACTGAGGGCGTCGACCGCGGCCACTGTCTCGTGAGGCGAGGCAATGACATCTGGTATCGTACTAAGCGGCTGACTGTCGGTTGACTCGAGAAGTTTCTCGAGCTTGTCCCAATCAGTCACCAGCTTAGTGACGGGCGTAGAATCCGCGGCGGGCCCTAGTTGTAGTACGACCGGCCGGTGGTCAGACGAAAGCGCGTGGATCGTTTCTATGGAACGCATCCGTAGGGATACGTTCTTTAGCAACGCCAAATCTAATGAGCTAGGCGCGTGCCCGGCTACGAGCGGGTAGTGCGTGGGTGTCATAGGGACCAGGATGTCGAAGAGCATCGACTCAGAGAGGTTGCTCAAGACCCGGCCGTTACGGTTGGATCTATTGCAACTCCACTGAGCGTGTCTGCTATTAAAGTCGCCGGCAAGAATGACGGCGTCTCCCATAGCAAAGAGCGCTTCGAGATCGGGCAGATTAATATTTTTATTGGGGGAGAGATAAACGGACGCGATAGTTAACGGCGCGTGGCCTGTCATGCCTAGCCGACAAACCGAGGCCTCTAATTCCGCGAGCGGTGGCGGATCGAGCGGGACGCAATGCAATGACCGTTTATAATAGATTAGAGTGCCGCCTCCTCGGCCGTCTCTATCATTACGCACGACATTGTAGTTGGCCATACGGGGCCCCCGATTGGAGGGTTTTAAGAAGGCGATTTAGAGGGTTTTGTGGTCTGCGCTGAAGGCGCTGAGGACGCGGACGTGGGTTGTGCATAAGGCACCGGACGAAGTTGCGCTGAAGGCGCTTTAAGCGCGAACGCGGCGGGTTGCGCAGAAGGCGCTAGATTCGCGGCGGCGGGTTGCGCTGAAGGCGCAGAGGAAGCATTAGTTGAATGAATGCGGCTCCTAATGAGCTCGACCGCGTCGGGTTGCTCCAGCAAAGCCGAGAGCTCCCCGACGTCCATTGTGGCGGAGTGCAATGCACACAATGGGTGAGTTGGCGTCAGACCCTCCCTGCCTTTGAAGCAGGGAGGCGTGAGTAAGAGGGGAACCTACTGCCTGAATGGCCCTAGGTGAGTCCACCGATGAAATTCAATTCACCGTTGGGTGTGTACCTAGACTGGTTAGTGTGGTTAGTAAGTTGTGAGTATAACTAGGAGACCCCCCAAGGCCAGGGACTCACAACTCTTCCGGAGTGTTTTCCCCCCAGGAGGGTAAGGAGGGCAGCCGGGTCAGTGCCCCAACTGGCTTCGTTGGCACCGTTAAGTATCCACCAGTTGGCTACTAAAATCGTAGTCTTGCTTTGACGTCTTGGTGTTGTCTATAATGAAATAGAGATCTTGACGTCTTGTCCGAAATGAGCACCAATTGACGACTTGACGATAATGAAAGGGCGACCCCGCAATAACAATTGCGCCGGTACGCCTTGAGAGCGACGAGCTGTGTGAGCGAGACACACAGCGGGAGAGCGGTCGGCGAACCGACCGACAGCGGAGCGAGAGCGCGAGCGTGACACGGACGGCGAGCGGGCGGAGCGAGCGAGACGTGCGTGCGGCACGGCAGCTAGCGCGAGACTGTGTGAATGTGTAATCTAATGTGGGCATTTATTTCGAAACACGGGTTGTATTTAAAGCTCTGTTAGAGGAGTAGCTGATAGTGTCTCCCACTCGCACCGTATAATTGTTCTTTCCCTACCATCGGCAGCGGCGGCCGGCGGTGTGTGAGCGAGACACAATGGCTCCTCTCGCTCCAACCGTAGCATAAATACATTTCGGCTCGAAGCGGCGCGCCAGTGCGCATCTTGTAGTTCCACGGGCATGATATTATTCGTCTCGTCATGACTCCCATTAATTTATATTTATTATGAACTCAGACCCGTATTGTTTTTAAATAAAAAGTTAAACCACTTTGTAACACTAAATCTGCTTCTTTTTACATGCTGTTTTATTTGTGTCAATAAACCTATTGTTGTTTTAGGGATACGGGAGCAGGTAGTCGATATGATATTGTCTACCCGACCCCTCACACGCTGCACCCACACTCCCCGCACCCTTGCGTTGCGCTCGCGCACGCAGTCAGTTGACTGTTGACTTTCTTCAGTGCAACTACCTACTTCTCATTTACGTTCTCGCTATTTGATTTATTAACTTCTAATCGTTTATGACTTGACTTTCTCACCGGATTTTTGAACATGAAGATGTTTTTACTTTAGAGAGAGGGTTTTGAGACTCTATTTCAATTATGGAGAAATGTGGGAAGCTCTTTCTGGTTGTTTTGTTGTTTAGGCATATGAGCCTAAACAACATTACAACCATATGAAACACAGCTCTCAACTATCCAAGTAAATAAGTCGAGACTAGTTACGATTTGCCGTTGGCTAGTTGAAGCGAGCAAGACTATTTTAACAGGCATATAGACAAAAAAAATAATTATACAAAAGCTATTTCTTAATGTTAACCTGATGCAGAAAAGAAACACATTAGAAAACGAGAACCAAAAAGTTTACAGATTTGACCCCATACAAACATTTGATTGTTATGACCATATTTTTGACACCAATTTTGGAAGTGGCCGCTACCTAGACCATTTTCCCCATTCTTCTTTGTGGTTCGTATCCGGTTTTGCTCAACTTGCAGCGAATGAATAGAATAATAATCCACATTTTTAAGCTAGTGTGTCATTTGTAGAATGTTGCATTCTGCGACCAGTCCATAATAAATAGGAAAGTCATGGAGTCACATCAAACTTAAGGCAACCTCGATATACACACGATAGTAGATAATTTATTGAGATAGGTTTAATGACAATATACTCGTACATTATTAGATAAACGTGTTAGGATAAGCCGCCCACCATACCCTTTGGCAAAATTTTATTACAGATTTAACTTTTAATAGTTATTAATTTATACGTTATTATTAAACCGTTGGTACGATGATATCAAAAGAACCACTGGGTTGAAATGGATTGAGTTTGCACAAGAGCGGCAAAAGTAGCATGAATTGAAGGAGGCACCTCTAAGGTTAAAAATGGCTGAAAACAAAAAAAATATACGTTAGCAAAACCAATATTAGATACATGTTCATTACTTTACAAGTAATTTATATGAAATTACTAATTTTACATTCAAACTTAACGTTTAATGCTGTTTTGCTAATTGGCAGTAAGTATCACAGTCCGTGAGCGATGCAGCAGTTGGCAATCAAAAGCGTATTACGTATTTAATCACAAAACAATCAAAAATCCAGGTCGTCAATAATATAGAAAACAAACAAACACAAGTGCGCACGGTATGGAGGCGAAACTACGTATGACAGATCACGACGCGAGCCGATAACGCAATGGCCACTCTCTCCCTCCCGCTCGGAACTACCTCACCTCCGCTACGTAACCCTTTTATTTTTCGCATTTATTGGTCATCAAATTCGCCGAAAGTTACGTGTTACTGTAAAAGTTCTTACATAATTCCATTTTTGTTTGTATTTTTTATTTCATTTGTTTGTGGAATTGTGTTATGTAGTGTAAATATATTATTATTTTCAATATATATACATATTTGTATAAAATGAAAAAACCCGAATATGTTCACATTTGGGTTTTTTCCCGGGAATTTTCCCGGGTTTTTTCCCAAATTTGGGTTTTTTCCGGGTAAAATCCCATCCCTAGAAATGACAGACATTTTTGCATTGAAATTAGTGCGCGTGTCTTCTCCTGTTGGTTGAATGCTCTAAGGATTTGGAGGAATATCATTTAGCTCATTATCATAATCTATGCTCATTAACATAACTCATTAAAATCATAAAAGCTTATTACGAACTCTATTATTTCGACTGAAGGACAAGTATCCATGGTCAAGAAACAAATTATCAAAAAAACATGACTGTCGTCTGACCATAGAGTACTTTGTTTAAAAACTGTCGTCTGACCTCGTCTTCGTCTTCGGCTGTCATATGCATTCGAACTATAAATTTTTAATTTTTACATGTATTAAATTTGCTTTATTTTTATCAAGTAAAGGTAGCGATTTCCGATATAAAAAATGAATACAATAGCGAGCGAGCTCAGCATGAACGATCTGAATGTGAAATTTTTCGAAATAATGCAAAACGAAACTAACGCAGAGGAGGCAGCCAAATTTATTTACGACAGTATTTTAGACGATGTCACCGTGGGTTTGCTTTTTGAATTCCACCACGGTGTGAAGACGGGCTTGACGGACTTAATGGAAGGTGAAAAAGAGGAAGAGGAAGTGTATAAGATTGTGAACTCGCCCGAATGTGATGTGTTCGGTTTTTCTATCATGAAGAAGACACCGGACAGTAATTGTTCGTGTCCTAATTGTGAACGGCCGGTGTCGGCTACACGGTTTGCACCCCATCTGGAGAAGTGCATGGGTGAGTACCTACATCACAGACAAAAACATTGTTTCAACTTGTACTTTTGTATTCTGCTATAGTCCTCCCGTGCCTTTTGCACAACTAATACGGTCCGCAATGTCAAACATCCCACTATTAGGCTCAGGCATTTGCATATAAATCATAGCACTAGTTGAGATTGGGCTTTAACCCATCACCTTTAATATAAAAATAAAAATCTTTGTTCATCAACATTGGAGAAGACTTATGTTGCAGTTAGTGCCACTGCCCAGTTGAAAATAAAGTGTTAAAAAAAGTTATAGACATTGTATTTAATGTTTAATTATGAAATTATAAAAGCATTTTCATTAAACAATAATATTACTAAAAGTAGTTTTAGCAGTCATAATCACGTTCCCAAAAAAAATGTACATCATTCTAACTAATACAGATTACAGGATGATATACTGGTAGCCCTTGGTGTCTGCAGCCCTAACCACTAATAGGTCTATCCCTACTGCCACTGCAACCTTTAATAGGGCCAAATTCAATAAAGAATGTTTGTTAAAAAATATGGAATTGTCTAGCATGCCACCAGAGTGGTTATTTAATAAAAATTAATGTATTGCCACTAGTAGTAAGTTAAGAAATAATGTTATTCTGCCTTATTCTATGCCTAATAACTTATTATTAGGTATTCCAATTTGTTCCTTAACGCAAGCAAATAAAGTTTAATTTTAAATATACATTATTAACATAAAACGCTATTCTGCCACTACTCATTAGTCATTGGAATATGTATTATGTAATTTCCATTGACCTAGAAGTATAGACAAGAACGTTTATACGAACCATTTGTTCAAATTCTGGAATGAGAGACCTAAAGTTCGCTGCAGCCGCTTAAACATTTAAATGTCGTCTAATGGCTAGTTTACGCAGTGTAAGCTAGCATACGTGTCAGCCTACGAGTAGCTGCACTGCAGTAACTCGCACTGTTTGGAAGTCACTTACGAGTAACTCGCACGAGCATGTGGACAGTAGCTCGCATCCGAGTTACTTCAACATTTTTTGTTTTCACTCGCTTGCTTGTGCGCCAGCAACTCGCACATGACAGCAGCTTGGCCGTCGCTCGCATTGTTTAGACGCATTCGGCAGTAGCTCGCCAGTAGTCAGTGCGAGTGGGATAGTCGTTAGCGGAACCCGTGTTTTTTGTGTGCTGCGCCTACACGTACGAGTGTATTGAATTCAAAATGGCGACGGATAGATGGTCTTCGGATAATAATATTTCATTCATGAAATTAAACAGAGAGCAAGAAAACCTATGGAACTGTTTCGATAATAACTATTGTTAATAAATAAAGACATTCACTCGATATCGCGGCAACTCGCAAGACTGGACAGCAGCACAGGACAGGTGTCGTGTAGACAGCAAAGGCGAGCTGAGCTACTAGCATGCGAGTTTGAAATACGAGCAGCTGCCTACACTGTCAGGCCAGCAACTCGTAACTTGTAAACCAGCCATAATCAACAGACAGACATTGCAGCGCCGCAGTGCCAGATCGGTCAAAGACAACGTAGTGTGTATCAAGATGGCGTCCCAAATAGATTGTCAATAACAATAATTGAATAAATACCTTTTCTATTCTAATAATACGATAAACCTACATAATAATGGCTTGAATAACAATTAATTTCACTGACTTGACAACTGAGTTGTAGTAACTGTCTAGAAGAATTATTTTCGCCGCTCCGCACGCGCGAATGTGAAAGCCACACTAAAGCGAGGTGCCGAGTCGACTCCGCAGATGAGTGGAACATAGTGCGTGTTCGGAAGGGCCTAGTGTAACGTATATATCGCTGGTAATTTCGAGGTTATTGTTTTATTAGACAACAATAACAATACATATGACCTACAGGAGTAGGGCAGCTAGTATTTCTGTTGTCTATTAAAAACAAATAACCTCGAAATTCAAGACAATCGCTACGCTGCGCTTCGCTATCTATCCTATCACGTAACCTACGGCAGTACATTAATTTTTTTTAAATAACCACTGGTTGCAGGCTTGACACTTCCAAAAAGTATTCACAATTCTTTGTGCAAATAGATTTCAGGAGAGGACCACTAACAATGTCATTCTTTTAAAAACAGGAAACCTCCCAGTGACACTAGATATTTGCACATTTATTTGTAATTTTTTTGTTAACAAACATTCTCTATTGAATTATGCCCTAGTATAGGTGAAGTTTATAATACTATTATATTTTTTTAGTTCATAGTTTTTATATGGGTCATTGTTGCCTGATAAATAACTGAAATAATAAAAAAATTAATACAACAGAATTCAGAATTTAACGGTATTGTGTAGCGGTGACAGAATACTACTACTACCACCCCCTCTCTTCCCTTGGGTGTCGTAAAAGGCGACTAATGGACTAAAGACTGCACAGCATAGAGCGGCGATGGGCTCACCACCTGTTAGAGGACGGCTTTTGCTGTTCTCATTGCCTGTCTTAACTTACCCTTTGTGGATAATTGTCGTGAATATTATGTAGGGTATGTTCAAATGACATGCTTTTGTTTTTCATTATCTCACTTTGTGACCAAAACATTTTCTCTCCACTATCTTTTGCGTGTTATCTGCAATGATGTACTAAGTATCAATAACGAATGAGTTGCGCAGGCATAGGTCGCAACAGCTCTCGCATGGCGTCACGCCGTATCGCGTCCCAACAGCCGTGAGGAGCCTGCCTTCTAAGGGCCAGAGCAGACATGCTACTTTTAGCAGCGGCGATCAGCGATTTAGACGCTTTTTAGAAACTCGATGCAGCGATCGCTGACTGAATCGCTAAAATGCGCAATTCTGATACTGCAATCGAACGCAGAGAGTAGCCATAACGCGATGCCAGTCGCAAAATCGCCGATCGCCGATGCTAAAAGTATCGTGTGTGCGGTGGCTCTAAGCGGGGCTTTTTAAGCGACGACAAGGATACCACCGCTCTATTTCTTTTTGCTTGTTTTCCGTTGATTGCTACTTAAAGGGCTACCACACTGTTGTAAACCGACGTTTATAACAGCCGTTTACAACAGTGTGGTAGGTTGTTTTCAACGACATTTCGGTCAACTTTTCCACGACCTTTGTTTGCGGGCGCGCGTTGAAAACCGCTGTGTTGCCACTGCCTTAAACACCATTACACACAAACCGCTATCTTCAACCTACATACAACGTGGTTACTGGAAAAAGCCAACTTCGTATATATTAATGGACGTACAGCGCGGTATTTCTTACATCTTTAAAAGCTCATATTTAGCTAATAATTATATAAATTTAATCGCGTTTTTCTCCAGTAAATTAATCATTTTTTTTTAAATTGCCTCACTACTTAGGTATATCAAGGAAGGATGCCAATAGCGCTATTTAAATTCGCAAATAAAACAAAATATGTCAAATATGCTAAATTTTACGATAATGCTTAACATCCTGCTGTAGCCTAAATTTTACTCTTAAAAATACTAATAAAGCAGGATCCTGCTAAAAATGGCAACATTGTGGACTGTGGCATACCAAGTGGCAGCTCGTTCACAACAAGTTGTAAACGAGCCTCCCGCCAAGGTGACCTGGTGGGAAAGGCTTGTTTACAACAGTGTGGTAGCCCCCATAATAAAATAAAATTAACAAATGAGTTGCGCAGCCATGGGCCGCAACAGCTCTCGCATCGCGTCACGCCGCATCGCTTCCAATGGCCGTGAGCCGACCTCATACGCGGGGCTGTTGAGTGACAATGAGGAATACCACCTCTCTATTTCTTCTTGCTTGTTATCTATTGATTGTCACTTACTAAATTTAAATTAACAAATGAGTTGCGCAGCCATGGGCCGCAACAGCTCTCGCATCGCGTCACGCCGCATCGCGTCCAATAGCCGCGAGCCTACGTCATATGCAGGGCTGTTGAGTGACAATGAGGAATACCACCTCTCTATTTCTTCTTGCTTGTTATCTATTAATTGTCACTTACTAAATTTAAATTAACAGATGAGTTGCGCAGGCATGGGCCGCAACAGCTCTCGCATCGCGTCACGCCGCATCGCATCCAATGGCCGTGAGCCGACCTCATACGCGGGACTGTTGAGTGACAATGAGGAATACCACCTCTCTATTTCTTTTTGCTTGTTATCTATTGATTGTCACTTACTACATTTAAATTAACAAATGAGTTGCGCAGCCATGGGCCGCAACAGCTCTCGCAATCGCGTCACGCCGCATCGCGTCCAATGGCCGTGAGCCGACCTCATAAGCTGGACTGTTGAGTGACAATGAGGAATACCACCTCTCTATTTCTTTTTGCTTGTTATCTATTGATTGTCACTTACTACATTTAAATTAACAAATGAGTTGCGCAGCCATGGGCCGCAACAGCTCTCGCATCGCGTCACGCCGGATCGCGTCCAATGGCCGTGAGCCGACCTCATACGCGGGGCTGTTGAGTGACAATGAGGAATACCACCTCTCTATTTCTTCTTGCTTGTTATCTATTGATTGTCACTTACTAAATTTAAATTAACAAATGAGTTGCGCAGGCATGGGCCGTAACAGCTCTCGCATCGCGTCACGCCGCATCGCGTCCAACAGCCGCGAGCCTACGTCATATGCAGGGCTGTTGAGCGATGACGAGGACGACGCTGATTGGGCGGGCGGCGCGCTGCCCGGCGAGCGGCGCAAGCGCAGAATCAAGAACAACAACAACCGCAAGCCGAGCAAAGTGCACAAGTATGTATCTACCCTGAGCGGCATAACAACCGCAAGCCGAGCAAAGTGCACAAGTATGTATCTACCCTGAGCGGCATATGTTGGTATTCTACAGCTGTGAGATTGTAAGCCCTCTCCCTTCCGATATTTCCGATCAAGAGAAGAACCTTCGAACCTTAGATAGAATGACCTTTATGCTGGTAGCAGCTCATTAATAGAATACTACCATCTATTCTCTTGGGTGTCGTAAAAGGCGACCTACAGACTAAAGACTGCACGTATACATCCAGCAGCTTAGATCGGCGATGGGCTCACCACCTGTCATGCTGAGCACATGTGCAGTTATCATTTGATAAAACGTGGACTGTGGCGTCGGGAATAATAGTTGTGAATGTACAATATGTATGCGTACCTTTTTTCTTCCTCTAAGTAACAAGTAAAGCCATACAATAACTAATAAGTTATACTCGAACATGCACTACGTCCATACATATTTGTCATAGCAAACTATAACCTTCGATCATATATCAATGTCTAAATACTAAAAGAGCATCCATGCTGTATCCATACAATGAGCACGGACAAGTGCCGTATTTGCATAAAATGGTGGAAATAGGTGTTGCCAAGCGATTTAGACAAAAAAGTATTTCAGGTAAAAAAAGAGATGTGTGACCCTTTTAGTATTTAAACATTCATATAAAAACTAGATGCACAAGCAATGTTCTCAAAACGTCCGTCTGCACAAAAGGAGTACCTACCTAGTGAGATGTATAAGAACGCATTTCGATTTGTAGTGTGCTAGCTAGAGTGTTAAGGCACAGTATAAATATAAGCTAAAGCAGTACGGAAGCTCGGCCTTTTTCTTGTTTTATATACCTACGCGCCAATTGAGCGTTAGGGTTGTCCTCTTATTTTTGTAAAATTGAAAAAGTTTTTGTTTAGTTAGCGCTCTTTCTCAGCTAGTTAGCGCTTTTTTGAGATAACTAGCAAAGCATAAGGGTTGTCACTTTTAATTTAAAATAAATTAAAAACGAATACGTTAAAAATGGCGGCTACTTTCCTCATTCTATTATCGGATTCATTGTCGGAAACCACACTTATCCCCTGATATCGATTTTTGAAGCAATCGGTTAAATAACTAAAAAGATCATAATGGAGGCTATTTTGTCTCATACCAATAACGGAGTCGTTGTCAGAAACCACACAGATCCCCAGATATCGATTTTCAAAGCAATCGGATAAATAACTAAAATGTTCAATATGGCGGCTACTTTTTCTCATTCTAATAACGGATTCATTGTCAGAAACCACACAGATCCTCAGATATCGATTTTCAAAGCAAAGTTTATTAACGATTAAGTTTCGTATTATCAATTCTTATTATTTTTTACCATTAAAATAACGCGCGCTCAAAAAATATACTTAAGTAAGTACGGCAAATATCACCTAAACAACCAAACGATTTATTTAAAAGAAAAAGCTTTTTATTTAGTAATAATAAATCATTCTTACCTTTCAACATCAGCAGGAAGTTTGAAAAACGAAAGCTCCGGTTTTGAAGAAGATGAGTTCAAGCAGCCGTATACTACGCAATACACTCGCGGCATTTTTAAAAATCGCGCGCACAGCGCACGCAATACATCTCGTCTCGACGCGATACGCGCTACTGAGAGCACTGCGATGTCCGCTTAGGGGCCCTGTAAAGACGTGCGTCTGTGGGCGTGCGTCGTTTCGAGCGTTTGTACGTAGCTTCCTTACTGCTTTAGCTCATCTTTATACTGTGGTTAAGGCGAGTCCTTTCGAGCGCTTCTCTCTCGCTCTCTCGACGGTACGACGGTACGGGACGGGTATAACAGCCAAGCGGCGCAAATAGGCGCGTTTTATAGGTTTTTTGCCTGTATTGACTTTATAGGATTTATTGAATTAGCAGGTTCTCTGTAGTACTTCAAAATAAATATTTACATGTAATATAACATGTAACAATATAATGGTAACAATATAATGTTAAAAATTAAGAAATAATCCATTTTAAACTTTTATTTGGCCTGTTTTCGGGATTTTTTATAATCGAGTAAAGTACATCTAATCCCGTACCACAAATTAGCACTTTCTTTAGGCAATACCCTTTAGTGTATTACATATTTTTTATAAGAGCGTAATTGAATACTAAATACATAAACCATTTGATCTAGAAAAACAGTTTTGCCCCATATATCCTCGGGGACTCGCCTTATAACGTGGTGAAGTGCTGCCACTGTTCCACTACGACGTTTAATATGGGATTGCGTTTCCTAAGTGATCGAAGGCTATAAACCCATGGATGATGTTGTCCGAAGTTAAATTAATAATAAGGCAGTACTCCTTGACACGGCACGTATTTTCAGGAGGTTCCTCCCTCTGCAGCCCTAACCACCGATAGCTTGGGTCTATCCCCACTGCCGGTAGCAACCTAGGTTAAGTTTTTTATAATATTTTATAGTGTACCTAATTATTTTTTTTATATAGGTAGCTACTTAACTATATATTGTAAAAAAAAATCTTAATATGTATGTTGTTGACGACCTCCTTGGTCGAGTGGTTTGTACACCGGTTTTCATGGTGTCGCCATCTCTGAAGTTCGATCCCCGGTCGGGTCAATTTAAAAGCTATTGTTTTTCTAAATTATCTCGGGTCTGGGTGTTTTCTATGTATAATAAGTATATATTTTAAGTATGTTTATCCGTTGTCTAGTAACCATTTAACGAGTTTCATAACGAAGCTTCTCTTGGGCTAAATAATTGGTGTGAGTGTAGGAAAGTTTTTTTTAGTTTAGTTTATATTTAATAAAGAGAATAATAATAAAATAATATAAATTATGAAACATATAATCAACTGCGTCTGCGCTAACCCGGCATTCCAGCGGCAACAGCAGGAACAACAACGGGGGCCAGAGCGCGGAAGACGGTGGCGCCACCTACGAGACCATGACTGCCAACGAGAAGAAGAACTTGCTGCTGCAGATATGCGGCGTGGTGTCAGAGCACACTAAGAAGCTGTGCACTAGGTAGGTTTATTAGACTTATTTCTTTATTTACTGTGTGGGATACACAACAGGTCACAATAAAATAAAAATATGTTATGTGGTGGATGCGAGCAGCACAAGACTGGTCGCGTGGTGGGGATTCTTGGGGGAGTTCTTCGTCCAGCCGTGGACGTCCTCTAATGATGATGATACATAAAAATCACATTATAGAAGAAGTGTAGTAGTATTAGCAAAAATAGTTGTCACCATAGAAATTCTATGGAATAGAATAGAATTTCTTTATTGCTTATGTAACAACTTCTTAAAAAAATTTAAATAGTATCAATAGTTTGCCCATGAACAAATTGTACATTGCATGCCCGTAAAAAGCTGGTACTTGCATGGTTACAATCGCTTGATTATGATATGACAGAGCTATTTTTACAAGAAATAAAATAATGCCATAAAATAATATATTTTTTCCTGTAATAAAATATATATTTTTTGATATGTATAAATACACAAACACACACACTCACGCACTCACACACACAGACAATTTACTTTAATAACCTCTTCCTAAGTTTGGAACAATTTATTTAAGTACTTATAAGTTGTTAATCATAAATTATTAGTTACCTAACTTTAACTATAAGCAAAATAATGCAAGTAATGGAAGAGCGGAGTCCTCTGGAACAGGTAATCTTTTGTTTAAAAGGAGACTCCGGCCATTAACAACTGTAATGCACAACTTTTTATCGAAATAAATTTATTGTTATTATAATTATAAAACTTTAATAAAACCAAACAAGAATCAGATACAAATTAAAAACTAAAATTAAATAAAATTACAATAACATTGGTCCCGGCTGTTGTTGAAAAATAGCAATCATTTAAAACCCACTCACCCGTATTTTGGACTAGGGTGGTGAGTTATTGCCCAATCTCTTCATGTGCTGTTTGTCCGTGTGGGAAGCACGTGGACTGTAAGATGTTTCTAGCTGACAACATTTATTGACAAACAGAAAAAAATAATAAAAATACACACATACAAAATAGACATTTTGTCAATCAGGACCCCGCCTCAGCTTGTGTTGTTGCGAACAGAACGTATCGCAGTGGACAGACCTTACGGCCTGGCCATAACAGAAAATTATTTTTTATCCGCTACGGGTAAGCGCTTGGCTTTATATTCACCTGATGGTAAGTGACGATAATGCCGAAGGTGGAAGCGCGCTTCACCTGGAAGCCACAACCACTGAGGAACTGGCTATGTTATCTCTAGGAACACAACAATGCTACAAACACCGTTGTTATGGCGACAGACTTAGATAAGAAGGTAAGATGGTGGTAGCTAGCCAGGCGGACTTTTCAACCGAAACTTTCTTTGTAGGTCCACCCGCTGCCCCCAGCACACTGAGGAGCAGCGCCGCACGCTCCGCAACAACGTTCTGGGGCCTTCCACGCCCGAGTCGGCCAGCATGGGCGCCGACGACGCCGGCTCCCCGCCCGACTCCAGCCCCTCCTCCTCGTGCTCATCATCTAGCCGCAAGAGGGACCGTCACCGCGCCCCCCCTAAGATGAAGAATAAGCGGGAGCGGGTGTCTCCCAACGCTAGAGACTAGACCACGTAAATTACTAGCTTTTCTGATAAAAGACCCACAAGTCCACCACATGTTCGTACCATGATTAAATCATCCTTTAGACGCAAGAGGGTCCGCCACCGCGCCCCGCCCAAGATGAGGAATAAAAGGGAACGGGTGTCTCCCAATGCCAGAGACTAGACCACGTTAGTTAACCCCCCCCTGAGATGAAGAAGAAACGGCTAAGATGAAGAATGAATAAACGGGTCTCCCAAAAGCCACAATTTCACCACATCTTACATCTTACCACAAGAAAGACCGCCTTGATTGCTCCTCCTAAGCTGGTCTCGTCAATCGTCTCTACACTCTGTGTAAACTTTATATTATATTACTGAGTCAGTATTGCGTACCGTAACTGCAGTTCTTCATCGGACAACCTTCCGTCTCCAGCCCTAGTCTCCTTCTCTTGAGCTGCAAGATGCGATATACGGGAGAGGACATCTCTCATTGTTATTGTTTTACAAATTCCTTCGTAATGTCAGGGAGGTGTCACTCCGCAGTTTAGGTACGTTCGGCCGGCGCGTCTCCCAGACAGGCGTATGGCAGTAGGTTGCTGCTCGCACGCACGCTCCACGTCGCGCGTAAAACAAACGATCATTTCTCTGATTTTTGTGCACCGAACAATGACAACAATCTTATAATCCGTATAAAAGATACCGTTGCGTTTACGGGTGTCTAAATAAAAGAAATAACAATGAATCTGATTTATTTTTAATATATTATGCTTAAATGATCTTATCCATGAGTGGAAACCCTGCGCTCCTGACGTCAAATCGATATCGAGTCAGCGTTGCTTAACGGAATATGAACGCTCGGGTCACACGATAAGTTTCAATTTCGCGTGAAAGTCGTAAGAGTAGGTAAACTTTTATACCTAAACTTGACTTTAGTTTGAGAGTGAACCTTCTGTACGGTAGTACTGTTTGTTATTCTGTGGTAATGTTGACTTTTTTCGCTTCCGGTCTGTTAGGACCTATATTGTACAGGGGGGTTACTCTCGAACGCAAACTCAAACTTAATAAATTCCAATGCGATTAATATGTATCGATATTGGGATAAGTAAAGATAATTCCGGAACGCCATCTCGATAATAATTTGTTCAATCAATTTCCACGCAATTTAATTCTAATATGGCGCTATTGTCGCTTACCAAAGTGCCATTTGACATTTTTTAGATTTGTGATTGGAAATTGATTAATGCAATTCTGTTTCAAGAGTAGCCTACCTGATTAATGAACCAACATCAAAATCGCCTTTTCCCAAAATGACTGATTTTCTAAATATCTTTGTTAAAACAAACGTCGTCGAACGTCGGAAACTTTTATTGTCTGTCAGAAAAGGTACATTCGTGATATTAAATGTAAAACAATTTTTGAGCAAAAAAAAACAAACTTGTTTTCCTTAGCGGTGCTATTAGGCACAGGCATGACATTTTATTCGACAACTGCTACAAAAAACAGTTTCTATGAGTTACAATGCGGAGATATAACAGAAATTCAGTTTCTACAAAATATTGCAACTTTAAAAAAGAGGATGCACTAATTTACTATTGACGTTTTTTTTAACAATAATATCGTTTTGTTTCTTTAATTTTTGTTATTTAATTACAAGATTTTAAAATAAAGTGTTAATGACTGTACATGAATTTGCCAGTTTTATTTCTGACATTCTAAAACAAAGACATTTAGAAAATCAGTAATTTTGGGAAAAGGTGATTTTGATGTTTGTTCATTATGAGATCAGTACGATATAGAAATCGGTCTTAACAGACCGGAAGCCTTTTTTCTTCTACGACACCGTGTCCGAGCAATCGAAACGGACACGAACCACTGAGGAACTGGTTGAATTGTCTGAACACAATGCTATTAACATTGTTGCATATGGCGCCAGACTATAAGGTGGTGGTAGCTAGCCAGGCGGACTTAACCACAGTTTTAGCACTTATGTCTGCAGAGTTCTTACGGCTCTATGCCGTCTAATTTAAATGAAAACGATGTTGCTTGGCAGTAGAAATGGTCGAGGTGCGCATTTCTATAGATTGCTTAAATTCGTTACGCTACAGAGTTTTAAAAACTTTTGCATTTACTAATAATTTCACTGACAAAGTCGTTTATATAGAACAAAAGTGAAAGTGAAAGTGTATCTCTGGGGAATAAAAGCGTAGTTTTATTAAAAGTGTCACAGAGATACACTTTTCCCGTAGAGACACTTTTAATAAAACTACGCTTTTATTATGTACCTATTTCGATGGCACAAAACTAGATTATAGATAGACAAAATCATTTGTGGTGGATTATTGACTGTATGACATTCTTTATGCATTGCCTAATTAATTGTTAATATAATAATACTAAGTATATATGTATACGGTTTGTAATCACCAACCCGAATTTCGTAAGCTTAGTTTTTAAATCTAAGGCAGTTATCACACTGCCACGCACCACGCTGCATCTTGCGTGTTGACGCACCTACGCGCGTGTGTTTTCTATAAGGTGACTGCTAGAAACCGCAAGAAACTTCAAGGGCAGGTCAAGTCAAGTTTTTTAAACATGACAAAAATGGTCTCATTGCAGACTAACCGCCCAGCTGACGCGAACGGGTCAACAGAAAAAAATACGTTAAAAATGAAAATACAGAAATACTTGAACGTTATTTTTAATTGTTTTTAATTTTATTTTTCTAATGTTATTAAGTACTTTAAAATATATTAGGTACATACTCAAAGACTATCTAATTAAAATTTACAAAATGAATTATTCAATTAAAAATGAAAAAAAAAACACGAATTCCTGTTTTTGTCATGTTTAAAACACTTCACCTGACCAGCCCTTGAAGTTTCTTGCGGTTTCTAGCAGTCACCCTATATAGAAACGGAAAAACACGCAACATGCAGCGTGGTGCGTGGCAGTGTGTTAACTGCCTTATAGCTATCAATTGTAGCGATGACTTGATTTTAATGTTTAACCCTTACAACGCCAATGTCTGATTTATCAGACAAACCATTTCCGAGCCCACCACGCCGACTAATATATCAGACAAAAAAAACAGTAGAAACTAATCTTTTTTTCTTTTACATGTGTGAAAGAAGTTATTAAAGTCTGTGTGGGTATTCTCGAACATTTATACCTAAAACTAAAACCGTGGCGTTAGGGGTATACGACTATCGGAAAAACACGAGGCGTGGAAATGGATACCTTTTCCACAAAAAAATACTTCACTTTAGTTTAAAAATATTTTTTTAAAGATATTAAATGACATACAATGGATTAAATAAATGTAATTATTGTTGTTGTAAATTAAGATTAATTAACGGTGCATTCAACACCGCAGGCACTTTTTGTGGAGCAACATTTTGTAACACGTGGTAACATTCGATTTTATATGAAAGTTACTCAATGTTATCATGTTGCGAAATGATGCTCCACAAAGAGTAACTGCGGTCTGGAAGTAGTTTTGGATGCACCGTATAACATCCTAAGAATGTTTACAAATGTATCGATCTCACACGGCTATTGTTTTAAGTACCTATTTAAAAAATCTATTATTGTGTAATGAATTCGTGTGATATACCTAGTTTTCGATGTAAATGTAATAGTTATATGACTGAACTTGATCAATGTTAATAAATATCAATGAAAATAAACAATCTTTTCATTTGACGTGAGTGTTCCCATTGAAATGTTTGCACGCTAATATAAAAAGGTATACCTATTTCAATGAAACTGTTTTCTTTTAAATTACAAGAAGTTGCACTAAAGGCATTCAGATTTTGGTTTTCCAGTTGAGCAACTTTTCCAATGCCGGGTTGCAGTACAGGATGGCTAACCAAATTTAATAACATCACGCACGAGGTTCTCCGTTCTTCGGAAGGCACGTAAAGCTGTTAGTTCCGGTAGTCATAAGATGGCAGCCGTTAAAAAATAAGTGTGGCGGCATGACATTCCGAAAATCGAATTTTACTGCAAGTGATTTTTGCATTCGCATAATTTCCCAATCGAATCATTTCCTGATATTTTTTTCCCAGAGGTTGATTTTTAAAAAGCTTTTTTTCTTTTCGCATTATTTCCCAATCTAATCTTTTTAAGATAGAAATTAGATAGGAAAAATTGCTTATAGTAATATTGCCTAGTGATCACGTAAGCGAATGTGTAAATTACGTGACTAGGAATATTTGAGAATGGATATATTACTTTAAGTAAAAAAAATATTTCAGAAATTTACCCTCTGGAAAAAAACGCACAGAAAATAAAAAATTGGGAAATTTAAATTTAAATTGGGAAATTATGCTAATGCAAAAATCGCTTGCAGTAAAATTCGATTTTCGGAAAGTCATCGCCACACCCTAAAAAATACATAGGTACTAACCCGCATTGGACCACCGCTGGGTTATGTTAGGCCCAATCTCCACATAGGGGAAGGCCTGTGCCCAACAGTGAGACTTTTATAGGCTAATGACATGCACTATGTAAATACATTGTCATTACAAAAATCGGCCCACCTACATTTTACACGAAAACTCGAGGTTTTAATATTTTGAATTAAAAAAAAATGTATTATATTCGTATTGTTTAAAAGTCAAAGTCAAATTATTGATTCAATGTAAACCTGTACAGGCACTTAATGATGTCAATACTAATAAAAATAAAATCAGTTAACTAACAAGACTTGACAACTAACGAACTCTGTGCCAGACAAACGCGCATCGCTGCCCCCAGTACCTCTGCGAAATATAAGCCGTGGCGATAGAATTCTAAAAAATAAAAAATAAAAATAATTTTATTTCAGACTGTGTCCATATAAGTACTTAGGTAGTTAGTTGACAAAATTTATAACTAAAAAAAATAATTAATAATTAAAATCATACACCATTTAAATAAAAATAAAATTAAAATTATAAAATTAAAATCATAGAAAATTATAAAAATTAATATCAAAATACAAACACAATATTACAAAACACAAATTAAATTAAAATCAAAACAAAATGAAATAAAATTCCTAGTAGATAAACAAAAACTTAATTAACAATTAGGGTAGGTAACGACCCCCCGTGGTTTCTGTGTAAACACTTTTAATCATTCAAAATATCTTTTTTTTATAAACATACGTATAAAAAACGTCAAATATTAATACATTAATTTGTGTGTTTTAAAGTTGTTTCGTTTTCCGTCTTGGTACAATCACAGAATAACTAATAGACCGAAGGTTCACTCTCTAACGACGTTTACACAACAACGTTATTTTTTTGTACAAATAAATAAGTCAATAACTTGTTAATCATAAGCGCTCCTGTACACGACGCCGCCACCGCGCCTCCACACTGTGGACACGTGACGCGTAGAGCCCGCATCGCGCCGCCGCCGCCCGCGTACTACGATACTTCTTAACGCTTATCTTTGAAATTATAACAATAGTGCCAAAACAGGATGTGGGTCGATTTTTGTGATGACTAGTGTATTATTGTGTTCTCCATAGTCTAGTGGTAAATTTTAATAAGACCCATAGGTCCCGGAACTCCCAGATTAGATTTCCAACAGAACGCTTGTTTGGTTGGTGTTAAAGCATCTAAATCACCTCTATAGTTCCTCTCACGGCAGGCATCTCAAACTCTAAATTGAGTTTGATTGATAATCTGATGGCATTCAAAATATGTCGCAATTTTGGATCAGTTTTGGTGGCCGTGCTAAAGAGAAAATAGGGGTTGTGTTGCGTTTGCAACATTCAGCATTAGGGATGATTTATATTAGAGCGGGACGTGCACGGGGCGTGTCCCGTGCGGGCCCCAACGGATCATGCACGGTGTAATATGAACCGCTTCATACAAAATGTAAGCAAAGTCTCAAATCCGGGGCACGCTCCGTGCACGTCCCGCTCTAATATAAATCATCCCTTACCGAGTAAAACAAATGTCTAAAAGAATAAACCATCATTTAATTGGTATAATAGTAACTGTATTGAAATATTTACATTAATATAATATAGATATCACAAAACACACCTCACAGAACTTTGCAAAAAGCTAAACAATAATTCAATAATAGCATGAACTACATACAAATTATTTTCTCAAAAGATCTTTGGAATGAGACTTTCGTCTGTAAAAATCATCATCTATTAAAAATTAATATACAATGGTCATAAAATTAATCAGTATTCGTCCATGTTTAAATTTACAAAAGCAAAAGTGAATGTGACTGATCAAAAAATTAAAATGGTCAGTAAAATGAGTCGAACCGAAATAGTTAACAAATGTTAAGAACAAGTCTTAAGACCCACATAAAATGGTGTCTGGTATTAAAAAAATGACAATATGTGTTCGTTAATTAATAAGAATCACTTCAAAATGGAAGTCTTGTCTCGAAACTTCTGGGCCAACCGCACATCAAACTTAACAGTGCCAGCATAAGCAGCTAGGTCAACTATGAAGTCTTGCTAGAGCCCTGGTTGTACAGAGGTATATATTTATAAATAATCGCATCCCTGGATCTGTTCAATTCGAATTATTGCCATCTGTCCCCTGGCTCTGTCTTCTTAAGGTCACAAATAGGAATAAAAAGTTCGATCGGTCCCCCCGTTTGCAAAGGATTTTAGAGGGAGATTAAACTTTAATAGATACATTGAAAGGGTTTTATCCTTTCGCCGTTTTTCCCCTAGAGAAAAAAAGCAAGGAGGCAGATGAAAAAACATTTTAAATCTGATGTGTGACCGCAATGCCAGTTTTTGGCAGTTGTTCCACCAACGGCGAGTAAAATAGATATACATCCGTGTAAACAAAAGAGATGCATATACAAATAGTTGATCGCTGACTGTTCACACTGCCGGCGAGGACTCGCTCCACTAGTTCGTCGCTTAGCGACAAGAGCTATCAAAGATAATTCTCGCTTAGCGATACTTGCTCAGCGATCAGAATTCATGCGGTCATTTCCCGCCAAGAGGACTGTAAGTACGCTCGGCTCGGCCGCCCGCCGCGAGCAAGTGGCTCGAGTAATCGCCCGTCTCACTCCTACACTCGCATATAGCCCAGCGACAAAACTATCAGAATTACACAATCGCTTTCCGCTGTTCGGCAACTCTTTTCTAGTTCTAGCCCGACTCGCTTCTCGTTCATCGTCGGCGGTTGGACAACTGCCTGAATAAGGTCGCATCCCCTACCACTGGCTAGCTAAAGTTATTATCGGTACGCAGCTAAAAAGCCAGTTTTCGCAAAATACTACTTTGTACATTTGGTAGTCGACATTCATAATACTATAAATTCCACATAACGCTCATAGCTAGACTCTAGATCATACTTCGGTTCATGTATAATAACTATTTCACAAATTTATTATTGCTGACAATGAAATCCCCACTTGGCAATGAACATTCCAGTATTTTTTTTCTTCCCACCTTTCTTTTTGTACTAAGCACCAAAGTAACAAATACATACGTGTTATATCCTTACAGGCACCCACATTTACGCGAAGTTCGGGTACAAAGCAATAACGACTTTACTACGATTAGTCTAAACAACAATTTCAAATAACTCAAAAGAATTAAATTGTTAAATTGTCTTTTACCTGACTGAAGTGAACCTAACGTGTGTGACTAAGTGTAACTAACAAGAAATACTATTTTAGTAGAAAAAAATGAATCTATACTAAAATACTAAAAGTTTTAAATGAAACTATACGGATTCTACTTGCGTTTAGTTAACATACTGATTGTTTTGTTCTAACATTTGGAAACCTTTGCAGAATCTGGGCTGTGGTCACAGGGAGACAAGAGTGTCTCCAAATTTACTTGTAACTACCGTTCAGCAATTTTAATTGAATGCGTGGCAACCGTTTGCATAATTTTTTTTTGTATTTGTAATTTTGTAATATTGTATTTATTCGCTGCTGTATGGACTTAATTATGACTGAAATAAATTTTTGAATTGAATTGAATATAAAAGTATTTTTATGCAAAGTTTTTTTTTTTTAATTAGTTTTTTATGCTCACAGAATGCTTTGCTCTTACAGTGTAGTGATCAGTTATTCCATGTACAGGACTGTTACAAAACTAAAAAAAACATCAAATACTAGGGTAAAATTCTAGTCATACCATTGATTTTATACGAAGCTATTGAAACTAAATACATCCAAATTTTAAGAAGAAATATTTGGTATATACCAAATTTCTGGGATCCCATGGCAATGAGGCCATTAGCTTTGCGTAAAATGGTACGTACCCGATTCAGTCTCCCTGTGAATGAAATTCCAATGAAAAAGGGTCGAAATCGTCAGCAAATAATAACATTTTAACTAAACGCGGGTAGATCAGTATAAAGTGTTTCATTTCAATGTACAGTCAACTCGTAAACTTGAGAAAAACAACATAAGTACTAAAGTTTACCTGACACGAAAAATTTCATTTCGACGTTTCTTATCCGAAAGTAAGTAAGTAAAAATTAAGCACCGGTTACACTATTTCCATCGTTAAGTACATCAAATAAAAAGATAAGTAGATAGAGCGATAACATTAAAAACTTAAACAAAAAGGGAAATCGAAAATTTGATTACAACTAAATAAAATTGAATTTTGAAACAATTGACAAAGTTTGAATGTTTCTAAAAGATTGTTGACGACACCAAATTGATTCCCATCGATATGACAGCTCGTAAAAACACATAGTAATTTTTTTGCAAGAATATTTAGCTAGACTTTAGCAATTTATTTGCTAGATGCCGTCGCGGCGATTAAGTAACAAGGGATACTAAGTAGCGAGACGTTATACCGCGTTTATGACGCTGTCCCTGCCCGGACCCACGCCGATGAATTTCACTGAAAAGAAAGACTATATTACATTTTTTGTTTTAATTTAATGTACACAAATCAGCAAGTCAACTCGCACAAAAAGTTAAACGTTTCTAAGCGATATTAATCCTTATTCCAAAGTAATAAAGTTCAAAAATGAAATTTGACGTTTGTGGTCGGCGAATTGCTGCCGTCTACGTCTGTACAAAACGCCTTGGTGGCAGAGTTCTTGTACAATCGAGGAACTTCTTGGTAGACCACTGTTTAAAACTCAAGGCAGTATGAGTGTGGTACCTTTGCCTATCAAAAAAATAGACGAAATATATTTTTAAAAAAGTGAACGGTCAAATGTCACTCTGTTTTGAGTTCGGTAAAATTGGCGTCAGGTCTGAGTTACGGTCGCTGCTTTGAAGCCCCATCGGTCTACTAGGGGGCAGCGCCAGACCTTGATAAATGGTTGAAAATAAACCGCGAGTATTTATTTGTGCGCGCATGTAATTCTGACGTTCGGGATTCGCGGTTGTTGAGAATTCGGTCAGATCTCGCGTGGTTGTCAAAATGTCCGCTGCGCTTAGGGTTGCCAGCTCCCGTTTTGTATTGCAGAGGATTTCTCAGTAGAAATTATAGGACTAAAGACGGAATCAAAGGACGTGATGTTATTTTCAATAAAACGTTCTGTTGTTGCATCAGTAGTAATAATAGTAGTAGTAGTAGAGATATTTATTTAATAAAATCCCTTTTTTATTACGAAACAAAAATAAGGTATCAAAATATCAAATACTTAAGTAACTATACGTATCATAAAACAATGACAAAATTACTATTTTTTACAATATATTTTGCATTATTTCTGCTTCTATAATAAACTTGTAAAATTCTTTGCACTGTACATTGAAATTTGATTTTTTTTGCAATTCCGCTTTAACAGTGTCAATATCTAGCTTCGTAGGTATTTAAGGAAAAAATTCATTCGGTTTGCTTGCATTAGACACTGGAACACTGGAACAAAAATGTCCGACCGACTATTCACCGTACCGCCCGTTCATTTTTATCCAAATAAAGGACGAAGTGTCGTCCTCTAATCATTATTTCAAAATAAGGGACACTACCCTTATTAAGGGCTGAAAATGAGAACGTCCTTTAAAATAAAGGACATCTGGCAACCCTAGCTGCGCTTGAACCCAAAACTGTCAGTTTCTACAATCAATTTTGAAATTTATTGTTTGGGTATAAGGATCAATATTCATTGGAGAAATTTGACAGTTTAGGGTAGGTTGATCTGACGCCGTGTGTACAGTAGCGTGCTTGTAGATGTAGATCGTGCGCACGCGAATATCGCCCGAAAAGTGATCGATCGAGAAGTTCCTTGATCGTACATTGCAAGGTCACATGACACATTTTTTACATACTTGTAAAAAAAACTAAACTTAAGTCTTAATTGCTCGACTATAGTCTTTTTTTAAATTTCGAACACAAAATTTAAAGAAACAAAAGACAATTTGGAGCCTGTACGTTGATATCAAACAATGGAATGCTAAGAAAACTTTATTTTATTGGTTTACTTGGATTTAATGCTTGAAAGTGTGATTTTTCTCTTTGGTTTTGCAATCAACATTACTTATTCTTAACATTAATAATCTATGGATACTTCGCCTGAAGTCGCCGCCCAAGCTGTGGCACTTATCCAGGCCGAACAGTCAAAGAAATGTGAGTGCTCAACTTAATTTAAGTCGATCTGCGGTCCGAAATGTTTATCGGAGGTACCTAGAGACTGGCGGCTTTGTTCGTCGCCAAGGAAGGCCACGATCTCGGGTCACAACTGAAAGGCAGGATCGATTCATCGTGACGACCAGCTTGAGAAATCGTCACCTTACCTCCATTGAGATACAAAATCAACTTCGCGACTTCCACGGAGTATCTGTGAGCGCTCGAACTGTTCGGAGAAGGTTAAAAGAACGCGATATGGTACCACACAAGCCAGCTAATGGCCCCAAACTAACGCGAGCCCACCGAACAGCGCGTCTTCATTTCGCGCGCACTCATTTAAATTGGACTCAGCAGCATTGGAGCCGTGTACTCTTTTCTGATGAGTCTAAAATTGCGTTACATGGCAATGATGGAAGGAAGAAGGTCCACCGACGTAAGGGAGAGCGTTTTGCACAATGCTGCTTTGAAGAGAGGGTTGCTTGGCGGCTTGCATGGCGGTGGCTCAAGGACTGTCTGAGGCGGTAAATCCGCGAGCGGCAAAACTCAACTTGAGGTGATTACGGGACCACGGCTGCCATCATTAAATGCTGAAAGGTACATTCGTGAGTGCTTAGAACCTCACGTGATGCCATACGTGGACCATATGGGCCCAAATTTCCTTTTTATGCATGATAATGCAAGAGCCCATACGGCCGGCATCTTCAGGATGTGAACATCACAGTTATGGACTGGCCAGCCAGAAGCCCAGACATGAACCCGATTGCCGGCGCTAAAAATATGTCTAGGTAAATAACAGCCCACTTGAGAAGTAAGTGAGCTCTTATTTTCTCGCGAGGCAATAACAGGAAAAAGTACTTTATATGTTGCCCCTTAAGGTTGATTTCACCACTTAATGTTATTGACGTCTTTTCATTTTTAAGTGACAGGAGCAATCATTGCTTTGCTCGTTGTTTGTGACGGATGATCGTAAGTATAAGATAATACTTAGAAGATTTGTGACTTTATAACTGGGTGCCATGGTTGTAATTAGGTTGAACTTAAAACTGTTTTATAGCTTTTGTCTCAGTTCGTTAGTAAAGAAAAAGTATTTATTCACGTGGACAGAATTAAGCTTTGATTTTGTACGTGACGCGTTATCTAGTTGGTATTGTTGATCGAAGAATTAAAAAAAAAAAGATGTGAATCTCACTTCTAGGGTGACATCCCGATGTGGCCCGTCCATTTGAGCCGCGGGGCTTTGCTAATAAAAATCGTATTTTTTTTGTGAAAATACAAGTGGTAAACTCACCAGGTACATGCAGGAAGTCCTCGATGGCTTTCACGTAGGCTGCGGCCTGCGCGGGCAGCTTGTCCATATCGCGCACCGCCTCGATGCTGCGCGCCCAGCCCGGCAGCGTCACGTACTCGACCTGAGGAGGGAACATACACACATAATTTATACGGTTTGCAATATTAATGTATAAAAATTTCCAAAAATAAAAAAGTCCAAAAATATTTGTCTAAAAATAAAAATGCCCTATAACAATGATATTATATAAAACAAGAAGCAGTAGGTTTACTCTTGAAACACAATTTGCATTAATTAATTTCCATTCACAAATCAAAAAATGACAAAATTTCATTTAATGGCACTTTTGTAAGCGACAATAGCGCCACATTGGAATTTAATTGCGTGGAAATTGATTGAACAAATTATTATCGAGATGGCGTTCCGGAATTATCTTTACCTATCCCAATATCGATACGTCATATTAATCGCATTGGAATTGTATTGAGATTGAGTTTACGTTCAAGAGTAACCCCCATGATATGTTATAAACGCGCGCGAAGTGTAGACTTAAATACGTCCCAATTGGGACCTCTATGCACAAGAAACATTTGAAGTGCAATCATTAAAATTATACGTGCTATTTCGTATCTTTTGTATTACTTATCAGTGAAACTTGTCAATGTGTGGAGCTCGGAACACATTTAAAACGCAAATTGCTATGAACGTAACATATCTATAGTTTATAATATCATTGCCCTATAATAAAAATACATACATATTATAATCACGACTATTATCCTCGAAGGGTTAGTCGGAGACTAGGCAATGAGATTGAGGACAGCAAAAGCCATCGCCGCTCTATGCTGTTGGATGTATGTGCAGTCTTTAGTCCGTTAGTCGCCTTTTACGACACTTAAGGGAAGAGAGGGGGTGGTAGTATTCTTTCACCGCCACGCGACACGGTTTTCATTTATTTCTTTTGAAATAATCCTTTATTGCACATAGAAAAATACACGTTAAACAAAATATATACAAAGGTGAGCTTATCTCTAGAAGAAATTTCTTCCAGCCAACCCTAGCTGTGGTTCGGAGAAAAGGTCTACGGGACTAATGATTACGAAATACTTATACAACGTCAGTCGGAAAGGAGGTACTAAGCCGCGGACAACTGAAAGTGCTACTATCAACTGTTATATTGCAAATATAAGCTTTGCGAAAAACGTTCATATTTTATTCCATACAAAATAACTTATGGTTACGTAATAAAAAAAATGTACAACCCTGAATAGGGGGCTACCGCACGAACTCAAATCTGTTTCACTCTCAAAGCAGCTGACCGCCAGGGCAACCACAGCGACATTTTTTTTTAAATCTTTCAAAAATTATCCATTTTTAAGGAAAAGTTCTTAGACAAAAGTTATTCACTATCATGTATACTTCTTTATCCTCCTTTCGGCATAGTACCCCCTTTCCGACTGACGTTGTATACTTATCATATGAAAATGTGTTTTATCTCAGAATATCATTTAAAATAAAATTAATTACTCAAATTAATTAAACTTAATTAATTATTTAATTCAAATAAATACAGATAAGTAACACAGTGTGCGTGCGTGCGTGTGTGTGTGTGTTACTTAACTTACCTTTACCTCCTTAATACTATTTTACAAAGTGGACCAGTGTTTTAGTATCTTAGTCCTCTTCTCTCGCTCGCAAGCATAATGCTTGCTCTATTCTAAAACCATTATTAATAAAATAGAGTCGTAAACTTACCTCGACATTACTGAGTTCCGTCATTGACGATGGGAAATAGTTGATTTTCTTGCCGTTCAGTTTATACGCTACGCCTATCTTGATTTCTTCTAGTGTGTCCAGAATGTCCAGCTTCGTCAAACATAATCTGCAAAATAAACATGCATTCTTCATTACATTACGTTAAAACCTAAGACAAACAACAAGCTATAATATGTATTATAGTCATAAATATAAAAATATAGTCACAGTCACCGTTGACGTCCTGATTTGTTGAGAGAACGCGTTGCAGAGCAGTATGGACTGAATATGAAAGGAGGAATGTAGGTACGGTCGGGTTCACCGTCGCTTTACTACTTTGCAGCGATTTTCGTATAAAGCGCACCGACCGCCCGGGTAGGTGCCCGTACCAAATAGACGACGCGGTGTGCAAGGGATTTTGACCTTTGGACTGACTGACAGCGGATTTTCTATCCATCCCCACTTATGCTTTATGAAGTTACACCTGCCATGTCCCGTGCGGATTCTATTGAGGCGGCACCAGAGTTTCCTCTGTAGGGAGAAACCTCTAGGTTTTTGGGTTGGGTCTGGAAAGGTGTTGCGATGGCCGGCAGTCACCTCTATCCACTACGTCCTCCAGGATTCTTCCAGCACGAAATCATCGGCCCTCAGTGCTCTGGCAGCTTGGCTTTTCGGTCGACGTGATACGAGTCGTTGCGGTGGCGTTTCAGTAAACTCTCGATGGGCTGGCAAATCAGGTCGTTCAAATATCTTTTGAGCTTCCCTCGCGAGAGCGCGTTTTCTTCTTAGGTGAGGTGGGGCAATATGACTCGCGTAGTAGTATAGCGCACCACGACTAGGTCGAGCCACCCGCAGGGCACGCGCTTCGTCGTCACGCCGCTCTCGTTCATATTTACCAGCAGCATAAAGGGCTGATGGGCTCACCACGTCATCACGTGTCACGCTTAGCACATGTGCATTTGTCATGTGGTGTGCCGTTAGTGTCGCAGTGCTCCGCTTTCGCGGTCTCCGTCTGACTAACCCATCCTACTAATATTATAAACGCTAAAGTTTGTAAGTATGGATGGATGTATGTTACTCTTTCACGTAAAAACTACAAAATGGATTTGGATGAAATTCGGCATACAGATAGTTTATAACCTGGATTAACACAGGATACTTTTTATCCCGATATTCCCACGGGAACGGGAACCACGCGGGTGAAACCGCGAGCGGCCGCTAGTTGGTTATAATAGTGGTGAGTGTGTGGCCATAAGGTTGACTTACGCGGTGTACCCGTTGACCATGGCGGTGTATCGCACCACGACTAGGTCGAGCCACCCGCAGCGGCGCACGCGCTTCGTCGTCACGCCGATCTCGTGGCCGCGCTGTTGGAGCAGCTCACCGGTCGCCTGCAACGATACATTTAGATAGATAGGTAGATAAATAATTTATTTGCATCAAAAAAACACACGTGCTTATAGTCCGGCAACTTGTGGTGTGGTAAATTTTATATTATTTAGTCTCTAAAAGGGATCTTATCTAAGTGTGTCGTCATAACAACGATGTTTATAGCATTGTTGTGTTTCGACAGTTTGAGATAAGATAGCCAGTTCCTCAGTGGTTGAGGATTCCGGGTGAAGCGCACTTCCACCTTCGGGCTTATCGTCACTTACCAGCAGGTGAGATGAAGACCAAGCGCTTGCCCGTAGCCGAATAAAAAAAAATGTCTGTTACTTGAGATTGAACATAATAATAATTATGTTACTTGCATGTAGTGGTACCTATAAAAAAAGCATTACCTACTCAATTTTTTACAAGATGCAATGTATGTTTTAGCAAAATTTTGTGTTATTGCTTTGTTGGTGACCCCAATAAGTAAATAAAATAAAATAAATAAACTTCGTGCACCACCATCCCGCGGGTGACAGACGGTGGCGGGGACACCTCGTCCCCGCCAAGATGTCCCAAGATGTCAGCGGGAAGCGCGTGGTGTAGCGGGGAAGGGCAACGCGTGCAACTGTGTGTAGTCGTGATCTAGAATGACGTGCTACCTCATCCCCGCCTACGTCTGTACCCCGCAGGACGGTCGCACACGAAGTTGCCGGACTATAGGTACATATAAAAACATTTATAGCATGTCGTTTGGTAGCATGTGTGCCGCAGAGATGCGAACGGGCAAAAACTCAAGTGATACCTTTGCTCAAAGAACAAAGCACTGTTTTTTCTGTCTTTGCCCAGAGAACCCGCCAGGCAGCGGAAACGGATTATTCTTATCGTGGAAAATAACATAAAATTAAAAAATAGTATAAAAGTTTAATGTGTGAATGAAAATTAATATGAAAAAAAATACAAAATGATTTATCTATATACATAAAAAAATAAATTGCTGTTCGTTTGTCTCGCAAAAATTCGAGAATGACTGAACCGATTTGGCTAATTTTGATCTTGATATATTTGTGAGAGTTCAGGAAAGATTTAAACGGTGAGAAAAATATGCAATAACGCTTTGAAAAAAACATAAAAAGACGTCGTGCAATATACATGAATTATGTATTAAATATTAATTGGTTGCTAAAAACTTTTTGCAGTTTTCTTACTTCTTCTTCGCGACATTTATCTTTTTCCTGTCAGTTGAGTTGCCATTGTGATTTGGACAGGACAACGTCTGTCGGGTCTACAAATAAATAAATATGACATTTGATATTCCATTGTCTGTAACGAAAACTCCTAGAGGTAACTAATGCGATGACCTCCTTGGTCGAGTGGTTTGTACACCGGTTTTCATGGTGTCGCCATCTCTGAGGTCCCGGGTTCGATCCCCGGTCGGGTCAATTTAGAAATTATTGTTTTTCTAAATTGTCTCAGGTCTGGGTGTTTTCTATGTATAATAAGTATGTATTTAAGTATTTTAAGCAGTGCTTCCACTTTCATGATTTCCTTTCCCCACGCCACAACTGAGATTTCCCCTTCTCAGGATTTTTTTCCCGTCAAAACTTATTCTGATATTAAACTACTATCTAAAAAAATAAATTGTCGTCGCCAAGTAGGTGGCTTATACAGTTATATTTTCAAAGGTGCTATGTTGGACAGCCATTCCATATTAAAAGTGCAAAGCGCCTACAAAAACTTATTCTAATTTTGAGATTTTTTCATACATGGCATTGGGTGTAAGTGCCAAACTTTTTTTTTCTGTACAAATGGGACGTGTGTGTCCGATCGTAGTAAATGTCAGTGTCGGTCATCTGATTACTGTCGTCGTATATGCTGTCATTTCAAATGTTAAGATTTGTCTGTTAGAAATATTAGTACGTCACCTGTTGAAATACCAGACACATAGAATTTCTATTGTTATCGAGCTCTAGGAGTCCTTGCCACAGACGAGGAGTTAGAAAGTACTTTGAAAATGAGTGAGTCAAGGAATAAAACTAAAAAAAAAACTACCTATGACAATCTTTGAAGGTAGATACGAGGAAGGTACGAGGAGTTATGTTAACAGGAAAAGAAAAGTTATTCCGGCAAAAAGGCCACCTTCTATGTTGGTCAGTACCAACATTGTTATTGTTTATTTATTTAAATATTATTTCATTTCATTTTACAACTGCGATAAGCAAATATTTTTTTTTCAGAAAATATGAAAATGTAAGAAACGATAAAAATAAGAGAAAAAAAATTGGTTGCCTGTAAAGTCGATATACGGGCGAAAGTTTTACGTGACAACGACTTTGAGTGGTAAAATAATTTTAATGTGAATATTCATTCGTATAGTAGGAAGAAGGATGAAATAATAGTAACAATTTAAGACGCGTGCCTTTCACCTTTTATGTCTGTCTCTCTCGCTCTTAGGCGGGCTAACCATGCCCGAGTGGAAGGGACGCGTGCCTCGCACTCGCTCTCATTGTGAGCGCATAACGTGAGCGGAGCGTAACGCAGTTTCTTGAAGTGTCACCCGGCAAACCAATTTATAAGACGTTGTCACGTCAAAAGAATAAAAGTAAACAAATGAAAAAGAAGATAAAAAAAAAATAGAAAAGGAAACTTTTCTAGTGGAAAGTATGATTGCTTACTTACCATTACCACCAGAATATCAGGAATTCTATAGGAATTTGTGTAATAATTAAACTAGTTTAATTACTAGTTACACAAATTTGTCAAAATGCAACATAGGGGCTAAGCACTAACTAAAATAATAATAATAATTTAAAAATAAAGGCACTTTGCTCCAATGACATTTGTTATGAAACTTAGCCCCAATGAAAGGTAAATATCTTGCATTTTGACCCATTTCTTAATTGATTTTAAAATTAAGGTTTTTTTCATAAAAATATGTTCAAAAGTAATGTGATTAAAAACTATAGTATAAACAGTACCTGTTTAATTTAGGTTTTGATAATATTATGCCACTATAAAATTATGACTAAAAAACAAATTCATTTTTATTTATTTCTCAATAATTGTGTTTTGGCACTTAGCTCATTTGTAAATTCCAAGTCTCAATTCGTAAGCGCCATTCACATTTTTATCAAAAAGTAAATAAAAACGTTTTTTTACATTACAAATCAGTCAAGAAATCGAAAAGGTAAATTCCTATGTATTTATGATTTTATAGGAATTATTATTGTAAAACACGGTCGTAGTGTGCATTTATAAGAATGGTGGCCCGGCGTTTTATGCTTGGGTTATATACTTTTTTAATTTTTTAATCTGTAATTCAATATCTATTTTGCAATATCTATCAACAAATGACAACAAATGTGTAAAAAATAAAAAAAAGTATACAACCCAAGCATAAAACTCCGGGTCTCCTTTCCGCAAACATGATTTCCCCTCGATTTCCCCTATTCATCTCTTTCTCCTTTTTCTTCCCCTCTGGACCCTAATTTCCCCTCAAAAGGGGAAGTTCCCCTCAATGTGGAAGCACTGATTTTAAGTATGTTTATCCGTTTTCTAGTAACCATTTAACGAGTTTCATAACGAAACTTCTCTTGGGCTAGATAATTGGTGTGAGTCTAAGAAAAGTTATTTATTTAATTATTTATTTATTATTTTAATGCTGCATTTACACAAAGCCAATACTTGAGACAATCCACTAAGCCAGTTCAATAAGCCAATGCTAATTGCTATGCTAAAACGGATTGAGGACAATCCAATGTAGTGGACTGTCTCTATTTACACGATGCCAATATTGGACTGGCTTAGTGGATTGTCCCAAGTATTAGCTTCGTGCAAATGCAGCATAACACAAGGGGTTAGTTAGGGGGGAATATCACTTTCTAGCCTTTCCAGCCTATTCACTCGGGCTTTAAAGATGTTGGGACTATATGCACTCGGGAACACCGACGCCGCCGGCAGGGAATTCCTTACCTTGGCTGTACGCATTATGGAATGAAGACGAATAACGCTTGGTGCGTTGAGTGGAATATCAACCAATTAAGGGTGGTAACCCGCCGTACGTCTGGACTCCCGATAGTAGAAAGGGGACGGTGGAATGAGCTCGTGTAGCTCACGTCTATTAGTTGTGAATGAATTATGTTAATATTATATCCAAGTACTAACGTCATTCAGCTCCGTAGGGAAGGGCCCGTCGCCGACGCGCGTGGTGTACGCCTTGACGACGCCGAGCACGTCGCCGATGACGCGCGGCGGCAGCCCGAGGCCCGTGCACACGCCGCCGATGCTGCAGTTGGACGACGTCACGTATGGGTACGTGCCTGGGGAGGGGGGATGGGTTAACATTGTTTTTACTTACTTTACTTTACTTTATTTCACTTTTTTTCACTAGGAAAAGTTGTGCCAAGTTATCACATAAAATTTTAGTTCAGTTTAGGTACGTTTGGCCGGCGCGCCTCCTAGGCAGGCGTGGCAGGCGTATGGCACTAAAGGTTGCCGCTCGGCTCGCACGCTCCACGTCGCTTGTCGTTGCTTAAATCGTAATCGTACTTAAATACGAGTATATCAACCCTACGCTCCTGACATCAAATCGATATTTTCTCGATAGATTCTCTAAGCGACACATAAACGCTGCGTGCATGGCTGTGATCTGCTGTCTCTTTCTAATTCTATGAATATGAAAGAGACAGAGTCAATTCTCAGCGATACGACAGCCGCTACTACAGGGGCTTTAACTTAGATAATCGCACTTCTGTTCAATTTTTTTTATTCTCATTAAGACAATTGTCAATTGCATGAGAACTTATAACTATTTAAATACATTATCGTCGTCACATACTGTATACTGTACGGGGACATTTAGCGTGCTCAAATCAAGCATTTTGTAGAAGCAGTGAATGGCTAGATATTATATGTTTGGCTTTGACTTAAACATTCCGAAGGTCCCCGCATTTTTAATGTCTGAAGGTAGCTTGCTATACAAACTGTACTCCTTCAAAAGTAATAGATTTTCTTCCATAGTTGGTTCTCATAATAGATAAAACTAAATCGTCCCCACTATGACGTACGTAGTTATGTGTTTGACATTTTTTGTGAAAGATATGTGTGTGTGAATGTTGTTGTTAAGTATTTTTCTGATGAGTATGCATGTCGTGTAGTTATATAATCGTGTAACATTCATTAAAGTTGTTTCCTTGTAAAGCTTAACAGACTGTAGATGTAAGGTAGGGATAGTGGAAAAGGGATTTTATTATTTTGTTTTGTAACACTTGTAATTTTGACTTTGATGCGCTTCCCTTTATTTCTATAAGATACAGCAAATGTGATTTAAATAATGAATTATAGATCGTTAGACAAACCTGTTTTGGAAAACAAGGCACTATATTTCGTAGTGAGTCTACCAAAGATGAAAGTTTGGATTTGATGTAGTCTAACTGGACTTGCCAGTTTAAGTTGCAATCTAGCCTTAAGCCTAGATATTATACTGCTTTTCTTTAAGAGCTATATGATTGATAGTAAGAGGAGAATGAGATGGAACCTTCTTACTTTTTGCTTTAAAAATGATGTAGCATGTTTCTGATATGTTTATGGTTAATAGATTATACTGGAACATTCATGAAGCCTGTCTATATCCGCTTGGGCATCTGACATTATTTTGTCATCTGCATATAAAGTGAGTTGACCATGGAACCCTATACCGTTGATGTTGTTGACATATAATAGAAACAACAATGGGCCCAAGATGGAGCCTTGCGGGACACCGTAAGTACGGTGTTGGCAAAGGGCCACTCTGAGTGCTATCCATCTTAACCATTTGACATCTGTTAATAAGGTATGATTTGAACATCTTCAATGCCGTGTCGATGATACCGATATTCTCAAGCTTTTGAAGCAGTAGCGAGTGACTTACGGTATCAAAAGCTTTTTTGGGATCGATAAATAATAGATAATTCTCTTAGACCAATATTATTAGCAGCAAGTTTGTCAATGATGTTACTGATTTCACTAGGATTTCATAGCATTAGTTCAGACAAAGCGTTTAGATTTGTGTATTTTATTGCAGAATAGGTATTGTAGGTTAGGTGGTAGTTGTAGCAGGAGGAATTTGTGCCGCTAAAGTGGAACCAACCGTAGAAAAGAATCCATTAAATACTTCACAAACTTCTAGTGGTTTCACAGCTAGGCCAGCTTCAGAAAAAGTTGAGGGATGGTACTTGTAGCAATACTCCCCCGAACATCGGCGTGAAACAATAGCACTCGTTGCTGTTGTGTTTCATCCGGTAAGTGAAAGTACCAGAGCCCATCTCTCTCCTCCTACAATTCCTATTCCTTTCTAAAAGGTCCTATTTCTTCCTCAGTGCCAGCAATGCATTTGCGACTCCTCTGGTTTTGCGGGTGTCCACGGGCCGCGGTAATAACTTCCCATTAGGTGCCCCGTTCGATAGTTTTCCTAATTATCACTTTAAAAAAAGTGTGACGTTTATAGCTGTACCCAGCATGCGTTGCAAATTGCAAAGCCACAATTTTTATCGATTTAGGTTCAAAACTGACGGGAGTTTCATATAAACCTATCCCCCTTTTTTACCCCATTTTCTTAGTGCTCACCTACACTATAAAAGGGAGCATGGTGCAAAATTTTAAGTTTCTAATCCTAGTAGTTTGGGCTGTGTGTTGATATGTCAGTCAGTCAGTCAGTCCTTCAATCATTAAGTCAGTTTTCCTTTTTATATATTTAGAAAATGATGCATGAGGAGCTCGATGGCGCAGCGGCTAGCGCGTTCATCTTGCGATCTTCCCCGCTAAGCAATTTCGAAATGCCGGGTCGCTGGAAGTGACCGAATTAAAAACATGTCGAGCTTCTCCGTGCTTCGAAAGGCACGTAAAGCCGTTGGTCCCGGTTACCATCGAAAGATGGCAGTCATTAAAACCCACCAACCCGCATTGCGTCAGCGTGGTGGGTTATGGCCCAACCTTTCAATGTGATGTTCTCCATGTGGGGAGGCACTGCCCAGCAGTGGGACGTTTAAAGGTATGTTTCCAACACGGACCGCAGGCTGCAAATTGCAGCTGCAGGCTAAAAGCGTTACAACTTGTTTCTATGCATCTCTATGCAATTGATTCCAAGCGCGGCAACACTGCGCAGCGACCGCAGACTGCAGTACCAGTGGTGTCGCGAACCGCAGATAGTTTACACGTGTTACGTACAAAATTGGCGACTTTTTCGGCAGATGATGAAGAGAAATTAATTAACTTTGTTGCCGATCATCCAGTCCTTTACGACACATACTTTTTTTTATAAAAAATTAATATATAAAATAAAGACTTTTAAATAAAAGATCAGGTGCATTTCTTTTATTTTTGATATAAAGTAACAACAAGTAGTCGTCATCTTTCTCTTCTAACAAAAGACACATTATTATAGTCTGACCGCTACCGCTGTACCGCGCCTTGGGTATGCGAGCGGCGAGGCGGGGGGGGCGAAACAGTTGCTCCATTTTGTCATTCTGCCGTCATCGCTCACAGCGGCAACTAGTGTGTCAGACGCACATGAGATAAAATATCTTAAAATGGGTCGTGCATTATCTCAAGATATCAAGACTCAGTCTTGAAGACTGTCATTATCAAAGTGGCCGAATATTTTAAGAAAAGAAAAGCAAACAAAGAAAGTTTATATTTCCAAGAGTTAAAGATTTATTTCATTTATATTTGTTCTTTAATTTGTACTTATCTAAAAATCACATTGGTCAAAAACGGATTGGATGTAATTATACTCGTAAATATAAAGCTTCAATAAACTGTGCTTCGATATCTTAAGATCTGTCTGACACTACGAATCTCATGTGAGTTCATGCTCTTTACTTCCCACGCCCCTCCTCCCCGCGCATACCTAGGGCGCGGTACAGCGGTTGCGGTCAGGCTATAGTAAACTATAGATAGCGTTGTCCGACATCCTGTCTCGCTCAAAGGTGCTGGAGTGACTGAGGCATCGTTCTATGCAATGTGCAGCCGCGGCATGCCGTCGCGCTTGGAAACAGAAGCAACCGCGACCGCAGGCCTGTCGCCTGCGGTTGCAGTCTGCGGCCCGTCTCGGAAACATACTTAAAGGCTGATGATTTGAGAAGATGTTAAAGATCACCTACCAAAGTCGATATCCAGCATGGCAGCATTGGCGCCTTCGACCAGCACCTTCTTGCCCGCCTCAATCTCCTTGTGTAAGTACGTCACGGTGTCGCGTACCAGCGGCTTGATCTTCGCCGCATACTCTTTATAACGACCCAACTCTGCCTCTATGTCCACCTCCAGTGAAGGAAACATGCGTTTGTAGCTCTCAGCTATGGTGCGGAACCTGGCGTAAAGTGAACATTATTATAACTTCACGCACTTTACAATAACAAAAAAAATAAGCGAGAAAATACATAACTATTGGTACTTCTCATTGTGTAGTGTGACTGATCGCATAACCATAAGAAAACAATAAACACTGAAAAGATAAAACAGACTTAATTGCTTCTCCAATTCAAGGAAACAAGGCACACACAACAGGACCTACAAAACTTTCAAAATTACATACTTACATACATATAATCACGACTATTATCCCCGAAGGGGTAGTCAGAGACTAGGCAATGAGGACAGCAAAGCAGTCCTCTGTCATAGTCCACTTTTTACCAAATAGCGACTGCACACGTATACTCAGCGTGACAGGTGGGGAGCCCATGCCCCATCGCCGCTGTTTGCAGTTGGATGTATGCGCAGTCTTTAGTCCGTTAGGCGCCTTTTACGACACCCGAGGAAAGAGACTAGGTGGTAGTATTTTTTCACCGGTACACGACACGGCTAATTCTGTCTGTCAATGATCTCTAATTCTATTTTAACTGTTATAGCAGTTGGGTGTTGAGTTCAATCAATTGCAGAAGTTTGACCTTTCGATTGACCACATATAATCTACCCGACTTGATGTGCTATTTGTATACGAACCTTACATAAGTCAAACCTTCATGCGTAATTATTGCAGACTTAACGGTTCCACGGTTACGATTAGGTATATAATCGTTACCGTGTCGCGCAGCGGTGAAAGAATACTACCACCCCCTCTCTTCCCTTGGGTGTCGTAAAAGGCGACTAACGGACCAATCCAACAGCACTCACCACCTGTGCCGCTGAGCACATGTGCAGTCGCTATTTAGTGAAAAGTGGACTTAGGCAGAGAATTATTTTTTTTTTATAATGGCTCGTCCTAGTGACTGCATCCTGCCTGATTGTAAGCAGCCGATGCAGTCTAAAATAATCAGAGCGCTCCCCACCGTGGAATAAGCACGATAACGAGCGCTCCCATTCATGACGGCCTGCATAAATGCCGTTTCACGCCCCGCTTAAAAGACCCGGGACTGTAGGAGCTGGGAAACACATGCGCCGGCAAAGAATTCCAAAGCCGAATGGTCTTACAGGTGAACGACTAGCCAATTCTTTTGGTACGAGTACTGATAGTCTGTACAGTATGATGGTGGTTCCTAAGACCAGCACGTGTAGTCCGGGAGAGAAAAGGAGAGGGCCGGATAGATCAAAAAGTTCTTCAGAACACTCTCCGTAGTAGTTCCGGTAGAAGACACTGAGAGAAGCAATGTCTCTACGCAGCTGGAGATCCTCAAGGGAGGCTGAAGAGAGGGAGGAGTAAGGAAGGGAGTTACCTTGGACGAGAATGCACAAACCTGGGTTTTGCTAGCATTAAACTCGACCAGGTTTTTAGATCCCCACTTAGAGACACGATCGATAGTCAGATTCAGTTTGGCAACCAGTTCTTGCCTTTTCACCATGATATCGGCTTGCTTTGCCGCAGGATGTCCCAAGTACCGCTCATGCACCGTACTGTCATCCGCATAACAATGAATATTGCCCAAGGACAACATGTCATTAATATGCAGAAGAAATAGAGCAGGTGAGAGCACAGAATCCTGCGGCACTCCGGCATTGACTTTGTAGAACGCAGAGGAACTACCCTCACAAAGGACACAAATCCTCCGCCTGTTTTTGCTGTCCTCATTGCCTAGTCTCTGACTAACCCTTCGGGGATAATAGTCGTGATTATATGTATATTATATTTTCAGTCATAAGTCAGAAGTCGCGGCAAGCCTAGAAGGAGACAGCGGGACGAGCTAGACTACTACTGGGAGTTTCTCGCCAGTTCTTCTCGGAACAACACGTGTTGAGACTCCATTTTATTTCATTCTACCGTACAAACTCAAAAATCCTTAGCGGAATACTTGACATTGGCGAAATCTTTAAAGGAAACGCCACATAACAAAGAAGAAGAAGACTACTAGGTAATGCAACGACTGGACATCAAGAGCTCTTAATCGTAAAGAGTGGAAAAAGGGAAGATAGGCCTTGGCCCTGCAGTGAGACGTCCATGGCTTAAAACTATAAAAAGTGTTAATTAAATAGGTCAAAACGTAAAATTAGTTTGTTCAGAATCGAGAGTAGAACCGATTTCTAATAAAAAATAAGGGTCACATTTGCAAATACCGTTCGACCTAATGTGTAGAATAGCTGCTTTTTTTTCACTTTATTAGGTTGCTCCCATACAAATAATTGTTCTTTGCACTTACTGGGATGGCCTAGTTTCGGGATTAAACGAGCATACCTATCAACAAACACCCAGTATACATAAAACGACGGTTCCGAAGAATAACGTCATATCTGCGATACAACTATCTTGTAGATATGACATTATTCTTGTGGACCGTCGAAAACATAGAACACAAGAAACACTCACTTCTCTTCAAACAAGTTGAAGTCACCGAGCAGGTCGCCTATCCGGATGCCGTTTCTTGAAGCCTTTGAAGAGTACGTCGGACCGATGCCCTTCTTCGTGGTGCCCAAGGAGTTCTTACCCTTCTCCGCTTCTTGCAACCCGTCTACCTGCAGACAAAAGGGGAACCTGAGCTCTGCGTCAAAATGTTGCTTTCAAGCCTTATAACTAATTAATTATTTATTTTATTTTCAGCTTAACAGCAACCGGGATTGGGAGCAGTGTTGCGTAGCGGGTTATTAACTGCACATACATCCAACAGCGGTGATGGGCATACCACCTGTCACGCTGAGCACATGTGCAGTTACCATTTTGTGAAACGTGGACTGTAGCAGTGGACTGCTTTTGCGATTCTCATTGCCTGGTCTCTGACTAAACCTTCGGGAATAAAAGTCGTGAATATTATATATGATGTATGTATGTATTTATTTTTAGCAACAGTAGTTCTTGCTTGTCTGTGGTGTTTTTGTTCACAACCATATTATAGAGATAGTTTGTCGTTCCTGCCATCGATGGAAGAGAGAGTATCGTCCGCGACATATCTCGTGTTTCGCATGCTAGGCCTAGGAGACGTCGCGGCAAGTCTAGAAGGAGATGGCGGGACAAACAAGACTCATCTACAACGACTAAAAAGGGAAGCAACGACTGGACATCAAGAGCTCTTAATCGTAAAGAGTGGAAAAAGGGAAGATAGGCCTTTGCCCTGCAGTGAGACGTTCATGGCTTAAAACTATAAAACGTGTTAATTAAATAGTGAAGACCTGAAACTTGTTTGTTTAGAATAGAGAGTAGAACCGATTTCTAATAAAAAAAAATAAGGGTCACATTTTTTAAGGATTTATCAGCCTTCACGATTGTATATAAAATGCGGTTGCCCAAGCATACAATTCAGAGCTAATTTGTAGTTTGTTCAATTGTACTCTTAAAACAGTCTGTTGTTATAATTAATGCTAACTTATTTATAGTTGATCTAAAAATGTAAACATTATTTGTTCTTAGGCATTTACGTATTACTTGAGGCTTGTTGGCTTGAGGGAACCTTAAGTTTCTCGACGTCACTAAAACGTTTGGTTACGCTGTAAAAGCAATCTGCAGCCAGCAGCAATTTCTGTCTTTAAAAAAAATAACATTAAGATAAACCTGCATTATGTAAAAACTATGCGATCATCATGACTGAAATGAATTACAACGGCTATTGTTGATTTACCATTCAACAGTCACAGTTGCTAATCGTACGTTGTTATGCGAAAATAGTTCTTAGACACTACGCGTTAACCCATATCAAACACTACAAACAAGCTTCAAAGAATGAAAAATGAACACTACGCAGTGGTTATAGAGTGCATTTTTGTAAGTGACTTAACATCTCGTATTGGATTTCCCTAAGCGTTATATAATCTAGTTTAACGCGGTTTATCACATATATCTCGATATATCTCGTGACTTTGAACAGATAGATCCCATGAAATTGTTATTGTACGGCAGTTTCATAGTTGTATAAGTGTGGATTCGACCAAATTGGAATAAGGTCTTATACCTAGATTTAACGCCGAATTTGTATAGACTAATCTCGGAGTAAGTCTTATTCCAGTTTGGTCGATTCCACCCTAAGTGTTGTAAGAATAGCAAGTAAGAATATAGAATTCAGACTACGCAAATATGCTTCTGCGAATGACCTTACATAGGTACGAAGGTGTGGGTTCAAAACTAGTACCTCGTCGTTAAAACCCACCAACCCGCATTGAAATGAAATTGTTTATTTGCTTTCAAACACGGTATACAATGAAATTGTTACAGAATAAACAAAGGTCAAGCGTATTTTATCAAGTAGTCGACATGCAAAAATTTTTGATAATAATTAAATTTTGATAAATATTATTTATAAATAGGCAATTAAATTACAGTTAATTCATAAATTTCTATTATCTAATCCCATAAATATTTACATTGCTATAATCAATTCAATAAAATAAAAACTATGTAAATGGTAAATTAAACGCGAGTTAATCCGTAAAAAAGTGTCTCATTTCAAAATCCCTTAAAATAAAAATTTACGTAAATTTTTATTAAATTATAGTCAATTAGGTAAGTATATTAAATAAAATAGTCAACAATAAAATATAAAAGAATACAATAACTACATCAGCGGATATCAAAACTCATATACTGGCCAGCAAAAATAAGTACTTATCACACTTTCAAAATTTCAATTTTTCTAAAATTTAAAAGTTAGAGATTTAAAATAAAAAACGTTTTATAGCAAATTTTATCAGCTTCCTATGAAACTATAGTAAATTATACAATAGTAACTTTTTAAAGTTTTGGTGTCTTGTTAATCTTGTGTACTTCATGAGTTAATACAATTTTTAAAGTGTGATACTTATTTATGCAGGCCAGTGTAGGTACCTATTCATTTAGGTCATAAAAACATTTGGTTGCCAGAGCGTGGTGGTTTATGGCCCAACCTCCCCATGTGATGTTGTCTGTGGGAAGGCCAGTGCCCAGCAGTGGAACGTGTATAGGCTGATGATAATGATGATTAGGTAATCTGTGCCTAAGCATATCCATACCTGTTGATGCAAGTCCAGGACGAGGTGCGCCCTGTCGGAGATGATAAAGCGCTCCTGCCAGCCCTGCATGCCCTTCAGCTCGTTCTTCTTCAACTCCTCGAATAGCCCTGGCAGGTGGATGACCACGCCGTTGCCTGGAAAGATAGGAGAAAGGCACTTTAACCATGCTATCTTATCTTCTTATATTAGGGCCTGCCGAGACTCCCGCTTGTTTCATCCCTTCTCATCACATGCCCATAGATGGTGAGTCCATCGCCGCTCTGGATGCCGCGTTAGTCGCCTTTTACGACATCCAAGGGAAGAGATAGTGTTGGTAGTATTCTTTTAAGGGGGTTAGGCGGTCAGCGAAAATTTCAGGCTCTTGCGGGTGTTGCGCGGTGCGGGGTCCGCGGTAATTCGTAAGCGCCATTCACATTTTTATCAAAAAGTTAATAAAAATGTTCAGTTTTTTGAAAATCGAAATCAGTCAAGATTTCGAAAAGGTAAATATACCTATGTGTTTATAATTTTATAGGAATTATTATAGTAAAACACGGTCGTAATGTGCATTTATAACTATGAAATTTTAGAGGTAACTTCAGGATTTTTTCTATCGAGCAAAATGTTTAAAATCGTTTTTCGAAACAGCCATCCCCTCACACATACGTTCTGTAATCATATTAAAAATTTCAGTGCGAAATATCTAAAATATTTTAAATAACAGCTAATAGAAAACCGTCAATAGTTCCGTTTCACCGCCTAAACCCGTGGTGGTCCCTTTAGATTTGGAATTGTAGAAAAACGGGTATTTCCGTATATAAAAGTGATGTAGCTTCTATGATTTTTGACCGATCATCATGGTAATGGTGTTAAAAGATGCGGATGCAGGCAAGACTTGCATCCGTGAGTTGTAATTTCGAAAATTTAAGTAAAATTTAAAAAAAAAGAAAATGTTATTCTCTGTGTTGTGCAGTGTTATAGATTCGTCATTACTTACGAATCTATAGTTGTATAATTTTAGGGAAGTATATCTCAATAAAAATTTCTTATTATTCAACAATTTATGTGTTATTAAAAAAAAAACATTTTAAATGTTCTGATTTTGCGGGGACTGCGAAATAGCTGTGATTTTTTTCTTTTTGCTTCGTAACATTCTTCATACATGCTAGTCGATTGAGGGTACTCTTTACTTAAGCTTGAAGCCTTAGTATCTGAAATGTAGTATAAATCAGTAGATAAAGGACGTGTTGTATATTACACTGCTATATTTTTAGATAACCGCGTTCCAGTGTTACACATTCACGTGACACAATCAAACAGTAGGTACTTGTATGGGGATATGTGTCCGACTAAAACCAGACATTACTTGGTGCTATTAATTATTCTGTGACGTCACTGTGTGTCATGCACTACCAGTCATTTATTATGGTACAAAATAGAGGAAAGTAACCAAATATGGAATACCATTTTGGTTTTGGGTTATAAAAAAAAAAAAGATATTGTAAATCAAAAACTTTTATTCTTATTTCTTATCAGTTAAGTATACATTTGCGCTTATCTTATTAACAGTCTTGTTTTACATATATTAATTTAAAATATAAAATTTTCTCAAAAACAAAATCAACATAAAGGCACCTAATTATGGAATAGGTACCCAAATATGGACTACTATAAAACTAATGAATAATAAGCCTTTACTTTTATGAAATCCTACAGGAACTTTAGTTAATTTTAAAAAGGTACTTAACCCTAGAACCCTAACCATATTTGGAGTGGACTTTTCCTACCCAGGGTGCTAGAGCACCCATAAGTATTTATGGGTACGATATATTTTTGTAAATAAAAGTTTACAGAATTTTATTATATTTTTAGGGAGGCCTTTGCCCAGCAGTGGGACAAGCCAAGCTGAATAAATAAATAAAATAAAAAAATATATTTTTATTTGTGATCTTTAGTTCAAATCAACATGGAAAACTACTAACTAAGAATCTATAATTTAATTTACACATTTGGCACACGTTTTATTTGATGCTCGCCACAGATAGGCATTTTGCACTTGTTGCAAAAAGTTTTCCTTTTGCGGTCTTTTGAATATGGAAAAAAGCGACATCATCTCTGTTTTGAAACGGCAGGCACTACCGGTTCAAGCATAACCGGTGTTTTCAAAATTCCGCTTATCATTTCACGGATATTGTTGTGTAAAGTAGGCCAATTTTTCCGTTCCTCAAGCCACGGAGTTATGGAGTTATGAACAGCATGGCTTATGTTTTTATGTACTTAAGATCTTCTGTTTACTATACTTTCTTTATTTCATCTTCGGAGTCTGATTATAATCAGGTTCATGAAAATCTTCTATAATTTGATATAACTCGTTGTCAGAAGATACATCAAAGTTTTCGAACAGTAAGCGCTCAATAGATTCGTCATCAAGCACAACCCGTCTACTTTTACTTGCCATTTTGTTACATGCAGTTCATAACCTAAGAAAATAATAATTGAAGAACGAAAACAAAAAATAAAACCGATAATCACTATAAACACACACGAAACAATTATTCCGATGACAACTGATTTTACTACCCAAGGGTGCTGGATCACCCTGCACTAATTATTTACATTACTTACCGGGATGATAGCCTATTGACAACTAGCACAAAATAGCGAACACAAGCAAACATGAGATTAGAAAAATTAACAAACAAATGTAGCCAATAGTTAAAAAAATATTGCCAATCAAAGTTACTCCAGGGTGATACAGCACCCTGGGTAGGGTTTTAGGGTTAAGCTACATCCAAAAATCACATATCCAGGTGTCGAACTCTGCGCCTGCGCAATCACTATGTGCCCAGTGCCCGCACATGAGGCGTTTAATCCATGTCTCTCCACGAGCATCTTGAGAAAGCAGGCTGTTACAGAACATACACTCTGCATCTTCTGAGTCAGTAGCTTCCTGTCCTATGACGGCAGCAGGCTCACTGTCTGTGTCAAGATGTATTTCTCCTTAGTCCATATTTAGACCCCATGGACTATCCATATTCGGAAATTTCAAACTAATGAAAACGTATATCAATTTTTTTTATTAAACACAATCAGACAAGAAAAAACCTCTAAAACCAATCAAACAAACATGTAATCAAGGCATAGTCATAATAAACAATATTATTTCTAGGGATGTAACGATTCCGATACCGATACCGATATTTCGGCCGATATAATCGGCAGGCCGATATATCGGCATCGCCGATTAAAATACAACCGATATCAAACAGTTCGAAAAGCGCGCGAAACGAACGACGTGACGTTGCCACTCCGTCGGTCGTAGCGTATTGAGATTGAGAAAAAGACGCGGGCGGCGCGCGGCGCCTGCTACGCGGTTGATAGTTATTCACAAAGTGAGGTGAAGACAGTTATGTTATGTGAAAAAAATGGCGACGCCTTTGAAACGTACAAGTCATTTTCAAATAAAACAGGATGATGACACAAAACCAACTTGTTAAAACTGCAATGTCAGCGTTTCTCGTGGTAGTAAGGCAGTTTATTATCTACTAAACCATCGATATCGGTATCGGTATCGCCGATTATTTACTACAATTGTCGGTATCGGTATCGTATCGGCAGAATTATATATCGTTACATCCCTAATTATTTCCAATCACATTTTGAGAAATACTTAGTTTTTATGTACCTTAAAAACTTTTCTCACAGCGCCAAAAGGAAACACACCGCGGCCACAACGGTCGACCAACTGACAAATTCGAAACCTGTACGCGAGTATAATGATGGAAAGACACAGAAGATCACTGTCTTTTGCAACTAGGAGTATTCGTTTCCGAGAAATGGCGGTATTCCATTTTAGGGATACTATTCCATATTTGGTTACTTTCCTCTAATATTTGAAGAATTGGTCAGTCACAGTCAAAATTGTTTCGAACTCTCAGCAACGGCATACGGAATAAGAATACTGAGTAAAAAGTAGTAGGCTATTATTTCTTACTCATTATTCTTACAGCCAAACCAACGGTCCATGGGGCCTAGGTCTAGGACTGCGAGTAATATTTCTATTAGTAATAACATGACAGTCAGATGCAGACGAGACTATACATTACTTTACATTACTCATTACCTACACAATATTATTAGCCGATTTTTATTTTTTTTTGCCATTTTGTAGTTAAACCATAGGATAGGAGCCTATTTTTCATATTTTCTTAAGTCTGTTATTTTTTTTTGCGAAATATTTACATTTTAGTAAACAAACACCCCTCAAAAACCCGATTGTATTTTACATTTTTCAAAATTCCAAAAAAAATTACCAGCTAATTTTCAAAATTCAAACGCTCACACGTGTCAAGACACGTGAATTCATCAAGATAAATTCCTCAACTCTTGGTACTATTCCCATCTCGATCCTCTCAAAATCCTCGGAGCTATGGCCAAAAATACGTCTCAGGCGATTTGCATCTGATAACCATTTTCAATGGTAAAAATGCGTCAGGAGCGTATTAAATAGAAAGAAAATTGTGTGTATCTGCTTATCTTCCTGTTAGGAAAGGGGACCCTGTCAGAAACTGGTGTCTGCTATGACAGTTTTTGAATTTGTCTGACAAAAAATATCCCGGAATTATGAACGAAGTCGCAGCTGTTCGCAGGTTTAACTATCAAAAAAAAAACATCATTTTCTTCCTTCTCTCTCTCTACAATGAAGGCCGAATGTTAAATTACATACATATAATCACGATTATTTATCCCCGAAGGGTTAGTCAGAGACTAGGCAATGAGGACCGCAAAAGGAATCCTCTGCCATAGTCCACTTTTCACCAAATTGCGACTGCACATGTGCTCAGCGTGACTGGTGGTGAGCCCATCGCCGCTCTATGCTATTGGATGTATGTGCATGTGCAGTCTTTAGTCCGTTAGTCGCCGTTTACGACACCCAAGAGAAAAGAGGGGGTGGTAGTATTCTTTCACCGCTATAAACGTGACACGGCTGTGTTGCGTTATATTGTTATTTCATCAAGTAAAAAAGGGACCAGTAATCCTGTTTAATACTTCTATAATTATAGTTTTGTTAAACCATAATGAGAGTCATTAGTGGTAACTGACAACTTCGAAGGTCACCAGTTTATATAAAAACAAAGGAAATCGGAAATCCCATAAACCTTCACCTTGGGCACAGTCCTTGGGCACAGACAACTAATGTATAAAGCTAAATATTGCCAGCGTGTACCATGAACGCGGCCTGTGCCATGGTACAATACACCGCGTAAGACTCTTACTCCAATGGAGTAAAGCGAGGAAAAAACAAAATGCATTATCGCTCGCACAATAACCTATTGCAGCGCTGGATCACCAGATAAAGATAGAAATATTAAAAATTCCTCTTCATCACTTCCGTTACTTATTTTTGTACAACCACATTATACCGGCCCGCATAATGCCTGGTGGGTTATGGACGTTATGGTACTATTACCACAGAATAAATAATAGTACTCTATTACCCCCAGGATTCTCACTGGCCAAACTGTTCCATGTTTCTTGATAATGGTAATATCAAACTCTCGCTCGTAAACAATAAAGCCTAGTGTATTGACATTCCATTTTTTTAGTTGACCATGTCGCGTAGCGGTAAAGAATACTACCACCCCCTCTCTTCCCTTGGGTGTCGTATAGGTGACTAACGGACTAAAGACTGCACATACACATACATCCAACAGCATAGAGCGGCGATGGGCTCACCACCAGTCACGCTGAGCACTGGTGAAAAGTGGACTATGGCAGAGGACTGCTTTTGCGGTCCTCATTGCCTAGTCTGAGACTAACCCTTGGGGGATAATACTTAGTGGTGATTATATGTACTTTTGTATGTTTCTATTTTTTTAGTTTTCTTTTGTTTCCACAATGCATTAACGAGATAGTATTTATATTTTAGCTCTAAGTAACTTACGGCCAACAGGAGCCCTACTGTCACCTCTTAGGGCCGGTTTTTTGATCCGTCGTTATTACGTTTACTTCATGCTCTTCCCTATTTTTCAACGTGGGAGCGCTTCAAGAAATACCTTAAATATAACCATTGGTTACTTCCGTATTAAATAATATGAGGAGCTCGATGGCGCAGCGGCTAGCGCATTCGGTTGCGATCACGCCCGCTAAGCTACTTTCGCAATGCCGGGTCGCTGGATGGGTGACCAAATTAAAAACATCTCGTGCTCCTTCGTGCTTCGGAAGGCACGTTAAAACGTTAGTCCCGCCGGTTGTTGTCGTAAGATGTCAGTCGTTAAAACCCACCAACCCGCATTGGGCCAGCGTGGTGGGTTATGGCCCCATATCCCCACGTGCTATTGTCCACGAAGGAGGCCTGTGCCCAGCAGTGGGACGTTTATAGGCTGATGATGATGATATTAAATAACCGTTACATTTAGCTTCGTATCAAAAAACCGGCCCTTACAGCAGCATAACTTTAATCTTACTATACAAAAGTCGCATGGGAATTTGTATAGTAAGATTTAGTAACACTTGTCTAAGAGTTGATAGTAAAGCCGCAGAGCTCTCTACAAAAAAAACGAATTCTATAAACATCGCACGATTTCGGTGGATAGGCAGCCTTGCATTGCACGCCTGATTTTTACGTATTTCCACCAGTGGGTATAACTTGAATTTGCATGTAGTTAACAAAATCATTGCAGCAAACGTTTGTCTTCGTCAATTGAACACGCAAACATTACGATGACAAATGTTTGAGACAATAATACTTATCTTTGATAAAGGCTGATTAAAATAGCTCTTTGAAAGCTAAGTTAAAATATATAAGCAATCCATTTATGTCAACAATAGTCTACATCAATAAGAAAGATGATATTATGCATACAGAGGTGCATAATTTAAGCATTTCGAGGTTCAAGGATTTGGGCTGGATGTTGTTAAAGTCGGTCAGGATCAGGACTTATTTTTTTCTTTCTACCTATATATAAGGTGACTGCTAGAAACCGCAAGAAACTTCAAGGGCTGGTCAGGTCAAGTGTTTTAAACATGACAAAAATAACAAAAAAGGAAGTCGTGTTTTTTCCGCGTCAGCTGGGCGATAAATACCTACGTTGACGGGTCAATAGACGGCCGGCCGGCCAGCCGTTGCCCTCGCGTTGTAAATAACCGTTATTTTCAATTGTATTCATTATATTTTTCTTATGTTATTGCTTTAAAATAAATTAGATACTCAAAGACTACCCAATTAAAATTCACAAAATGAATTAGGTACTTAATTAAAAATAAAAAAACACGAATTCCTTTTTTGACATTTTTGGCATGTTTAAAACACTTGACCTAACCAGCCCTTAAAGTTTCTTGCGGTTTCCAGCAGTCACCTTATATAAGCTAGATAATTTAAGAGATCCTAACTAATATCACTAATATTATAAACACGAAAGTAAGTAGCTTGTATGTTACGCTTACCGCTAACCGATTTTGATGATTGTAGGCAATGATGTTACAATAAAAAGAGGTAGATGCGTTACATGTGCCAAAAAGAGGCAACAGAAAACTATGCTAATTGCCTTACCTTAGGCCACCAACAACATTATCTCTCTCGTTTACGCTATAGGTAGTTGTCATGCTATCTTGCTTACACCTTCGTACGAGCTTTGGTCCATTATTGACATCACATTAGTACTGAACTGACATAACCTATCTACCTTTTTTATTATAATATAATTGATTGTAGGGCGGACAATGTGTGGGGAGTGGGCCATCTCCTTTAATCAACATTCCTAGAGGCATAGTAAATCATGGAAAACAACACACAGCACAGTCTACCCCAAGCGCAGTCAAACTACGTCATTGCGTAAGTACCAACAAGTTCAGACTTTGGAGTCGCCCGTCACGTTACATTACATCACATTCATAAAGATGTTCCCCTCGCCGCCACCGCAATGAAAACAATCCATGAACTAGACATTACCATTTCAGACAACGACTGTCTGAAATCATTGAGGTATTGATAACAAGAAGCGACATCGCGAAATTCGCGAAGAATTTTTTGCGCAGTTAGTTGGCAGCCCATGGGCTGCAAACCGTGTGTCGGCTTCAACCGGTGTTGAAGTATAATAGTAGGGGAAATAAGCGAGGTTTGGCCCAAAATCGACGCTTATTTCCCCAGCTATAAGCGACGATATATGATAATGTCAAAGCTCATTTTACTTAGCGGTAAAAACGCGCAATTAGACTCTCTAATTCTCTATCCAATAGATTCAAAACGTTTATAAAGTTAAAAATCATATTCGTGGTGTTGAAGTATAAGCGACGAAACGCCATTATGCCCGATTTACACGTTTAGAGGCGTTTGCAGCCTATAGGCCGCACCGCAACTCAGTGCGCAAAAACTTGCTTTGCAGTGTCGTCTCTAGTTATCATAATCTCTATGCCTGAAATAGTTTGACGTCAATTCAAATAGGAGCAGCGTTATCGGTCAGTATCCTAAGTTCCTAACTAATATTATAAATGCGAAAGTCAGTTTGTATGTTACGCTTTCACACTTAAACCGCTTAACCGATGTTGATGAATTTTGGTTTAAAAATAGATAGGGCTCTGAAGGCGGTTATACGATGTTATAAGCCGTTTCAATCGGTTGAATTGAGGTTTTTAACCAACGATTTATTGTTTACTAGCGGCCCGCTCGGGACTTGTCGTTCGCGTGAACGCACACCCTGTAGTATCCCGTGACAAATTTTAAAAATTTTTTTTTACACAACCCTTGTTTTGACAATTACGAACACAACAAAAAAAGAATCAGCCAAATCGGTCGAGCCGTTCTAAAGTGATGCGCGTACAAACATTTCGGAAATTGATTTTTATTATTATAGATTACTAGCGACCGCTCGCGATTTCACCCGCGTGGTTCCCGTTCCCGTGGGAATATCGGGATAAAAAGTATCCTATGTGTTAATCCAGGTTATAAACTATCGGTATGCCGAATTTCATCCAAATCCATTCAGTACCCAAGTAACAAAATGTGGTCTTGTAGTGGTTCCGGAGCCAGGTCTATAACAGGCTAGTAAAAGTTTATAACCACGGAAAAGGGGCCCATTTTATACGCGTAATTTTGCTAATAAAACACTCATAGTAGACTTGCCGAGTACCACATAGACCAATAATACACTTATAGTTAGACTACACAGAACTATCTGCTTCCGCGAAGCCAACTTTGAGCATCTAATAGAACCAGACAGGCATGTAACGTACTCCGCGCTTCAATTACTGGCAACTTCAAATATTTGTGAATTGTTGTTCGGTTGTGCGTTTGTGGAGAAAAATAAAAAAATAAAACATCTATTTTTTACAAAATGTATTAACAAGTATTTCGCACGTAATTTAAACGTGCATGCATGTTTGTACGGCAAACGCGTAAGGTTTTTCGGTGAAGCATATTGTGTTTTACATCTCAATTTTTGTTCTCCTTTTGAAGACGGCGTATTTACTAAGTTGTGTTTAAAAATAATATTAGTCTTAGCAGCATTGTCGCGCCATATTGTGACGAATTAGGGTTCCGCATACAAATGTCTTATGCTTAATTTTAATAACTAAGAGTTTATTATTTTTAAGTTTTAGTTGTGAATTTGATCGAACTAACATGGTCATATAATTTAATAAAAACCCAATGACTCAAAAGAAATCAAAATGGCCGTGAAGGTGCGATAAATATTAAAAGCAATTGTCTTCTTAAATGGACTTCACGAAGATATCTTTGGATACTAATAGTTTTACAAGAAACCATTATATAAAAATTAAGACTATAACAGCATTCGAGAGTCCACAACAATACCAAGTACACTTACTCTAAGAAGAAACCACTGTAGACCTAATTCACTTATAATTGGCACATAAGTTGACTTATACACCCCTATAAGGTCAAGTAACAAGTGCAAGTGGTTCTATTACTGGCGTATGACACTTATAGCGGATTTATAATTAATTCTTGTAGGCGATTGTAAGTGTAACTTATTGGAGCAAGTTTTCTCAAGTGTATTTACACCTATGCAACGCTTTAATAGGCCATCTTAGCCTTTACTGCGCCTATAATTTTGTTCTATACACGACTATAAGTCAACTTATAAGAACAGGTGTACTATAAACCCATACGAACTCCGTGTAACCTGTTATAAGCTTGGTAGTAAAACCTGGAACCACTAAAAGAGAGGTACTAGTGCTGTAAGCCTGTAAACTGTGCACTACAGGAGAACTTTGTTACTTGGGTAGTTTTTACGTGAAAGAGTAACAAACATCCATCCATACTTACAAACTTTCGCGTTAATAATATTAGTAGGATCGTTTTAGACGTTTGTTTTACTGCTATAGGTGAGACGAAGGCCAAGCATTTCAACATAAAAAATATACAGTATTAACTGCACGTGCTTGCGATTGACGAAAAATTGCATTTCCCTTAGCTAACGCTTCGTTTGCCAACACACAAAAAAAATTAACAGTAACAATAATATACATAAATACATTATGTAAATACTGCTGCTCTGCTCTGTGGCGGGCGACATTGAAAGCGCGTAAAGGTTGCAAGTATGACGTCACTCAGACTCAATATTTATATTTGTTAAAAGTGTCTTCACTAAAAGCACAATACTATTATGTGTATTGTGCTAAAAGCGAAGGCAGATCGTCAGCTGTTCAATTTGAGCAGCTGACGAACAGCTGTTCAAAGGACATTGCCCATGGCCCATACATTTGAAAACCTGTCAATGAGCTTGTATAAATGGCAGAGTGCGTTCAAAACCCTTAAATTACTGCCATAGGAAATCAAAACTTAGAATAGTATTTCTTCTTACTTTACTCGAATCTATAATTAATATTAATCTCGAATTTATCTAATCTATCGCATTTAGTGAATTTTGAGCATTTTTTCAATACGATTTATACATTCTCAAAAAAAAACGGGCCCAAAATAAATACTTATTTGCTATTATCTCTCTTACTTGACAGTTGACACTGGCTGAATGGGCTAACCAACAAAACTCTTATTTCAAACAACTGGAGTTATGGTGGTAGCTAGGGGTCACGAATTCGAAAGTATATTTAAAAACCAAGTTTACGGTTTTGAATCTGAGACAAAACCGGTTTTCCGATTTTTTCCGTGATTTCGATTGTATTATTTAAAAATCGAAGGTCAAGGAATAAGTATTCCCTATTAACCAGCCTTAATAATCATTTGTTACAATATTATCAATTAGTGCATCTTGGAACATCCTTTAACGTCAAATTAAAATTATATTAATTATTACAAACATACAAAATGCTTTCTAAAAATCAAGACATAATAATAAAAAATAAAATAATATTTATAAATGAAATGAAATGAAAACTAGTTTTTTTTTTATTTATCAACAATATTAGGCCACTTTTAGAGAATGTGCAGATTTTAGATGAAGGTGTAATCGCGCCCTAAACTTTCCTTTCTGAATTGCACTGAAAATGAGACATAAAAATTGTTTAAAGCAAAAGCACCGTAAGAATTGTTTATAGTATTATGAATTAGTATTCGATATTTTTTTAATGGCTCTGGCTTCTAGAATTTCATGAGTGCAGCGTGAAACTAGTGTTACTAGACTAGATCTTATTTCCATAAATTAGGTAAAGTGTGAATTATTACCAAAAATATCGACCAAAATTAAAAACCGAAAAATCGAAATAATCGGTTTTGTCAAATCTTAAACCCGGTTTAAAAATTACTGGTAAAACCGGTTTACTCGGCTTTTTCGATTTCGGTGAAACCAGTTTTGTGACCCCTGGTGGTAGCTAGCCAGCTCCTTAACCATTCCACCGGCACAACAACATGTTCAAATTTTGTATTGCTTTATTGCTTTTCGACCTTCGTCATCACTCGAAGACGTTCACTACTGGACAAAGCCTTCCCCAAGGATCTCAAATGCGACCGGTCTGCTGCTACTGCTCGCATCCAGCGGCTACCAGCGACCTTATCCAGATAGTCGGTCCACTTTTTTGGTTTCGACCTTATTATTCTTTAATAATAAGGTCGAAACCAAAAAAGTCTGGATATAAAGTTTAAATTATGGTATCCGACAAATCGGCAGGGCCCTATAAAGGGTTAACAATATAACCAACCACGACCACCACCAACATAAAATACGGTGGGCGTTTTGATTGACGTACCTTATACTCTGACCTATTTCTATCAGAAAATTGCGCAAACACATTTTCAGCTCTGGATTGTAGTAGATACTATTTTCAGATTGTTATCTCTATAAGTGACGTACTTATTATATAAGACGTAAGCGCTAAAAAGTGTTACGCAATTATGAGTATAAAGGCGGATAATTATATACATACACCTCTTTTTTAAAATTAGTTTATATTCATCATTTTGCACAGCTTTTACTATAAGACCAACTATGAAGTCATGACAAATAAATCGGCTGTTCCATTAGTTCTAATTGGGTTAGGCACACAGAACACAATTTATTTATTTATTTTATTTCTAAATACAACGGTGCAGCAACAAAATACAACGGTTCTAAATACACGGCTGGTATTTTTTTCCCGGATTGGGCTTCACCACAGAATAACCAAAACCGACCGCGCTGCTGGCTCAATGCGTCTTGGTGAGTTTCAACTACCAACACCTAAGGATACACATAGACACTATATAACGTAACGTGACCGTGTGTCTCGTAGCGGTGAAAGAATACTACCACCCCCTCTCTTCCATTGGGTGTCGTAAAAGGCGACTAACGGACTACAGACTGTATATCCTCCATCCAACAGCAAGCGGCGATGGGCTCATCACTTGTCACGCTAAGCACATGCAGTCGCTATTTGGTGAAAAGTGGACTATGGCAAAGGACTGCTTTTGCTGTCCTCATTGCCTAGTCTCTGACTTAACCCTTCGGGGATAATAGTCGTGATTATATGTATGTCGTCTTTTTTCAGTGTTTAAAATTTTACAGAAGAATATAAACTTGAAGTCAAGATTTTTTCTTGAATTTAACACCCTCATTTTAATTTTTTTCTTCAATTTCCCTTTTTTTTTTTTTTTTTTTTCATTAATTTATATGCTCATTCATATTTAGTGTCCTTACAACAAAATACACTAAGTATTTATTTCGAAACTTACCATGTGGGAACTTTACAAGGGGTGGGACGAGTTTCATACAAAAACGCCCATTCTTCTTTGACAGTCTTGGGTAGGTTGATCTGTGGCGTGTGTATACACACGCCACAGATCAATGTGTGTTAGGGGCAACCTACCCAAAAAGGGGGAAATTGAAGAAAAAAATTAAAATGAGGGTGTTAAATTCCAGAAAAAATCTTGACTTCAAGTTTATATTCTTCTGTAAAATTTTAAACACTGAAAAAAGACGACAACCTCAGGCGGGAATCGAACCACGCACCTTCCGCATTCTGGGCCTTAACCACTTGGCTACCGAGGTCTGGCTTTCAACCGTCGAAATTTGTCAGTGCTTGTTTTTTTAGTCAACATTGCTTATAATTGGTTAAAAATTATATTCTTCTTTCTCAAATCGATATTGATACTTGCACCCTAATTTTAAGGCGAGTCACCACAAAACTGTTTTGCTAGATCAAATGGTTTATGTATTTACTATTAAATTACGCTCTTATAAAAATATATAACACACTAAAGGATATTGCCTAAAGAATTTACGCGATTATATGTACATTACTACATTATAAAAAATCCAGAAACAGGCCAATTAAAAGTCTAAAACGGATGATTTCTTACATTTTTTTTTAAATTTTCGCCATAATTTTTACACGTAAGTAATAATTTATTTTGAAGTACTACAGAGAACCTGCTGTCATTAAATCCTATAAAGTCTATACATATAGGCAAAAAACCTATAAAAACCTACAAAACGCGCCTATTTGCGCCGCTTCGCTGTTATACCCGTCCCTTACCGTCGTACCGCACCGTCGAGAGAGCGAGAGAGAAGTGCTCGAAAGGACTCGCCTTAAAGTTCAAAATGTATTGAGGAAATTTTACATTTTGTGGAACATTCACCAGCTGGCGTCTGTACATCGCTAGTTGTTATTGTAAATTGCTTAGCGCGTTGTCACTATTTTCTAGCCAAAAATACGCGCGTCATCCATCATACTGATATTTTGCGTTGACAAAGCAAATCAACAATGTAGAGCAATTGTGATGCTGGTAAAAAGTTCATTAACGCATTTTGGTTTCCCAATTTTGCAAACTAATGAGCCAATTTTTATAAATCTTTGCATGTTTAAGGTTTTTTACCTCCATATTATTAATTCCTTGGTGATGGCGGAGTGGTTGACGCAGCCGCTCGGATTGCGGAGGACGTGGGTTCAATTCCCGCCTGAGGTAATATTTTTTTTAACGTTTTGTCATCTTCGATAGATTGTTGTTCATCATCAGCCTATAAATGTCCCTCTGCTGGGCACAGGCCTCCCACGTGAACAATAGCACGTGGGGTTATTGGGCCATAACCCACCACGCCCAATGCGGGTTGGTGGGTTTTAACGACTGTCATCTTACGACAACAACCGGGACCAACGGCTTAACGTGCCTTCCGAAGCACGGAGGAGCTCGAGATGTTTTAATGGTCACCCATCAGGCGACCCGGCATTGCGAAAGTTGCTTAGCGGGCAAGATCGCAAGCAGAACGCGCTAGCCGCTGCGCCATCGAGCTCCTCAAGGATTGAGGAGGAGGACTAGGAGGAGGATTGTTGTTGCTTTACACTTTTACAGACGATTGTTTCCGGTGAGAGAACACCTTTATGTATATAGTAGGCCACAACCATAAGTCTATTTTTCCAGTTCCATCAACATTAATACTTTATACATACATATAATCACGACTATTATTCCCGAAGGGTTAGTCAGAGACTAGGCAATGAGGACCGCAAAAGCAGTCCTCTAACATAGTCCACTTTTCACCAAATAGCGACTGCCCGTGTGCTCAGCGTGACGGGTGGTGAGCCCATCGCCGCTTGCTGTTGGATGGAGGATATACAGTCTGTAGTCCGTTAGTCGCCTTTTACGACACCCAATGGAAGAGAGGGGGTGGTAGTATTCTTTCACCGCTACGAGACACGGTTATTAATAATTTACTGATCGTATTTACGTTGCAAAACAAACAGCATTATTATGGCTTTTTTTTAATTACCGTATCAAGTAGTATGGCAATTTTACTTTAGTGTTTAAAAGACGAATAACGCTTTTCAATTAATACGTTAGGTATACAAACTTCGAAAATTATGTCTATTGCATGTAATAGCATTCATATCAAAGAAACAATGTGTCCGTGCAATATGTGATGTTCCACCCATGACATCTTGTAGGAAATTGTTTGCAAAACTAAATCTACTCACTTTACCATCTATGTATATTATGGAATGTTGTGTCTTTGTAAGGACTCATCCAAACTTATTTATAAAAAAGAATGATAATAATAATCATTTCAAGTCGACAAGGTTTTGTGGCAAGCTGTTGTTACCAATGATGTATAAAGTTAGGCAATACGAATGTAAGGTAATTGCCCTACTCGCATTCAGTCAGGCACGCTCTCGCGTCCCGGCTATACATCGCTACAGCGCGTGAATTTATCAACTTTTTCGTGGCCAAAATGCCTTCCTGTGTTTTTAGGCGGTCCACAAATTACACGGCAACTTTTAGAGACGAGAAAAACGTGTCATTTCATTCGTAAGTACTGATTTTTTTAAATTAAACATTAAATGTCCGATAAATAAACTGCTGGCTGCTCCTCACGTGGGTAAAGAGTGAGATGTAATCTGTTCTATGCGTGAGAGTGAAACAGACTATGTTAGCGCGGTCTACTGGCGGCCGTTGCCATGGAAACTCACATGCGTATAGAGCGAGATGTATATTTATCTCTTTCTAACCACATAATGTGTCTCTTGTTAGCGCAACGTGTCATAATAAATTACTGTATACGTAGATATAGTACTACTTGCAGCACTTTAAAATGCAATAATGTTAGCGTGTAACCTGTTTATCTTTTATATGTCTTTGATTGTTACCCAATATGCGAACTCATTTGTTTAAGAGAAACTGTTACCCTAACAGCATAAAATTGTATAATAAATTACCACTTCCATTCACAGAACTTCCATTACCATTGTTTAAAAGTAAATTAATGAAATTTCTTATAAAAAAATGTTTTTACTCTGCTAAGGAATATCTTGACACAAATATTGACATATCAAGTTTTTTAACAATTGACATACCTATTTAATGTTGTGTGTGTAATAATTAATGACGTCCTTTGAATTTAAATTTTGTTATTATTTTCTCATTATTATTATTTAAAATGTAAATTAGGACATGGTATTTAAAATAATCCTTCAAAGTTATCTTACACATTAATTTAAGCTAGATTTTAAAATATTTACAATTTAAAAAGAAAAAAAAAACTTAATTACAATAAAAACTATAAATAAAAGAATTGCCCCAGATCATCCCCATCAGGCAGAGTACCCAGTACACTAGCCGCATTGCCGCGCTGGATGGCGAGGCTTAGGCGTTGACCCAGATAGCTGCTGGCTCTGGGGTCTCGGGTGGCTTCCACCAGCTTTTTTGAAATATCTTTAAAAAACTGGTGGGCACCTAAACCCCATGGTCCCAACGTCTCTACCCCAAACGGCTCAAATATGAGATCTGCAGTCAGATTCCCATACTTGGGCCGTTTGAGGTTCTCCGCAGTATTGGCAGCAGAGCCAGCGTTGATACATGTACTTGAACGGTGGGACGGGGCAAGCGTGTCAACACATGTAGCATCCCACACAAGTGCCCGTCCCACCCTCCAAGGTACCAGGGTCATGCCGTCTGGCCTCTTGCCATCATCGCGCGCCAGGCCGGCGGGCTCTAGTACTGCTGGCACACCAGCCGTGACTAGAGCCCGACGAATGATGTCATTCAAGGAATGATGGCGGGCAATGCGGCCAGCACTCCGTGCACAGGACAGCCCGTGGTGGCCGAGGGTGTTTACCGGTGCGCCACAACGACATTGATGGGGGACGATACTGGGGGCACCAAGACGCAGGGCAGTTGCTAGGCGAAAAGTACTGCGGTCTAGCAGAGTACCCGTATTCGTTGAGGGTAGTGCCTGCAACCAAAGACCCGACTCCCATCTCCCTACAGCTAAAAGGCGGGCACGCTCTGCGGAACTAGAAGACGTGTTGATAAGGTTATTTCGCAACAGTTCGCAGAGGGGCCCGTCCCAGTCTTTGGGAGGAGGTTTTGGTTGGAAGATCAGAATACGGGCAAGCTGCTCTCCAACTGTTTTTTTGCTAGGAAAAGGCCTCTCTCAACATTGAAATCAAGTCTTCCCTACAACTGATCGTCACGCCTACCAATGCGGGTCGGTGGTCGATCACAAATCGAAGGCATGGTATCGAGAATAAAAAACACACTGTGCCCGGGACTTCAAGGCCTACTCTCTTTCACCAAAACGAAATTTCGGCCGACTTTCGTTACGAAAATCGGCCGAAATAGAGTATGCCCTCAGCCCCCTTACTCTTGAAACCAATCGCTATTGGATCGGATTGGTATTGTGAATTTTCGTACTCCTAAGTTACGACACCAGTGCTAATATGGAAAGTGCCAGTGCCAAATTAGCGCTGGTGTCGTAACTTTTAAATACGAAAATTCCCAATACCAATCCGATCCAATAGCGATCGGTTACAAGAGTAAAGGGGGCTGGTTCAGAATGAAACTCTAAAACCCCCCTAAAAATACGGCAACACGTATTATTTTGCAACAACAGTAATAAGGATTATGCACACAAACAACCACAATTAAAAAACTTACTAGAGCCTTGTTTGCACTATGCGAGTAACATATATGAGTAGCTGATTTTGAAACTTGTAAGTATTATATCCGTGTCGTGTAGCGGTGAAAGAATACTACCCCCCCTTTCTCATCCCTTGGGTGTCGTAAAAGGCGACTAAAGGACTAAATCTGCACATACATCCAACTAAAGGACACTGCACATACATCCAACAGCATAGAGCGCCAATGGGCTCACCACCCGTCACGCTAAGCACATAATTATGCAGTCGCTATTTGATGAAAAGTGGACTATGGCAGAGGACTGCTTTTGCGGTCCTCATTGCCTAGTCTCTGACTAACCCTTCCGGAATTAATAGTCGTGATTATATGTATGTAGATGCCTGCATGTCATCCCACCTAAGACTGTCATATTTCACAAACATGTTGATCCATAAAGATTGGTATAAACTTCAGTTTAAGAATCACACTAATCATCACTCTTATATTATCACTCTAATATTATAAAGGCGAAAGTTTGTGAGTGTGTATGTTTGTTACTTCTTCACATAAAAACTTCTGAATGGATTTGGATGAAATTCGGCATACAGATAGTTTATAACCTGGATTAACACATAGAATACTTTTTATCCAGATATTCCCACGGGAACGGGAACCACGCGGGTGAAACCGCGAGCAGCCGCTAGTTATTGAATAAATAAGCCATCTTGAGGTAGGTTGACATGACCCCTAGACAAGTCGCAAACGCTCCACACTGTCTATTCGTAGTTCGTCGTACACTGCTGTGTACTGATGTGCTAATTGTACCATCAATCAACCAACACCAACCATCTAAAATGAAAACGTAGGATATATTTCATGTAATTTTTTAAAATTTTAAATTTAAAGGTACTTGCCCTTTCATTGTAAAGTTGTTAAGTATAATTTTCAATGTCTATGATAATTATGATCATAGAAAAATTTATTGTTAAATTCTCTCTCTAAAATCGAAATTATTATGTTGATTTGATTTTTTTTTTTTTTATACTGTTAGTGTTGTGATGCGACATTTATTAGTTGTAATAAAATAACCATAGAGCAAGACGCATTTTTTATTGGGTTATAGTTTGATCCTATTTTAAGTTCTCCAATAATACTGTACTTACTGACTGTAATCTGTTATGTGTTGTAATATTCGATCAACTGTCGATCGAAGGTTGTAATAGATAAATAAATAAATTGCTAATGAAGAATAGAGCAGCGCACGCAAGGGGGTGAGCGAGCGTTGTCTAGCGAAACTGCAGGTGTTTGGTCTCGCTACTCGTATAATCTCTATCGTTGTATAATCGTGCGACATCTCAGAAGCTGCCAAATGAGTGTTTAACACATCACTTATAGCACTTCCTTCCTTTACACAAGCTATTAAGACCGTGACTTTAGCCGCCAAATAGATTAATCGCATTGCCTTGGCACCCAAGACATGCCAAGACGGATATTTGTCAATAATAATTAGAGCGAATTATGATTGTACTATCGGTACTTAAAAGAAACTGTTACATTTTATAATGTGTGCTTTGAATAGTCTACATTATTTATTATCAGTATACCTTATGGCCTTCCTTTACCCAGGGCCTTGATTCTGTATCGCAATCTATAGATTCCACACCTAAACCTTACCGCACACAAACGTCAAACGCATATGTTTTTGGGAAGATATCGTAACTTTTTAAGGAATTAACGTGGTTTTGAAACAAGGAATCGTTACAGAATAAAGGCCCTGTTGTGGGACAGTTCCTACAACTGTGTATCTTATCTTATCATATACCTACATACATATTATCACGATTTTTATTCCCGAAGGCTTAGTCAGGGACTAGGCAATGAGGACCGCAAAAGCAGTCCTCTGCTATAGTCCACTTTTCACTAAATAGTGACTGCACATGTGCAGCGTGACAGGTGGTGAGCCCATCGCCGTTCTATGCTGTTGGATGTATGTGCAGTCTTTAGTCCGTTAGTCGCCTTTTACGTAACCCAAGGGACATGGGCTTCATTTGACATTTGAAGCCCATAATATGCCCTTATAAGGACCAAATATGGGCTTCAAATGTCAAATGAAGCCCATGTCCATATCCATATTTTTTAGCCGATAGGGTAGCTGTTATGGGATGTTGTTGAGACCGTGTCGTGTTTCCGTGACAGACCAATCAAAATGAATTTTTTGGAGGTGCTGTTGACTTCAGATGGCCTTTACAGCGTAACCGGACTAACACGACTGTATATTTTGTTCTCTTAGGTATTATTATAGAAGTTGTATACTTGTATTATACTAACCTATAACGGACGTGCATTTCTGATTGATGATACCGCTGGGAAGCAGGTGGAAATCGAACTCTTTGCCGTCGACCACGACTGTGTGGCCAGCGTTGTTGCCACCCTGAAAAGAAGGGAAAAAAACTTTATAAAAACAACATTTTAACATTAATACTTCGGACGACCGACGATGCGAAGAACATATTGACGACATCCTTGGTCGAGTGGTTTGTAAACCGGATTTCGCAGTGTCGCCATCTCTGAGGTCCCGGGTTCGATCCCCGGTCGGGTCAATTTAGAAATTATTGTTTTTCTGAATTGTCTCGTTTCTGGGTGTTTTCTATGTATAATAAGTATGTATTTAAGTATTTTAAGCATGTTTATTCGTTGTCTAGTAGCCATTTAACGAGTTTCATATCGAAGCTTCTCTTGGGCTAGATAATTGGTGTGAGTGTATGTTTATTTATTTATTTATTTATTCCTTACATGAATACGAGTATGATTGATTTAGATGCAGGCTGCAAGTCAAACTCAGATACTAATTACATGTGGTTTAAAAAACTTATCCTATATTATTCTTTCTAAAACAGTATCAGTGTTTCTTTTTTGTTAGTATTTTTTTATATAAGTACATTTTTTGGCGTCAATAGGTACCTGTAAGGTTCTAAATTGAATAAAGCATTTGAATTTGACTTTGAAAAGTCATACGCACGCATACACCGAGGCCTGGGGCGACCTCGGGGTATATGGGACTTCCCCCCCCCCCCCCCCCACCCTCGTCCAGAGAAAATCATTTGCAAAGGATATGTGATGCCTATACACACTAAAAAACGTAGTACCTTTATGCCATGGAGATGGCTCAGGACCATAAAAGGCAATCACTGCCTGCAGCTTCAATTCTTATGCCAATATCCATAATGATGAAATCCAGTACCCTTCAAACCAGGAATGCAACCATGACAAACAAAGCGAAATACTACTACTAATAGGATTGGGAGATTGGATACCAGGCTCTCAGAATCCTACCACTACATCCTACATATAATCACGACTATTATCCCCGAGGGGTTAGTCAGACACAGGCAATGAGAACAGCAAAAGCAGTCCCCTACCATAGTCCACTTTTCACCAATTAGCGACTGCACATGTGCTCAGCGCGACAGGTGGTGAGCCCAACGCCGCTCTGTGCCGTTGGATATATGTGCAGGATTTAGTCCGTTAGTCGCCTTTTAAGACACTCAAGGGAAGAGGGGGTGGTAGTATTCTTTCACCGGTGCGCGACACGGTTTAGGGATGATTTATATTAGAGCGGGACGTGCACGGGGCGTGTCCCGTCCGGGCTGTTAGGGCCCGTACGGGACACGGATCATGCACGGTGTAATATGAACTGCTTCATACAAAATGTATGCAACCTCTCAAATCAGTGGCGCCGTCCGGACCCGGACGGCGCACGCCCCGCTCTAATATAAATCAGAGTACCCCCCTACCACTATTGTCCCGATTTTGGCGAATAGTGACAACCGAATGCATTAGCGCCATTTTTTTATCAAGTATATACGGGTAAGCACTTGGCCTTCATCTCACCAGCAGCAGTGCGATTCTCTAAGTTAAAGCCTTGGTAGCAGCGGTTTCCGCAGCGCTAAGAATTGACTCTTGTCTCAGAAAAAGAGACAGCAGATCACAGCCATGCGCGCAGCGCCTATGTGTCGCTTAGAGAATGGGCGATTTTCCGAGTACAAAAAAAAAGAAATTGGTTCGAAAATGACTTCATAGATGGCGCTTAGCATAGATTAGTATGGCGCTTAGTAAAAGGCGAGTCCATGAAGAACACGTGTATGGCTACGTAATATTTATTCCATTCCAAAATAGAAATAGGTCCTGGAGATCCTGAATAAAAATTTGTAAGTACTATTTTTTTATTTTTTTGATAGACAAACAAAAGTGTAGAATTTATTGCAGCGTTTGAGGTAGGAACGGGTCGGCTTTCATAAAACGCCATCTATCGAGTATTTTGAACTATTTTTTATTTTTTAATTTGGGCTGTCAGAGAATCGCCTATTGCATATCTGATGGTAGGTGAGATATAGCCGAGGTTTAATCGCACTTCACCCGGAATCCTCAACCATTGAGAATCTGGCTATCTTATGTCTTAACTGTCGGAACACAAAAATGCTATTAACATTGTTGTTATGGCGCCAGACTTTAGATAAGAGGGTGGTAGCTAGCCAGGCGGGCTTAACAGCCCTACCAACAACCAAACCAAGTACACAATGGGAATCGAACCCGGGATCTCTGGGACTAAGGCTCGTATTCTAAAACCAAACTCACACTTAAATTTCTGCTTGAATACAGTTCGAAAGGGGGGTATTCATCGCTTATATCGCCATCCCTTTCTAACTGTACTCAAGCAGAGATTTGAGTGTGATTTTGGTTTTAGAATACGAGCCTAAGACCGGTTGCCACTAGAACACATAGGCGGATAAACTTAGATAAAGATGAGCTCTTCAAGAACGTAAGGCCTCAAATCCTTAACTCAAATTAACAGCAATTTTTTCAGGTTACGAAATTAAAATCACATCTCGATCTCCTCCGTGCTTCGCAAGGCACGTTAAGCCGTTGGTTCCGGTTGTTTTGGTAAGACAGTCGTTGAAATTGAAAGTTACCAAAAGTCAAGACGCATTGGGCCAGCAGCGTGGTGGGTTATTAAATTAAACTTTCCTACAATCACACCAATTATCTAGCCCAAGAGAAGCTTCGAAGAAACTCGTTAAATGGTTACTAGACAACGGATAAACATACTTAAAATACTTAAATACATACTTATTATAAGTACATAGAAAACTTTAGAAAAACAATAATTTCTAAATTGACCCGACCGGGGATCGAACCCGGGACCTCAGAGATGGCGACACCATGAAAACCGGTGTACAAACCACTCGGCCGAGGAGGTCGTCAAGTCGGTTATGGTTATTATGCGGTTACGGCACACACACCTGGCCTGGCGCCTCTAGAAGCACGAGGCCTCCTGTTAAGGTTTTTTCACACAAATCAGTGAAGTCAAAGTTACCGGCACAGTACTTTTCATACATTCTCTATGAACGCATCCCCACTTGTCATCAGTGACATTGCTCTCAGTGTCAGTGTCGCCACCGGCAAATCACGGACGTACACACGGCGTCAGATCAACCTACCCTAAACTGTCAAATTTCTCCAATCAATATTGATCCTTAGAACCAAACAATAATGTTCAAAATTGATTGTAGAAATATGACAGTTTTGGGTAGGTTGATCTGACGCCATGTGTACATATTCTTTTCGACATCGTTCATAGAAATTGTATGAAAGAATATTTTTCACTGTGCCGGTACTGTGTCGGAACTGTGACTTCACTGATATGTGTGAAACAACCTTTAACCGTGTTGTGGTGATCAAGATTTAAGACTGTAAGTAACTGTCACATAAGTCCACCAACCCGCATTGGGCCAGCGTGGTAGGTTATGGCTCAATCTCCCCATATGCTGAGTTGTCCATGTGGGAAGCCTGTGCTTAGCAGTGGGACGATGATAGGCTGATTGTATACTGTCTAAATGTACTAGTGTTAAAATAATGTTTATTTTAATGAAGACTAGATTTTCAGCAGCAGTGACAACGAGTGTTGTTAGTTTTAATCTCTATTCGAAAAGAAAAATGGTATGCCATTGAAGCAGTGTGAGAAACGAGGTGAGATATGATGTACCTTTTCTTTTTTATAGTCCGGTTCCCTAACACGAAATACGGTATCCCATCCGGAAGAAAGGATGAAACTAATGTAGCTTACATATATGTGTTTCAATGTCGATATAGAAACACGCTGAGAAATGATTGCTTCTCCCCCCCCCCCCTTTCATCTCCCTTATTCTGGTTTTCTACATTTTCTACAAAAACGGTAGGACTGAGGAGTTTACTTCTTTAGAACTAAATCATCGTTGATAAATCACCTACAAAACGATACTAAATGTATAGGTGATGGGATTGATAACTTTTAAAATACGTGTCTTTTTGTGTGTGTGTGTGTGTGTTTAAGAAAAAAAGGTGTTTCTTTGTTTTTCTTGCTTCATTAAAAGGAAAATGACTAGAGTTATAATAAAATAGACTAGAAAGATGAAATACCATATACATTGATCTACAATTTGACACCTTATTCATTATGGTACAAGTATGGGTTCCCGAGTTATTGGTCACCGCGCGTATGACTCCACAAAAAATATTTTTACCCAACTACACTACAGCGAAGCAAAGGAAGGGTAATGATTATGAAATCATGTACATATACTAATATATGTATTTATGTCTGAATGTATCTATGCACATATTTTTTGTCCTTTTATGTCCTTAATCGTGTTTTTCGTCGTCGTTCGTCATCGTACCGTCTACCCCCCGGTAGGGGGAGGGGGGAGCAATAATTTCTCAGCGTGTTTCTCCGAATAGGACCGTAAAATTGATTTTTGTTAGGACAAGGAGCCGTATTATTATATAGAAATTCCGAAAAATTACTCCACTCTAACTGATGTTAAGTGGAAGGGGAGTCTAGGCGCGAGGAGGACAACTGGTGCAGCGTAAGAGACGTAGCATCAGTCACCCTCATCGCACTCCTCGTTTAAAGAACCTTATGTCGTAAGAAGGAGGGTAGGTAAACGTGTGCTGGTAGACTATTCCATATTTGGAGATGCGACAAAGAATCGAGTCACAAAATGTCTTTGTGATCGTCGTGATCAAGACCTGCACCTATTTGGCAAACAATTTTTACATAATATTTTGATTATATGCGTTACTAAACGCTCAAAAAAACTCAAAGATAAACGAAACGTTGAAAAAAATTTCTACCTCAGGCGGGAATCGAACCCGCGTCCTCTGCAATCCGGGCAGCTGCGTTTACCACTCCGCCACCGAGGTATTGGGTATTTGGTTAGACCGACGAAATTTTTCAACGCTTTTGACTTTATGTTTTTATAGCTACAGTGTCTTATCAAACCTCTTAGAATTTACATTCTCAGAAATTTTAATGAAAATATTTTACAATATTTGCAACATTTAGGGCCCTGATTCTGTATCGCAATCTATAGATCCCACACCTAAACCTTACCGCGAACAAACGTCAAACGCATACGTTTTTGGGAAGATATCGTAACTTTTTAAGGAATTGACGTGGTTTTGAAACAAGGAATCGTTACAGAATAAGGGCCCAGTTAAGATAAGACTGCTTTATAGCGTTGTCTGGATACGTTCTTGATTCAGGCTTATAAAACCAATACATCCTTTTATAATCCTGTTGTCAGAATGTGCCGGACCTATAATGAATTACATCGTGTAATTTGTAATTTCATCGTGCTTTCTTACGCCATCATGCGTAAGAAAGCGGCTGCAACGCCTGCGTAGCGTAGATTGCTGAAGGACCGGACTGCCCAATACAAAGGCATTGGGTGGAACTGTGTACATATAGGATTAAATCCTACAAATATTATAAACGCGAAAGTTTGTGAGTATGAATGGATGTTTGTTACTCTTTCACGTAAAAACTACTGAATGGATTTGGATAAAATTCGGCATACAGATAGTTTATAACCTGGATTAACACATAGGATACTTTTTATCCCGATATTCCCCCAGGAACGGGAACCACGCGGGTGAAACCGCGAGCGGTTGCTAGTAAATAATATTAGTTGTCTTTTTACTAACATTACTAATCTAGAATAAGCTATTTTTGTTACTAACTTTTAACTAACGAGTTATGGACTGTAGTCCGAAATAAAAGTGTTTTATTTTATTTATTTATATAAGGATATAGACGTCTTTAACAGCAGCTTGGGTGATTTCGTACATAATGTTATGTGGTGCTTCACCACAACCCCACTTATTGTATTGATTTTGTAATTTAGGATAATAGTGATAAATTAAATTAGTAGATATATTTTAAGTTAATATTATTTTTAAAAAAAATTGGCATGCTGTGTAAGCTAATTTTGGGTTATTGTCTAGTTTTATCATGTTGAATATGTTTGTATGATCTTGTAATGAGTGTAATCTGTCAGGGTACCTTTTACAAATAAATAAATATAGATTCGTAATATTTTGATTATTTGCGTTAAAAAACGCTGAAATAAACTCAAAGATAACATAACGTTAAAAAAAATTATTCTTTTGTTGTGTTCGTTATTCTCAGGGAAAGGTTTAAATGAAAGTTTTTTTTTTGGAATCTCGTCGCGGGGTACGGTTCGTTCACGCGGGACAAAGTCGTAGGCGGATCGCTGGTAGTGAATAAAAAACGAACTATAAAAATATCTGCTAAATATAAGGCGACTGCTAGAAACCGCAAGAAACACAAAGGGCTGGTCAGGTCAAGTGTTTTAAACATGACAAATTGACAAAAAAGGAATTCGTGTTTTTATTTCATTTTAAAATAATTCATTTGGTGAATTTAAATTAGATAATATTTGAGTAAGATCTAATTTATTTTAAGGCAATAACAAGAAAAATAAAATGAAAAACAATTACAAATAACGATTATTTACAACGCGCGGGCAACGGCCGGCCGGCCGACCGTCTGTTGACCCGTTCGCGTCAGCTGGGCGATAAGTACCTACGTTATTCTGCAATGAGACCATTTTTGTCATGTTTAAAACACTTGACCTGACTTGCCCTTGAAGTTTCTTGCGGTTTCTAGCAGTCACCTTATATATTCAAATAAACCGTAGCTTTAACTTTCCCATTTGATTTGACATAAAGCAAATTACATAGGCACCAAACCAAGAACTTAACAATGTGACAATTTGTAATTGCAAAATTCAATTTCCATTTCAATCAGCAAAGTGCAATAAAAAATAACCTTGGCTCTAACAAGATAAAGATTTCACTGAACACAATGAAATTGCGAAACTGTCTCGCGCACCAAATAAATATTGCGAAACTTTGATCAAAACAACATTTACAATACGGAATGTGTCTAGTTATCTTTATTAGAGAGACCTAATTAAAAATGCAATAACATTCATTATTATATTAATAATAAATAAACTAGCCGCGCCTGCAATTTCGTTTACGAACAATTTGCATGGTTACTACTCCAATTGCTCATAATCATTTATCTCATAAATGTCTCACTGGTCTTGGGCCTTCCCCCGTGACCTAAAGAACAGTGGAAGGTCAGCATTATCCCACCACGCGCTGGCTCAATGTGGGTTGGTGGGTTTTAACGGTTTGTTTACGATGTATTTCAGTCATCCACCATCTTCTTTTTTTCCAACGCTTTCTTAAAATGTTTTGGACGTCTAAATAGTATGTTGCCACAGCAAACAAAGTTATTGCAGCAGCAGCTTCTACGTCCATATCGCGGCGAGTTTCACCAACGATTGTGAGCATCCCGTGAATGTGGAGGGCACGACTTGTGCCGTGAATTCACGGCACTAATGTTTTTATTTGTAACTAATGGGACAGAATAAGTATTCCGTACGGTCGGGGTCACCGTCGCTTTACCACTTTGCAGCGATTTTCGTATGAAGAAGCGCACCGACCGCCCGGGTACGTGCCAGTACCAAATAGACGACGCACGCGGTGTGCAATGCAAGGAACTTTGACCTTTAGACTGGTAAAGCGACGGAATCCGCCATTGTACATTACATTTTCGTTGATTAAGTATTAAGAATTTTATTGAAGATGTTTATGTTTTGAACATAATTGTTCTGTTTTATTTCTTAAGAGTACGTACATTCACTACTGATCAAAGCTTTATTTTATATAATTTTAAAGTTTTTTTAGTTTCAATAACTTTAGTGAGATTATCAAAGCGAGTAAATCGTGCTTCTAGAACTATATAACTTCTTTGGTACCTATACAACATAATAAGAAAGTAAAAAATTCCAACTGATAATAATAATTATTAGTTGCTAGCTTTGCCAAAGGATGATTATATGATTAAATGACTGATTGATTATACAATAATCTGTTAATATTTACATAATTATACTTTCCTATCATTCATACATAATTTATTATGAAATATTAGGATTTGTCGTTAAAAGCAAATTACAAAGTTCGATTCAAAAAGTACTTGTGTCCACTGAAGTATTCAAATACTCGTGCCAGCATTTGAATACTTGTCCAAGTCTACCGACTCGAGTTCTAATTCGAATGTTTTTTTAACGAATACTAAAATATTCGAATACCAAAAATAGCCGACGGCACATCACTACAATTCAATGGTTTTACGCCAAACAGATTTCCCCACTCACTGGCGTCACTCCGGCTCGTCAGTTTTCGACCGGCCGGTACAATCAATTTTGAACTTTATAGTTTGGTACCAAGGATCAATATTCAATGGAGAAATTCGAACTGACGCGATAGAAATGTTTTCGACCGGCCGGGCTGTATTTTGAACTTTATCGTTTGGTTCTAAGGATCAATATTCATTGGAGAAATTCGAACTGACGCGATTGGAGTGACGATCACACACTCACGGCACATGAATAAATACCCTACAGAATGCAAGCTGCCTTTAAGCGGCCCGCTGTAGGTGTACTCATACATAAGCGCGGCGATGGGTGCGTGACCTCTCACCGACGCGCCGCCGTGGTAAAAACTGGTTTGCGCCGGTCCAGGGCCCTGATTCTGTATCGCAATCTATAGATTCCACACCTAAACCTTACCGCGCACAAACGTCAAACGCATACGTTTTTGGGAAGATATCGTAACTTTTTAAGGAATTGACGTGGTTTTGAAACAAGGAATCGTTACAGAATAAGGGCCCAGTTGTGGTATGACGGACAGGGCCGCACGTTCGCGCGCATTAGATGAGATTCAGTTATTCGAGTGATTTTGTTGACGAATTTGGGATTTTACCATTACAGTGTTTTAAATATTTATATACATACATACACATAATCAGGACTTTTATCCCCGAATGGTTAATGTGTTCCTTCCTAGCACGGCCCCCCGAGCTAGGCACGTAAAACTAATGCTAATGCTTCAGATGCTCAATGTACTTCTAGAATTTATCAACAGAATTCAATGTACCTCAACCGTTTTGACAGAAATTACAATAAAATGCCTGATCTTCCCAGCTGGGCCCTCGGCTGTATAACGCTCGAAATACATAAAAAATATACTGATCTAATTTACTTCCAATGTACCTCCCGATTTATGTATTAAATTCCAGAAATTCTAATTAGAACAAGATATTCAGCTTTAAAGTTTTGTCATCCTAGCGGGGCCCTCTGTAACCAAAGTGAATACGAATAAAAAAGTATACCATTTTTATGTTTTTCCAATGTACCTGTTAGTTCTTCGCAATTTACCAAATTTAGATACAAAATTATGATACTTGGTAAGGTAAGGTCAACAAAACATATTAGTAGGTATGCTAACTAAATTAAAACTGCTTTTTGGTAGGAAAACTAACAAATAAACTATTCACAGCTACCCTCACTGCAGCAAATATTACCTGTTGCTGACCTTATCTTACCAAGCGTGTACTGTTATTTACTAATATCATAATTTGGTATCTAAATTTGGTAAATTGCGAAGAACTAAGAGGTACATTGGAAAAACATAAAAATGGTATACTTTTTTATTCGTATTCACTTTGGTTACATAGGGCCCCGCTAGGATGACAAAACTTTAAAGCTGAATATCTTCTGTTCTAATTAGAATTTCTGGAATTTAATACATAAATCGGGAGGTACATTGGAAGTACATTAGAACAGTATATTTTTTATGTATTTCGAGCGTTATACAGCCGAGGGCCCAGCTGGGAAGATCAGGCATTTTATCGTAATTTTTGTCAAAACGGTTGAGGTACATTGAATTTTGTTGATAAATTCTAGAGGTACATTGAGCATCTGAAGCATTAGCTTTAGTTTTACGTGCCTAGCTCGGGGGGCCGTGCTAGGAAGGAACACATGAATGGTTATTTATTACAAGCTTTTATTTAACTTGCAATGTATGTAATGTATGTACTTACTATCTTTTGTTTGGGTGGAATTTTGCAACTCAATTTTGAAGCAGATATCTTCAACCGATTGGGCTGAAATTTTGCATACATGTGTAAATCGCGTGACAATGCAATATTATGATGACATGGTGCTGACCTGATGGTGGAGCTGGAAGGTGGCCATAGGAACTTTGCAATGAAACGACACAGCCTCATCGAGCTTGGGCTCGTTTGAATCGTCTTGACGAGTAGTTTGTTTTTCAATGGTAACCACGGTCTGATGATGGACCTGGAAGGTGGTCATAGGAACTCTTTAATGAAACTACGCAACGCAACCCCATGAGTTTCGGCTCGTTTGATTCGTCTTGACGATTTCTTTGGTGCTAGATGGTAACCAGGGTCTGATGATGGAGCAGGAAGATGGCCATAGGAACTCAGTAATTAAACAACATAACCCCATCGAGTATGGGCTCGTTTGATTTGTCTTGACGAGTACTTTGGTGCTAGATGGTAACCAGCGTCTGATAATGGAGCTGGAAGGTGGCAATAGGAACTCAGTAATTAAACGACATAACCCCATCGAGTATGGGCTCGTTTGATTTGTTTTGACGAGTTCTTTGGTGCTAGATGGTAACCAGGGTTTGATGATGAAGCTGGAAGGTGGCCATAGAAACTAAGTAATTAAGCACACAATCGCGTCGAGTTTGATTCGTCTTAATGGATAGACCGTTTCTGATGGGTAGTGAGTGGTGGTAGTTTGGAAGACGTGAATAAATTCTGTAGTATAACTACACGTTCAGTGAGATGAACAGATGAAAATTAGTTATCCCTGGACACGTTTCCAAGGATAACTAAAAAGTAAAGTTTAAATTATTTAAAAGTAAAATACCTTTTTAAAAAACAAGCTCAATTTAAATTCGCTAAATAGAAAAAAATTAACTTTTACTTTAAAACTTTTACTATAATAACAAATTATATCGTCATTACACAATTTATATGATAACTAAGGTTGTTCCGAGATTTATTCTGCCGTACTTAACCCTAGAGTGGGCGCGCTATGAGCATTTTGCCGCCCGCGCTAAAAAAACGTTAATAATTTGTAAAACAATATTCCGTTAGGCTTGCGCTTTTTAGTAGCTGCCCATACTTTCTTTCGCATCGCGTGCCGAAAGACTGGATGTCGTCAGTGCGCGGGTGACCTCTTGAGGAGAAGATTGTTACCATCAGGTGTCGCAAGGCGGCAAATTGCTCACCGCGCGCCCACTCACGTAAGTAAAAATTGTGTCATGTATTTTTTGCAAAGTTGAAATGTAGACTATATTATAAAGTGCATTAATTGTGAAATCTAAAAAAACCACTTTTAATTTCAGGATTTAAAAGTATCAAGTGATAATAACAAAAATAAATAACAAAATGGACGCTCAAATTTTTTAGGCGAGAATATGTCAGAAAGTGATCGATCTAGTGATGATAGTGAGCATAACACGGACACAAAACAGTCAGCAGACAACGACGAGTCCGGGCCTGCGGCAAAGCCTGAAATTATAACATTTTATAATGGAACCAAAGGTGGTGTTGACGTGGTCGACCAAATGAAGGAAGAGTATTCTGTTTGAAGAATGACTCGCAGATGGCCAATGAGGTTCTTTTTTTCAATGATGAATATTGCCGGTATAAACAGTCAAATTATTTACAAAGCCAATACTGAACACTTGATGCTACGCCGACAGTATTTGAAAGAAATTGCCATGGTCCTAGTCAAGCAATATATGACAACAAGGTCTTCTATAGACACATTAAATATTCCTTTGAGGAACCAAATTGCTCGCTTGTTTCAGTAAAACAAGCATCATCTTCAAAGAAGGAGGGCAAATGCAGTATTTTTTCGTGGCGTATTTTTCTTTGTTGGACATAAATGTCCAACAAACAAAAATACGCGCACGAAAAAAGGGTGTTGCAGATGCTCAAAGTTACTGTGCAATGAACGTTGCACATACCTTTGTGAAGACTATTTGGATAAAACATATCCTGTAGATTTAGAAAACATATAGTTTTGTTATTTTTTTCAGTATTATAGTGTATTATATAGGATAAGTTAAAAAAGTCAATTAATATATTACGTTTTCTAAAATCTCTTGTAAACCAAAGTTCTTAAAACAGAGTGTAATAAATATGTTGATTTATTATTACCTATTTGTGTATTACTTAATTCCTGAGAAAATAAATTAATTCCATTGCTGTATTCCTACTTAAAATTATCAAAGAAAAGGGGCGGCAAAATGCTCCCCACGCGCCCACTGACGTTTCGCGTAAAGACGCGCCCACTCTAGGGTTAAGCTAGAAAAGGGTTAACCCCAAGTAGTCGATTTTGAGATATCGTCAAAAAACGTGGGAAATGATGTCTCTAAAAAACTATATTAGATAGAGAAAACGTTCTTCTTCACAAAAATAGGTCATATTGTACACTACCTTAGGGTATTATTCCCATTTTAAAATATTGACAGTAAAATGCCTAAAAATGCTTTTTTTTAATTAAGCTAAGTATTTTTTTCTAAAGTTAAAATAATTACGGCACTAAAACAGGGTTAACCATACCGTAACTGACTTTTAGCGTAGTAATTTCGGGTAACTGTCACAATCAATAATTTACTCCAAAGTTATTCAGAAATGCTTAGCTATAAGATAGCTAAGCTTCTTAACTGGTTTATAACTAAGCTTTCTATATAAAAACAGCAGCACAATCCTAAATAAGATAATGGCTAAGGTATTGTAACCTTTATGTAACTAAGAAAAGGAAATATTCTATAAAGTATAGCAAGAATTTACAAGACATTACTTAGCTAAAATAAAGTTATGTAAATATTATTCGTGGTTAACCCTGTTATAGTTAAGCAAAGATCATTGATAAATTGAAAAAATAAAACCATTAATTCAAAGAAAATGTGTTATAAAAACATAAAACTTAAATTTAAAAAAATAAAAGCTCTCTTCAAGCAAATTATACAATATCATAAAATTTTACCTTATCGTAGTTACATCGTATCTTCCACGTCGTATTTTAAAGTAATAAAATTTCTCGAAAACGTTTAACATGAGATCACTAAAATTTTGCAAAAGCTTAAAATAATTCTGTTTTAAAATTGTTTCAATTATACATTATAAAATTAAAAATCTGTAAGTACTTAGCATAATAATTATCAAAATTAGATCCATAACATTTCACGTAGTCACACAACATTACATACTTAATACTTCTGAACATGAAAGCATAAGGTCGTATCTAGAAAAAGTCAGGTTTTCAAGAGTGCCAAACAAAATTTTGAAATATTCTTGTCAAATCTTAATACAAAATCAATTATATGTAACAGTTTTTTGAGTCTTACTTATGGTAACCATTCTTACCTTTAATATTTTTAAAGACTCATTTAAATCTTTAAATAATAAAAATATGTTTTTTAATTTTTTTTGCCTAAATCCGACTTTATATCTGAAATAATATATTAGTAGTAGTAGTTTATGAAGTACTTTGTTTACGTTATATTATTGTACGATTAATGCTGACAATGTATATGACTGCACTATAATTTTATGTTTCAATGCAGCTTTATGGTTTTAACTTCTAACGATGATAAACGTCTGATATAAGTATGTTCTTGGTGACTTAAAAGTAAATTATGCATGAACAATGAGCTTTGAGCATACGACTCCCTACATCATCAGGTTTGTTTTTGGCCATTGTAGAATGATACGGAGATCCTTGTAATCTCGCTAACTTGCTTTTCCATTTAGCTGGAGTCACAACTTTCTTTTATACTTTTTGCGACATTTCTGACTCATAGCTGTTATTTGTACCTGTCTCCTGATTGTTATTGCTGTTTATTGAATTTGGCAAATTAATTGTCCCATTAAGCCATGATACCATAAGTAGGTATATTTGAATCGCGATTCAAGCTGTCAACTCCCCTCGAATCAACAACATTTTTGGGTGAAGCATCAAATATTAGGCACAGTTAATTGGTTTATGGACAACTATAGTTTTGCAATATTTTTATTGTTGTGGTAAGATAAAACTTTCTTTGTTATCAGAATCACTGCTCGAATAACCCTTTGCAATTACATTGACGCTTACAACAGTCTCTAGACATGGCTTCTTTGTAGGAGGTAGAAAGTAATTAGCACTGTCAGATGATTCCTTTGTAGGACCTATAAGATCTTCTAATGTTACTAATTCAGTCATTATCTAAATTTACTGGACCGTCGTTCTCAGATAGTGAGGATATGTGACGTTTCACAGGTAATTGCCATTTTTTTATCAAGAAGTGTCAGAAGTTTTTCTGTAGAAAATATGCATCTTTTCACTTGATATACACGATTAGAATGTTGTTGTTTGTTCTGATAAATTGCTTATCTCACTACAGCTTGAATCATAGTTGTCTTCATTAGGTTCATAATTTTTGTCCTTAACAGAATCGTCGCTATTGTAGTCAAGATTAACTTCCGATTCATCATTAACATTCTCATGAAGGGTTTTCTTAAACGTATTTTCCAAAGACCAATTAAAAAGTTCTTCCATCAAGTCATCTAAAAGAAAAAAAAAACGTTTCATATTTAAGTATAGGTACAGGTAGGTATTTTAGTTATTGTGAAAATCCTCCATTCATGTTATTCATAAAAAGATAAATAAAACTTGTCAAACAACGTATGACTTCTTCAATACTATTATTGCTTTCCTTGGGTTTTGAGATGTTTTTAAAATCAAAATGTTAGAATTTTGTTGTTTTCTTTTGCCATGGCTTTTGTTAACTAAAACATAATTATTTATTTCAAATGGAATTTATAATAAAATCAATCAACATTCATAATTTAAGTTGTAAATGCAATTTTATTACCTTTTTGAACAAACGTAGGTAATAGTTTTTAGGAAGGTTACTAATGTTTGTGCATTGCTCCACCCGCGAGAATTTAGTTTTAGATAAATTAGTGTTTTGTTTCATCCTGAAGATGCTACTAAGTAGTTGAAAATGTACGTACCTATAAATAGTTTTCAACGCAGTTCGACACAAGCTCCGCACGGCTGTAAGCGGCGCGCGGCGTGATAGGGAATCACTTCTTTGACCTTTCTTGTAGGTATACATTTGGTATTCTGTCAATAAAACAGCCTCAACTTTAACCACAGCCGTGACCGCAGCAAAGACGTGACGGCTGTAACATCTATGACCACACCCATGCGCACAGCGTTTATATGTCGCTTAAAGAATCGCATAGCTGTATATATAACTTGTGTGGCAGCAAGTACATACCTACTAATTTGTATGGTAGCAGCGGTACAGCGGTCGTGGTCAAGCTATACAAATAAAATCATAATGTCTATAATAAAAACCTATATTCAAGAAATGACTTACCTTTCTATATTACGAGACATTGTGTTTTAGCTGGAGCGCAACGAAATTCGCCGCTCGTAGGCTCTCCGGCCAAATCACAGACAGAACAATATACTGTAATGGAATTAGATTTGACAATAATTGTCAAATATTGACAAATATACATATACTTAACAATACACAATACAATAATTGTCAAATATTGACAATTATTGCAACTGCCGTGTGCGTCCACACACGAGATGCAACTGCAGATAACTGTGTTCTAGCCTATTAATGAGGCTTAACCTTTTTTAAACCAAGGATGACGTGTATAAAATGAATTTATTTTACTTGGCAAAAGAAGGGTTAAAGGATCTTAACTGATTTGTAATTAAGTTTTTGTTGTTAACCTATTTATAGTTTAGTTTTGTACGAACATTAGCTTAAACTATACTAGCCTTTAGCAGGGTTAAAGTCCCTTAACTTAATTTAAGTGTAGCATAAATGAATAACCCTATTAAAGCTAAGCAATTTATACAAAAATATCTAGACTTCGTTAAGTTATGATACTTTAAGCCCCCTTATAGACTAGTATTGTGGCTTAGCTGATTTTTAATTAAGTAAATCATAAAAATAGTGTCACTTAACTGTTCACCGACAAGCTGTATCTCTATAACTAATAATGATACAGGTATGGTACCTAGATCAAAATGTAAAGAATTTTGCGCTTTGTAACATTGCATTATTAACTCAAAATTGATCAAACGAGGGTTAACCCTTTTTTAGCTTAAGTACGGCAGTATTGATGCGATAGTTTTTAACTATTAAAATTTTCAATCTAAGAAAATACGAGTACATAAATCTCGCGACAACCTTTTATATCATTATAAATTGTGTAATGACGTTTTAAGTTGTTAGTAAAAGTTTTTTTTTTCTTTTTAGCGCATTCAAAAAAAATATTCTTTTTTAAAAAGGTTTTTTTACCATATTTTTTTTATTTTAACTATTAGGTCTACCAACATTTTTACATTACAGCTTATATCCAAAATGGTAATGTGAATAATAATAGTTACAAATCAATGCATTACATTACATTATAGGCAAACACAACATGACAATAATGAAAAATATCAGAAGTAATTTCGGGAAAATGATAAGAACCTTAGTTAATTGAATCAGTACTACAAAGAATTCCAAAAAGAAATCACATTAAATAAACAAACATAGCATTAAGAAATATAAAATTATATTAATAATTAGTCAGAGACTAGGCAATGAGGACAGCAATAGCAGTCCTCTACCATAGTCCACTTATCAGCAAATTGCGACTGAGCACATGGCTCAGCGTGACAGGTGGTGAGCCCGTCGCCGCTCTAAGCTGTTGGATGTATGTACAGTGTTTAGTCCATTAGTCACCTTTAACGACACCCAAGGGAAGAGAGGGGGTGGTAGTATATTCTTTCACGGCTACGCGACACGGTTAATTATTTATATTAGTGTTTAATCTAAATCTATAAAACAAAGTCGGGTTAGTTACATAATTCCCAACTCTTGCACCGTGTGTATGAATAATTCCGGCAAAAATAAGGATAATTCTTTTTTTAATATTTTAAACAATCAGTTAAGATAAGACTACTTTATAGATTATAAATTAATACTTGATTATTTGCGGAGGACGCGGGTTCGATTCAGCACAGAAGACAATTTTTTCAACGTTTCGTTATCTTTGAAATAATTTAAATTAAGTATGTGACAAATTACACTAAAAATTATTTTATACCTTTTGAAATACACGTTTTATTATGTACCTCTACCTACTTACCTTAGTTAATTTTTCCTCCCTAATTTTTTACACGTGAAACGGGTGTCAGCCCTATCAGAATAGGTATGAATTTTGCGCGTTGTTAGAGAGCTTGCACTCTGTATGGTAGTTACTCATGTGCACACGGTCAGTTTGGCGCGACGCGCCAGCTTGGATTATGGTAGCCACGGAAAAGGTAAAACTTTTGAATCGAGTCGCCTGAATCGGGGGTAGGGTGGGGGTGGAGAAGGTAGGGGGAGGGGGGAGGAGTACCCCCCCCACTTACGCCCCCTGCCGCCAACAAGTAGTTTTTAAATTATGTAATTTTTGTATTTTGAGGTTGTGTATTGTAGTAAAACTTTTGAATCGAGTCGCCATAATTGGTGGGGGAAGGGGAGGGGAGGAATAAGGAGTGCCCCCCCACTTACCCCTCCTGCCGCAGAAAAGTAATTTTTAAGTTAAGTAATTTTTTTTAAAATATGGAAATTTACAAAAATGTCGTTTCTGGCGCTTCGCCGGCCGCTCCCTCGGCACGCTCGCTTCGCTCGCTCGGCTCGCGCGTTTTTGGTCAACATACTAACCTAACTTAATTAACTCTTGAGTTCATCGGGTGGGGCTGCCCCCCCCCCCCGTGCCCCTGCTTCGGTTCTGTTACTATGGTACTGTATAACCTAAAATCGTGTAATTTTTCGTGATTATAGCCGATTTTGACAAAACTTTCAAGTGGTTTTTTTTATATTTTAACGCAACGGCGGCAGCTAAAATATTAACAAACCTTTATTTAAAAACCAAATTCAGGCGACTCGATTCAAAAGTCAACCCGTTTCCTGACACGTACAACCTGGACATATTTAAGGCAAGGGTGAACAGGCATTATCTAGACAAGTATGCTACATCCTAGGCCGCATCGTAACTTACCATCCAAAAAAAAGGTGAGATTGCGGTTCAAATAGTTGTCTATACAGAATATAAAAAATATGAGTATTACTAGGTACTTATCTGTCTTGTTTCTGACACCGTGTTATCAGTAAGGAGTGGTTAAATGCAGTTAGAACAAGATAACCATACTGTCCTAATCAGTTCACCACTTAACTTACAGATTATTATGCAGAACAAATTGTATCTATTTTTAAATACATATATTTTTACAATAGCATTTTAGTTTAGGACATAAACCTTAACATGAGAGCCAGTAACTAACAACTAACTTCTGTACCTAAAACATAAAGTGATTGTAAATAATAAAACAAGATAAGGAAATCAGAATACCTATGTATTTTTACTTATCATTTTGTACAAGAGTTATTGTCCTTGCTATTTTGGATACAGCTAACAAAATTAGATACCTAGGGATCCATCTAATTTTAAATGATTAAGAAAAATGTAATAAATAGAGCTCACACTATGTAACCATGACATTAAATGACCCAGACCTTGGCAGAAATCCACGGATGAGCTATCAGGGTTTGTCATGACAAGATCTATTTGCGGTTCAAAGAGTATAACGGCTGGATACAATGCATTGCTGACTAAATAGGTACATTTTATTGTAATAGAAAAATAAACAGAATGATGTAAAAATTACATAATAATTATTACTGACACGTCGGGTTTACGCAACGTTGAATAAGCGGCGGTCGCAGTCGCCGCTACAATTTATTGTTGGCACTAACACAAAGTCCGGATTTCGAGCAAAAACATTGTGTTCACAGTCCGCATGTTTTCAAACAAAATCTGGCGAAGAGCCAATGAAACAAGCTTCACCATTAACATGTTTGATGCCCGTGTAGGAGAATAATAAACTAGAAAATTAGATAAAACTCAAAATCAATGATTCAACTGATATCACTAGTGCCACAGCTATTATAACCTCAAACACCATTTCCGTAAACAATTTGATTATAGACAAACTTGATTATTAGTTTGTGTAAAGGGAAAATAACTAAAAGGTAGCGTGACAGTGTTATTCAACGATTGTTTCACGTATTTCTAACCTGGCAGCGGCAAACGATGTCGGAATTGACGGCGAGCAAGTCGACTAATTTTCCTTTTCCTTCATCGCCCCACTGAGCACCCAGCACAACAGTCACTTTGTTATTTTCCATTTTGGACTTTTTACACGGACACGAGGACAGCGACAACTCGCCGTTTAATTCGGTATGCTTTGAATCGGCCACTGAAGCCATTATTTATTGCAAACTAACTTGAATTAAATAACACACGAAAGAGCGAGACATGCGCGCGCCGTGATCACCGTTGCGTGCGAAAAAGCTTCGCAGGGATGTCAGCATCGATAAGCTGTAATCTACCCTGAAAATACCATATTATTTAAAACTTTACTACCTTTTATATTTTGATTTTATGTTTTATTGAGACTTCTTGGTGGGCAAGTAAAGAGTCATGTTTGACAATGTTTCAGTTTAGTGCTAGTAAGGACGATATAATTATTATGTCTGTAGTGTTAGTAAACTTTCCTTGTCCAAACCGTAATATTACACAATACTACATTTTATTAAAGGCTGTTTAAAATTATAATCCAGATACCATTTTATAGATTACACTTTAGCAATTTGTGTCGTTACTCGTTATATTAAGTTAGAAGAAAACGTAATCCAAACTGTAAACATTTAATTGAGTTAATAGTTGTCTCATTATATTATCGAAATTATTTATGCTATCATTTTTAGGATTTAGTATAAATTCCTATTATAGTCCTTCCAACATAATCTTTTCCGTATTTATAGGTTATTTTCAAAAAGTGGCAATACTTGCAATTAATGTCAAAAACTGACATTTAGAAAACGTTCGGAAACAAATATTCATTATTGAAATAATTATTAGAAGTCATGTTTTTGTTTTTTAATTCATGAATCGTTTATGATTTTCCAAATATTTACAATAATAATAATAGTTAATTTATTAACTGTTTTCTTCTTGTTGTCTTGCATGAGTTTTGGCAAAATAAAATGAAACAAAGAATAATACCTAACAGTAATCTCGACCTTTATTATTTTCATATTATTATGCAGAGTTTGAGTTCTGACCTTTATTTTCACCTAAACTCAAAGAGATATTAGATTTCGTTAATCTTAATAGCGAGTCAAGGAACATAAAACCTTACGCTCCTTGTGTACATACACGCGTACTCTCGTTTTTTTGTAAATGGCAGCACTGATTACAGCTGCCGTTGACATTTCGTTGATTGATTGACAGTTGACTTGACTTTTACCAAAAAAAAAATCAAATAGATGTTTAGATAGCGGATGGACGGGCGTCCGTTTTGTTTGTTTCATTTCATTATTCACTCATTGATATTCGTGCCCGTGCCGACCGTCCGTAGATAACAGACAATAAAATGATCGTAAAGAGACAGTATCTATATACTTAGATATTTTGTAAACGAAGTTTGGAAGTTTTTTTTAAGATACTTTATTGACTGCCAATAGTGTTCAGAAGAAGGTAGGCGGTCGAAATGAGAGTTTGCTATTTTCTATTGTTATACGTGTGTAGTGTAGCGTGCGCCGGCGACAAAGAAGTGCAGGAAGATGTGAACAGAAAGAGGATAATCGACCAGTTGACGAGAACCCGCACAGTGCTGCTTGACGGCTATCATTTGGTGACGAGACAAATAGCCATCGATGTATATATGTTTAGGAGCTATCGCACAGTGTCTGTCATATTTTACCCCGTGATGAGGGACGTGTCCGATGCCCGTTTCACGTTCCAGTCCGAGGAGCTGCATTTAAATAACATTGGTAGGTGCACCACTAAACGCTTTACTAATTTTGCTTTGGTTTTGTTGTGTTTGTTTACATACAAGATCAAAGCTTCAGGCTAATGCCTGAGGGGCTAGTTGTCTAAACTCAACCACATTCAACACTAAAATTAATTAAAATAATCATACTAATGATGCCATGTACTACTTGGAAGGTATTGTGATAGATATTGAAGTTAGACATTAAGATGTGCCCAATTGGTGGATACCAAAGCACACTACAGGAGATGTGTTGTAAATAACAGTTTACTGATAAGTATAATCTTCTATCAGCTCATTGCTTACTGCTTGATACAACACATCTTTCCTCTCCACATATATCTGTTTAGTAATATTATTATTTTGCTCTTTATTAAATTAAATTTTTAAGGATAAAATATTTACTAGAAATAAAAAACTTTAACGCTAAAATGCTTTACTATACTTTATAAAAAAACATATAACAACATACTTAAAGATAAAGAAAACCTTTTATTATATTCTTTATTGCACAAAAACACAATTATACAGAAAATACATAACAAACAATCCTGAGCAAAGATGGACTTATCTCTGAAAAGGATCTCTTCCAGCTAACCTAAGGTGGTTAAGTATTTGTTCAATATCTGTCTTGATGATTATTTATACTATGGCATAAAATCTCCTTGCCAAAGCTGACTGGATTTGGAACGCATCTTTTTTCTTCAGACGTGGCAGTTGGCACCTTTCTTTTATTCTTCTGTTATTTTCTGTCTGCTGAAAATATTGTGTGTGTGATGTGATGTTCACTGCAAAACTAATATTCTTTTTTATTGTCGCATGTGACATTCACCACAAAACTGTTACATAACTACATAATCTGCTTCTAAAATTTTGTGTGTGACGTTCACCGCAAAACTAGGTAGGTATGTATATAAAACTTTGTACAAAATAAACCAAGAACTGCAGAACGAGCCACATATTGCATCTCCTTAGGTAAGTGTTTTTGCCATGTTTTGGGTTGTTAAGGCAGATAACGATACCGAAGGCATCATGTGATTTAATAGTTTGATTTCCAACACCTAAGTATATACAGTCCACTCTCTAAAATTATTCTCGTGGGTACTTTGCTGCCACACTATTACTAAATTATATATCAGTAACCTCAGCTTGTCCTCCTCCTAGGGCCTATACCTATAGGCCTCCCTTAAGATCTTCCACTTGGTTCTATCTTTCGCCTTTCTAGACCATCCTTCCCCCATACAATGCCTCCCATCTTCAAAAATTTATTTTCAAAAAATATTTTAATAAATGACACCTAGGTTGCGGGATATACGGTATGTTATACCCAAGCCAGAATATATACCCCAAGCTATTGGTGGTTAGGGCTTCAGAGTAAGAAACTCCCTGACAATACATGCCGTATAAATAAATAATTAAAAAAACAATAAATAAATAAATTTTCCTACACTAACACCAATTATCTAGCCCAAGAGAAGCTTCGTTATGAAACTCGTTAAATGGTTACTAGACAATGGATAAACATACTTAAAATACTTAAATACATACTTATTATACATAGAAAACACCCAGACCCGAGACAATTTAGAAAAACAATAATTTCTAAATTGACCCGACCGGGGATCGAACCCGGGACCTCACAGATGGCGACACCATGAAAACCGGTGTACAAACATCTCGACCAAGGAGGTCATCAACAAAAAGGATTATTGCTTTCTATATCTGACCCCTGACTCAACCTTTCAGCGAGATGTTCTCTAGATGTTGTTATTATTGTAATTATTACTTGGCCTAACGTTGAGCCAGTAAAATATGGCACTATATCTCGCCAGCCCACTTGCTATTATTGAGAGTTGCTAGGCAACAACATAATAGATAAACCTTATAATTGTTTGGTGCAGTGCAAAGCTAACAAAGGCCCCACCTGACTTGTAGTGTGGTGCACAGGCATGTGGTAAAAGCTAGTATGATCCAGGAGTGCCATTGATCTGCCCACCTTAAATTTTCTTTATTTAAATAATATACAACACACTAATTTGATACAACTAAAATACTTGTTGGTTTACCTTGAAATCACAAAACCCAGGCTAAGCATTGAAAAATATGAAACTCACTTTGCCCAACCTGGCAATTGAACCTGAATCCTCAAGATATCTGGCCAAGCAATTTACCACTCAGCCACGAAGGCGTATGGAGAGAAAATTACCTAAATTAAAATTAATATTACAGTTAAATTATGATCAATATTATAATAATTGAGACAATTACAGTGGCATACATAAAAACAAACATTAAATATCCTAAATTTGCTAAATTCTTCGATAAAAGTTCATAGTTCTGTGTGGAGTGATAACAGTGTTGTTCATACAGTAATTAATACCGTTAACCGCATTGATTGACTGTTTGTTCATTTGTTATCTTTTACCTACTTTGCTCGAAGTGTAGTTGTTCCTTGACTTAGGCTGGATTCGACCAAACTGAAATAAGACTTACTCCGAGATTAGTCTATACAAATTAAGGGTGGATTCGACCAAACTGGAATAAGGTCTTATACCTAGATTAAACGCCGAATTTGTATAGACTAATCTCGGAGTAAGTCTTATTCCAGTTTGGTCGAATCCACCCTAGGCGTTTAATCTAGGTATAAGACCTAATTCCAGTTTAGTCGAATCCACGCTTAAAGTGAGAAATCAAAATTATTTTTATTTCATTTTGTTGTATTAAATTTTCTTATGTTATAATTATTGTTCCTCGGCGCTCCTTGATGTGCATCAGGCTTTTGATCGGGTGTGGCACAAGGGTTCTCTTCGCAAAATTAAACTACTTCTACCTACCTACTTCTATATTCCATGTGAAAGAGACTGATTGCACATAGGGAGTGGAGTGCAACAAGGCTCAGTGCTTGGCCCACTCTTGTACACCATATTTACTGCGGATTTACCGCAAACATCAGGCGTTACCATTGCAACCTATGCAGATGACACGGCAATAGCCACGGCGAAACTCCAGCAAAGCCTCGTCGAAATAAACGTATGGTTCGACAAGTGGAGGATGAAAGCGATTGCTAAAAAAATCAGTGCAGCCCAGAATTACATTTTAAAGCAAGTCAGGAATGCACCTTGGTTGATAAGAAACTCAGATGTAGACACACCTTAACATGCCAACAGTGAAGGAGAAAATAAGAGCTCTTCTTTAGACTAAGAGAAAAACCGGCCAAGTGCGAGTTGGACTCGCGCACGAAGAGTATTATAAGTCTAAATTATTAACTTTTCAACGAAAATTTCAATTGTCTAGCTATCACAGTTATGAGTTATAGCCTGGTGACGGACGGACGGACGGACAGTGACAGTACGGAACCCTAAAATCAATCAGCAATCGAAAATGTGACAGGAATGCAATAAAGTTTTATACTATTCTATTCAAAATCAGATCGACTAAAGGAATAGGACCCTGAACTCGGCCCACCTCTTTATTATTCAGTCATACAAGTAGGTATATCAATGATATGGAAATCGTAGGAGGAAGTTGGCACTTGGCACCGATAACAACAGCGATAACGGTGGAGAGATTCCAAAAGGAGTCATTCGTTATGGATTTTCTCTTGTGTCATTGTAAGGCACTTTGTACCGGAAACGTATGTATGTACTGTACGTCTAGATTTAAGGCTTATTTTTCTTTTAATAAGCACTTGTTGTTAGGAAGTAAGTAAAAGGAGAGTACGCCCTCTACTCTCTAAGCGAATCCGAAATTTGCAGGCACGATCTTGTTTTTTTAACTAGCGTTTCGCGCAATAGGTAGGTACCTACTACATACACACACACAAACACACACACCCCCCCACACCCACACACACACACACACACAACTGTGTACGACGAATTTTGGGCTGACGAAGTTTCGGATGCGCTTAGAGAGTAGTCTCTAATACTTGCTTTCACCCTATTTATTCAATCTGTCATAAAGAGGTTTTAATCGCGTGCTCCCGGAAACATTATATGTGACACGAAAATATACTAGAATGATGATATATTAGGTGGTGTTCCATAACTCAAACGAAGAATAGTGCTTAGAGCTATGAACCCTAGACATATTATGTTTTCTTCGATCCATAAGTATGAGTGAGAGAAACCAACCCATAATCTAGACACCTGCCACTCGTGTGATAGATTATTCCAATGTTTGTCACTTACAAGTACTTAGTCAATGGTACTTTTGTATTCTCTTTGAATTCATTGTAAGTTACAGTTGAGGTAGGTATAGTCCCTTCTGGGGTCGGTCCATCATGTCTAAGGATCGTGGGTTTAGGACCCGATTTCAAAAGACATATAAGCGAAAGACATTTGTGCGACGCCAGATAATCGAAGTGCCAATAAACGAAACGCCATTTAGCCTATGGGCCATTTAATCGGAAAGACAAATATGCGAAAGCCATAAGATCGAATGTACAGGTGTCCGAATGCCACATCATCGAAAGTAAAATTGTTACGAAATCAAATAAAAAATATTAATTACTATAATAATTTTCCTATAGCCTCATCGTCATCAACTCAAAATTGCCCTACTGCTTTGCACAGATCTCTGTAATATGAATAGGCTATCCACTAGAAGAAATTTTACTTTCGATAATGTGGCATTCGCACATCTTTTCTTTCTTTGGCTTTCGATTATGTCTTTCGAAATCGAGTCCTAAAACCGAGGATCGTGGTCAGCATCAGGGTTGCATCTGAGCGGATGATCAGCCTCCACCGGTTTCTGACCAGCGCGTCTCTTACGACCATGCAAAGTATGCAGGACGACGAGTCTTTTACTTGATCGGTCCATCTAGTTGGTGAGCGACGGCGCGATCTTTGCTTTCGGTGTTCCCAATCACAATAGGTTTTTCCAGACTTTCGTCGCCTCTACCGTACTGTGTGTACCGTGTGACCGAAATACGAAATAATGTTTTGAGGTAGTATTAACTATTACTTAATCTATGGTTGCGGTCTTATGAAAGTCAAGCGGTACACCATCGATTCGTATATTTACGGCGAGGGAGACTGACAAGAGCCGGCACGACGAAACTCAGCAAGGGCATTTCCTTTCTCCCTTACTTTCACAGCGTCAGAATCAGAAATACAAAACTACAAAATCAGCATAGGTACGGTAATAGAATCTATTATATACAATAACAATATAAATAAATAAAATAGTAGTATAGATTCTATTATATTATTCTATTGCCGTGCCATAGATACAATTTTGGGGGTTAAAGTTGCTCGCGTCCGTAGGTTTACCCTTGAGACCCTACACGTGATCCCTGGGTGGTGCTAAATGAGTAACACTGACTGAGTGGTAGAGCCACGCTGCGTTGCAGCACTCATTGGGCCGGCTCGCCCGGCGTAATACCACCCTCTCACGAATATTCGGCGTGAAACAACGGCACTTGGTGCTGTTGTGTTTCGTCCGACCAGTGAGGGTTCCGGAGGCCCCTTCCCCCCCCCCCCCCTCCCAATTCCTATTCCTTCCTTAAACCTATTCCTCCCTTAAAGGCCGGCAACGCATCTGCGATTCCTCTGGTTTTGCGGGTGTCCATGGGCGGCGGTGATTACTTTCCATCAGGTGACCCGCCTGCTCGTTTGCCTCCCTCTTTTATAAAAAAAAAAAAACAAATAGATCTGGCGCCTTACTATCAACTCTTTAGAGCAGTAAGTATTAATTTGTTCTTACTATGCCAATCAATTCCCATACGAATATTGCTGTATTTACCCGTGGTACTACCGATGGTCCTACTGGTAGTACCACGGGAATTTTATTTTGCCCGTGGTACTACCAGACAGCATAGTAGCTGTCTGGTAGTACCACGGTAGATTTTACATTACCCCCGTGGTACTACTTATCAATTTAATATTCCCTACAAACGTATTTCGAGGTATGCATAAGCTTGAAAAATCGAGTGTTAAGAACCTTTTTCAAATATGTAGGTGCTGGTTAGCTGTGAAAGTATAAAACATAAACAAAACAAAAAAATAAACAAAACAAAAAAAAGGGTTCTACAACACTCGATTTTTCAAGTTCGAAATACGTTTGTAGGGAATATTAAATTGATAAGTAGTACCACGGGTAATGTAAAATCTCCCGTGGTACAACCAGACAGGATAGTAGTACCACGGGCAAAAAAAATTCCCGTGGTACAACCAGTAGGATCATCGGTAGTACCTACCACGGGTAAGTACAGGAATATTGCATTGTAAGAGTAAAGTAATACTGCTCTATGAGGTGACTGTAGAGCCCCTGTACCTTATCGAGCACTTTACCGTTTATCTTTTAAAATGGTCACACCACACCACTCCATTCACTATCCGCTATTTTGTTTTCAGGCTCGTGCAGTCCACAAGAAGTGATAGTGAACATCAAACATGGCGCTTACCCAGCTGTCAACCCTGATGGTTACAACTTCCCAAAGGGTTTCGTGAACGCAGCCACAAGGGAGAACGTTCACACGCTCGAGCTGCTATCGGACGGGTTCAACCGGACGTACTCCATAACGAACCCGAAGCCGGGCAACTGGTATGCCCTGGTGTACATCAAATGGGAGGATCCGAGGACGCAGAAAGTTGAGCAACAAGGTGAGTGTCGATATCATCATCATCAGCCTATAAACGTCCTACTGCTGGGCACCCACGTGGACAATAGCACGTGGGGATATTGGGCCATAACTCACCCCCCACGCTGGCCCAATGCGGGTTGGTGGGTTTTATAACTCACCCCCCACGCCCAATGCGGGTTGGTGGGTTTTAAAGGACTGCCCATCTTACGATGAAAACCGGGACCAACTGCTTAACGTGCCTACCGATGCACGGAAATAGTCCGATAGTTTGGTTCAATCGGATGCATCCGGCTTTGGAACTGTTTAGAAAGCATCACACGAAACGCGTCCATAGATTAACTAATATATGCTTCGGCGAAAATGTGGTGAACATTGCAAAGCAACCTTTTTTGATATTACGTTTTTTTGTACAAATAAATAAGATGGTTCAGACTAGATACGACCGGTACCAGTAAGTAGATTAGATGATAGAACAATCACCTTATGGTGTGTATAGAAAAGCAATTTCAATTATGGTACGGTAGGCTGAGTCAGACAAACTAACTCTTTGTTTCTCACGGTTCTCATTGCTTTTGGCGGCCCCGGTTAACACATGTTTTACGTGTGGGGATTTACAGAAGTTTTAATTTTAAAAAATTAAAATCTTAACCGTATGTGACGTTGGTATATAATTAAGTATGTGGAATAAGTAATCCTAAACCAACGTCACAGACGGTGACCAATTATTCTCAGACTTCGAATATCTTACGCTTTGAAAAGTTCTAGGAATTGCTGCCATGCTCGATATTTCGTCATGATGATGATGATGAGTGTGACTGAGCTCGATGGCGCAGCGGTTCGGTTCGGTTCGAACAGATTTCTGTTTACAGAACATTTTCAGAAGATAGATAAGACATACATACATATAATCACGACTATTATCCACAAAGGGTTAGTCAGAGACTAGGCAATGAGGTCAGCAAAGCACTCCTTACCATAGTCCACCTTTCACCAAATATCGACCGCACATGTGCTCAGCGTTACAGGTGGTGAGCCCATCGCTGCTTTATGCTGTTAGACGTATGTGCAGTCTTTAGTCCGTTAGTCGACTTTTACGACACCCAAGGAAAGAGAGGGGGTGGTAGTAATCTTTCACCGCTATACACGCAACACGATTAAAGATAGATAATACTTTACTTATTGAAGCATCATGAGATACTTACATAGAACATAACTAACACAATTTTTTTTTTATTGAAGACTGATTGCGCGTTTGTCCTCTATTTCACCTGTTGGAAAGTGATAATGAGGACGAAGATGGAGCACGCGCGACTGGACATGGAGTACCATGCACGAGCAGACCTGAGCTTGGTAAAGAGTAAGAAGCTTTCCCGGGGTAAAGTACCGTCTCACCTTTAAGAGAATACTCAACTTTTTTGGGGCGGTTTTGGCTTTATTTTCTATAGAGCGGCCGAATTTGAGGTCCGATGACAAATCTAAGCCAAGACGATTAAAATGGTCGCTAATATCCACAAGTACATTCCACCTGTGGATATTAGAAAGTCGGAGTCGAGTTAAATGGCGCTATATAAACACGATTGCGTCTTGGTGGCGTTAAACTTGACCAAATTGACCTCGCCCCATTCGGAGACAGCTTGGAAGGCCAAGTCAATACGCTCGACCAAATCAACTCTCAGGGCGTGAGTTTCGTCCTTGGTAGCTCGTGCATTGGAAACGTATCTGTCCACAACTGTGCTGTCGTGTGCACAAGCCGACGGGGATCCCATAACTGGGAAGTTTGCTAAGTAAGCTCGCATGCAAGACCATATCAAAAGCCTTAGAAATGTCTAAAGACACGGCAAGGGCTTCACCGTGCTTTTCAATCGCTTCACTCCACATATGTTCTGAATAGATTAGTAGATCTCCCGTAGACCACCCTGGACGAAATCCGAATTGACGGTCGCTAAGGAGATCGTTAATTTTGTTTTTTAAAACACGTTCCAAACATTTACAAAGTAAAAACGTGATGGCCATGGTTCGATGGTTACTAGGGTCAGATCGGCTACCTTTTCGGAACTGGTTGCACATTAGTAGACTTCCAAGCTCTAGGAACAAGGCCAGCCTTTAAAGAGAGTTGAAATAGGCGTGTTAAAACTGGAGACAGCTCAGGCGCGCAAGTCCGCAGAACAATGGCTGGAGTGCCGTCAGGCCCACTGGCTTTGTTCACATCTAAAGTGCGAAGTGTAGTGTCCTAACTACCTCTTTTTGGTAAATGCGGACCACAGGCATTTGTGATCCGCAGTGAGGTAATTACAGGTGGAGAGAGACTGTCAGCATTCAGTTGCGAATGGACGCAAAGAGAGGCAAATAAGTTCGCCTTCTCTACCGCGGTATGTGCCAGCGAACCATCGTGCTTCAGCATGGGAGGCAATGACGGACGGCAAAAGTTCGATTGGACAGATTTGGCAAGAGACCAAAAAGCTTTACTACCCGCTGCCTCTGGGTAAGAGGCGATTTTACCACATTCGCTTTGACCACATTCGGCCGATGTGGTCAAAGCGAATTCTGCGTAGTGTCTTCTTGCGGGACTTGGCGGCTTTATTTAATGTTTTTTGTTATATCTTCATCATCATCAGCCTGTAATCGTCCCACTGCTGGGCTCAGGCCACCCACGTGGACAATAACACGTGGGGATATTGGGCCATAACCCACCACGCTGGCCCAATACGGGTTGATGGGTTTAACGACTGTCATCTTACGACAACAACCGGGACAGACGTCTTAACGTGCCTTCCGAAGCACGGAGGAGCTTGAGATGTTTTTAATTTGGTCACCCATCCAGCGACCCGGCATTGTGAAAGTTGCTTAGCGGACAAGATTGCAAGCTGAACGCGCTATCCGCTGCGTCATCGAGCTAGAGAAAGAGAGGTCTTTTGTTATATGTTCATGTTATTTCTAAAATATAAAATACTTACAAAAATACTCTATAATATCTTTGAAGTGGTGTCTAAATATGTAAATTCAGTAATCAAATCCAAAACTTTTCCCGATAAATTGATATTAAAATGCATGAAACTTACTTCAACTGATAAACTGCGTATCGAATGATTTATATTTGTTATGTTATCGATATAATAGTGGATTCCTATGCACTATGATTGATATGAGATTGATAAAGAATATGAATACACTTATAAAAAGTTTACGATATGACTTTGTTACTTCTACTTTGTTTTTCTATTACTTACCTACTAATACTAACTAATAGATTCATATTTTCATTTTGATTTGTGATTTGATATGTAAATAAAATTAATTAAACTATTTTGACAATTTTAACTCATATCATAATTACGACTATTATCCCCGAAAGGCCACTCAGAGACTAGGTAATGAGGACAGCAAATTAAAACAGTCCTCTACTATAGTCCACCCTTTACCAAACAGCGACCGCACGTAATATGCTCAGCGTGACAGATGATAAGCCCATCGCCGCTCTATGCTCTTGGAAGTACGTGCAGTCTTTAGTCCGCTAGTCGCCTTTTACGACACAAGGGAAGAGAGGGGGTGGTAGTATTCTTTCACTGCTACGCCACGGTTAATTTAATTTTAACTCGCGACCAATTTTAATACTAGGCATATTACCATAGAATCCTACTTCCTACTAAAATCACACTAATATTATAAAGGCGAAAGTTTGTGAGTGTGTATGTTTGTTACTCTTTCACGTAAAAACTACTCAATGGATTTGGATGAAATTGGACATACAGATAGTTTATAACCTGAATTAACACATAGGATACTTTTTATCCAGATATTCCAACGGAAACGGACATCACGCGGGTGAAACCGCGAGCGGCCGCTAGTTATAATATAAACGCGAAAGTTTGTAAGTATGGATGGATGTTTGTGCCTCTTTCACGTAAAAACTACTGAATGGATTTGGATGAAATTCGGCATACAGATAGTTTATAACCTGGATTAACACATAGGATACTTTTTATCCCGATATTTCCACGGGAACGGGAACCCACGCGGGTGAAACCGCGAGCGACCGCTAGTACATAATAATACAATATTACTAGCCAAGGCAACCCGCCCGCGACCGCAATTCCTCCACGTGAACACCTCATTCACGAGTAAATCGACGATCTGCTACGTAGGACATTCAATCGTGTCGCGTAGCGGTGATAGAATACTACCACCCCCTCTCTTCCTTTGGGTATCGTAAAAGGCGACTAACGGACTTAACACTGCACTTACATCCAACAGCAGAGAGCGGCGATGGGCTCACCACCTGTGACGCTGACAACATATGCAGTCGCTATTTGGTGAAAAGTGGACTATGGCAGAGGACTGCTTATGCGGTCCTAATTGCCTAGCCTCTGACCCTTTAGGGATAGCCGTGATTATATTATGTATGTACGATATGACAGTTCGTTCCAACAACTTAGGAAGTGCTCAATTTTGTTATTGTGTCATCACATCACTCATCGTGCGATCTCTTGGTTCTGTGCACCCGTTCACAGCTCTGTTACTATTTTGCGTTTGCAATCGTTTACACACCCTAATTTTTTTACTTGTTTTAATGAAATTAAGGGTTAGCTCCACCCACGAAACTGAACAACTTTCCCTGAGAAACCTTTGTGCAATAATGACAAAAAAAATTCGACCTCCCATACAAAACTGTCCGATCAGCTGACGACAAATAGTATATCTGTTGCCGGGATTAAAAGTACCCTATGTGCTAGTCCGACTTATGTCATGGTCATAGAAGTAATAATAGGAATAAACTCAACTCTTCACATTTAAACATTTATTATACTTAAGTAATATTTTTTCTTACTTATGGTTTTTGGACACGAAGTAACTGTGAAATTTTCACTATGCTTCGTGTCCAAAAACCCGGTTATGGTTTGACTAGAGTAGTCTAATGTGCAGTGTCTAATGAGTGGGAGTACTACGCAATAGCGAATCACGATAGCTCGAATGACAACAGCGCGAAACCGATATTGCGAAAGTACCATCGCTCGAAAGTGTAATTGCGCGACACACAAAAGCGCGAACGTTCATTTGCGCGAAAATCACACCAGCGAACAGATTTATGTTTTCTGGAGGATTAGCAGTCAGACATCATTGCACCATTTATATAATTAACTAAATAAGCAGTAATGTTTAATAATTTTATTTAAATATTTTTATCCTAGTCACACTAATATTATAAAGGCGAAAGTTTGTAAGTATGGATGGATGTTTGTTACTCTTTCTCGTAAATACTACTGAATGGTTTTAGATGAAATTTAGCAGTTTATAACCTGGATTAACACATAGGATCCTTTTTATTCCGATATTCCCACGGGAACGGGAACCACGCGGGTGAAACCGCGAGCGGCCGCTATATTCAATATTTTTATTAATAGAAATCATGAAATTCACAAAAAAAATACTTTGAACATCTAAAATTCATAACAAAAATGAATTAAAATGCTACTCTTACTCAACAATTCAACATCTGAATTTATTAATTATGATTTTTAATTTTACAACCTTAAATTCATGGCAATTACACGAATAAAATCAACAGTGCTTATATTATTCCTGCGTCTGATTTTCATTACGCTTTCCTTTTTTTCTGGGTGGTGTTCTTTCAATCGATGCTCGAGATTTCTCTATGTACTGATAAGTAGTTTTTTGCTCTTTCACCATGAAGGAAATGGTCGCATATAATCCATGCTTCTCGAGATTCAATAGATAGTTCCTGCGCTGATGGCATGCATCCACGTTGTTTTGGGTACGGGGCAAGTTAAGCTCATTGTTTGTGTAAACAGACCACAAAGCAGGGGGAAACATAGGCGGTGTTCGAGTAATTCTCATTTTTATTATTACATGTCGTTCGAGAATCCAATTTTCCTGAAACATAATAGACTTCAAACCAGTCAAATATTTCTTTTACGTTTTCGTTTTCAGGCATCACCAGACTTTTATTAATTGGAAAGCATCGGTTATTTCGTCTGCTGGCAAAAAAGCCAATGCTATAAGATGTCGCATTTTAAGCGCAAAGTCAGCATCTGAATTAAATCAATATCCATATAAATTCTAAAGTCCACATCGTTGTATTTTGCGCCATAAATTTTGACCTAAATTAAATAAACATTCTTTACTACTAGGACTCCTCCTCCATCAGGATCTGATGAAACCCTGTAGCCATATCAAGGCTGGTAAAAAATTTATGCTTCCCAAGTCTGTCAATATGGTCGTCAATCAGTGGCAGTGGAAAGCGGTCTTTAACAGTGACCGCATTCAACTTACGGTAGTCGAGTCGAGTACGATCTGACCCGTCTTTTTTCTTCACCAGCAACATCAGGCTCACGTATTCTGACTTTGATTCACGTATGATGTTTTTCTCAATAAGTTCTCTAACAATCTCACGAACTTTCAAAATTTCCGAATATGATAAACGGTATGGTCTATAGTAAACGGGTCTTGTTATTTAAGGCACTGGACTTATCTGGGTCGGGCGCATGAGAATGCCCCGTCATGTCTTTCTTCAAGCAATGGTTAAATTCTCCATGTAAATAACTGCTCACTACACTGCCACAGTAGGTATAAATATATCTATACACTGCTGCATTGCTTGGCTTTTTTACGGGCACAACACCAATAGTAAATATCATTACTGACTTTGTTTTTGATTATCACATAGCCGTTAATAATGAGAACGCATTTATTACGTTGCGAATTCTCTGTTTTATAATAACGTCCAGCAGACATTGTAATGTTATTACGCAGAACGAGCAAGTTCGTAACACAGAAATGTTTAGTTTATTAATCAGAGGGTAGAATGAAAACAAACAAAGTACGCGCAAATGAACGTTCGCCCTTTTGTGTGTCGTGAAATTAAGTTTTCGCGCAAATGAACGTTCGGGCTTTTGTGTGTCGCGCAATTAAGTTTTCGTGCAATTACGCTTTCGAGCGATGGTACTTTCGCAATATCGTCTTCGCGCTGTTGTCATTCGAGCTATCGTCTTTCGCTATTGCGTAGAACCCCCCTAATGAGTAATATGCAGACTGCAGTCTAGTCACTAGATACTGCACATTTATCACGAGCACGAGGTTACCGCCATGTGGATCCCACTGGGATGTGGATTCAACCATTATTGTACCGATAGTCGTTTCGGCAAACGGTTTTTTAGCTAAGAGCCTCGATCAACACCTAGAGTGGCTCTTGCTAAAAGGTTGGGTAAAGGGTCAGATTCAGAAGGCAGTACTTCTTGACACGGCACGTATTGTCAGGAGGATCCTCACTCTGCAGCCCTAACCACCGATAGCTTGGGTATATCCCCGCTGCCGGTGGCAACCTAGGTTAAGATTTTTTTATAATATTTTATATTGTAAATATGTTTTTATATAAAATGTTGTAAAAAACATTTATTAAGATTAATGTTTAAATAAAGAGAATAATAATAATAATTAATAGAAAAATAAAACTTCTACAGTTTCCGCCACTGCGTAAAAGTAGGTGGCGTAAAGTAAGCGTGGGTAGACACTTTACTTACCTACCCACGGTGACCCCACGCCCCACAACTATTTCTACACATTATTGTGCTGATTTATTATTGTATTCTCAATAAGGTGAGGCGGTTTTTCACTCCCAAGCAGCGCTATTCGCTGTACAAGACTCAGGACCGATCGGTATTACTGGTGACAAACGAGAAGAGTTGCTATTTTGCCATTCAAGTTCGCATTCTCGTTATAATGTGAGTGAATAACTTATGCTAAACAATAATGCGAACACCATTCTTTCACGATCCGTTGAAAAAAAATCTTCATACAAATATTTTACCATATCCGTCATTAACCGAAAAGGTTACAAGGTTACTGTCCTCTTTTTATTAGGCTTCTTCGTCATTTACATGGCTAGGTGTTAGTAAAAAATTAAAATAACACGTTCTTAGAATTACTTTTTGAATAGTAAACAGTAAAATTAAAATCTGCGAAAATTATGAAATATTGTTGAGGCTTTATTCTGTGAAATACACCCGATGGAAACACGATTTGATAAAGTTGGCTAGATAGAATAAATTCACAAAGTTACATATTTTTGTGTCATTTTATCTTCTTTTCCAGGTTTTATTCTTAAAATAAGTGATTTGATATTATGAGTCATTTACCAAAATGAAGTTCATAGATAACTTGAGGAATTATAACCGATCGTTTTTTATTTAATACATCTATCAATTTTTAAAAATATAAAAAGCGATTATTCGCGCCGCTTTGCTGTTATACCCGTCCCTTACCGTCGTATCGTCGGGAGAGCGAGAGAGAAGCGCTCGAAATACCTCCCCTTAATGGCTTCGCGTTTAGCATTAAGCCAATTTCAGTGGTGTATATTTTTGAAGTACAATTTTAGTATAGTACGGTAGATTAAATTAAAATGGAGTCTCACATCTCACAACACGTGTTGTTACTAGAAGAACACGGGAAAAACTCCTATTGTGCAGTTGAATCTACAGGATGATCAAGAAAAGCGCATTTGCTGAACTGTTGAATGTTCATTGTTTTGAAAGCTTTGTTTTAATTTTAAGTACAATTTACAATATGATATGTTTAACAATTATCAAAAGTGCGGTAGCTCAACTGTCAAACTTCGGCTACTAGTCAGCACTACAGCACCGTACCCCAGCTGGTACGGTGACATTAGTGGTTTGTTAATCGATAGATCTAATTTTCGTCTAAGTATGTGCAAAATGTATAGAGCGGCGATGAGCTCTCCATATCGCTGTTGTGTACATGTGTGATATGTTACATGACCTCTAAAGGAGAATGACCAAACCAGCCTATTCGATATCTATTGCGTCTTAATCATTCACATATCAAAAGTGTTCTCTTAAAATATAATGATTACTGTTAAAAAAGGTTTTGTATAGAAAGTCAAGTGATAAATAAATGCTGAACTGAACTGATAGACATACGATAACATAACAGTTGTCATAACCTCAAAATACCTAAAAAGTCTTAAGCTAAAAATGAAGATAGCTTCAAACTCCCGCATGATATTATAATGTAATTTTTTCTTCTTAATTCAGAGCATTGCTGCTATTGATTACTATTTATTTCATTAAAGCGCTGTGTTACGCTAGCTAGCTAAAAAACTAGCCTAACTCCCATAGTAAAAAGGTCATTCCCCTTTAGAGAAAGGTAGACTGTGGCAGAGGAAGTGCTCTGCTTTTGCGGTCCGCATTGCCTATAGTCTCTGAGGAGACTAACCCTGAGATAATAGTCGTGATTGTTTGTATGTATGCCGTATGTCGTTCTCAAGTGAAGCGCTTACCAACGAACAGTGTTTCATTTCTATTTATACTTGTATACATGTCCGCCCCTGTGGTTTATTAGTGAGAGTGTCTTAGACCCGGGTTCGATTCTTAACGAGGGAACTATGTATATTGTAACTAGCCGTCGCTCGCGGTTTCACCCGCGTGGTTCCCGTTCCCGTGGGAATATCGGGATAAAAAGTATCCTATGTGTTAATCCAGGTTATAAACAATCTGTATGCCGAATTTCATCCAAATCCATTCAGTAGTTTTTACGTGAAAGAGATCAAACATCCATTCATACTTACAAACTTTCGCGTTTATAATATTAGTAGGATGTGTAGTGTATTTATTCTAAGTCCGCGTGGCATTAGCCAGTTAGAGAGGTACCACGGTTTTATCAAACTTTGTCGCCATATCAACGATGATATAAGCATTGTTGTGGTCAGTCAGTTATAGAGATAAGATTAGCCAACGGTAAGTTGTCCGGCTGAAGTGCGCTAACCTGTTATTTCCTATCGCCATCGCCATCAGTTAAAATTAAACCAAAGCGCTTATCCGACGTAAAATACCTATGCTGCTATGCGATTCCAGCGACGCTGCGCGCATGGCTGTGATCAGCTGTCTCTTTACAATTCTATGAATATGAAAGAGACAGAGTCAATTCTCAGCGCTGCGGCAGGCGCTGCTACCAATTTTTTAGCTTAGAGAATCGCACTGCTGTGCTGGTAACGACTCATTAATAGAATACTGCCGTCCCATATTTATCCTTGGGTGCCGTAAAAGACGACTGACGGATCAAACATAGCACACACATCCAACAGCATTAAGCGGCGAGGGGTTCACCACCTGTCACGCTGAGCACATTTGTAGTTAATTTGTGAAACGTGGACTGTGGCAGTGGACTGCTTTTACGGTCCTCTTTGCCTGGTCTCTGACTGACCTTTGGGCTGGTTTCACAGTCACGCGTTTGACCAGCGCCGGCCACACGCGCGCGCTTACAATTACACTAGATTATAGGTTGCGTTTCACAGTCATCACGCAGTTCAAACGCGCAACTACTATGTAGTGTAGCGCGCGCGTGTGGCCGGCGCTGGTCAAACGCGTGACTGTGAAACCAGCCTTGGAGATTGCGCTCCATTCCGACCGCGCGTACGTAATTTTTTTTTGTCGCTTGTAAAGCAGACGCCCTTCCGGGGACACCGACGGGAGGGAGGAAGTGAACTCTACATGAGCACGACACCTGGCGGCTGGCAAAGTTATGTCAGACTCCTACTGACTAAACACCCCCTTGAGATTGCCAGGAATAAAAGCGCAGTTTTATTAAAAGTGTATCTCTGGGGAATAATTCGCTAAAAAGTGGTCGACAGGGAACGTCATCGACTGTGTATATGATATTTAGTTTTAAACTGCCCAATGTCACGTAATGTCGCGCACTTGTGGTTGTGGGTGTACGGCCGTGTTGGGCGCATGCGTATGCATCATGCGGCCAATGTGATTGGCCTCGGTGCGCACTTGCGATTGTCCACCCGCCACTTCCTGCCTTATGTGTACTTACGAATAGAGGCAAGGTTGCCAGCAACCTGCTACACGTTATAGGGATGTGATAAAAATAGTTGAATCCTACATATACAATGTGATAGGGGTGGTACTTCTAACCGGTGGTACATCTAAATTCATCGACAAAAAAAATAATATGGGGAGTCCTACCCCCTCCCCCTATAATGTATGACCATTTTTACTTTATGCGATATCAAAGGTTTCATACGTCGGAGAAACATGAAAAAAATGGCAAACGGTAGCTAATGACACTGGCTAACTAATAAATTACTTTGTTTCGTATGTTTGAGATTATTTTGGTGAGAAAAAAAATCATTACTTAATTATTTTGTGATTTAAAATCACTTTTTTTAAGTCCATATTATTTTTTTTGTCGATGAATTTAGATGTAGTACTTAGCCTTAACAGGTTAGAAGTCCCACACCTATCACATTGTATATTATTCACTACTATATCCCCGAAGTGTAAGTCGGAGACCAGGCACTGAGGACTGCAAAAGCAATCCACTGCCACAGTCCACGTTTCACAAAATTACTGCACATGTGCTCAGCGTGACAGGTGGTGAGCGCATCGCCGCTCTATCAGAGAATATGCTCTATGCTGTTGGCTGTATTTGCAGTCTTTGGTCCGTTAGTCGTCTTTTACGACACCCAATGGAAAATATGGGACGGTATGACGGTAGTATTCTATTTATGAGTCGCTATCAGCACATCATAGGTATTTCACGTCGGATAAGCGCTTTGGCTAATAGGAAATAACAGGTTAGAGCACTACAGCCGTGTATAACTTACCGTTGGAGTATGAGGAAAGTGCCTCTTGCTGGAAGAAGATGCTTGACGGGCGCATGAAACTGATAGAGCAAGCAATACAAATCTACGTGCTTGCCGCCAAGTTGCTTGTCCGACTCGGAACCCCTTTAGAATTGCGGCTTGACCTTATTCTTCAGTTTTTTTCATTGTTTTATCTTACTTCATCGTTTTATACATCGTTACATAAATAAATTTTAAACCACAAGTTGACACGACATTCATTAATTGTTAGGCGGTACGAAGTTCGCCGGGACTGCTCGTTTAAAATAAAAATTGCCACTTAGAAGTTAAGTGTAAGCATTTGTAACATACTTGCTAAAAATAGATGTTGCCTGTTCAATTTCCCAGGATAAGAATAAATATGTTTATCGCTCGAGTCGATATGTTTACTCCAGACTGGAGGTTGCGATTTGTTGGTTATTTTATTAACGAGGATAATGTTAACAACATTCTAAATACAGCTTGCCGCACTGTTATACCATTTCCTACCAGCGTTTGGAACACACGTATTGTATTTAAAAAAAATCGATGAAGATAATAGTTATAAACTATGTAGCTAAATGTATATTAGAGACAACTTCCTTATTTCTTATATGGACAACTAGTATAGTGAATCGGTAAGTGTTTTCAATGCACATTTCTTTCTTTTACTAGCCATTGACACAGCAAGGCACCTATACTCGTACTTACAAACTGCAGTGTAGGTACTACGTTTAGAGAGTAGGCCTACTGCTCGCTAGACGAATTTAAACGCTCACCCCCTGTCTATTTGTAATTCGGCGTACAATTCGCGCGCATGTTGTAGGGTAAACTACCCAATTATTGGCACTAGTGACTAGCAATACCAGGTTTAAAGTGTTTTCTGTATACTTGCGTACGCTTAGAGAGTAGGCCTGCTGCCCCCTAGACTAGTGTCAAACGCTCACCCGTCACCCTCTCTCTATTTGTAATTCGGCGTACAATGCGCGCGCATGTTGTTATACCTTGCAACAACCTTGTTACCTTGTTCACCATCAACCCAATTATTGGCACCATACAAAATACACCTCGAAGTTTTTTCCAATTTTTTTTTGTATTAACGGTTCAGATTAATTATTATCATATTGAGCGTGCGTATTGCATATAGTACTTACCATATTTTCCAGATTTTTTTAAAAATTAAGTTTTATATTGACATTCCGAATATTGGTATTTTTTTATCCAACAGCGCTTGGCCTTCAATCTCACCTGACGGTAAGTGACGATAAGGCCGGAAGGTGGAAGCGCGCATTACCCCGAATCCTCAACCACTGAGGAACTGGTTATCTTATCTCAAACTATCGGAACGCAACAATGTTATAAACATCGTTGCTATGGCGCGCACTTAGATAAGATGGTGGTAGCTAGCCAGGCGGATTTAACAGCCCTACCACCAACCAAACCGAGCACACAAAGAAGTACCCCCCGCTGGGAATCTAACCCGGAACCTCTGGGTCTGAAACCGGTGGCTTAGCCAGAGGTGAGAGACCACAGAGGCGGTTAAAAATTGAAAAATAGATAGATAGATAGACAATACTTTTATTGTAACATAACACCACAAACATTTATTTAACACATAATAACAATGAGCAGAAATACAAAGTTACAATTTGGCGGTCTTATCGCTTTAAAGCGATTTTTGCCAGACAACCATCCGGATAGAGAGAACTTATACTCTCAAAAATCGGAGGTGCAAACCAAAGTTAAACAATTAAAGGCAAAAGCAAATTAAAAAGAACTAAAATAAAATAAGTACATAACATTATAAAATAAATAAATAATAGGGTGTAACAAATATACAGTCGTGGTCAACTAATTAGGGACAATCTCTAGTTAAGCCAAATTGTGAATTTATTTTTTATTTTCTAACGAGTCTTAACAATATTCCATATCTTTTACACGTAAGTATAATTAGTCATTGATGTGCCCGATTATACAAACAATAACAACTTCTTAAACATTAAACCTCTTTACAGTATAGCTGATAGATTATCAGTGTGCTATTTGTTCAAAGAATGCTGGCTGGCCATTTAATTAGGGACACTGAGATATTGCGTTCTATTTTCAAAATTTGAATCTCAATACTTTTTTATTTCTTCTTTTATTGTTTTGTGGTAGTTTTGGCGGCAATCCAGATTTTTAATTTTAAGTTTTGAGAATTATTTTGAAGAAATATGGGCAAAAATAAAAGTTGCGATCCAACACTACGAACAATTATCATGAAGTTTGTCGAGCGTGGTTGGTCATACCGAGGGATAGCAGAACATTTAAATTGTTCAAAAACTATGGTATGCAATGCAGTGCAACATTTCAGGCGCAATAACACAGCTTTAAATGTGCCCAGGACAAAAAGATCGAGAAAAACAACTCCGCAAGAAGATAGAATGATAACCAGGTTAGCTAAGAAAGATCCGTTTCTAGGCTCTATTTTAATTAAACACGAAGTGTTTGGGGCAGACGAAAGAGCCGGTGTATCAGTGAGGACCGTTCGACGACGTCTGGTAGAAGCAGGGTTGTTCGGAAGAGTGGCTCGCAAAGTACCGTTGTTGAAGAAAGAACATAGAAATGCTCGTTTGGCGTTTGCACGTAAATATGGACATTGGACCTACGCCCAATGGCAACATGTATTATTCTCTGACGAGACCAAGATTAATTTAATTTCTTCAGATGGAAGGCAATACGTACGGCGTCCTGTAAAAGCGGAAATGAATCCAAGATTCACAAAAAAGCAGGTGAAACATGGCGGTGGAAACATTAAAATTTGGGGTTCATTTTCTGGACGTGGAGTGGGACCTGTGAGAAAAGTTCAGGGTAACTTAGACCAACATCAATACAAAACAATATTGGAGGAAACTATGCTTCCCTATGCTGAGGAGCATCTCCCTATTATATGGACGTTTCAGCATGATAACGACCCGAAACATACCGCCCGTTCAGTCAAGTCGTTTCTTACCAGTCAGTCAGTATCGGTGCTAGATTGGCCAGCAAATAGCCCGGACCTCAACCCAATTGAGCACCTTTGGCACGAAATCAAGAAAAAAGTTTCAACTTATCGTACCACAACATTAGATCAACTTAATCAAGCTTTTTGTGAGGCATGGGCAAACATTCCTATCGAAACATGTCAGAAACTGATAATGTCTATGCCACATCGGTGTCAAGCGGTAATTACTAACAAAGGTTTTGCTACTGGGTACTGATTTTACACGTAATAAAATGGAGCTTTTAAAAATATTATAATACTGGAGATTATTCGTTTTGTTTAACGAACGATGAATAGATTCATCATTATACTTTACTGTCCTTAATTAAATGTCCAGCTACATAATTATACCTTAAAATTGAATACACGTTCAACCTTTGATATTAAATACTTTTTTCTATTTATTTATTCTCTTATTTACAGCCATTTATAGTATAGTAATCGGACCAAATTATGCAAATAATAGGTGCTGAAAAATCAATAGGGTTTTATATTTATATGTACATAACCGGTTATTGCTCTTCACTATCTTGAATGTCCCTAATTAGTTGACCACGACTGTATATACATACATATATATACATACTTAAATATAATAGTCTCAAGTAGGATGTAGCGGACAATGACAGCTATGCAGCAGGATAGGGTTAAAGGGAAAGGTAGAAATTCTTCACGTGCATGTTTTAGCACGCCTGATCGCAACTGAAAGCGAGTTCCAGAGACGAACAGCTTCAATAGTGACGGAACAATTGTAAAAGGTAGTGTAGTGAAGAGGGGTTTTAAGAGATAGATTTTCTGATGAACGTAAGGAGTGCGAGGATGAACAATAAAGAAAACTGATGCGTTCCTTTAGATAGGAAGGATAGGTGGGATTAAACAATATGTTATATAAAAGGGAGAGGATGTGAGTAATCCGGCGAAGACGAATAGGAAGCCACTAGAGTTTAGCGCGGTATTCAGAAACATGATCATACTTGCTTAAGCCAAATATGAATCGAAAACAAAGATTTTGAAGGCGCTCAAGTTTATTTAGCTGGTCCTCCGAGAGATCAAGATAGCAATCGTCGGCATAGTCTAAAATTCATAATAGTTTAATTTGCAAAGTTTTAACAGAAACACATTTCATTTGCCCAGAACCATCGAAAACAGGTACTAATCACAATAAATTGTCATTTAAACAATTAAAACAGAGTGTGAGTAAAATTGGAGAAGTGCCAGCGTTTGGGCAAATTACCCTATTTTTCACTTTTCGAATTACGAATAGAATAGAATAGAGAGCGTTTGCCATTTGTCGATGAGGGCTGGAGTAGCTATTACTTAATATGTGCTACCGGTATCCTAGTGAGAAATAATATACTTAGCTCTTAGAAAACCAATTTAGTTTCCTTCCATGTGTTTTAAATCTGTTTTGTGATAACCCTGCGCGTGATGCATTATAAAGTGCTGCATTATGTCACCCACTTTGCAGTCTCATGAGATCCATTTAACTGCTATTAGTTTGAATGCAGCCCCTGCGGTTGTGCCACCATTATTGAATTATTGCAATTTGAACTACTTATGTGTACCTAGGCCGTGTCTTGTGTATGATATGATGTAGGTGTTGATATGTTATATGTTGTTGATATGTGTACATGTGAAGTTTTATAACAAGTTGACTGCTGAAGCTGTAGTAGTATTGAAAGTCGAAGATAACGAGACGTTAATTTTTTTTTTACCTCAGATGGGAATCAAACCCACGTCCTCCGCAATCCGAACGGCTGCGTTGACCACTCCGCCGAGGTATTGCTTAGACCTGCCGAAATATTTCAACGCTTTTGACTTTATTTTTTATAGCAAGATCTGACCCGTCAAGCCCTACAACCAATCATGTTAAGTAGACGCTGGGAATCGAACCCGGGGCGCCACCACCACTAAACTATATAACCACTGAAAAAAGACGAGAACCTCAGGCGGGAATCGAACCACGTACCTTCCGCATTCCGGGCGGCTGCCTTAACCACTAAAGGTGCCTCAGAGGTGAAAACTTCTAAGATTTGATAAAGCAATGTTGTTTAAAAAATATAAGCATCAAGCACTGACAAATTTCGACGGGTGAAAACCAGACCTTGGTAGCCAAGTGGTTAAGGCAGCCGTCCGGAACGCGGAAGGTGCGTGCGTGGTTCGATTCCAACCCGAGGTTGTCGTCTTTTTTCAGTGTTTAAAAATTTTTACATGAATCTTTTTTTTACCTTTAGATAATATTAGTACTTTTAATAATACTATAAAATGAACATTATTTACTATTGTCTGTACCTATCTATCTTTTTCAGGTCTGGTTGCAGACTGCCAAACCATCCTATACACAGATTTACAAGTGAAACGACAGGACAATATAGCCCTAATAGACTGCTACAATGGCCTTACTTTGGACTACAATAATGTACCAGCCTTCTTCAAGTGCATGTCTGTAGATAACACAGAACCGATTGCACTTAACATTACAATTGTGAACACCTCCAGTGTCACTAAAGAGGTATCACTCAAAGTGCAGGCGTTATCGTTGCCAACCGAGGAGAATTATCTGGTGTCCTGTGCCTTCGACCCTAGGGAAAACCCCATACAATCAGTCACGTTTTTCCCACATCCAAATGCGTGGCACTACATTCACATTGGACAAGTGACGAACGCGTCCCAAATCGCCGATTGTGAATCGTACTACCTCAGAGCAGACGCAGAGGACATCGACAATATCACAGTTTTGGACCTTATGCGCGACGATAAAGGTAGATTTTTCACGTTCGATTACGGCCTGCCCACTGCCGATTTGCAAGACGCGACCAGTCTCGTCAACCTTACATCCAATGAAGTGAAAAGTGTAAGGTTCAAGGTAAATCAGTTCCTAGATAACGGTGGGAGCCTTGCTATCGAGGCGAGCTTGCTTATGAGCCTAAAATATTATATGGGCTACAAAAGAGAATTGCAAAAAGGCGCATTACTCGCGTTCACCGAAGACAATCAATTTTTCAGAGCAGTCATTTGTTTGGACAATGGTCACACCAGCATACCATTGGAGAATGGCCACTGCAAATACAACGACCAAGTTAAGCCAGCACTATTTGTACTAAATAGCACCGATTCCGAGTCGATATACGACAAAATTATAATCCCGTTTCCCGAAAGCGGTACTTGGTATTTGACATTAAGAGTGTTCTGCGACCAAATCGTTTGTCCTTGTCGCACTTCTGACAACGGCTCGAAGTATTACGTGGACTCAGATGCGATAGACAAGGACGGAGATGAGGGTTTTTGGAACAATACAAGGCAAGGCACTTCTGAATGCAACTCCACTGTGATTCTTTCGGTATCTTCAACTTCGTGCGTGAGCGGACGATGCAGTAACCATGGCAACTGTCTGCTGAACACCGTTGGCGGGCTGGTGATGTCATTCTGCTCCTGCTCAGCTGGTTACGGAAGTAAGTTACATTTTATCTTAATTTTTTTTTATCTAAAAGAAGAAGGCAAACGAGGTGGCGGGTCACCTGATGGAAAGCAATCACCGCCGCCCATGGACACCCGCAAAACCAGAGGAGTCGCAGATGCGTTGCCGACCTTTAAGATAGGAATAGGGTTAAGGAAGGAACAGGAATTGTTAGGAGGGGAGGTGGGGGGGAGGGGCCTCCGGAACTCTCACTGGCCGGACGAAACACAACAGCACCAAGTGCACGCCGAATATTCGTGAGAGGGTGGTATTACCCCGGGCGAGCCGGTCCAATACGTGCTGCAACGCAGCGTGGCTCTACTACTCAGTCAGTGTCACTCATTTAGCACCACCCAGGGGTCACGTGTAGGGTCTCGAGGGTAAACCTACGGACGCGAGTAACTTTAACCCCTTTTAACTTTATAACAACGAGGTAAAATCCGTTGCAACTGTACGAGTATAGGCGTGAAAGATAGGGTAGTAGTCAAAGATTCGTCTGTCTTTTCTGATGTCGCTGTCAGGGACACCCCGACCTCCTAAGGTCACGCCCCGGGGTAAGTAAGGTAAAGTTTAAGGTTACTGAGAATATTTTGATCCTACTAATACCTACGAGTACTTATTCAGCGCATACATTTAGAATTCTGTCCAACAAAATAATAATGATAAACGTATCCCAACAAATAATCGGAATGCGTATAGTTGAATCCTTTATTAGTGTTCTCCTATCCTATACTCGTAGCAGTATTCTATGCGTACCTATTCCTATGATTTCATTCATATTTTTACCACTAAAAAAAAACTATCCACTAGCTCTAATTTTCCTCTTTAAAATTCCAGGTTGGGATTGCTCCGACGACTCTAGAATGGACAGCAGAATCTACATGCTCGTATCCGTCCTGCTCCTGACCTTGAGCAACGTCCTCTTTATCTTCTCCATATACACAGCCATCATCCGCCTCTACTACACCGAAGCGATGATGTACGCCTTCACGATGGTGTTCTCCAGTTTCTACCACGCCTGCGACGCGCCGGCGCAGGTCGCCTACTGCATCGTCCGAGGTAACATACTCCAGTTTGGTGACTTCTACTGCGGGCTCATGTCTTTCTGGGTGACGCTGCTGGCAATGAGCATAATAGGAGACAAATTCAGATCGTCCTTCCAATTGATAGGTGCGATCGTGATAGCTCTACTAACAACCTGGAACATGCATTCATTCGTCTCATTCCTGTTACCCGTTGCCGTTGGTGTCGGTGTTTTGCTGCTCTCCTGGTATTTGGATTACAGAAAAACACGTGGTATGCGGTACCCCCGATCTTATTATACTATCTACATGCCACTCGGTCTAGTGTTGGTCTCCATCGGTTTAATATGCTACGCGTTCCTACAGACTGAACAGAATTATAAAATAGTCCATTCCATATGGCACATGATAATAGCGTTGAGTGTTGTATTCCTGCTGCCAGACGTAAGGAGAAACGAGGATGTGAACCCTTTCGTTCCGAGCCCTAATTACTGTAGGTTACCATTTTGCAGGGTTTTCAACCGATCGCCGGCGATAGCCACCGATTAGGTCAACTTTTCTGCCATTATACATGAACGACGAAACGTTTCAGACAATTTTGAAACTTGTTTTTATGTACCAAGGTGCAATAGTCAAGTCAGTCTGTTTTGAAGTTGTTTACTTTGTTTAGTGTCTGCACGGCAATTTTACCATGACTTTTAAAATAATATGTATATCAAGGTGCAATTAATGATAGTTTGTAAGATATAAATGTTACTGCAAAGCATTTCTGCTAGTCAGCCAAGAAGAGGTTTTTTAGAGTTTTTTTTTCTATGCATTTGTTGTTAACTTTATTGTTTTATAATCATTAATGGTGATAAAGTGTAAAAATATATATTATTATTACAGAGAAACTAAGAACAATGCAAAGACTGTGAAATGTAGGAATTAGTGAAAATAACAATGTAGTTTGCAATTATTGCATTTGCCCCATTTAGGTATTATTTATTCTTTTAATTCTATTAGTGAATGTACTCTTCCATAATACTTTTGTCACTGTTAATTATACATGACATATTTCTGTGATTAAAAAAAAATAGTAAGTATATTAAAAATATTTATACTTTGTAATAATAAGACACCTACTCACCAGTTTGCGTACCTAGTAACGTTACTTGTATAAGTAATAATAATAATAATTATTATTATTGAATAACACATTAATAAACACAATAGAATTTCAATTGTTTTATGCCATATGTGGCTCATGAGACCGTGAACGTGTTAAAATAACGGAAATTAAATAATATAAGTAAGTACTCAATTATGTTATAACAAATAACTTTTATAGGACAATACAAAAATAATCACTTTATTAGGATCACTATTGTTTCTTACTTTAGTGCATTATTTGTGTATTTATTAGTTACTGGTTTCTAACGTTCTATCGTACTATTTTATACATTGCTGTTATGCTCTGATAACGGCTGCCATCACATGTGTGGAAACACAACAGGCAATGTATAACAAGCGCGCAACCTTTAAACCTACTTAGGTCGAAAGTAATAATCAAATTACCGTTTGCTTTACCTAATACATACATATAATCACGACTATTATTCCTGAAGGGTTAGTCAGAGACTAAGGGTGGATTCGACCAAACTGGAATAAGGTCTTATACCTAGATTAAACGCCGAATTTGTATAGACTAATTTCGGAGTAAGTCTTATTCCAGTTTGGTCGAATCCACCCTTAGCTTATGAAACCTAATAAGTACCTAGATTAAGTAAAATTCTAAGGGTGGATTCGACCAAACTGGAATAAGATTTACTCCGAGATTAGTCTATACAAATTCGGTGTTTAATCTAGGTATAAGACCTTTTAGTCTATACAAATTCGGCGTTTAATCTAGGTATAAGACCTTATTCCAGTTTGGTCGAATCCACCCTAAGTAGACAAAATAATTGAAAGATTGTTTATTAATTTCGGCCTATAGTTGCGCATGGTAAAGACTGTCGTATTAATGCCTAATATTATTAAGAATTGAAACATTTTATCTATGGACTCTGAAATTGAAAAGGGGCTTCAAAGCTTATACTGATTGTTTTTTCAAAATGAAAGTAAAGCTTTCATTTCATTCTTTACAATTGTTTATAAAAAAACGAGTTTCTGTTTCAGAGTTTTGAAATGTAAATAATTATGCAATTGTGATAAACATAGATTTATTTACCTGCACAGATCTCACTGTTATGTTAAATTACGAGCGCATTTCGCTTTTTATTATCTGGTTTTGTTTAACAATGAATATTAATTAAACTGGATTTAATTTATTGGATCAAGATTTCTGGATATACGGTTGTGTACTCGTGCTTCTCATGGTCAGGTAAAAGTTAACTTATTTCATATTCCAAATACTTATTTAACTGTTATCAAACTTGACGAGAATATAAAGAGCTTACTGCCCCATTCACTCAGTACCACTGCAAATAACTTTAAGTATATGGAAAATATTGCTTATATTGCTATTGCCAGTGTTAAACACTTAGGGATGATTTATATTAGAGCGGGCCGTGCACGGGACGTGCCAAGTCCAAGCCCGGACGGCGCCACTGATTTGAGACGTTGCATACATTTTCTATGAAGCAGTTTATAATATTACACCGTGCATGATCCGTGTCCCGTCCGGGACCGGACGGCCCGGACGGGACACGCCCCGTGCACGGCCCGCTCTAATATAAATCATCCCTTGATCGAACAAATACAAAAGTAATTCAGTATTTTGGTCTAGATAGTTTAGAGTGTTTAACTCCCATTCTTATTTACTGCTTTTACTAAATATTATATGTGGCGGCCGGCGCCACCCTACCGCATGACGCCGCACATTATTCGACACGAAGCAAACACCTTCTCAACCGTGTCAACAGATGGCGCCACAAACGCAAACCAACGTCTCCGTACTACGACGGTAAAATAGTATGGGAAGCCTGCATCGCGGTAGCAAAGAATCACCATCTCCTTCGCTATATATAGCACCTCCAACTAGCATCTGTTGGACTTCGGTCCGGGAGCTATACCACCCAGCTCGGAGGAAGATCTTCCTCAGAGCTGGGTAAGTGTAAGGAAGCTTATGGTATTTTAAGGGCTCAGAAAAGTGTGCTACTATAAGGGCATTTGAGCTTATTGTAGACATCGCGTTTGCTAAAGTGGGCAATTGATCATTCGTCACACAAGTAACACGTAACCATATCTTAGTTTCTCGACCCCTTATTGATCCACGGTAGATGGGGACTTTCCCATAAACAAGATAATCCGCAGATTGAACTGTCTCATCATTGTTAAAATGAGTTTTTCCTCTTTCTATGGCCGTCAATATTCTCTTATTTCCTTCTGTAACCCGTCGGAGAGCCTACGAGCTCAGCCTGTGTCTTGGTCTTTTGTACTTTACATTTTGTACAGATTACCTGGTTATCTCCCTGGGCTAATATGCTAGCTTTAGTGTTTCGTGTGCTAGATTCTCGCCTTATAACCAGAAGGTTCACTACACTCCATCCTTTTTGTCTTAGACCTTCCAGCCCCCCTGCTTGTCCATCCCATGTCACTATTTCACGGGTTTTGTTCGCCAAGGTATTTCCCTGTACCTACCTTCAGCAGACCTGTGGCCTGATTCACGTATTTCGTAATAGTCGAAATATCGTTTACGTTTAGAAGTCGTCCTATTGAAAAACAGTCACAAATTCGTATTCACCTGTCATTTCGCTAGAACGATTACTCGGATAGGAACGCAACTCAGCGATTTGTCAACTATTTAAACTTAATGTTGCCATTAGAGTTCTACCAAATAAATTCAAATACTTTTTGTTAACAAAACATGCAGAAATGTTTATTATTTTTTTCCAACGACTTGGAAATTGTCTAATCTGACGTGCAATCGCTGAAATCCGATAAAACTAAACGTCAAAATAATAGGTGAATACCGCGGAGGCAACGATCGAATTTCGATTAATGCACGTAAATACGCTTAAACAAAACCGACTTAAACAAAATCGTGCGATTGATACGTGAATACGAAAAGTGACTTCAGCGATCAAATCGCTTGTATGTCGTTGAAGTTTTGTTACGTGAATTAGGCTACAGGGCGAGCATTATAATAGACGAGACTACCCTGAAAAAATTCGTGGGTTCTTTCTATGAGTTTATTCTAGAAATTTGCCCATAACTCTGAACACGTACTTATTGGCTTCATGACGATGAAGTTGATGATTATTCAATGTGATTTGCAATACAAACATTGTCATTATCTTTGTTATTCTGGCCAGAGGTATTGTCCATTAATTTCTTGATCATTGTCAGCCATTCTTAGTCCCTGGAAGAGAGGGACAAAGTGTATCTTAATTAGGTACTCATTCAAAACAAAGTATTCTCGGAACCGCCAAGACATCAAAGAAAAGAATCTTCTATTGACCTCGATCTCACTTTCTTTCCCCTTGAGTCTTTTGTTCCAGTTGACCCCAAAGTCCTTATCCTCCATCTGCTTGGGTGTAGGCCAGGTGTTGGACTAGATGTGGGTGAATAAGGGATGGGTTTCTGGTACACTTGCGACAACTACATACAATCTTTTAAAACGATGTACGCTAAATCGCTTCCGAGGGCATCGGCATATTTTAGATCAATTTTCTTCTTACCGGTGATTTGTGTATGCACAGCAACATCCGTTGGACTTCGGTCCCCGAGCTATACCACCCAGCTCGGAGAAAGATCTATCTTCGAGCTGGGTGGGGGTGTAAGGAAGCTGATGGTATTTTTAGGGCTATCTGAAAAGTGTGCTACAATAAGGGCATTTGAGCTTATTGTAGACATCGTGTTTGCTAAAGTGGGCAACTAATCATTCGTCACACAAGTAACACGTGACCATCTTTTAGTTTCTAGACCCCTTGTCCATCCACGGTAGATGGGGGACTTTCCCATAAACAAGATAATCCGCAGATTGAAGTGTCTCATCATTATTAATAATGAGTCCCAATTTGGTTGAGGAACAACCTCTTTCTATGGCAGTCATTATTTTCTTATTTTCTTCCGTAACCCGTTGTAGAGCCTCTACGTCGCCTCTTTTTTTCAATTATAAAGATATTTATAAGCAATTATGACTTTATCGATTGTTAAATACTTGCAATAGCATTTCTTTCGAATGTGAGGGTAGACTTCACAGTGACGTAATACCGCTGGCTTGTAGCGTATCAACTACTAGAAAAAATTCTACGGGTCTTCTGGGGTCTCGGTAGCTTAGCGGTTAGAGCAGTGGACCGGCAATCCAAAGGTCACGGGTTCGAATCCCGTTCGAGCTTTCCTGAGACTGGTTGTTTTTTTCTAGTAAACATTTTATCCTATATCTTTAGAGCATTGTGAATGCAAAATTTCAATAATAAAGTCAAAATATGTTGTCAGACAACAATTGTGTATGTATTATAGATATTCTGGAAAATCTGGGATTAAGTAATATGTTCTTTTGAGAGTTCTGCCACCTTTAACGAGCAAATAGGATCTACTAACTTTATTGCATCATATCCTGCTTTTCCGGAGTGGGTCAGAATACGATCCCCTGCACCAAAGATGCGTTCCAATAGTTCCCATTCTGTGGGACTAAATTTGTTGTCTATCCGATTTATCATAGCAAAGAGAGTTTGGAAACGTGCTATATATGTCTTTACACATTAACACCAAATTTCTGTCCATGACAATGTTTTCGTCCAAAAATAATGCAAAATCTTTAGAGATCAAAATACGACCGAAGTTTGCAGATGTGAAAACCAAAGATTCTGGCATATCTTGCGACAGGAGTTTTACTCCTTTGATGGTTTTTAGCTTTATTATCTCCCCTTTGTCTGCTGCATCTAAAAGGAAGGTTAAGAAGGCCTATACAACAGGGAAGTTTGAAGCAGAGTCATCTTGGGCCGCTCTGAGTAAAATCAAAAAGTCTGTATAAGGCTCGTATTCTAAAACCAAACTCACACTCAACTCAAGAGATGGTGCTATTCATCGCATACATCGCCATCCCTTTCTAACTGTATTCAAGCATGGATTTGATTTTGAGTTTAGTTTTAGAATACGAGCCTTAGATCGAGCAGGCTCCCCTACAATTATACAACGTCAGTCGGAAAGGGGGTACTAAGCCGAAAGGAGGGTAAAGTACCTATACATGATAGTGAATAACTTTTGTCTAAGAACTTTTCCTTTTATATGGATAATTTTAGATTAACAGCTGATTTCAAAAGAAATGACGCTGTGGTAGCCCTGGCGGTCAGCTGCTTTGAGAGAGAGACAGATTTGAGTTCATTGCCGGGGCTTCTTGCGTTAGCTAACATGCGTTAGCCCCGTCCCTATTCAGGGTTGTACATTTTTTAAATTACGTAACCAAAAGTTTATTTTTTAATGAAGTAGGTAAATATGAACACTTTTCGCAAAGGTTATATTTGCAATATATATAGTACCACCTTTCCGACTAACGTTGTTTAAGTAGGTACGTTGTTAATAAAATGTTAGAAGATTATTTGATCAGTCATTTGTATTGTAATATTCTCAAGGTGCCTTATATTGTCCACAATGAATATAAACAAATGTAGTAGTAGATTACGTGGCATTTTAATTAGATTTCAAAATAGTTATTGACGTTAATGTTAAGCTGAACATAGGAATTATATATTTTATAAGTACAAATAATTGGATACAACTGTTTTATAATGATAATTTTTAATCTTCCAATATAATGTATGCAAATTCAGAAATAGATGAAACAATTCATAAAGTCAATTTTTGTAAGATATCTTCCTAATTGTGTATTATTGTAGCACTATTCGTAAATACGTACAACATTGTGATTGAAAAAAATATGTTTACATTCCTTGTTAAGTATATGATTAGGTACCGTTTTCAAAATTGCCAGTTTCCGGTACAGCTCATAAATGGAAAGTATTGATTGTTAAAAAAAAACATACAGATCAAGCAATTGGACATTTTGAACAGTTTTTTTTAAATTTTATAACAATTAAGTTTTTTTTTGTGATTTATCTTATTTAATTACTTATAAATGTATAAAAACCAAGCACATACTTCCATAAATCATACAGTGGGAACTAAAGAAGTCCACAGTACACCAAAATATGTTATTTTGCTTTGACTACATACATGATAATCAAAGGTTATTTTGATACACAAATTTACAGTGATTAAAAATTTAAAAATTATCTGTTTAAAATGGACAAGTGAGTGTGATATTGAACAAATAATAGTAGTGTTATAAAAATATCTGCGATGCTGTGAAATTATTTAAGTAAGTTGCATTTATGATTACTGAATTTATATTTGTTGTCAATTTCTAATGTGATCAATAAAACCAAATCTTAATTTATTTAAGTCTTTATTTTCTCTAACTCCAAACACATAGTTGAATTAGATTCAATCATTTATTATTAAAGGCCTTTTGTATAAACATTATCATTTGATGACCTCCTTGGTCTAGTGGTTTGTACACGGGTTTTCTTGGTGTCGCCATCTCTGAGGTCCCGGGTTCGATCCCCGGTCGGGTCAATTTAGAAATTATTGTTTTTCTAAATTGTCTTGGGTCTGGGTGTTTTCTATGTATAATACGTATGTATTTTAAGAATGTTTATCCGTTGTCTAGTAACCATTTAACGAGTTTCATAACGAAGCTTCTCTTGGGCTTGATAATTGGTTGGTGTGAATGTAGGAAAATTAATTAATTAATTTAGCATTTATGGAACAATACTGTGTAAAAAGTATACACACTTAAAACTAAAGTTTAACATGAATTTCAGCATCAATGTAAGATTTATATGTTACATAAAAGATGTTACTTGTTACTTACACCAATTATAAAACAATAAGAAGCATGTAATCTTCTAAAGTATTAGATTATAAAGTGATTACAAAGGATTATTCCATAATATAGTCTTTGTATATATCACAAACGTTTTTTGATAATAAATATTTATAAATACTTTTAAAAATATTGCAAATAAATATTAAGGTCAATGCAGACAAGGTACAATGCTTCTTGTAATTTTTTGTCTATCAATTTAGAACTGTATTGCAATTATACACAACAAACTTAAGAGTTCATCTAAATATAAGTACCTAATATTTATATTTTTTTTTATTCTCCTGATCTTATGATAATAATAAAGCAAGGTCTGTGAAACTTTACCTGGAATCCATAACTATGAGGCTGGATATATTATCTCTATTGGAATACAACAATGCTATTAAAATTGATGTTATAGTAACATAACTATATAGTTAAGATGTTAGGCCCTACTTCCAACGTCCAACCAAACTGAGTCAAAATAGTACTTCTCATTGATAAACGAATCTGGGAGATCAATCTGAAACTGGTAGTCACAATTACTTACCTACCACTAGACAACCAGAGTAGCAACAAAAAATTTTTTTTGACAGACAAAAGACGTTGAGGACATGAGGATTGTCCCTCCTCTGCACTGGCTATTAGTAACAAATTTGTTTATTTATCTTACACTACTGGCTCCATATCGTATTTCCCTTTCAAACTGTTCAGCTTTTAGAGTACCATCTATGCTGACACAGTTTTCGTTAAAAACACTATATGCTGACACTTCTCCTTTCTTCTTCGGTGTTGTCCGTGTATTTACACAAATTATTACGAGTGCTGATATGACAAAGAATACAGCTCCGAATTGGAGCTTCAGAAAGATTGCATAAAGGGTGAGCCAAACTACAACATAGATAATCCATTTAACTGTGAAATACTTCCACGATTCTGGATTTTCCTCGACCACTGACTCAACTTCGCTGACTTCTGAGGCTGCTTCACTGGGGCCAAGAATGAGCTTCGCAGGTGAGTCTTGAACAGGGATTTCTTCATTTTCCATCTATAAGTTTTAGAAAATAAACAATTTGTTTTAATTCCTACATGAAAGTGTTATTAATTAGTTATACCAATTACATGTTAAGAAGGTTTACGCATTTTGATTTTCCATACAAATTTTTGAGTTGAAATTTTTAAAAACCAATAAGCCAATTCTGATGAAACTTTGCATGCTAAAGTAAAACACAGGGATCTAAATAGTTTGGTGAATACATTTTTAAAAAACGTTTTTTTAGCTGAGTGATTGTGATTTAAAGGCCACTATTGAAAGTTAAAAATCGCCATTACTCAGTTAAATAAACGTTTTTTAAAAATGTTTTCAACAAACTATTTAGGTCCCTGTATATTACTTTAGCATGCAAAGTTTTAATAAAATTGGCTTAGTGGTTTTTAAAAATTTCGAGTTGGAAATTTGTATGGGAAACCAAAATGTGTAAACCCTCTTAAACGCTAGTCCTGTTATTAATAAACGTTGATTAAAGTTACACTTAGGATTAAATTGACGCTGTCTCTATCTGTCCTCTTTAACGAAAACGAGACAGTCACATTAAACCAAAGTGTAACATTTCGCTATTTTTATTAATAAGACGGTAGGAGAGTGCATAAATCAAATCGTCCAAATGTCTGTCCTCTTTAACGAAAACGAGACAGTCACATTAAACCGAAGTGTAACATTTCGCTATTTTTATTAATAAGACGGTAGGAGAGTGCATAAATCAAATCGTCCAAATGTTGACTATTTAAAATGGTTGCTTATCAAATAAATAAAACTACAGATAAGCTGATAAAAATATTGAATTATACTAACCAACAACACCTCTTCTTCCTTAGCCTTGTTCATTTCATATAGAAATTTAGGGGTTATTAAATTAATAATTTTGTCCTTAGAATCTTGGAGTTTTTCTTTAGCGTTATCGATCAGCTGCTGTCGACGGCGGAGAGCGCGATACTCCTTCAATTTGGCCTCCATGCGTGAAATTATCAAAAATAAGTACTGACGCGATAAAGATATTTATCGCAATCACAACACGACCAAAGAGCACTTTGGTATACCAATTATTTAAAGTATAGTGCCAGCCGGCGACTTGTAGTGGAGTAAGCACATAAAGGACTACATTGAAAATTAAATACGTGCCCGAAATAACGTTGATTCTGTAGGTGATACAAATGTATCTACGTAAAAAAATATTGCACGTATTAAATGCACTGAAGAGTAGTAAAGCAGATTTTTTCACGTTGTTTTCAACAGAAATTAAAGCAAAGTAGGTAATATTAAAATTGAAGCCATCTGGCGTTACCTACGTCACGTTTAATCGGTTTATTTATTTTAGTTTATTTGTCAATTGTCTGTCATAGTAAAATGACATTTTTGTCTTGTTTGGTTTGATTGAGGTTACGTTTATGTATGTAGCTTTGCTCACACAGCCATGTTTGTATAATAAAATTAATTATTGCATTTTTTGACATGTTTATTCAGGCAACAACTTTAATTATCTACCTAATACTAGAGGACCACTACCACTACCACTATTTTTAAAACTTTTGTAGTCTGCTACTTTTAACCAATTTACTGCAGCAAAATTTTTGTGTTGTATTAAAATCCACTGCTTGAAAAGGAACAATTAAAATTATGACATGGCAACATTCTTTGGCGCGAAGATCGATCAATATTTCGTTTTTGAGCAAGTGAATCCGCGTATTCATAATAAATTATAATGTAGCACGAGAAATAAATGGAACACCAATCCGAAATGGGTGCTTACGGTGAAAATCCGAATGTTCAAAACAGTGGGAATTATATTACAATCATACCCGTTGATTATTCTAGACGTGGTTATCCTATGCAAGCTGAATATCAATACAAGTAAGAAAATAAACTTGGAGTCCTTTTAGTATTCCTTTTCGTTTGGTTTTTTTTTACTCTACTTTTCTAATAATTTTATTTGCGTTTTTTGGAACATGAACAATAATTTTTAACTACCTACATAAAATTAACCTGAATTAAAATTCAGATTTATATTAAGTAGGTACTTACTTACATACTTATTAGCATGTATACAATATTAGCTAAGTACTTATTTACATACTTACCTAATTGTAGTACTTATTATTGTTAAATCTATTGTATGTAAGTAAGGAAGTAGGTATTTTAAATAATTAAGAAAAAAAATATCTTTGTATTATGTTTAAAATATTTAATGCTAGAGGTACGCTTTTATCTTTATTATCGCACCTAATTGCACCTACCATATCATCTCTGCACCTCCCTATGGATGACTGGTAGAGAATGCCTTAGGCATTAAGTCCGCCATGTAATGTAATGATGCAAAAGTTTAAATAAATAAAAGTAGCTAGGTAGTACATACCATCGAAGTCACCGTCACTTTACCAGTTTGCATATCATGTGAAGCGCACCGCCCACGCGCACATTAGACAAAGCGCTGTGAATTTGGCCTTATGCGACTGGTAAAGCGACGGAGTCCGCGATAAGTACCTCTACGGAGTTCTACAACAGCGAAAACCTCTTCAGTGAATGAATTGCTGTAGCGGATCATTATTAGAACACTACCGGCAAGGGTGTCGCCAGGAGGGAGCAGGTAGTAGCAGCTGCGCCCCCCCCCCCCCCCCCCCCAGAAACTAAAATAATTCGTAATGAACTGTTAAAAATCACAAGAAAATAATGTTGCCCTACTCTGAAATCTTAGGCACGCCTATATGTACAGTGAAGAGGTTGTAGAGTTAACACAATGGAACTTTGCACCATTCTTATTACAATCGCCTCCTTCATTTAAGTATATCGGCTTGCTCCCCCCCTCGGCCATCGGCAGGCGACGCTCTACCACCCCATCTGTTCCCCTGTGTATCGTAAAAGGCGACTAACAGACTAGACTGCACATACATCCAACAACATAGAGCGACGATGGGTTCACCACCTGTCACGCTGAGCCATGTGCAGTTATCATTTGGTAAAACATGGAGTGGCATTGGGCTGCTTTTAAGGTCCTCAATGCCTGGTCAGTGTCTAACCCTTCCGGGATAATAGTGGTAAATATAATTATGTATGCATGTCTTCAGTGAATTCAGATCCCGCGAAGAGTACTACAGCGTGCAGAGTCAGAAACTCCAGGCCGAGGTGAACGCGCACCTCTACTCTGTGTCGCAGCGGCTGCCGCATCTCACCTACAGTCCCTTAGGCCGGCACAGCGAATGGGACAAACATGATCCGCACAAACCCTTACCGGACTCCAAAGAGAGCAATAGCTCCGATTCCCTGGAGAAGAGTGTTATGGGTATTTACTTAAACTAAGTGCTAATTAATAGAATACTACCGACCCCATCGAATCCATGAAGCGCACCGCCCACGCGCCTATTAGACGAAGCGGTGTGAATTTGGCCTTATGGGGTGGATCCACAGACCATGGGATAAGTGCTCTGTGGGTGGATCTCACAAAAATATTTTTTAATGCATTTTTTATCTTCCACGGGAATTGCTAATTCAATCTTTTGGGATACATTCTATAGTCTACCTTACTGATGGCTTTTTACAAGTATTTGGAGCATGTTATCTCTTGTAGATTTTGAGTAATCAAGAAAATTTTATTTTTTTGCCGTGAATGAAATGACATCTATAGAAGTGTAATGACATTTTCATATTGCAGTACAGGAATGAAGGTATTTAGTGGCAATAGGTTGGTATTATGAAAACATGTAGGTGTTAATTCTTGTAATTATCTTATTTATCTTTTAAGGATTATACAAACTTAATAAAAAAAAGTAACTATCAATACTTCGTATTCAATAAAAAAATAAAAAATAACGATAGTAATAAGTACTTAGGTAAGTACTTAATATTAAAAGTCAGTTTGAATAACCATAACAATACATTCTGTGTACTAAGTATCGGGAATTGTTCAATAAAACAAAAAATACAAATTATTCATCTAAATTTAATTTATCGCCTTCAAAGTAAGCACCATTGCTTGCAATACAACATCTCCACCGCTTCACCCAGTCCTCCATACATTTTTCGTAAGCTACTTGCGGTATGGCCTTCAGCTCATTCAGCGAATTTCCTTTTATGGCTTCTATCGACTCAAAACGTTTTCCTTGAAGTGGTAATTTTAACTTGGGAAATAGAAAAAAGTCAGACGGAGCCATATCAGGTGAATACGGTGCTTGGTCGAGAACTTTTGTTGAATTTTTCGCTAAAAACTCTTTCACAATAATGGCTGTGTGTGATGGTGCATTATCATGGTGCAGCATCCATGAGTTGTGTTGCCACAAATCTGGACGTTTTCGGCGGATACTCTCACGCAAACGCTTCATGACGCCTAAATAATATTCTTTATTCACTGTTTCTCCCTCTGGAAGGAATTCGGAGTGAACCACACCACGGTAGTCAAAAAAAACTGACAGCATCACCTTGATTTTGGAGCGACTTTGCCGCGGTTTTTTGGGTTTCGGCTCGTTTTCGAGACGCCATTCTGAAGACTGTTGGCTTGTTTGCACGTCGTACTCATAAACCCATGTCTTGTCGCCAGTTATTATACGTTTCATAAAGGTAGGATCCGAAGAAGCTCGGGAAACCATGTCTTCAGCAACATGTATTCGCTGCGCTTTTTGAACAAAATTGAGCTCCTTTGGAACTAATCGAGCGGCGACGCGTTTCATGCCTAAAATGTCAATGAGAATGTTGTGGACGGACTTAAAAGATATGTTCACCTCACTAGCCAACTCTCTCAAACTCATACGTCGATTTTCGAGCACTAGCTTCTTGATTCTGTCGATGTTTTCTTTGGTCGTAGCGGTTGAAGGTCTACCAGAACAAGGCAAGTCTACTACTACGTCTCGGCCTTCTTTAAAAGCCTTGTACCATTCATATGCCCTTGTTTTTGATATACAAGATTCGCCGTAGGTTTTTTGCAACATTTTGAGCGATTCTCCACATGAAATATCATTCGAAACACAAAATTTAAGGCACACTCTTTGTTCAACAATATTTTCCATTGTAAAAATCGCCGAGGACTCAAAACTATGACCAACAAAAAGTGCAGTTTTAAACAAAGTAAATGACAGATCCCACTCAAATTTTGCGCGGTAAATCAGTATAGTGCTACCAACATGCAGTAAAAAAATTAAAACGAACTCTTTTACGCGGGTCTTTTTATTGACATATTCCCGATACTTTTTACACAGAGTAGTATATTTTTAGGCATTATTATAATAATACGTACGATTTCAAGTCAAGTCAAAATATATTTATTCAATAAACTCAATTAATAAGTACTCGTACTTTGAATCGTCCTAATCTTTTGTAACCTACCATAAGTGGTCTGTGCCTACCACTTATTCAGGACATAATTTTTTAACTGTGGCAAAGAATTTGCGCAAGAAACCACAGCGCACAAAAGCAACGACATTTACAAACAAAAAAAAAAGAATTTGTCGTATTTCGTCGGATAGGCCGATCAGTTTCAGTCTCACCAGGAGACCATGCTCAGGGTTAATGCAAGATAACAACGCCGCCGTAAGGTTCTAGGTCCTCTAAAATCTACTCAAAGATAAACTCAAACACAAATACTACTCAAAATATAATATAGTGAGAGATAAATTCAAAACAAAAAAAAATCTCGGAGCAAAAATACAACTCGAATCAAAAATACAACTCGAAACAAAAATACAACTCGAAACAAAAATACAACACGAAACAAAAATAAACAACAATATACTTCGTAGAATTAACAAGGCTTTGATTTTTTTTTACAGTAACAGAACAGTAACAATACTTTATCTCTTAGTTATAATAGGTAACAATTATGTATTAACTTCAATATAAAAAAGCACGGAATAATTAGGTGCTAATTAGGAACATAAATTACAACTATGATTTACATTTACCCAATAAAAAAATATTCCAAATCCGTAGCATCTTCGAGATCAAGAGAATTTTTAATTCGTAAAGTACTTAGTTTCAAAAAAACCTTTGAAGTTTTGATAGTGATACGTAAGGTCACTACGAAAGTTTTGAGATACTCAAAATTTATAAAAAGAACGCAACTAGATTAAACCTTTTTTTAAAGATAAATTATTTGTAATTCGAACATAGAAAACCATTTGATCAAATATTTAAAAATAAAAAAATGACGTTTGATTTTTGTTTCAATTCCGCGGGCTTTCATCGTCAACTATGGATTTTAAGCGAGAACATTTTCGTGCGATGATTTTGTACGAATATAAATTTGGATTAAATGAATGTGAGTGCAAAGAGCGATTAGTTTCGCCGTTTGGGGACTATGCACTATCGCGTGCAACAGTTTTCAGATGGTTTGCTCAATTTAAACGAGAGATTTTCTCCTTATATGATGATGAAAGAAGTGGCCGGCCCGCGACTTCAGTTACAGAAGAAAACGTCCTAGTTGTGAAAAAAATTATTAAGGAAGACCCAAAAGTGACTTATAAACATATAGAAGAGGTCGTGAAGATTTCATCGCCAGCTATTAATGAAATTTTACACAACCGGCTTGGAGTCAGGAAATTATGTTCACAATGGGTGCCTCACTCGCTGACTTCAGAACAAAAAGAAGCTCGTGTGACATGGTGCAAATATATGCTCAGAAAATTTGATCACGGAGAAGGACGGTCAATTTTTAACATTATTACTGGAGACGAGAGTTAGATTTACCAATATGATCCACCGACTAAACGGCAATCGACAATTTGGGTGTTTCCTGATGATGAACCTCCAACGAAGGTGAAACGCGGGCGAAGTGTTGAGAAAATAATGGTAGCCACATTTTTTTCTGCAAGTAGTCATGTGGCCACAATTTCCTTACACGATCAAAAAACTGTGAATGCTAAGTGGATATTGAAGTGTGTTTACCTACTGTATTTAATAATTTAAAACAAAAACGACCGAAAACTGGTTTGAGGGGGCTCTTTTTGCATCATGGCAATGCGTCGCCGCACAAGGCCATTGTCACCAAGGACTTTTTGAAGAGTACAGAGATTGAAGAATTGTGTCATCCTCCGTATAGCCCCGATTTAGCTCCTTGCGATTTCATCCTCTTTCCGAAAATCAAACTCGGACTTCGTGACACGCGATATAACAGTCCTAAGGATGCACAGAATGCCTACTTGCAGGCCGTAGAAGACCTCCCTAAAGAAGAGTACCTACCGGGAATGCTATAAATCATGGTTTAGGCGGATGAATCGATGCATAGAAGCTAATGGAGAGTACTTTGAGAAACTGTAATAAAAAAAATTTGAATAACTTTTATACTTTTTTTGTATCTCAAAACTTTCGTAGTGACTCACGTAGGTAAGTAGGTACCTCTACGGAGTCCTACTACAGCGAAAACCTCTTTAGTGAATGAATTGCTGTAGCGGGTTATTAATACAAAGGCCCTTCGTACACAAGGCTACGCAAATCTTCGATACTAATGTTGTATATATAGGCAAGGATATTTCTCCACCTCAGAAACAAATTTAATATTTAATGATTGCTCTGCCATCTTGGAAATCGCCGCGACTTAAGTAGCGAAGATCTCGACTGGCAGGTAGCGCGCGACTGGCGCGACGCGAGTCGCGAGACAAATGTCGGCGACGCGACTAGTCATGAGTAGTGTACGAACCTCAATGGATTTGTATGGCGGGAGTCGCTTGGACATTTGCGTAGCCTTGTGTACGAAGGGGCTTAGAACACTACCGCTCCATCTGTTCCCTTGGGTGTCGTAAAAGGCGACTAACGGATATACATCCAACAGCATAGAGCGGCGATGGGCTGGTTAGCCCATCGCCGCTGCCTTACCTGTCACGCTGAGCACATGTGCAGCCGCTATATGGTGAAAAGTGGACTATGAGTAGAGGACTGCTTTTGCTGTCGTCTCTGACTGGGTTATTGCACTAAACTCCAAAATACACTTTTTAGTGATTAATATTTCTTTTATAAGTACCTATATAAGGTGACTGCTAGAAACCGCAAGAAACTTCAAGGGCTGGTCAGGTCAAGTGTTTTAAACATGACAAAAATATCAAAAAGGGAATTCGTGTTTTTTAAATTTTTTAATGAAATAATTAATTTTGTGAATTTTAATTGGATAGTCTTTGAGTATCTAATTTATTTTAAAGCATACGACCGTCTGTTGACCCGTCCGTTGACGCGTCAGCTGTGCGATAAGTACCTACGTTGACGGGTCAACAGACGGCCAGCCGGCCGACCGTTGCCCCCGTCAGCTGGGCGATAAGTACCTACGAAAAAACACGAATTCCTTTTTTGTCATTTTTGTCATAAAACACTTGGCCTGACCAGCCCTTGAAGTTTCTTGCGGTTTCTAGCAGTCATCTTATATAAAATTCGTTTTGGAGTCGAAGTGGAAACAATGTATGGACAGTGAAGTTTTGAGAACAATGGCTTTGGAGTCAAGTGGAATAACCCCTTTGACGGGTCTCTGGCTAACCCTTCGGGGATAATAGTCGTGATTATATGTATGTACCTACCTATATCTAAAGTCGAAGATAATAAATCGTTGAAAAAAAAACCTCAGTAATCACTATCTCCTTTGTCGCTGAGTTCGTTTGCAGTTTCTTCTTCTGTTTTTATCTAAACTATAGCCAAGCTTTGTTGCTGCTCGCTACGCGTTCACGGCTAATGAAGTACCTACTTGCAGGATCGAACCTCAGTAGTTGCTCCAACCAGACTGGCTCCAGTAGTATCGCTGCTGGCTCATTTAGCACTACAGAGCCTATCACGAGTGGTGGTAGTTCATCGAGCGCCATATCACCGCCCTTGCCAGGTATAAAAGAAGTTAATTAATTTTCTCGCTTTAACCGTGTCGCATTGGTAAAAGAATACTACCTCCCCCTCTCTTCCCTTGGGTGTCGTAAAAGGCGACTAACGGACTGTACATACATCTTACAGCATAGAGCGGCGATGAACTCAACAAAATAATACTGTACCAACCCCTTTCTTCCCTTGGATGTCGTAAAAGGCGACTAACGGACTAAAGACTGCACATACATCCAACAGCATAGAGCGGCGATGGGCTCATCAAAATAATACTACCAACCCCTCTCTTCTCTTCGGTGTCGTAAAAGGCGACTAACGTACTCAAGACTCCACATACATCCAACAGCATAGAGCGGCGATGGGCTCACCACCTGTCACGCTGAGCACATGTGCAGTCGCTATTTGGTAAAAATTTGACTATGGCCGAGGACTGCTTCTGCGGTCCTCATTGTTTAGTCTCTGACTAATCCTTCGGGGATAATAGTCGTCATTATATGTAAGTAATTCATTTTCTAATTTTACTATCATCGTCGCTAGAAAAGCCCACAGCTGGATTTTACTCTTACATGAACAATAGCACATGGGCAGATCGGACTGTAACTCGTCACGTTATCAAAATACAAACGAAGGCCTAACAGCAGTGCGATTCTCTAAGTTAAGCCTTGGTAGCAGCGGCTGCCGCAGCGCTGTGTATTGACTCTGTCTCTTTCATATTCATATTGGAAAGAGACAGCAGATCACAGCCATGCGCGCAGCGTCTATGTAGCAGGGCAGGGCACCTGCATTATTTATTCTGTGCCTGCATGCTTACTCTTGAAACCGATCCCGATCGATCGAGTTTGGTATTGCGAAGTTTCGTAGGTACGCTTGAGTTATGACACCAGCGCTAAATTTGGATTCATATTGCGTGAACGTAATGGTATTGAGTAATGCATTCAGTTCTCTCAATATCGGCGCAATATCTACTAATCTCGATCGATCGGGATCGGTTTCAAGAGTAAGAGGCTGTATCCAGCTAGCAAAATACCCTAAGAAACGAAAGCTTTTAAGAGCTATATCCTTAAATAAATTTTATATACGTTCTGTTTACGACAGAGACCCTATTAATGGCATATCATAAGACTTTTTCAAAATCAAAAAATCAAAATCAAAATAACTTTATTCAGTAAGCTTAAATTAAGCGTTTTGAATCCTCAAATTTTTTTTTTTTATATGGATGGATGGATAGGCACAGGAAAAGCCCATTCAGGAAGTCTTTTAGCTGTGGAGAAGAACGGGCACAACAAACTCCACAGCTTTATAATAATATAGAGGTAATGACATTTACAAAACAATATGTCGTTACCAAATTATACAGTCAATAGTCATAAAACAATTATATAAAATAAAAGATAAAAACAAAAGTGAATCTACAAGTTTTACTCGGGCACTATGAACGCATTAGAACAATGTATGCGAAACTAGAGGAATGTTAATTCTATGCATTTTTGTCATTGATGTAATCGCTTACCGTGCAATAGCTCTTTTCTAAAAGTCTGTCCTTAACATGTGTCTTAAATTTGTCAAAGGGCAAAATTATAACATCGTTCGGGATTTTATTGTAAATTATGACACTTTGTCCCATAAATGATCCATAAACTTTCTGAAGTCGAAATTTAGGAATTACAAGTTTATACTTATTTCTAGTATTTAGTTTGTGTATATCGCAATTTTTTTTGAAATGAGTAATGTTTTGACGCACGTAAACAATACAGTTATAAATAAATTGTGATGCAACTGTAAGAATATTTATTTCTTTAAACAGCTCCTTAAGGGAGTCACGTGATCCTAGGTTATATATGGACCTTATTGCTCTTTTCTGTAAAATGAAAATGGTTTCTATATCTGCTGCTTTACCCCAAAGTAGTATACCATAGGACATAACACTGTGAAAGTAACTAAAATAGACTAATCGAGCAGTTTCCACGTCTGTAAAATGCCTAATTTTCCTAACAGCGTAAGCAGCTGAACTAAGTATCCCCGCAAGGGTGCTAATATGAGGGTACCACTGTATTTTTGAATCTAAGGTAATACCTAAGAAAACTGTTGAATCAACAAGGTCCAACAGTTCACCATTCAGTTTAATTTTATTTCCTATAATATTCTTTACGTTAGGTAGAGTAAAATTTATACATTTGGTTTTCTTCGCGTTTAATTGAAGATTATTAGTAGTAAACCAATTCAACACATCTGTTAGGGCACTGTTGATGTCATCAAAACTATTTTTATTTCGATCAGTCTTAAATATCAAAGATGTATCGTCAGCAAACAAAACAATATTGCAAAAGTTTTCCGCATAAAATGGTAAATCATTAATATAAATTAAGAATAAAAATGGACCTAGTATTGACCCTTGTGGGACCCCCATTAGCACAGAAGATCCGGATGATATGGATCCGTTCACGCTAACTTTTTGGATTCTGCCGCTAAGATATGATTGAATCAATTTCAAGGCATCAGAGTGCACTCCATAGTGTTTTAGCTTTATTAAAAGGGTGTTGTATTCAACGCAATCAAAAGCCTTGGAGAGATCACAAAACACTCCAAAAGCATTCTGCGATCCCTCCCAAGCCTCAAATATGTGTTTTAGCAGAGCTACACCAGCATCAGTAGTAGACCTTCCCTTGGTAAAACCATACTGTTCACTGTGAAAAAGGTGGTTTATAGCGAAGTGAGAGCCGAGTTGATCTAAAATAAGTTTTTCAAAAACTTTACTAAGAGTAGGTAAAATCGAAATAGGCCTGAAATTGCTCGGGTCATCTTTACAACCCGATTTGAAAAGTGGCAGAACTTTGCTATGCTTCATGAGATCTGGGAAAACTCCTTCGTCAACACAGCTATTGAATACGACTACAAGAAAAGGCGCAATGGACTCGATAATATTATTAATATTTTTTGTTGAAATATCCCACAAATCACAAGTGTTTTTTATTTTTAAAGATTTAAAGGATTTAAGTACGTCTTTACAGTTTACGTGTTTAAATTTGAACACTTCATTACACATGGGTACATACTTTTTTAGCAGAATTTCTGCATTACTTGGTGAAGAGTTGAGTAACATAGTTGTGGCAATTGGTATATTTGTAAAAACTGTTCAAAAGCATCAGCAACTTTATTTAGCAATAGCTTTTTAAGTGAAGACAATAATGTCTTCACTTAAAAAGCTATTGCCTATTCTTAAAGAAAACTTAGTATCACGTGGCTTTATTTTACCAGTTTCGCGGTTTATGCAGTTCCATGTTGCCTTTATTTTGTTATCAGACTTTTTAATTTTTTCACTAATAAATAATGACTTGGCACATGCACAAGCCTTCCTAAAAGTTTTCGAATACTTTTTGATATACTCTAGAAAACTTGGACTATTATTATATTTTTTCTGCTCATATAAGTCATACAACTTAGCCCTACTTTTATGTAAACCAGCTGTAGCCCAATCCCTAAATTTCATTGAAATATTAGTTTTAAACTTTTTAATAGAGAAAGTTTTATTAAATTCACCGTTTATAAGATCAAAAAAATGCTTGTAAAGAGCATCTGGATTTTCCTGTATAAATGGTAAACATGCAAGTTTAGCAGTTATGTTATGCTTGAAAATTTTAACCCGTTTCTCTGTCACTGGCCTACAAGATATTTCTTCTGAGTTAGGGTGTCCATATTCAGTAAAAGCTATTTTTTGCCCACAGTGATCTGAAGATAAATTAGTTAGTATGAACTTAGACTCAGGAGCAAAGTTACAAAAAAAATTGTCTAAGCAGGTTGCAGTGGTTGCTGTAATTCTAGTCGGTTCTCTAAATTGGTAATCCAAATCAAATGATTTAAACAACGAGATTAATCTTACACTAGTTGAATGACTGTCTAATAAATTTACATTGAAATCCCCACAAATTACTATTTTCTTTTTAGATTTACAAATCTTCTTAATTACATCTTCCATAGTGGCTTCAAAGACACTAAAATTACCAGAAGGAGGTCGATATACTTACACAAACAATTATAAATTTCTCTAACTCGACACATGACAGCTCAATAACGCGTTCAATAGAAAGGGAAACTACATCCTTTCGTTCCGTAATCTTATGTTTACTGTAATTAACAAATATTAAGGATCCGCCGCGAATTGCATTTGTTCTAGTAAAAGCACTGGAAAGCTGAAAGTTTGTAATATTAAAAATTAACTGATAATCTTTAAGCCAGTGCTCAGTTATACATAAAATGTTTATATCTTCATGTAATAAAAAAAGTTCAATTTCTAATTCTTTGCCGGCCAGGCCCTGCATGTTTTGATGAACTATTTTAATTTGGATAGGGCTGGCTTTTGTCTTACCTCTTAGTTTAAACTAGAGGTTGTGCAAGACTTATCAACTAAATTTACATTAGTAGAAATACTAACAGTGCGATAATTTTGTGTCGACATTGTTATACTACTTATAACTGTGTCTGTTAAATTATATGCTAGCAATGATGCTATCTGTAGCCTGTCTTTGTATATCTATTAAATACATAGAATCAGTAGTCAACTTATAACTAGATATAAATTTATTTGTATCAAAAAATACAATACTGTCACTGTGACGATAAGTGGCGTTATACAAAAGTAAGTTCAAATCAAAGATCTGTTTGTTTTGTTTCCACGATAAGTTACAGGCATAGGGAAAGGCACAAACTATTATTTTACAATGAGTTTTAGATTGTATATCAATTAAACTCTCTATGCTTTTTAAAAGGTCACGTTTTTTTTTGTGAGACTATCACCACACAGTATTAAAGCATTTGTTGAATGATTCAACTCCTGCTTGCTTAATGTACTTACTAAATTAGTGAATGTTTGGCCTGGATTGCAAAAGTTTATAAGCTCGTGGCTGAGTTTAGATTTAAGCTGCGGACCCAGGCCCTGACCTATCTTGTCAGAAAAGATAAGAGTTTTTCTAGACATTCCTTCAACAGAAGAATCTTTGTCTAAAGGTAGGTTGCGTTTTATTAACTTTCTATCACTCGATATATTATTATTATTAGCAAATGTAGCACAGGGTACCACTGGGATACCATTTATGACACTCTTTATGGGTGTTACGGATGGCAACTAATCTAATCTAATCTAATCTTTTGAGCTATAAGAGCATATATACTTGTAAAAAATACTTTTAGAAGTATATAAGAAAACGAGAAATGACATCAATAAGAACAATAGTGTTATAAACGCACTCTGTAAGCCTAATTCTTAATTAACACTTATACATGCACTATACAAGTCCACTCAATCTTTGAAGTGACTTATCTAGGTATTTTATTAGATATCGGCTGATATACTTATAACTTATTCTTACAGCCGTATATAAGCAAACTTTATATAACATTTATTAGAGCAAAAGTACTATACACGCACTTTATAAGCCTAATTGCCCTTGAGTCTTAATTAACACTTATACATGCACTTTGTAAGACCACTCGATCTTAGAAGTGACTTTACTAAGTATTTTGTTAGATATTGCGTGATACTTATAACTTATTCTTAAAGATGTATATAAGCTTACTTCATATAACATTTGTAAGAAGAGTAGTGTTATATGCGCACTTTATAAGCTTAATTACCCTTGATTCTTAATAAACTCTTATACTTGCATTTTGTAAGATCACTCAATCTTAGAAGTGACTTTGTAAAGAGTACTAGCACGTCAAATGTCTAAGAAGCTTAGATAAATTGCAATTAGAATTCTAATGCATTGCAAATAAGTCAAAAGGTGGTCGACCAGGAACTTCCCTGTTTGTCATTTAGCCTACTTCAGAACCCTGAAGTTTATGAGCTATGGCCGCGTGGATTAAAAATGTGGTTGAATTTGATTTTAGAAGTCCGATATAAACCTCAAACAATGGTAATGCACTTATATTTGTTCTGTTAAAGCCCTTATAAGGCATGATTGGTGGTAATGGCGACATTTTGATATTTTTCATTTTTAATATAATATTTTTTTATTATTAAAGATACATTGTTGAAAGGGCCCGTAAAAATATGGTGATTATTATTTCAAAATACTCGATAAAATCGACTTCGCAAATAAATAACCGTTAGTAATGTGTAACACACATGAAATTATACTTACACATTTTGTAGGAAAGTGAATTAAACAGAACAATATAATACTTACGTTTTTAATACTCTTTTTATTATTAAAAAAAGTTTCACCAGCACTTGACAATCCTTTCGGCTTACTGTGATTACACTCTTACTAAAAGCTCACAAAGAGCACTACAAGTGATATCACACTAAGAACAGCATTCGTAAGTGCATTATAAGGGTAAATTCCCATAAAGAATGCCTTTGTAGGTCATTTATAAGTCAGTTTGGTATTATTAAAGCATCAACAAGAATTTTGTAAGATTGGAAATACACTTCTCGAGACCATTTTAAGGTATATTTAAGGGTGAAAAGACTTATTAAGTGCGCCCAAATCCACACTTATAGTAGTCTATCGGAGTTATCTAAGACTGGTAAAATCATACTCTTGGGATGTGTGTAAGAGGAAATTTTGCTAGTTGGGTAATTTCTCCAATCGATATTGATCCATAGGGTCAAGTAATAAAGTTCAAACTTTATCGACGAAATTTGCCATGCTGTTGCTGTACGTAAAAATCTTATGTCAAGGCTCATCAGGCAGCACCGCGTCGTCATCCAGCGTGACCTCCAACCCGGTGACGTGCGTTTACCTCATGTCCCGCACCGCTATCATGGTGGAGATGAGCTCGGAGGAGGTGCCCGCTTGCGTGACGTCATCCAGATTCCTGAATGCGATCCTGGCGACCGAAGAGTTGGGGCTGACGCAGCCTAGTGCGAGGAGTTTGGCTGCGAACGTCTTCGCTCTGTGGATGTGCAGTTCCTTGTTAGGTGTGTGAATAAATAAAATAATAGGTAATAATTGTAATATTTTTTTTTTGTCTGGCTTGTGGTAGATCATGCCGTGATCGGTTCGGATCGGATCGAATCGGTCTTGCATCGTTCTATTTAGCAATCAACGGCGATGTCTGTCTGATGTTGCACCATGAAATTTTCTCTGCTATTGCCGCCATTGGTGATAGTAAAATAAATTTAAAAAAATAGCTTTATTACTCAATGTAATAATAATATAAGATGACTGCTAGATACCGCAAGAAACTTTAAGGGCTGGTTAGGTCAAGTGTTTTAAACATTGCAAAAATGACCAAAAAGGAATTTGTGTTTATTTTCATTTTTAATTAAATATTTCGTTGTGTGAATTTTAATTGGATAGTCTTTGAGTATCTAATTTATTTTATAGCAATAATATAAAAAAAAAACAATAATAAAGATAAAGAATATTTACAACGCGCGGGCAACGTAGGTACTGACGCATACGGGTCAACCCTTTGCCCGCGCGTTGTAAATAATCGTTATTATTAATTGTTTTCATTTTATTTTTCTTATAATATTGCTATTAAATATGTTATGATATTGAAAAAACACGAATTCCTTTTTGTCAGTTTCGTCATGTTTAAAACACTTGACCTGAAGTTTCTTGCGGTTTCTAGCAGTCACCTTATAAAGACACCAGAGATAGACACTGGCTGTATGTGCTAACCGCACCAAGTCATTATTTAAGAAAAAAACAATGTAATTCTATTGACTCATTCCAGAGGGTAGGTACCCCTGTTGGGTTGGGGTACACCCTTTCAACGCCAATGTCTATTATATCAGACAAACCATTTCCGTGCCCACCACGCCAACGCTGATTTAACAGACAAAAAAACAGTACTTACAAACTATTTTTTTTTTACATGTGTTCTTGCCTGAGGTTGTCGTCTTTTTTCAGTGTTTAAAATAATGCTCCTGCTTTATTAATATTAATTTTTAATAATAATTATTTTAATAATTATTAATAGGATGTTTCTGCTTTATTCACTCTTCAAAAGAAATTAATCAGAATAATTGCAAATATAACTCAAACTGACAGCTGCCGACCCTATTTCCAAAAATACAGAATACTCACATTATCTTGCCTTTATATTTTAGAGATATGTAAATTTGCCCGTAAATACAAACACTTCTTCACAAAACGTGAAGAAGTACAAAGTAAATATTCATTACGAAATAAAAATAAATTAATACTGCCAACTACCCGGCTTAAACTAAACTCATCAAACACATATAATCAATCAATAAAAATATATAATAAGCTTCCAAAGGAATGGATAGAAGAAAAAAACGACAATATATTTATAAATAAAGTAAAGAAACTATTAACTTCTAAAAGCTATTATGAAATAGACGAATATCTAAATGATAAGTTATAGTAAATTATTATATAAGTATTCAAATAATGAGGAGCTCAATGGCGCAGCGGCTAGCGCATTCGGCTTGCGATCTTGCTTGCTAAGCCACTTTCGCAATGCCGGGTCGCTGGATGGGTGACCAAATTAAAAACATCTCGAGCTCCTCCGTGCTTCGGAAGGCACGTTAAGCCGTTGGTCCCGGTTGTTGTCGTAAGATGACAGTCGTTAAAACCCACCAACCCGCATTGGGCCAGCGTGGTGGGTTATGGCCCTATATCCCCACGTGCTATTGTCCACGTGGGAGGCCTGTGCCCAGTAGTGGGACGTTAATAGGCTGATGATGATGATGATGATGATTCAAATAACAAACATAAAAATATTTAATACTCTATATTATCTAAAAGCGCTTCCTCACTTCTACTTAATTTTCGTGCCCCTGCGGGGTCCATAATTATCCTGTGTATCTATTTGTAATTACATACATTGTGAATTATGGTTGTGAAATAAATAAATAAATAAATAAAATACTTGTGTGAAAGAAGTTATTAAAGTTTGTGTAGGTATTCTCGATATTTAATAACTAAAGCCGTGGCGTCAGGGGTACGACTTTTAAAAAAACACGTGGCGTGGAAAGGGTTATTATTTAAATGGGTACAACATTATAAATTATGTGTGTATGTATATGAAACTTAATAAGCTATCTAAACGGATTTGTTACTTGACATTTGAACGAAAAAAATAGCCATCTGGCTCGAAGGACCATTTAGTCGAAACCGAAATAACGGAATCCCTTTTTCTCTCTCTTAAATAATGGCATCGTGCAATCAGCACGTTTATGCAGTGTCAAGTAAGTTAAAATAGTTATTATTTTCTTTGCATTGAGTAGATGATAATGAGTGATAGTGAACATTTAATGGTAAATGATATTCCCCCAAACCCCTCGAGACTCAATAAAGCTCCACAGCTTTATTGAGTCTCAAGACTTTATTGTGATCTCACACAGACTTCTTGAAAGAATTTGAAAAGTGATGTTGCACTGTTTGTTTTATTTGCCAACACTCATGCAGGTTCACGAACACTAAATAATCCACCTTTATTTCACATTAATATTCGACAAAACACAAGTTAGAGAAAATAAAATAAAACTGCAGACATGACGCTTTACTTTCCCTCCAAGAAGCCGGAATCCCTTTTTGTTGTAAACATCAAAAATACCCAGACCCGAAATCAAGAAAAGCAGTTTTTTCTTAATCGGGGCCTAACCACGATGTCTGTAAAGAAGTCAAACAAGCTCCACCACCCATTCTGGTTGCAGAGATCCAATTGAAACCGCACCACTGCCCCTGGAAGATCTGGGCTAGTTGGCAGAAGCTATTGCAACGGTACGGGCATAGCTCCGAGTCTAGGCGAGCCCGCGACCAACCCGTGCTGCGTCTGCAGAGAAACGTGTTCTTTCCGAAGCACTTGGAAGAGGGGATCAAGTTAGTACCCTCGTTGTAAGACCAGAGGGTCTACTTTCTAAGCGCATCCGAAGCTTCGAACGCGCTGCTGTTTTTTTCAATACTGATTGGCGCATTTGGTATTGGTACATGCACACACAGCACGATGAATGTACGATGTACGTGTACGATGAATTACGGGCAGATGAAGTCACGGATGCGCTTAGGGAGTAAGATATCTGTTCATACCAACGCCTTTTTCATAAGGTTCAAGGTTTTTTGAGCTTACTATGTGTTGGAAGAGGGGATTATGTAAGTACCTACATTGCAATATATAGGTAATAACCTAATTATGAAGATATACAGATAAGCATTTTCAAGGAGATACCATTAGTAACCTATTTGAATTGGTGTTTTTAGTGCGATTGTTGGCCAAGTCGTCCGTTAGCGTTACAGAGACTTTCGCACCCAAGAGCTTTTATACGAAGAGGCGCGTCACATCACAACGTAGTCACCGCGGCCGGTAGGTAGGTACCTAATTAGTAATTATAAAGAGGCATTTTTCAAGGAGATCTTAATTATCTTCTTATCTTACTAGTAACCTCCTCAGCTACATGGCGGATGTGGTGCCAATCGTGGACAGTGGGGCGCAGGTAGACGCCGCTTACTTTGACTACAAAAAGGCATTTGACCTAGTAGACAATGATGTGTTACTAAAGAGGTTAGCGAGCGTGGGCTTTACTCCACATTTATTACACTTCTTTGCTAGCTATATGCGAGACAGACAGAAGTGTGTGGAGTATGATGGTTGCGTATCAGAGATATATCATACCAGGTCAGGGGTGAGTCAAGGTAGTAATCTTGGCCCTCTTGAGTTCATCTTAATGGTAAAGGATCTGCCGAGGGTCGTAAAGGACGCCAAGTGTTATTAAGCGTTGTATGTCCAAAATATTTGAAAAAATAATTTACAATCATTTAGAAAATTACCTTGATACTATTGATTTTTTGTATGAGCGGCAATACGGATTTAGATCTAAATCAAAAACACTCTCAACTACCATTGACCTAATCACTAAAATTAAAACTAATATAGATACAAAAATGTAGTTCTTGGAGTGTTTATAGATCTGAAGAAAGCCTTTGACACAGTTAGTCATAGTTTACTTCTAAAAAAATTGGAGAGTATCGGCATTACCGATAATGCACTTAAAATGTTTCAATCTTACCTTGAAAACCGGTCCCAAATAGTTAAAATCGACGAACACCAAAGTAAACCATTACCAATCTCTTGCGGTGTCCCAAAGGGATCCATATTGGGCCCTTTTCTCTTCCTCATCTACATCAATAACCTACACGACTTAAATCTACACGGAGAAACAACGCTAGACGCGGATGACACTTGTCTGTTTTACTTCGGCTCATGTATAAACGACATTATTTCCCGAGCACAAGCAGATTTAAATAAACTCTTTTTATGGCTCCAATGTAACCTCCTAACCATCAACGTATCCAAAACTAGTTACGTTATATTTAAATCTCGACCTAAAACAATTCTACCACCCAAACCCTTACTAATTGACAACTTACCTCTCTCAGACACGAAGAATGAAAAATATCTTGGTTTGCATATGGACAGCCACTTAACTTGGAACGCACACATAGATTATATAAAAAGTAAACTCTCTGCTCTTAGGGGTATACTCAGAAATGTTGTTCGAAGCCTTCCACGTCAAGTCCGTTTAACAATCTATAATTCACTGGTTAAGTTGTTAGAGGTCTGAGATCGAAGAGCGCTGCGTGTGAGAAGTATGGGAAAAGTCAAGATGGTATTCTAGCAAATAATTAAACAGCCAATATCTTCAGGTACATACCAGAGTTTTTTTTAGCAATTACATAAACAGTGGATGATGATTTTCTTTATAAAATAAACGGAGCTACAAAAATACAGCGTGGTTGGCTTGACAGCTCGATCGGAAGGGGAGAGTGTTGCTATACCTAATTTCCAATAAATTAAGTTATGGAAGCATACCATATGAAAAAACACTTTTAACACTTCCCCTTATGCTTACAATAACGTTACAGATATAACATTAACATGCACAAGAGAAACACATTACAACAGCATTCACATATATAGCTATTACATGCACATTCAATATGCTTACAATACTATGACAAGTAGAGCTATTGGAACAAAGTTACACTATGTCAATATTACATAATTTCACAAACTTTTTATGTTTAACTGAACCTAAAGCTTTAGTACACATATCCGCTATCATTTCATCTGTAGGCAAGTACTTTACATTAATAGCATTACACTTAACCAAGTCTTTAACATAATGGTAGCGGAAGTCTATATGTTTAGTTCGTTTGTGACAAAATTCCTGTACCTGTAACAATCTTTGAGCACTTTGGTTATCATTATACAAATTTATAGATAAATTTTCAACCGAAAGTTCTGACATAAAGTTTTTAATGAAACTTAAGTCTTTACATACATCTGACATTGATAAATATTCTGCCTCACAGCTAGAAAGCGCTATACAGCGTTGTTTCCTAGATTCCCAATGGATGGTGTCATTGCCTAATTTAATAATAAAACCAGTATATGATTTTCTATCTAATTGGTCGTTAACCCAATCGGCATCGGCAAACGCGTTTAAAATACAATTGTTATTTTTTGTGAATAACAAACCATAGCCAATTGTCCCTGCTAGATACCGAAGTATACGTTTAGCTGCCAACCAATGAGTTTGATCAAAACCATTATTAAATTGACATAATTGGCTGCAGGCAAAAGCAATGTCGGGCCTTGTGCATACACATAGATACATTAAAGATCCCATCAATTGCCTATAGTTATAAGTATCATCATCTAAACATTTTTCAGGTCTAACAAATTTACTATTTGGCAACATGGGTGTGCACACGGCCTTACAATTTTGCATACCAAACTTAATGAGTAATTTCCTTATATACTCTGACTGGTCTAACCTTAAAATTCCTTTTGACCTATCACGTGTTACATTAATTCCTAAACAGCTCTTTAGAGTGCCCAAATTCTTGACATTAAAATTATTTTCCAAAATATCCATTAACTCTTTATAGCTGTTATTACCTTTACTGTAAAATATGTAGAAGTCATCGACATACAAAGCTATTACAATAAAATCATTTTGTGACTTCTTGACATAGACACAAGGTTCACTTTTTGCTTGACGGAAACCATTACAAGAAAGCAACTCGTGAACTTTATTGTTCCATATTCTACTGGATTGCTTTAAACCATAAATTCCCTTCAACAATAGGCAAACCTTGCTCTTATCACCGTTATCAAAACCAGGTGGTTGCTCCATATAAATTGTCTCTTTTAAGTCCCCACTCAAAAAAGCAGTAGCGACATCTATGTGATCTATGTTTAAATCTAATTTGTTAGCAAGTGAGAACAAAATTCTCATACTAGAGTGTCGCACTACTGGGCTGAAAACTTCTGTGTAATCCTTTCCAAAAACCTGAGTAAAACCCCTGGCAACCAAACGAGCCCTGTGTTTATCGAAATTCCCAGAAGCGTCGTGTTTAGTTTTATAAACCCACTTACATTTTACGACATTAACGCCTGGAGGGCGATCTACGATTTTCCATACATTATTAGATAGCAAAGAATTAAATTCTTGCTCCATGGCTGCCTGCCAATGGCTACTATCAGGGCCAGCCACGGCTTCCTCAAACGACTGAGGCTCCGAAATTGAAGTACTATTAGCTATGAGTGAGTAATCCATCTCATACTCTTCATACCTGGACGGTAGCTTAGAACGCGTACTACGCGCCGGGCGCGCTCGGTCGAGTACAGGCGGCAGTTGGTCATTCACCCCGTCCCCTCCAGCTGATGCCTCGTACGAAGACGTCACACGCTCCATGCGGGCGTCCCGCACCGGAGACTCGGCAGAGATCTCGGCCTCGCTGCCCGTGCAGTACTCGTCAGCACCTGAAATTCCAGACAAATTTTGATTATTATCACTTGAATTTAATTCAGTTTCAATATCCGAGTTTATCCTAACTTTTTAGATTAAATTACTAGAATTAATTTTTTTGTTACTATAATCCACTTCAGCATTTTGACTAGAATTCGGTACACTAACATCAGAACAATTATTATTCTCTATATTTTGACTAGAATTCAGTTCACTATCGCTAGAAGTATTATTATTATTTAATTCAGTAAAATTTTCATTATTAGACCATTAAAAAATAATTAATTCATTATTACCACAGACATTACCAATGTCAATATCATTTAAAAATTTATTTTCTAAAAAAGCTACGTTCCTTGATAAAATAACCTTTTTGGGATTAAGGGGGTCTGCTAGCCTAAAACCCTTAGAAGTCTCGCTGTACCCTACAAACACATACTTCTTGCTCTTTGGGTCCAGTTTACGTCGGTAATGATCAGGCACAAGCGAGTAAGCAATACAGCCAAAAACGTGAAGGTGACCGAGGTCCGGCCGAGACCCAGTCCACATACCTTCCGGAGTCTGTCCTGATAGAGCAGATGTGGGGCTGCGATTCTTTAAATATTAGCAGTCATGACACTTTCACCCCAATATCGCTTACAGAGACCAGCACACTGTAACATGCATCTCGCCTTGTCCATTAAAATCCTATTGAGACGTTCTGATACCCCATTTTGAGCCGGGCAAAACGGGATAGTTTTTTGATGAATAATACCCTGTTTCCCTAAATAGGCAGCAAATTTAACATTACAATACTCACCACCCCCATCCGAACGTAGTACCTTTATAGGCAAACCTAGTTGTTTCTCTACGAGCGCTTTAAAAGTAAGAAAACTTGACATTACCTCAGATTTTCTTCTTAGCAAGTATCCAAACGTTTTTCTCGTATAATCGTCCGTGTACGTCACAAGGTACTTCGCGCCACCCCAGCTGTCCTCCTGCATCGGCCCACAAACATCCGAGTGCACTAGTTCCAACGGCTTGCTGGCACGCAGTGCAGTGCCCCTGGGAAACGGTTGAGCACTCAACTTCCCCTCAAGGCAAGGCACGCAATCCTTCAGACCCTGCAAATTATCCTGAAACATAACACCGGTAGCAAAATTGTTCTTTAAAGACCTCAGGCCTTCAAGATTCAAGTGGCCGAGCCTTCTATGCCATAACTCCACAGGCATAGGAGAGACAGCGACATTAGCATTCTGTTGCTCTTGTCTAGGACACAAAAGCACTGAAGAATGCACATCTCGCGAAGATTCACCTGACAAACACAATCTTATCCAACTTGTAGAGACCATTATATTTACTAGCTGTTGATACTAGGTTGCCAGATGTTTTATTTGTATTGTCAAATATAAAACAGCCCCCCGATTCAAAGCTGACAGTAAAACCCCTGTCTACCAACCTACTAACTGACAAAAGGTTTGCAGTAAGATCTGGTACAAACAATACATTTTTAATCATGCTTACTGAACTATCTGTGTCTATAGCTATATCGCCTACTCCACAGCATTGCAACTTGTCACTATTGGCTATAGATATGCTATCATTACAGTCTTTAAAGTTAGACATTATGCTTCTATCGTTGCACATGTGAGCCGAACAACCGGAGTCAAGAAACCAATTACTGTTTTTCACCATGAAAGCCGAAGCGATAAAAGTCTGACTTGAACTGGAGTCCTTTTTCTTGTCACGCTTCAACTTGCAGCACTTTGACCTAATGTGACCTGGCCGCTTACAGTAATGGCAAATCACTTTATCACTGACTTTATCACACTTTTTAAATTTCGAGACGAACGCAGAAGCACTGTCGGAACCATTCGAATTCTTTCTGAACTCCTCTTGTAGCAATCTAGCCCGCACAAGTTCACTTGACAAACTATTCGACATGCAAGCTGTTTCCAAATTGGACACCAGAGCGTCGTACTCACTGGGAAGACTGCTCAGCAGCAATTCAGCAACCTCGGCATCTTCAATAACTTTACCAATATCGGCTAGTTGCTGAACCAGCGTCATCACCTCTTCTATGTAGTCGCTCATGGTAGTACAGCGGGAGAACTCCACCCTGTGCAGCCTCCGTAGCAATTAGACACGCCGAAACAAACCTTTGTCTTCAAATACGTTTGACAGTTTGTCCCAAGCTTCTTTTGAAGTATTTACATCTCTGACGTATTGATAGCAATTTGGCTTTACTGATAGACAAATCCGGGCTAACGCGCGTTGATCGCGCGCGACGTCAACACCCGTACCATCCACGCAGCTCCAAAAACCTTCCAAGGTCAAAATCATTTTCATGACAAATTTCCACGAATTGTAGTTGGCTGTACCTTCTAATTTGTCAATGGCTAAGTTCATACCTGAAGCACCAGTAGTAGCGGGAACAATGGGAACAGGCGCGGCGTGGCCATCGTCGGCGCCAGCCATACCGCCAACCAGTGACATTATTTGAGGTTATGTCACTTTGCAAAATATTACTTCTCAAAGTTATAATATTTATTCTGTTCAACACACCAATGACTTTCCCATATTCCCTCAATCTAAATACACTGGGCCCATAACCTGTTAGAGGTCTGAGATCGAATAGCGCTGCGTGTGAGAAGTATGGGAAAAGTCAAGATGGTATTCAAGCAAATAATTAAACAGCCAATATCTTCAGGTACATACCAGAGTTTTATTTAGCAATTACATAAACAGTGGATGATGATTTTCTTTATAAAATAAACGGAGCTACAAAAATACAGCGTGGTTGGCTTGACAGCTCGATCGGAAGGGGAGAGTGGAGGTATAGCAATACCTAATTTCCAATAAATTAAGTTATGGAAGAATACCATATGAAAAAACACTTTTAACATAAGTCACATCTTATGTATTTCATTGAAATATGGGGCACTGCATCTAAAACTAAATTAAATCACTTTTAATTGAATCAAAATAAATAAATTAAAATGTTATTTCATTACCCATATCTTACTCACACTGAAAAAATTTACAAGGATACTGGACTCATGAACATAAAACAATTATATAATTACTGTACCTGTATTTTAATCTACAAAATTATTAATAAAATTATACATACAAACCACAGACATATAATAGAAGTATATGTCTGTGATACAAACACTACATTTACAAACATTAAAATACATAATAAACGAAGCACACGGAGACCTCATCATCTTGTCTTACCTAAAATACGTACCAACTACGGAAAAAAGACCATAACCTATGAGGGAGCACAGCTGTACAATAAACACTCTCGACATTTTTAAAATAAGACTGCGCAAATACACACATCAAAAGTGTCTAGGGATCAAGCATTTTTATGCGGATTTCTTGAGATTGAGATGTGGCTTTGTAATAAATTTATGATTTTATAAATTTATATGGATCCTTTTTGGTGCATTTCATAATTTGAAACAGGAACTTTCAATCAATTTCTAGTAAAAGATGAAAATCAGCTGTCAATATTTTCCCTATAAAAACATACAACGCATTGAAGACATTATTAGTGCTACTGTTTCCCTACTACTGATTAAAACCAACGTTATTATGGAGCGGCGACGTCATTTAAGCAGGGAAGAAATGCTCAGAGCCGTGGGAATGATAGAAGCTGGTTCCCGGCGACGTACTGTGGCTTTAGCTCTGAATACAAGTCAGAGTGTTATCAGTCGACTTTGGACACGTTACCGAAGCACTGGTACCGTGGCTGAGCGCCATGGAGGACGGTATCGCTGCACCACACGGAGACAAGACCGATACATTCAAATCACAACTCGAAGAGCTCCAACAATAACCGCCATGATGTTAGCCGTGAGGCTTCATCACTCTTCAGGGAACTTAATTAGCGACCAAACAGTCAGAAACCGCTTGCATGAAGTGAACCTTCATTCCCGAAGACCGCTAAAGGTACCACCTATAGCAATTCATAATCGTAGGATTCGATATCAATGGGCTCTTGAACACAGAAATTGGGCAGAAGAACAATGGCGTTTCGTGTGCTTTTCTGATGAGTCTCGTTTTGGTATGAGACCGGATACAAGACGTATACGACACTGGAGAACCCCTGGACGCCAACAGCGATTAAAATCCTGCCAGGAAGTCCATCCTTATAGTGGTGGAACCATCATGGTATGGGCGGGTATTTGGATCGGCGGAAGAACTGAGTTGATTTGGATCAGAGGCAACCTCAACGCTCAAATTTATGCTGAGACGATTGTATCAGACGTCATCGTTCCTCTACAAGTGCAAATCGGTCCCTTATTTCAGTTAATGCATGATAATGCACGACCGCACACCGCAAGAGTTGTAAGACAGACTCTCGCCGCAGCTAACATCAATGTCATGCCCTGGCCTGCTCAGTCGCCAGACTTGAACCCGATTGAGCATGCATGGGATATGCTACAGAGAAGAGCTCTGCCGAATATGGAGGGTATCCAGTCGCAAGAAGACCTTTTTTTGTTGTTGCAACGAACATGGGCGGCCATTCCACAGCGTGATTTGGATGAACTCATTTTGAGTATGCCAAACCGATGTTCTTGTGTTGTTAGTGTTCGCGGTAGAAACACGGATTATTAATTGTTTAAGTTACCCAATAAAATTTTAAAGAAAACTGTTATTTCAGTCTTTTTTTCGAACTTTAATGTTAGTGGTTCAAATGTCAAAAATCCCTTTATTAGGAAAATGGCAAATTTCTTTATTAATGCAAAGGTGACTTGGTTTATCGTTACTGTAGACAAACGAAAACACTTTATTTGATGAATCCTTAAAGAAAATTTTAATTAATATCAATCAGGAGAAAAGTTATTGCAAAAATATATGTTGATCCCTAGACACTTTTGATGTGTGTATATTCTGGCGGACCTTAGTCTGCTTCGAAACTGGGCGCTTTGAGGGTGTCAGCACACTTCGTACTTGGCATAATGTGTCTAATGTTTATATAAGGATAGATACTATAATGACTACTTGATTGTTAATTTATTTTCATTGATTTCTGTTTATTAGCTTATCTAATTGTTTCCTTCTTTCGACGACTATGTTCGACGCACTATTATTACTCTACAAAATTAGTTCTCAAATAAGTGATATTTTTATGTCTTTTCTGAGAATAAAGTTCTTTAAACCGGAGTGTTTGCTGTTCGCGGACGACCTTAAGTTGTATCTTACGATTCGGGGACCAAGAAACTGTGAAAAGCTGCAAAGAGACATTGATAGAGTGGTGGCCTGGAGCCAGGACAACAAATTGCAGTTCAACACCTCGAAGGGTATAACGGTAACTTTCACTCGCGCTCGCCATCCCGTTTCGTTTAATTATGCAGTAAATGGAGTGGCTGTGGAGAGGATGAATGAAGTTAGGGATTTGGGAGTTCGACTCACTTCGGGACTTACATTTCGAGACCATATTACTGCTATCTGCAAAAAGTCTATCGCAATTTAGGTTTTATACTACGCACAGCTTTCTATTTCACAAACATTAAAGCTATTGCCACATTGTATAACGCCATGGTTAGCAGCCAGCTTGAGTATAACGCAGTTATCTGGGCTCCACATGAGACTAAGTATAGTCTCATGCTGGAGCGAGTACAAAATAAATTCATTCGATATTTATATATGAGGCACTACGGGGTATACTCATTTTTTCCTTTAAAATATCCTACTTTATTTAATTTAGGAATGGTAGGATATAACGAACTTAGTGTTAGGAGAGACATGACCCTGGTGACTTATATCTTAAAAGTATTAAGAGGAAAGATACATAATGCTCATTTATTACAAAACATATATTTTTGTGTACCCGACCGATACGTTGAGAGAAGACGACGGCCGCCTCTGCTGGCGATACCGCGCGCCCGCACCAACTTGTTGAAGGAGGCCTTTCACCCGCGCCACACAGATCATTATTAATATAGCTGAAGAAGTAGATTTGTTTGGGTGTACTCTGAGTGAGTTCACAAGGGCTGCACTGTTTGTCATTTGTTACAAAGGTAGATAGGGTAAATAGGTTAGGTTAGTAATTTTGATAAGTGCTTGTACTATCGCAATGGATTTTTCTGTAATGTTAGTACTAAGTTTGATGAAATAAATAAATAAATCTTAATTGGGTCATGCTAGTCGTGCAAAAGTCTTCCTCTCGCAGCAGCACGTCGACCCATTGGGATCTTTTGTGCAAAAAGGAGGAAAGTTCAAGGCTATACACTCTAATTTTTAATTGATGTTTTTATTGCGAGCAGTTAGCCAATTCGTTTGTTACAGAGACTCTCGCATCCAAGAGCTTCTATACGAAGAAGCCCGTCACAACGTGGTCATGGGCCGGTATCCTCTCGAGAGCGCTCAGGCGGTGATGCTGGGCGGGCTGCAGGCCAGGATACAGCTGGGACCCTACGACCCGCACCGGCACACTGCTAAGTTCTTCAGGTATAGTCGTCTTTTAGTAAATTATTGACTTGTATTTGTGACAAGTAGGTATAGGTACCTCACTCAGAACGTGCGCTCGGACGGAGACGCTTTTAACCCTAGATTCATAAACATATGCTGAAGTAACACAATTCATAAACATTGGTCTCTCAGACACCTATTCTAAGTTGAAGGTATTTTCAGAATCTATTAATTAATGAAAGAAACAAACATTTACATTCTTTAATTCGTTTAATTTAGCATCTAAAACATAAACAATAAAAAACAAAATATTCCGCACGTTCCACACACATGAAGCCGCGGTGGTCCATGCACATTAACTTTTTGCAAAGCTTACATTGAAACCTCGTTTTTCGATGTTTTCTGTAATTGCAAAAGCCACAAATTTTTTTTGGGTACCACTTGAACCTGGCGTAACATTGGAACCCGTTTCACCCAAAACTTCGTCTATTTTCTTTTTTAGGCAACGCCTCAAAGTTGGCATTTCTTGACGCTTGCCTAATCAGGGCTCTGTAATTTTTACTGAAATGTCTTTCACAAAAGATCGTCTGCTTAATGGTTTTTCCCATCTTTTACCGTATTATGTACGTAAATTACATATGAGTTTATAATCATCATATTCAACACAAGTAGCACAATAGCATATTTAGAAAAATACACGAATAACATAATATACGGCTTGTTATAACGTTGAGTAAAGATGTTTTAAAATAATAATTACTCATACAAAACAATATCAGAAACTCACCTTTTGCTTCGACACTCTAAAACTTGTTAAAAATTAACTTTTAAAATTTTAAACAATACTCCTAATCGTCACGCTATTCATAAACATTGGCCTCTCAGACCCCGAACGCTCTGTAACTTCTCAAATACACGTCAGTGCGAATTAGTTGCACTTGCGGCACTAAATTGTGGCACTAAAAAGGTCACGCGATATTAAAAGGTACTCAAGAGGTCTGCTTTCTATCTCTTTCACTCTAGTAGTTAGAAGCGTTTTTTTATTTCGCGCGGTCTGTGGAATTATCTAATGCTTATAAATCTAGGGTTAATTGAATTTCTAGAACCAAAATAAGTTTTTGCGCTTTTTTTCTGTTTGCCTTCATTCACTGGTGTAAATACCAAATACCAATACAAAACCAACTGTGCTAAGTGCGCCGCTGTGCCATATCATTACGTTACACTATTTAGCTGCTTCTACTACAATATCTCCGTAACATTCCCCGTACAGAGAGCACCAAGACAAGTACTTACCCCAGCACGCGCGCTCAGGGCGCTGGGCACAGCTGTTACCCGCCGGCCGCAAAGGCAGCCCTGAGGCAAAACTACTGGAGCAAGCGCAGCGGCCGCCCGCCGCGCCGCCCAGGAAACTGCGCCACAAGTACCTGGCGCACACACGGACGCACGCCACTTACGGGTGAGTAGAGAAGTGAGCTAAAGTGTAGCTATAGGTAGGTAAAAACCTCTGCCAAAACCCCTGTCTAGAGAGCACCAAGAAAAGTACATAAGTGCTGCCCGCCGGGCGCAAGGGCAGCCCTGAGGCAAAACTACTAGAGCAAGCGCAGCGGCCGCCCGCCGCGACGCCCAGGAAACTGCGCCACAAGTATCTGGCGCACACACGGACGCACGCCACTTACGGGTAAGTAGAGAAGTGAGCTGAAGTGAAGCTAAAGGTAAGTACAAACAGAGGCAGAGGCCAAACCCCCGTCTAGAGAGCACCAAGAAAAGTACGTAAGTGCTGCCCGCCAGCCGCAAAGCTGCTGATGCGCGCTCTTCCCTAGTTTTCGGCAGAATATCAGTGTTGTGTTGTGAAAGGTTGCAATAAAAAAACTGAGTCGGAGCCCTTTAGTCGACTCTACACTAAATGCATTGTTATCATACCAAGCATTGCTGTTTGTTATATTTTTAATTTGTGGATGAGCTGAGTATAATAAACCAGGATAAAATGTTTACTAGAAAAAAATCAACCAGTCTTAGGAAAGCTCGAATAGGATCCGATACCGCTGACTTGAGTGTTTTGTAATTGATTGGCAAACGGAAGCGCAGTGCCGGATGAGTGACCTTTTTGACACGTGGCACGCTTGTACCCCGCCGCCTCCCCCGCGCTTTGCCCCGTTTTCAGGGTTGTAACCTGAAGAGTTTTTTTTAAATTCTTTATAGGCAAGTATTTGACCGCGATCTCACCTGATGGTAAGTGACGATGCGGCCTAGGATGTAGCATACTTGCCTAGATAATGCATGTTCACCCTTGCCTTGAAAATGTCCAGGTTGTACGTGTCAGGAAACAGATCCGCAGGAAGGGATTTTCACTTCTTAGCTTAGCCTTATTAAAAATGATGACGCGAAGCGCTTTGTGCGTATAGATGGTGTGTTGACAGTGTAAGGGTGAGATCTCAGTCCGCGTCTCGTGTCCCGGAGATAGAAAGGAGAAGGTGGAATCAGCTCGTGTAGTTCCTGCGCACACTCGCCGATAAAAAACCGAAAGATTGGCAACCTTGCGTCGATATTCAAGACTCTGCAACTTGGATTCGACGAGTTTAGAGTCGCCAAAGACCCTCTTAGCACGCTTCTCAATAGAGTCTAAAGCGGCTAACTGATACTTGGCAGATCCATCCCAGAGGTGGCAGCAGTATTCCATACAGGATCGGACTCGTGCTTGGTAAAGCTGAAGCAGCTGCCCCGGTGTAAAATACCGCCTTACCTTAGAAAGGATGCCAATCTTTTTAGCTGCAGTTTTTGCCATGGACTCTATCTATGTAGTGGTACAAAAAAATTTGAACCTCCCATACAAAACTGTCCGATAAGCTGACGACAAAAGTATAGGAGGTCGAAATTTTTTTGTCATTTTTGCACATAGGTTTCTTGGGGAAAGTTGTTCAGTTTCATGGGTGGAACTCACCCTTCATTTCATTAAAACTTATAAAAATTGAAGGTGTATAAGTAACCAATAAAGTTATTAGGTATTCTATTTTATTATTCTTAAATATGGTGTTTTCCATCGTAGGGCAGCGTTCTTCCAAGGTCAGATCGAGCAGCCCGTCCGCAGCTTGACGAGCCTGCTCACGCACGAAGACATCCCGGTGCTGGTGGCGGTCAACGCCAACGGGGTATACGTCATCGACGACACGGAGAGCGTGAGTTAGATCATCATCATCAGCTTATAAATGTCCCACTGCTGGGCACAGGCCTCCCACGTGGAATAGCACGTGGGGATATTGGGCCATAACCCACCACGCTGGCCTAATGCTGGTTGGTGGGTTTTAACGACTGCCATCTTAGGACAACAACCGGGACCAACGGTTTAATGCCCCTTCCGAAGCACGGAGGAGCTCGAGATGTTTTTAATTTGGTCACCCATCCAGCGACCCGGCATTGCGAACGTTGCTTACCGAGCAGGATCGCAAGATTCGTAAGACGAGTGAGTTAGATAATTTTTCTAATTGTTTTTATTATTTTCATTACTGTACTGTGCTGGTTGCTCTATCAACACATCTCTTCCCTTGGGTGTCGTAAAAGGCGACTAACGGAATAAAGACTGCACATACATCTAACAGCATAGAGCGGCGATGGGCTCACCACCTGTCACGCTGAGCACATGTGCAGTTATCATTTTACAGACGTGGAAACTGCTCGATTAGTCTATTTTAGTTACTTGCACAGTCCTATGGTATTTTACTTTGGGGTAAAGCAGCAGATATAGAAACCATTTTTATTTTACAGAAAAGAGCAGTAAGGTCCCTATATAACCTAGGATTACGTGACTCCCTTAAGGAACTGTTTAAAAAAATAAATATTCTTACAGTTGCATCACACTTTATTTATAACTGTATTGTTTACGTGCGTCAAAACATTTCTCATTTAAAAAAAATGCGATAATACAGAAACTAAATACTAGAAATAAGTATAAACTTATTCGACTACAGAAAGTGTATGGGTCATTCATGGGACAATGTTTCATTATATTACAATAAAATCCCGAACGATTTTATAATTTTGCCCTTTGACAAAAAGACACAGTCATGTTAGGGACAGACTTTTAGAAAAGGGCTATTACACTGTAAGCGATTACATCAATGACAAATATGCATGGAATTAACATTCCTCTAACTTCGCACACATATTGTTCTAATGTGATCATAGTGCCCGTGTAAAACTTTTAGATTCACTTTTGTTTTTATCTTTTCTTTTATTAAATAATTGTTTTATGATTATTGAATATATAATTTGGTAACGACATATTTAAGTAAAATTTTTAAACACTGAAAAATGAGGTCAACCTTAGGCGGGAATCGAACCACGCACCTTCCGCATTCCGGGCGGCTGCCTTAACCACTTGGCTACCGAGGTCTGGCTTTCAACCGTCGAAATTTGTCAGTGCTTGATGCTTATGTTTTTAGTCAACATTGCTTCATCAAATCTTAGAAGTTTTCACCTCTGAGATCCGAAAGAAATATTTTGCGTTTATAGATTAATGTTTTATATTTTAGCGTTTTATTAACGCTTAAATAAACTTAAGTAAAATTTTTTTAACGACATTTACAAACGACATATTGTTTTGTAGATGTCGTTACTAATTAATAGAATCAGGCGTTACTTTGCGGAAATCCATGATATACAAAAATTGAATAAAAATATCTAGTGTTAATCCCGCTAACTTAGAGTTAGCGGGATTAACACTAGATATTTTTATTCCATTTTTGGATGTCGTTACTGCTATATTATTATAAAGCTGCGGAGTTTCTTGCGCCCGTTCTTCTCCACAGCTAAAACATACGTCCTGAATTCCATTTCCGTCCATTTTTCGGCGGGCTGGTAGCATAATAAGAAGTGCACCTGAGATCACCTGACTCGGAATGTCAGAGTGCCGATCGTGGTCGTGGTTTATTTTAAACTTTTTTTGCTATTGACAAGAATAAAGTTCATACTCGTGAACGGGTGCCGCCCGTGGAGGCTGGTCTGGTAGGCTACTCTTGAAACAGAATTGCATTAATCAATTTCCAATCACAAATCTAAAAAATGTCAAATTTAACTTTTGTAAGCGACAATTAGCGCCACATAAGAATTAAATTGCCTGGAAATTGATTGAACAAATTATTATCGAGATGGCGTTCCGGAATTATCATTACTTATCCCAATATCTTATTGGAATTAATCGCATTGGAATTGTATTAAGATTGAGTTTGCGTTCGAGAGTAACCCCCCTGCTCTTGCAATCTTATTTTCATTTGTAGTAAGTAGAAATAGTCTTTCTTTTTCTTGTTTCAAAGATACTGTAAGACGTTGTTCATTTTATTTTAAATTGAGCAATACCTGTTTTTTATAGGATATTCTTTTGTATGTTTTTTTTTTTTTTTTTTTTACGTGTAACGGGTAAGCGCTTGGCCTTCATCTCACCTGATGGTAACTGACGATAAGGCCGAAGGTGGAAGCGCGCTTCACCCGGAATCCTCAACCACTGAGGAACTGGCTATCTTAACTCTAACTGTCGGAACACAACTATGCTATAAACATCGTTGTTATGGCGACAGACTTGGATAAGATGGTGGTAGCTAGCCAGGCGGGCTTAACAGCCCTACCACCAACCAAAAGTGTTGTGTTGTCTTGTAATCGTATTAAATGTTTTTTTATATGTCTGTTATGGAAAATGTAACTTTATGATAGGGCGGGCATTTTCCAATTTGTATTGTAGCTGTTAAATAAAGAGAGATAATAAATGCCCTTGCTGAGTTTCATGCCGGTTCTTCTCAGCACAAGGCTCCCGCCCCATAGTTAGGACTTATATACGAACCGATCGCATAGCGACGTTCTCATCATAGCAGCAAAAAGCACTTAAGTGCTCAATTATTGTAGCCTAAATTGAATAAATGATATTGAAATTTGTTATAAATATTTTCGTTTGCGCGTAGACTGTGCTTCTCGGCTTGTTGTACGAAGAGTTGTCGTGGGACATCGGGCTGCCGTCGGACGATAACGAGGACTGCCTGCCGTGCCTGTTCCTGCAGTTCATGGTCGTCGAGAACGGGCTGCGGGTCTCCAAGATATTGCAGGTAGGTTTAATCTAAAAAGGAAATCTAGTAAAAATGACCTAATGACTGACAGACGTATCAACGTTTATGTACCAACTTATTTTGCAATTTCAGCCCAAACTGCTATAATTAGAAACTTAAAATTTTGCATCATGCTCCCTTTTATAGTGCAAGTTAGCACTAAGAAAGGTTTATTGGAAATTCGCTCTTTATGGGGGTTAAAAAGGAAGTTGGTATGAAACCAATGAAACTCCGTCAGTTTTGAAGCTAGATCTTAGCCAAATCGATAAAAAATCGGATTTAGCTATTTGGTTAGAAATGATAATATAATAATATCAAGATTATCTTTATTATTAAAATTTTTGAATTCATAATGCTATATATTTAAAGCCTTTAGTCGCATAAAGTCCACTATATCAAAATGTCCACTGTATCAAAACGTCCATAGTATCAAAACGTCCACAATATTTAAATGTCCATAGTATCATTATGTCCATTCTTCATATAGTCCACTTTATCAAAATGCCCAGTTTATCAAAATAACTTTGCATGTAAATTACAATCCATTCGTCGCAGTTACGTTGTAATTAAAACTAAACCTAACTCTAACTAACCTCGAAATTCAAGTCAATTAAATTTCTAACCTATCACGTGACCTATAGGAGTAGGACAGCTAGTATTTCTGTTTAAAGGATAAAATGTTTACTAGAAAAAAATCAACCAGTCTCAGGAAATCCCATTCGAGCTTTCCTGAGACTGGTTGATTCTTTTCTAGTAAACATTTTATCGTACCTACGATATATATAGGCTTGCCAACCGTCCCGTATTTTCCGGGACGTCCCGCTTCTGGGTCATTTTTGGGCCGTCCCGCCGTGACCCCTTGCGGGACGCTTGTTGTCCCGGTAATCAGTGATAATATGGTATAGGTAAGTATACCTATCTATCTCGTACTAACTACTCTTGGGTAAGGCATTTGTATTGATTTTTTTATTAAATGATAAAAAATATAAAAGCAATTTTTTTTTCACTAACTATTTTATACCTATGTGGTGTGTTGTGTCCCGCGTAATATACCCAAGTCCCGGATGTCGAGCTGGGTAATCCCGGAAATGCCTTTTTTGGAGTTGGCAAGCCTAGATATATATCAAGATTTTTTTAAATGCAACCTGTAATGGGATGAAATGGAGTGGTAAAGTTTGTGATGAGAATTTGGTAGCGTGTTCTGGGGACGCACTCCCGTCAGGGTTCCTGGCCTAAACGTGGCATTGCAACGCATGCCGGGTACAACTATAGTTGCTTAGATTTTGGTAGTGGCCTGCTAGCGACTCCGTCCGCGTGAACATCCCGTGATGGTTTAGTCAGTTTTCTCCAATTCCAACTGTTGGACAAACGTCTTCTTTACATTATCTCTCGATTTTTATCGATATTATCAAATTTCGAGTTCCTGCATGCTTTGGAAGACCTGTAAAGCTGTTATGCTGATGATGAAGTGTCCGTCAACCGTGTCTCGTAGCGGTGAAAGAATACTACCACCCCCTCTCTTCCCTTGGGTGTCGTAAGAGGCGACTAACGGATGGGCTTACCACCTGTCATGCTTGAGCACATGTGCAGTCACTATTTGGTGAAAAGTGGACTATGGTAAAGGTTGCTTTTGCAGTCCTCATTGCCTAGTCTCTGCCTAACCCTTCGGGGATAAAAGTCGTGATTATATGTATGTATAGCGGCCGCTCGCGGTTTCACCCGCGTGGTTCCCGTTCCCGTGGTAATATCGAGATGAAAAGTATTCTATATGTTAATCCAGGTTATAAACTATCTGTATGCCGAATTTCACCCAAATCCATTCAGTAGTTTTTACGTGAAAGAGTAACAAACATCCATCCATACTTACAAACTTTCGCGTTTATAATATTAGTAGGATGTATGAAGTGCCCATATATATTGTCCAATTTGTTGTGCCAGGTGTTCTCAAAGCAGGTGTTAATGATGGACACGCTGATCGAGCACTTCGCGGGCGAGCACCGCAAGCGGCTCGGCCAGGACTCGCCCAGCGACCACAACTACGACTACCAATCAGGTTAGTGGCGACTTTTTAGCAGAAACTACATAGTCTTTTTATAGATAACTAGCTAGTCTAAGATCCGAGTATAGAACGACCTTCACCGGGAAGGTTAATGGATGAAAAGTATTTTATATTAAATTGAATGTGTTAAAAAATATGTTGGCTGAAAATTTTCTACTACTACTAAGCGGATCACCCGGGTCGGCGTTCGTTCACGTGGGCGAAACCCACGTGAACACTCCAGTAACTTTTAAACTTCGTTTTTTTTTTTAATTCTGATTGTGCTTGTAATATAGGTACTTATTATAATTTTAATTTTCTTTTCTGTCTGTAATATAATATAATTTTAAGTTTATTATAAAGGAGAATGACCTTTTTTCAAGGGAGTTAGGCTAGTTTTTTAGCTAGCTAGCGTAACACAGCGCTTTAATGAAATAAATAGTAATCAAAAGCAGCAATGCTCTGAATTATGAAGAAAAAATTACATTAAAATATCATGCGGGAGTTTGAAGCTATCTTCATTTTTGGCTTAAGACTTTTTGGGTATTTTGAGGTTATGACAACTGTTATTGTATGACTATCAGTTCAGTTCAGCATTTATTTATCACTTGACTCTTAACGCGGCGTTCTATAGAAAACCTTAGAATAAAAACATATAGAAGGTAAGTCCGCGCGCCCACTTTGAAGCACTTTATGGCTCCAAACGCCAAGTTTTCAATGTACACTACGGAGTTACAAGGGTACGTGTGCGTGCCGCCGAGCGCAAGCAAGTAATCGTCACGAAAGTGTGAATCGGTTTAGTGCTTCACTATTGACAGAGCGCTTGTATGAAGACTTATACGTATATACGTTATAATTCTAAGAAGAAAACATTTTTTAACAGTAATCATTATAACTTAAGAGAACACTTTTGATATGTGAATGATTAATACGCAATAGATATCGAATAGGCTGGTTTGGTCATTCTCCTTTGTTAGGTAGGTACCTACTAACTTTATGGGTAAATAAATATTTTCTATTAAATTAACACTCTTTTAATTTCGACCACCTATTAAAATCTTTAAAAAAATTACATTTTCATCCATAGACTCTGGCAGCATTTCCCTGCCGCCGCTTTCACGACCGGACTCACCCCAACGGCGGCTCGCCAACAAGCTATCACGGCTCGCGCTAGCAACCCACGACGGACGAGGCAATCTACTGGGGGGAGCTGGGGACTGGAGCGCGGATCTGAGGCGGGCTCAGCCTTCCTGGCTACTGCCCAAGCATTAGAATCTCATCTACATAATAAAATATATTTGTACAGACAATGAGTCTTTCTTTTCCGTCCTTTATAATCACCAATTTTAGACTAGCGACTAGACTAGACTTAGCGACTAGAGCGCAGACCTTAGGAGGGCTCAGCCTTCCTGGCTACTGCCCAAGCATTAAGTACCTTTATAAAAACTACAATCTCATCTTCACAAATATATTTGTACAGACTATGAGACTTTCTTTTCCAAACGCAATGATCACCTTCAGACTATTATATTCCCAGGTCTAATATAGCACCCGAAGAAACCGGATCATAATATACAACGGTCCAATGCGTGTTGGCGACAATAATCGGAAGCATCAGCTTATGTGCCGATTCGCTAACAAGCTGTCGCCGCTGGCTCTGCAACCCACGACGAACGGGGCAACATACTGGGAGGAGCTGGGGACTGGAGCGCGGATCTTAGGAGGGCTCAGCCTTTCTGGCTACTGCCCAAGCATTAAGAGCCTTTATGAAAACTAGAATCTCATCTACATAATAAAATATACTTGTACAGACTATGCCATTTTCTTTTCCGTCATTTTATTCGCTGATTTTACAACATCAGAGAAAATTATCTTGCCAGACCTTTCCATAAATAGCAGTCTAAGAGATCGGATCATAATCTACAACGCTGGCACATTGTGGGTTGGTGCGGTTCAACTACTACCATTTTCCATAAATGGCAATCTTTGTAAATAAAATTATCCTCTCCATTCTAATATAACATTTATTGTATAAGTACTACAACTGCATATTTTGCAATAATAACATTTAAAATTTTGTAAATCTTGTAAATCCTTACAAATATAGCAATAGAAATAGAATTATTTATCTAACTTTAAAACTATCATGGCCTAACATAAAAAGAAATTACTAACAGGATCATTGTCTATATATTGTTATCTTTTAGTAGATCTAGGAACATCCATGATGTACAGTTACGAGCAAAAATATGTACCTAAGCAATTGTAACTCTTAATACAATGGAACAAGAGTCAAAGTGTGTACATATTGGTGCTCGTGACTGTACGTACAGATTGAAAATGGATAGGTACTTATAGATAACAAAAAGTTAGGTAGGTAATTACAATCCCGTATTGTATGGGATACCATCATGCGTAAATTGACATAATCCCAAATATTTGTCAAGATAATATGTAGTTACGAAAAAAATTACCATCATTATCTACACTTCTACAGTATGGATTTAGAACTCTACTTGTACTTGCTATAGTAGTTCTTCATGCGATTGTACTCCTTGAGGAGAGGATGCTTGTTCAAGTAATCTTCTATGAGCTTGTATCTAGGTCCTGACAGATCCTTGTGTCTGGTTAGCCTTACCTCTAGGGTATGCACTTTGAAAGACAGTTCAGCGCTGAAATATGATAATAAACATATTGAGCGTAAATAAAACAGGAGAATTTTTAGTGAATTCATGAAAGACTAAATCTGAAACAAAATTTATCAATATTGGGCACCTCGTAGCGAAATAAGCGCTTTCCTTTTCTGGTGTCAGAATGAACTGGTTAGCCAGATACCATAACCTCTTAGCTTTGTACTCCGAGTTGAGCTGCAAATAAAAATAAAATAATTAAAACATCAATCTTCATCAATTATAATATCCCGGCCCAACAAACACGATATAAAAATAGTGCCCATAGAAATAGTTCTTACGACAGCTTCTGTTCGCTAACGAAATTCCCCTCTTCAGCTACTCCGCTTTGATTGCAGGAAACCGACCGAAAGGATTTATTAGATCATGAACACGTGGCTAGTTACCTTATCTAATATCTCCTGGTAAAAGTTCTGTCTCGAAAGCTGTTTCGCCTTGAAATCTAACGACTCACGCGCACCAGGGTAATTTCCTTGAGTTTTTTTTAAAGGAAAGTATTTGGCCGCGATCTTACCTGATGGTAAGTGACGATGCGCCCTAGGATGTAGCATACTTGCCTAGATAATGCCTGTTCACCCTTGCCTTGTCCAGTTTGTACGTGTCAGGAAATTAACAGATCCGCAGGAAGGGAATTTTACTCTTTAGCTGTCCGCATCAAAAATTTTTACGGAAAGCGCTTTGTAGGCGGTATGTTGACAGTGTAAGGGTGAGATCTCAGTCCGCGTCTCGTGTCCGTGTCCGTGTGGAGATAGAAAGGAAAAGGTGGAATCTGCTCGTGTAGTTCCTGCGCACACTTGTCGTAGAGCATTTGATAAAAAATCGAAAGGTTGGCAACCTTGCGGTCGATGTTCAAGACTCTGCAGCTTGGATTCGACGAGTTTAGAGTCGCCAATAACCCTCTTAGCGCGCTTCTCAATTTAAAGGTTAAGGAAATTATAGATATTTGGTTGACTACCATACCTTGTCAAATCGCTCCTGCACCAAGTTCTGCCTGGCCAGCTGCTTCGCCTGGAAGTCGTTCATGCACTGCTCGCGCACGATCGTGGCCTCTTTCACGGTAAGGGCTCCCGAGCCACGGCCCGAGCCAAACATTCTCGCCAGATACGGAGCCAGGGGATCTATCTCGGCTTCCTTCTCGCGCTCCGTCACCTCGGCTTTCTGTATCTCCTGTTGAGGTAGTAAAATGTTTTGATATGAGCAACATGGTTAAGTCGAATGCTTAAACACATACGCTTGTCCTTCCTTATATTATGACATCCCGTCGCGTTAACATATTATTGCTAGTACTTACATACTAGAAAGTGCATTGTTATTTAACCACCAATTTTACCGTCAACTTTACATCCTGGCAACGTTGCCTTGTTTTTCATAAAAAAGTAAGCAATTTAAACTTGCCTGTTCCCTCCAGCCTTTCTTTGCTGCATCGTTCCTCTCAGTGTCGAACAAAGCGACGTAAAGCATTGGCTCCGTCAGCTCCTTGTGCCTTTGCCGCAGGTAGCCGTTGATGTCCGTCTCCCGGTCGCGGATGTGCTTCGTGGTTCTATACTCCCATTCCATGTTATCGCAGAGCGCGTAGTACACGTTCAAGGGACGCGGTACTTTGGCACATGGATCGGCCTGAAACAAATTTTGTCTTACTAAACCAACGGTCATTGAGCCAGCTTGGTAAGTTTTTACCTGACCACTCTAATGTGTTATTGTTAATGTTGAAAGTCCCGATTCCAACAATAGGAGGAAGGCGTAAGATGATCATGATGATGAAGTATACTGCGGAAATTTGGTGATAAGATAAATATGTAGATAGCCCAAAACTACTATAATGAAAAATATTGATGGAAGCAAAAGTGCAAACTCATCGCAAATGGGGTCAAAAAATAGACTGCTGGGTTTGTCAATCATCATATGATCCTATTACACATTTTCCAACTATCTGAATAACACGTTACCATAATTGGACTTATAAGTTTCATTAGACCAAAATGTTTATGAATGTATATTAAGAGTATGAAAAAACTGCCTGAAATAAAACTTACAATGTAGCCCGAAGTTTTGTCAGGATAAAACAGTATCATGCCGCCGGTCTCAGCCAAGTTCGGCTTGATGTACTGCCTGGTGTCGTTGGTGACAAAGTTGTAGGCGTAGTGGTACAGCAGCTCGATGGTGTTCTCCTGTATGTGGAATATCTTCTTCCAGACGTCATCCTTCGCGGGAATGTCGTAGTTCCGACTGTACGTCTCGATGATGTCTTTCACTTGGCGCTTCGGTTCGGCCTTAGTGCCTTCCGTGTTGGTGATTATGCGGGATTCGAGTCTGCGAGGATTTTCAGAAAGGCATATGAGCGATTCAGGGGATAACATTCCTAAAATAAGATTCTATGGCTTTATTTTTTACACTACAATTAAAATATCTATATTCCTATCCAAGCATAAAAAATTAAAGCAATGGATCTAATACATAAAATTTTTACCCAATGTAACACAGCACAACATAAACTATAAGTCAATCCGAGCACAAACTACAAAACACACAATACAAGATGAAATATCTAGAAATTCCGAAAAAAGATAATTTACTAAGAAAGGTAATCTATTTCTGCTTTAATTATTACCACAGAGGCGGCAGTAGTTGATGTGTTGACGTGTCAACCTTTTTTACTATGTCGACTATGTCGTACGCATACACCGAGGCCAGGGGCGACCTCGGGTTATGTGGGAGATCCTCCTTCCCCTCCCAGCTATAAGAGCTCAACGGGGAGAGGTCTACCCACTAAAAACATAGTAGCTACCATCCTTTCTGTGCCACAGGCCACGGGGATGGCTCGGGACCACGAACAGCCAGCATTAAGCACCGAGTTTAACCTGTCATCCCTCTTGGTGTAGTACTCGTCGAAGGTGAGCGGCGTGCAGACCAGCCGCGTGAGGTGGTCCAGCCGCGCGTAGTAGTTGAACTCGAGCGAGCGTGCGCCCTCTACGGACACCACGGGTGCGTCGAACGAGTACACGTGCTCTTGAGGGATGGAAACATTTATTAGGTACTTATTAAAAAAAAATTAAACACTGAACTGAAGACGACAACCTCAGGGGAGAATCGAACCACGCACCTTCTGGATCTCGGAGGTGAAAACTTGTATGATTTGATGAAGAAATGTTGACTAAAAACATAAGCATCAAGCACTGACAAATTTCGCCGGGTGAAAACTAGATCTCGGTAGCCAAGTGGTTAAGGCAGCCGCCCGGATCCGGAAGGTGCGTGGTTCAATTCCCGCCTGAGGTTGTCGTCTTTTTTCACTGTTTAAAATTTTTACTTTTGTATATTTAAGCGTTAATAAAACGCTAAAATATATAAAAAACATTAAGGTACTTATTTATTTATTTATTTATTTATTTGGAAGACCGCCTCTGTGGTCTAGTGGCTAAGCCACCGTACATAGATCACGGGTCTCGGGTTCGATTCCCTGCGGGGGTACCTCTTTGTGTACTTGGTTTGGTTTGTAGTAAGTCTTGTTAAGTCGGCCTGGCTAGCTACCACCATCTTATCTAAAGTCTGTCGCCATAACAACAATGTTTATAACATTGTTGTGTTCCGACAGTTTAGAGATAAGATAGCGAATGACGAACTGCCTCAGTGGTATAGGATTCCGGGTGAAGCGCGTTCCCACCTTCGGCCTCATCGTCACTTACCAACAGGTGAGATGAAGGCCAAGCGCTTAACGGTAGTGTATGAATAAAAAACTCCTCAAGATACTCCGGTAAAACTCTTGGTAGATCTTTAAGAAGTACTAGATAAACAACTTTAAGTATTGTTTTCTGGGGGTTTCTTGGAGTATGAAAACTTACGCCACACCATTCTAGAAATTATTAAAAATTATTTAACTTAGCACCTCTGGTTGGGTATTCGTGGGGGAGGGTCAACGACCATAGCACGGAGATCTGAAGGACAGAGAAGATATCCCAACTGCTTAGTGCAACCAGCATTGAGTTTTCACTCACTCAAAATGTGATCCTTCCTGCCAATGCCGAAGACTTCGCGCACTTCCCGCTTGACGTGGTCTATCTTGACATTCTCCATTTTGTCCACTCTGTTCTTATAAAACTCGTATCTAAGGAACAGGAAAATAAGTCAGTACAGTTATATTACTTTTATCGATTAGTAAAGGATGGATTAAATAAAGAAAACTGGGACTGAACTGCTGTCTTGTACTTTTTGTCATCGCAGATAATTCCACCCACCATGTCAACTCTGCGTCTGACCTGGCGTCGCACCATCTCTGAGGTCCCGGGTTCAATTCCCAGTCGGGTCAAATAAGAAAAAAACATACATAAAATCACGACTATTATCCCCGAAGGGTTAGTCAGAGACTAGGCAATGAGGACCGTAGTTCATTACCCTAGTCCACTTTTCACCAAATAGCGACTGCACATGTGCTCAGCGTGACAGGTGGTGAGCCGATCGCCGTTCTATGCTGTTGGATGTATGTGCAGTGTTTAGTCCGTTAGTCGCCTTTTACGACACCCAAGGGAAGAGAGGGGTGTTATTATTCTTTCACCGCTACGCGACACGATAAAAAAACCTTTTTCCTGTTTGTTTTTCTATATTTATGCATCCGTTTAATATATTTATATATAAGGTGAGTGCTAGAAACCGCAAGAAACTTTAAGGGCTGGTCAGGTCAAGTGTTTTGAACATGACAAAAATGACAAAAAGGAATTCGTTTTTTTTTTTCAATATCATATCATATCATATTCAATAGCAATATCAATAATAAAACAATAACGCGCGGGCAAGGGGTTGACCCGTCCACGTCAATACCTACGTTGACGGGTCAATGGCCGGCCGTCTGTGTTGACCCGTCCTCGTCAGTACCTACGTTGACGGGTCAATGGCCGGCCGTCTGTGTTGACCCGTCCTCGTCAGTACCTACGTTGACGGGTCAATGGCCGGCCGTCTGTGTTGACCCGTCCTCGTCAGTACCTACGTTGACGGGTCAACGGCCGGCCAGCCGTTGCCCGCGCTTTGTAAATAATCGTTATTTTTGATTGTTTTTATTTTATTTTTCTTATGATATTGCTTTAAAATAAATTAGATACTCAAAGAGCATCCAATTCCAATCCAAAATTCACAAAACAAATTATTTAATTAAAAATGAAAAAACACAAATTCCTTTTTTGTAATTTTTGCCATGTTTAAAACACTTGTCCTGACCAGCCCTTGAAGTTTCTTGCGGTTTCTAGCAGTCATCTTATATATTCGTCCGTTATATAGTTTAACCATATTAACGAGTTTCAAAAGAAGCTTATCTTGGGGTAGATTGGTGTGAGCGTAGAAATGTATATACTTATGTTTACTTATATGAATATTCCCATTAAAAAGAACCAAATTTTAATAGAGTGAATGGTTGCCCCATGCCATGTGACCGATTAGCAACCCGCATTTACCTAAAAATAACCATCAATCGTAGCGATTTGAATTTAATGACGGAGGCCTGGCCTTGTCTATCAGTGGGACAGTATATTATATCTTACTAATATTATGAACGCAAAAGTTTGTAAGTATGGATGGATGTTTGTTACTCTTTCACGTAAAAACTACTGAATGGATTTGGATGGAATTCGGCGGAATTTCACGGGAACGGGAACCACGCGGGTGAAACCGCGAGCGGCCGCTAGGATACTATAAATACTTCACTTTGCTTTTACACAAACTCACGTCAGCATCGGCATGGTGAGCGCATAGTCGTCGAATATCTTGATGCGCTTCACGATGCCATCGCGCTCGGAGTAAGGCGAGAACTTCTCCAACAGCACCTTCTTGTAGTGGATCACCTTGTGGCTGCCGGGGTACCTTTGCTCAAACTCTGAAAACATAATTAGAATCAGGACTATTATCCCCGAAGGGTTAGTCCGAGACTAGGCAACGAGGACAACAAAAGCAGTCCTCTACCATAGTCCACTTTTCACCAAATAGTGACTGATGGTGGTGAGCCCATCGCCGCTATATGCTGTTGGATGTATGTCCAGTCTTTAGTCCGTTAGTCGCCTTTTACGACACCCAAGGGAAGAGAGGGGGTGGTAGTATTCTTTCACCGCTACACGACACGGTTACCTTCACTTATTCTCATAACGTTCTTTAAACGTGCTCTTCGGTTTAGGGCACTCTTGACCTGCCCTTTAACGAGAATGTCGCCGATCAGCCCCTGTATAGGCTAAAAAATATGAATATGGACATGGGCTTCATTTGACATTTAAAACCTATGCCCATATAAGGACAAAATATGGGCTTCAAATGTCAAATGAAGCCCATGTCCATATCCATATTTTTTTGCCGATAGACCCGCTGGTCTTAGTACGTTCGCCAAGGTCTTTCCCTGCCAACTATCCCATTCTATTATATTATATTCTATATATCTATATCTCTCACATACATACATCACGCCCGCTTTCCGGAGAAGTAAGCAGAGGAGACCACAGTCTTCCCATCGACTATGATTCTGGAACACATCGTTTGCTCCATTTAGGTACTCTCATAACGTTCTCTACAGTGTACCATTGGGAAAACCAGTTAGTACTGCTTATTTTAAAGCGCTGGAAAAAAAATCTAGAGAGTGGTTTCTTTATTTTTTATTACAAAACTTGGAAGCGCATGATCCCGTGATAATCACACAGTAGTCACAGTACCCAACACTTTCTGCCTCACTAAGGTTTTTTTTTTAAATAATTTGCTTGCTGATGTTCTTTACAGCGCAACCTTGACCTTAATATTTGTGACCATTGTGATCGATTAAGCCTCGAAGGTTCTATAACTTAAAATATTCTCCGGGGCATTCGAGCTGGAAATTAGACTTGGCAACAGGGTATACATGGGTGGGTATCAATGAATCACTTAAGCAAACCAAAATATGAAGAAGTAGATAATGACGTAGATTCTCCATTTCTTCGTGCTTTGGAATGTGTTTGGAAGGCAGGCTCAGACATTCCAAGGATCGTCCCAACGTCCCTCCTCCTCCTGATACCCCCACGATTACTTATCTAGTTACAAAAATACGCTTTAATGGCTAGATGCCGCAACTGGCATTTATCCATCCTATAACTTCTTAAGCAATTGCTGCGTCATCTAGCCGTAATATTGCAAAAGTTTGAGGGAATCGGGGTTTCACCATCAGCCGTGATATCCAGCTTCTCTACCCAGCTGGCGGGCATGTCCAGATGCTTCTCAGTGTCGATGGCAGTTTTCTTATCAGCAACATCGACCCCCACCATCTGTCGCCTGTAGTAGGGCTCGCCAGCCAGCAAGTGTTCCCAGCATGTCAGCTCTGTCAGGTCGTAGTTTAAGGCGCCCAGTCCCTCTTTACAGCTCTGGATGTTCACCTGACGCATTTGAAGGTTTATTATCGGCTAATGAGATGTGTACAGACAGACAGGAGTAGATAATATGTTTCGTGAACATCCACTGTTTGGGTATTGTTAGCGAAGATACCAACAACATAGTGTAACTTTGCCGTTTATTGGCCACCTCTAATAATAGTTTGGGCTGTGCGTTGATATGTCAGTCAGTCATTAAGTCAGTTTTTTATATATTTAAATGATGATGATGATAAAATGTATCTTACATAGTAATTCTCATGGTTATACACCGCGTCGAGGTGTTGGTAATGCGGCTCGTCTAGCGGGTAGCCGTTGCCATCGCTGGGCTCGATGAAGAAAGGCTCCTCCACACCCATGAACCCTGGCAGCACCAACACCCACGCGTGGGTGCGCCACCCGTCGATGGGGTCTGGTGGTGGCTGCTCCAACTCCTGGTTACAAATAATAATAGAAAAAGAAATTAGGAGTTTCAACTATTTTTGTGGCAGATGTAATAATTTCTGACGGTTACGCTTCGATTATACAAACTAAGGTAAAAAAAAGTCATACTTACCTAAAACTCATACTCGTTACTTCCCCTTGTCAGTAACGAAGACTCCTAGAGGTTGCTATTTTGTCTGGTGTTACGACAGCTAAGCTCTTAAGAGGATTACATCTCGACTGCGATTTTTGCGTAAAATGCCCATTTTTGCATTTTGTAGTATTTTTGTAGTTGTATTTATCGTTTTTATCTTAATAGGATAAAATTTATGTGCAATATTACAAATCTCCACTCTGCGAGAATAAGCTTAGTTCGGCTGAGACGGCCGGGCACATCGCATTTTGTGGTAACTTTGCAGTTGTATTTATCGTCTTTATCGAAATAAGATAATAATTACAATATAAAATCTTTATTTCTCATGAAGTGACAGTTATTCTGGTATAAATTTTTCTCAACAATATTATCGTAGATAGGAGAAATTCATAGGTAACTTAGAGCAATTTTCTAAGTTTTTTGGTTTAGATTAAGATTATTTTCTATATAAAATCAATGATATCTAAAAATTCCGAGGCCGCTAAAACTATACGACTTTAAAAGAGATAACCTTCAACTTTTTTTAAATTCATTTGTTTAGAACAATAGTTAAATCTAGGAGCTCAAAAAAGTGCCTTCGCGCATTTTATGAAAACCTATCTCTGCAATTTTGGTCTTAATTAAAAAAAATACAAAAAGCGAGGAGCTACGAACTATGCCAACAGCTATTCTACACTATTCTATAAGTCAAAATTGATGGTTAAACAAACTTACCTGAAGTGAAGTTTGACCGTAATTGTACGAGACGTTGCATCCGAAGAGATTTATATTCCCCAGGTAGTCCACTCTTCAATGTACCAGGCATCCAACACATATTAAGAGCTATCTAAAAGGAATTTTATTAAAAAAAAAACATAAAACGTTACCCATAGTATAGACACAGGCGCCATTTAGTGAATACCAACTGAGTGCACGAGTTTGTCACCCGCGCTGTCATCGTCATTCACTTTTAGAGCTTTTTTGCAAAATTAATTTATATGGGGCCAGCATGTAAGGGAAGGGAGGGATATTTATATAAATCTCTTCGGATGCAACGTCTCGTACAATTACGGTCAAACTTCGCTTCAGGTAAGTTTGTTTAACCATCAATTGTACTTCGACGTTGCATCCTCGAGATTTATATTCACCAGGTAGATGTTTAGAACACAAATTTTGCGAAATAATTTAAGTACCTATATGATTTAATTCAACTATTATAATTGTATATTTACGAGTATAACCGATTAAATATAATTAGGTACCATATTAGTACAAACCAGTATGATATATTATAATGAATGATAAGCTAGAAATTAATCAATGTAAATAGCCGCTGCAAAGGCATTAGCGTCATTCTCAATGGTAAGGGGTCGATTGTAAAACCGTGCAACCGCCAGAGAATTACCAGTCCATCCTGCAGTTATTGAAAGGCCTTTTCTGTTTGCTGCCGAGGTGGACGTGGACGCGTGTCTTACACGTGTGTGCTGAGAATAAAGAAGTGTCAATACCGCTGTTAAATAGGGTGTTTTTAAACTAACAACTTAATGTAGAACTAGTTGCATTATGAATAGGCTTCAGGTGAGCAATAACTTTTCCGTTCTAGGTTTATCTCTGTAAACTTTAGTCATATCTAAGTAGGACAGTAATGTTTTTGCAGGGCAGATCTCAATCTTATTTAGAAAAAATGGTATAAATAAACAAGGCGGTCGTCGCCCTGGAGCAGATGTTTTAATTAAATCATCCACAATGGTTTCGACATAGTTATTATTTATTTTTAAATTAGAAATTCGAATATAACGTCTGAACTCGTTGTGCAGTTGACAATGCGAGCAGAGTTATTAATTTTTTAGTAATAAACTCCAGAGCAAGTTCCTCATTTGGATATATATTACTGAGGTGATCGATTACAATCTTTGGATCTCACGTCTCCGAATGTTTCGGATGACTAGGTTTAGTCCTGTAAATACCTTTAAAAAAAATCGAACAATTAAATCAGCTTCACTATAACGTTTGCCCTAAACAGCTAGAGCAGAACGATGCATATTTAATGAACTACAACCAATTTTTGCTGTTAACAGTTGACCGTAAGGAATTTTGATAGAATTGGAAGTGGGGAGTTATAGAAATCAAGTTTATAGATATCACAATAACTCCACCATTTCGTAAAAGCGACATTGTGTTGTTTTAGTGAGGATGTAGACAATCAGGAAATCATCACCTCGATGGTTTCATTTCATAACGATTGTCTTTGAAATGCTTTCCTGATAATTTGTTAAGGATAAGTTTCTTGCAAAGGGGGTGCTGCGTCCTGAAAGGTGATAATAACATATCGTCACTTGAGCCGAAGTATATTGGTGGTGAGCTACTGAGCTAAGTAGGGGTTGACTCGGCCAATACGATACGACTAGTACACCAGTGGCTTCGTCGTTAATTATTTTCCTGAGGCATTTTAATGTGAGCGAGAAAGGGGGAAAAGCATAAAAATAAAATATATTCCAATTTAAGGTGAATGCATCTATGTCAAAGGCATAGGGGTCTCGTTGCCATGAGACGTATTGATTGCATTTATAATTTTGGTAAGTAGCAAAGAGATCTTTAAGAGGTGTCCCAAACGATTGAACAATTTTTTCGAACACAGGTGCCGACATTTGCCATTCTGTATCGATATTCATACGCCGTGACTCCTTATCCGCCTCGAAGTTATCTTTAGATTTTATGTAGGACGCAAAGACAAATATTTTGCGTTTCTCGCACCATTGCCATAGACGACAAGTGATATTATTTAAAGGAACTTATTGTACTCCACCCATTCTATTGATATTTATTTGTTCAAGAATGCGTTTTTGTTTTCCTATTGGCAATTGCAAACACATGTTTTCTGAATTTAATTCAAAACCGAGAAATATTCTAGTCTTTTGTGGTTCCAAGCTACTCTTTTTGAAGTTTGTATCAAAGCCTAGATTTTGTAATAAACAAACAGTTTTGAGGACAAAACTTTTACATTCTTCATTAGAATGGCCAAGGCACAAGATCTAAATATATTAGAATTAAAAAACCTCTGTTTCTAAGATAAATCCGGTAGGTAGACCGGTTTCATGAGTTTTGTAAAGACATAATAAGGTGCTGAACTAAGTCCAAACGGTAGGCACTAAAATTCATACGTATTACTTTTGTGTCCCAAAAATTTGAACCTTAAATACTTTTTGTAGTTTTCATCAATAGGAACTAAAGAAAAAATACGCGTCTTTGATATCAACATTGGCCATATAACTGTTTTGGAACAATAATTTGCTTGCTGGTGGTATGAGGTATGAGGCGACAGCTTTATTCTATGATTTTAGGTTCAAGACAATCTGGACGATCCATCACTTTTAGGTGTTAAGAATATGGGAGAAATAAATTGGTCTTTGACATCCTCTCATATGCATATTACTCCCGACCGGCACAAGTTAGGTACAGCTGTGATCACCTAACTCATTTCAGCCGAAGAAAAGGAGGAGTGGTAGGAGTGATAGTTTCAGTAGCTTGCCTCACAGTACTATCAAATGGTATTTTGTAACCCGTAACGTACTGTCAGACTACCGGGTCATTTGCGATTGAACACCATGTGTCAACAAAAAAAAGAAAAATTTATACGAACAGCGTGTAAGGTTACCTTGGCTGCTACTTACGCAACATCGGTCTGCACGACGGTCTCACCGCTGTCGTGGCGTGATAGCGGGCGGACGTCGGTGCTTGCACCGATCGCCTCGGAGGTGGATACGGGAATCCCTGCCTGCTCCCACCCGGCCCGGCAACCCATGACCTTGTTGCTTGGATGGGTCTTGCCACTTGCCACTTGCTGGGCGGCGTAGTTCTTAGAGAAGTTGACGGTCCAATGTTGTTAGTATTCCGTGTTTGCAAACCAGATTTTTCAGCGGCCTTAGCAGCTTCTATCTTTTCTCCCAAAATTTTTTTCAAAAGAGTTGTGCGTCTCTTTTAACATCTTGTGTCATTGACAAGAATTTTTTATCAAGAGTAGGCAGATAGTGTAAGCATTTTTCTATTCATGGTATTTTCATAATGTAAATGCAGCATAATTTGGCCAACTTCAAACAGGTATCAAAGTTGTTGCTAACAGTTCTTTTTTACTATCTTTGTTCATACCATCTATGAGGATTTCCCTAGCGTTTAGAGACCTCTTCTGGTATTTCGGGTCCCAATGGTACCTCCTTCACTTTAGAAACTCCAAGAACGTCAAGAAAATCCGACGATATTGAATTTACAACTGGCAACTCCTCTGCTGCACTTGGATTATTACGACTAGGTATCCCTAGCGTCCTGGATGGTCTGGTTAAGATCCGGACTGTGTACTTGTGCTAAGGTCATGACAAATCGTAAGTCTTTTTCAATATTAGATTTATATATACGTCCGTTATTTACGGTTCTTTATTGAAGTCACAGCATAGGGTAGGTCCCCGTAATATCGATCGTAATCGCGTCACGATACCTCTATTGGTGAAACATACATGGTTCTAAATCAACACCAACATCACTTAATAATATGTACCTATGTTTATGAATAAATGATTCTGATTCTGATTCTGATACTAGATTTCATATTAGCACTAACCGTAATCACGTCACGGTACTACATAAGTGTGCAGTATCTACATAAGGGTAGGTACCCGTAATATCGATCGTAAACGCGTCACGATACTAGATTTCACATTAGCACTGACCTTAATCTCGTCACGGTAATACATAAGTGTGCAGTATCTACATAAGGGTAGGTACCCGTAATATCGATCGTAATCGCGTCACGATACTAGATTTCTTATTAGCACTGACCGTAATCACGTCACGGTACTACATAAGTGTGCAGTATCTACATAAGGGTAGGTACCCGTAATATCGATCGTAATCGCGTCACTTACTAGATTTCATATTAGCATTGACCGTAATCACGTCACGGTACTACATAAGTGTGCAGTATGTAAGGCGGAACTGTAAGATCCTATAGAAATCACTTGCACACAAAAAAAAAACACTCCAATAAAAAGGTTAGTAAAAAATAAAATAGAATGTAGGTAGGTACTGCCTCGCGCAAACGATCGAAGCTTCATTTGGAAGGAATGACCGAGGAATTTATTTGCCGTAATCGCGTCACAGCATAGGGTAGGTACCCGTAATATCGATCGTAATCTCGTCACGATACTATATTTTATATTAGCACTGACCGTAATCACATCCCGGTAATACGTAAATGTGCAGTATGTAAGGCGGCACTGTAGGATTTTGTAGAAAACACTTGCATACGAAAAAAAACGCTCCAATAAAAAGATTAGTAAAAACATAAAATAGAATGTAGGTAACTACTGCCTCGCGCAAACAAAGAGTCATTTCGGAGGAATGACCGAAGAATAGAATTACCGTAATCGCGTCACGGCATAGGGTAGGTACCCCTAATATCGATCGTAATCTTGTTTTTTACTTTTTATTATTATTTAAAAAAGCTAAACGACTTATGTATTCTTGAAAATCAATAAATAGTAAAAAAATCAAAAAATGTGGGTAACCACAAAGGCACTAGCGAAAGTCTAGTTGAAAACTAGTTGAATGTCTCACTAAGAGGTTCTGAGTCGTATATTCGCTAACGAATCACATAGTTTTTTAAAAAATCGTTTGTCTTTGTAATTTAATCATAACATCGACAAAATGTAATATTTAAAACACTGACTGACCTGATTTACTTGGCGATCGTCGTTGACGCAGTTTTTCCACATGCGTATATTATAATGATTATCCATGCTTCCTTTTGCACATAGTTTTTTGCTACACAGAACACTTTTAGGGTAACGATGTGCTGATGCCCGAACACGAAAAGCGAATGACGATGACAGCGTGGGTGACAAACTCGTGCACTCAGTTGGTATTCACTAAATGGCGCCTGTGTCTATACTATGGGTAACGTTTTATGTTTTTTTTTTTTAATAAAATTCCTTTTAGATAGCTCTTAATATGTGTTGGATGCCTGGTACATTGAAGAGTGGACTACCTGGTGAATATAAATCTCGAGGATGCAACGTCGAAGTACAATTGATAATGTATTTTTGTTTCTGAGATCAAGAACGACAAAATTGGCCATTTTACGCAAAAATCACAGTCGAGATTTAATAGGTCTCTTAACGCGTAACGTTCACTGATAATTAAAACAAAACAATGCCTTAAACGATTTGAAAAAAATGACACACAATTAAAGTAAAAACTAGGATAGTCTGACACAAAGAATGGCATATTTAAGTAGCCCAGCACCATCGACAAAGAGTACCAATGGAATAACGTACATTATTGAAACAAACTAAGTATCTGCAGATAACGTGGCTCTTGGTTTAACTTTAGGTCACAGACTTTCACATAAACCTAGCGAGTGAGATGGCGCCACTTGCCATGTAAACAATAAGCTCCGCTATAAATATTTACGAAAAATAGTAAAAGTGACCTTTTTATACTGGGAAAGTGTTAAGTTGTGTGTATAAGTGCCTGAATACTAAGAGAAATCGTTATCTACGGAAAACCATAACAGACAGTGCCAAAAACAGTGAAATAAAATCAAGCAAATTACAAAGTGACAATTTAAAGATTAAATGTTTAAAATACAAATAATTTATAACAATTACTCAGTAGTGATAGTGACAGTATAAAAAGAAGAAGATATATGTGACAAACAATCATAAAGAACTTAAAATTTTCAATAAACAATTCCAATAACCGTTATACAATCTTGAACATGAATAAGTATTTCGCAATGGTTTGATGTGATATTTCAAAATAAACTTTATCCTATATTACTTGAAAACAAAAACAGTGCAACTATTCAGTTTTAAACATTAAAGTAACGGGTTTTATAACTGTGTTTATTACGAAGAAACCATAGCCCGCTAGCAACATCTAGTGACTGGTAGTGGTACTACGTCAGCATTAATCGATGTAAATCGCTTGTCATTGTGTTAATTAAGATGTACTGCTGAAGGAGAAACTTGTTTATGCTCCAAGCGGCATCTAGCGAGCAGTGACAGAACTACAATGACAATTTTATTAGTATCACTCATAACCGCAGATGCTCAAACCTTAACAAAAACCTCTTCAAGCTACCGCAAGATGTCGACGATGGTAACTTGTTATAAATGCAAATCTAAAACAGACATTAAAAATACAATAAAATGTCATAAATGTAAAAATTTCTTTGAATTTGACTGCGATGGGTTCTCCGAAAAACTATATCGAATTATGGATACAAATAAAAAACAAAATTGGACCTGTTCAACTTGTAAGCACAGTCAAAACAAGACAATTCACAGACGGTTAAAAGCCTTGAAAGTAATGTAACCTTAAGAAAGAAAAAAATTACAAATAAGAATAGCTCAACAAATAAAAAGTCTTCCATAACTAAAGAAACTTCTTCTAAAATAGAAAACTCACCTTCGCTATCCGAATCACACTATGATTTGCATGCCTTAATGAACTCTGACACATCGGATGACTCATACTTGTCTACTGAAAGATTGTCGAGGAGTGCGGAACACACCCTGCTAAATGACGCAGCTACTGAATATGAACTGCGGGAAGAGATAGTCCAACTAACAAAGGATTTGGGTTCAACGCAGGCAGAGTTGGAAAATACTATTTTAGAGAATAACGAATTAAAAAAATGCATAAACAAACTAAATAAAGATGTACAACTACTTAAAAACCTATGTTCATCTCCACAAAAGAGTGTTCCGAAATCTGGTGGGAAAAGATACTCAATTCAGTTATCGGATTTTGCAACGCCACCGAGAACTATTCCAACAGAAAAAAACAACAAATGTCGCTGATTTACTCAGCCTCAAAAAAATGATAGCAAACCTAAACCAATCTTTGATGAATGCCTATTTAGAGATAGATAACCTGAATGAGCAAATTCTTAAACTTAAGACTGAGCTTAACAACACCAATTCTTCAAAATCTTTGTACAACACTACACAATTGTCACAAGGTCAAATGGAATCACCAACAATAAATAATTATAACTCCATAAAAATTGATCAAAATAACAGCTCTATCCCTACTCCGCAAAAACAAGCAAAGCCGTACAACATATATATATTAGGTGATGAGCAACTAAGAGGGCTGTCTTCCATTCTTCAAAATTCAAGATCTGGCCAATGGAATGACAAGTACAACACTTTTGCAACGGTACTCACTGGTGCATCGAGCTCACAAATACTACCATACTGTCAAAAACTGGCTGAGAATCTATCCAAAGAAGATGTTGTAATTCTAAGCATGGGCTTACATGATTCTGACTTGCATGTATTACACTCAAACCTTTGTATTGCAATTAATTTGTTAAGTAGATTATTTATATATATTGTACCTGTTATTAGTAATCAATCTTTTAATAAACTTAAAATGTACAAATCAATGAAAATTTGGATAAAACATTTCTGTAATTGTAATTTAATTGAATATAATTGTTTATTAGAAAAAAATCTACATATATACATATTATCTGTAATAAAATTAATATTAATATTGACTACATTGAATACCAAAATTCTTTTTTAGCATTTAGTAATATATTGAAATTAGTGAATAATGTAAAATTACATAATAACAATAGGAATCATTTAGATAAAATTTGTAAAAAACAATGTAAATCTCTGAGTTCACCAAAAAAGGGTACAATACCCTTTTATTTTAAGACTAAATCACGGGATATGACATTGTAAGAGCCATTGCATAACAAAAATAACAATAATGATGAGATTTTTTTTCGTAACTAGTAGTTCAACTGTATTATCAATTCTTCATCAAAATATACACGGATTGTTATCAAAGAGAGAACTGATTGAAATTACTCTCTCTCACATAAGTTATTTTGCTAAACCGGATGTCCTTTGCTTCTCAGAAACTTTTGTAAAGTGGGGCGATGAGAAACACATAATATTAAAAAATTATTTGCTTGCCGCTCACTATTCAAGAAATAGTAAAAGGGGCGGAGTTTGTTTAATGGTGAGAAATGGTATAATATTCCAAGATGTAACATTCGGTGATGGTCTAGCTGTTGATTACCATTTCGAATATTGCGCAATTAATGTCAAAAATAACAATGTTATCATAGTTTGTATCTATAGAATTCCAACATCTAAACAAAGGGATATAAACCTGTTTTTTAAAAAATTTCAACTCTTGTTGCATACATACATAACGAAGTATCGCAAAAAAAAATTGTTATCACGGGCGATTTTAACATTAACACTTTTGAAACTAACAGCAAGACTGAACGCCTAAGGGAAGTATTAAAAATGTATCAATTAAACTTGCATATTACTGAACCGACACGAGGAAGATCATGTATTGATCTAATTATGAGTAATGTTGAAAATGCCACTGGTTTTGTTTTGCCACTGTAGTTGTCAGATCACGATACTGCCCAATTACTTAAAATTCCAGTTAAAAAAAAGACATAGTACCAAAGAAAATGTACATATATAAGCGTTGTTATTGTGATGACAATGTAAATAAATTTACATATTATTTATCACAAATATCGTTTTCGAACATATTTTCTTTAACAAACTTAAACGTGGCGTTTGAAGAGTTCTATGAACTTTTCTGCACTATTTACGAATTACGTTTTCCGATTAACAAGGTAACAATTAAACAGTCACCCAAACAAGCAAACTGGATAACAAAAGGATTGAGACAAAGTTGTAAAATTAAAAGAACATATCGATACACATATTATACTAGTAAATCTAAATCTGATATAATTAAATATCTTAAATACAGTAAATTGTTAAAGGCATGTATCGCCAAAGCAAAAAAAATTAATAATAGTAGAATTGTATTACAAAGTAGAAATAAATGTAAAGCTACTTGGAACATAATAAAAAGCGAAACTGCCGAAAAAACTACAAGAGAATATATTTGTGAAATCATACATGGGAACAAGGTTGAAACCGATCCAAAAATGATTGTCACTGTGTTTAACGAACATTTTAATAATAGAAAAAACACAGCTGAACCAGGACTAAAGTTACCTAGACCTCAGAGGCAAAGTAACTCCATATACTTAGCGCCAGTGGATGCTGAGATAGTGAAAAAGACAATCATGTCATTAAATAATACAGTATCGGAAGGTTACGACGGCATCTCAACCAAAGTTGTAAAAGCGTGTAAGCAGGAAATAAGTACAGTTTTAGCGTATCTTATAAATTTGTCTTTTGTAACCGGTACGTTTCCTGACAAATTAAAACTTTCAATAGTAAAACCGTTTTTCAAGAAAGGTGACAGAAAGGTTGTTGCAAATTATCGTCCATTAGTTTTGATACCAGTTTTTTCCAAAATTTTCGAAAAAGTGATGCATTTTAGGTTAATATCTTTTTATAACAAACATAATATTATTAAAAATGATCAATTTGGTTTCCGAAAGCAAAAATCCACGTCTCAAGCTATGTTTGCTATGGTCTATGAAATTTTACATAACTGCAATAAAAAAAAAACACACATCGGGTCTTTTATTGGATATGACTAGCGCATTCGATCTTGTATCGCATAATCGCCTTATATCTAAACTTGAATATAGTGGTATAAGGGGGCCTGCTTTAAAATGGTTACAGTCTTATCTGAGTAATCGACTACAGTATGTGGAAATATCATTTGTTGATAATCGTAATATCTTAAAAACATGTAGATCTCCTACTGCATATAACTCATTTGGTGTCCCCCAAGGAAGTGTGCTAGGACCACTTCTATTCTTGTTGTACATAAATGATTTACCGGATATCTTAGTACACAAAACTATCCTATTTGCTGATGACGTATCAGTCATAATTACAACTAGCCAAAATTCTTCTCTTAATGAACATAATATGGACATATTGAATACACTGACATTAGTAAATAAATGGTTATTCGATAATAATTTAGAGATAAATCTGACAAAAACAAATTTAATTAATTTTAATAATTTAAAAAATGGACATGTTACCTTAAATTTTAATGATCATATAATAAGTTCTAAGAAGGAGGCCTCACTCTTGGGAATCACTTTGGACTCGAAATTAAATTGGAACACCCATACTGACAAAATACGCGGTAAAGTTAATGGATTTTCGTATGCATTATACAAATTAACGAAAGTAGCTAATAAAACTGCCATGGTTGCTTACTATGCATACGTAGAATCTATACTGAGATACGGCATTGTAATATGGGGAAATGGTGCTGGTGCTAAAAAAGTTTTTATTGCACAGAAGCGATGTGTTTAGAGCTTTATGTGGTATTGCCCCTGACATATCATGCAGGCCATATTTTTTGTCAATGGGTATATTAACATTAGCCTCTTTTTATGTACTGGAGATAGGGAAATTTGTCAAATTAAATTATGAATATTTCACAGAAGCAAAGGACCATTATAGAACAAATTCGAGGAACCCACGTAGGTTGGTATTGGACACTATTCCCAAAACAACGCGTTATATAAATAATTGTTACGCAATGAGCATAAAAATTTATAATAAAATCCCATTATTTATAACGGAGCTCTCATATACTAGGTTTAAGCTAACGCTCAGAAAATGGTTAGTATCTAATGTTTTTTATACAATTGATGAATTTATTAACAATGATTTAAATGTGTAATGATTAAGTTATTATGTATTTTATTTTTAAATTATAACTTTTATTATATGATTGAATATTTGTATGCTAATTACTTTAGCTAAATGTGCGATTCTCAACCTAACCTGTTCCACCTATGTAATGTACCACATTTATTACAAATAAAAGAATTTGAATTTGAATTTGAATTTGAAGGCCTTTTTGGAACAGATATTTTTAAGAGTTTAGATTTAATATTGTTTGATAGATGAAATTTTTTATCAAATAAATCTATTTTAGAATTCTCACTGCTATTCGCCTTTGCTTCTCTGCTTCAATTTTGTCCAGGGCCGCTTGGACTCTGCCTGCCTCTTTGTCATCCATCTGTTTGCAGTATTTCGAAGTGAGGTCCGGAAGGGGCACCAGTCTATAGCGAGGCTCCTCTTCTGGCGGTGGAACTTCTTCTACTTTCTGTAAATAATATTACCCAGGTTTGGCAAGTTGATTATGTCATTTTCCTACTACACTAAACCAAACAGAAAAAAATAATAAAACTTTCGCGTTGCATTGTATCAAAACTAAGTAAACGAGACCTAACGCGAGTAATTTTGTAAGTAAGTACCTACATTATCTATATCTACTGACTGCTAACTTACTTACAAAATCAATCGCGTTAGGTCCCGTTCACTTTGTTTTAATAAAAAGGTTACCCACATCCAGTTCTGTGTTCATATCCAATGTAGAGAATTTCACTAATTACGATTTTTTTAACCTTAGGGGATACCTAATATCATCATCATCATCAGCCTATAAACGTCCCACTGCTGGGCACAGGTCTCCCACGTGAACAATAGCACGTGGGGATATTGGGCCATAACCCACCACGCTGGCCCAATGCGGGTTGGTGGGTTTTAACGACTGCCATCTTACGACAGCAACCGGGACCAACGGCTTAACGTGCCTTCCGAAGCACGGAGGAGTTCGAGATGTTTTAAATTTGGTCACTCATCCAGCGACCCGGCATTGCGAAAGTTGCTTAGCAAGCAAGATCGCAAGCCGAACGTGCTAGCCGCTGCGCCATCGAGCTCCTAATATAGTCGTAAGTATTATGACGACATTGCACTTTACCAATGAGTTTCACCCACCGGGTGAGTACCGACTCATAGGAGTAGGGTTGCAGCAGAATTCTTTTAACAAAAGACAAAATATAGCATGCCCCCACCTTAGTCTTACCAGGTAGGTATGTCGGGGCAGACGGTGCGGTACCGTATTGCCATGCAGTCGTCCCGCTTAGCGCAGCATAATGACAATGTACGCTTACGCGTAATACCCAGCACCCTACGGCCAGAAGACCAATACGTGGACCAGCTTAAACGGATTATGGATGCTAAAAAGACAAAAGACAGTTTGCACCCACCTCAGTCTCGTCGGGTAAGTCGGGGCAGACGGTGCGGTACTGTATGGAAATGCAGACGTCCCGGTTGGGGCAGCCTATGACGGCATACGCATCTTAACCAACGAGTTTGACCCGGTACTCATAGGAGTAGTGTCTCAGCAGAATTTTGTAAATAAAAGGCAAAAGATAGTTTACACCCACCATAGTCTCATTCAGTATTATAGAGCACAAACGGTGCCATGCAATGCAATCGTCCCACTTAACGCAGCATATGACGATGTACGCATACTACGCGTAGTACACAGCACCCGACGGCCAGAAGACTAACACGTGGGCCAGCTTAAACGGATGATGAATGCTAAATAGACAAAAGACAGATTGCACCCACCTCAGTCTCGTCAGGTATGTCGGGGCAAACGGTGCGGTACCGTATGGAAATGCTGACGTCCTGGTTGTGGCAGCCTATGACGGCATACGCATCTTAACCTTCGAGTTTGACCCGGTACTCATAGGAGTAGTATCTCAGCAGAATTTTCTAAATAAAAGGCAAAAGATAGTTTCCACCCACCTCAGTCTCATCCAGTATCATGGGACACAAACGGTGCGGTACCGTAATGTCATGCAATCGTCCCGCTTAGCGCAGCATATGACGATGTACGCTTACTACTCGTAACACCCAGTACCCGAAAGCCAGAAGACTAACACGTGGGCCGGCTTAAACGGATGATGGATGCTAAAAAGACAAAAGACAGTTTGCACCCACCTCAGTCTCGTCAGGTATGTCGGGGCAGACGGTGCGGTACCGTATTGCCATGCAAACGTTTCGGTTGGCACAGCATATTACGACATACGCGTCGTTGCCAGAACCATACAGCCAGGAGATCAGTACGCGGGCCAGCCTAAACGAATGATGGCTGCCAAAAAAAGACAAAAGACAGTTTGCACCCACCTCAGTCTCGTCAGGTATATCGGGGCAGACGGTGCGGGACCGTATTGCCTTGCAGACGTTTCGGTTGGCACAGCCTATGACGACATACGCGTCGTAGCCAGAACCACACAGCCAGGAGATCAGCACGCGGGCCAGCTTAAACGAATGATGGCTGCCAAAATAGACAAAAGACAGTTTGCACCCACCTCAGTCTCGTCAGGTATATCGGGGCAGACGGTGCGGGACCGTATTGCCTTGCAGACGTTTCGGTTGGCACAGCCTATGACGACATACGCATCGTAGCCAGAACCATACAGCCAGGAGACCAGCACACAGGCCAGCTTAAACGAATGATGGCTGCCAAAAAAGACAAAAGACCGTTTGCACCTACCTCAGTCTCGTCAGGTATGTCGGGGCAGACGGTGCGGGACCGTATGGCCATCCAGACATTTTGGTTGGCACAGCCTATGACGACATACGCGTCGTAGCCAGAAACATACAGCCAGGAGACCAGTACGCGGGCCAGCCTAAACGAATGATGGCTGCCAAAAAAAGACAAAAGACAGTTTGCACCCACCTCAGTCTCGTCAGGTATATCGGGGCAGACGGTGCGGGACCGTATTGCCTTGCAGACGTTTCGGTTGGCACAGCCTATGACGACATACGCGTCGTAGCCAGAACCACACAGCCAGGAGATCAGCACGCGGGCCAGCTTAAACGAATGATGGCTGCCAAAATAGACAAAAGACAGTTTGCACCCACATCAGTCTCGTCAGGTATATCGGGGCAGACGGTGCGGGACCGTATTGCCTTGCAGACGTTTCGGTTGGCACAGCCTATGACGACATACGCATCGTAGCCAGAACCATACAGCCAGGAGACCAGCACGCAGGCCAGCTTAAACGAATGATGGCTGCCAAAAAAGACAAAAGACCGTTTGCACCCACCTCAGTCTCGTCAGGTATGTCGGGGCAAACGGTGCGGTACCGTATGGAAATGCTGACGTCCTGGTTGTGGCAGCCTATGACGGCATACGCATCTTAACCTTCGAGTTTGACCCGGTACTCATAGGAGTAGTATCTCAGCAGAATTTTCTAAATAAAAGGCAAAAGATAGTTTCCACCCACCTCAGTCTCATTCAGTATCATGGGACACAAACGGTGCGGTACCGTAATGTCATGCAATCGTCCCGCTTAGCGCAGCATATGACGATGTACGCTTACTACTCGTAACACCCAGTACCCGAAAGCCAGAAGACTAACACGTGGGCCGGCTTAAACGGATGATGGATGCTAAAAAGACAAAAGACAGTTTGCACCCACCTCAGTCTCGTCAGGTATGTCGGGGCAGACGGTGCGCTACCGTATTGCCATGCAAACGTTTCGGTTGGCACAGCATATTACGACATACGCGTCGTTGCCAGAACCATACAGCCAGGAGACCAGCACGCAAGCCAGCTTAAACGAATGATGGCTGCCATATAGACAAAAGACAGTTTGCACCCACCTCAGTCTCGTCAGGTATATCGGGGCAGACGGTGCGGTACCGTATGGCCATGCAGACGTTTTAGTTGGCACAGCCTATGACAACATACGCGTCGTAGCCAGAAACATACAGCCAGGAGACCAGCACGCGGGCCAGCTTAAACGAATGATGGCTGCCAAAATAGACAAAAGACAGTTTGCACCCACCTCAGTCTCGTCAGGTATATCGGGGCAGACAGTGCGGTACCGTATGGCCATGCAGACGTCTCGCTTCGCGCAGCCTATGACGACATAGGCGTCGTAGCCAGCGCCCGCAAGCCAGGAGACCAGCACGTGCGCCAGCTCGAACGGGTTGCCGCTGCGTCTGACGATGGCGGTGAACGGTGACATCAGCCGCTCCGGCTGGGGAATTGCAATTGAATTGTTGTAGCTAAGGCGACTTGGAGAGAAAGCGAGATTTTACACTTTCCTAATGTATTTAAAGTGAATGGTCAAAATCTGTACGGATAGATTCCCGGGTTGAATGCGAATTTATGCGAGTTATCGTGGAATTCAAATATTGACGTGAACCGCGGTGAACTATATTAAAGTGAGACTGACCACGGGGTAACCTCCGGATTTAGTTGAGTCACAATCGAGTATGGCTTCATTAATTTGATTTTTTTTAATACGAGTTTTAATTATGCTAGAGATGCAAGGCAATGTAGTTGCTATTATCGACTAACGCCTGAAATTAATAACCTCTCTATCTGTTGCTTTGCCTACTACACTAATTTCGTTATTTGAGAATAAATCGTGGAATAGATTTTCTTGGTATAGTTATTCTCGTTTAAATTCAAGTTTGGTCGAATCCACCCTAAGAAATTTGATTTTTTTTAATATTCTACAACGGGTACGCGCAACTTTAGTAGATAAAACAACAGATAGATAGGATAATTATTAATATCGGGCGTAAATTACTTCCCTAGTGCAAACAAAGCTTTATGGAATCATCAGTGAGCAAGAGTAGAGTTTCCACTAGCGATAGAAGTTTTTTTTTTGTTGTTGTTAAGAAAATTTGCATTTTTTTCTGCGTAATATACTACAACAAAATGCACATAAATATAGGGAAACAGTAAATGTATAAATTAAAAGTTTCTTATAAAAGAAAAAACACGCATTTACGCTGACGGCGACGCCATCTATGGAGATTTTCCGATATGAAAGGGATTGTAAAGTATGCTGTCACGGAGTTACAATAAATTCCAAACAGACTGGGTAGCAGTTTCCTATTAGTTGTTTTGTCTTGCGAAAAGATGGCGTTACTAGTCCTTTATGATGAATTATTAGAAAAATATAGTGTTTTGAAATAAATTATCTAAAATTTTAATGATAATAAGATTATTTAGATAAAAGATTAGTACAAAAAAGTTCATTTGGCTTTTGGCTCTTTACCATCCCGGATTTCTAGTAGACCACAAGTCGCAGATTCAGTGGTACAGGGTGCATTTATTTCTTTGGTGGCTGAAGTTTTAAGTCGGCCGTAACAACAACTGAGAGACATTATATGATTATACCTACCTCCTACAATTAATTCGAGATAAGATAGTTTTTTAAAGATTCTGTCTGTGTATTGCGTTTCAACCTTCGGCCTTATCGTCACTCTCATTCACCGTAAAGAGTGACATTTTTTTTTGTGAAAATAGCAATATACTAAAATACCTAATATTAATATTATTCTTATAATAATAAGAAAAAAAAGAATATTACGATAGATTGGTCTTCATCTCACCTATTACGTGGTGAGATGAAGACCAAGTGCTTTTCCGTCGTGTAGTAAAAAAATAGCACTACAAATATTCTTGCGCTACTGTTAGTTTGTCACGTATGGAGGGCCTAGTTTTTTTCTTCATGCATTCACCGTGTATGACATACAAATATTCGTTATCATTAACGTAATCGAATGGTCAATAAACGCACCCGGCACCTAGTTTAACCAACACTTCAGCTTTAATGAATATCACTAGGTACACCGTAAGTAAGTAAGAAGTCTACAGTTCCGGGAAATCTTGTACTAAGAAGAACCGGCAAGACTAGCAAGGCAACCCCATCTTATAAAAAGGCCAAAAAATATATAAATACATAATACACGAGCAAAATGTAAACAATTGTAACTCTTAATACAATGGAATAAGAGTCAAAGTGTATATATACTCGTACATATTGGTGCTCTTGACTGTACATACAAATACTTACTTACGACTATTTTTTTTTGTTTTTTTTTCCTTTTTTATCGGCAATCAGTTGGCAAGACTATAAGCTGATGTGTTGGGTGATAACTATCTTGAAGATGATGAAGCTAGCGCTTCAACAATCCCTTCATAGAATAGTCTTCCTTCTCAGTATTTTTATTGCTAAGGAAGGCTTTAAGAGGGTTTACGCATTTCGGTTTTCGATACAAACTTCCAAGTAGAAATTTTTAAAAACCAATAAGTCAATATTGATGAAACTTTACATGCTAAAGTAAAACACAGGGACCTAAATATAGTTTGTTGAAAACATTTTTAAAAAACGTTTATTTAACTGAGTTATTGCGATTTTAAACTTTCTATAGTGGACTTCAAATCACAATAACTCAGCTAAATAAACGTTTTTAAAAAATGTTCTCAACAAATTTAGATCCCTGTGTTTTACGTAGGTACGTAGAGGTATTCATGAATCTCGTCGTTTCTGGGGAACCACGGAGCATTTGTAATGGTATAAGTAAGATGCTATTTTGAACTCGTTATTTAATTATCTCCGAAGAGTTAGTCAGAGACTAGGCAATGATTACCGCATAAGCCGAATAATAATAACTGCACAAGTGCTCAGTGTGATAGGTGGTGAGCCCATCGCAGCAGTGCAGTCTTTAGTCCGTAAGCCGCCTTTTACACACCCATGGTAAGAGTTGGGTGGGTAGTATTCTATTAAAAAGCCGCCACCAGAAAGCTCTTTCAAAAAAAATCATATAATAAGTCCAAAAAATACTTTTTAATAAAAAAACCCAACTCGTAACTCGTGTTAAACGTAGACGAAGAGTTCAGTTTGTTTTGGCACGAATATTATAAAAGGGGTGCGGGGAGGGCGGACGGGGCCACCCCTCAAATTGGAAACAAACTTCGGAAACAAAGTCTGAAGTACGTACAGAGACGCCAGGAGAACGACATACCACAAAATTACAAACTTCAATACATATTGAACTTTATCTTCTGTGTATAAGGATCAGTGTCGGTTGGAGAAACTTTATAGTTTTGGATAGGATAGACCTGATGGCATGTGTACCTAACAACTTTTCGAGCTTTCGCTTTCAACAACAGCGGAAACTTTTGTTCACTTTCACCATTTTTCCTAGTGTTTTATTGTTATGCGCTGCGTTTGGATGCAGTCGCGCTGCTGTGCGGGTGGGTTATGGGGGCGTTGACACTATTCTACACTATTGTTTTAAAAGTTTTAGCGTAAATTAAAGTAGTAATTGTTAAAAAGTAGGGATAGTAATAGGAATTGTTAAAAAGAAATATCATTCGTAGCGTTTGGACTATCGGCCGAAATTAATGTAATAATCAATCTATTTGTTATTTTGTCTATTAAAGTTAGATATTTTAAATAAATTGTATAAGTAGAGCTTATGTATGATTTCTAACTCTAGGTAAAACAATTCCGTGGACGTCGCCAAATCAGGGCCCTTATTCTGTAACGATTCCTTGTTTCGAAACCACGTCAATTCCTTAAAAAGTTACGATATCTTCCCAAAAACGTATGCGTTTGACGTTTGTGCGCGGTAAGGTTTATAGGTGTGGAATCTATAGATTGCGATACAGAATCAGGGCCCAGTAATTATGACAATAGCTCCAGTTTTAGCTTGCATATTTAATGAATGCATTGACTGTGGTGTTTTCCTGCCCTAATGAAACATAGTAAAATAATTCCATTGTTTAAATCAGGTAGCACTTCTGACCCCTCTAATTTTAGACCTATTTCTGTGCTACCCACATTTAGTAAAATTTTAGAAAAGTTGATGCTAGACCAAATTCAAATTAATTTTTATAGAAATAAACTTTTACATTTTAAACAGTATGGTTTTACCAGGGGTCGCTCAACAACTGACGCCGGTGTTGAGCTTTTATTTCAAATATTTGATGCCTGGGAGGATTCACAGGATGCCCTAGGGGTATTTTGTGATTTATCCAAGGCTTTCGATTGTGTTTTACATGAAATATTGGTCAGGTAGCTTAACCACTATGGAATTAGAGATACTTCTTTGAGTCTTCTCATCTCATACTTAGTAACAGGATTCAGAAGGTCAACATTAGCGGTAAAAGATCTCCGGGATCAGTGGTAAAAATAGGAGTTCCGCAAGGTACAATACTTGGTCCATTATTGTTTTTGGTTTATATTAATGACTCACCTTATTTTGTAAAAAACAGTCATGAGATAGTATTGTTTGCTGATGATACTTCACTTTTATTCAAAGTGAAACGACGACACCCAAATTATGACGATGTGAATAATGCGGTCTCACAGATTGTTCACTGGTTCAGTGTAAATAACTTGCTATTAAATGAGGTAAAAACCAAATGTATAAGATTTGTATTGCCTAATGTTAAGTAGATAATAACTAGTGTACAAATTAAAGATAAGAATGTAAATCCTGTGGACACCACTGTGTTTCTAGGCATCACGTTGGATGCCAAGCTTCAGTGGGACCCACATATAGCTAAATTGTCAAATAGACTTAGCTCTGCAGCTTATGCAGTAATGAAGATCCGTCAATTAACTGACAAATTACTATATATTAATACACAGCTAGATTAGTTTATTTCAGTTACTTTCATAGTGTAATGTCGTACGGCATTTTACTGTGGGGAAATGCTGCCGACATTCAAACTATGTTTGTGCTGCAGAAGAGGGCTATTCGAGCAATATATAACCTAAAGGCTGGTGACTCTCTCTCAGAGAGAAATTTAAGGATATAAGTATAATGACAGTTGCATCACAATACATTTATGAAAATCTCATGTATGTTCATAAAAATATTGATATGTTTTCAAAATTTTTTTTTTTCTTTCTAATACAAATAAATCAATATCTCAGTGCTTTTTAAATGTCCTTAAGGCGAACTGACATAGTGGCGTTTTCGTATAAACACACTTCGATGTAAGTACCTACCTACAATCGAACACTTCTCCACGTGATTTTAATTTCAAGTTCAAAATAATTTATTCAATTTGGGCTACAATAATTAAGCACTTATAAATGTCGCTATTTTTTTATTTTTTATTTATTTTAAATGTCGCTATGCCTGTCGGAAGCCTTGTAAGTACTGAGAAGAACCAGCAAGAAACTCAGCAAGGGCATTTCTTTTCTCCCTTTCTTTTACAGCGTCAATACAAATTGGAAAATGCCCTCCCTAGCACAGAAAAACATTATCCATTACAAGATAAAAACATGTAGTACGATTACAATACAAACACAACAACATACAAAAGAATATCTAATTAAAAAACAGGTATTGCTCAATTTAAAATAAAATAAACAACGACTTACAAGTATCATTGAAACAAAAATAAACAGAAAGACTCTACTACCAATAAAATATGATTGCAAGAGCAGACCAGCCTACAGAGGCGGCACCCGTTCAGAAGTATGACATGTGAATCAGCCATCGCTTCGCTTAACCATGTTTTAGGGAACGTAACTACCCAACGCACATGCCACCACCGCAGAGGGACTTTGAGTCCATTTTATGTTTTGCGAATAGGTAATTTCGCGAATCGAACACTTTTCCACGTGATGTTTTGCGATTCGGACATTCTGCGTCTAAACCTTACAGCCTACGTCCGTTTTCTTCAATGTCTCATTCTCTTCAATTCATTACATTTACAAATAACGTGCCTTTTGTGACCCCTCAACTCCTACCAAACCGGTACAAACAAATCAATATTTTCTAAACCAAAACCACTTATTTTCAACTTAACGGTATCGTAGCGGTGAAAGAATACTACCACCCCCTCTCTTCCCTTGAGTGTCATAAAAGGCGACTAACGGACTAAAGACTGCACATACATATACAGCATAGAGCGGCGATGGACTCATCACCTGTCACGCTAAGCACATGTGCAGTCGCTATTTGGTGAAAAGTGGACTATAGTAGAGGACTGCTTTTGCTGTCTTATTGCCTGGTCTCTTACTAACCCTTCGGGGATAATAGTCTTAAAAATATATTTGTATTTATGTATGTACTTTTTTTTACATTTATACGTTACTAGCGGCTCGATCGCGACTTTACGTACACAAGAAATAAAGACATACCCAAATAGATGCGGTGCAGCCGTTCTGAAGTGACGCGCGTACAAACATTTCGGCAATTGATTTTTGATTTATTATTCGCGTGACCAAAGTTCTGCTTAATTAGAATCATTAAGCGGTTAGGAGAGTCATTTATCAAATTGTCTCGCACGCAGGTTCGATGACTTCCAGAGTTTCAGCCTATTGAACAAGCCGGATTCCGAAAAGGCTTCAGCACCATTAGACCACATACATTCGCTGCGGCAGGTTATACAGAAAGCCGAAAAATTTTACCGGCCACTTTGCTTAGCGTTTCTGGACTATGTCTATAAAGCCTTTATTTCGATTGACACATGCGCCATGCTACATCTTTCCAGGTCCAGGGGTGCAAAATCAACTAGGTACCGGTAGGTACTTACATCGAAGTGTGTTTGTACAAAAACGTAGGAAGTAAAAAAAATAGGAAGCAAATGTGTCTTGGAGGTTATTAGAATCGTAACATAAAAGCGATTTTTTTCGCCCGAAATTAATGTACTATTCAATCTATTTGTTGTTTTGTATAGTAAAGTTAGATTTTTCAAATAAATTGTATAAGTAGAGCTTAAGTATGTATGATTTCTAACTCTAGGTAAAACAATTGATACTATTTCGGGCGAAAAATCGCTTTTATGTTAAGATTCTAATAACCTCCAAGACACATTTGCTTCCTAATTTGTGTCTTCTTTTTAATACAAATAAATCAATATCTCAGTGCTTTTTAAATGTCCTAAAGGCGAACTGATATAGTGACGTTTTCGTACAAACACACTTCGATGCTTACATCGAAACCTACCGGTGCATAGTTGATTTTGCACCCCTGGACCTGGAGAGACTGTAGCATGGCGCATGTGTCAATCGAAATAAAAGCTTTCTCATAGTCCAGAAACGCTAAGCAAAGTGGCCGGTTAAATCTTCGGCTTTCTGTTTAACCTGCAGCAGCGAATGTATGTGGTCTAATGGTGCTGAAGCCTTTTCGGAATCCGGCTTGTTCAATAGGCTGAAACTCTGGAAGTCATCGAACCTGCGTGCGAGACAATTTGATAAATGACTCTCCCAACCGCTTAATGATTCTAATTAAGTGGAGCTTTGGTCACGCAAATAATAAATCAAAAATCAATTGCCGAAATGTTTGTACGCGCGTCACTTCAGAACGGCTGCACTATATCTATTTGGGTATTTCTTTATTTGTTGTGTTCGTAATTGTCAAGACTAACTAGGTTTATGTGAAAGAATATTTTAGGAAATTCTTACGGGGTCCACGCGGACAAAGTCGCGAACGGGCCTCTTCGTAACGTGTATACGTATATAACCGTAATAACATATTTTCAAGACTAGGTATTATCCTCGAAGGGTTAGACAGGGACTAAGCAATAAGGACAGCAAAAACTAGTCTACTTCACCAAATAGCGGCTGCAGATGTGCTCAGTGTGACAGGTGGTGAGCCCATCGCCGCTCTATGCTGTATATGTATGTGCAGTCTTTAGTCCGTTAGTCGCCTTTTACGACATTCAAGGGAAGAGAGGGGGTGGTAGTATTCTTTCACCGGTGCGCGATACGGTTGAAAATAAGTGGTTTTGGTTTAGAAAATATTAGTTTTACAGTTTGGCAATAATGTAGAGGGATAACAAAAGGCACGTAACTTGCATAATTAATGAGACATTGAAGAAAGCGGACTTAGGTTGTAAAGATTAGACGCAGAATGTCCGAATCGCAAAACATCACGTGGAAAAATATTCGGTTCGCGAAATTAACGATTCGCAAAACATTAAAATGTCTCAAAGTGTCTCAGCGGTGGTGGCATGCGCGTCGGGTCGATACATAAAACATGGTTGAGCGAAACGATGGCTGATTCACATGTCATAGGTATAGGTGTAGGCTGGTCCAGCTCTTGCAATCATGTTTTATTAGTAGTATCTAGTAAAATTTTTTATTTTTATTTTTTTATTCTTTTTGTTTCAAAGATACTGTAAGACGTTGTTTATTTTATTTTAAATTGAGCAATACCTGTTTTTCAATTAGAAATTCTTTTTTATGTTGTTGTGTTTGTCTATTAATCGTACTACATGTTTTTATCTTGTAATGGAAAATGTCTTTCTATGATAGGGAAGGAATTTTCCAATTTGTATTGACGCTGTAAAAGAAAGGGAGAAAAGAAATGCCCTTGCTGAGTTTCTTGCGGGTTCTTCTCAGTACAAGGCTCCCCGCCCTATAGTTAGACTTACGTAGGTATCTATGGCATAACGACATTTATTAGTGCTCAATTATTGTAGATTAAATTGAATAAATGATTTTGAACTTGAACTTGAAATCCCGTGGAGAAGTGTTCGATTGGCGAAATGTACGATTCGCAAAAAGTCCGAAACGCAAAGCGTGTTGGGCCACTGTGGTGCCCTAATCTTCTATTGTGAAGTCTGTTTTTTTATTATTCTACAACAGGTAAGCGCTTGGCCTTCATCTCACCTGATGGTAAGTGACGATAAGGCCGAAGGTGGAAGCGCGCTTCACCCGGAATCCTCAACCAGTGAGGAACTGGCTATCTTATCTCAAACTGTCGGAACACAACTATGCTATAAACATCGTAGTTATGGCGACACACTTAGGCTTCTGTTGTGAATGTGGGAAGGCATGTGATGATAATGCCCCCTCTTGGGGGTTGCGTGAGTCGCACATAACCATCTGCATCACCCCGGGATTTTATCATGTTTCAAAATACATACATACCTACATATGTATAGGTAACATGTTATAGTTTATTTTTATATATATAATGTATGTATGTAGGTATATTTTATATTATGTTTTGTATACGTGTGTATTTTTATAAATAAATACATATATATTCATTTATTGTCCATCATATTATCTATTTCTTAAAACTTGCGCACTTCCTCAGGTAAGCAGGATCCGTAGAACAACTCGATGGCCTAGTGGCTAAGCGGCTCGATAGCCGGAGGTCAAGGGTTCAACTCCCGGGTAGGGCAAGTGTGCTTCGGATTTGTGATCACCAACCTACAATGTCAATTAAGTTATAAGAGGGATTACGCAATTCGGTTTTCCATACAATTTTTCAAGTCGAAATTTTTAAAGACCAATAAGCCAATTTTAATGTAACTTTGCATGCTAAAGTAAAATACAGGGATCTAAATAGTTTGTTGATAACATTTTTAAAAATGGTTTATTTGGCTGAGTTATTGCGATTTAAAGTCCACTATAGAAAGTTTAAAATCGCAATAACTCAGTTAAATAAACTTTTTTTTGGAAATGTTTTCAACATACTATTAAGATCTCTATATTTTACCTCAGCATGCCGAGTTTCATCAAAATTGACCTACTGTTTTTTAAAAATTTCGACTTGGAAATTTGTATGGGAAACCGAAATGCGTAAACCCTCTTAATGACAATTTCTTTTTATACCAAAGTTTGTACCCATACAAATCCGCTACAAATTTTAACAGAACTAAACTTTTCCTAGACTTACACCAATTATCTAGCCCAAGAGAAGCTTCGTTATGAAACTCGTTAAATGGTTACTAGACAACGGATAAACATACTTAAAATACTTAAATACATAATTATTATGCATAGAAAACACCCAGACCCGAGACAATTTAGAAAAACAATAGTTTATAAATTGACCCGATCGGGGATCGAACCCAGACCTCAGAGATGGCGACACCATGAAAACCGGTGAACAAACCACTCGACCTAGGAGGTCGTCATGTCTTTCCTTCTCTAATTAGCACTACTTATACATAAGAAAGTGACAGCAAGAGACTTAATTAGAACTTAATTGCCGTCTCTGAGTACGGCGGTAAGACTTGATTTCAATGATAGAGCCTTTGGAGCTAAATAAGCTAGTATTTTCACTACACAGTTATGTTTTTATACTTTTCTTGCTCGATATTGCGGATGCGGATGCAGATACAGCGTATCTTATCGTATCTTATCTTAGCAGGGCTTGCCGAGGTTCCTCCTCGCAGTAACACGTCAACGCATCGGGATCTTTTATATTATAACTCCACCTTCTCATTTAAGCTTGGCAATGTCTTTGTGGAAGAAGAGCTTAAAGTCGGTAGCTAGTGTCGTACTACGGCCTAGTGTGATTTAATGTTTATTGGGTAATAGCATCAACACTAATGATTATAATTAGTGCTAAACATAACTAAAAAATCATTGAATATTTTTTTATTTTTCTTTTCTAACAAAGGGCAGAAATATGTTTTATTTATTAGGAGAGCTGTCGTGTTGTCGTGCCTGTCATCTATGTTTTCTAATAAGCACTAATTAGTCATGTGTAAATTTTTAATTCGAGACGCAAACATTTTAAATATTCCCAATCACGAAGATGTACCCACCAACTAGAATGGTCGCTCATTTGCAAAGACGAATCTGGGTTATCCTACCTACGAGCTGCGACGCGTTATAACGCAGCCGTGTTTGTACACGTGTAGATACGTATATATAGCTATATACCTACTCATACATATACAACCTTCTCTGAGAATACAGCCACCGCAATGCCGGTGCAAATTAGACTACCGCACCCCGCTTTGAGTTAGCTTGACCAAGCGTTATTTGGATTTCGAACAAGACGCCGGCCGCTAGAGTTGCGCACCTGCATATCGTCATCGCCATTATCGATGCGGGCAAGACTCGAGTCGAGTATCGATTCGGGCCGCGGGGAGAGGGTCGCGAGCTACGCCGCGCCGGCGACGCGTACAAACGCCACTCATGCGAGGCCGTGCTGTGCCTCTAATTGAATACGTTGCGACGCTTTTCTATCGATATCGATGTTTTGGTTTTTATTATTATTTTCATGTGCGTTTACCGCTAGCAGCTTAGTACAGGTGTCATCATACATATTTCAGTACCCGACGTTTAGACTGCTTTATGGTCCTTGCAATGCACGTCGGGTATTAGTAAATCCCGAGAAACATAATAGCAAGGACGATATTTGTCTATGATGGTGGTAGAGTTTATTTTGACATTAATTCTTATTACATGTTCCAAATTAAAACTCAACTCCCTACATCAGTGTGCACACAATTGATAAATAATCGGGAGTCCGTTTTTTGTGGGAGAGAAAGAAACAATTTGAATTACATAATACTTACCTACAAATACCTACTCGGCCTTCCTAAAAGTCGGTGTCAAACTCTCCTCCAATCCAATTGTTGGACAAAAATGACACATTCAAAGGGGCATGTGCCTTGAGTCAGTCAAAAAAGCGAGAAAAAAGTACACCGTCAATCGGTCTCATGACAAGTACTACAAAAATTCGGTTGTCAGCTTATTGTTAAATATTTTTATCACTTCAAGTGGTATTTCTATTTAGTTACATTATAGTTTACACTTATCTAAGTACGTGAGACGTTCAGGACGTCAATTGAAGAAAGGAAATTAAATTGCAGATTTAATCTGCAATTTACCTTTCTTCAATTGACGTCCTTTATGAAAAAAGTCGTAAGGATTACAACAGCATGTAACGTATGCGTGCAGAATTTCGCATAGAAGTTATAAAACAGTTTTCGGAGTAATCGGACAGGTAGAGTGACATCAGCAAGTAAATAAAGGCCTCCGTCCTACTCCGTCTTTTATATAATTATGAAGTTTAAAATGACCTCCATTTGTTGAAGTCTCTTTAATTTTATACATAAAAATATGTAAAGACAGTTTTCATGACATTTTGAGCAGGTAACATTATTAACCACGTAAGAAACCACAAATTGTGTGAATCAACAAAAACGTTATTTGCGGGATAGGAATTGCCATAAGAAGCTCAGCTTTTAATAATAAGGCTGTTTAAGGGTTTCATTGAATACGTGAGAGCAAGACTTAATAAAAAGTGATTCCTAAATCACTGTTAATAAGTAGGTAATTGATTTAATAAAAATAAAAAAAAAATGTTTCTAGCAGCATCTACTTCCATTAGTCACTTTTCAAGTTTATAAAGACCAGAAGTAGATTTTTTTTTTTAAAAGAAAGTCTCTTAATGAAACGTTGAAAAAAATGACTACTTCCGGTGGGTAACTCCACTTCTAAAAGTACGCAAAAACGCATTTCACAAGCGATAATCTTAATTAATTTAACACTTCGAAGACAAGTTCTGTGTATGTATGTATCGATTTTGTGTAACATGATCGTAACTAGCATTCTTTAACATTTTCTAGCTACTTTAACTTTGGTATTCAAGCGGCATACAAGAATTTTATTTTTATCGACAAAATAAAAATACAAAAGCTAGAAAAACGACCTCCGCGCAACCGGGCGCGCTCTCGAAGAGCGGCAGTCCGCGCGAGTGATTCGCACCACCCGCGCCGCGTGGCCGCGACGCCTAGAGATGCTACTCGTTTATTTTCTTTTATCGATACTTTTTTTAAACCTTTTTTATTCAACTAAGTTACAGTAGTACTTAGTAAAGATGGTATGTTCATGATGAATGATGGAATATAATTATCTATTATTATAAATGTTCTTCCTTATGTGAAGTAGGATGCTAAAAAGTTGAGAAAGTTTAGGTATCGATACATCGAAACAGCGGGGTGTCCGCGGCGCGTGTAAACATCGTCCTTTGCAGGGAGCGTTCGCCTGCAAACAAAGGACTGTTTTTGTCGCGCGGCGCCGCCCTCCCGCCGCGTGTCCGTGGCGACGGCGACGCGGCCGCGGGCGTCAGCCGCGGATCGATATCGCTCGAGATGTCGGCCTACGCGCCCGCTCGGCCATTTGCCTACCTCGGCGCCTCAGGCTCGTGTGTACATAACCCGCCACCCACCACCCCGGCCGATACACCCCCGCAGATTACCGCCTACAAAGCAAACTTCATTGGTACGTGCATGCAATATGCGCAAGGAGCAGACCCGAATTGCGCCTCGGACGTCCAGATTGCTTTGATACTGTAGGCTATTGCATGTCGAATCTAAGCTAAAGGTTCTCTATTCAGGACTCCTATGTACGTACGCGTCTTAGACCGCAATCACGGTAATTACTCGGCCGATAGCGAACAAGACGCCCGCCCGTACTATCTTGGAAGTGGCTTTGTCAGATACAAAGTTTGCGCTTGAGCGCGCATTGATGTCTTTAAGACACAGAATTTCTGAAGAAACAAGTAATGACTTCAACCAATTTAAAAAATAGCTGGTTTGCATGATATACAATTATCAATATTAAAAGTAATTAATCTTTTTCGAATCTTAAACAATAAAAAGAAAAACGAAGATTAATCACACACGTACAAAAACATGTATAACGGTCAAACAACAATTTACTAAAATTTCAAGATAATAAAAATTATCCTCTCTACAAAACTATTTATTTATTTATTTATTTATTTATTTCGGGACAACAAACAGTTACAACATATTATATAAACATAAAATCATAAATATCTGGTGTAATACACCACATCAACAAACACAATATTGTAACCCACGACATTATCCACATATTAATAAAGAAAAAGTGTGCTACTGTGGATCCTGCGCCACTGCAAGTGCTTATGAAAACAATACAATTTTATATTTTAATTTGAAACATTTATTTTAATTCTGAAATAAACAAAAGTAAAAGATTTGAAAATGCTGCACCTATTGTGAGTTTACAAAATATACCTAAGCTAAATTCACTTATTTCTATTGTAAGTTTACAAAATATTACAAGTTTACAAAATATTGCAAGAATAAGAGAAGAAAACAGAACCCTGCTAACACCCCCCAACTATTCCCCTCTCTTGCCTTTGTCTATACAAAAACTTAAGGGAGTCTGATTTAAATTTCCATTTCGAAGTAGAGAAAATATCAATGGTTATAAAAGTGACGTTATAGGACTCAGCCATTCTACGCATAGGACAACGCAATCCAGTGTTTGTACGACAAGTGTTAATGGCAAATAAACTTTCACCACGGACCTTGCGTTTGTTAGCAGATCGTGGAACAGTATAATGTATCCCATCAGTTAGATCAATACAGTCAAATTGGTTATTAACTATACCATACAATAAGTTAACTTCCAGGTATTTACGTCTGTCCTCTAAGGACAACATATTATATTTGCTTAGCAACTGTGAATACGATAAATAATGCCTGCAGCACCTATAGTGCATTGAGCGCATAAATTTATATTGGACCTTCTCAATCGCATCTCCATATTTATGGTAAAAAGGGTTCCAAACTACAACCGCATATTCGAGCTGTGCACGAATGAGAGCTTTAAACAAATAAAGGTAGGTTGAAGCTCGTTTAAACTCCGTTGAGGATCTCATCACGAAACCGTACATTTTAAATGCATTATTAACTATACTCTGAATATGTCGATCCATTATCAGTTTACTATCAAACGTTACGCCGAGATCTTTAACTGTTACAACGTTATTCAACTCAGTATTACAAAGCTGGTAGTTATAGTGAATAATGTTAATATTTTTTGTAAAGTGAATGTAGTTACACTTTGGAATACTGAACTGAAGTTTGTTACGAACACAGTAGGCAGTAAGTCTATCAAGGTCCTCCTGGAACAACTGATTGTCCTCAGATGTGTTTATGCACTTGTAGATTTTCAAATCATCAGCGTACATAAGAAAAGAAGAATTCTGGAAGCAGGTTGCAATGTCGTTGACATAAAGAACAAACAACAGTGGTCCCAAGATAGAGCCTTGTGGTACTCCAGATGTTATGTATATGTTTTCCGATTGATAGCCGTTTACAACCACTATCTGTGTTCTATTTTGAATATAAGAGCTAAACCATCGGAGCAAATTCCCACGGATGCCGTTGAAAGCAATTTTATTAAGAAGTATTTCATGATCTACCTTGTCAAAGGCCTTTTTGAAGTCCGTGTACACCGCATCAACTTGTACACGGTTATCAGCATTCTTGAAAAGATAACTTGCAAATACTAGTAAATTTGAAGTAGTAGAACGACGTTTGACAAACCCGTGTTGTTGAGCTATTATATTTTGATGCAACATGGGGTAAATTTCGTTATGCACCAGTCTTTCAAAAAGCTTTGACAAGGCTGAAAGAATAGAGATAGGCCGATACTGCTCAACGTCGTGTCTCGATCCTCCCTTGTGCACCGGCACGATATTAGCGCGTTTCCACAATTTCGGGAATACACCATAATGAAGGCATTTGTTATATATGATGAAAAGCGGCTTACCAATGACTTCGGCAGTGTGCTTAAAGAATGCTGATGGATAACCATCAGGACCTGCCCCTTTGGAAGGATCAAGCAAGGTAAGTTCCTTCACGATTTTCTTTTCATCAATAGACAGGTTTGCCACTAGGCTGGTGTTAGTATCATTAATATGTACCGGTTCCCTCCAAGTAGGCAAAGTTGGAGACGCAGGTTCAAACACCGATACGAAGAAATCAGAAAACATGTTGCATACTACCTTTGGATCATTAGATTTACCATTCTGATATTGCATTAATGATGGAATTCCAGATCTGCATTTACGATTAGAGACATATGTCCAGAAATGTTTGATATTACTTGTGAGGTTGTCCTCAACAGAATTAATATACGAGGAATAACAGGTGCTACAAAGATTTTTGAATGACAAGCGATACTTAGAAAATTCTTGATAGTCTTTAATGCTGCCAAACTTCTTCCACCTAATCCAGGACTTAGTCTTCTTTTTATGAATTTTGATAAGAGGTTGAGTAAAAAAGATTGGATAATCTGAAGATCGAGATTTGGCAAGAGGTATATGGGGTCGGATTATCTCGTCTAATTTGTTGTAGAAAGTGTCTAAGGCTGCCTCAGGTGATAAGTGATCGAGTAACTCATACCAATCAACTACCCCAATATTCTTATTTATAGAACCATAGTCGGCCTTGCGGAAATTGTATTTGGTAAGTTTTTTTTGTTTCATATTCTTAAAAGTAACGCTAGCCAATGCATTAATGATAAAAGGTGGATGGTGAGGGTCGATTGGAAGTAATGAGTCCTTTAACTGATTTACTGTACAGGAGTTGTTTGATATGAATAAATCTAGTATATTCCCTGCACCATTAAGTACATTATTATACTGATAAGCATCAAGTACAGACATTAATTGATGGAGTTGAGAGCACACAGGGGATGACCCAGTACATATCATTCCAGATGCATTGATCGAGGGTGGAGGTTGAGGGACAGCCCAAGCTACATCGGGTAGGTTATAATCACCAACAATAAATACACTCACCATGTTAGAGTTACATAAAATGTCTTGAAGTAATTCAAGGTGATTTATATATACATTAGTGGAGACTCTGGGTGGTATGTATGCAGCACTAAAAATATGCACTCCTGACTTGTCTCCACTTGGGATGCTTACCATCAGATGTTCAATGTTTGTCGGAGGAGAATTGTGAGCATTATTTGACCAATTAAATAGGGTGGGATTAAGATCACGTAGGATCGCGATGAGCACACCGCCACCATCACACTTTTGGGAGGATTCCCGATCCCTGTCGCATCTGTACACCACATAGCGACCATCTATAAATTCATTGTTGCTTATATCTGGTACCAACCAAGTTTCCGTTAATATGATAACATCAAATGAGAACGTTAAGATGTTCATATAAAGTGTTTGCAGTTTAGTTCTCACGCCTCTACAGTTTTGATAATATATCACTAAGCTTCCTGAGCTATCCATATTCGAAAAACATATATATTGCAAATTCATATAAAACTAAAAGTATTTCGGAATTAAGCGATGGTTGTATTAAGCGTAGAGTGAGAACCTGAGTATATGGAACTAATTTTAATGGGAGGTGATCGAGAGTGTCCATAAGAGATCGTTTTAAATGTACACTACTAGAGTATCTGCCGTATTCACTGAGAGGTAAAATAGACAACTTATTAATATTTAGCGACAAGAACATTGAGATGAAAGCAGTTTTCTGACTTAAAATCACAACAAAAAAACAGTAACTTACATAGAAACAACAACAACAGTAACTTACAAATGCTATCATCGTTAAAACAATATTAAAGATATAATTCAAAGCAAACAAACTATTATTATTATTATGCATGAATGAAATTAGTGTCTTAAGGTAAAGTTCATTCATTGGTGGACGGAGCAGCAGCTCTGATCTTTTTGAGGTCATCATCGCCTCGAATTGCAAAGGCTGCTGTGCCATCACCCTCGCGCACAAGTATGGTTGCGTTTGCGACCCACACATATTTATAATTGTTCTTCTTGGCCACTTCTCGGGCTTTTCGAAATAACTGCTTCTTCTTTAGGGTCAGGTGTTCATTCAAGTAAATTGAGACCGGGGTAGAATCCGACATACCAATTAGATCCGTTTTTATTGCTCTTTTGTTGCGAAAGGCGTTGAGTAAATTATCCCTTTGTATACGAGTCGTGAATTTAACAACGACATTTTTAGGTCTAGTGGTTTCTCGGTCGGCGTGTGGGACCCTGTGGATGGAGATGATTTCGCCGCGTTGAATCGGACACTTCAAAACATTTCCAATTTTTTCGACTATGTCCCTTAACTTTTCATTTCGCCTATCAGGGAGATTACATATTTCCACGTTACATGAGCGAGCTTGCTGTTCAATCATATCTAACTTAGCAGCAAGGTCGTCAAACTTTGATTCAGAGGCTGAGGAACCCCTACGAAACTCTTCTTCAACGTGCTTCTCTAGAGTATCGTGTCGCTCGGATAGGTTCTCAGAGGCCGTCTGCAGACTGATCACTTCCTTACGTATATCCGATACCTGTTGATTTAATTTGGATTGCTCCACTCTAATTGTCTTCATTTCATTTTTTATATCCGACAATGTGGATTGGATATCATTTCGCATCACAGTCAAATCACTGGCCATCTCATTGCGCCACTTGTTTAGAGTCTTAGTTAACTCCGAAGAAAATGTCATGAAATCCATGCAGGCCGTAGAATCCTGTGATTTTTGGGCAGTGAGATGCGTAGTTGCAGTATTGGAGCACGGTATCGCTAAACCACGATCCAGGTCCTCGTATGACATATTCATGGAATCTTCGTAGACAGGCATCTGTGTACCACGCACAGGTGTGTTTGTATTTGGTCTATTGCGTTTCGTTATGTTATTACAAGGTGGACACTTCCATGAAGCCCTGTACTCCATGCTTAAAGCAGCATACTGCATAGATGTTAAGTTCATGCATTTATAATGGTATTTTCCATCACATGTGCAGCACACAAGAATGTTGTCAGACGGAACTCGAGCAGTTTTGCAGCATTCCATTTTTAACTACTTAAACTGAAATTGTTCAGATTGAGCACTAGTATGAGATTAATTCTTTGTAGAGATGTTCAGCCACAGTTCTCTGATGGAAGCTTAAGCAAAAAATAAAAAAAGTATGTATAAAAAAGAAAAAAAATCCTTTTCCCTATCACAATATGTTTCAATTTCCAATAAATAAAGTTGCATAAATTTTATGAACAAAAAAAGCGATCTCCTAGGCTCGGGGGTTCGATCCACGATCCCTGTGGTATAAACACTTGATGAAGCAAGCGCCGCGCCGTCTCGGCTACGGCTGATGTTACTGGAATGGCCAAAAAATTGTAACAAGTTCGTAAGATGTATTACACTTTGTTTTGCATTGGGCAGGTAACACAAAAATGAATGATAATTGTACACCCACTAGCAAAGATTAAAGTTCACAGTCACAACGATTTATAAGCGTTTTTAGCAAATACTAATAGTTTTATTGGTTAATTTCGAATTTAATAGCACTGGTTATCACTGTCAACACTTGAGTCACATAAATAACGAGATGAAAGATTGTTATTGTTATTGTTATGATGTTCGACACTTTACTTTCCACCGAAATGTTCTTCTCACTTTCACTGCTTTATGACAGTGGATAACTCTCACAGACAACTATTAGACTACTAACTTCTCGATTTTACTATAAACAATGTTGTAAAGTTAATAATTTATTTTTAATGAAATAATGTTTACGGAGCAAGATACGACAGGGCACACTAGCGCCAATTACTTTGTCTAAAGTAACACAATGTCTACTAGCCATGCTCGTACATTTTAACATACAATATTTAATTCAGTTTAACTTTAGACGCTGTTTTTACAAAACAATCAAACAAGTGTAACAAACAAAAGAAGCATATACAAGGGCGCTTCTTATCGCACTCCTTAATAAGTAAATTATCATAAAGCCACGACAAATGAAGCACAACTTTTAACAGCCACTAAAACGGGCCACAAAAGGATTACTCCCCGTTAAATTCTCCATTAAAACGGCGTATTAATTAATTAATTGTGAAATGCACCCCACACGCGCAACGACACGGTTAACGCGAATGAATAGCGATCGGGAGGTTCGGGAGCCTCGTAAATCGGCCAAGTGCAACTCGCAAACTCCCGGCGTCCGGCGAAAGAGGGAAAGTTCGCATTTACATATTGGCCTCGCCGACGAATACCCATTCAAAGTTGGCAAGTACCGTCGCTGCGTTATGCCGCGGCCATTCTCACAGATCATTATCCAAGAAGTTTCGCGTATGTCCGACGTTTTTATTATGGACTTGCCGGCACTTTAGTTTCGGAACGCGTGTAGTTGCTATTCAGATGACGCGGCGGGGGTGGATATTATTTCTCTGTGACACTTTTTGTTTATATGTCTCTCGAGTTATTCTCATATGCCATTGTCTTTATGGGGAAATGTTTTGTATCAAAGTTTTATACCATATAGCACAATTTTAAGTCATTAGTTACTTCGGTTATGTTGTGCCATGTAACTGCTACCTACTTCATTGTTTATTCTTTTATTATTGAAAGGTATACTAACTAACAGATTATATCGTCGCGATAGAATTAATAAACAAACATATTTTATAGGGAATGGGGTTAGACAGTAATAGAAAAGTTATCATTCTGATTTTTTTTTTAAATAGCCCCTCTAATTACGTAAACATAAGTTACCACTGATTTGGAAGACGACTTGAGTTAGCAAGGGATTCGAACCCATGACCTTTCGCAATACAAGCGAAAACACTTCCAACTAAGCTTCAGAGACATTGGTTTCCCTGTCACCATAAATATAGAATTAAGAATGCAAACTAATAATTAAAAACCCAGTGACCATTAGGTATAAGTTAAGGGACCGACAACTAACTAAAATAATGTAATACCTATAATATTTGCATATCGAATGAGGCACGGTGCAAAACAAAATTCATATTGCACTTTCCAATTGTCAGGAAAAGCGTGAGATATAAACGTCGTCGTTCCCTCTCATAATAAAACAGAGCGCAAAACAAACAATAAAGATCTGAATGAAACGAGTACGGGGACGGAATCTGAATGGATCGCGCGCCTATCGGGCGTCGGGCGCCATCGCCAGAGCGGTCCGCGGCTTTGGGAATATTTTAGCGTATTTCAATAAAGGCGCGACATCTTTAATCTAGGGATCGGGTAGGGGCATAAATCTTGCAGGTCCGGGGCGAGTTTTGAATCATTTAGCGCGGTGCGGGCTGGGCCCCGCGCGACTTCCGTCCGGCACGTGCTGCGCCCTCCCATCGCGCCCCCGCGCCCCCGCGCAGCCCGCGCCTCACGTCTGTCTTGCCGAGACAAAGGGGCGATAGTGCGGCCCTCGTGTTTTATAAATTATCGATACTATCTATTTACTTTTTATAACTATAATATAACATTTTTAATAATCATTCCAAATGAAAAATCGCTTATGTGGAGAAATTAAGCCAAAACCTGCCCCTGGGCTCAATGCGTGTTGCAGTGATTTAACGTTTACCTTATAAAGGACGAAGGATCCGAAGGATATTTAAATGGGATCACTTATTTGTGATGAGTGAATTTGTATTTAAATACATATCAAAACTTCAAGGTATTTTAATCAGCACCTAGTGGCGGTGTGAAGCTACTTCTTACTACTTAATCACATTTAGCAATTTTTTTAGTTTAAGTTAAGGTTAGAAGTTTAGAACTATTCATAAACTTAATTTTACAGGGATTAATTCTTGGTGTTTATGTGACAATGCAATTGTGTTGTATAAATTGCATTTGTGTCCGCATGCACTGCCTACACTCGACTAAAGTTATATCGTACCAAATAAATATTATTTAACCACGTTAATCACTTTTGGCCTTTACAGCAGAACCCTGCTCAAACCCTGAAAATTTGAGAGGCGTGTCAATCAATACCTTACTAGATTTTCCAGGGCGGGTTCGAGTCGGTCTGTAGAGCAGTGAACCCTCGGGCGCCTGTGTCGTAGAAGCGAAAAACTAATAAAGAAAAAATGCCTAAATTGTAATCAACACTTTAATGTCACATACCCCACGTCTCTCTCAGTAGATAAGTTGCGTTGCAAAGCACTGGGTATAAATTACAGCAGTACGATCCTGTAAAGACTCGATCCTGAATCTATATACGGAGTAGGTGATTAAATTCGCATTCTCTAAATTCGACCTTACACAAACGTCACAAAGGTGACTTTGATCGGAATGTGAGGGAGAGTTTACGATCGAGCTTTATAGAATCGACATGCTAGTCATAACTCACGCCGCTTGCTCCAAGCGAGATGGTAGGTTTAACGAATGCCGTCGTACAACAACAATAACATTATTTTCACAGTTTATTTATTAAGGGTTTAAAATTCATCATCATCAGCCGAAATACGTCCACTGTTGGACGAAGGTCTCCCCCAAGGAGCTCTACCGCGTCCGGTCTTGTGCTGTTCGCATCCAGCGGCTACCCGCATTTACCAGATCGTCGGTCCACCTTGTTGGAGGCCTTCTACGTCTTCCGGTGCGCGGTCGCCACTCAAGAACCGTTCTGAATTTATTCAACAAAGGCCAACTACACACACCATCGACAACTTTGCCCTCGCCCTATCACTAGCGCACGACGTCCGAGCCGCCTCTAATTTGAATTCACGGAGACTCCGCGACGCGCCGGCCGCGCCGGCCGCGCCCGACTTAATGAATCGCGGGGGGTGGGGGCCCCCGGGGGGTGGGGGCGGGGGCGATCGGACCACCGCATCCTCCACGCGGATAAGTGACGCCCGTGTTGCTCCGCACATAGCCACCTTATGTACCAGCCACATAGCCGGCCTGAACCTACGTAACGCTCGCCAAATTTATGTCCCGCACATGTCTAGAGACCGCGGCGTACCTTCCGAGGGATTTTGCGTGTTTACGTACAAACGGCCACCGCAGAAGATATTCGAGACGGAATTTTGCGTGGAGATCCCTCCTTATTGATGAGTCGCCCCGGCGCGGCGGGCGCGGATAATCCCTGGCGTGTGGGCACATACTTAAATTATATCAGATTCCTCATTAACCCGACACGTGTACTTCGAACGCAACTCCTATTTATACAGCTCATAATTTTAACGAGTGAATCGTTTTTCAAGCTCAATATCAGTTATTGTACCTAATTGGCAAACATTAGACTACAATAATTGAGCACTTATGAATGTCACAACGCCATCGGTTCGTAAGTCTATAAAGCGGGAGGCCTTGTATCGAGGGTTATTCCACTTGACTCCAAAGCCATTGTTTTCAAAACATCACCGTCCATACATTGACACTTCGACTCCAAAATGATTTTTATATATAAATAAAATATTCACTAAAATGTGTTTTGGAGTTAAAGTGGAAAGTTTTTTGGAGTTTAGTGGAATCAGCAAGGGCATTTCTTTTAACACTTTGTTTTACAGCGTCAAATACGAATTCTAAAATTAAATAACCATCAAGACAACCAAAACAACAAACAAAAAAAAATCTAATAAAAATTTGTGGTATTCGTCAATTTAAAATATAAAAAAAACAATATTTTTAGTATGATCGCCAAAGGTGCGCACAACTTTGCGTTTGACGTCGGATGGCTATCCAAAGTTGCGCCACCGCCATCGCCACCGCCCTCGGCTACAGTCGACTGCTTTGTCCAAATCCAAGTTGATTGTAAACAAAAAGTTGCCGATCGGCAATTATGCAAATGTCTCGAGCGGGATGACCAATCAAATCGCAGTAAATTATTCAGCCGAATGGTCGAGCTCGGGGCAGAAATCGGCGGAATACCAGTTCCAAGGCGAAATCGATACATTTATTCATTACGCATGCCGCTAATGATGCTTTTTTAAATGATCGCTTCGTAATGGTAATTGTGGTTTCGGTAGACGCCGATTATTCCGATATCTCACACCCGTAAATTATTAAGTTTTGCAATTATTCTTTGCAATTAGTTGGTATTAGGATTTCGCAAGATATTTTTCTTTATTTGGTATGGTATGGTGCCTGATGGTAAACGGTTACTGTAGCGCCCCGAAGTCTATGGCAACACCGGAGGAAGGTAATATCACAAATTTGCCAAAATAAATTATAACAGGTTTCTTGGTAAAGGCATAGAATAACTAATGTGTTATAATATCGCACCTGGGCTATCCTACTGCACAGATCAACTATTTATTTGTACGGTAATTGTAAATTACTAAATGATTAGTTATTGATTTTAGTTTAATTTAGTGATTACGGGAGTATTTTATCAGACAAAGCATGGTCGTAACGAATGTATATAATAATAACCGATCTATGTATGAGACTGCTCGATGAAACGGAATCGCCCCCTTGTTCCCGTAGATACTCTTTATACTGTGACCGTAGTGTGCGATAAACAAGCCCAGCCAGCCTAGCATGCGCAACACGAGAACTCTTCTCGACCCGTTTTCTCGTGTATTATTCAACTATCTCTAATGTCTATCGACAATAAAGACACATGGATGCGCTTAGAACCCTACAAAATATGTTAAAAATATACTTAATACGTAATTTTTACTTAAACTATGGTGTTTTTGTCTACAAACCATAACATGACAACTTAAAATGATTTGTCGTCTCTCGTCCGCGACATATCTCGTGTTGCGCATGCTACAGGAGCTGCGGGCGACGACCGTGGGATACTTGCGTGCGATTCCCGATTAGATTCGTAATACTCGTATGCGTCACACACTACACCCACATGACTGCGCAGGAGCTGTGTGTCACCATACAGTTCAAGAATACTAGCAACCCATCTCTTCTCTAGGGTGTTGTAAAATGCGACTAACAGACTGAGGACTGCATTACATCCAACAGTAAAAAAGCGGACGCATATCGCTCGAGATGTTTTCAATTTAGTCACCTATTCAGCGACCCGGCATTAGCAGGCAAGATCGTGAACCGAACGAGCTCCTCTCTATTCCACAGCAATTATCTGGTACAATCTACCTACAAGCGGTATCGATTGATTTGCGCTCCACTAATTTAGCCGGCCGCGGGCGCGGAGTCGCGAGCGAGGGTGCCAGCGCGCAGATAATAATATTAAATTCGGCATGTTAGTGGGAGGAGGGTGAGAAAATGTGCGGCCGTGCATTAGTCACGTGATCATATATTGCGATAAATACGGTTAGTTTTGTGGGGTGTTACCAGTTTTTTAGGGAAAGGTTGCTTAATTTCTGCCGTCGGACTCTGCAAGCGCGCTTTTGTATTTTTTTCACCGACGCGAGCACTTGGCCTCATCTGGTATGTACATAAGTGACGATAAGGCGGAGCGCGCTTCACCCGGAATCGTGAACCACGAGGAACTGGCTATCTCATCTCTAAACTGTCATCGAGTGTATTTAACGCAACAATGCTATTAACATTATTGTTAATGGGGCCAGACTTTAGATAAGATGGTGGTAGCTAGCCAGGCGGACTTAACAAGCACTTCCACCAACCAAACCAAGTAATTACACCAAAAAAACCGTGACTTCTGAGTCTAAGACCGGTGACTTAGCCACTAGCCCACTATAGACTACAGAGGCAGGTAAAATATTAAGTATTATGTTAGGGAAAGGTGGCTGCTATCGGAGTCTGCAAGCGCGTCTTTGTCTGATGGTGTCCCGTGTCGGTAACTCATCTTTTTCAGCACGCACTGTACTAAACGTGCGAGAGTCTACGTTTGTATCTAAGTAGGTGATGGCACTTCAGATCGATCTCCCTAACTAGACGTTTTACATTCTAATTTCAAATTATGTGTTTTATTCATAGAACCTGCCAGTGCACTCCACAGTGCTTAAAAGTACAGCACCCATTTAAATAATACTGTTTTTATATAAGTACATGATATTTGGTAATAGGTAGGCAACCGCGTCGCGTAGCAGTGAAAGAATACTACCACCCGCCCTCTCTTCCCTTGGGTAACGTAAAAGGTGACTAACGGACTAAAGACTGCACATACATCGAACAACATAAAGCGGCGATGGGCTCACCACCCGTCACGCTGAGTGTGTGTCTGAGTGCAGTCACTATTTGGTGAAAAGTAGACTATATAAGTCAGTGGCAGAGGACTGCTTTTGCGGTCTTCATTGCCTGGTCTCTGACTAACCCTTCGGGGATAATAGTCGTGAATATACGTATATTTGGTAATAGGTATATAACTCACATCATAAAGTGCAAAGAACAACTATTTAAATGGGATTAACTCTGATAGTACAAAAAAAACAGTTTTTCCTTGCTCCATACAAAACTGCAAAACATATTCCACCAAAATGTATAAATTAGCTATTCCTATACACTTTTAAACTTTCGCGTTTCACTATAAACTAACATTTCTAGACGTAATGTAATCGGAAATGTACCTATGAGACTTAGGAAGTATACAATTTTGGAAATTAGTTAAATTATGTACCTCCTTACACGATGACAAGTCAAACCCGCAGTGGGACAAAATAGGCTGATAATAATCATGAAAAGTATCTAAATAAAATGGAAAAGAAAAGTAAAAAAAAAGTTTTTTCACACTGTTCTGTGTTTTCATGGTGGTTATACACAAATATTAAGTCTACATCGATCAGTATGTACACGATTCTAATTACTCAGAAGGATAATCACTTGGTATTAAACCAATCAATATTATTTAAGTAATTATTTCCAGTCAACACAATGTAAGAACTTGATAAAAACGGCGACGTATTTTAAGCTGTGACATTAATGCGTTGAAATCTTTTGCATTTGTCATGTCAATTCGCAGTGGACTTGTGTGCAAGTGCGGAGTAACCTCTGCTACTGCACGTATTTTGATAAGACTATCACTGATATTTAATTTGAATGTAAACTAATACGCTTGCATTTTAATGTTTCCTATCGAATGTGGCAATCAAATGTGAATAATGAGAAAATTCCTAACCGGAAATTGAACCTGTTGAATAAAAAAAACACCCTATTAAGATGCCAGGTAATTAATAGTGTCACTAAAACGATAAAATTCTATGAAGATAAGATGACGTGAACATTTTTGACAACATTTCGAATAATGTAATTATTAGTAAGCACGAACCTAAGCTTTGTTAAGTATGAAAGCTGCAAAATATGAAGCGGTAAGTCATTAATAAATCAAAATTGATTTAATCTAAGGTACATTCCTCTAGTTTGCCGAACATAAAGCATTATTTTCGAGAATATATTTTTTGTTATTTTTTCCCATGCCATGATAGGATAGGTTAGTGTAAAAAATCTAGAAGGCTAGAAAAATTATTAAAAAAATCGAGTGTTGGAGATTTCGCTTAGATAATTTATTTATTTTATTTTTTCATAATTTAAATCGGTCTCAAGATTTTTTTTCTATTTAAAAAGTTTAAACCATATGTAAAAAGGTCAGATTTTAGAGGCTAAAATTTCTGGGACACACAGGTCTCCCTGTGTCTAGGCACTAAAGTGACGTAAATGTAAGGTTCCAGGTTTGCTCCTAAACCCCTCAGACTTCGGATTAGATAACAAGGTACTAATAATTATGTAACGTTTCGTTTCAATTATAATACTGCTGGCACTTATCAGAAGTTTTGTAATGCAACAAAGCGCTCCCTGGTGGCAACTGCGTGCAACGCAACAGGCCGGGGTTATTTTATCGCGATTATTTCATAGTCAAGTAACGAAGTTGGAGTTTTCTTCTTAGCTTTCCAGTCATACTGACCCGTAAAATTCTTTGTAACTTCAACTACCCGATTCTTGCCCCCATCGTTAAAATTTAATCCATTGGTTTAGTTGACAATGAGTATTTGCATTATCTCCACGCTTGTTAACTGCGGGTTGGTCAACCCGAGATATGACACAGTCAATAATCATAGATCACAAGTATAAAAAAATTGCATAAATTGCATAATCAACGCTCTCCAAACGGCCTCACAAAAAGAATAAAGAAGATGTTTCGGTACGCATTTCGCCTGGTTCTGTGCGAGCTATGTTAGTAAGTATGAACGAAGTGGTCCTTCAAAAATTGCTACTGTGGCAAATTACATCGTCAAATTTTAATGTGTAAATGTCAAAGTTGCCAGTTGCCACTATTCCGCTACGATCTGAGCTCTATTACCTAAAGCATAGAAGAAGTGCTATGACATTTGAGTGTGCACTCCGTTTGGTCACCATTCGAATTACATTTGTAAATATTGGTCGCTTTTGAATTCGGTATCATAAATGGTGACCGGAGGCTACGATTTAGTATAGGATTGTGTATCTAGTTTTTTTTTCTTAAATAGGTAATGGCTTCGTGCGATCAGCACATTTAGCCAGTGTCAAGTAAGATAATAATAGTAATTATTTTCTTTGCATTAAGTGGATGATAATGAGTGATAATGAACGTAATGGTAGATGATTTATCTAGTAATAAATGTGATCAAAGCTGTCGATATAGCAAGCCTAGAGTCACTCGGTGTAATTTGCCTCAGTCAATAATTAAAGTCGATATAGCTAGCCGTGGAGTCGCACTGGCGGCGGTGAAATTGCGGCGCACTAGCAGCGGCTAGCAGAGGCTAGCAGGTGCGCGGAATCGCAATGAGCGCGCGGCCCGCGGGACGCGACGTGCCTGCCAGACCCAGCCTGCTGCGCGCGCGGTTTAGATAATGTCGATGTTCTTGTCGATATCGATACATTTTTCTCGATATTTATAAAATAGTACCTACTACCTACACAAATACAATAGTAGTCTAGGTACCATTACGCATGAATGCAAATTTTTGACACACCATGAAACACCAAGGCTGTTTTTGTCACTCTAAATTGAATTTGCATTTAATACCTATTGTAATGATATTTACCCTAGATCAACTACATTTTATTATATTATGTACGTAATAAAATTACTTGATACACACATCAACCGTTATAAACTCATTGACACTATATAATTTTACAATCATTATCAGCCAATAAATGTCATCAATCCCACTGTATGTCATTTATAGGCAGCTAGGCTATTTCAAATAGACAACAGCACATGGGAAGAGTGGGCCTATAACCCATCATACTGGCCCAATGGCGATTAGTGGGTTCATTTTACAATGTAAATAGCATTCTGTTTGAGCGTACACCTTGCAAGCAGGCTGACATTATAGGTACTTACTCATTATTTTGCCATACAAATGGCAAATGCTGCGGTGATTAATGGAATTGACAGATGCTTTCACAGCCAGCTGAGCAGCAGCTTAATGCGGTCATAATGCCCTTCAAGCTCGACAAGCGAGCCGCGACTGCCATTCCTACACAATATTGTAAAACATTGATAACTCTTGTCCTTGCCATTTACCGGTCGGCAAAGAATGTCGTCTAAAACTTTAGACATTTGGCTGCACGTCATTAAGATATTTTGCCAATGCCGCTTCCAGCTATAACTAGATGTCAATCACTATTTATACTTTTCAATAACAGGATTTTATGTCAAAACTTTCCTACCTAGTTAACTTGTATGAAACGATCTCGCAATTAGCGTGTTTTCTTATAAGGATTTTTTTATAGGTTGCAGATTAAGGTTGCCAAACACCTTTTCGGTATCGATAGGCTATTGCCACCAGTAAGGTCACGATAAACCAATATTTTACTATCGATAGCTTCGCCACACCCCGCCCATCCCTACACCCGCATCGCGGCCGCGGTTTCTTCGCGTGATGGCGTTCGCTCCCCGCCGGCGCTGGGCGATACGATCTCGCGCGAATGTGCGTGACCACATCCTGTCCCTTCACTCCACGGCCCCGCAACCCGCCGCAATGCCCCGCAGTCCCCCGGCCGGCTGAGCGCACGCAACGCAGCGACTTCCGCCCGCGCGGCGCGGTGTCGATTATCACGGCTGTGCTCAAGGTCTGTGAAGCTGAACTGATGGCATATTCGGCTATAGGGAGAGTGACCTATCGCTTTAGTACATCCTGGAGATATACTCAAACATACATAGGTATACATTACATATAATCAAGACTATTATCCCCGGAGAGTTAGTCAGAGACTAGGCAATGAGTACAGAAAAAGCATAGTCCACTTTTCACCAAATAGCGACTGCACAATTGCTCAGCGTGACAGGTGGTAAGCCTATCAAGATTCAAGATTCAATATCATTTATTCAGGTTAGGCCATGTTTAGGTTACAGCACTTAAGAATGTCATTATGACATGGTTCGTAAGTCTCGCCTATCGCCGCTCTATGCTGTTGGAATAAGGTTGGAATTATCAGTCTTTATTCCGTTTGTCGCATTTTACGACACCCAAGGGAAGAGAGGGGGTGGTAGTATTCTTTCACCGCCACGCGACACGGTTATTTGGTACAATTACGATTATCACACTAATATTATAAAGGCGAAAGTTTGTGAGTGTGTATGTTTGTTACTTCTTCACGTAAAAACTACTGAATGGATTTAGATAAAATTCGGCATACATATAATTTATAACCTGGATTAACACATAGGATACTTTTTATCCCGATATTCCCACGGGAACGGGAACCACGCGGGTGAAACCGCGAGCGGCCGCTAGTTAATAATAAAGGTGTCTAACGTGATGGAGTTCGGACTGGAGTTCAGTGTAGCCTAAGTAAAAGCACTGTGTCTATGACCAGTCTCGACGCGACCGTCCTCAGGAGTCTGTTGGCGCTGCCCTGCACCTGCACCACATGGACAACAGCATATGGAGAAATTGGGCCAAACCCACCACGCTGGCTAACAACCGGAAGAAATTATTAATTATTACGATTATGAATTTAAGCACTATTCACATACTAAATATTGATTAAATAAGTCAAGGGCAGGATCCGGCCATCTTTTTTAATATCTATCTGTTTGTTACTGCTGTGGTTTTCCCGGGAATAGTAAACGCGAGCAAATTCTGAATAAATAAAACTAAAACGTTATGTAACAATAAAAAATGGCGTTGACTCTGCTGGGAAGGAATACAAGTATATAAGAATGTCAACAATTTTTCATTACAAGATCACTTTTAATAATGCATAATTATGCGATCATAATGCATGATCATAAAGAACACTGGTACTGTTCGCATTTTAAATAAACATATAAATAAATATCAGGGGACCTATTACAAAAATCAAAGTGCCGTTTTTGATTACAATTTTCGTGTACTTACTCCATTATGGACGCTGTCAACAAATTGTAAGTGGTATAAACAATATTAATATAAATAAAAATTAATTGCCAGGAATGTATATTCGCGCTTTGTTTTTGTAATCATTAGGACAAGGTTTGTATAAAAGATAATTTCGGAAATTCGTCACGCGATATGGAATGTTCACGCAAACGAAGTCACGGCTTACAATAGTTTGTCGATCGAAAATAACTCCAATTTATGACCGTCTCTTGCCACCGTGCATCACACAAACCAGAGGCATAGTATAAATATAAGCTAATATTTATACTGTGCCAGAGGCCTTAAACTCTCTAAAAGTCTGTGGCGAGCACATCTCGTGCCCGTCTCTAGCTCTACTCTCGAGCGGCATAGAGCGATGTCACACTGACGCAGACATCAGCATCATTGGCCACAACATCTTGACAGGAGTTTCTCCCGTGTTATTTTAGCAACAACACGTGTTGTGAGACTCCATTTTATTTCTATCTACCGTACAAAACTAAAAATAGGTACTTCAAAAATTAAAACACTTGATATTGGCTTAATGTGGCTTAATGCTACACGCGATAGCCATTAATTAAGATATAATAAATAACATCTTGACAGATGATGGTAACAGTGGCTGTGTTGCTGTCACGTTTTGCTGCAGCTTTTCTTGTGGCTTACAGACCAATTGCAGCACGGCATTTTTTGCCGCATTTGTCACAGATGAAATGTGAGTCGGGGGGAAGCACAGCGGTGTGAAGGCGAAGCCTTTTCTGCTTTAGGTTACTTAGCCAGGCTTCAAGACGCAGACAAGATCTCAAAAACGCCGTACCTACTAGTTTCCGCGTGCCATGTTATATCCTTTACCAATTTTTTCTATCGAGTGAAGTATTACCAATCATGTTTCTGTCTTTTAGAGTCACTAGATAATATGTTCAACTGTATTTTAAATTAATTTTAGAACTGTATGTTTTGGTGTCGGCACAATCTATCGAAATTGTTAAAAATGGGAAAAGAGCGACTTAAGTAATTTTTTTTATCTATTTGCTCACCCCTCAGCCTATCATCTCATTAAGTGTGGCACGCTCTTTATGGGACATCCTGTATGAAAAACTAAAAGCGCCGTATTGCTTCTCGGTCTTAACCACTCACGCCTCGTGTGCCAGCCAAAGTCGACGGACGACAGCCAGTTCTACACATCGAAGTTGAGTGATTACCCCCAGGGCTTCAATCAGCTGCAGGCCACACCTGCTGGGTGTTAATGGCCTGCGACTTAATGGTCGAACGAGGTCGTAAATCGATACCCTTTAAAAGGGTTTAACGGTGCGTTGTGTTCGTATTTTGATAAAAAAAAATGTTCACACGTCTGTTCGGAAAACGCCCATCTGTTTGCTGTTTAGGGTTAATGATCGTTAGAATAGATCATCATTATCCAATAATACCAATTTGAGCCGTGTGGCCTAGGGGCTCTCTAAAAGAAAATGTACTACCAACCAATCTCTACATGGGCGTAGTCAAAGGCGACTAACGGACTAAAGACTACACACCCAACAGCAAAGAGCGGCGATAGGCTCACCGTTGTTATTTGGCAAAACGTGGACTATTTGGCAGTGGACTCCTGCGGTCCTCGTTTAAAGTCTCTGACTAACCCTTTGGTGATAATAGACGTGAATCCCATTGGGGTTAAAAAAGGGTAGTACCACCCTCTCACGGATATTCCGCGAGAAATAATGGCACTTGGTACTGTTGTGTTTCGTCCGGCCAGTGAGGGTTTCGGAGGCCCCCTCCTCCCCTCACAATTTCTTTCCCTTCCTTAAACCTATTCCTTCCTTAAAGGCCGGCAACGCGCCTGCGATTCCTCTGGTGTTGCGGGTGTCCATAGGCGCGGTGATTACTCTCCATCTGGGTGACCCGCCAAATCCATTGCTCTATCTTTTATTTAAAAAAAATCTAAAATATGCATGTACGAGTATCATATAACATTCATTGTCAGAATCGTAGCCACTGTACGAGTATGTATTAATATTAATTCTCTATCTATAGGCAGGAGGCACCACATAATAAGTAATACTTATAAGCGCTTCGCTATCACCAAGATGCATAACTCAATCCGTCATCTGTGTATTGTACTATATAGTATCGTTATGCTTATATTGTGCTAGTACAGAATGCTGTGAGGGTGCAAGGCGCCTGGCGACCGTGGCTCCAAATCGATTTGGGAAATAAATTACGTCGTTGGTGCCGCGAGAGCGAGAATGACCGGGCTCGGCGGAGCGAGGCGCGACTGCTCAGAAAATTGAGCTACGATAAATGACTACATGTCTTTTAAACAGTCGAGCGAGGAAGTTCCCGGCCGATTACTGTTCGGCGATATTCACTTGCACATAGGGTTACCGTCCGGATTAATTCCGAACATGTCCGGCCTAAAATGCCGGACTTTGTCCGGCTTTTTAATTTGTTCGGATTTTGGAATATGAGTAACAAAACTACATTTTAAGTATTATATTAGGTCTGAAACATCAAAGCAGAACTGTTCTAATTATAAATATCAATATGACTGATTTTGCATTGAAGTTCATTATGAGACTTTATGCCAGTTTTTGCAATTGCTCGGCACCCTCTTAAACCAAACATTATACAAATTATTATTTTTACATATATATACCTATTACAGGCGTACACAACATTGATAACGGTTTGATGAGTACTCGTATAATAGCTTATTTGCTATCCCATAGGTAAAGGCTCTATCAATGAAATGAAGTGACCTATACACCCGTAATTTTTATTCGTTTAAAAGAAATGAAGGGTACTCACCCTCCACCCATGAAACTGAATAACTTTCCCCAAGAACCTACGTGCAAAAATGACAAAAATTTCTTGGACAAAAATTGTTTAGTTTCATGGGTGGAACTCACCCTTAATATCATTAAACGAATAAAAATTAAAGGTTATACACCTATTACATATTCGATAATCAAATCGTTAAATTAAATTTGTTGAAAAACTACGAGAAGAAAAAAAACACAGCTAAGCCCACCACGACAATGAACTTACTGTCGCCAATTGCATCAAATACATCCGTAACAAACTCGGTGACAAAAAAGAATTTGAGAAATTTACAAAGTACGCCAAAACAAAGCAGAATTATTGAAACCTTATCGCCATCGAACTCTCAGGACAACAATGCACTAAGTATTGAAACAAAAGAAAATAAAGAATCTCCGGAATTTTTAGCTAGCACCTCGGATGTTAAGATAGAGACGTTGAAAAATGTTAGTTGTCCTAAACATAAAATTATTATTTTTGGTGATGACGAAGGAAAGGGCACTTGCAAATTACTGCAGTCTCTCTTAGGCAGTTGTTTTAAAGTTTTTTCTGTTGTAATGCCCGGTGCTAAGGTTCATCAATTGTTGAATTCCTGCTTATCTTATTGTCATGCATTGAACAAATCGGACTATGTTATTATAATCGGAGGATCAAATGATATAAATCCTATGGAATTGCAAAGCTTCTTATATTATTACATAAATAAATTATCTAATACTAATGTTATTCTGTCTCAGGTTTTTAGGCATGCTAATATGAATGGAAAAGTATTACAAAACATGTATAGATATATTTGTAACCAATTTGAATGGGCTACTTTAGTTGGATACACATATAGCAGACATTACTCAACTTATCTCAGGCTTGTTGACTTGTGTAGGAATTTGTTGAAAACAATTTTAAACAAAGAGTATATACGTAACTATAATGACTACATTTTTAAATTAAAAGAAGGAAAAATAAATACCCATCGGAATAAATATAATTTGATATCAGTAGGCACACAAACGGAAGCTGAGGAATTTTTTCGTAACACAGAATAATAGTTTTCAAATATTGCATCAAAATATTATGAGTTTAAGAACGAAATATAATGATCTACAAATTTATTTTGAATCCTTGATTAACAAGTTAGACGTTCTATGTTTCTCGGAAACTTTCATAAAGACCTCTGATTTAAATTGTATTGATTTTAAGGACTATTCTCTAGCATCTCATTATTGTAGGGGTCAGACTAGTAGAGGTGGTGTTTGTATATATACGAAAAAGACATTGGATTATAAAAAACTAGACTGGCTAAATGATGTCGCGGTGGATAAAGTATTTGAATGTTGTGGTATAATAATGCCAGATCTAAATATGACCGTAATCTGTATCTATAGACCCCCAAATAGCAATATAAATGTTTTCTTAACTCAACTCGATATTGTTCTATTTAAGATTCTCCGTCAGTCCAGAAAAATAAACAAAAAAGTAATTCTTGTGGGCGATTTTAATATTAATATATTGGAATCCAATAAAAATACAAAACTTTTTTTATCGTTATTATCCAGTTACAACATTGTTTGCACAATAAACAAACCCACACGCATAACAGCAAACTCCAGCACGTGTATAGACAACATATTAACTAATCTAAAAAAATATGAGGTAAAAATTTTAAATAATGGTATTTCTGACCACACTGGTCAGGTTATAACACTTCCTTTTAGGCCAAAAACTGTCTGTCAGGTCTGGTATGAGTATAGAAGAAAAATTGATAACAACTTACCAATTTTTAACTGGTATATCTCACAAATCAGTTTTGCCGAAATGTATAAGCAAGGTGACGTAAACTCCGCTTACAATGAGTTTCTTGCTATATTTCAATTAATTTATGATCTTTGTATTCCCGTAGAAAAAGTAAAAATGACTTACAAGCAAAAGCCTAATTGGATAACTAAAGGTATAAGAGTATCTAGTAAACAAAAAAGAAAGCTTCACAAGAAACTACAAGTAAAAAAAACGATAAATAATATATATGCTTATAAAACATATAAGACAAAGTTGAAAAAGGTAATAACTTTTTCTAAGAGGAAGTCTAATTTAGATTATATTAAAAGAAGCACAAATAAAACGAGGGCCACTTGGGGTTTGATAAAGCTACATACTTCACCGGGAAACGAGCTAAAGCAATCAATAGAACATCTACATAGTAAAGGTCGCGATATTACGAACCCCCAAGAAATAGCAGATTACCTTAATAATTTTTTTGTAACCCAAAGCATGAATCTAAATAAACGTAATTTATATAAACCAAGCTCCAAGGATGCCTGCAATAGCATTTTTTTAAAACCTACAAGCAAAAGTGAAATTGTCGAATGTGTAAAAAAGCTTAAAAATAAAAAAAGCTGTGGAAATGACCAAATAGCAATTCAAGTAGTTAAGTCTAGCATAGAATTTATAGCAGAACACTTGGCTTATATTGCAAATATGATGTTTGAGACTGGCTGTTTTCCAGATAACTTAAAAATTTCAATTATTAGGCCGCTGCATAAAAAGGGCTCAAAGAGCCTAGCTTGTAATTATAGACCAATTGCTATCCTACCTGCATTTTCGAAGATATTTGAGAAATTACTGTATGCCAGACTACTTAGTTTTTTAAACAAACAAAATATTCTTAGTAAATCTCAATTTGGATTTAGAAAAGGCTCTTCAACTTCCATGGCTGCCTTTTGTTTATTGAGTAAAGCATGGCAGGCAATTGACAACAAAACAGATTGTACTGCTCTCTTGATTGATATGACAAGAGCTTTTGACTGTGTCGATCATTCAATATTATTGATGCAACTACATCATATTGGTGTACGTGGTGGCTCTTTAAACCTCTTACAGTCATACCTTAGTAATAGAATGCAAAAAAGAGGGCTGACAATATTTAACAAAGAGACCAAATCACTCGAAGTGGTCGAATCAAATCTGGAAAGTATAATTATGGGAGTTCCACAGGGTAGCATTTTAGGGCCTCTTTTGTTTCTCATATATATAAACGAATTACCGGATATTACTAAACACTTGTGTGTAATGTTTGCAGATGACGCATCAATTTTATTCGTAAGAAATGTTGATGTCAGTTTGAGTGACTTTGAAAATGATATATGCCAGACATTAAATAATTTAACAAATTGGCTCAATTCTTTAAATTTGACAGTAAATTTACTAAAAACTAATTATATTCAATTTAGAAACTACAAAAGGGATTCACTTGATCTAAATATTGAACTTAACAACACAAAAATAGATGAAGTCGAAAATAAAGAGTTTTTGGGCATAGTCTTAGATAGTCATTTAAACTGGAAACTCCATATTGAAAAAATTAATAAAAAAATCAATGGCCTGTGTTACGCTTTATCGGTGTTGGTTGACGTATCATCTGTAGAGGTAGCGATCAACGCCTACTATGGAAACGTTTATTCCGTCCTAAGCTACGGGATAATATTTTGGGGTAACTCAGTCAATGTAAATAGTACCTTCCTGTTACAAAAAAGATGCTTAAGAACAATATTTAGAATAAAATATGACGAGTCCTTGCGTGCCATTTTTAAAGAGAAAAAGATATTAACTTTAACCGCCATATATATCTTAGAAATTTGCCTATTTGTACGAAGTAACAATCATATATTTCCAAAGAAGTCTAAAATGAAAGTTAGAAAAACGACTAGAAAATATTTTGATGACCTTTATTTACCACGAGTTAGATCGGCTATTTTTGAAAAGAGTGCCCACGTGTCTGCTGTCTGTGTTTACAATAAATTACCTATACATATTAAACAAGTTCCTGAGCGTATTTTTAAGAAAACGTTAAAGGAATGGCTATTTTGTAATGTATTTTATGACCTGCACGAATATTTTGCTTTTATATAATTGTAATTTTGACATAGCTATTGTTGTTAATTTGTTATTCTAATTTCTATTTAATATTTATACCTACATTGCTCCTGGATTATATTACGTAGGTAATAATTAATTAATATGGCATGATTATCTCTAATTTATATTCAATATATTATACAATGTTCCTGGATTATACTCGATTAAGTAATAATTAATTAATATGGCATGGTTATCTTATAGTTATATATACTTATTGTAATGCCCGATATGGGTAACTGTTAGGACCAACTATTACAATTACACCTAGTAATAAGATACAATGTAACAGTTATGCAATAAAATGTTCTATTCTATTCTATTCTATTCTAGAAGCCGACTGTTAGTGCTCTGGCCCAGTATGATAAGTTTTTGCTGAGTTCAAGTGAGTTTGATTTTTCGATGCTTAGGTAACTTGGTTCCCATGATGGATGCCTTCGCCCAGGCGGCAGTATAGAAGCTATTGTATATTCACCAAAACGTATGCTAATACAGGTCAATAGCATGTAGTCATTTAGCGTAGCTCAGTTTTGTCGGAAGTCACGAGTTCGCGAGACGTCTTGCGCCGCGCTTATAACACCACCTCACTTATGTCATAACATCTCGACTGTGATTTTGCGTAAAATGCCCAATTTTGGCGTTCTTGATCTCAGAAACAAAAATACAATAACAATTTTTATTTATTGAATAGTGTAGAATAGCTAATGGCATAGTTCGTAGCGTCCTCGCTTTTTGTAAATTTTGTTTAACTTTTTAATTGCAGAGAAAAATTTTTAGGAAATGCGCGAAGTACGATTTTCAGCTCCTAACAAATAAAATAAAAAATTAGAATGTTATAGTCACATAGTTCATAGCGGCGGCTTCGGAATTGATTTTAAGAAAAAGATCTTATTCTAAACCAAAGAACTTCGAAAATCGCTTTATGTTAACTGTGAATTTCTCTTATCTACGATAATACTATTAAGCCAAATTTATACTAGAATAATAATTACTTCATAAGGAATAAAGAATTTATAATGAATTTATTATCCTATTTCGATAAAAACGATAAATACAACTGCAAATTTACTACAAAATGCGAAAATGGGTATTTTACGCAAAAGTCACAGTCTAGATATAGGGGTCTCGCCAAATCCGATAAAGTACGTTTGTAAACAAAATACTGTCATTGTCATATTTCTTTGTTTTAACATTGTAAATGTTTTTTCGTTCACTCCAGTAGGGCCCCCATTTTCGCTGAAAGTGTGACTCACCCGTGATACCCTGAGGTTTAATTAAGGCCACGAGGACATATGAGGGCTCAAAAGACGCTGAATTCGAAAGGGTTTAAAATTATGCAAAAATATTTCAAATTTTTAAAAAGTTAAAAATTATTTTTGGAAACTGAGTAAAATCGACTTTTTTTGACCGATAAATAGTGTGTTTTCCCAGAAAATTTCCGAAATCTCGAGAAAGGGGCCGAATTTAATTTTTTTTTAAAAAGAGCACCTCGGTTTTGAACTAAGGAACACCTTATTACACTTTTTTGATATTAGTGACGGTTGAGGCTGTAGAGGTGCCCTTAGCCGCGTGATAGCTCAAAAGACGCGGAATTCGAAGGGTTTTAAGATGATCTAAAAATATGTTTTAAAAGTTGGTTTTGAAAAATATTAAGCATTCGATAATCTATAATAAATAGGTACATTTTCAATGCCCTTTCAAGTCGCGTAGAGCACGAGATCTGTGGATTTTTGAAAGAAAGACACCATTTTTAGCTGTTTTCATGTGAATCTCTGCAATAACAACAATAGAGAAAGGACACATAGAACTTTGTTGTCCATAAAAAAAAAGTGCTTTGAATTGTAATTATTGGCGGTTGGTGGGCTTATTAATTTTAAATGTGAAAAATTATGTACAAAAGTTGAAAGAAACAATTTGATTGATACACTTTAGAACTTGGTAGTCGTAGATACCAATAGTAACACTGTATGTACTGTATGTATGTACTAGGTACAAAACCACAATCAATAAATAGTCAATAATGTTGGGTATTTCTTGAAGCGCACCAGACCAAGCGCTCCTAAACTATTCCTCCAAGCGCACCAGGTGTGCTTCAAAATAGGTAATTAAAATATTATATTTTTATTCCTCGATGCGCACCAACGGTAAAAAATAGAGAGGAGTTTAAAAGTTTCGTAATATTTAAGTTATTTGGGCCAGGTCACCGAACAAAAAATATTAGTATTTTCATAAACAAATACATTTACATCCCTTTTTACACTTTCATTCTTACTTTTCCTTAATTATCCATAAATAAAGTTTTTTTTTAAATTTCTTCACTTTAATTGTTATATTCTTTATTTTAATTATCATGTCTACTAGGCGTTGTTAATTCCCATATCCCGACCCACACGAAACACAAACCTCGGATTAATTAGCAATACCGCCAAGTCTGCAAACTGAAAAACGCATGCACTCAAACGAGAGGGGGGTTCTTAACGGCGCGCGGCGGGTCGCGTCTCGCGGGTGGCGCATATTTTTTAAGCCCCCCCGCGCCCCCCTTACGGGTCTCTAGCCCCCCGCGGGGTGGGTTAATTAGTCGCGAACGCGGTCCGGCTCCACTCCATCTAACTTGTTTCCTTCTTTATTTGCCCACTTGATACAAATGTGGGGCTCTGCAGAGGCCGGAGCGAGACAGCGATAGTGCCCGGGTGTGTTCGATGCGGAGGATTTGTTACGTAATTAAGGTAATTAGCTATATATGTGAGAGCGTACGTGATTTTTGATGTGGAGTTAAGGGATTGCTTATTGCCTTTGTAGGTGTTTTGTTACCTATTTGTTCGCAACTATCTTTCTTCTTTTCTGTGTGTACGATACAATTGTAAAAGGGTTGTGTTCGAAGAATTTCAATTGAGTTTAACATCTTTATCGTTATTATGGTTATATGGTAGTTTAATCTTTGTATTTCGGAACTACAACGTCAAGTATTAGTATTTGTATACTTAGGTACTTCTTTGGGGACTTTTTGCGTAAAGTTAGTTGGAGAAACCGGGAGTGACATAGACATTTTATAGACGTAAGAGGCCTATGATGTCCAAGTCAAAGTCAAATAGTTTATTCAACATAAGCCTTTACAGGCACTCATTGGGTCAAACTAAAAAAAAAAATAATTACATTATTAAACATTACTACTAACAATTAGTTAAATTTTAACCACCATTCGGATTTTGGGAGAGCCTTCACCTGAAAAGAACTGGCAAGAAACTTTGGAGACTTTTTTTCTTCATCTTATCAACAAAAGTCGAGGAGCTCGATGGCGCAGCGGCTAGCGCGTTCGGCTTGCGATCTTGCTCGCTAAGCCACTTTCGCAATGCCGGGTCGCTGGATGGGTGACCAAATTAAAAAAAAACACATCGAGCTCCTCCGTGCTTCGGAAGGCACGTTAAGCCGTTGGTCCCGTTTGTTGTCGTAAGATGACAGTCGTTAAAACCCACCAACCCGCATCCCCACGTGGTATTGTCTACGTGGGAGGCCTGTGCCCAGTAGTGGGACGTTAATAGGCTGATGATGAACAACTAAAGTTACAGTGTAGTATTTCAATTGAATACATACATACACACATAAAATAACAACTATTATCCCCGAGAGGTTAGTCAGAGACTCAGCAAAAAAAGTCCTATGCCATAGTCGACTTTTCACCAAAATAGTGCCTAGTACTATTACTTATTCTGTGATAGTGCTGCACAATGTGACAGGTGGTGATCCCGTCGCCGCTCTATGCTGTTGGATGTATGTGCAGTCTTTAATCCGTTAGTCGCCTTTTACGACACCCAAAGAAAGAGAGGGGGTGGAAAAAAAGAAAGAATACTACCTCTCTCTCTTCACTTGGGTGTCGTAAATGGCGACTAACGGACTAAAGACTGCACATACATCCAACAGCATATAGCGGCGATGGGCTCAAAACCTGTCACCTTGAGCACATGTGCAGTCGCTATTTGGTGAAAAGTGGACTATGGTAGAGGACTGCTTTTGCGGTCCTCATTGCCTGGACTCTGACTAACCCTTCGGGGATATATAGTCGTGATTATATTACCTATATATGTATGATATGACAACGATGATGATACACACCACTGCCAAGGAGCAGCGTACACGTGCCCGTCGCGTTCCCATTCCATTCGCTTAACCCGTCCGCGCCGTTAAAGATTCAGCGGGGCGCCGCCGCGGGCGTGGGTCCGTCAGACCCTTTGAAGGCGACCTTCATTAGCGAAGGTCCGGGGCCCGCGGGAGCCCGTTTGTGATTGCAAGACATGCGTCGGGCGCGGCGCGAGCGACTTGTACAGTTGCTGAATAGATTAGCTCTAGTTTCGACCGGTAGATTAGGCTGCCTTCCACCGGAGATGTGCGAGGTAGTTAACGCCCGAAATTTATAACTTATCTATCTCTAAGATATTGATCCACCTAGGGCAGTAATTTTTTTCAATGTTTCATTATCTTTAAGTTTTTTTGAGCTTTATAACGCAAACAATTAAAAATTGCAAACCTATCTATCTACAGCGTGTTAGTTAACACGAGGGACATATTAAATCCTATGGTAGTTTATGCCTGGGTAAACATAAACAAATAAAAAAATACTACCCGAAGCATAAAATGATTCAGAAAATCGATGTTAATTTCATAAAGTTTTGTTTTGTCATAATGTTTGGGCACCCTAGCACAGAATAATACTAGACCCTAGTGCTTTCGACTCATTTACGCGTATGGTATTGAATAAGTAGTTGTCGTGGTTGGTGTGACCTGTTTTTCCTTCATACTTGAGATCATATTTTCTTTTCCCGCGCTTAGTGTATACGCTAACATAATTTATCATTATTAAGCAAAAAATTTAGGTTTTTTTTTTTAATGAATCGGATCGGGAATCGACTATGTACTTACTTAGTGTCCTCCCTTAGTTTGTCCCTCGGTTAAACTAACGCGCTGTATAGTGTTACATACTATTTAAACGGGGCTTAACGCAAACTACTTTGTAAAAGGCATCCTCTACCTTAGAGCATTCAACCAACCATCCCACATGCAATACGCATACTTATTACTTACCTTTTTTATCTTCTTCGTGGAAGAAAAAAGCAAGGCCTCCTAAGTTTCTTGCCAACTTCTTCTCAGTCGAAGGCTCTTCAAAATCCAAACTGGCGGTAGATTAGGTAGGTGGGTAGTTCAATTAGTTAGTTACATTACTTGTTAAGATTTAACTACTTACATGTTAGTTAACTGTTTTTTAATACATTTTTTTGACATCAATAAGTACCTGTAAAGGTTTATATTAAATAAATCATTTGACTTTGACTATCCGACGTCTGACCGAGTTGCACCGGTCGTGGTCACGTGCTGACTGACCAGGGGGGTTACTCTTGAACGCAAACTCAATCTCAATACAATTCCAATGCGATTAATATATATCGATATTGGGATAAGTAAAGATAATTCGGGAACGCCATCTCGATAATAATTTGTTCAATCAATTTCCACTCTATTAAATTCTAATGTGGCGCTATTGTCGCTTACAAAAGTGCTATTTAGATTTGTGATTGGAAATTGACTAATGCAATTGTGTTTCAAGAGTAAGCCTACAGATGACCAGTGACGACCGGTGCAACTTGGTCGAAACGTTGTCCTCGGATATAAAAAATATGCGTAGGCTGCTTTTACCACTTTACAAAGAGTTTTGTGTCAAATACCGTTCAAATATTTATATGCAATGATTAAAACACGAAAGTTTAAAAGTGTTTATCTCTTCTGAGATATACACTTTTAAACTTTCGTGTTTTAGCTTAGAGCTTCCTGAGACTGGTTGATTTTTTTCTAGTAAACATTTTATCCTATATCTATATAGCATTCTGAATGCAAAAAAAATCAATAATAAAGATATGTATATCTCTTGTTTTGTCTACTAGAGTGAGAAATGTGACATAATTTGTAAGAAACATGTCAAAAATGTGACTTTAGTACGCAAACGCAAAATAACAGATAGATAGGTTATAAATTTCAGGCGTAAGCGATGAGCTAGCCTAAATAACGAATAACAACCAATTATCTAGTTCTGGTTAACTGATGATGGATAAACATACCTAATGATAGAAAAACACAAACTTATTGTATACAGACCTGACTCTAAACGCTTGACCTAAGAAAATTTTTAACGCTTGAGGCTTGATAAAGATCTTAGTACGCATCTAAGCACATATTAGCTGGTGGAAAGGCAGCCTAAGTTTCCTTTCCACTGGTATATAGAGGGCGGGGTTGGGTATTTACATAATGGAATTTTATTGATATCAGAACTTCGAGATATGGGTAGGTAGTTAGAACACCTGTCTTTTGTAATGTAGTTGCCTATTTTTGAGGGTTCTAGTTTCAATGCCCGTAAAAGGCACTTTTTCACAAACAATTCATGTGTAAATTTTTATAAAAAAACAAAAGTATTTGTTCGTGACGACAACAACAACTCCGGTTTTGTCTCAGTCAATGTTTTAATTACCATAATGACACAATAAGATAACGCTCAATACTAAGTAGATGCATTAGCCGATAGAGCCAATAGACGGCTAGCCGAGCAGCTGAAGCATTAGGCTATTCACTCGGACTGCGCTGTTATCAGCTATCAAAGGCTTACTGATACACGACACGGACAAAGGCGCAATAGGGTTTCGATCTGCCACTCTGTATTATTGATAAGTGCCTGTCTTGGCTTAAACACGAGTATCGTAATAATCTGCTACAACTTTGATTAAAAAAATATGTGAAAATGCTGTTCGTCTGATGTATAAATGCCTCCATAACTGAAATCCATTACAAACACCCTCAATTTTTATTCGTTTTTAATGAAATTAAAGGTGAGTTCCACCCATGAAACAGCCCCCTTACTCTTGAAACCGATCGCTATTGGATCGGATTGGTATTGTAAATTTTCGTATTTTTAAGTTACGACACCAGCGCTAATTTGGATTCATATTGGGTAACTAAATGGCATTGAGTGTTTGTATTTTTTTCACTCAATATCCACGCAACAAAAACTACGAAAATTCACAAAACCAATCCGATGCAATAGCGATCGGTTTCAAGAGTAAGGGGGCTGACCAACTTTCCTCAAGAAACCTATGTGCAAAAATGACAAAAAAAATTCGTCCTCCCATACAAAACTGTCCAATCAGCTGACGACAATAGTGCATAAAAATTGAGGGTGTACTTATATGTTATTACGAACGTTTTCGGGAGGGTTAGGCTGAGAGTGAGACCACGGCTTCTATTGCTACGAAACTCGCTTTTCTTTATTCGTGGCTCATAAGTAATTTTATACTTACTACGTTACTACATACATACATATAATCACGAATTATTTTCCTCGAAGGGTTAGTCAGAGACTAGGCAATGAGGACCGCAAAAGCAGTCCTCTGCCATAGTCAACTTTTCACCTAATAGCGACTGCACATGTGCTCAGCGTGAGAGGTGGTAGGCCATCGCCGTGCTATGCTGTTGGATATATACGTGCAGTCTTTAGACCGTTAGTCTCCTTTTACGACACCCAAGGGAAGAGAGGGGGTGGTAGTATTTTTCATCGCTACGCGACTCGGTAAACTTACTAGCTTCTTACTAGCTCGCTCTATTAAGTTTATAGGATCAGGGTTGCAGTTACGATAGCAGAGGAGTCACTAATCTTTCCCAATTGCGATCCAAGTGTCACCCAAAATCCGAGAAGCGTCGTTCGCGTCACGCCCGCGAACAATGATGCCCTAACTCGACAATTGGGGATTATAAGACTCGATAAATATGTTTTAATACAGTTGCTCCAAAAGTGGCGTATTGCAGGGACGTATAGCGTTCGGGATGTGGGCTATTACAATACTGGAGCTTTTTCTTTTCCGAACTCGTGCGTTCTCTTTCCCAACTGTCAAAATAATGTCTATTAAAAAGAAAGAACAAACCACGAAGTCTTTACAAAACAAAATCATAGAAGTTTTTATGATTCATGCAAATATTTCTAAAAAGAAGCTACTAATTTGTTTCATTAAGAGATTTAATTCAATGAGTTAGGTTAGGTTTCATTTCATTTCATCTCATTAAATTTCATTTTCATTTCATATCAATAAAAAAATTCTACTGAAGACTTGGCTGTATGGGCATAGTTCCCTTTGCCTACCCAGAATGGGTGAAGAAAACAAAAAAAATCTGTGCCTAAATTCTTTTACGGTTGGCGCCATTTTTCATATATATTCTTTATTAAATTGCTTCATTTTTTCGCAACTGTTTTAAAAATAGTTGTTCAGTACACGTGCGGAACCGTCATTGCAACTTGTTCCGACTGTCAACTCTCACCTTCGGCTGCGCCTCGGCTCGGGTAGACATTTGTCGGAACTCTTTGCAATGACAGGCTTTCCGCACTCGTAATGAAATATACTATTGTTGGCTCAATACCATACCCGCAAAACCAGAGGAGTGCCATTGTTTCACGTCGATATTCCTTGAGAGCGGCCACTCAGTCAGTGTCACTCATTTAGCACCACCCAGGGGACACATGTAGGGTCTCAAGGGTAAACTTACAGACGCGAGTGTCTTTAACCCCCAATATGGTATGGTCCAGTACACAAAAATCTTAGTAATAATGGAATGAATGCGTAGCTCTCGACTTCGTTAAGGGTAAGGGTCACCTTAGTCCCCCTTCAGGTGGTCTGTGGCCAGTTCTTTATTGGTCTTCTTCTAATAATGACCACTCTTGTTCTGGATTCGACCACTTCTTTGTAGGACCACTTTTAAGGAAGTCCTTTTCTGGTTTTGACCACTTCTTTATTTGTCCTCCTTGTGTAGGGTAAGCAAAACATATTTTCACCTTGAAGTTTTAAGAGCTTTATTTTTAGGGTTCCTTACTTAAAGGGGACCCTATCCGTATACGCCCTAGGCCGATGATGTGCAATTGTGACGTTGCACATACACTAACGCCTTGGTGGCTGAGTGGTTCAGCACTCGACTCGAAATCCGGAGGTCCTTGCTTCAATTCTTAGGTCGGAAAATTGTGTTTTGGGATTTTTTGATGCAAATCCCGGGTTTGTGGTCATCAACCCGCATTCGATAAGCTTGGTGATTAAGCCAAAAATTATCAGTTGTAGCGATGATTTGATTACAAAGGTTGCCTTTGCCGTAGTACTATTATTTATTCTGTGCCTTTACCCTGCCGTGGAACAGTAGAGAGAGGATGTACATAAGTTGACTTAAATCACTAATCTCCTTCCGTGGGCCACAAGCTGAGCCTAAGCTTGTGGCCCTCAGACCGGAGCGAATCGTAAACAAATACCAAAGGTCTTAATCAAAGGGACGCGTAGCACAAAGACAGAGGCGCTATACTCAGGTACCTATGTCTATGTGTGTGCTGTGCTGTGCGGCGCTAGGCAAATTGACGACCACGCCCCGTCCCCCGTCCGTCCGTCCACTAACGGCCGAAATTAATAATGGATCTACGAGTATCTGTTGTTGGTAATATTTGATCCATCCACCCATCTATAAAAATGGTGATAAAAGTAGTCCTAGTAACTATAGGCCAATTTCTCAGCTAACCGTTTTCTCTAAATTGCTGGAAAAGTTGGTCAACCAAAGTTTGGTAGATTTTCTTGAAGGTAACAACTTGATTCCCGCGAGCCACATTGGATTTAGAAGGAAAAATCCACTAAATATGCGGTACTGTCGTTAAGTAAAGTTGTGTCCGAGACTCTTGATCAAGGTAAACAATGTATTGGTGTTTTCATCGACTTGGCCAAGGCCTTCGACACGGTGTCTATTCCAATCCTTTTACAAAAACTTAACTGTTTGGGTATCAGAGGATTAGCTAATGACAGGCTTAGGAGTTACCTTTCTGAGCGAAGACAATGTGTTCGAATAGGTCTGGATATAAGTAGCCATTTAGTAGCCACCTTTAGAGTTTGCTGTACCACAAGGCAGTATACTCGGACCAGTGGGTTTACTAGTTTACTATTTCTTGTCTATATGAGTAATATAGTACAACTACCGTTAGAGAATGCGAAAATAATTTGTTATGCAGATGATACGGTCATATTTTTTCAAGGATCGTCCTGGAAGGCCACTTACGAAGCTGCTGAAAATGGCATGCGGTTTATTTCTTAGTGGATGTACAACAACCTGCTTACATTAAATGTAAAAAAGACTAAGTATATTGCCTTTCATAAAACGCTGTCTTCCAAACCGCCTGAACTCAAGACTCTAAAGTTTCACGATGTTTTCCACCTCTACACTGTATATCAGCTGACTGCAACTGTTGGTGTCATAGTGGATGAGAATCTATCTTACAAATACCAGATCAAATAGTCTGTAGATGTCTTTAGGTTTGTGTGAAATAATAAAGTCTATGTAACACTAACGGTTTATATTGGCACAAACAAACATCCAACATATCACATTAGAAGGAGAACACAAGCACGATAGACAGTCACAGGCGTTTAAGCAAGAAGTATTAAGCGTAAGCAAAGCACAGAAAAAGCGAAAGTTCACAAAAATAACAGAAACATGTAAACAAGAAAGCAACTATAGGTTAGGCGGCACGGGTATACGTCAGACGTTAGGCTCGTGACTGGTATGATGTGAGTCGCTGCGCATGTGCCGGTCGTTCGGCCTCTGCGCCGTTCATTCCTACAGACAATAGACTTGGCCACCATCTTGAGTGCGGTGCGCGTTTCCATAACGGTATGGTACTATGGTATCGCGACATAGAATATTTTATTTTCATGATGTTTTGTTTATGTAATTTTGAATAATTATGATAGAATAAAAGTTGTATTGTATTAATGATAATATGTAAATATAAATATGTTTATGTAAGTGCCAATATTTATTTTATATTATATTTATTTATGTATGTATTTAGTTATTTATTTATGTATTATGTGTGTATATATATCTAATGTATGTTTGTGTATATATGTAGTTATATAAGTATTTATATACAAATGAAATGTGAGTTCCCCACAAGTCTATCAGCTCGTACACGTTAAACAGTTTTATATTGAAACGCTTAAGTCACTCAGCCACCAAGGATACTCTCATCTTAGTGTACAAAGCTCTCTGTGAATCAGTTTTAACGTACTGTATCAAAGTCTGGGGAGGAGCAGCTAAATCAACTTTTACTAAACTCAAAAGAGCCCAACGCAGTGTTCTAAAGGTGATGCTGCGCAAACCCTTTAAATTCCCCACTGACCTGCTCTACCAAGAGTCCAACGTGCTACGCGTGAGGCAGTTATTCTTGTTAAGAGCTGCGGTTTCTATTCATCACTCTGCTCTGATCTCCCCTGACCGTGAACGTCTGGACCCTGATTCTGTATCGCAATCTATTGATTACACACCTAAACCTTACCGCGCACAAATGTCAAACGCATACGTTTTTGGGAAGATATCGTAACTTTTTAAGGAATTGACGTGGTTTCGAAACAAGGAATCGTTACAGAATAAGGGCCCTGATTAGTCAGCGTATATTTAAATTCTCAACCCCCACGACACACACAACTTTCGCTAAACGTCAGCCATTATTTTTCTTGTCTCGGGTCTATAATGTTGTATGCCGAAAAGTAAATATTAAGGAGCTTACCGTTGCCGAACTAAAGCGAGCGATTGAGTCCTGGTTGAAGAGCCTAGATTATCAGAAGACAGAATATCTATTTAATTAACAGTCTCCTTACACTCACACACACTACATCCCCTCACAGTCACACTTACACACACACACACGCACACACACACATCCATCACACACTCTTTTTAACTTTTTATATTAATAACGTCTTTGATTATTGGAGTTTTTAGTTTTTTAAGTTTATTTTTCTTTTAAAAAAAATTTATTGTTTAGTTATTACAACTTCAGTGTTTGAACTGTGTGTCCACCAAAATAAGTGGTTTTGTAAATTTTGACTGCCTGCTGCGTATCAAGCTTGTCTTAGTGCAGAGGCCGCTAGAAGTAAGGACAATTTGTAATAGTTGCAACAAATAAATAAATTATTAATATTTATTATCTACTATATTCTCTATCAAAAAGCGAAGGCTTAGCACAAATCGGCGTAAGACAAAGGGCGCTGCTATACCCGGCTGTGAGGCTGCTTCCGGGTTGTTGTACATTCGCCACAAAGTTAGTTTGCCACGTTTTTGTAACCTCCATACATTGAAAGTAGATTCGCCACAAGTCTGTACAACATTTTTGCATAAAGTACCGACAGCAAGAAAAGTTCGTTTTGTCGCTCGTAATGAAAAGTAGTTATTTTATTCTAAAATAATTATTAAAAAATTATTATAAAATATTGTATTTACTTCACTTATTGTTTGATTTTTCTGCTGTCTGTGTCGAAAATAAGAGTGTGGCGAATGTACAACAACCCCTTTTTCCGCTTTTTAATCTTTCTTTCCTAAAGCACAGTATAATAGAAGTATCTAGGTTGCCCCCCGTACTCTAAAATAGAGTATTGTCCTCTTTTTCATGTAGGCGTACTTTATAATCTACGACACCAATAAAGTACGCTAAAATACTTTACGTAAAAGACAAATATTTATTGTTTTCTAAGGTCTAAGCGAGCACTACACATTGAAATGAAACACTTTTTACGGATTTAATTTTTACGCGTTTAATTTTACTACATTACATAGTTTTTAGTTTCCTAACTGACGTTTCGGAACCTTTACAGGGTCCGAAAATATTTGTCAGGGTCAAAGACAAATCGAGGGTGCAGTGATAAAACCCAATAAGTGTGTAAAAGTAGTTTTCGAGATTATCGATATTAAAGTTTGCCGGCAATATAAAATAGGTTTATATGTAAGTTAAATGCAAATTATTTAGTTACTTAGTAAGAATATATATCTACGATAATACTTGTCATGTCGTTTAGGTTGTTACATAATAAACTTATGCATAAAATTCAAATTAGTAAAATAGGAGGACTGACTTATTGGGTTTGACCCCAAAAAAAAAAGTATTTTTTTAATACTTATTGTTTTTTTAAATTAAAAAACTATTGAAAATCGTCATCATCATTAAAAAGAGGACGTCTACTGCTGGACAAAGGCCTCCCCCAAGGATTTCGACCACGACCGGTCTTGTGCTGCTCGCATCCAGCGTCTACCGGCGACCTTCACCCGATCGTCGGACCACCTTGTTGAACCGTTCTGCCCCAACGGCCATCGGTTCTACGGGTGATGTGCCCTGTCCATTGCCACTGAGCTTGGCAACTCTTTGGGCTTTGTCGGTTACCTTAGTTCTTCTACGGATTTCCTCATTTCTAATTCGATGACGTAGAGAAACCCTAAGCATAGCCCTCTTCATTGCTCTTTGCGTGACTGAGCCCGCCTTATTTTGCCCATAGTGAGTGACCACGTTTCGGTACCGTATGTCATCACTGGTAACATAGTCGAAGACTTTCGTCTTGAGACTGCGGTATTTTGAACGAGAAGATATTTCGTAGCTTACCGAACGCTGCCCAGCCGAGTTGGATTTGACGATTGACTTCTTTCTTAAAGTCCACTACCTAATTGGACCGTTTATCCCAGGTATACATATTCGTCAACAACTTCAAGAGTAGAGTCCCGACCTGCAGAGGAGTAGGTATGACACGTGGGTTAGACATGATTATCGTCTTTTCCTCGTTCATTGTAAGGCCAACTTATAGAAAGACTCTGTTGAGATCACCGAGCATTGTGCCGAGGTTCTCCAGGGTCTTAGCTATGATTACTACATTCTCGGTAAATAGAAGGTGAGTGAGTACACGCCGTTAATATTAATGTCGAGTCCTCTCCAGTCCAGAAGCTTAAATACGTCTTCCAGTGCTGCAGTGAAGAGTTTCGGAGATATGACGTCTCCTTGTCTCACTTCACGCTGCAGCCGGACTGATTTCGAATTCTGGTCCTGAAGGCGAACTGTCATTGTGGTGTTTTCGTACAAACACTTCGAGATCTGTCTATTGAGCCGCCGAAGCTGAGACGCATCATCCGAGGAACGCAGAACCAGCACGCGCCGTTCTTTCATCAGTTTGAGATTATGGTCCGAGAGCTTTTTGAGGCCTTTTGTACGGTGAATTTTGAAGAACTCAGACCTAACCGCATGGACAGTTTTCACAAACCTGTTTTGTAATCATCCACGTCTACGCAATCATTCAGGCACTCGAAGCGATTTTGCAGTTCGAGCTGAAAGCTTTCGGAATTTTGGATTTGGATAGGTGCAGGACGGGGCATAGACTTCATCAATCGACATCTTTCCAGCTTATTATTGATGTTCAATGTGCCTCTGGCGAACCAGTGATCACTGCCAGTTTTGAACGTGTTGATCACAGAGACATCATTGAATATTTGCTTCCTCGTCGACATAATGAAGTCAATCTCGTTTTTCGTTGCACCATCGGGACTTATCAAGGTCCACTTGCGGTATTCAGCTTTTCAAAAAAGGAGTTCATCATGAAGAGTCCCTCCCTTTCCAGGAAGTCCACCAGGAGTTGGCCGCGGGGGTTCCGAATTCCAACTCCAAATCGTCGTGTGCCCAGTTTTGCGTTAAAGTCTCCCATGACAACGGTGTGTGCAATGAGTCTTGGAGACTTGTATGGCTCTAGAGATGTTCTCATACGTAGCCTCCACCTCATCGCCGGGGTATTCCGTAATCGGAGCGTATACCTGTATAACCTTCAACGAGTACCGTTTGGTTATTCTGAGTATAAGGTACGCTACCCTTGACGGCACATCGGTCTTGACAACGTTTTTCACGAGCTGTGGACGATAAACCCAACACCAGTTGTTCGCCCTTCCGGAAATAGAGCAAGTTACCAGGCTTCAAGATAATTGAGTCCTCCCCCTCTTCTCGGACCTCAGTTAATGCCACAATGCTCCACCGTATCTTGCCCACTTATTCCTCCAGTACGCAAATCTTCTCGTCAGTCCACAGTGTACGTGTGTTGCTAGAGCCAAATTTCGTTGTTCGTTATTGAGTTCGTCGCCGGACAAGCGTTGGAATAAAATGTTGACTATCTGATAGTACAAATACCCAGTAAGTAAACATAAGTACATGAATATTTATGATAATGTGATAATAAAAACCAATAAATATCTTTAATTGAATTTCAAATCTTCGTATTACGTGTAGTTATGAAAAACAATTTATAGCTAAAACCCAATAACTAGTTTTAATTGTTTTTAATGTTAGACAAATTTTGTTTGTCATGAATTAACTTTAATGTTAGAATCCGTTATAAAAAGTTATCTGTTTTTATATTTTGTGTTAGTGTGAATACCGTGATTATCCTTGAGTTTTAAATACCAATAAATACACATTATGTGGTTCTCTCGCGAAACAAATGTTATAAAGTTTAGCCATAAAAACCTTTAGAGTGTTTTCAACTAAAATAATTTCTTCCAAGCAGCAAAATTCGGTACTATAAAAGTCCTGAGAACGTTTTGGAGCGTGCTAATTAGTGTACATGATTAGCACTATAATGATGTTAAGAACGTTTACAGAACCCCGAATAGGCCCTGGTATTATCACTGATTTATTCTATAAACATTACATAAAGGCTCTCACGGTAATAAATCAGCTCTGTAGTTGAAACCTAAAAGTGTCGAGAAACGCTATTTGGTACTGAAATAGTGCTATCTGCAGCATTTATGTCACAAATTTGCACTATAAAAGTAACCAAACATGTTTATAGTGCTATTTTGCGCCGTAAACAATTCCAGTGATCTTTTTTATCACACTTATTCAATGTGCCTCGTCGTGTAGGTCGTCGTGAGTGTTCTTCAACGAAAATCGACAAATTAATAACAACAAAAATATTATGGTTTATTTCATTCGCCGAAGTAATAAAAATTAAAAGGACACTACGTAGCTCTGCCGTAACTTGCACTTGCGAAATTAATTCTATTGATAAAATCATTAATGCCGATTTCAAATTTAACAATGCGCCCTTGTAATTTTCTTGTTTTAATTAAATTTAAATTAATAAAATAAATATTTTTCCCCACTATGGCTGGTATATAGTACACATTGGCACCAGCCGTGCTGCTAATGTGCTATCATAGCAGAAAACAGCAGCCATATTTCGTTTCTATTAGGGTTTCGTTGTCCAAATTTAAAATCAGACTAAATCAGTGTAGCATGTAGTCAAAATAAATTTCCTTGTATGGAGGTACCTACATTACATGCTTTTAGCAATAAGGCCGCCTATTATTTTCTTTTGTTGTTTGTGATTCTAAGTACTTACCTAACTATTTGTGTAATAAATGTTTATTTATCTACTTTTCTAAATACACAGGGGCATAATTTAGGGAATGGTAAATATGTAAGTAGGTACCTAAAATACGTAAGTAGGTTCCTATCTTTTTTAAATAATATTAAGCTAAAAATTGTTATTTTTAGCTACACAGAAACCAAGAGATTATATTATCACAGTTAAAAGGTGTATTTTAGTGTTATTCTCAGCTGTAACTATTATAACATACCTACTTACAGTTTGTTTTTTTGTTAGAATTAGAACTGAAGAACTTTTATTTAGGTAGGTAGTTAGGTACCTATTTTCCAGTTTTTCGCGCCATTCCGTCAATCACGAATGTGTCGCTAAAGAACAATAGTTTCATTTTAAACAAGTTCCTATGTATCTACAATGAAACCCCATAATTTATTTTGACTAAATTTAAAGTTCCAACTATCTCATCACATGCGCGGCGTGTCGATCGATCGATCATAGGTAACCTATGATCGTTCGTACTCATGGAACTGTACAACTAGGTACTTACATGTTTTAATCATATATGTACGAGCAATGACGTAACAATAAAAGAAGTACTTATGCGTTACATGTGCCAAAAACTAATACTACCTATGCGGTCGCGCTGCGCCCGCGCGTGGTTTCGGCACCGCGCCACTCGGGCTCGGGCAGGAGTCTAATACCTACCTACACTCACAGAGGGTATCCCGTCGTTTGGCAAAATATTTTTCATCCCCCCATCTCGGAAAGAGTATTTTTACTCTTCGATATCTGAGTGCAAAAGCCGTTTTTACCCGCTAGAGGACAAAGTAAATTGAATTTATAACATCGTGTGCACTTAGTATGTGTATTCAAAACATCATTAAACCTATTTTCTTCTTCCTCCATGGTGCCGATTTATCATACGACCTTTTTAAATTGTTAAAAACTCAGACTCGGAACCTTTTTGGTGTACCTACTTTTTTAATTTGGTTGGTAATTTCCGCGTTGAGGTGGGATGAAAAGTTACGTGTTGCACTCGAGTGCAAAGATTTTTCACCTCGTGCTCTTTTGATTCCCTCGGTAACGCTCAGGATTCTAATTTTTAAATCACTCGCTGCGCTCGTGAATCAATTTTAGAATCCTTCGCTTGCTCGGTCATCAAAATTGAGCACGCGGTTAAAAAGCAAGTTCGCACTCTTGTATAACAAATAACTATTTCACTCCTCTTGCTCAAAAAGACCGTCATTGTAGCGTTCTAGAGTGGGGCTAAAATAGCTTTTCTCGCCCTAGGGGAAAAAGTTTTTTTTTTTTAATTTTTGTCTGTCACATGACTATGAGATTACAAAAACGAAAAAGTATTTAGTCTTATGTAGAATAATCATGAATAAAGACTCTACTTATTACTGTTTACTTAGATCAACAACTTTTTTGAGATAGTTATTATTAAAGTTTATGGTAAAATTAGTAATCATTTGAATCTATGGACAACACAGACCAGGCTTCAGCAAGAAAAAACTGCACAGTCTGAACATGTGCTTAGGTGGTGAGCCTTTAGCCCGTTAGTCGCTTTTACGACACCCAAGGGAAGAGAGGGGTTGGTAGTATTATTTTGATGAGCCCATCGCCGCTCTATGCTGTTGTATGTATGTGCAGTCTTTAGTCCATTAGTCGCATTTTACGACATCGATGAAAAGTGAAGGGTTGGTAATATTATTTTGATGAGCCCATCGCCGCTCTATGCTGTTGGATGTATGTGCAGTCTTTAGTCCGTTAGTCCTCTTTTACCAAATCAAAGAAAAGTGAAGGGTTGGTAATATTATTTTGATAAGCCCATCGCCGCTCTATGCTGTTGGATGTATGAACAGTCTTTAGTCCATTAGTCGCTTTTACGACACCGAAGAGAAGAGAGAGGTTGGTAGTATTAATTTGATAAGCCCATCGTCGCTCTATGCTGTTGGATGTAAGTGCAGTCTTTAGTCCGTTAGTCCCCTTTTTACCAAATCGAAGAAAAGTGAAGGATTGGTAATATTATTTTGATGAGCCCATCGCCGCTCTATGCTGTTGTATGTATGTGCAGTCTTTAGTCCGTTAGTCGCCTTTTACGACATCCAAGGTAAGAAAGGGGTTGGTAGTATTATTTTGATGAGCCCATCGCCGCTCTATGCTGTTGAATGTATGCGCAGTCTTTAGTCCGTTAGTCGCCTTTTACGACACCGAAGGGAAGAGACGGGTTGGTAGTATTATTTTAATGAGCCCATCGCCGCTCTATGCTGTAGGATGTACGTGCAGTCATTAGTCCGTTAGTCGCCTTTGACGACACCCAAGGGAAGAGATGGAAAGACTGCACATATCTACTATCCAACAGCATAGAGCGGCGATGGGCTCATCAAAATAATGCTACCAACCATTCTCTTCCCTTGAGTGTCGTAAAAGCAACTAACGGGTTAATTTCTTAGATTAAAACAAAAAGGGAAGATACGGCATGCTCCTACTTGTTGTCATTCAAAATATAGTCCTACTCAACTACATAAGCAAACACTCATACACGCACACCCATAAAGTGTAAATCGAGCGAGTGAGACAAAGCGGTAAGTTTCAACGTCAGCGCGAGGGAGTCAGCGAGTAGCGCGTTGACGTCTCGGTCGCTTCGCAACAGACGAGTACGTACGACCGATTCCGACGCCACTGTGGAGTAGCGTCTTTCTCTTTTTCACACAGTAGAATATCTGCAATAGTGCGATGTAGCCTGTTCGCTCGGCAAATTGTGACTGAAGTGAAATTGTGCCTTTAGGCCTAATTTTGGCGGCTCACTCACGAGACGCTAATGCCGTAATTTCCCTTTTTGTTTTAATCTAAGGTTAATTTTAAATAAAATAAACCAATTCTAATTGTATTGGATTGTTTTATTTTCTCGCATTCGTAGTGAAAAGCAGAGTGTAACACTCGGCGCTAAAAACCCATTAAAACTCGGTTACTATTTTACTCCCTCGCTAAAGCTCGGGAGTAAAACTACCTCGTATATAATGGGTCATTTTAGCCCCTTGTATAACAATCTACTATTTCGTCAAATTTTACTTCCCAAAAAACATATCGCACTAATATCTTTATTATTGACATTTCGCATTCACAATGCTATACAGATACCTAATCTCTAATATAAAATATAGATTTAAATGTTTACTAGAAAAAAAATCAACCAATCAACCAATCTCAGGAAAGCTTGAATTGGCTTGCAGTAAATCGTCAACTACTAGAAAGAATTCAACGAGTCTTCTGGGGTCTCGGTTATTGTACTCAAAAGTTCTCATCTGTTTTCAAAAGCGTCTTTGGATCTTTTGGTAAGAAACTAGGAATACGCTTATTTATTATTTCTATCAAACTTGTAACTGCTTGATGAGGTATATTATAAGTGACGCACCATCTTCTTATATCACTGCATAATTAATTGTTCATCTTTATTGCTATCTTCATCTGATTCAGATGTCGAGGAACTTTGAACAGAGGAGCTCTCACTCTCATAATAAAATTCTTCATCCTTATTACTGGCTTGAAAAGGAGGAACATTATTGCTACAACCCTGAAGTGGTACAAAACCAATATTTTGTACGGAACCATGCGCTGTATTTTCTGAACCCGCTTGACCAGTATTTACATTTTGGACGTGAGCCTGTTGTATTGATGATAATGCCTGTGTATATCGACTCTTTACTTTTTTTATAACTACCTATTTATACTTACGCAAAGGTCTCAAGTCCATTATTAAATCTGTAATTACTTAAATCTTAACTAGATCTCTCAAAAAGTCGACAGAGTGCCACCATTTTGAAAAACTAGTGATATAATTATTGATACTGAATAGCTATAAATCCAATTAGTCCATTAATTATTAATTTTAGTACTTGTTTGTCACGGTTTAGTATCGTAGCAGTAACACAAACTCACTTATAGAGCTATTGCTATGGTACTGTTAAGTACTATAGAAGAGTTATCATGATTTTTACAGAACTAGCTTCATAGCGATGTTAAGGGAGCTTGTAAGAAGATATAAAGTTCCGTAATGATTGTGCAAGTTACTTTTACAGTGCAAATTGAACCTGTTATAGTGTTTTTGACACTTCTACAATACTAGTACTGTAAAAGTTATTTTCACGCATTATTATTGCTAAATAGATACACAAAACTGTCAATTAAGTCGTCTATAGTACTAAATAGTAACATAATCGCTATTATCATATCTGTTATCGTGCAACACTTTAATGATTCTTTTGTATAGTCCTATAAACGTTCTTATAGCAAAATTATAGTAATTAAATGCTCATTAATTTTATAGAAGCAAAACGCTCTGTTTAAATTATGGTACAAGCGGTCACAATGATTACCATTACAGGCCTACTATATCACTGTTTGGTGATAAAATGCCTTGGTTATAGAACCTTTTGTTACTTGGGTAGTTATGCACTTACTGGGTTTTTTAGTCAGTATTTCTCTGTTACACTTAATATTCGGTTTAACTGATAACATCACTAAGAAAAGCAAAAAATTTCGATTCTAGTGGGCTTTAAAAACGAATTTTCGACTTTTTGCATTTATCGGGTTTTAACACTGCACCCTCGAAATTTTTGTTAAATGTCGCAAAGAGCAACAAATAATACGTTTTAAAGACAAATAAACTAATACTCTTTTTTATGCTAGCCCAAGTAACACATAAGCAAGATAACAGTACACACTTAGAACTTTTAACAGTTCAAAGATGAATATGGTTTGTGTAAGAGCTTTGGGAATAGCCATATACTGAATAAGGTTGAGTACGGACCCTTAAAATACTTAACGCTTAATAAATTCTGTATTTCTGTCCTTTCCTTCTTTACGCTTAATAACCAATCTCCGTAAGATTATTAGACAAACGTTATAAAGCATTACGCATTCCAGGTGGCTTAAATCTGAAAAACAGTGCCTTCGGCAGCATTTATCTGACTAACAATTATCTATACTGCTATTATTAAAGCAGTACTAAGCTTGTAGCGTTTGAAACAGCTAATTGCTGAATAAAGTATCACCCTCTGAATAATATTGTTAACATAATTCTGGTATACAGCTTGATACTGAATAATTGTTTTTACTTTATCTTTAAACTGTATAAGATTCTATGTTTTGCTAATTATTCAGCTGCTGAATAAACAATATTATAAGTATTTTTAATAAGCTTATTTCAGTATAATAAAGAGTTTCAACTAATTTATTCAAATTAAAGACCACATTTGTATTGATATAGCGCCCATAGCTTAATACCAGCAATTAGAATATTATTGTACGTATTTATTTTATGCGTTGTTTGAATCATGGATCTAAAGTCGTGGCAAAAGCGTAAAGAACCGGTCATATCGAAAGAAAATTGTTAAAAGAATATTTAAATATCAGCAGTAGTAATTGTCCAAGTGTCATCAGCAGTAATGATCATGACAGGATTTGTGAAAATAGTTTAAACAAAACTGAACCCGGTCCCAATCAGCAAGCGTGTTTTCCCTTTAATAATGAGGGTTCCGTCTCCAAAAAAAAATATAACAGATTTTGGGATTGGAAAACCTAAGTATACGATCTAAATATCTAAGTATACAGAAAATTACATTTCTGAAATGGTTATTTTATTAGCAGAAGGTATCGCAATACAAGAAAATAAAATTAACGTTGCGATAAAATGTTTTATTTGCGTTGTTTGTTTGTTTCATCGTAAGCCAATCTGCGCGAGGTTGGACACTGCTGTCTTTACTTAATTAATAAATCCGCATTATATCTTGGCCATCGAAGTTGTTATTTGTTCTCCTATTGGGTCGGCATAGTACACAAATCTGAATGACCCTTACAACGTGTTGAAATTATTTTAAACGTCATTTGTCTGAAACGAAATATAAATTATAATTAATAATATTATAATAATAAGTCCGCCATTTGTACATCCTATTGTTGTGCAACAAAGATTAAATAAACTAGGGCCCAGTGCACACCACACACACGAAACCTGCAATTTTTTTTAAACAATAGATACCTACTATTAATATAATAGTCTTTTTACGAAAAAAAAAAAACAAAGATGCTGTGATTTTAAATGTAAGTAATCAATTTAGTGAAAGCTTGATGGGAAAGTTACACATTATAAAAGGATTTTGTTCGTTCGATTAGAGAACCCTAAAAATGTGAGTAACTAATATAGAAATGTTGTCAACTATATAAATGTTATTCATAAGTAAGTGTAAAGAGACTACTCTTTTTCAAGTTACAGTTTAGTAACAAAACAAGTGTGCACTTTTGTTCAGCATTATAAAACAAAACATCGATCGCCATTGAAATCTTTATAATTAATTCATACAAGGAATTTACGAGATCACCAAAATGCTTATTAATCTTACAACTACAACATTTCCAACTCAAGTCATGTTATTTTGTTGGATAAAATTGCTAGAATTAGATAATTAATTACAAGTACTTTTGTCAGACCTAGTATGTATGTATGAAAATACTATTTACAACTAATTATCTTGATTATTAGCGAGGCGCGTCATAAATATGAAAACAAAACACGTACTATTCACGACAAAATTACTTGCGCACTAATAATTAACATGTAGCAGACCGCTAACTTGTAAATTAAAATTTACTTACCGAATAACTTAAAGTTCACGTCATGTCAAATAAAGGTATCGACATTAAATTATTGAACCCAATTTATTTCTTCTTCTCCCAATTTCTATGAATATTGCTTGCATAAATGTCAACAATAAATTAAATGCTTAATAAATTCTGAATACTCTAACCAATTCGACGTAGCTGAATAACTGAGTTGTAAAAGCTTTATAAAAGCAATGTGTGCAGTTATTTAAAAGTTATTAAGCTAATTGTAACATTATTAAGCTCCTATAATTGTTACTCAGATGTTATTCAGCGTTAAGCATTCAAAATTGGGGCCCTTCTTGCTTGAATAACAGCTGAATAGACGGTACTCAGGTGTTATTCAGCTTAGTATTCAGCTTATGCTCTTGATAAGTGCTCTTAATCAATCTTTATTCAGCACGTCTGTGTTACTTGGGAGTACTTTATTTTTGTTCTAACAAAATGAAAAAATACTTTATTGGTCTTAAAAAAAGGTGGCAACTTTAGAAGTATCCTAAAGTCAGTTTATACGAACTATTCAGAAAGTAAAATTCTTTAATAGATTTCATCAGATCATGTTTTTGTCGTATTATGCTTCTTCTTTTTAAGCGGGTGGACACGCACTGGCAACAGCTAATCGGGAGATCGGTCCATAACAGTTAATAAATTTAAAAAATTCATAAAATGTAAATTGTGCCAAAAGGCGTATTATAGTTTTGACAATTTCTTTAATGACAAGGCTGCTTGGCAGTGACACGAATTGCTCCCTAGGTAACTAGATTTTCAAAAATGTATTAGATTTTGATACCTTTGATAAATTAGTTTGACTTTTGACCTAAGCTTTTGACATACAATATTTTTTTTGACGAATCTAAATAATTTTTATAATTTTAAAGATAATAAAGTATATTTTATTTTATTTAACCCCCACGCTGGCCCAATGCGGGTTTTAACGACTGCTATCCCACAACAACCGTTACGAATATGCCGAAGCACGAAATTGATGGTGATTAATTCAAATTCTTATTCAAGGGGCGGAGGTTTACCACAAAGCGGGCGTAAGACAAAGGCTTCTATACCCGGGTATAAAGCCAGTATACCCGGGTATAGCCGTGCCGCGCTAGGCACATTGACGACCGTCCGGCGACCGTCCGGCACCCGGCCGATGTCCGGCCGGCCGCCGCGGCGTCCGCGCTCCAGCTCTAATTAAAACACCCCCCCTCGCGCCCCCATTCAAGGGGTGGGGGTTGGGATCGCCGCCCGATCGCCGCCAAAGATGGCGTGAGAAAACATTAGCAGAGGGTCGGTTAGACTTGGCGGTACATAAATATGTTTAGTTACAAAACTTAAAAAAAAATTTCGCTGTGTCGCGTAGCGGTTGAAGAATACTACCACCTCCTCTCTTCTCTTGGGTGTCGTAAAAGGCGACTAACGGACTAAAGACTGTACATACATACAACAGCATAGAGCGGCGATGGGCTAACCACCTGTCACGCTAAACACACGTGCAGTCACTATTCGATGAAAAGTGGACTATGGTAGAGGACTGCTTTTGCTGTCCTCATTGCCTAGTCTCTGACTAAACCTTCGGAGATAATAGTCGTGATATATGTATGTATGTAAAAAAAAATAAAGTAGGTACTCATACCGTGCTTCGAAAGGCACGTAAAACCGTTTGGTCCCAGTTGTCGTTGTTAAAACCCACATTGGGGCAGATAGAGTGATGGTTATGGGTTAATCTTCCCATGTCTTCATCATGCCCTTAAGGATGGCTTTTGCTCAGCAGTCGGACATTTATAGGCTGATGATGATGTAAGTATCCACCAAGCCACATTGGTCACGGTGAAATTGGTGACATTGGTATGGGCTTGGGCAAAACGTGAGATATACCTTTGGTGTTTCATACTTCCATAGGATATTGTAATCGCTGGTATGATACTGACGACGGATGACTGCAGACTGCAGATTCAAAAGCAGACCGAAGCACTACTAGTTCGTATAAATCTATATGAAATGACGATTTTTTAAACTTTTTAACTATCCTACACTCACACCAATTATCTAGCCCAAGAGAAGCTTCAAAGAAACTCGTTAAATGGTTACTGGACAAAGGATAAACATACTTAAATACATACTTATTATACATAGAAAACACCCAGACCCGAGACAATTTAGAAAACAATAATTTCTAAATTGACCCGACCGGGGATCGAACCCGGGACCTCAGAAATGGCGACACCATGAAAACCGGTGTACAAACCACTCGACCAAGGAGGTCGTCAAACCGTAATAATTAACTCAAACCGTAGTTAACATAGTTAACAACCGAAATTTCGCGCGGATTTATGCAATGTCAAAGCGGTAGTGTCGCTTGCGGTCTGCAATTGCCGTTTGCAGTCAGCAGCCGGCGGAATTATACCTTCACCTACCCCCTGTTCGCTACCTAATCTTTGACAGAAGCTGCCACACGCCTACGGCGATGTAAAAAAGGACATCCACGCACAGCGCGAGTAAGATTGGCTCGTAAAAACGTGCGCGTAGGTATAATATAGTATAGGGTGTTATGGACGGGTCGCGTGCCGGGGACGGCTGTCGTGTCTGCGCTTAATCACGGCAGGTCAATAGTTTAAGCTGAATGCCTGGTGTATCGGCGCGACGTCAAATCGTTTCAGAATTTCGGGCCAATATTAATTGTCGGTCGAGGGACTGTGTTCGACGTTCTTTTGTTATTTTTTGGGCTGTGTTTTGTTTTTATCGAATAATAAATTTTAATAGAATGTGTCTTTCTTTGTAAGGGTAAAATAAGATGAAACTGTGAGGCTTCTTATAAATTTAATTTTCTTAATTTGTCTCTCGCTAGTCAGACTTACCGCTGAACCCTATACACAATCATGGCATAGACGGTAGGAACCAAGTACATTATTAGTACCCTGTACTAGTAAGATTACCGGGTTTGATAACCCGAGACCCAAGTAGCTTGACATCTAGACCATTGTTCGAGCGCGAGCGTCTTAGGGAGTCATCGGCTCCTATCGTCGGTCGTCGGGCCGCGGCGCACGGGCGCAGACAGCGGGCGCGCACGAATCCCTACCACCACTGCAACGAGACAGACAGATCAGCTTCGACCAGCGTAGGCACCGAGCGCGTCCCTTTACTTGCTACCATAAGTTGTTTCCTTGTTTAACGTAACGAGTACAAACCTATGTAATACAGTCCGCCTATCATTTCATAAAGTCCCCAGTTAGGACCCTAACACCATAGTGGCAATTAAAATTGGTGAAACAGTGCGTTTTGGGCAGCGAAACCCAGATTTTCACCAAATGCCTTTAGACAGTTAAAATATGCTCGAAGTGCACTTTTTTACCAACCGCCCTCAGGCGGTTGAAAAGTGTGTCCAAAGCGCTCCTTTTCCCCACACGCCTGTAGGCGGTTAAAATGTGCTCGATACAGACTTTTTCACCAAACATCCTCCGGCTATTACATTATGCCAAAAAGGCACTTCTACACCAAACGCCCTCAGGCGGTTAAAATGTCGTAGCGCACTTTTCACCAAATACCTAACGTTTATCCATACAACGAACTATAAGAACCAGCAGAAAACGCAGAATAAGAGCCAACTCTACCCTGCGAGCCATTATTTCATTTCGTCTCAATACAAGAAGGTACTAAGTGGCGGTCTCGTCTCGCACAACTTGATTTATGTTTCACAGCAATTGTTTAGGATAATTGCTGGGAATATCAAGAGACTAGCGAGTCGCGCCGCCCGCCCCGGGGCCGCCCTTCAAATACACCCGCTGTGCACCTACTCGAGTATTATAACAAGCTTTCGGCCGCGACTTTGTACCTGCAAGGATAATGTTTAATATGATATAGACGATCCTAATTATTAATATCACAATTGTATAAAATGACAAATTTAGTTAGTTCTCATTTTCTTCACAAGATGGCGTAGGTAAGGTAAATCTTCTGAATCGCGCTATCGTTTCCTTTCCTTGTTTTATTTTGAATCAATCATTTATGTTTCTCAGCAATCGTTTAGGATGATTGCTGGGAATATCAAGAGACTGCGAGTCGCCCTTCAAATAAACAACCCGCTGTGTACCTACTCGAGATCATAACAAGTTTTCGGCCGCGACTTCGTACCTCCTACCCGCAAGGATAATGCTTTGACTCGCTTGCAAGCCAGCTTAGTATACTCGCTTAAATGTAAGTGAATTACTACGTTATTTTTTTTAATAAATAAAGCAGCGGCTCACTTAGAGACTACTACCAGCACTTTTCTTTTCTCTTGGGAGTAAAAGGCGACTAACGGACAAAAGACTATACATCCAACAGCATAGAGCGACGATGGGTTCACAGCCTATCGCGCTGAGCACATGTGCAGGATTAATTTGGTGAAACGTGGACTATGGCAGATAACTGATTTTGCAGTCCTCATTGCTTAGTCTTTGACTAACCCCTAGGGGATAATAGTAGTAAATATATGTATGTATGTATGTATGTATGTATGTATGTATGTATGTATGTATGTATGTATGTATGTATGTATGTATGTATGTACGTATCTATAAACAGTGGTTCTTAACCTTTAGTCATGAGGGACCATTTGACACAATTTCTACGTTGCCACGGACCACCCCGTAGGTTTAGAGATATATAGTACCTAAATGTAAATAAATACCTAAACTTTACTTTACTTTATCTATAAATAAACAAAACACGCATAAAATTATTCAAAGACAACAATTTACATATTTTATTGAAATTATTGTGATTGCATACTCTTTACTAACTTCTAAATCCTTGGTTCTGAACACTTCTGAGTCCTTATCTTATTTATTAGGATGGCACTTGGGATCACATGCTTTCGCAGACCACCGGTTAAGAACCACTGGTTTACTGGCTGTAAGTACTGCTGTAGCAATTTTTCAACACAAATTCAACAATTCATTTCAAGATAACCAAAAAGTGCCTACACAATAACTCAAACAATGGAACGTGTGTACGTATATATAGGTGTAGCGTCTGAGCGACTGTTTTTTTTCGTCCGCGGCACGAATTCGATTATGTAGGTGGAGCAATAATTCCCGCCGCGTCAGCTTAGGACGCGCCGCCCGCGCCCTTATCTGCTGCCGGTACCCTTGTGCCCTACACACACTTATTATAGCATAGTGAGCATAGTCAGTTAACAATATAGGTACATATATGGACATTGTGCGAAAAAATCGTTTTAAACTAAATTAAATTCGGAAAAAGTGCAACACAAACTTTCTGATAAACAAGGTCAGGTTGTTATTTTTGGGGTTAAAGTTATCATTGGGGGTTAAAGTTACTCGCGTCCGTAGGTTTACCCTTGAGACCCTACACGTGACCCCTGGGTGGTGCTAAATGAGTGACACTGACTGAGTGGTAGAGCCACGCTGCGTTGCAGCACGCATTGGGCCGGCTCGCCCGGCGTAATACCACCCTCTCACGAATATCCGGCGTGAAATAATGGCACTTGGTGCTGTTGTGTTTCGTCCGGCCAGTGAGAGTTCCGGAGGCCCCTTCCCCTCCCACCCCTCCTCACAATTCCTATTCCTTCCCCTAACCCTATTCCTTCCTTAAAGGTCGGCAACGCATCTGCGACTCCTCTGGTTTTGCGGGTGTCCATGGGCGGCGGTGATTGCTTTCCATCAGGTGACCCGCCTGCTCGTTTGCCTCCTTCTCATATAAAAAAAAAAAAAAAAGGTGATTTATTTAGTATAGGTAGAGAGATTGAATAATATCAAATAAAACAGCAAGAAAATATTTCATTAGATGTACCACGTTGGGCGCCAACAGCGTTTGATATGAAAGCTTAGCTGAACTGTAGGGTACGTAAGTACGTATGTATATTGAAAATGCGTAAATAAACTAATGTCCTGGTAGTTTAGTAGAATGCAAATAGAATGTTGCGCAAAGACGTGGGTTCGATTGCCACGGCGTTGATTTGGGATGTGTTACTAGGCCAGATGTGGGTAGATCAAGATCCATAAAACAGGGCAATGAAGCTTAAGTAATAAAGCTTCGGGGTAGGTAACATAAATGTGAACACACTTATACGTCACAAATGCTCACAGACGGGCTGAAGTATAATACCACGCTGGGCGCCATTAGCGTTAACATAATTATTATTTACCTATATGAGGTGACAGCTAGAAACCGCAAGGGCTGGTCAGGTCAAGTGTTTTAAACATGACAAAAGAGGAATTCGTGTTTTTTTTTTCATTTTTACTAAAATAATTCATATTGTGAATTTTAATTGGATAGTCTTTCAGTAAGATCTAATGTATTTTAAAGCAATAACAAGAAAAAAAATAACGATTATTTACAAGCCGATCGTCTGTTGACCCGTTCGCGTCAGCTGGGCAATAAGTACCTACGTTATTCTGCAATGAGACCGCATTTGACATTTTTGTCATTTTTAGAACACCTGACCTAACCAGCCCTTGAAGTTTCTTGCGGTTTTTAGCAGTCACCCTATAAAAATAAATTAACCACTATTATCCCCAAAGGGTTAGTCAGAGACTAACTCTTTGGGGATGGAGGCAATGAGGACCGCAGAAGCAACTGCACATGTGTTCAGCGTGACAGGTGGTGATCCCATCGCTGCTCTATCTCATCTGATGGATGTATGAGCAGACTTTAATCCGTTAGTCACTTTTTACGACACCCAAGGAAAGAGAGGAAGTGGTAGAAGCGACACGGCTCGCTACTTTTACAAAATATTCTTTGGTGAATTTTATCAAACTACCTCTCGCATGTACACATTAGACCAGATCTATCGTCAACACATTCCGTTTGCCATTCGCCCCAAAGGTGTCGGACACCCGTAATCGATACAGAGCGCGGCGACACGGCGTCCCGGAGGCCGCGTCAATTCGGCCGCCGCCTCGTCAGCGCTAAATTATCCCGACGTCTTTAAATGGAATTTCGCGGGTAGCTGTCCGAGGAGTCCCTGGTCCCTGCACGTCTCTGTGAGGCCGCTGGCTGGGTGACAGCGGCGGCGGCGGAGGCAGCGGGGAGCGAGGCGTGCCGACTGTGGCCTGTTCTGGCTTAACGATTTTTCTAATGACGCTTCTATTCTCACCCATGTGCGCATACCGTCATGGCACTGTACTTGTAGCCGAAGAGTCGTTTTTTTTTTCTTCCACGACATTATTGAGCTAAATCGAGGTCCAAGCTTTTAAATGGGTTTACCACTCAAGTTAACACTTCTCTAGCAAACTTCTGAGGATAGTTCGGTAACTATGGCTTGTGTTACCTTAAGTTTTCTAAAAGTTCGGCTTGGGTGTACCGTTTTAAGGGGGAGAAAAAGAGCGACTCTTAGGCTACAAGTATGATGCATAATATGGGTGTGTAATCGGGACGATCTGATTAAAGTAAAGTCCCTAAAAATATAGTCTAAAAGAAATCCCATTCTCTTGGGCGCTGCTCGCCGCGCTTCAGCCGTTGCCGCTGCCGCTATCGCTCCCGCTTCCGCATCTGAGCTACCGCTGTCATGAAGCTTACGGCCTAAGGGCTCCGAGGGTGGCGGGTAGGGCTGCCAACCGTATATTACATAATATTCGTACGTAGACCCGTATCGTATGAGCACGTAGCAGTTAGGACGTGAATGAGTTTTAAGTTTTTTCCTTTACACGATACAACGTAATTTAATAGTGAAATGATAGCTCTGTATTTTTAGTACGGTTTTGTTTAATTTCACTTTCAGGTAGGTTTGTGATTTGGCTGTATAGTTGATTGGTAATAAAAAGCGTACATATGTAAAGATAAGTTTACTACTAATAAACACAAAGGTATCAGTCGGTAAAATCCGCCTACCCGCATTGGAACAGAAGTGTGATGATTGTGTTACATGAGGCCCGAATTCAGCATGTTCATTTTATTACATTATAAGCCCGAATTCAGCATTTTCATTTTATTATATTATAGATACATGTTCGTTTAACCTTTTTCCCATTTATCAGTTAATGAGGAGAAACAATCCAGTGAGCACGACAATTGAACAAGGAATGTAACAAAAATAAGTTTGACACGTAGGAGGTTTGTTGCTGTCTTAATTTTATTCTGTTGTTCCTTTTCGTTTTCTTGTCAATGTTAAAGATGGAATGAAAGATAGTAAGAGGATTTATACCATAGCCCACTTTTTATCAAATGGCAACTGCACACGTGCTCAGAGTAACAGGTGGTGAGCCCATCGCCGCTCTAAGCTGTTGGAAGTATGTGCAGTCTTTTGTAGTCGCCTTTTATGACACCCAAGGGAAGAGAGGGGATGGTAGAATTCTTTCACCGCTACGCGACACGGATAATTAGTAATTCCACAATATTTGATTGGCAGCCCTACTCTGTTTCGGTCCGCTTACTGTCCGAAGCACGCTGCTAGGTTTGAGACATTTACTCCCACTAGTAGTAATCTGAGTGGAAACGGACACATCCCAATAATTATTAAGGGATCGGATGAGTTTAAGGTACAGGTAGAGAGTAATGTTGTAGAGAACATTATATTTGGGACGTTTGTTGGGTGATTATACGGTAGGCACTCCATAAAGAAAACATTAACAGTAATCTCCAAATAAAAAAATCTTGTTAATTATTTGGTTTATATTTGAAATAAGATAATCACTTTCGGTAAAAATCTTCGGATTGACTTAAGTTAAAAAAGTGCAGACTAAATATACTTACTTATTTCTTTTTAAATTGCATTCTATTCAATATTATGATTGTAAGTAATACCAGCAGTGAGCAAAATAAACCACTTTTAATTTCTGTACCATTCTTATAACAGTCCAATACAAAATTGATTCCGCTCTCATTGTCAGCTCAGCGGTTAGCAATTAAATTGTAACAACGATAATTTTACACCGTCCAACACCGAGATATTATAAACTAGAGCAGCTATACGATACAAAAAAATACGCTCAGCTAGATGAACGCGTGAGTGAGGCGTAGGGAGCAGCTATGCAATTCTCTAAGCGACACAGACGCTGCACGCATAGCTATGATCATAGATGTTACAGCCGTCACATCATACGCTGCAGTCACGGCTGTGGTCAACGTTGAGGCTGTTTTGCTTACAGAATACCAATTTTATACCTACAACAGATATCAAAGAAGTGATTTCCTATTACGCCGCTTACAGCCGTGCGGAGCTAGTGTCAAACAGCGTTGAAAATTATTTAGAAGAATACCAACGGTACGCTCACCGCTGTTGCAGCCGCTGCTACAAAAGGCTTTCAAGATGTTTGCGCTTAGAGAATCGCACTACAGGCACAGAATAATATACAAGCTACAGGCCTGTTGTCTGGCGTTTGCAGTTCATGGGCCGCAACTCAATGCGCAAAAACTTGCTTCGAGATATTATTGTCTCTGATTGTAATACCTCAATGACGTACAGTCGCCGGCGGCGCCGCCCGGCAGGGATGCGATACGGCGTATAACTATTACGTTGACGGTGTAATTAAGTTATCGCACACGTGTCCGCGGCACCAACCGCTCCCTCCCTACCCTATCACCCCCCACGTGCACACGACACCTTAATCACTCCTACGCTGGATCGAACATTCGGCAAACCGTTTAGGAGCAAGGTCAAAAGCTCACATAGTCAAAAGCGTAGAAACTTAAAAGCCCATATAGTCAAAAGCGCCGAATGACAAATCGTAGCCTCATCTTCCGCACTTGCTTTTGTTTGTTGTTGGGCGCCAATACAACGGACAACACTATCGACAACTTATTCCATGCGTTGTCACGCTACAGCGCCAGGAGGCAGATTGTAAAATACTATTAGTTCGCTCTCCCCCGTGAGCACAGCGAGCTTTCTCATCGGTCGGATTAACAGTTTCGTCCAATACGCCAACAGCGCTGCGGCTCTAATCACCAGCGGTGACCGCTCGCGCGTAAATTACGAGACGCGACCAACGCAAAAAGATCTACCACCCCTCCCCGTTGGTTCCTGTCATTAGGACCTCGAAGGGGCGTAGCATAGTAGGTCAGGGGTCAACGCGTAGTGGACGCTTCGGTAACCTACCTAACCTACGCGTCCTTCGTTAATGCCCGCTTAGGTAGCCCCCGAGCGCGCTCGCAAACATAATCGCGCGCCCTTTGTAGTCCCCTTCTAAGGACAGGCCTGGCTTGAAACGGGACTGATTGATTGGATGAGCACTTAAGAGAAATTTGTATGTTAAATTCAGGGATCTCAGGCCGCCCGCCATTGTGCACGACGACGGCCGCGTAGCCAGCTCGCTAACTAAGTATGTTTGCTGTTAGCCGTTCCGTTTGAAATTCTTATGAGTAGCGGTACCTACAATGTTGCCAGTGCCAATCAACTGCTCAACCAGGTAGGTACTATCTGTACTAGAAATATAGTTACAATAAAATATTGGTACGAAAGCTAAATTACTTTTACGGTCACCTCTTTTATTAAAAGGTATGTTTGTAAATTGGATAACATAAAGATGGCTTATATGATGTGGAGTTGATACAAACTTTCCACCTAATAGCCGTCAACGTTACGACTGAGTGATCTGCCTGACTGGTACACACCCTACGGTCCCCACGCGATTGTGCATTGAGAGAATTGCATTAGAATATTTCAAGAAATTTTTTAATCCAATAACTGTAATGCAAAGTGAATATTTAATCGATAAGTTTAAAAAAAAACAAAATTTACAAAGATTCTAAATTAATACTTAAATAACAATTATTAAACAACCTATTGGAATAAAACTTTACTTATACTACATGCAACCGTCTGTATGTTTTCCTTGACAAAAGCGTCAATAATAGCAGTCAAGCCTAGCGCTACTTAGCTTATCGAATTACCGACGCGCCCGCATATTATCTTGGCGGCGCGGCGCGACGAGACGGCAATGGCGGCGACGGACGTCCAAGCCCGCGCTCCCAAATCCAATATCCGTACCGTACGCGCAATAACAATCGCGACGCTCTATCGGCCGCGCGTAAATTATGCAAGCCCCTGGCAAAGCTTAACCAAAGCTGGCGCAAAGCAAAATCAACCTTACCACCCAAGCAACAAAAGCGGAGGTGGAGGTAACGCTTAAAAATGTCCGCGTACGGTCGCCGACGACGTCGTCCGCGCTAATGGCGAAGACCCCGCCTCCCCCACTCCGCGTTGCACCCCGCACTCCCCGCAGAAGGAAAGCACGCGCTCCGTAATAGCCTAGGAGCTTCGCGTCTAATTATTGTGACCGAAATAGTTTGCGCCACCAATAGTTTATTCAAATATCGATGCTGATTAATTTATAGGTGGACACTGACGTAGGTATAGAGAAGCGAACGACACGATGGAAACTTTCATCTCTAGGTTTAAGTTGTTTGATGACTCAATAAAAAATTTACATTAGTCTGAAGCGATTTCTCATTGACTTAAATAACATACTATTGATAAGGAGTTAAAATGTTTATTTCTGGTAACAAACAAATAATGCACATCAGAGAAATGAGCAAGAAGTAAGTGAGTTCAAGAAATGTAGGTGTGCGCCCCTGAACGCACCCCAGGGGCGGGGACGCGTATATATTTTTTGACTTCGCATCAATTGATGTCGCGGTCGCTGAGAGGTAATTAGTCTCAGAGCTACTCGCAGTCGCAGAGATACCATAAACTGTTTACGTTTAACATAGGTATCTTTATGGCGCTATGGCGGTATAATTTTAACAATCTTGTATTAATTTAAATTTATATTTTAACTCTCTATTAAAACGTGTCCTTTGTACAAGTAACATGTCTGTGCTACGGCTAAACAGAACTCCTCGCGACTGCATCCAGACACAGACCCCACATTCCGCCGCGCGGAGCTCACATGCGCTAATAGGTTTTTTTTATCTGTGCGCTATTCCATTACCAAGTTTTGAACACAAGAAGTTTTCCCGCGCAACGCGCCGCCGCGCTAAAGCCTAGTTCGCACAAGCCGATTAATTTAGTCGTGTCGTGGTAGAAGTACAATCAGCAACTGAAGAAGACACAGATATTTGACAGCTCGTGGATTTAATTACCAAAGACGTAAAAGGCTATATAGTTGTCAAAAGTGTATCTCTTTGTATTTGACCGTACATTGCTTCGATAGTTTGATTATTCTAAAGGTTGTTACAATAAAAATAAGCAAAATAGCGAAGCAATGTGCAGTTAAACACTTTTACTCGCCTAAATTACTAGCTCTTGTGCGAACTAGGCTCAACACAGAGCTACGAGTAGCGCCCGCCGCACCGCCCGCCCCGCCCGCCGCGCGCCGCGTCGTAAACTTATTTTTTCGCGCGGCACAAAAGCAGGCGAGGGAAGCGAAACGTTCAGCCGACATGCACCGCGCGCCGTTCTAATTCCCGCGCCCCGGCCTGCGGCCACTGGAAAATACCCAGTCGTTTGCGCTAACGCGAACGCCGATCGCTCGCTAGGCGGCGCTACCGCGATGCCGGTGCAATATGTATTCGCGAATTGTGGCAGACGTAAACTTACGCGAGTAAGGAAGTAACTAAACAAAGAAAACAAGTTTTTTTTAATGAAATGCGTGTCATCATCATCATTTATTTTAGCCCGTTAACATCCAGTGCATTGTATAAGCCTGCTCTTTCCAGCAGTCACAAATAAGTTATTATATTATTATTGTTAGCCTATTTTGTTCCACTGCAAGAATAAATATTATTTTTTATAAAGGCTTTTGCCGCCTAAGGTGTTAATGAGCTATGCGACTATAATTCAACAAAGCAATCCGTACCTACGCCGGAGGCGCAGCTATGTCACAACAGCCGGCGCCGTTGATCGCTGACGGAGCGACTGCTGGTTATTCTCAATAAATCTAGTTGCAGTCATTACTGTCGCCCGCGGCCCCGGCGCGGTAATTGCTAAGCGGGCCGTTATTATGTTTTGTCTATTATAACCAGAGACGACATTGCGAAGTAAGGTTTTGAGCACTGAGTTGCCCTGCGGCCACTATGGGTTGCAATGCAAATGCCTTCGCGCCCAGTGGTTGTATTCTGTGTAGCTTGCAGCCGCAAATCAGTGCGCAAAGAATTGCTTCGCGGTGTCTCTATGTTATTAATCCTCAATGTTTGTCAAGCCCTCGCTTGACCAGCGCCCACGCCGGCGCGCAGGCGTCCGCCGCCGCGTGAGCTTCGAGTGACATTCTAAAAGCTTTTATCGATAATTGTTTGTAAAATAACGGAGTTTGATTATTATCGCGCGTGCTGTTAAATTTGTGAAATTTTACTACAACACAGGTTGTACAATTACTAACAGTGTTTTAAGAACCGTTAATGAGTCAACACAAGAAGATTTTCCCATTACGCCTAAAAAAGACTCTAAATAAATAACAATCAGCCAAGATGGATTTAATGAGAAAATTCAATTTTTGTAGAGTTTTGTCTAAAAAACAAGTCAGTGATCGGTCCATCTGCACCGCACCGCTATGCAATGAATGTTTCACGAGTTGCCGAGCCTATGGTGCTCTAACTGTCTGCATATCCACCATAGCAGGCTAACATATTATTATAAAAAAAAACACATCGCAAACTCAAAGAATTCGACGGACGACGAATAAAGTTGGCTTTTCTCAAAACACTAGTGGTGCGATTAGTCGACATCGGCGGGCGCGGGGAGTCGCGGGGTGGCGCGTGGAGACGCGGGGTGGCGCGGTGAGGTGCGGGGGAACGGGAAGACGCGGGGCGAGCTCGCCCACATCTCGCGCGCGTGTGTCCGCGGCATAATTCACGGGGCCAGTGTACACGCGCAATTTGCACAGGGCTGTCGCTGTATGGTAATGGCGACATTTTAATTGAAATAATTTAATTACTACTTTAATTAGTATGGAAATCGGTGAGGTTGGTTGTGAATTGCGTTGCGATAGGCTGTGATTTGTTTGGTGAAGTGAATGGTTAAAGTTGTCAGTCGTTATTATTAATGTATCATTATTAAAACGAAGTTAAAGGGGTTCGAAAATGGCCCGAATGGCTTCGAGAAAAAAAAGGTACGGCCGTGCTTCTTTTTTGGTTCGACTTTACCTCCATCGTCATCATAATCAGAAATCAAGTGTTGCTACAATTAATAGATTTTCATTTTTAAGCCAAATAAAATGAATAAATCTCACAATAGGCGGTTATAGGCACACGCGCCAGCCCTGCGACAGGCATTAGAAGGGGGCCGGCGGCGGGCAGGCGCCTTGACAGCGCAGCGCCGTTAATTCCTGAGCGCTCCTCGCGGCCGATTGACAACGCGCTCGGAATTTATCGACGCGCACACTCGCCGCCGCCGCTCGCCGATAACAGGCGCAGCACTAGTGGCTCGATATCGATAGCAAAAAAATAACATTATTTATACAAACCAAAAATAGCACTTAAAAAAGCAGACGATTACATTCGCGGCATTATAGGCTCTATATCGATATGAAAAAACCAAATGAAATGTCAAGAGACGAGCTTGATGCTTATGCAAAGGATTGGCAAACACAAGCAACAGGCCAATCATATTGGAAAGAGAGAAGGAAGACCTTTGTCCCGCAGTGAGACAATGTGTGTGGGCTAAAAATAATAATAATACCGAGATTTGTAATTAAAAAAGAAGACAATAACAATCGTAGGATTAGTATCTCGATATCGATAACAAAAAGAATACCTATACAAACTGAAAATAGTGATAAAGTAATGACAATGTTGGATTTTTTTAGGAGCAGGATTCGCCTGCACCCTGTTACTGTGAGTTGAGACAAACCGGGTCAGGCGCACTACCAAATGCTATGTTGGCTCTGTCTGTATGTAAATAGCACGACTTACACTTAAGACGCCCTTTCAATTTTGATGTAAAGTTTTTTATTTTTATTTTTGTATTTATTTATTTATGATTCAATTTTGGGTACACAGTATAGTGTTGTATAACAATTTCCTTCAAAATAATTAAACACGCAAATATTTTTTTTACTCCTCTTGCTCAAAAAGACCGTCATTGTAGCGTTCTAGAGCGGGGCTAAAACAGCTTTTCTTGCCCTAGGGGATAAAGTTATTTTTTTTTTAATTTTTGTCTGTCACATGACAATGAGCCTACAAAAACGAAAAAGTATTTAGTCTTAGGTAGAACAATCATGAATAAAGACTGGACTTATTACTGTTTACTTAGATAAACAACTTTTTTGAGATAGGTAGTTATTTATTAATAAAGTTTATGGTAAAATTAGTAATCATTTGAATTTATGGACAACACAGACCACGCCCACACAGTCCACGCTTCAGCAAAAAAACAACTGCACAGTCTGCACATGTGCATAAGTGGTGAGCCTTTAGCCCGTTAGTCGCTTTTACGACACCCAAGGGAAGACAGGGGTTGGTAGGTATATTTTGATGAGCCCATCGCCGCTCTATGCTGTTGTATGTATGTGCAGTCTTTAGTCCATTAGTCGCCTTTTACGAGACCCAATAGTAGGGAGGGGTTAGTAGTATTATTTTGATGAGCCCATCAATCGCCGCTCTATGCTGTTGGATGTATGTGTAGTCTTTAGTCTATTAGTCGCCTTTTACGACACCGAAGAGAAGAGAGGGGTTGGTAGTATTATTTTGATGAGCCCATCGTCGCTCTATGCTGTTAGATGTATGTGCAGTCTTTAGTCCGTTAGTCCCCTTTTACGGCATCGAAGAAAAGTGAGGGGTTGGTAGTATTATTTTAATGAGCCCATCGCCGCTCTATGCTATTGGATGTATGTGCAGTCTTTAGTCCGTTAGTCCCCTTTTACGACATCGAAGAAAAGTGAGGGGTTGGTATTATTATTTTGATGAGCCCATCGCCGCTCTATGTTGTTGGATGTATGTGCAGTCTTTAATCCGTTAGTCGCCTTTTACGACACCCAAGGAAAAAGATGGAAAGACTGCATATACCTACTATCTAACAGCATAGAGCGGCGATGGGCTCATCAAAATAATATTACCAACCCTTCTCTTCCCTTGGGTGTCGTTAAAGCAACTAACGGGTTAATTTATAATAAAACAAACCAATTCATATTGTATTGGATTGTTTTATTTTCTCGCATTCGTAGTGAAAAGCAGAGTGTAACACACGGCGCTAAAAACCCTTTAAAACTCGGTTTCTTTTTACTCCCTCGCTAAAGCTCGGGAGTAAAACTACCTCGTATATAATGGGTCATTTTAGCCCCTTGTATAACAATCTACTATTAATGTAAATAATAACAGTGAAATACAAAATAACCCAATACAAAGAAGCCCCAATAATAACTGTTTAAATATTCTTGTACGGAGTAAAAGATTTTTCAGTGAGGTATCTATGTAGATTTCTTTTGAATATTGTGCCATCCAACAGACGTAGATTGTCAGGCAGAGCATTAAATATTATAACAGCTATCCCGTTGACTGCCCACATAACACCAAATGAAACAATTATATATTCATTTACATGTAGGTACAAAAAAGATCGAATTACCTTAATAGACCGATAATCAACAATAAACAGCAACAGTAACGAGTTTAAATAACGTAAGTAATAATGTTATTTAAAAAAGACGAATGAACTGTTCTGAAATATCTTCAAAAACAGTAATTGTCAAGATTTCATTGATTTATCTTTTTATCTTACCAACAAAATAAAGGAAAAACTTTAGAATCAATAAGCAAACTTCTATAGTCTAGTTGAATAACTCGATATCGATAAACAATAATTACGGTACGCCACTAGCGCATGTCTACTGCGTTCGGTTGGCGGCGTATATATACAGTGTATATACAGGCAAGGTAGATAGGGGCATGCCTTTTAGGTCTAACGCTAGGCTGCCTAGCCTAGGTATAACGTCACGCGTCTAACTCCGTTTGACGCGATAGAGTATATAATGCCTAAATGAATAATAATACGGTTAGACGTCTGAAAAGGTACTGGAATAACAAATTGAAACATATAAGAGATTTATCTTTGTACAACACTAGGGAATTCAAATTCATTTTGATGTGAGACAGGAAAAGTTACTAAGTAATAAAACTAAGTCGTAAGATTTATTGTAACAGATTTTCGGGATAAGAAGTAAGTAAGTAAAATAAACAAAATATATGGCGAAAATGTCATAAAAATTAAATTAAAAAAAAACAGTGCCTCGTGGTGATTTTTTTTTATTATTATTTATTTATTGATCGTGATCGTGATCACAAACCCGGGCTATGCATAAAAAAAACTGAAACGCACTTACACGACTTGGGCATTTCATCCAGGGCCCTTATTCTGTAACGATTCCTTGTTTCAAAACCACGTTAATTCCATAAAAAGTTACGATATCTTCCCAAAAACGTATGCGTTTGACGTTTGTGCGCGGTAAGGTTTAGGTGTGGAATCTATAGATTGCGATACAGAATCAGGGCCCTGGACCTACTAACGTCGGAACGAAAGCTAAACAATCCAATAGGTAGTGGGACCTACTTGTACCCTCCACTACGTCACCTTCTCTTCGTCATTAGCCTATAAACGTCCCACAGCTGGTAACGGGCCTTCTCAAGTGGAAGACAGTTGGGGGAGATATAGGGCCATAGATAATACATACATAATCACGACTACCGTCCCCGAAGGATCAGTCAGAGACCAGGCAATGAGGACCGCAAAAGCAGTCCACTTTTCACCAAACAGCGACAGCACAGCTCAGCGTGACAGGTGGTGAGCCCATCGCGCTCTATGCTGTTGGATGTAAGTATGTGCAGTCTTTAGTCCGTTAGTCGCCTTTTACGACACCCAAGGGAAGGCAGGGGTGGTAGTATTCTTTCGCCGCTACCCAACACAGTTTACCTCAGAACAGGATCTCGAAAAACCATTAGAACCATTAAAAAGGCGTCATTTAACAAACCCTTCAGTGAAATAAGCCATGCGTTTTTCATTTATTTATTTAGTTTAGGTACAGCAACAGAATACAAATTACAACAAACACATAAAACAATATCAAATACATATAGGCTAAATTTGCACTCCGATTATAGCTGAACACAGCATTTTCTTAGTGAACTACAGTTTTACTTACAAAAAAAAACGACAGTGATGCAAAAAGAATAAAAAAAATTAAACATAATATTACATACTAACAAAATTAACAAAATTAAAAAAAAACAGTTTTTATGACAATAAAAAAATGTATAATAATTAAAACTACACAAAAACCGAAAAAAAACAAAAACCATTCATGGATGTATGTGCAGTCTTTAGTCGCCTTTTACGACACCCAAGGGAAGACAGGGGGTGGTAGTATTTTTCACCGCTGCGCGACTCGGTTACACACAGATAATAATGATACTTTAATCATTAAAACTCAAACAAGCCTTCTTACTCATTTTTGTAAGAATTTACTGCCCTATAAAATATAGGGCTAGAACGGAATAGAATATATTCGTAGTTAAGGTAATGAGCGGTTAATTAGGTAGTTACTCAAGCTGTTGTGATTAGTCCGAATCCTGGATGTGTAATGGGGGCGTATTACGCGATCGACATCTTAATAGATTCTCCGTGGTTTCGAGTTTCGATCCGAGTCGCAAATGTTTTTTTACTAATATTATTTAATGGCTTGGTGCGGTTAGCACATAATATAAGTTAGTGTCAAGTGAAAGAGATTATAGCAAATATTTTGTTTCCGTTAAGTAGATGATAGTGAGTGATAATAAGAATGTTTAATGGTAAATGTCCCCCGAACTCCTTGAGTTTCAGTAAAAATTTACTTTACTGCGATCTCACACGGACTTCTTGAGAGAGTTTGAAAAGTGATGTAACTGTTGTACCTACTGTTTTGTTTTATTTGCCAACACTTATGCACGTTTACGAAATTTAACAACTTAACGGTTAATAATCCAGAATTATTTCACAATAATATTCGGCAATGCGCAAGTTTTATATTAAACAAAACTGCAGACATGACGTTTCACTTTCCCGCCAAGAAGTTCTTTTGTTACAGTTTCTTGGAGGCGACGATGCACTGTGCACTGGGGGCTTATTGCGTGATTTTTTGCACTATTCGATCACGTTTACAAAAACTGCAATTTGCACGACAAAACCAGCGCCTCCTGTGTCTTACTTCCTGGCACGACCACGGATGATTTTCTAATATCTGTAGGCGGTAAAAAATAGTCTGGATTTTTTTACTATTTTTTACCACTGTTTTGAAAATTTCTAGCAACTTGATCTAGGAGATACGATGGTCGTGATGAGAACAATACTTCCTGGCACGACCACGCAGAATCCCGTGTTATTATTAAAATGGTATAAAATAGCTTAGAATATTTACCTAACTGACTTTTCTCGGTGGCCGAGTGGCTAAACGCTCGGCGCGATAACCGGAGGTCCTAGGGTCAATTCCCAGGTCAGGCAAAGCGTGTTTTGGATTGTTTTAAGCTGGTTTTGTGATCACCAATTGACAAGTGCGATGATTAAGCCAAAACCCATCATTATAGCGAAGACTTGATTTCTATGAGGTCTCAGCCCAGGCATAGTGAGACGTAGGCTATACTTTTTTTTACTAGCTTTTGTTTTTGTAAACATGCTCGAATGGTGCAATGAAACTAGGCGCTCAGAAGTTGTAGGCGAATCGCTACCACGCAGTAAAATTTGTGAAAAACCCAAATAGTGTTTTTGGCCAAAAGCAAATTCTGCTCAAGCCATTGTTCCCAACAGAAACCCTCCTCCTCTCGCTGAATATCAAAATGGAAGGTAGGTAAGGTATCGCGTTACTGACGATCCGCGAAGGATTACGATCCAGCGGTCAGTCCCCCGCTAGTTTGCACAGGGGGGGTTCTCTGAGCCCCCCAAGCCCCCTTTGCAGACGCCGCCGCCCCGGGCCTCTGTTGACTTAAGTTCTGTAACGTAAGCATGTTGAATATTTGATAATAGATAGATGAAAATGCCTGGCCAGCGATGCCGATGGCCTTGTCCGCGGTCAGCCGTAAATAAGACGATTTTTGTTGCCAACTACGAAAGCTGGATTAAAATATAAAGACGTCTAAACTTATATCTATACTAATAATAAAAAGAGAAAAGATTTGATTGTTTGTTTGTTTGCAATGAATGGGCTCCGAAACTATTCTTATTCTTTCACCGTTGGGAAGCTACACTATCTCCGGGTGACATATAGGCTATATTATATTAAAAAAAATTAGGGATCCTTACAAAAACTCCAATAATGTAACCCAATTTGTAGAAGTATTTAGAGCTAGGCAGCACCATAATATGCGATATAGGCGTCACAAGATAACCGATAAGTGTTCTTGAGAGGAGTGTCATTTTGAAAATTCGTCACGGCCCAAGTAACAAATTATCGTTGCATAATAGTTGAGAAAACGTTTTACATTTTCTTTTGGTTCCATAAAGTGGGTCATATAAACGTGTCGTAGACGTTTATACAACGCGAAATAGGCCCATATTATACGACATTATTGTTATTTTAAAGTTAAACAAACGTCAGTCAAGAACTTTTAAATGTTACATAAAATTGAAATGAAACACTTTTTACGGATTAACTCGCGTTTAATTTACTATTTACATAGTTTTTATATTATCCTGACGTTTCGAACCCTTTACACGAGTCTCCCTGTGACCACGGACCCTGTAAAGGGTTCGAAACGTCAGGATAATATAAAAACTATGTAAATAGTAAATTAAACGCAAGTTAATCCGTAAAAAGTGTTTCATTTCAATGTGTAGTGCTCGCTTAAACCTCAGAAAACAATATGTTACATAAAAGTTTTCGACCGACTGTTATCGAACCACTGAAGTCCTATAACAATTGCATAGACATAAGAAGATGACTGTAATGTCGGTTAAGTGTTTAACATCGACTTTTATTGTACACAATGGAATGAACTGAAGTTCATTCCATTCATTCGTTCCTGTGATGTTTGCTGGAAAAGTGCGAGTTATCAAATACAAAATTTAAACGGTTTATAAGTTATAATTTACTTATTTATTTTTACATTTACTTTAACAATATTATACACGAACAGAGTGTAAGGATAAATGTGTCCAGTGCACCTAGTTCTTATGGGACGTTTAGTTTTGTGGTGAAATATAGGTGTGTTGTTGTGAATTTTTTTACGCCCCCTTCGAATTTCTTGAAATTAAATTATTGTAGACTATTGCTTAAAAATTGTTTACATACTAAAATAGCAGCCATCTTGTCTAAGTTAAAAAACGACTTCTATACATCAATTATAGAATGAAAAGGTCGCATAATGCGGTTTCTTGCGACCACGATGGTCGGCCATGATAAATTATTTTAGAGTTCCGTGAGATAATAAACATGAACAGATAGCCTTTCATATAAATAAAACCTTTATACATGGTGTCATATTTTTTTTATTTATCCGACCTACAACCTGGCTTCATAATACGACGATATATTAAAGCAGTCATAAAAACGTTCACGTAACCTATACTCTAACACCACTATTCGACGTTGTATGAATCAGTCGTAAAAACGTCTACCTAACCTATACACAGGCACCACTATACGACGTTGTAGGAATCAGTCGTAAAAACGTCTACCTAATCTATACACAGGTACCACTATTCGACGTTGTATGAATCAGTCGTAAGAACGTCTACTTAACCTATACACAGGCACCACTATACGACGTTGTATAAATCAGTCGTAAAAACGTCTACCTAACCTATACACAAGCACCACTATACGACGCTGTATGAATCAGTCGTAAAAACGTCTACCTAACCTATACATAGGCACCACTATACGACGTTGTATAAATCAGTCGTATAAACGTCTACCTAACCTATACACAGGCACCACTATACAACGTTGTATAAAACAGTCGTAGAAACGTTTACTCAACTTATTTAGTGGACCATTTAGTTACGGGACTAAATCGTTGTAGGAATAACGGTTACACAACGTCGTAGTTGTCTAATAACATCAATTCAACAGTTATTTAACTGAAAGTCGCAACACAGTTTTTATAGGACCAATTTGCTAGTTGGGGGGGGGGGGGGGTACGGGGGTCCACGCGAACGACGTCGCCGGCGCGGCGGCGGCCGCGCCGGCGACGTCGTTCGATGCGGACGGCGATGTGGACTGTGGCAGAGGACTGCTTTTGCGGTCCTCATAGCCTATTAGTCTCTTACTAACTCTTTGAAGATAATAATAACCGTGAGTGTTTAGTCGTCTAGTAGTCTAAGTAAATCTAATTCAGAAAAAAATAAAGTTTTGTCAAATTGGTTTTTAGGTATATAGAAGATAAACTTTGAAACTGCTGAACCTATTCTAAAAAAATATTGAAAGTTACAATATCCCCTAGTATTTGAAGCTACCTTTATTTATACACCGGTCAATAAATATTAGTCATAAAGGATTCTGCGGCAGACCGAACTTCACACGCGCAGAAAATGAACTGCCTCGATTATTACCGGGTTAATGGCTAAACTGTTACGATTGATGAACTGATATGGGGTCGATCGTACTTTAATAAAATCCGACTTCAGTTTGCCTTTAATATGATCAATAGTCAATAGTCAAAATATATTTATTCAATAAACTCAATTAATAAGTACTTTGAAACGTCCAAATATTTTTTAACCTACCACCCATTCAGGACATCATTTTTTAACTGTGGCAAAGAACGGGCGCAAGAAACCACAGCGCACAGAAGCAACGACATTTACAAAATATATATATATTATATGTCGTTACCAGGTCACAAAATACAAAATATGAATTTGAATGTAAATAGTTTAATTAAATATGGTGCTCTATATAAATTAATTATAGGCAATTAGAAATAGCTGTTGGAGTAGGTACTTGGAGCATTTCAGACCCAAGCTGTTTTGTCTTCTGTATAATCCGACACTTTATAATAAGCTTTTTTATAAAGCTTTTCTTTGATTTTGATTTTAAATTTATCAAGATCTAATTTCTGAATATCATTTGGTACTTTGTTGTATAATCGTACACACAGACCCTTAAAAGAATTATTTATTTTATGGAGCCTAGTATAAGGCACTGCTAATTTGTTCTTACTTCTAGTATTTAATTTGTGAATATCACAGTTTTTTGAAAACATTTCAATATTTTTATGAACATACACAAGATTTTCATAAATATATTGTGATGCAACTGTCATTATACTTATATCCTTAAATCTCTCTCTGAGAGAGTCACCAGCCTGTAGGTTATATATTGCTCGAATAGCCCTCTTCTGCAGCACAAAGATAGTTTGAATGTCGGCAGCATTTCCCCACAGTAAAATGGCGTACGACATTACACTATGAAAGTAACTGATATAAACTAATCTCGCTGTATCAACGTCAGTTAACTGACGGATCTTCATTACTGCATAAGCCGCAGAGCTAAGTCTATTCGACAATTTAGCTATATGTGGGCCCCACTGAAGCTTGGCATCCAACGTGTGCCTAGAAACACAGTGGTGTCCACAGGATTCACATTCTTATCTTTAATTTGTACACTAGTTATTACCTGCTTAACATTAGGCAATACAAATCTTACACATTTGGTTTTTCCCTCGTTTAATAGCAAGTTATTAACACTAAACCAGTGAACAATCTTTGAGACCGCATTATTCACATCGTCATAATTTTGGTGTCGTCGTTTCACTTTGAATAAAAGTGAAGTATCATCAGCAAACAATACTATCTCATGACTGTCTTTTACAAAATAAGGTAAGTCATTAATATAAACCAAAAACAAGAATGGACCAAGTATTGAACCCTGCGGAACTCCCATTTTAACCACTGATCCCGGAGATCTTTTACCGTTAATGTCGACCTTTTGAATCCTGTTACTCAAGTATGAGATTAGAAGGCTCAAAGAAGCATCCCTAATTCCATAGTGGTTAAGCTTCCTGACCAAAGTTTCATGTAAAACACAATCAAAAGCCTTGGATAAATCACAAAATACCCCTAGGGCATCCTGTGATTCCTCCCAGGTATCAAATATTTGGATTAAAAGCTCAACACCGGCGTCAGTTGTAGAGCGACCCCTAGTAAAACCATATTGTTTACAATGTAAAAGTTTATTTTTATAAAAATAAATTTGCATTTGATCTAGCATTAACTTTTCAAAAATTTTACTAAATGTGGGTAGCACAGAAATAGGTCTAAAGTTAGAGGGGTCAGAAGTGCTACCTGATTTAAATAATGGAATTATTTTACTATATTTCATGAGGTCAGGAAAAACACCACAGTCAATGCATTCATTAAATATGCAAGCTAAAACTGGAGCTATTGTCATAATTACAGATTTAGCGACTTTCACGGAATTACCCCACAGATCAGCAGTTTTCTTTTTATTGAGAGTGTTAAATGTTTTTATTATATCTATAACACAAATTTTTTGAAAACTGAAATTATTTTCACAATCTTTAACATTCTCCTTCAAAACAGATTCAGCTACAGTGGGGGAGGAAATCAAGGCTTTTGTAGTTGAAACTGGAATGTCAGTAAAAAACCTCTCAAATGCTGCAGCAACATCAGCATCAGAAGTCAAGGTTTTATTATCACAATTTAAATTGTACTCATTATTACGACTTTTGACCTTTCCTGTTTCACTATTTATAATATTCCATGTCATTTTTATTTTGTCATTACAATTCTTAATCTTAGAACTCAGATAGTTTGCCTTGGCTAATCGACATACTCTTTTGAATATCTTTGAATAATTTTTAACATATAATTTGATCATCATCATCATCAGCCTATAAACGTCCCACTGCTGGGCACAGGCCTCCCACGTGGACAATAGCACGTGGGGATATTGAGCCATAACCCACCGCGCTGGCCCAAAGCGGGTTATTGAGTTTTAAAAATAGCCAGCTTACGACAACAACCACCACAGGCTTCACGATCACGAACCTCCCGAAACACGAAGTAGCTCGAGTATTTTTTTTGTGTCCTGCCAGCATTGCGAAAGTAGCTTAACTTGCAAGATCGCAAACCAAAAGCCTTAGGCAATGTCTCCACTCCACCTGGTGTGAAGTGGTAATGGGGTCCAGATGCGAACACAACTGGCGCCATATCAGTCACCCTCATCCTGCCGGTTCTCAAAATGTGTCTTTACGCCTCGCTTGACGTACCTCATTTCATAGGAAGAAGGGAAAACCTCTGCTGGTAGACCATACAACGTGCTTGTTCCAAGGTGAGGAGCGCTCTCATTATTTTGGACTACATCGGCTGTTTACCATCAGGCAGGATGAAGTCACTATTAAGTGTCACATTAAAAAAAAACATCTTTAGGATGTGTGCGACAAATGCGACAAAGAACAATTCGGTACACCTTACACGGCAGCTATAATGTATATTAATGTACATTTCATCTCGGGATATAACACGACAGCTATAGTATACATTTTAGCTGTCGTGTGTGGTTTCCTGACGATTTCTATGGAAAGATGTAGTGAGTGTATCGTGCTATAATATACATCTTTACATTAAAAATGCCGTATGTGATGGCCTTTTTACCTGAGCCGTGTGTGTAGCGGCTCACTAGGGTTATCACCGTTTTTTGGGACTAATTAAGTATTTTTCATTATGTTAGAACCAAAATAAGTATAGTATTTAGCATAAAAAAAGAGTATTTATTTTTTGTTGCTCTTTGCGACATTTAACAAACATTTATCTTTTACGTACCTACCTAAATAGTTCTACGTGAAAATAGTATTCTGCGTACTTTATTGGTGTCGCAGATTATAAAGTACCTACGCCTACATGAAAAAGAGGACAATACTCTATTTAGAGTACGGGTGGCAACCCTACGGCTCACTAAAATAATACAACCTGAGCACATATGCAGTTCTAATTTGGTGAAACGTGGGTTATGAGCCCTTTTCCTGTGACGCGGATTTCGCCACGCGTGCGAATTTATATTTTAAATGTTTTGAAATTAGATAGAGATAATTACTTTTTAACGTTCATCTCTGCACGAGTACACTGACTGGCGACACTCACGAGACTACAGCAGTCTACGAAATCTTTGTCCTGCGTGCAACCAGCAGCGTGATTTTACACGCACGCGGACCAGCCCCCTTACTCTGGAAACCGATCGCTATTGGATCGGATTGGTATTGTGAATTTTTGTACTCCTAAGTTACGACACCAGAGCTAATATGGATTCATATTGCGTGGATATTGAGTGAAAAATATACAAAACTCAATGCCATTTAGTTCACCCAATATGAATTCAAATTAGTGCTGGTGTCGTAACTTAAAAATACGAAAATTCACAATACCAATCCGATCCAATAGCGATCGGTTTCAAGAGTAAGGGGGCAGATCCGCACGCGTGCCGAAATCCGCATCACAGGAAAACGGCACTAAGTCAGTGGACTGCTTCTGCGGTCCTCATTATTTAGTGTCTGACTAACCCTTTGGGCATAATAGTGAGTCAGTTATCTACTCGACAGTTTCGTTAATTAGTCACTTTTGGCAAATAGTCAGTTTTGAAATTCGTCAATTTCACTAATTTCCTTAATTCGTCACTTTCCTTAATTCGTTAGTTGGGTTATCTGGTCAGTGTATGAAACTCGCCATTTTATCAATTTCGCTTGATGTCCGTATTTGGTCAGTTGTAGTACAATCACATACTAAAGGATAATTTAGAACGTTTGGACTGCCCCGGTCTATTTATTCGGGATAGGTTAGATGAATGTAGCACCTATATGAATGTGTAGCGCTTAGATGCAGATGAAATCGTACTTAGAGATTTTAGTGTTTGATGCAGTTTGAATGATAACTTTGTTGACCTACGCTTACTGGCCGGTTATTTAATTAATTAATAATTAAATAATATTTATAACAATGATTTTCATTAACGATTGCATAAACTGGCAAGTTTCATACACTGTCCAGATAACCCAACAGACGAATTAGGGATAATGACGAATTAAGGATTTTCATGAAATTGTCGAATTACGGAAACTGACCAGTTGCCGAAAGTGTCTAATTAACGAAACTGTCGAGTAGATAACTGACTCATAATAGTAGTGAATTTATGGATGTATGCAACCCGATCTGCTCATACATCAGTAAACGTATTCCTATCGTCGAGCTAGTACTGGCAAAGTGGCAACCCTTAACACCCACAGAGTGTCAAAATTAGCTGCCATTTTAAAGAAAACAAAGCAACCGGAGCGTGTGGCCCGGTGGAGCGTCTAAGGGCGTACGCCCACGGCCTACCCGCGCCTACGGCCGAAGTTAGACCGGGAAACTCGATATTGGTGTTAACAAAATTGGATGAAAAGTAATGAAAATAGCATGGGAAAATTCCTGTATGTCGTTGTGTCGGTTAAGAATTTTTTTACATTATCACACTAAAATATATTGCGCAGTACTGCCATACATATTAATCCCAAAGGTCCGATTATTATCCCAAAAGGGTTAGTCAGAGACTAGGCACTGAGGAACACAGAAGCAGTACCACAGCATACAATACTCTTGTAGAATGCTCCTTCTCACTAGTATTTTTTATTGTAAACTAGCGGCTCGCCCGCGACTTCATCCGCGTGAATCCTGTCCATCCTGTATCCCGTGACAAATTTCCGATTTTTTTTTTCACACAAACCTTGTACTTTCAATTACGGACACAACAAAAAAATAATCAGCCAAATCGGTCGATCCGTTCTGAAATGATGCGCGCACAAACATGTCGGCAGTTGATTTTTATTATAATAGATAATGTAAATAAAACCATTTTTCACAATGGATTTTGACTGGTACACAATTGTGGGCGTTTTAGGGGCCTGCAGAAGCCCTGTTATTCCAAAATCTTTTATACAATCAATTTGAAGCTGCCTATAAAGAGGACACAGACGGCTCAAGGAAAACAAAAGTGGAATGTAAACGATATGTAGATACATCAGTAAACTACGTTAACATGGTCAAAATCTAACTAAATATTATAAATGCGATGTGTTTATTGTTTTCTGAGGTTTAAGCGAGCACTACACATTGAAATGAAACACTTTTTACGGATTAACTCGCGTTTAATTTACTATTTACTAGGGAGACTGGTCTCCCTGTGACCACGGACCCTGTAAAGGGTTCGAAACGTCAGGATAATATAAAAACTATGTAAATAGTAAATTAAACGCGAGTTAATCCGTAAAAAGTGTTTCATTTCAATGCGATGTGTTTGTTTTGTCTGTTACGTTTTCTCTTAAACCGCTAAGACGACTTTGATGAATTTTGAAATAGAGATAAATAGGGCATCTAAAAACAGTTAAAAGCACTTTTCCCGTGCAAAATTAACGAGAGCGAAGCCGAAGGCAAAAGCTTGTGGGAAATAAAACTCGCACTAATCACTGCTCTTAAATACCTACCCTCTTCGTCTTTGTCTTTATTGATTTCACTTTCATTTTATTTTACTATCTCTTTGCATTAAAATATCATGTATTGTATGAGTATGTTTGTTAATAAATGTATTTTCTTTCATCTTCTTTCTTAAGAGGCCTATTTATTACATCTCGACTGTGATTTTTGCGAAAAATGGCCAATTTTGGCGTCCTTGATCTTAGAAACAAAAAGTACTACCGGATGACAAGACCCACAGTTTTCCAAGGCAAAAATGCAGAAAACTATGTTTATTACATTTGATCCGTGCCAACTTCGTAGCATGCATGAAACACATCAATATGAACGCCGAAACGCAGCAGCGGCAGATAATATATACACTGCAGCGGACAGCGAGAACGCGAGCGAGCGGCCACCATCTTGTGTGTGACACCCGGTAGTTCGCCGACGTCGGTCGCGGCCGCTCAAATTACTAATTTTGGCTCCTAAAAACGTCAGTTTTTACTATGATTTGTTAGTAGATTTTTATTTAGTGTGTTTATTTGATCATTACTCTTTTGATATTTACATAAACATGTGCGATTTTATAGCCTTTTATTTTGTAAATATTCAATTTGTGTTGTAAAGCCCACAACGGTTAGGAAGGTCCAACGAAGTAGTTGCTTGGGCCTCAATAGGAATATAAACAATAATTACTTAATTTTAGCATAAATAACAATAATTTTTGAGTAAAATCTAATAAATACAATAAACACTTCAAAAATCGATACCTCGGCTGTTTTATTACACAGTGGAAAAGTATTTTTTTGTAACAAAATATTAATCATTTTAGTATCCGATTGTTTTTATCTAAGTTTATGAATCTTACAATTTTGATGTGTCTATTGTGTTTTTGTTTATCCTTATAGTCTTTAATGCTTACTTTTACTCCAAAAGACTTAAAAACGGCACGGGCCTTATTGGGCATACCATGTTTAGTAAAGCCCAAATTATGGGTTTTTAAAAATGTTTGAAAACCTAACTTATTATCGTTGTAGCTTCAATACTTTTATTTGGATTTTGAAATAATCATAGCTTTCATTGTAAACACTCTTTTTCTTCTAAATTATAAAATATAGGTTTTCTTTCAATTTGTAAAAAAGTGGGCCTTGACACTCGGTAGTACCTTACATTAACAATTTGGACTTATTGAATAGTGTAGAATAGCTATTGGCATAGTTCGCAGCGGCAGCGGCCTCGCTTTTAGTAAAATTTGCTTAACTTTTTAATTAATCCCAAAATTGCAGAGAAATATTTTCATATAACTCGCGAAGGCACTTTTTTGAGCTCCTAGGTTTAACTACTGTTCTAAACAAATGAAATAAAAAAAATAAAATGTTATCACATAAAGGTAAGTATTATAGTCGTATATAGTTCGTAGCAGCCTCGGAATTTTTAGATATCATTGATTTTATATAGAATAAAAAACTTATTCTAAAAACTTCAAAATCGCTTTAAGTTAACTGTGAATTTCCCCTATCTATGATAATATTATTGAGCAAAATTTGTACCAGAATAATCGTTACTTCATGAGGAATAAACATTTTTTTCATTCTATTTCGATAAAAACGAAAAATAAGTACAACAGCAAAATTACTACAAAATGCGATGCGCCGGCCGTCCGAACTCAGCTTATTCTCGCAGAGTGGAGATTTCTAATATTAAGCATGAATTTATTTTCCTATTTCGAAAAAAACAATAAATTCAACTGCAAAATTACTACAAAATAATGTGAAAATGGGCATTTTACGCAAAAATCACAGTCGAGATGTGGCCTCTTAATATGAAGTTTCAATAAAAACTAGTGATTATCTCACCTCAAAACATCGGGACTTCCACGCAAACGGGATTATCTGGCAACATTATTGCTAATGTGTTCATTTGTATTCAGATTTGCCCGCGCTGATAGCTGGCGGGTAGGATTGCGAGAGATGGAGCCCTCCCAGAGGCGAAACTAGCGTAGGCATTAATGGTCAACTATTAGGGCTGTGTACGACTGAGGGTTGGCGGGTAATCATAATTAATTATGCAGAAACAATTTCTGCTGAGCTACCGACACGTGGTTAGAGATATACTAACTGTTTTTTTAGTTACATCATCATGCTATGATTAGTGGATATTGTCAAAGTCAAAGTCAAATTATTTATTCAATGTAAACCTTTACAGGCACTTATTGACGTCAATACTAATCAAAAAAACAGTTAACTAACTTGTAGTTAAGAACTAATCTAACGAACTTATCTACAGTACCTAGTACCTACCTAACTAATCTACCACCAGTTCGCATTTTAGGAGAGCCTTCGACTGAGAAGAAGCTGGCAAGAAACTCGGGAGGCCTTTCCTTTTTTCTACCTTTATGTAACAAAAGTTACATTACAGTGTAATAGATCTAAAGTATAATATTAATAAAACATATTTAAGTACAATTTGTACGCATCAATAAAATTTCAATAATGAAAACTTTTTAAAGTCTAACAAAAACCTAAAAATATTATAAGGCCGGGTAGCAGAGACCCTAGCTTTCATTATACAACGATCCTGGCACACTTCTCTTGGTTGCTGCGTGCACTCAAGCTAAATCACTCAACAACAAAAAAACACTAGACCAAAAAAAATTAACAAAATGTACACTTTTCAAAAACTAATAAAAACCTTATACTATTATCAGGTATTCACGTCGCGTGGAAGCTCAGACGCGTCGTCTGGCTGTCATGCCAGACAGACCTACTTACATATTTCTCGCTCGGCAACTTTGACCCACTTCGGGGTTGAAACGAACTTTTGCTGTCCCCAACTTTGTCCCGCTGTCTGCGCTGCCTTTTTAAATGGTACCATTTGTTTTGCGACTACCTTTGATTATGCTATTGTGTGTTTGTTTGTGTTTGTTCTGGTCTATGTTATTATTGATGTGCATAAAAACGCATGGCTTATTTCACTGAAGGGTTTGTTAGATGACGGCTTTTTTAATGGTTCTAATTGCTTTTCAAGATCCCTGGGTAAACAGTGTTGGGTAGCGGTGAAAGAATATTACCACCCCCTTTCTTCTCTTAAGTGTCGTAGAAGGCGATTAACGGACTAAAAGACTGCACATACATTCAACAGCATAGAGAGGCGATGGGCTCACCACCTGTCACGCTGAGCACATGTGCAGTCGCTATTAGGTGAAAGTGGACTATGGTATAGGACTGCTTTTGCTGTCCTCATTGCCTAGTCTCTGACTAACCCTTCGGTGTAAAAACTGACCGCCTCTGTGGTCTAGTGGCTAAGCCACCGCCATTTGACTGATAAACATTTACGTGCATTTACTGAAAGATTTGAAAGTATTAAGAATTAAAGAACATAAGATAATAATTTTATCAGTGTCACTCACACATAAAATAAATAAAGGTAACTTTCATCCTGAAAGTTAAACATCCTTCGGAGCACAGCTTTTCGCGTACTTATATACATATATACTTATAAGAAAACATATTTTCTACATCAAAAACCCGGTCACATTGTATAATTAGAATGTTTTTCTTATTGTAATATAAAATACATAAGATAGCAAACATCTTTAGGCTGAAGACATTGTTAGTAGGGCGCACATTTTTGTGGAACTATCTAACTCGATCTTGTGTCAAAGCTGATGTAAAGCCAATACCTGTGATAACGTCAATATGGTCAATATGGCTAAGTTTAAGACGCAAGAGCCTGCCCCGTTATTATCAAATACCTGCGATAGGTATTTTGATGAGAAAACAAATTAAATTTGACGACCTTCGTGGCCGAGTGGTTAGCACGCCGGGTCTGGCGTCGCGCCATCTCTGAGGTCCCGGGTTCAATTCCCAGTCGGGTCAATTTAGAGAAAAACTGTTTTTCTAAATTAATTTCGGGTCTGGGTGTTTTTTCTATGTTTATATAGGTATATTTATCCGTTGTCTTAGGTACTATATTAACGAGTTTCAAATGAATACTCAAAATACTTTAATATAATTTATTTCCGTAACATGGAACTAAAAATTTTATTTGTTACTAGCGGCGGCCAGCGACTTTGTCCACGTGAAAAACCCCGCACCTACGCCGTGACGATTTCCAGAAATATTATTTCATTACATACAACAAAAAAAGAATTAGCCAATTGGTGCACCAGTTCTAAAGTGATGCCATAAGTATATAAATAGATAGATTTGTTTGTTTTGAAATAAATCCAGTCCAGTAAGTAAAGCTTTTAGAACTTGCAACACACTCTTCAAAGGAGACCTTGTACCAAGAAGAAGCGGCAAGGAACTCGGAAACGTTTTATCTTACTCCTTTTGTAAGAAAAAGTCGTGTCTTGAAAACTGGGTCATCGGGTCAAACCATCGAACAAATTGCCTAAAGAAACATTTTTAAGCGCCGATCAATTTTGCCGAGTTGCAATGGCCGAGTTCACAGGCTATCTGACCGATGACAAATGCGGTTGCAATGGAGTTCACGGACTATCTGACCGATGACAAATTAAAATTTGTTCTTGCTTAATTTTTACTACCGTCCGAAGAAAACCTTCATGGAGGAAGACTTCTGGCATTAGGGAGTGGCATGTCTGATGTCATCGTGAACACTACATTTTAGCGCTGCCGTTAAACATAAAATGGACGCATAAAATGTCTAAATAATCTACTAAAATGAATTAACAAAATTTGTTTATTTGTATGTATTAACCTACTTATATAGTAGATATGTAAGACTGTATGGTATTTTATGATTTACCTCTTTTCAATTTTACATCGTTTGTTGTCTATATTATGAATATCCTTATCTGTACATGGATATTATAAATTATGCATTTTATCAGCACTCATCATTCATTCCATACATTACACTCTTCCTCACATTGCAGTGCACCCCACGTTCCGACAATTACCCTTTCTTCAAAGCAGCGCTCGGTCAAAAAGCGTAGATATATTTTTTCATCCGAAACCCCGCTAACATCATAAAAGTTGTCAATAAAGTGCACACCCACCAACTTGCACCGCGAAAACTCAAAAAAAGGGCAAAGGGACTGGCACAAAGCACCGTCTGGCGATCCCCTCGTAAACAAGCGCCGAGAAAAACTCCCTGAATAATAATTAGGGAGCGAGATTAGGGCCGAAGCCGCCGCCGCCGAGAATCGCCTGCGAGCTCCTCTATTAATTACTGTGCCTAAGGCGGCCGGTGTACAGGCTCGAATTTCCGGACATGTTGGTACCTACCTAACGTGGGGTGCGTTAGCGCTGGCATCCCGAATTTTGCGCTTAACTAGAGGGAGCTTATATTCGATATTTTACTCTTTAAACACGCTCAAATAACGCTTAAAGATAATGAACTGTTGGTCGAGGGAGCTGATAAAAACTACATAGTTTTGTTGTCCGCACACAACCCTCAGTGTTGGGGATTTATCAGTAGCGATTACAGGAATAAGTCACTTTTATTTCTGAAAATACATGTTCAAGAAAATCCATAAAGTAAAACAGAAGCTGAACAAACAGAATGCAAAAAGTAATGAATAATGAAGATTTACAAGTTCTTTTTTAAAGAGTATCTTCTACACGGTTATGTTGACCGTTTTTCAGTTCTTTCGCTCCGAAAAGCTTGAAACAGCTCGCGTCTGACCATTTGCATTCCAGAAGACCAAGCTTCATTAGCAGAAACTTTACTATCTATATATACTTTCCACAGAAATGCGTGACTTTTCAAAGAGAATATTAGAATAACATTGATACCGTCAAAATCTTTGGCAGCAGTAACCGTAACATCAGCCACACGTAATTTAGCTGACGCGGCATAGAAAAAAATACAATTCCAGCCCAGCAAAGCTGCACGCCACATCGCGAACAGTCTGTAGATACGTGGGCAGCGCGGCGTCTTGCGTCTCCCACCTAACCCCCCAAACTCCCCTCGTCTAATTGACGCCGCACCGGACGCCGCCGACGCCCGCGGGGACTGCGCCCCGCCTTCCGGGCTCCGCTAGGCCGATTTACAACATCGGCCGATAATCTTTCCTCATAGGATACGTTGCTAATGCTCACGAATATAATTCTCAGTGTGTACTCACGCTAGCAGGTCGTCGTGGACCTTTGGGAATAAGCCCTGGGTTAAAGGTCCATGACTCTATTGTTTTCAAAATGTTCACCGTAAAAATACAAAAATACATCTTTTCCTACAAAACCGAACCAAGAACTGCAGAACGAGCCTCAGATCGAGATTAAAAGATTTCTTATACGTATTTTTACGGTGAACGGTCACACGCATTATTTTCAGCAGCAGCAGCCAGTTATTTATACGTTACGACTTAGGAATCTTCAAGAAACGAGCCTATTCCTTTCTTAAAGGCCGGCAACGCGTCTGCGATTCCTCTGGTTTTGGTGTCCATGGGCGGCAGTGATTACTTTCCATCTGGTGAACCGTTTGCTCGTTTGCCTCCTTCTGCTATAAAAATTTAAAGTTTATACATCTCAACGGGTCCACGACATTAAAAATAAAAATCATTTTCTTTCCCAGCAGGCCCATGAGAATGTTTGGTACAAGCAGCATTAAAGGCTGGGTTATGAAAGGATAGACATTATTCATACATAAATGTTGTTGTTTTTCGTTCTCTGCACTACAAATAGCAAAAAACCCTTTTGTATTGTTTTTGTTGATTGTGCTTCGGATAAACTCGTGGACCCGTTGAGAATTCTTAAATGAATGTTTAAAAAAAAAATTAAAATTTCGTTGACCCAGTGGGAAAACAAGAAAAATAGAGTCGTGGACCTTTGGGAATAAGCCATTCAAAACTGTAAATTTTCTCTAATCGCTTTTGGTTCTAATCCAACCACAAAGTTCAATATTTACTAAAGTTTGACATTTTGTGGTAGGACTAGCGTCTGAACATAATTACTGGTTGTCAATATTGTCGCACTTTGCTACTAGACGCACGGTGTTAGAATTCTTCCCACCTCTATATTTTTTTTTTGCTGAACAAAGCTTGCCTTGGGGAGCAGGATGTTGCAGTGGTTTTATCACCAAATTTAACAACACCAATAACACCAAGGCGGATTCTCAACCGATAGCCAGGATAGAAATATAGAAGTGATAATTCCAGAAATAGTGGAATAAAGAATATGAGGAATATGTCCATCCTTAGCGCATTAACTGTTAATAAGTGAACAAGAAGTATACAATACATTACCAATATTTCGTACTCACTTAAAAAGATGACCTAATTTCTCATCTACTACCGAGCTATTTCAAAAATTATGTCTTATTTTCGGCTCAACTAAATATAATTTATACATTAATGTTAACACCGACTTACTCCGTAAAGATGAAATTCATTATACAATACATACATAACAACAATTATTATAATTAACTAGGGGACCGCCCGCGACTTTTCCCGCGTAGACACTCGTCTCCTGAGTTCCCGAGGGCAATTTAAAAACGCCTACCAAATTTCTAATTTGTAGGCTTTGTGCGAGTTCCTGAAATATTCGAGTTCCTTAGATTACGTAATGACGCCAACATAATGGGAGCGATATTTAGATTAAATAATTTATAAGTAAGATAAAGCCTTGGTGGCCGAGATTTGGATTTTTCAAAGAATAACCGGTTTTTGATCACCAATCCACATTTGGCACGGGTGTGATTAAGCCAAATTACCCATCAACTTCAGCGATGACTTCAGTAGAGGTACCTAACGAACCTATATAAATACCATTTACGACTTCTTGAACGCTAATTCTTTGAAGTTTTATTTTATCTCACTCTCAACACTGTATACGTGTTGTGTGTAAGGTTACAAAGAAAAAGAGTATCTAAAAATATTCATCAAAACGCTTTTTGGTAACAAATCTGTACTAAGTTTTTTCGGTGTGAGTTCTGAGTGCATGAATAAAAGCTACATGTATTTGAAATTTATGAAGTGGAACAAAGAGAGTTAGCAGCGATACTAAAGCCCTCTATCGGAGCACAGACAATATCTGCCGGGATGATGGTAATTGTCGTAACTCAGGAGCCTCCGTTGACTATAAGGTATGCATGCATACGGGAAGCAGTTGCAACACCGCATGTTATATTCGGGTCCATTCGCTTAATGTTACGAGACATAGTGATGTTCAGGATACTGACTGACGCTCTTGGACGGTATTTGCGCCTTAGTTGGCAATATTTTGGTAGATATATAAGTATTTAGTGTTACATTAGCGTATGTCAATATAGGTACCTATTATGTGTTATATCTACTAAAACACGCCCATAAGTGTTTTGATTTTCGTAATGAAATCTATCAAGGATTTAGTCGACAAAATTAAATGTTTTTGAGGTATCTAAACTTATGTGTTTTAGAAAAAGCCTTGTTCGTATCAACATAATCGTTAGACAAAAAACTAAATAACAATATGCGTGCTACAAAGGAACCGCCCACTGCTCGGAGCTATTACGGGAGGGTCGCAGGTTTCCAACATGACCGGCACGACACCCGTACCTATATACCTATATACGTCAATACCATTAACCAAACAATATCGTGGCCAGGACGATAGAGACTTCAGTTCAGACGACCTGAAATCTTGACAGATTGACGACAAAACTACCCAGACAAGTCATGTCATATTCAGACCACCACCAAAACAAATCAATGATCAAACCTCTTCAGAACACACAGCTTCGAATACTACAAGAGTACCTACATACTTCTGAAAAAAAAATGAAGAACACCGATCTGGAAACGGTTGAGAAACTCTGCGCCAAAGTGTCGCTACACCGTCGCCGTTCCGCTGGGATAATTAAAAACTCTCATCGCGAGCCGGAAGCGTGAGGCGGCCAGGAGGCGGCGGGAGGGGGGGCAGGGAGCCAGCGGGGGTCCGCGTAACGAACGCACTAATTAATAAGGGTCCGTCGATATTGATTTACGAGGCACCGCGTGTGCCCGAGGCGGGCAAGGAATAATGATCGGAGCACACCCCCCGCCGGAGATGCCGCGAGGTACTTCCTCCTGTTTTCGCGGACAAAGAGGCGATGATTAAACGCGCGTCTTGGGGACGACATACTTCCCTCGGCTGGGTCAGTTGGTAACAGCCCGAGCTGTGCAATAGTACTACTCACATATACTCCTGAATGTTCCCACGACTAAAAATGTAACACTCTTCCAGAAGTAGAGTTTGGAGTACCTATGTATTCGATTTCCACTACAACTCTACTCTTTGAGGAAGGCGCAATAAAGTTAATTATAATTCCTCTTTAAAGCCAATTCCGAAAAAGGGGGGGGGGGGGGGGGGTAACTTCGCTGTTCCAGAAAAGGCAGTCCAAGAAACAAACCCCCCCTACATTAGTGACGCTCGCAGCATCAGAAAAAGTCATCTAGCATAACGCGCAAAAAGACAAATGTCCAGCGCGGCCCCTAATGAAAGATGCAGCCGAAAATACACGGGCGAATATTTCCAATTCCCCATTTGCCCCGCGTCGCCGGTGACGGAGAATTTGCATCGGAAAGAAATTCAAAAAGAGCAAGAAATACAGCGCCACCCTCGCTCCGCCCCCCGTGCATGCGTTGGGGCACCGGGCGACAAACATACCCGGGCAAACCGGGCAAACTGGGTAAACCAGGAGTTTGTATATAAAGTTTTTAAGCTTAATGAATAGTCCAGATCTGGGGAGAAATCGGAAAGGGGTTTGGCTTTTTATGGTACTTATATCAAATGAACGAAAAAAATCTCGATCGCACTTCTCCACCTTCGTTCAATCCTTTGTGGAGCCAATTAAATAGATCAGAGTGCCTCGGTTTTATTCACAAACGAGAATTTGTATTGCAAGATGGCAATTGCCATACAAATTCTCAATTTAATTAACTTGATCAAATTGTAAAAAAATCCCAACACGTTCAACACGACCGTACCTACTTACGTCGGTATTAAATGCGTCGAACTAGTGTGAATGAGCTAGTATCATAATACTTATTTAAAGGTACAGAGACCAGCAGATCATTTTACCACAAAGTGTCTTTTGTCAATAAATGTTGAACTTATGATTTGGGTACAAAGATCAATATCAATTAGAGAGATTTGACAGTTTTGGTGTAGGTCGACCTTGCTGGCGTGTGTATGTTGTACATAATAGTTTAAATTAAGTTTATTTATCTATTTAAAAATGACAATATAAACTTTAATTCATATACAACACATCCAACGCGCTCAATGCAAGGGAATTTACCTAAATATTATTGTTATAAAACAGAACTTAAATTATTAAACATAACAAATTATTATGGCAAAGATAAATAGTATTTCTATTTAGTAACAACGGTAGAATAAGTGCTTGGTTTTGGTTGAGTTAAATAACTTAAAAATTACTACTACTTTAAATGTAATTACCTATCTGTAGTACTTAACTCTTATAGTATCGGTTCCATCGTGCACAAGAATTGGGAGATGATCGTCAAACGGAGAGGAACGGCTTTATTTACGACAAGTTTACGGTCATGAGTGAACTCGTTAGCCCGCGCCTCGTAAACAGGGGACTCTCACCTGCTCACTGATGCCTCGCTACGTGTCATGGCAACTGGATGGTCGCTATACTGGATAGCTAAGACAAAAGTATTTTTTTTCAAATTTAGCAAAGGCTTTTATCATTGTAATAAATTCATGGCCAAAATTGATAGATGTGCCCTACACCACGTTCTTCACCACGCTTGCTAAATGCAAGAAAAAACCTCAAACACAGACCTGGGATTTGAATCAAATTCCCTCGGATATAGGAGGCGACTCATCAGTCCTTTTATAACAGTGGAGAAAATAGATAATGCACACTACTGTGCTTGGGGAGACGCAAATGCTTATGTAGGACACTTCTCCTCCAAAGATTGAGCATACCAACTAAAACTCCTGTCTCTTCACGTTCCTCTTAGATGATCCGGGACCGCTGTAACCAATCACTGAAGGAGGAAAGCTAATATTCTCAATTTGCCTAATTCTTTTCCGAGCAGCAGGGATCTGTTTCCGGTTTCCTTGAGACACGAGATGACGGACAAGTTTTTCTGAGCAAAGAGAGAGAGAGCATTTAGAGAACGCGGATTTGATAATTCGAGCTTATACCCGCAGTGAGTTATCAAATCCGCATTCTCTAAAATCGACTCTACGCTAAAGTCACAAAGGTCACTTTTGATCGGAACGTGAGGGTCGAAGTGAGAGAGAGTGTGCGATCGAACTTTACAGAATCGCACTGCTGGAATGAGCACTTGGCGACGGTTGCTTGGTGATCCTGCTCATAAGAAATCTCAAAGGACTTTTCAGATCTAGAGCCAATACCCATCAAGTGTAGCGATGACTTGATTTCAATCATGGATGCCTTTGCCCTGCAGTAGGACAGTACTCATATCTGCCGGCGAATAGACATGCAGCGCGTTCGGAAACCGGCTTGGAATCCGGTGTTCCAACCACTACACCAGTACTCTGGCACCACCATATATACCAGCTATACTCCGTCCAGAAGTCCAAAGCGAATCTCTATGGCGTTACGTATTCCACGCCGTGCACAATAAACCGGGCGCATCGGCAAGCCGAAGCCGCTCGTAAACCTGCGCGATCTCAAACGAGCGCCGCTGCAGCGGAGCGACTGCAGCACCAGCGCGGTAACGAAGCTATATTACACACGGCCAGGCACTTAGCATTCAGCGCCGAAGCGACCCTATTGTTGGCCAACGCCCGTTCCAAGACTGATAGCTATATACTCCATGTTAAATGCAATTGAAGAAACTGCATCACCTCAAAATAGCCTACAAGAGGACTAAAATTCAAATCGAAAACGTTCAAATTCATTCGTCATGTACAAATGCAGTTACTAAACGGCGATATTAATGTGGCTACCTTTTTGGAAAAACAAAGTAAGTAATAAATGTAACCAGGTGCAAGAGCTACTTTTATTTTCAACTGAACAAACAAGAAAAGAAATCTCACTAGTCCAGTCAGCTGAACTGAACAACTGAACTAGTGGGAAAAGACGCTACCTTACACCAAATTAAGCACTAGCCCGTTTCGTGCCATAGCAGTCCTATTGTTGGGCAATGTAAACATAATCCACATCTGCGAGATATATGATGTTGAGGAGATGGATCAACTTCCATTAAGAAACCGTATCATAGCAATCCTAGGCAACGTAAGCATGATCTACATCTGCAAGACTGATAGCTATGCAATTGAGGAGATGGATTGAGTTAAAAAAAAAAAAAAAAAACTTTTCTACACTCACACCAATTATCTAGCCCAAGAGAAGCTTTGTTATGAAACTCGTTAAATGGTTACTAGACAACGGATAAACATACTTAGAATACATAAATACATACTTATTATACATAGAAAACACCTAGACACGAGGCAATTTAGAAAAACAATAATTTCTAAATTGACCCGACCGGGGATCGAACCCGGGACCTCAGAGATGGCGACACCATGAAAACCGGTGTTCAAACCACTCGACCAAGGAGGTCGTCATTCCATTACAAGAGTTCATTGAGGAACTATTTTTTATCAGGGCGCGATAACGAAGCTACATTACACACGGGCAGGAACATAGCATTCAGCGCCATAGCAGCTCTATTGTTGGCCAACGCCCGTTCTTGCAAGACTGATTGCTATATACTTAATGATATATGCCATTGAAGAGTGAAGGTGTTCTATTAAAGACTGCATCACATCAATAGCCTATATTATATGCGGTTGGGCACTTTACATTTAACTCTTTGTTTCATGCCATAGCAGTCTTATTTTTAGGCAACGTAAGCATGATCCACATCGGTAAGACTGTTATGTATGCAACTGATGGGATGGATTGAGATTCTATTACAAGAGTTTATTGAGGAACTATGTTTTTATCAGGGCGCGATAACGAAGCTACATTACACATGGGCTCGCACTTAGCATTCAGCGCCGTAGCAGCCCTATTGTTGGCCAACGCCCGTTCCAGCAAGACTGGTGGCTATATATATACTAAATGATTTAAGCGATTAAAGAGTGAAGGAGTTCCATTAAGAAACTGCATCATACATGGCTAGGTACTTCGCATTTAACTCCCTGTTTCGTGCCATAGCAGTCTTATTTTGAGGCAAGGTAAGACTGATAGCTATGCATCTGACGAGATGGATTACGTTCCAGCAAGACTGATAGCTATACTTAATGATATATGCAATTGAAGAGTGAAGGAGTTCCATTAAGAAACTGCATTAAACATGGTTAGATACTTCGCATTTGGCAGGCAAAACGTAAGCATGATCCACATCGGTAAGACTGATAGCAATGCTACTGAGGTTATTACTATTAGCGTATGGTGTGTGTCGATGCAGTTAATTCTAAAATGTGAAAGGAAGGCTATCGATCCACTCAGCCACTTCCTTGTCAGCTTCGTGAATTTCTTAGGATGCCGTCTTTAATGGAACACTGTGGTCCGTAATGTGGGCCATGCCCTATATCTCTCCGCAGGAACAGTGTGAGTCCGTTAAAAACCCCCATCTGCACATCAGCTCAGCACATCTGCCTTATGACGTATGGCACTTGTTTGCGTTCAGTATCTTCGAGGCAGAATGAAACCTGGCATTCGTGAGTTAGGGTCGGGCACAAGATCTTTGTTAGTTAATAATACAATACAAATTTTAAAAAGCGGTAATGGGCTCACCACCTGTCACGCTGAGCACTGATCAGTTGTGACTTGGTGAAAAGTGGACTATGGCAGTGGACTGCTTCTGCGGTCCCCATTGCCTAGTCTCTGACTAACCCTTTTGGGACAATAGTCGGAGATGTATGTAATATGTCAATTAAAAAAACATATTAATTTTGAACCTAGTTACTTATTAGGCCACACTTGACAATTAGGCAGATCAATTTCTTTTTCATGGCGGTATAAGTTTAGAAGATTTCGGGAGATGCGAAAATTTTTATAGCGACCGCCTTAAAGCAGAAAAGCCGTAATTTGCTTTTTCGCGTTGCGTTTTACCGCTATCTGCATTCTGAAGAATTCCAAAGAGTATATTAAATGGCAGCTACTAAAACAGAACCGTCGTCGCGTCGATAAAATCTCACACTTGCCTACATACCTACTGCCGATAGTGCGTTTGTAAAAAATCGTATCTCCAAACTGAATTCAATTAGGCGTAAAGCTACAGCTACGACACACGACATAGCAAGGTACGTAACATAATTATGATATATTTGTATATTACGGTAATTATTAATAATTAACTGTAATTATTAATAATTACCTGTAATTATTAATAATTACCACGTGATAATTGGTAAATGTGATAAAAACTGTGAAATTTAATACTTTTACCGGTAATTATCAATAATTACCGACTATCTTCGGTAAAAGTAATACCTAAATCTATACTAATAAGAAACGATATTTTTGGTCAGTATTTATTAAAGATACACGATTAAAAAGAGACCAGTGCATTTACTAAAAGAACTAAGGTCACTAAATGAAAATTATGTGCTAAATAATTTTAGGGTAAGTATAGCTAAAATACCTTATAACAAACTATAAAAGTTATGCAGTATTTAATAAGTGGATCATAATGAGTGATAATGAACGTTTAATGGTAAATGATTTTCTCCCAAACCCCTCGAGACTCAATAAAGCTGTGGGACTTTATTGAGGTCTCTCCACGCACTTCTTGAGAGAATTTGAAAAGTGATGTTGCACTGTTTTGTTTTATTTGCCAACACTCATGCACGTTCACGAACACATAACAGTAAATAATCCACCATTATTTCACATTAATATTCAACAAAACACAATAAAAAAAAATAATACAAAACTGCAGACATGACGGCTTCACTTTCCCGCCAAGAAGTCCTTAGCTTTTATGTATTTTTTTTTAATTTTTGTCAGTCAAATGACATTGAGCTAAGCATTGAGCCTACAAAAACGAAAAACTATTTAGTCCTATGTAGAATAATCATGAATAAAGACTCGAGTTATTACTGTTTACATCAACAACTTTTTTGTGATAGTTATTATTAAAGTTTATGGTAAAATTAGTAGTCATTTGAATCTATGGACAACACAGACCACGCCCACACAGTCCACGCTTCAGCAAGAAACAACTGCACAGTCTGCACATGTGCTTAGATGGTGAGCCTTTAGCCCGTTAGTCGCTTTTACGACACTCAAGGGAAGAGGGGAGTTTTTAGTATTACTTTGATGAGCCAATCACTGCTCTATGCTGTTAAATGTATGTGCAGTCTTTAGTCCGTTAGTCGCCTTTTACGACACCCAAGGAAAGGGAGGGGTTGGTAGTATCATTTTGATGAGTCCATCGCCGCTCTATGCTGTTGGATGTATGGTGCAGTCTTTAGTCCATTAGTCACCTTTTACGACAACGAAGAGAAGGGAGGGGTTGGTAGTATAATTTTGTGAGCCCATCGCCGCTCTATGCTGTTGGATGTATGTGCAGTCTTTAGTCCGTTAGTCGCCTTTTACCGCACCCTAGGGAAGGGAGGGGTTGGTAGTATTATTTGATGAGCCCATCGCCGCTCTATGCTGTTGGATGTATGTGCAGTCTTTAGTCGGTTAGTCGCCTTTCACGACACCAAAGGGAAGAAAGGGGTTGGCAGTACTATTTTGATAGGCCCATCGTCGCTCTATGCTGTTGGATGTAAGTGCAGTCTTTAGTCCGTTAGTCGCCTTTTACGACACCCAAGGGAAGAAAGGGGTTGGTAGTATTATTTTGATGAGCCCATCGCCGCTCTTTGCTATTGCATAGAGCGGCGATGGGCTCATCAAAATAATACTACCAACCCCCTTCTTCCATTGGGTGTCGTAAAAGCAACTAACAGGTTTTAATAAAATAAATCAATTCATATTGTATTGGATTGTTTTATTTTGTCGCATTCGTAGTGAAAAGCAGAGTGTAACACACGGCGCTAAAAACCCATTAAAACTCGGTTTCTATTTACTCCCTTGCTAAAGCTCGGGAGTAAAACTACCTCGTATATTTTAGCCTCTTGTATAACAATCTACTATTTCAAACTTCGATCAACAGTTGGTATTGTAGATCGAAGATTTCAAAGCAATAAATTACTCTTGTCACTTAAAAATTAAAAGACGTTTACTTATAATATTTAGTGGTGAAATCAACCTTAAGGGGCAACAACTAAAGTACTTCTTCCTTTGCCTTGCGAGAAAATAAGAGCTCACTTCTCAAGTGCGCTCTTATTTACAGAGACACATTTTTAGCGCCGAACTGACATCTGTTGTATTGTCGATCGAAGAGGCTTCTAATAACTTTGAAGGCTCAATCAATGCAGCGAAAATTAAACTTACAGCTTGCTAAAAAATCCAAATCACGATTTCTTGCTCTATCACTAATATTGTTGCAGACAAAAACTGCAGCTGCCCAATATTAGTTATGTTTTCGACCAGCGCAGCACCAGCAGCTCTATTCACTTTGAATGCTGGCAAAACACATTTTAGAGCTGGCCAAAACCAAGCTTTTTCAATATAAGCTGGCCATCGAAAATTAATAGCCCTCATTTATTATACTTACCAAACCTATGCTGTAAATAATAGCCGGTAAAAGTGAATAATTTATTACTTTTACCGTCGATCTTGGTAATTATTCTAATTACCAATTAATCACATTTTCCGTAACATACACCTACACTCTTATTAAAAAGTGTAACTGTGTCGCGTAGCAGTGAAATAATACTACCATTTACCATTTTACTATTTTGTATTAAACCCATACATGACGACTTAAAGACGACATATTCAGATGGTGGGAGATTAGGCCAGCCTCCCGCCACTGCCGGTTACCCTTGTAGCATCAGACTCCCTCTCTCTTCCCTTGGGTGTCGTAAAAGGCGACTAACGCACTAAAGACTACACATATATCTTACAGTATAGAGCGGCAATGGGCTCACCACCTGTCACGCTGAGCACATGTGCAGTTACTATTTGGTGAAAAGTGAACCATGGTAGAGGACTGCTTTTGCTGCCTTATTGCATAAGTCTCTGATTAACCCTTCGGGGATAATAGCAGGGGGATGTCACTCCGCAGTTTAGGTATGTTCGTTTGGCGCGCCTCCCAGGCAGGCCGCCTAGGCGTATGGCAGTAAAGGTTGCCGCGAGCCGACGCATGCTCCACCGAACGCCCGAGTCGCTTAACTCTTAATCCCTGCGCGCGCGCGTAAACCCTACGCTCTGTGACGTCATGACGTCAAATCGATATGGAGTCAGCGTTGCCTAACGGAATATGAACGCTCGGGTCACACGATAAGTTTCAATTTCGCGTGAAAGTCGTTAGAGAGTGAACCTTCTGCACGTAGTACTATTAGTTCTGTGATAATAGTCGTGATTATAGGTATGTATTAAATAGTGTTTATTCGAGATGACTGGAGACCGAGCGGCGCGTAAGTAAAGAGGTAGTCACATCCCTTGTCATTATTTAGTCAGTAGGAGGTGATTGCACCGAAGATGCTTAGCGTCTTAAGTTTTAAGTTCAGCTTTATACTACTGCGTTTTACGGTTACGTTTATAATACTACGAGCATAATAACATGAATTAAAACATGGAACAACAAGATAAATAAAAAATATAGGTAATAAAAAAGTGGTTTTTCTCCCCCGCAAACAGACGTGTTGTTACATAATTGTATTGTGTGTATAACAAAAATACTTTTAATTTATCAGAACATTACACAACGTATTTTTTTGTATGGTGAAGATCTTGTATCGGAAATAAACCGCAAGAAGTTCAGCGAAGGGTTCTATATCTGGTTTTATGTTATTTATGACATATACGTTAATTTCATAATATTAAACAATTTTTACACGTTATGAGACTTATGCCCGTTGTCACCGACAACTCCTATATTTATGATAACTCTTAAACGGATGTTACATAGGAGACTTTATACTGCGGCTTCCGGCACTTAACATTGCTTAGGTAATTAAAACATAAGTAAGTACAATACTTTATACAAAACAGTTAACCGAAAGCGGTGTGGTGCAACTGGCCTAAAGGATTTAATGCGGAGCTCTTAACTTCCCGCTCATTTGCTTCAGCGTATAGTTTCAATATGCCGTATAGTTTTATACGTCCATATTCTGATAAGAGTACCCTTGATGCACATACGGCGTCGTCTTATCATTTTCCAGCAGATACTTCGTATTCTTAATAAGTTACCGTTATAGGTAAGAGTAATTCACAGTTCTAAGATTACCTTACCTTGGGTATGTACGCACACATTTTTCTACAATTGACAAAAATAGGTTAAACAAAAGTAAAATCTCGTGTTTCACTCAAGATTAGGTGTCATAAGAGTTAGCGTTTTCGTTTCGTTCCCGTTTTTATGTTGCAACTTATAAAATGAAACGTGAAAGTTTATTAGTAGATAAGTATATATTTATACAGAAAGGTCTCTATTGCAGTAAACATTCGCCAAATCCGCGTGGCTCCGGTTCCGACAAAAAGGCTCGGGCGTCGGTCGCCTAAGCCGCGGGGCTGCGGGGCCGCGGAGCTCCGGGGCCGCGGAGCTTCGTGGCTGCGGGGCCAACCGCAGGCCAGCTGCGGGTCTAGACCTCAATTTAGGGTGCTTTTCCACTACAGCTGTGCGGATAAGCGGTGCGCGAGGAACAAATCAACCAATAAGATCGCTAGTCTCACAGACTTCTTGCATCGCTAATTGCTGTATAGTGAAGTCATTCTATTGGTGAAATTTTCTTCATGCGCCGTTTAGTCGCTGCGCAAGTTTCTGTTGGCTACACAGGACACCGTTGCACAAAAACGCGGTTTTTTATATAAAAGAAGAAGGCAAACATGGACACCCGCAAAACCAGAGGAATCGCAGGCGCGATGCCGTCCTTTAAGGATGGAGTAAGGTTAAGGAAGGAATACGATTTGTGAGAGGGGAGGGGGGGAATGACTGTAACCCACCATACCCGCTGGGCCAGCTTGATGGGTTATAGCCCAATCATATAGGACCATGTAATATTGTCCATTTGGGAAGGCATGTACCCAGCAGTGGGACGTTTATAGGCTGATGATGATGAGTGTCTGATATATATTTATACAAGCGGCCGCTCGCGGTTTCACCCGCGTGGTTCCCGTTCCCGTGGGAATATCGAGATAAAAAGTATCATGTGTGTTAATCCAGGTTATAAACTATCTGTATGCCGTATTTCATCCAAATCCATTCAGTAGTTTTTACGTGAAAGAGTAACAAACATCCATACATACGTTCCCGTGGGAATATCGGGATAAAAAGTATCCTACGTGTCAATCCAGGTTATATACTATCTGAATGCCGAATTTCATCCAAATTCATTCAGTAGTTTTTACGTAAAAAAGTAACAAATATCCATACATACAAACTTTCGCGTTTATAATATTAGTTTTTTGTGTGACGGTGTCCCGTGTCGGCAACAGAAATCGTCTTGGTTTGCGCATAGTGATTTTTTTTTAATCAACAACGGGAGCGCACTTGTCCTTCATCTCATCTGATGGTGAGTGACAATAAGACTGAAGGTGGGAGCGCGCTTCACCCGGAAGCCACAACTGAGGAACTGGCTATCTTATTACTAAACTGTCGGAATACAACAATGTTATTAACATTGTGTTATGGCGCCACACTTAGATTTTTTTTGTTTACGCTCACACCAATTATCTAGAGTTCTAGACTAAGATAAGTATTCTTAATGAACTCGCTAATAATATGATAACGGATAACGGATAAATATACATAAACATAGAAAAAACACCCAGACCCGAAATCAATTTACAAAAGCAGTTTTTCTCTAAATTGACCCGAGCGGGAATTGGACCGGGACCTCAGAGAGGGCGCGACGCCAGACCCGGTGTGCTAACCACTCGACCACGGAGTTCGTCAATAGATCAGATTAGTAGATAAGATGGTGGTAGTTAGCCAGGCGGACTTAACAGCCCTGCGAAGATATACCCTACGCTGGGAATCGAGCCTGGCACTTCTGGGTCTAAGGATGAATTCGACCAAGCTGGAATAAGACTTACTCCGAGATTAGTCTATACAAATTCGGCGTTTAATCTAGGTATAAGACCTTATTCCAGTTTGGTCGAATCCACCCTGAGTCGGTTAAACATAGCTACATCGCACTGCTCGATTGGAAAAGCAGCCTTACGGCGACTGGCTCTGTGATAAAAATTGTTTGTTACCATAATACTTAAATATGTTTTTATATCCCTCTTTGTACCGGATGTGTTTGTTGCGGTGAGGTGTTAATCCGAGATCAGTGCGGTGAGCAGGTGTTGTATTCACTTATTGATCGCTATGAGAATTTGCATGACATTGAGGGATCCCTCCTGGGCCCTGATTCTGTATCGCAATCTATAGATTCCACACCTAAACCTTACCGCGCACAAACGTCAAACGCATACGTTTTTAGGAAGATATCGTAACTTTTTAAGGAATTGACGTGGTTTCGAAACAAGGAATCGTTACAGAATAAGGGCCCTGGTGACAAACCATGTAATTTTAATTTTTTTCCATACAAATTTTTGTATTTTTGTTAATGAACGACGACAATAATTCTTATATACTTATATGATATCCAATACGAATTTTAATTCTTAATATTAATAAAAAATTTGAATATGGGTCTGTTTCACAATCTCCAAGTAAGTTCCAATTACTTGCAAATTACATGTAAAACTGTCACTTTAACTGACAAGTAAGTACCATCAAATCGGGAATTATGTGAAACAGGCTGTAAAATATTTTTTTCTTCCTAATCTTGCGTAACTGATTTTGCGGGTAGCGAGAAACTTATAATTCCTCAAGCTTCAGTGACTGAAAAATCCCCGGAAGTTCGACAGGGGTTGGCATCACGCAAGCGTATCCCGCGTACTTAGCTGACTAGATTCTCCGAGGCGTTCGAGTTAGTGGAAAACCCAAGGGGGCAGTTTAAGGCTAGGACTTCGGCCTCGGTTGACCGCGACTGCTTAATACAACAAACAAAGATTGAGTTCAATCATAGATTAATGTAGAAGAGGACGAAAAATATTTCTTTTAACCAGACCCCGACTAAACCGAAAATGTAAATAAAGATTTAAAATGATGTAGGAATCAAAGGATCTAGGTAATGAGCGTTGAAATACAATTTGGACGAACTGCGTATTGGACGTACGGCTAAGAAATCATGCATAGGACTCCGAAGACAATTTTAATGTGTAGGTACCGCGGTATAATACGCCTTGGTTGGTGGCCAAAATGAAAAGAGTTCGTCTCGAAAGGAGGTCCTGGGTTCAATATTCAGGTTGGGCAAAGTGTGTTTCCATTAAGGCGGGTCTCCTGCGACACTGTTTCGTGTTTTCTAACACCTAGCATCAAACATCTAAAAAAATATGTCAAAATATGTACGTAGGCCACGCCCAAATTTTTTGACACAAAAATTGGCGCAACTGTCAACGTCAAATTTGACAGAATCAAGCATAGACTATGCGATATTTTGCGATCACGATGCATAAGATGTACCACAGAACCGAAATAATCAAACTTGTTCATACTAAAGTAGTCTGTAAGTCTATGAAAACACGGTACAAAGTCAAGGGTGTTTTTGTAGGTGCGGTCTCATGCGACCGCTTGGGGCCTGAGGGGTTCGTGCGTTAGCCCGGGTTTGTGATCACCATCCCGCATTCATCAAGCATCGTTCTAATATTATATAAATAACAAGCGGCCGCTCGCGGTTTCACCCGCGTGGTTCCCGTTCCCGTGGGAATATCGGGATAAAAAGTATCCTACGTGTTAATTCAGGTTATAAACTATCTGCATGCCGAATTTCATTCAAATTCATTCAGTAGTTCTTACGTGAAAGAGTAACAAACATCCATTCATTCGTTCCCGTGGGAATATCGGGATAAAAAGTATTCTATGTGTTAATCCAGGTTATAATCTATCTGTATGCCGAATTTCATCCAAATCCATTCAGTAGTTTTTACGTGAAAGAGTAACAAATATCCATACTTACAAACTTTTTCGCGTTTATGATATTAGTAGGATATTTGTCGTAATAAAGTTCTTTAAACCGACTTGACATTTTAATAATGGCGGTCTAGCATATTTGCTATTTACGATATATCATCAGCCCGTAAAAGTCCCACTGCTGGGCACAGCGGCTTGCCACATGGACAACAGCACGTGAACAATGTGCCATAACCCACCACGCTGGCCCAATGCGGGTAGATCGGTGGGTTATTTAATACAGGATAATTTTGGACACCCCGCCAAAAGTCAATATGGGGTAAAAAATATAAAAATAAAATTTTAAACACTGAATAAAGACGACGGCTTATGTTTTTAGTGCGGAAGGTGCGTGGTTCGATTCCCGCCTAAGTTTGTTGTCTTTTTTAGTTTAGTATTTAGAGTATATTTAAGCGTTAATAAAACGCTAAAATATATTTAAAAATAAAACAATAATAATAAAATATTTGACATAAAAATAATTACCTAATGTTTTCTAATTTTCTTAAGGAAAAGTTGAGACGAAACTGTAAAAAAAATAATGTTTTTTTATTTCATAATTTGGTTGTACTACTGCTATAGCAGTTTTTTACGTGATCCTATAGGATCATGTAAAAAAATTTGGCGGGGGGTCCAAAGGTTACCCTGTACTGTATACCGCGACAAATTCTTCCGCTGATTGCCGCTATGTTATGAGGAGTAAATGAAGCAAAGGATGTTTTCAGGATCGTAGCAAATGGAAAGATGCAGTCTCTGCCTACCTCGCGACGTGTGTATGTGCGTATGTATGTATTATTGCCGCAATGCGTTTGCTTGTTAGATAGATTTCAGTGGTCTAGCCAAAACCTACATCGGTAGAATCTTTTATGCGGATCGGTCTAGCATCAGGATCACCATGATTAAAGTATACCCGCGGAGGCGCGCAGGGTTGGCAATCGTGAATGTCGCGAAAATTAAGCTGCAAGTAGCTCGTCTCTTTAAAGAACTTATATTTATTTATAAACATTTTTGATGGGGATAACGCTAACTACTTGTTTAAGGCTTCTTACGCATGTCATTTTATACCCGACTAAAATAAAATAGCTAAAATAGCTGCAATCACTTGTTATATTTATTAAATTGTTTTTTTTTATTATTCAGGACAACCAACAAAAAATCACACAAGTAACAATGTTTTAAATACATTAATACTCGTAGATAATACATTTTGTAGTACATAAAATGTCTTTTATTTACTGCTTGACATGACACTGCCGGCGTACTAAGGAATGTTTAACTCAAGTAAATTTTAAATCGAAAACAACTTACGTTATATGAATGGTTAACTATACTAGACTTTTTTAGCTTTGACCCTACGTTCAAGTAACTTGATATGTAAGCATAAAAACAAAAAAAAAAAATCTTTTTTATCTTTTTCTGATTATACTGGCTATACAAACGCAAAAAACGACATATAAAAACGATTACTTGAGTCATAATCTGATTTTATTTAGCTTAATTAATGGCTTCGAGGGTTTCTCATTAAGCCAATTTTAAGTGGTATCAATTATTTAGTAAATTAAGATAGTACGGTATTATTACACATTAACATACCTATTATAAAGTAAAGTCGCCGTTTTCCTGTGCCTGTGGCACCGCACTATTCTCCTAAGCCAAGCAATGGATTTTTATAAATGCGGTTTTCACTAAAAGATAGAGCGTTAACTGAGGATAGTTTTTGTTTATATTTTGTAGATATATTTTTTAAATGTCTGAACTATGACGGTCTTTCTAAGTTAGCGTGAACGAAGGTGCGGGCGAGCCGCTAGTAATTAATAAAAAATTGAGCCTTAACACGTGTTGTTGCGTAAAGATCACGGGAGAAACTCCAAAATCCGATTTGAACATCACGAAACACTAGAAACGTACTACCGACAAATGTCAGAGCGACAATAAACAGACATACAGAAATAAAGTCCTGAATCCAAAATCCGACATGAGACGACATTATGTGAAGACGTTGACAGCCCTAGCGCTCGCGAGCGAGCGACGAGCGGCACCGAGGCAGGGTGCAGAGCGACGCGACCACAGAAATAGATCTAAATGGAATTCGCATGTTAGCTCAATCGTATGAAACCGAAGCGTGTCACTTTATTATCAACATTACTTACCGATGAAAAGAAACCTGTTGATAACCTCGGCTAACCATTCTTGTACAGATTTTACAGTTGGATACGGCGCAAGTAGGTAGTCATTTTTTACAACGGTTGCGCGGACTAAATAAAACGCGGTCAAAAGATGGGTGTTTACCATCCTTTTGACACTAACTTGAAACGCAAAGTACGTAAGTACACATGCGACTTCTATTTAGATCTATTTCTGTGGACGCGACCCAGTTTCCTTGCATGGAATTATTACGAAAATCGAAGCTTTAAATATTATAATAAAGGCGGAAACTTTAAATGCCACCTATAAACTGAGATTTGCAAATAATGTAAGATTTCGTGTGGCATAATTTATTCCGATACTATCACCAGGGGGGTGTTACTCCGCAGTTTAGGTACCTACGTTCGGGCGGCGCGCCTCCCAGGCAGGCCGCCTAGGCGTATGACAGTAAAGGTTCCCGCTCGCGACGCACGCTCCACGTCGCGCGTCGTCACTTAACTCGTAAATCCTGCGCGCGCGCGTAAACCCTAAGCTCTGTGACGTCATGACGTCAAATCGATATCGAGTCAGCGTTGCTTAACGGAATATGAAAGCTCGGGTCACACGATAAGTTTCAATTTCGCGTGAAAGTCGTTAGAGAGTGAACCTTCTGTACGGTAGTACTATTAGTTATTCTGCGCTATTACCAAGGACGATCGAAATATTTGTCTATGCTATTTCTGAGGGGACGGCGATTTTTGTAAAACTTTCTGGAATTAAAGTAATACATTTTAGTGTATATACATTCTTAAAGTCCAGTTTTGTATTAAAGTTAAACGTGGTTTACAAGCCACTGAGAGGAACGACGACCACTGGTGACGATTGTTACTATGTTATTTGGTATTTTAGTGTTACGAGTTGATGAATAGCATAGTTGGTAGTGCGCTTGGCCCGCTATTTATTTTTTTGTTTATGTACTAGCTACCCGTCCGCGCCTTCGTTCTCGCTTACTTAGAAATACTGTTAGATACATATATTATACACAAAAACGATCGTCCTTTATCAATCTTTTTATCAGTAAAAACCACGTAAAATCCATTGCTTTTTTATTTTATTTTTTTACTACAACGGGTAAGCGCTTGGCCTTCATCTCACATGAAGGTAAGTGACGATAAGGCCGAAGGTGGAAGCGCGCTTCACCCGGAATCTTCAACCACTGAGGAACTGGCTATCTTATCTCAAACTGTCGGAACACAACAATGCTATAAACATCGTTGTTATGGCGACAGACTTAGATAAGATGGTGGTAGCTAGCCAGGCGGACTTAACAGCCCTACCACCAACCAAACCGAGCACACAAAGATGTACCCCCCGCTGGGAATCGAACCCGGGACCTCTGGGCCAGAAACCGGTGGCTTAGCCACTAGACCAAAGAGGCGATTATATTGCGTGACTTAGAAGGAGAAAGCGGAGCCACAGACTCAAGAAAACGGCGACTTTACTTAATACAGGGTTTAATTATGGACCCCCCTCTAAAAGTAAATATGGGGTAAAAAAGTAATACTTAATAAAATATTTGACGTGAAAATAATGAATGTTTTTTTTTTTATTACAGTTTTTTGCCTGCGTTTTATATCCTATAGTTCTAGGGGCGTGCGCTCACCCTTGCGATCAAAGCGACGGTGCGCTGTGATTGGTGTACGGGGTGAATAATAGCGATCACGCGCATGCGCTTTGATAACCGCGATAGGCCGCGCGCTAGGTGACAATAATTTTAATTTTCTTAAGACGGTTTACGCATTTCAGTTTCCCATACAAACTTCCAAGTCGAAATTTTTATAAACCAATAAGCCAATTTTGATGAAACTTTGCAAGCTAAAGTAAAACACAGGGATCTAAATAGTTTGTTGAAAACTTTAAAAAAAAACGTTTATTTAGCTGAGATAATGCAATTAAAAGTCCATTATAGAAAATTTTAAATCGCAATAACTCAGTTAATTAAACGTTTTTTAAAAATGTCTTAAACAAACTATTTAGATCCCTGTGTTTTACTTTAGCTTGCAAAGGTTCATCAAAATTGGCTTATTGGTCTTTAAATGTTTCGACTTGGAAGTTTGTTTGGAAAACCGAAATGTGTAAACCCTCTTAAGAAAAATTTGAGACAAAATGTAAAGAAAATTACGTTTTTTTATTTCATTATTTGGTTGTACTGCTGCTATAAGATCACGTAAAAAAAATTGGTCCAAAATTAACCCTGTATGTAATTAATGTTTTATTAACGCTTTAATAACGCTTAAATATACTTAAGTAAAATTTTAAACACTGAAAAAAGACGACAAGAAGACAGTGTTTAAAATTTTACTTAAGTATATTTAAGCGTTCATAAAACGCTAACATATAAAACATTAATCTATAAACGCAGCTTCAACTTACCGAATGTTCAAATATTTGTAAAAATATTTCTTTCGGATCTCAGAGGTGAAAACTTCTAAGATTTGATGAAGCAATGTTGACTAAAAAACATAAGCATCAAGCACTGCCAAATTGCGACGGTTGAAAGAGAGACCTCGGTAGCCAAGTGGTTAAGGCAGCCGCCCGGAATGCGGAAGGTGCGTGGTTCGATTCCCGCCTGAGGTTGTCGTCTTTTTTCAGTGTTTAAAATTTTTCCTGTATGTAATGATTATGATAGGGGTGCAGGTCCGAATACCACAAAAAACAAAGATTTTTTTAACAATCTTTTCCGAATTATAATTCATGCGCCACCAAGTTCGATCGGTCGTAGATTTTTTATTGCTAGCACATAATTTCGATTACGTTAGTCACCTACGATAATTTAGATACCGCTCTCGAGTACTTATACTACGTAATCGCACAGCTGCGCCGCTGCAGCGTCTGCAGCTATTCGTGGCCATTACGCTGGCGCTATCTTTGGACGCGAGTGGCGCGATTACTGTGTCAACGGCTCATAAATACATAACAGGTATATAGGCTCATAAATACATAGCAGGTATATAGACGGGCCGGCGGCGCTGGTAAGACGGCCGACCGCTGCGGCAGGCTTTGTGAGCCTCGTGCTACCTCGCACTAAGAACAAGGTGGCGAGAGGAGCGAGTTAATACAGTTTATTTGATTTAGAGCGGTTTCAGACTAGCGATAGACAATAGGATAGTTGAAAGAGGAAGACTTCGACGACCGTACTTCGACCAGGGGAGCTATTCTGTATCTCAGTAAGCGCTGTCAGAATTGACTCTGTCTCTTTCATATTACGAACGTTGTGCAACTCTTACGAACGTTGAAGCGCAAAAAAGCGCCAGCCGCATCCAGCTGCGAATTTTGACTGAATGGTCCACTACTCAGTGGACTATACGGTACCATATCAGACAGTACGATCGAATGAAACCGCTAGAATAACCCGATACAAGCTTATAGGCTCAAAAAAACGGCTGGTATGGATGAAACCGTCCGTATTAATATGATGATTGAATAGAAAATTGTGAATAGTGCTTTTTTTGCCCGGAAAAAAGAGTGGACTATACGTGCCCAGGAGTCCTAAAGAGCTCGATTGATAAAGTCAAACATAAAGTAAAGTTAATATAAACAAAACTACAATTTGACTGTTAAAAATGGTAAAAAGAAAAACAATTTACCACCGCGTCGCTCATAGCTTCACTCAGTTCGCGCCTTATCTGGGACCTCGCGAGCGTCAGGTGCCACTATTTCGGTCGGGTCCAGCCGTTCGGTTTATATACAGTAAGTACATAGGTACATAAGGCTATGTACCGGTGTATATTCTAGTTTGCTGCGTTCGCCGCACCGAGGTGGACGCTCTTGTTCTACCCTCGCTTTGCCTCGCTTGCAAATCTTAATAACCGTACGATGCATTTCGGTTGGCTTGTTAGCTGAATTGGAAGTGCCTTACAAAATGTATGATTAGAGGTTGTGTTTGTTGTATATATTTAAAGCGAACCTTGTGCAAGGCGATGGCAATATGGGGAAGGAGAATAGATCTTTTTTTTATGCGCTAATCGCAATAAAAAAGGGGCTATATAAAGACTTATTAATAGATGAATGGAATCAAGCGTTACTTAGCAAAAATTCAAGGCATACAAAAATGCTATAAAAGTATGTAGTTCGTAATGAATAAAAAAAACTTATGTTTATTTTACAGACAACCACAAAAAAAGTTTTAGCAAAAATCTTGCTATTCCTAGATTATATTTTACCACTGACAACTAGCATAATAGAAGTCCCACCTAAACCTCGCTGAGTGGTAGACCACCAGACACCGCTATTCTCTGCTCACGATATCACAATTGAATTGTTTTACAGAGTTTTCATTAAGCGGGCTCCAACTGATCTTGCGTTTCATCTACGGCGAGTGGTCACGCGATCCGAAATTCAGGGGGCAGCACTTGTAAAGTGACCCGATTTTATTTTTTAGACTAGAAGGAAAAACTACCGCCTACTCTTTGTTGGCGGCTATTTAAAAGTTTAAAGTAGGAAAATTCTTAGTTTGTCCCATAACACTACTGAAGTTGTCCTTCGTCCAAATTACAAGTAGATAGATACCTAGTTTAAATTAAAGTCAAAAAAAATTGCTGATTGTAATACATAGTACAATAAGACTAAAGATTTTTTTTATAAATTACTTCGTACTAAACAAAAAAGAAAAGATTAAAGTAAGTTTGGCATATAAAAAAATAAGGACCGTAAAAGGAATATACAATAGGACAAAGCGAAAATAAAATAATTAAAATAATATTTTGGGACAAAGGAAGCATATTGTTTGGGACGAACCAGGATTTTTATGTGGGACGAATCTCAGTGGGACGATCGAAGCATAAATCTTAGAAAATAAACCTAAAAAAGCTTGTCGCGGCCGAAGTTTGTGAGCCCATAGCCGCTCTATGTTGGATGTATGTGTAGTCTTTTTCCGTTAGTCGCCTTTCACAACACCCAAGGGAAGAGAGGGGTTGGTAGTATTCTTAAAGCGAAACGCTACACACACACGACTGTGGATAATAGTTATTGTGTCTTATGAAGTACGTAACTTATTACGCTATTCGGTCGCAATCACAAAGCGGGGGCTCGCGTGCCGACGCTGCTGAAATACCGCATAGTGCGCTCGCGACACACGGAGGCCGAGTGCGGCCAATACAGACGGTTTTTATGTTTAGTAGATGACCCGGTGAACTTCGTATGGTATCACCTACATTAGGTAGGTATATTTATGAAAAATATGGTCAAAAAAATAATTTTTCGATAAGCAAATTTAGCCAGTGTCAAGTTTTAGTAATTGCTTAAAGTAGATGATAATGTAAGAAATACTATAAGATAACGATTAATGGTAAATGAATTTCCACCAAACCACTTGAGACTCAATAAAGCTGTGGGACTTAATTGAGATCTCACACGGCCTTCTTGAAAGAATCTGAAAAGTGATGTTGCATGGTTTTGTTTATACCTATAAATATTTGACAACCAAACCAAGTGACAATATAAAGTTCTTGCGCACTGACAAACTGATAATAGATTTTATTAGTCGTCTTGAAATATTAATTTATTTATTATCTGACTAAAAACATAAGCATCAAGCACTGACAAATTTCGACGGTTGAAAGCCAGACCTCGGTAAGCCAAGTGGTTAAGCCAGCCGCCCGGAATGCGGAAGGTGCGTGGTTCGATTCCCGCCTGAGGTTGTCGTCTTTTTTCAGTATTTAAAATTTTACTTAAGTATATTTAAGCGTTAATAAAACGCTAAAATATAAAACATTAATTTATTATCTTGTTTCGAGAATCAAGACTTTTTTTATTTTGAAACAGAACTGTTTTGTATTTCAACAAAACAGATCAAAGAGATCGGACTTCATACTACAGCTGCTAAGAAACAGACAAATTTCTGAACGCATCTATAAATATATGACAACCAAGTGTCAAATTTTAATTTTTAAAAAGACATAAAACATTTGTTTTACAGCTATAAACATTTTGTATTGGAAAATTAAATTGTCGTTTTTAGTATTTTCCGTTACTTATTATTCATGTTTCTCACCGTTTATAGCTTCCCTGAACTTTCACAAATATTTCAAAATCAAAATTAGCCAAATCGGTTTAGCTATTCTCGGGTTTTAGCGAGACAAACGATAAGCACGCACAGCACAAAAACAAGTACTTATTAGGCGGGTAGAACAATGAGAAGAACTATAATAAACTTGGAAGTATACATTTTTAAAATTTCCCTTTTCATAATAAACAAACACCAAGACGGGAATTAACGTGAACTACTTATTACAGGCTTCCTAAGCATACCTTTTATGAGTAATAAATAAATATTATGTTATAGTCTGATCGAGCTATTCTCAAACTCAAACTCAACTAGTAAGCGCATTCCTCTACCTCTGATGAATTACTTCCCAGTAGTACGCGAACCCGGGACCTCTGAATCTGATTATCTAATGATGATCTAACCACTAAACACTTACCACCTGTCACTCTAAATACATGTGCAGTTGTTAATTGATTTAACGTGGAGTGTGGCTGTGCACTGATTTTACATCATACATATATATAATGACGACTATTATACCCGAAGGATTAGTCAGAGCCTAGGCAATAAGGACCGCAGAAGCAGTCCTCTGCCATAGTAAACTTTTCACCAAATAGAAACTGCAAATGTGCTCAGCATGACAGGTGGTGAGCCCATTGCCGCTCCACACCGTTGGATGTATGTGCAGTCTTAGACACCCAAGGGAAGAGAGGGGGTGGTAGTATTCTTTCACCGCTACGCAACACGGTTATGAATTACTGATTGATGACTTTACCCCCTCTGGGGATAATAGGTAGTCGTAAATTTATGTGTGAAATTATCTTCTTTTCATTGACTTCCAGGCTGTTGGCTGGCCGGCCTGCCGTGTGTAGCAGCGAGGAGTGCTGAGCGGAGCAGCCAGTCAGCTCATTCCGTGAGTGGCTGCCGACAAAGAATTATTCCGCCGCCGCCCGCCGCCGAACCGCCCAAAGTGCAAGAGAATTAGTTTTAGACGGGTAACATCTCTTCGGCAGGGACATTCGTTATCTACAGTGCGATTCTGTATAGGCTCGATTCAAAATTCGATCCAGAATCCGCAGTGATTTGACAAAGTTCGCATTCACTTTATTCGACTCTATACAAACGTCGCAAAGGTCGGTTTGATCGGAACGTGAGGATCTAAGTGAGAAGCGAGTTTACGATCGAGCTTTTGAAAAGCTGCCTTGCCTTACACAGTTAAAATAGTAGAAGAAAGATGAAACACAGAAATTTAATAACAAATTGTTTAATTAGTTTTTTAGGAAATTAGTTAATATCTATAACTGTGTAATTTATGTGAAAACTGTTTAAATAACGATAACTTGTTTTTGACCAATATGCACTATATAATGTTTTGTAGTAAGTATATTATATACTAATACTATATACTAATAACATAACGACCATTTATTTTCTGAAGCTCAATGATAGTGGCATAATGTCGTTTAACATCCTCCGTATGAAGAATGTTTGCAAAAGTCTAAACTGTATGAGCAAGATGCTTTTGCTAGATTCCTAAAAAGAAAAAAATATGGTAACTTATCAGATGTTTTGGACTTCTTGGCGGGAAAGTGAAGCGTCATGTCTGCAGTTTTGTTTTATTTTCTATAATTTGTGTTTTTTCGAACATTAATGTGAAATAATAGTGGATTATTAACCGTTAAGTGTTTGTGAACGCGCACGAGTGTTGGCAAATGAAACAAAACAGTGCAACATCACTTTTCAAATTCTCTCAAGAAGTCCGTGTGAGACCTCAGTAAAGTCCCACATTTTTACTGAAGACTCAAGGGGTTTGGGGGAACATCATTTATCATGCATCATCAATCACCACTCATTATCATCAAAAGGAAAAAGAAATAAAAAAAACTAATGACTAGGCAGTATGGTCTCTGACCTTAGCCTGTTCCTTCACGGATCAAATATACATAAAAAAAAATTCAGATGTTATAAATTATAGTTGGTACCGGAACTACCATTGCTCTTAGAATCAAGTTATTAAAAAAATAAAAAAGACAAGCCCCTTGGAGCAGATATTACCGCTAAGGAAATTGATTGCACAGTGAATTGAAATTGTCATTTTTTCAATAGTCTGACGCTGTAATAGAAAGAGAGAAATCAAAAGTCCTTAGTCCCTTGCTGGGGATGTGGCTTTAGCGTTAAGCAAAGCAAGTTAAACAAAGTACAGCAAAGTATGAAGATACCCAACTAGCAAAATTTCCTCTTACACACATCCCAAGAGTATAATTTTACCAGTCTTATGGTACTCCGATAGACTGCTATAAGTGTGGATTTGGGCGCACTTAATAAGTCTATTTACCCTTAAATATATCTTAAAATGGTCTCGAGAAGTGTATTTCCAATCTTACAAAATTCTTGTTGATGCTTTAATAATACCAAACAGACTTACAAATTATTTACAAAGGCATTCTTTATGGGCATTTACCCTTATAATGCACTTACTAATGCTGTTCTAAGTGTGATATTACTTGTAGTGCTTTTTGCGGGCTTTTAGTAAGACATGTAATCAGATGTAATCACAGTCCGTCGAAAGGATTGCCAAGTGCTCGTGAAACTTTTCTGAATAATAAGAAGAGTATTAAAAACGTAAGTATTATGTACTGTCCTGTTTAATTCACTTTCCTACAAAATGTGTAAGTATAATTTCATGTTTATTACGCATTACTAACTGTTATTTAATTGCGAAGTCGATTTTATCGAGTATTTTGAAATAACAATCACAATATTTTTACGGGCCATTTCAACAATGTATCTTTAATAATAAAAAATATTATATTAAAAATGAAAAATATGGAAATGTCGCCATTATCACTAATCATGCCTTATAGTGGCTTTAACAGAACCAATATAAGTGCATTACCTTTGTTTAAGGTTTACACCGCACTTCTAAAATCAAATTCAACCACATTTTTTAATCCACGCGGCCATTGCTCATAACCTTTAGAGTTCCTTATTAAAGTAAAAGTAGGCTAAAAGACAAACAGGGAAGTTCCTGGTCGACCACCTTTTGACTTTTTTGCAATGCATTAGAATTCTAATTGCAATTGTCTAGTTTCTAAGACATTTGACGTGCTAGTACTCTTTACTATCTTTTACAATAGTTACTTCTAAGATCGAGTGATCTTACAAAATGCATTCATAAGAGTTTATTAAGAATCAAGGGTAATTAGGCTTATAAAGTGCGCATATAATACTACTGTTCTTACAAATGTTTTATAAAGTAAGCTTATATACATCTTTAAGAATAAATTATAAGTAACAGACGATATCTAACAAAACACTGAGTAAAGTCACTTCTAAGATTGAGTGGTCTTACAAAGTGCATGTATAAGTGTTAATTAAGACTCAAGGGCAATTAGGCTTATAAAGTGCGTATATAATACTATTGCTCTAATAAACATTATATAAAGTTTGCTTATATACGTCTGTAAGAATAAGTTATAAGTGTAACAGCCGATATCTAATAAAATACTTTGATAAGTCACTTTTAAGATTAAGTGGACTTACACAGTGCATGTATAAGTGTTAATTAAGAATTAGGCTTACAGAGTGCGTTTATAACACTACTGGTTTTATTGATGTCATTTCTCGTTTTCTTATATACTTCTAAAAGTATTTTTTACAAGTATATATGCTCTTATAGCTTAAATAGACTTATGATATGCCATTATTAGAGCCTCTATCTTAATCAGAACGTATATCAAATTTATTTAAGGACATAGCTCTTAAAAGCTTTCGTTTCTAAGGGTATTTTGCTAGCTGGGTAAGTTTTGCCGAAATCGTGACCTTCCATGATACAGATTGTTGCTTTACTATGTCACTCAGAGGTTCCAGGTTCGATCCCAGTGGGAGTAAACGATAAGATGTCTACCAGGCCAACAATTGGCCAAAATATCAGCCGGCCAGTACGTGAGACAGACGTGTTTCATTAACATCTTAACTGTTATTTGAGAGAGTATTCCCAAGCACGTCACATTTCAAAGCTTCAATCTTCAATGGCAACATTTTTAAAAATTAAGTTTAATCAAACTTCTGTATGTATCTACTACGTACCTGCCACCCACCTCCTTTGTGATACGAGGGCTAATGGAAGTCTTGCTTTGTACAAAGCCAGAGCTGACGGTTGAATTTCGATTTCCCAGAAATTCGGACGATCGAACCTAAGATCGGGTTTCTGAAGCAAATGTACCTCAGTCCACAGCGCTACCCGAAGCTTTCTGAACCCCTACCATTGGTTTTCGCAGCAGCAATGTTGCTAACATTGCTGCTGCGAATATGTTAATATGTTATGTGAATGTTATTCACCCGAAACCTACAGAACGCTTTGCTTAAAAGTGATATAATAAGAAATGCCCTATGCCGATAAGCATATATGTATGAAGAATACTATGAGAGTAAAATAAGTGTAACAAGATTGTAGCAAATCTGAAGGTTTTCTCTGCCTATGACACATATCGAACGGGAATCAAAAAGTGTTCGGTAAAGGCAAAGGAATCCAGAAGTCGTCAGTTGACGACTAAAGCAACATCAACAAATTTCCTTACACATGTACGGCGCTGTAACAGCTACATGTCATAGCAGAGCTACGGTTTCCTACAGTGTGCAGTGTCGGTAACAGCCACCAGCGACTGTGTCCGGTCGCCGCTTCCGGATACAGCATCTACGGCTTCCTGTGATAGTATTCGCAACACAGAGTCGGCAACATGTTTGTGCAGTGTTGGCAACACTTGGCAACAAGTTTGCGCAGTGTCCGCAACACGTTTGCTCAGTGTCGGCAACACGTCTGCACAGTGTCGGCAACACGTTTGCGCAATGTCGGCAACACGTTATATTACACCGAAAGCCCAGCAAGGGTGGTCCTTTAAAGAAAGAAGGAAAAAAATCCTGAAAACATTCTCCATTCCATAGTAAAGACGGTCATAGGAGTTTAACAACATCTCGTCCCATTTGTAGTGGTTCGAGCTAATGTAGGTACTCCATTTGGGTGCATAGTGACATTGGAATCGGGCAGGAGGTTATTAGCTTATGGGTGAATTTTAGTAGAGCTGGGTACTACCGACCACAAATCGTAGGCAATGGAGCCAAGCTGAAATGATACTCGTACCTAACACATTTGTTTCAAAGTCGTTTTGATGTTATTAGTTAACGGAGAGGATGTTAGTAGCGAGTTAAGTCCTAGTAGGGCTCAGTACCTACAATCAATGACTAATAAATAGAAATGGTAGAGCAGTGCTTTGGTGTTGCCAAAGGCGACTAACGGAGCAAAGACTGCATACACATCCAAATACAAAGAGAGGCGACGGGCTCACCACCTGTCACGCTGAGCACATGTGCGGTTGATGTTTGGTGAAACAGGGACTGTGGCAGTGGACTGCTTTTGCGGTTCTCAATACCTGGTTTCAGAATAACCCTTCGGGGATAAATAGTCGTGAGTATCTGTGTGTAAAAATAGATCACGAAGCCTCTCCCCTCAGGCCCCAAGCGGTCGCATGAGACCGCACCTACAAAAACACACTTGACTTTGTACCGTGTTTTCATAGACTTACAGACTACTTTAGTATGAACAAGTTTGATTATTGCGATTCTGTGGTACATCTTATGCATCGTGATCGCAAAATATCGCATAGTCTATGCTCGATTCTGTCAAATTTGACGTTGACAGTTGCGCCAATTTTTGTGTCAAAAAATTTCCAAGACTGTGGCTCTATTTAAGTCATTTTAATGATATTAACGTTTAACTCATATCAGTTTTACCGTGTACAGTCGACGGTACTGTGAAAACATAGCAAACCCAAGCTGAAATGAGTTTTAATACATTTTGTTTGAAAGTCATTTTGAAGTTATTGGAGATGGGGTCATCAGCTTACCGTGTACAATCGACAACATAACGAAAGCAGCAACGTAAATCTGAAGTTACTCTTAACTCATTTGTTTTAAAGTCGTTTTGTCTTTTGATCACACTGATAATAGTTACCACACGGTCGTCGGTTCGAATTCTCCAACGTTGGGGTGAAAATTGTGTAACTTCAACACCTATCGCAATAACTTTTAAGTACAAGTATATTGCTGTGCTAGTTTATTATTTATAACAAATAAAAAAAAAAAAACTAGCGAAGCAATGTACTTCTAATTGTAATGCCGGCACTTCACATGGCGTATCGTGTTCGCGTATTTGCATTATTTGTCCGAACACGGCAATGTGTAGACGGCCTATTTGAATATATTTGCTTTATTTGCACGAATAAGGCAAACAACGCAAATAGCGAATATGCGTTTCCGTCCACTTGCCGGTTTTTGATCACACATCAAAGGAATCAAATACGGCAAATATTTGCGTCGGCCGTCCACACTTGGTTCTGTTCAGAAGCGCGCGTGCGGCTGTCCTGTTCAGACGTGTTCAGTTTTTTATACGTAAACATAGTAAAATGGATTGGACAAACGAAATCGTATTGCGATTTTTGGAATTATACCAAATGCATCCTAGTGTTTGGGACCCCAAAAATGCCTCTCATAAAAACAAAAACCGAACACGTTGCATTAATCGATATTCAAAACAACTTAGGAGAATCCTGCTCAATAAAAAAACAGGTGTTGGCTAGCCGCATTCAGATTAGACATGGGCGCCGAGTAAAAAAAATCCAGCGGCGGCGCGCCTTAAAAATATGCTCGGCGGCGGCGTGAAGCCGGCGGCGTGGGATTTTTGGAGTCGTTTTTGGTTATGTAGTTAAAGGTAGAAATAAGAGTGATAAATAAAACCAACACTTCACAAAGATTTCAACAACAAAACATTATATCGTCGCCGTAGAGCGAAAAGTCACTAAGTAATTAAAATTGATAATGGAGTTCCTCCTTGCGTCGTGTTCCTCAATGCTGAGGGTCGTGACGTCTCTTATGCATCACTTTCTCTCCTAGGGTTATCCTCCATCTGTTTCTGTATCTGGCGGTCTGGAGGGCGCTGTGAACTGAAGAGTTAAGAGTGGTGCGGATCTGGTCAGACCAACGTATTGGGCTACGTCCTCGAGGCCGTTTCCTGTCTACTTTGCCCGTCGCTATGAGCTTCTCGAGTTTGTCACTGTCTTTTCTTGCAATGTCACCGAAGTATTCGAGAATTTTGAAAAGACATCCGAGGATGACAGTCGCAAGGAGATTTTGAGTTCTCGCAATATAGAGACGTTAGTCCGAAATGCTGTCCAAGGAATACGGAGCATCTTTCTCCAGCACCACATCTCAAAAGCGTCAATGCGTTTGCGGTCTGCAGCTTTTAGTGTCCAAGTCTCAGCGCCGTTTAAAAGATCGAGAAGACACGCGAGTCCTTACCAGTCTGGGTTTGGTTTTTACGGAAATATTGCGATCTCTCCAGATTTTTGCAAGCTGAGACATGGCGCTCTTAGCCATGCCAATTCTCCTGCGCACTTCCTTCTCGCACGAACCATCGTTACTGATGTTGGAACCCAGGTATATAAAGTTGTCCACTATTTCTAGGTTTAATGCGCCAGTGAGTTCCATTTTCTCAGATCTACAATAGGCGAAATCCGAACTGGCAGTCACTGAGGAGATCATTGGTCTCAAGGTATGCCAGCAGTTGAGAGTTCAGTACACGTTCCGTATTCTTGCAGAGTATGGACTTGACTGAAATCATCTTACAGTAAGATGGATCGGCACGGCTACGTTTTTTGGGCACAGACTGCACATTAGCCAGCTTCCACGACTGAGGAACTAGACCAGTCTCAAGTGAGAGGCGATACAGGTGAGTTAGAACAGCAGACAAGTTAGGTGCACACTTACGTGGGACTATGGCCGGGATTCTATCAGGACCACTAGCCTTATTCACGTTAGAGTACGGAGAGCTTTGAGTACCTCTTTGCTGCTGATGTGAGGTTCTCCCATGGAGAGCTCGGCTATAGGCAACTTAGGCGGAACCTTGCTAGCGACTTCCAGACGTGAGTTCTTTGTAAAAAGAGTGGAATTACCTTCTCAGCTGCAGTTTGGGCAAGTGAGCCGTCAGGCTTTATCAGCGGTGGAAATAAAGGTATTTCCAAATGTTTCGCACCTATTTGTATTACCTATAGCCGACCCCTCAAGGGGGAGTTTCATGTCCGCGGCGCACACTGGCTCGTCTTCATACAAACGGTTGGACAGCGCTATGTCCTAACATATATATTTTCATATCTTTTGAACCTGACTATATAGAAGCCTGAAATTTTCAGACAGCATTATTAAGTAAAGGAACTATACTTTGTCAGCATTTTTGAAAGAAATAAAGATATAAGTCATTTTAAAATAATGTGTTAAATGTACACTTAGCTTTCGTACTTAATTATAAATAAAATGTGTACTGAAAAATATGGAAAAACTTGATTCCATGAAACTTATTTGATGTGAAAAATTTCTTAAAAATATTTTTGTACTGAAAAATGTAATAAAAATATTTTTGTACTTATTTCATAAAAAAATAGTAGTAGTAGTTCAAATAAGTAAATACAAAATATTTTATTATCAGCCACAGTTTAGTTAATACAAAAAAATACATGCACAATTATCGTTCTTCTTCAGGTTCATAAGTAATGGATGAGTCATTATCTTCAATTAGCTTCCTAGCATCGGATAAAAATACTTGTTGTGTTTTACGCACTATTCGGCTAGATAACACAGGATCTGACAGTAACAATAAACAATGTTTAAGGTCGGTGTTACACAATTGTCTGGATATTTTGCGCGTGTGGTGTAGTCTTAGATATCTGAAGATTTTATGAATGGTCTCTTGTGCATCTTCAGATTTTTTTTTTATTTTTTATTCCACAACGGGTAAGCGCTTGGGTCCATCTCACCTGATGGTAAGTGACGACAAGGCCGAAGGTGGAAGTGCGCTTCACCCGGAATCCTCAACCACTGAGGAGATGGCTATCTTATCTCGAACTGTCGGAACACAACAATGCTATAAACATCGTTGTTATGGCGACAGACTTAGATAAGATGGTGGAAGCTATCCAGGCGGACTTCACAGCGCTACCACCAACCAAACCAAGCACACAAAGATGTACCCCCCGCTGGGAATCGAACCCGGGACCTCTGGGTCTAAAACCGGTGGCGCTAAGCCACCACTAGACCACAGAGGCGGTAATTAAAAGAGGCGGGAAAGATAATTGACCAATAGGTACAATCCCGTTATGTTCAATGATGTCTCCTCCGTGAACCATTGCTATTATATTTCTGTGGGGGTAAAACTATTTTTGTCATTTTCTCTAAAATGCGGTCACATGAGATCAATATTACTTCATAAAGTAGTTACTCAACATATTACCTTAATATTTAAAACAGTAGCACTTTAGGGTTTTCTGGGGATTTTTTTAATAGTCAACGTTTAGGTAAAACTGACCTGTACTTGAAAAAGAAATCATAATATAGAAAACAATGCTATTGTTTGGTTCAAATACTATGTATTTTAAATAAATGCATTATACTCTGTCACATTATGTAAAAGAAATACATTAATAAAGCTTACATTTTAATATATTAAGACTTGAAACCACATCAATTTTTGCACAGATTCATTTGTGTTAGATTGAAGTCTATACTTTTCCATGAAATATATTTTTATAAATAAAAAAATGAGTAGTTTGCAATAGTATAGTAAGTAACCTTTTATTATTAACTAAGTGTAGACATAGATTTCAACCTAAGTTATAAAAGGCAACGTCCAACCGTTTGTATGGCGACGAGCCAGTGTGCGGCGGGGAGGTACTCAAAGCTCTCCGTGGAAATAAAGGTATTTCCAAGTGGGTGCGAAGCATGTTTAACACCGATGGGGCCGATGTGATTGAATCGTGCCCTACGTAATGTTCTTTAACTGGGGCTTTCTCAGGGTCTGGGTACCCGACGATTTGCGCGCTCGAGCATTAGCTCAGGCTAAGAAAGCTGACGGGGTTCCGGTTACAGTTACAGCAGTGTGCCATACGCCCCAACATTTCTAAGATACTATGCCAACGCGTTGGTGTGGACGTTCGCGAGGTCCCCAAACAAAGGGCGTTCTTCTGATTCTTCTCCCTCTTGATCGGAAATAGGGTCGTCTTCGTCCTCATCGAGCACCTGAGCTGACGCCCCACGCGGCGCCCGCACGGCCCACATGAGTAAAGAATAAACTGAGATTATTGTTACAAGAGCCTACACATTGGAACAGTCTAGTCGGCGCGAAATTTTGAACAGTCGGCGGCGGCGGCGGCGGCGCGCCATACCTAAACGGCGGCGGCGAGCCACGGCGGCGCCCATGTCTAATTCAGATAAATATAATAAGCTGCTGCCACTAACACGTCCATCACTGTTGCATTCAATTTGTTTGTGAACAAGCAAATATGGTGAATATTTGCGTTGTTTGCCCGTATAGGCCATGTGTGGATGGCTTGTTTGACGCCAAGCGATGTGCCAGATTATTTGGGCAAACACAACGATATCGCCACACGAACACGATACGCCAAGTGAAGTGCCGCCATAAGGTATTGCGATAGACGTTGAAGTTTTATAATAAGACAGTTTAGAGATAAAATAGCCATCTCCTCAGTGGTTAAAGATACCGGGTGAAGCACGCTTCCACCTTCGGCCTTATCGTCACTTACCATCAGGTGAGATGAAAGCAAAGCGCTTACCCGTTGGTTGAATAAATATAAAAAGCCCCCAGATTTACGCAATGCAGTTCTCTCCGTTCATTTTGGAGAAAGCTTTGGCTGTGAACGATGTGTTTTGGTAGTGCGTCCCGTTTTTATGAGCGGGTGGCGGGAAAAACTAAATTAATCGATGCCGTTACGGAATCCGCGCTAATCCATTGCAGTTATGGTTACTTAGCTAATGGCGACCTCTGTCATGTTCGGTAATCGTAGATGCGGTATACTGCTATTTATCTGGAGCAACGTGATTTGGAGTTAAATGTTCACTAACACTTTTAAGTTTTCCTTTTACAGTATTGAGATGGGACCCGGTCCAATTTATGTTATAATCTGTATGTAAATATGTATCCTCCGTGCTTCGGAAGGCACGTTAAGCCGTTGGTCCCGGTTGTTGTCGTAAGATGGCAGTCGTTAAACCTACCAACCCGCATTGGGCCGGCGTGGTGGGTTATGGCCCAATATCCCCACATGCTTTTATTCACATGGGAGGCCTGTGCCCAGCAGTGGGACGTTTATAGGCTGATGATGATGAAGAAGTATGTACACATATAACGCCTATTTCCTGAAGGAAAGCAGAAAAGCTTTACATTAGCTATGATCCGTACAACACTTTCTGTTTTGCTTAATTTACGGCTGAAATTAAGAATCAATCTATCTGTTGTTTTGCCTACTAGAGTTAGAGACTTGTCATCAGCATTTTAATGCATGTACGCATGTCATTATTTGGGTCAATCCTGGGTGAAGCGTTCTTCGCGTCAGAGCCGTGGCATTTTTTTTTTTCGTGACTGGTGAAATCAAAAATTACATGGCAAAAGAAGGTTTAAAAACGAGTCAGTCTATCAATAAGGCACGGTAATTATGCACAGAAATTAATTGTCATACGAGTAGAATATGTGGTCAGATCTACGGCCGATAAAATCTGACGACAATTTAAAAATGAAGCTATTTATTTTTTCTCTTTATTATATTTATAGAGGGTTTGGTCACTTAGTGACTAAGTCACCCTCATAGTTACATTCCTTATTGATAACTTATGTTATTCTACGTTTTATGGCTAATTTTACTAATTTAAAGAGCATCTTCGCTTCCTTCGATAACGGAAACGCGAGAATGTTAACATAAGAACCAACATCTACAACATTTATGTTACTCATTTACGTCTCTCAGTGTCGATACATGGACACATTCCATCAATATATGGTAGGCATCTTCAACAATCCCACAATCCATACATTTAGGAGATGACACTTTCTTCTTAAAAAGCTTAAATCGTATTCATTTTGATTTCAATACCTACTCAGGAATGAATGCAACAACCATGTTCTCGGGACAGTTATGTGTAAATTCTTAATTTAGTAGCAAAACAAGACACGAGCTTTACCTACCTACCAAACCATGTTTCAAAAATTTAAAAGAACTTAAAAATAAAGTATTTGCGCGAAAGCTAGCAACACGTTCTTTCTGATGAAGGGCTACACCACAACCGGCGATGGTTTGGACCAATCACGAGACTCCTATCACGTATTCAATGAAGTAGGTAAACATAATTTCGTCGCGCGATTCAACATTTGCCCACTGTGACATTTTATTGAACGACTACAGACACAAGGGTTTCTATTATATTAACACAATGAACACATGATTTGACAGAGGCACTCTTTCCGTATTTAATAAAGTATTAATTAACGCAGTCTTATAAATGTAAAAAATATAATACACAATAACACACCGAACGCCGCGCGTGTGCCATGTAACAAACTTGTCAAATAACCCCATTTTTCAGTTTCAAATGAATGCAATTCATTCTGTAAAATATTGGTTTCAATTGATATGCTTCAATACTACATAAGTTAAGTAAACTTATAAGTGCTAATTTAATTTAGTGTGTTGTATATTATAATTTACATTATGCTGTGACCCTCAAAATCAAGTGTCCCAGGATTGACCCATTTACAATTTGTAGCCTAAGGACTGATTTTTCAATCCTCGGTTAAAACTTATCCGTCTGATAAAGTATAACACTATCAAACTAAAGTGTCACTTGTAAAGAAAGAAAAGACTGATGACAATAGATTTTCAAAATGGTTGTGCAATACTTTAACAGACAAATAAGTTTTATCTGACTGTTGAAAAATCGGCCCTAAGTGGAACATTTTACTCCAGCAGGCAACGCAGCAGATTAATAAACAAATGCTAGTAGAAACAGCAGCGCGCTTTATATTACACAGAACATCAAGATACATACATAATGTACAGTGGGCCGCACGTATCAAGTGGCAGCGTAGGTAAGACGCAGCTTCAGCGAGCGAGCTTAGACTACAGCGCGTCTGGTGACGGCGAAGCAGTCGGCACACACAGCGGGAGGTAGCGATTTGTAAGTTTTACTTTTCAGAAAAACCGTGTTTAACCATGTCGCGTAGCGGTGAAAGAATTACTACCACCCCCTCTCTTCCCTTGGGTGTCGTAAAAGGCGACTAACGGACTAAATGCTGCACATACATCAATCGGCTTAGAGCGGTGGTGGGCTCCCCACCTACCACTCTGAACAAATGTGCAGTCGCTGCCTATTTGGTGAAAAGTGGACAATGGCAAAGGACTGCTTATGCGGTCCTCATTGCCTAGTCTCTGACTAACCCTTCGGGGATAATAGTCATGATTATTATATACGGCGACTGCTAGAAACCGCAAGAAACTTCAAGGGCTGGTCAGGTCAAGTGTTTTAGACATGACAAAAATGACAAAAAAGAAATTCGTGCTTTTGTATTTTTCATTTTATAATTTAATTTTGATAGTCTTTGAGTATCTAATTTATTTTAAAGCAATAACATAAGAAAGATAAAATTAAAAAATTAACTATTATTTACAACGCGCGGGCAGCGGCCGGCCGTTGACCCACCCGTCTGTTGACCCGTCCGCGTCAGCTGGGCGATAAGTACCTACGTTAGTCTGCAATCTTTTTTGTCATATTTGTCATGTTTAAAACACTTGACCTGACCAGCCCTTAAAGTTTCTTGCAGTTTCTAGCAGTCACCTTATATGTAACTGACATACACGCGGTCGGAATGAAGCGCAAGGGAATATCTCTGAAAAGTGGTCTAAAGGGAACTTCCTCGACTGTACCTATGTATTGAGGCTCGACCGAGATCTCGGTCTCGGTCTCAATCTCGGCATTCTCGGCTACAAATCTGAGCGAGAAATCTGTCTCGGTTCTTGGCTAAAAATGGCCGAGTTTCTCAGCCATGACCGAGACTGTAACTTTGTACGGAATGGGATTCAAATTTTCAGATAACTCTTCAAACACGGTTGCAACAGAGAAATATAACTCATGGGCAGCACATGATTCCATAGTGGCAAAAACAATTGTGACGAAAACAGTTCAAGTTCTATGACTAAAATAGCGCTAGAAAGCTTTTTAGAGCTAAGACCACAAAGAAACTCTTATATTGTTGAGTATTGGTTTTCGTCACCTCATAAGGTGCTTAGGCCTGCAGCCTTCGATCAACAATACCAACTAGATAACGCGTCACGTACAAAATCAAACCTAAATTCTGTCCACGTGAATAAATACTTTTTCTTTACTAAATGATTACTCCTGTCACAGAAACGTCAATAACATTTAGTGGTGAAATCAACCATTAGGGGCAACAAATAAAGTATTTTTTCCTGTTATTGCCTTGCGAGAAAATAAACGCTCACTTCTCAAGTGGGTGGTTATTTACCGAGACACATTTTTAGCGCCGACCTGACATCTAGTTGTATTGTTGATCGAATCCTGCAGCAATAAGTTTTATCAGCGACGCATACTAGGGTAGCAAGTCTAGCAAAGCTGGACAGTTGTACAGCTGTCCAGCTTTGCTAGACTTGCTACACTAGTACGCGTCGCTAATAAAACTTAGAACCAGACACTCTTTGAAGGGTGAAAATGCCGAAAAATTGCTTTTTTATGCTACGATATATTTATTATTTATATTTGATTATTAAAACAGTTAGTTTTTTAAACAGTACTTACATTAATAAGCAGTTACTTAACAGCATTTAAATTTTTTTCATGATGTTATGTCTAATCTCGGTCTCGGCTCTCGGTCTCGGCCGAGATTTTATTTTGTTTTCGTTCTCGGTCTCGGTCTTGGCCTTGAACGAAAAACTCGTCATGGTCGAGACCTACTATGTATAAATGAATAGACCACTAAACCCGCTCCTCCCATGAATAAGCGCGCCGCCTCGCCCTGCGGCTGGCAGCTGCAACGTCATGGAAAATGGACAGAGCCGTGGCGCGGCGTGAGGCATTAAGGACCTGTACGTGTATGCTGCACGTAGGTATATATGTGCGCCATGTCCACGAGTATATTCCCGCTATACATATGTGCGCCAAATAGCTCTGTTTAGGTAATCTATAAATTACGTTATTTATATGAGAACTGCACTGTCTATAATGTTCTAATCAGAAAGAAGGGTTTATTGCGTGTCCAAAATAAAACAAGATAAAAGTTAGTAAACACAAGGTTATACAAAATAATGTTAATTTGATCTCATCATCATCATCAGCCTATAAACGTCCCACTGCTGGGCACAAGCCTCCCACGTGGACAATAGCACGTGGGGATATTGGGCCATAACCCACCACGCTGGCCCAATACGGACAACCGAGACCAACGGCTTAACGTGCCTTCCGAAGCACGCAATTTGATCTCAATAACTACTAACTAGCACGACAAAACCGGCAGGCACGCGTGTAGGGCTACGACTGTTTGATGCGGCTACAGTATACGGCTACGATGCTACGGCTACGAATATTTATGTTGATGCAACAAACTGTGTCGCTACCTTAGATTAAAACAAAAAAAGGAAGATACGGCATGCTCCTACTCGTAGTCAATCAAAATATAGTCCGACTCTACTACTTATGCAAAGACTCACACACGCACGCCTATAAAGTGTAAATCGAGCGAGCGAGACAGAGCGGTAAGTTAAAACGTCAGCGCGAGGGAGTCAGCGACTAGCGCGTTGATGTCACATGAGCAAGAGTGTGTTGACGTCTCGCTCGCTCGACAAACGTACACCTACGACTGATCCCGACGCAACTGCGGAGTAGCGTCAGCAAAAAATTATGAAAATAAAACAATTTTATTTTTTATGAAATATATTTTTAAACAAACAATTTGTGACCATATAAGTAATTATTTAATATACTATGTACAGTCCACGGCAAGAAGAAGTAAACACTTTAGAAGCTTTTTAAAGTAGCTGATTTATATGAAAACGTCAACAATTTTTGTAGGTAATGCTGCTTGATATGGCAATTTTCACCGTATTCAGTATCTTAAAAAATCGAGTTTCGAAAACGGTTAAACATTTTTTGACCGTTACTGGAAAGTCGGAGTCAGTTGGAAGAGACTCCGTTTGGCGGTAAATAAACACGCCTGAGTTTTGGCGGTATTAAAACTGATAAGATTGGTGCTGCCCAGTCAGAGACGGCCTGAAGTGCCAGATTCCTTTGCTTAACCAGGGACTCACGACAAGACTAGATTTCATGTTTGGTGGCCTTTGCATCCGATAGATATCTGCTAGTTATAGTGGTATCATCTGCAAACCCAATGGTACCCGGTACCAGCAGGTCGTTGATATGCAGGAGAAACAGTGTCGCAGATAAGACTGAACCTTGGGGAACTCCTGCATCAGTTTCCATTAGGTCGGACGATTGACCATCCACTAGGACTCGTATTGGGCGTTTCTCGAGGAAGTCAGTGATCCAGATGCAAAGGCCATCAGAGATTCCATTTGCGGAAAGCTTACTAATTAGGCTGCCATGCCAGACCCTACCAAAGGCTTTGGAGATATTAAGCGAGACGGCGAGGGCTTTGCCGTGTTTCTCGATCGCTTCACTCTAAAGATGGGTGGCATACCACTAGGGCCCTGTTCAGGTGGGAAGTAAACGGATAGAGATTTCAGCAGACAGTGATCGGATGATCCCAAGGGGGCTGACACCGTTAATATATAAGTAAAGTAGTTACAAAACAATATTTATATTATACGATATTTAATTATTTATAAATTTTATACTGAAAACTATGTTCCTTCAAATAATGATAATTTATTGCGTTTCTGACGTTTTGTCGTGCTTGATATAGCTGAATCAGTTTTATGTATATAATGAAGCCTGACATTGCAGTATTTATCAATGACTGCTTTTAATAGATGTGTTCGGTGGTTAAAAGTGGCTGGCTGATCTTGTGCATGTACATTCAAGTTCGACAAAATGTCAGATTGTACAAAAGATTTAATAATGTTCAGTTTTAACCGCATTACTTGTTTTTCACACACAAAATGTTGAGACTGATTTTCTCTAATAAACATTTTTAGAGCAGTTTCAGATTTTTGACATATTTTATATAAATCATATGACGGGTAACATAAACCTCCCATATCTTTCAATACAATTAATTTATGGAAGTGTAGCTTTTGATTTGTAACGAGTTCGGTAACGCATGTTTCACATTTAATTGTTTTGATCAATGCTCTAGCTACCCACCCAGCTATATATCCTACAATTTGTTCAGAACTTGTAGTTAAATCACCATGAGTATCTAATAGATCACTCAAAATGTCTACATTTGTTTCAGCTGACATGTCACTCGCATGAACCACGCTTATTTTCTTCTTAATTTCTCTGACCCGCTTATACGCTTCAAAACGAGTGTTTTTGTATTTTGAAAATGATTTTTCTGCATATAAATTAACATCATCATCATCAAAAGAATTATCTATATTATCTACATCTAGAGTACGGTTTATTGTCTCAACGGCTGATGAACAATTCAATAAGGGGAAGTTATCCAACGGTATACAATTTCCAGAGAATGAGGACCGGAGTTCCAAGTGTCCTAAAACTTTTCTGTATATACCCTGAAACTGCCTAGCATTTGGATTATTGTTATAGCCGCCTTGTCGCCTAATAACACCAAAAAACAACTCTAAGTGGTCCTGGCTCAATCGATACATTGAAATGTACTTTAAAATGTTCGTTTCGATTAAGGTCGCATAAAGATATTTTAGGCTCTCAATACAAATTATAAATCCTTTGAAACCAGTCTTACACGCAGACTGAACTAGTTTTTGTTTTAATATTTTCATTGTTACGTTGCCTTTTTGAGTACGTCTATATGTAGTATAAACTTTTAATGAGCATATATACTGTTTCATTTCATTCATGAAATCAAAGAATGTGTTTTTATTTTCAACACAAATTGGCTTCTTAAAACCGAAATGATTTCGTTTTCGTGAATTCATTATGTCGAAGAGATGGTTGAATTTTTCTATGAATTCGACGGTGGCCTCTGTATTCATAAAATTAGACGATAACAATAGTTCTTCGCTTAATTTTAATGCGTTTGCTACGCTCATACTGAGGAGCTGGGTTGCTAGTTTAACCTTCATAATTTGATTTCTAAAATCAATATGCCTTGGAGTCAATTTATTTGCGAAACTTAAAGTTTCACTCTTTTGTAATTTTAATAAGTTTACTAGGAATTGCCACTTTATTTGTCCGCCCTGATCATTATGAATTATTTTTTTTGATTCCAAGGTATTCCTGACAAGCTTCACCATGTGACATGGGTCTAGGAAAACAGCTACATCCATGTCACATGATGGATGTTTGAAAGTAGTTTTTAAATTATTAATGTCAGAAAGTTGGCATCCTAATACGTTCGCCGCATTAATATTTGATGAACAACCATCGAAGGTGAGAGCAACGACGTCGACACCGACCTGCCAACACTTAGTTAAGCAAATCCTAATTAAATTTGCTCGACTCTCAGCAGCGATCCCATTAACAAAAAAATAACCAACGGGCAATTTCCAATTTTGATTTATGCATACTAGCATCATCACTAACACTTGCGATGCAATCTGATCGGTATCCAAAGATCCAATTCCGTGGTTGACCAGTCCCAATGTCTTTTTACCATTCCAAATACTCTGTTGGCGAATTGCCATTTCATCAATGATAAGTGTACATAGAATTCTATTACCAGAAGAACTATGCTTTTTCTTTAACACTTGGAAAGCTTGTGAAGTAAATCCTGGTGAAGCGTCAGTATTTTCGTACCATTTGCCGAGTGTACGAGGGTGAGGGAGACAGTCTTTAAATACCTTTCTCACGTATTTATATCCAGCGGGCGAATAAAAATTTAAAGTAAGGGCAAATTTTCTTAAACTAGGTGTAAATTTCTTTCGAGTGTTTTTATTATATTTAATTTTTTGTGTCATTCTTTGGTATAAATCAGCTACTTCAGCTCTTGAACTAAGTTCTCGAAAGTGATCTTCTGAAACATTCAACTTTTTTTTTAAATTTTGCACTGTCTGTTTTAGAGAATAGGATTTTTCTTTAAGTCGTTTGTTTTTCCCCTTTAAATTTTTATTTTCCATGAAAAGTTTCTTTTTGTCCATACTAATTTTACGTATTCTTCTTTTAAGATAGGCTTTCCTCGGGGTTTCGAAAATAGAATCTAAATCAGATATGTCAACATTTTGAAGGGAGTTAGGTGAGTGGCGTTCTGACTCCGGGACAGGATTTTCAGGTGGCTTTGTTGTGATCTGTAATTATAAATAGATAAAGAATTGTTACTAGTAATAAACAAAACTTTCCTACAATAATAAAAAAAAAAAAAACTAGTGCCGGTAACCAACATACACAGATTTGAGTTTTATTTCTTAAAGCTCAAATCTTTTTTGCCATTGCTTAAATTTAAAACACATACCTGAACAAATGGTACAGCTCCTTTTTTAATTCTTCTCAAACCTTTGTTTGTTGTATACATATCGTCCGATGTAAAGTGAGAAGAACATACTCTGCTATTATTTGTAGCTATCCAGTCAAGTTCTTGTCTTTGTTTTCGAACAATACATAGCCATTTATGTCTCCACAATTCATCTTTAGGAAATCTGGGGACAAAAAATTGTTTCTGTTTTGCTGACCGTACCAACGAAATTATCGCGGTGGGTAATACGAACGGTGCGTGTCACTCGCGCGTGTTTTCGTATAGTCTATCCCTTATTCACAAAATTATGGCTGGAAAATATTTAAACAAATGGATTTTACTCAAATTTTATAATTATTCGAGTACTTACGCATGAAAGGTAATTCCAGTCGACTTTTTTTGTTTCCCTGAATGATTTAAACACTTGTCAAATGAACAAGAAGGCATTTTGATGTGACTAAAGTATTAAATCGTAGTGAGACAGCACGCGCTTACAAGACAACGTTCCACTGACGACTGAGTAGGTACTGACGCTAGTGCGTCAGCTAGACGCAGTTTCAGTGTCTCATGCGCTGCCTCTAGGTACCGTATCTTCCCTTTTTTGTTTTAATCTAAGGTCGCTACACACGTTCCTGCCCTTTTTAAAAAAAATTTAACACCCAAATATTTTTTTTAAAGTATGTTTTAAAATTACCTACTGCATGTTACTTTTACTGTGGCCAATAGCAGCTACAATTCTTGTTTGTACAACCCCGCAACCGACCGATATCTCTAACCCCTTGTACATGTATAGTGGCCGTTACGTTTACCGTAGCAGAGCTTTGTGTTGGCCGAAACAAGTATTTACGAAGAATTACCGTGAAATCATTGTCGCGTCTATTTCAAACTGATTAGTCATGTCGATACTAAATCGTATCTTTGTAAGACACGTTTTAGCATTGTTATGCTTGGTTATGGCATTCGAGCAGCGCCTCGTGGTGATAATACTAGGTGAGACAATGACGACGACGACGGTGAAACGACATAAGAGGGTTTACACATTTCGGTTTCCCATACAAACTTCCAAGTTGAAATTTTTAAAAACCAATGGGCCAATTAAATACAGGGTTCTAAATAGTTTGTTGAAATTATTAAAAAAAAAAACGTTTATTTAACTGAGTTATTGCGATTGTAAAATTTTCTATAGTGGACTTTAAATCGCAATAACTCAGGTAAATAACCGTTTTTTAAAAATGTTTTCAACAAACTATATCGATCCCTGTATTTTACTTTAGCATGCAAAGTTTCATTAAAATTGGCGTATTGGTTTTTAAGAATTTCGACTTGATAGTTTTTATGGGAAACTTATATGCGTAAACCCTCGTACACCATAAATAAAATCAATTGCGAAATGTATATTCGCGCATCTATTTAATCATTATATTTAATTAATTATTTTTTTGGTGTGTTTGTAATAAAATTGTCTGGACAAGATTTGTATGAAAGAAACCTTTTGGAAGTTCGTCACGTGGTTAGCGGTGTTCACGCGGACAGAGTGGCGAGCTGGCCGCTAGTAACAAAACAAATAGCTTCGCGGGTTGAAGGGTTTACTCATTTCGGTTTCCCATACAAACTTCCAAGTCGATATTTTAAAAAGCAATAAGCCAATTTTGATGAAACTTTGCATGCTGAAGTAAAACAAAAGGATCTAAATAGTTTGTTGAAAAAATATTTAAAAAACGTTTTTTTTGCTGAGTTATTGCGATTTAAAATCAACTATAGAAAGTTAAAAATCGCAATAACTCGGTTAAATAAACATTTTTTTAAATGTTTTCAACAAACTATTTAGATCCTTGTGTTTTACTTCAGCATGCAAAGTTTCATCAAAATTGACTTATTAGTTTTTAAAAATTTCGACTTGGAAATTTGTATGGGAAACCGAAATGCGTAAACCTTCTTAAGCCAATGTCAAGTGGTACGAGTATTTTTAATTTAAGTACACGATTGTACGGTGGTTATGATACAATTAAAAAATAACACGTGTTGTTGCAAAAAGAACACGGGTGAAACTTTCATTTAAAATCTATTGTTAATTTGTACGTAATTATTTGTTGACCTGTACGTAATTTTCTTTACTCCTAAATGTTAAACCATTGTTACTGTCCATTTTTTCCGAAACAATAAAATGAAATAATGAAATGAATACGTCAAAGTTTAAATTATGTTAATTCATGAAAATTACGTTTGATTACAGTTAACTCGTCACATTAAATTTCTTCGTTTATTACTTCGTGCAGAATAATCAAACATTTTAGGGTGACGGACCCAATTATGAGCACTTTTTTTATTATTTGTAGAAATTATTGAGTCAAAATTACTATGCGGATGGCATTGGGAGTAAGAAATGATACGAGTGAATTATGAGTAAATACTGTCTTTATTATTATAAGATCCACGTTTATATAGCTGTGGTACACACATAGAAGAATACATGCCATATAGTCTATTCATACCGTACATTACAATTTATCAAAAAACAAGCCTATCACCATTTATCAGCACAGTCATCACCAATTAACATCACCCACTTACCCAATTATTAGCACTGTGAATTGTAATACGTTTTAAGGGCTGAAAAATAAAATATCCTTTAGAAATTAGTACTCTTTTTTATTGTTTATTAATCTTTTAACATTTCTATTAATTATGGCACATCAAAAATTACCTTACCATATAGCTTGTTCAATTTTCAGTCGACTGTAATGGACAGATCTTTGGAATTAGGAACATTACTTTTAAACTAGTTAGATAAACTTTTAAATAATTAATCTTAAAACAAAACCATAAAATTCTTTGCTGGAAAATAAGTTAACTAACCATACATTATTTGCTTAAAACTAGGAACCAGTAAAGGCAGAGCAATACAAACGTTACTTAAAAATAGTTTACTCCTCAGTAGTCAGTTTTTGATGGGTTCATCTTAAGAGATCTGAAACATGTAAAAATAATTTAAACAAATACATATATCGGCATAGTTTTGAACCAAAATCAGCACAATGCTGATAAATGGAAAATGGATTTTCAGCACGGGGCTGAAATTTGGATAACAAGGCTAAATTCACTTTTTCCACAACACTCAACCATACTTTTACTTACACACAGTCTATTTTAAAAGAAAAACATTATTTATGATTATGTCTATTTTATCAGCACAGCATAGCACACCTGCTGATAATTGGACAACTTGAAATTTCTGTATCCAGATATTGTCACCGCTCTATATCTATTGTAAGTAAAAAAAATACCTTAAAATTATTTCAATTTAGGATGCGAAAAACGTTAAGAATGTGTTAAAATATCAGTATTTATAAATAGTGCTATAATCGCATTACTAAATGACTAATAAACGTAAGAAAAATCTTACCCTTGATGTGTCAGAATGGCTGAAAATCACTTTTAATCACACAACATTTAATTCTCCTCAAGAATAAAACGCCATTAAAAATGTCAAACTATACACAGTGTTGCTAGTACAATAATTTAAAACGATCTGAACGCGTTTTCTACCCTTGCAACTTTAAAATTATAGACATTATCTTATATTTTTAGTTTTTTTATGAGGTGCTGATAAACTGGTGCAGTGCTAGTATTTGGGTCAGTCACCCTACTTATTAGACTAAAGACTGTTAAACAATACCTTATAATAAATGTACCAACAATATTTTCTACAACATCATATTTTTATCAAGATTTCCCCCAAAATTTCGTTATCGAATTCATTCAGATGTGTCAAATCTTTTCTTTCTTACCCCCACAAAAGGTTCATTCAATAAATCATACAACAACCACACGAAAACAAAATACATCATTTAACGCACACGCGAAAGCGAAGATCAATGTCGAAACAAAACACTGGCGACACAGACAGTTACCATTACACGAATTCATAAAACGAGTCAAAACAAAATAAAACTAATGCGTGAAACAAATCGTCGGCGTGGCGGGGCGGCGGCGGGGGGCGGGGGCGAGCGGCGCGGGGGCGGTCTACAACTCTACTACGGGCACTCTCGGTTTCATTCATAACTTTTTACAACTTTATCTGTGGCGATACCTCCTACATATTTATGTGTTTGCGACTGTGATGCGGCAAAGATTAGCGGCTTTGTTGCTCTTGAAGGTAGACGGGTGACATCAAACATTTATACTTTTATAATATTTTATTTTAAGGTCCGTAGGCCACCCATTAAAATGAAAAACTGTATGCATAATACTCTGGTTTGTTTTTATCCTGAAATATCGTATCCATTTTAAAAGCCACAAAATAAAATATGAAAATCCTTATTATAAACAATAGAACTAATATTTTCCATTATAATTGAAAGCTTACATACACCAGTGAAGAGCTTTAAAGAAGAAAAGAAAAAAAATGATAATGACTCTTTTACTAATGATGAAAGAAATAATGATGTCAACAAACTACTTTATAATTGTTAGAAAGGTAATAGAAATGAAATTTAAAAAAATATATATGTAAGTAGTACGTTTAAATTAGCAGTTATCGGATACATATTTTTAGTTGTTATTATTTAAAGTTATAAAATGAAAAATAAGTAAACAGAAGTTAAGTAACAATTCAAAATATTATATTTTATTCTAGACTACAAAATAATTCAGCTGTTTTGAATGGTTCGTAAGCTTATATATGTGCCGGGAAGAAATCGATCAAAGACGTTTGTTTCTCCCTTTTTTCTACAGCGTCGAAAATATTGGGAAAATCCTAACACGGAATGTCACTTTTTTATAAAAGAAGGAGGTTAACGAGCAGGCGGTTCAGGTGGCAAAACAGACAAACCAGTGGAATCGCAGACTCGTTGCCGGCCTTTAAGGCAGGACTAAGCTCGTTTGCTAAAAATCCCTAAGTCATAACGGTCCGGAAATACCGCTGCTGAGAGCTGTTTCCACATCACTGTAGTTTGAGGCAAGAAATTTCGTGAAAAACGCACAGTAATAGACCACCATCCATCAAGGTGATGTGGATGGAATGACAGTCAATTGTGTGTAGTACGGTGAAGGAAATCCACAGACCACCCCCATGATAAATGAGGTACAATATAAAGAGAGACGCGACGCCTCTCCGAAGAGCCAGTGGATCGAGCCGACCTGAAATTACCATGTTGTCGACAATTTGAACAGCTCTACTTTGAATGCAGTCAAATGGAAGAAGTTGGTACGTCCAGCAGTGGACTGATATAGGTTGATGATGATGATGATGATGATGAAGCTGTGGGCCGGCCTGAAATACTAACCCGCTCTATTAAGCACATCCAGCTTTTTCGAAGCTAATTTAGCTTTACCTTCCAAATGACCCCGAAACTAAACATCACTCGAAATATCGACGCCTAGAATTCCAATAGTCGTGTTGGTATCAAGGAGAGTTCCTCAAAGTTCAGAGGTACGACGAAGGGATGTTGTCAGAGCACGAACAGTCGACTACGACTCTGATGCTACGCCCAGAAAGAGAGCTGGCGACCTTCGAAGACAATTTCGTGGGAAGCCCGTATGATGAAGAGAGAAGAGCCCTGTGCCATACCCTGTCAAAGGCTTACGCTACGTCGTCCAAGCTAACTGATAGTACCTCCCCTTTACTCTCGACTGCCTCCGCCCATCGGTGAGTAAGGTACACTAAAAGATAGCCAGCTAAACGACTGCGACGAAACTTTCATATTGCCCCAAATTTCACTTTCCATATCACAAATCAACAAACAAAGAATAAGTTTTACCTAAATTCTTCTCAGAAGAAAACATATAATAGGCAGTTACCTCACAACCCTACAACAACTCTAATCTATGGCAGGTCGAACGCACACATGCGCAGTGGGCACCGAGCGGCAATACACACATTTATAAATTGAAATAAAGTTTGTTTTAGTTGGTCATTGGGCATGAATGAAAGCGAAAGGCGGACTGGGAACGGCTGATTGTAATCACAACAACGACGAGCGGCGAAAATAAAGTTATTGTTTATGTTGAAAACTTCCAGTTAGGTTTTGTAAGTTTCGATGGGGCCGGCGGAGCGGGTTGTTTCTCAAGACTTTATGAAAAGTAACAGTGAAATTGTTTTCGAGTTTCGAATCGAATGTTACAACTTCATTTGTTTCGTTGAGATATCTCTCAGAATAATAACTAAAGCATAGAAGGAGTGCTATGACATTTGAGTGGGCACTCCGTTTGGTCACCATTCTAATTACATTTGTTTTAATTTTGTGGTGAAAATGAAAAAGAAAATGGTAACCGGTTTTTTTTTTCGCTGGACATTTGATGTTTTTGGCAACTTATTTTGTCTCATTTCTTTCAATGTTTATAGCCCATTTGAAAAAATAGGACAATTATACGGTTATTATTCTATGAGATATCTGTTGTTTTTCATTTGTTTTAGACCGATTGTCGGTTGTCTTTAGCGTACATATGATTGGTAGGTTGGTTTCGTTTAAAAAAAAAATAATTTTTAGAAGGAACCAATGAATAATGTAGAATGGTTAGTCGATAGAGAAAAACTTCAGTACCTGCCAATTTATTTAGAAACTGGAAGGGTAAAATGGGTAATATTTTGAAGAACGTCTATTGATGTTAAGTTGCGGAACTTAGTAGTTGTTGTCAACATCCCTTAATATTAAATAATTTTCTAAAATATACACGAGAAGAAATAAAACGTGACAATAATTTACTGATTTACTTGCGTTTACTTTACACATTAATATAAGTGGCATAATTATAAACTCTGCAAATGCACAAGATGATTTTGTGGCAAAATGTCGGCTCTACATTGTGACCAATAATTATCTAACGGCGGTAATTATTGGTCAAAAAATACCATGAAGGTTATATTGAAAATTATCACAGATTCACAATGGATTGACAAAATCTCAATAATGAGGGTCGGCAACGCGCGACTGACACCATTGGTGTTGCAAACCTTCATAAGCTACGTTGACCAGTTTCCATCAGGCTGGCGATATGTCTGATAACCTTTATAATCAGCCTATAAACGTCCCACTGCTGGGCACAGGTGAAATTGGGCCATATCGCACGCTGGCCCAATGCGGGTTGGACTGCTCTTGCAATCTTATTTTTATTAATTGTAGTAGAAAGTTTTATTTGTAGTTTTTCTTTTTCTTGTTTCAAATATACTGTAAGACGTTTTTCATTTTATGTTAAATGATAAATACCTGTTTTTTGTTGGATATTCTTTTGTTGTGTTGTGTTGTCTTGTAATCGTACTAAATATTTTTTTTGTATTGTAATGGAAAATGCTCTTCTATGATAGGGAGGGCATTTTCCAATGGTGTAAAAGAAAGGGTGAAAAGAAATGCCCTTGCTGAGTTTCTTGCCGGTTCTTCTCAGAACAAGGCTCCCGCCCTATTTACGAACGAACTGATGGCATAGCGACATTCCATTCATAAGTGCGCAATTGTAGCCTAAATTAAATAAATGATTTAGGTTAAATTTTTATTTTAATTTCCTCTGTTGTCTGATGGTTAAACTAGTGATTTTGTTAGTTGGGCTTATTTCAAGTCCGTCTTTCTACTACCACAATCTTATCTCAAATATGTCGCCATAACCTTGTACTATGTATTCTGTGCCATAACATCAATGTTACAAGCATAGTTGTGTTCCGATAGTTAGAAATAAGATAGCCATCTTCTCAGTAGTTGAGGAATCAGGTGAAGTGCACTTCCACTATCGGCTTTATCTTCACCTAACATCAGGTGTAATGAAAGCAAATTACTCATTGAATCTATATGTGGTTTCTTGCGCCCGTTCTTTGCCACAGATAGAAAATGACGTCCTGAATGGGTGGTAGGTTAAAAAAGATTTGGACGATTCAAAGTACCTATAATATTTTGAGTTTGAGTTTGGGGTGTTCACGCGGACGATATGTCGCGGGCGGACCGCATATAACAATATAAAAAACCTTAGTGGTATAAAAAAAATCTAAAGTCACACTCTGACTCAGTCACTACACGGTAGCGTGTTTGTTTTCGCGCCGCGTGTCTTACGATACCTGTCTAAGTATATGAAGTAGGTTGGTATGTAGGTAGGTAATAAGTATAGCTGGGTGGGTGCGAGTTACGCGGGCCAGTCGTGGTCGCAAAGTGTCATCGTACGCAACACGTGTACGCGGCCACTTTGAACCTGACCGTGTCATAAGTACCGGCAGCTTCGATCAACAATACAACTAGATGTCAGGTCGGCGCTAAAATGGTGTCTCGGTAAATAAAAGCGCACGTGAGCTCTTATTTTCTCGCAAGACATAACAGGAAAAAGTACTTTATTTGTTACTTACGCCTTTAGCACACCGACGCCGCGAACCGCGATAGCGAAAACTTAGCGAACACGAAAATGCGGAAAATAAGCGTTATTCTAGCGGTCGTTTTCACACCTACTCGAATATCGCTTGTATAGATTTGTTATTTTCAACTCATTCGAATGCATTAATAATAATTCGTCTGAGCCAAACTGGTTTCCTTCCGAATCTCAAGAAGAAGAACTATTACTTCTTGTATCGACATTAAGAAAAAGACGAAGAATATGGGTTCTTGAAATTAATCAAAAAAGAAAGAAGTAATTTTTCGCCATGCTGCTTCTTATATATAAGATATCCTATCTTAATATAAAATAATCTCGAATTTCATTAATAATTTTATCAGTTTCTGCTTCCGTCATCTTGTTTCGCAGCGATATTCTGTCCAAAAAGACAAACCACGTCGTTTCTCTCCAAATGGCGAAACGAAAGTGGCGGTACACTGGCGTCCGTGTGAAACAAGTATCGCGAGTATCAGCGATACTATACAAACTGAGACGCAATTATAGGTAGTCACAGACGATAGAACGAGACGCAACATACGCGATACATTTTAATGTCTATTATAGACAGATTACCGCAATTTCGCTACCGCGTTTCGCGGCGTCGGTGTGCTAAAGGCGTTAGGGTTGATTTCACCACTAAATGTTATTGACGTCTTTTCTTTTTTAATTTTTTTTGTTTATATATATTTGTTCCATGAAGGAACAGGCTAAGGTCTGAGCCATACTGCCTAGTCATTAGTTTTTTATTTGTTTTTTCCCTTGATGATAATGAGCGATGATTAAGATGAATGATAAATGATGTTCCCCAAACCCCTTGAGTCCTCAGTAAAGATGTGGGACTTTACTGAGGTCTCACGCGGACTACTTGAGAGAATTTGAAAAGTGATGTTGCACTGTTTTGTTTCATTTGCCAACACATATTTCTTTTCTTTTTTAAGTGACAGGAGTAATTTATTGCTTTGAAAAAGTATTTATTCACAGCTTTGATTTTGTACGTGACGCGTTATCTAGTTGGTATAGTGGATCGAAGACCGGCAGCGTCAAAGTGTACACATATTTTACAGATTTTCTTTATTACACCGTTCTTTGTAACCGTGTCGCATAGCGGTAAAAGAATACTACCACCTCTCTTCCCTTAGGTGTCGTAAAAGGCGACTAACGGACTAAAGACTGCACATACATCCAACAACATAGAGCGGCGTTGGGCTCACCACCTGTCACGCTGAGCACATGTGCAGTCGCTATTTGGTGAAAAGTGCACTATGGTAGAGGGCTGCTTTTGCTGTCCCTTACTTACCCTTCAGGGATAATAGTCGTGATCATATTATTATGTTCGTGATACCAGACATAATAGAAATTAAATTGTAAGCAACCTTCAGGAGTCTTAGACAAGGGTTAAACCCTCATGGGTATATAGTGATGGCGTTAGGTTTGCGATCTTGCTAGTACGCAATTATTATTTTTTTTTATAAAAGAAGGAGGCAAACGAGCAGGCGGTTTACCTGATGGAGAGTAATCACCGCCGCCCATGGACACCCGCAAAACCAGAGGAATCGCAGGCGCGTTGCCGTCCTTTAAGCATGGAATAGGGTTAAGGAAGGAATAGGAATTGTGAGAGGGGAGGAGGGAACGGGCCTCCGGAACCCTCACTGGCCGGACGAAACACAACAGCACCAAGTGCCATTATTTTATGCAATGCCGGCTCATCGAATGTGTGACCAAATTAAAAACATCATAAATCATTTGTTGGAAATATGGTTAATACAAAGTGCTGTTATATCAGTTGAGAAATCTCACATATCGATCACGGAAATATGAATTAATGTAAGGGACAATTTCCCGAAAATGAGTTATATTTACCGTTGGATCCGGAATTTTACGCGCCATCGAATGGTATACTTGAAATGTTGATATCTTGAAAAAAGAACTAGTTTATGTCCCTTACATTACACATTTTAGGAGGTCCTAGATTTTTATCACAAATTTTGACGTATCATGCACTTGTACAAAATGTTATTTTAATTTTAAGGTATGTCTCATAATAAATTATATATTGCCTTTACCCTAATCAAGTTTTCGTTTTCCTAAACGTTACTAAATTATACTTACCGTATATTTCTACCGTGTATGAATCTAAAACGCAGAAAATACACATGGGGAGAGGCAGATGGTAAACGTGGTCGTGGTTATTGCGAAAGTGCCACAATGCCTTTTACGCTATCTCAAAGAAATTGATCGTAGAGGGGTAAATACATTGTTACTAGAAGTACTGTAAATTGTAAGTACAGTGCAAGATTATTTTGATGGTCTGCCATTACTTTACAAAAAAACTTATCACAAGGATTTCTTAAGTATTCCTTATGAAAATAAAATTAAAGACACTTCAAATGACACTGATGAGGAATACCCTAGTAGGGAATAAGTTCCTCCACTTAATTAAATGTTTATGATTTTCATTCTTATTATTAATCGCATCGCGACCTGTTTCAACTTTTTTTGGATTGTTGATAACGTTGTAATGTTGTTTATAATGTTTCGTTGGATTGTTGATAATGCAAACTGCTGCAGATAATAATCAGGTTGTGCTTAGTATTTTCGCTTTAGGCACATTTTTCCTAAGTCATATTAAATTTAGTCGCTGAGTAAGCTCTAACCATCGTTAAATGCCTTGATATTTGACGTGACATTTAACAATCGTTCGTATTACCTACATAAAATTTACTCTACGATTAAATTTTACCTGACTTTGGAACAATCGGCCTTTAATTAATAGGGTTAAGTATAAATTAGTAGTGTGAACATTGTTGTTTTCTTTGTTCTTTATACTATATTACTAAAATTTAAAAAATGAATTAATTTTTTAAATTATAATTAAACCATAATTAACTACTTACTTTAAAAATCTATTGAACTTGAAATTTTGAATACTTTCTTTAGATTATATATTTTAATGATTAATTTTAGTTTCATTTTATGTTTTCACAATAAAATTCACAACGATAGCAATATTTTTTTTTATCTAAAGTAAATCAAGTTAACCAATTTGCTTTTGAAAGTAGTATTTTATTATAGGATTTGGTTAAGATACAGCAATAACTAAACCAAAAAGGGTACCTTACTTCAAAATTTACTAATATTATTTTTGTCTATATGACTGTTACATTAATGCAGAGTATTTTGTGTTAAATGCAATTAAGGTATAGAACGCATTTACATTTATTTTCAATGTAAGAGACATGCTATTTCGGAACCCTTAAAGATACTCTTAGTTTTGCTTGCATAGCTTTATAGAGCTCTCAAACCTAAGCAACTTTGCTATAGACAACAAGTAAGTAGAATAAAAAGTGAAAAAAATACAAGCACTTATTATAAATAAAATTTGTTTTTTGCTTCTCCTGAAAAGTAGACCTTTGTCCCTTACATTAATTCATATTTCCACAATCGATATTTGACTTTTTTTTTCCAATACAACATCAGTCATCTTATTACATAAAATCAGAAATGCATGCACAAAAACCTCACTGGGTTTATCCGTGTATGAGAGCCGTTTAGTTTACGTAAATGAATTATTTAAGAACAGTACTTAGTATTACATATTAATTAACATTAACATTTTAACTATTCTGCCTCTTGGTTAGTATGACACAAGAAACTGATTTCTAAGTAATATTTCTTAAACTTTGGCTTATAAGTATCTAGTTATGTTCTGGTTAGTATACATATCTTGCAAATCAGTGGGCAATTCATTAAGATAAGTAGGAATCAGACAATTCAACATTCTACTAGCACATGAGTAAAGAAAATGTATATCTTTTAAACCAGGAATTGTATCGAGATATGGAGGTCTACAATGTTCGACTAAGATACTATTTTCATTACATTATGTTAGAATTTTAAACTTAATTTTATCAAATACATTAACCACTACACTACCGGAACAATTCATTGTCGTCATCTTTAACTTTATTTTTTATATATTTTGGAACTATTTATACTGTATTGTCGTACAGCATAAAACCTAAGAAGAAGAAGAGATCTCGAGCTCCTCCGTGCTTCGGAAGGCACGTAACCCGTTGGTCCCGGTTGTTGTCGTAATGTGGCAGTCGTTAAAATGTACCAACCCGCTTTAGGTTAGCGCGGTGGGTTGTGGGCAATCTCCCCATGTGCTCTTGTCTAAGTAGGAAGGCCCGTGCATAGCAGTGGGATGTTTATAGGCTGATGATGAGTAGGAGGGAATTGTCCACGGCGGCGGGGACACTAAGAAAAGTCCTTTTCTCAGTGGTAGAGCGACGCTGCTTTGCAACACTAATTGGGCCTCCCCTCGCACGGAAAATTGGGGTGAACTAGTTTTGGCTAGACTCGCCTGTTGGTTTGCTTAGTTTCACATACATACTCATATAATCATGACCACCATCCCTGAAGGGTTAATCAGAGACTAGGCAAAAGCAGTTCTCTACCATAGTCCACTGTTTTTTAATAATAAATAGGCTTGCTCTTGGCCACATTCTTATCCGTTAGATTAAGAAGTGGCCGACGACGGAGCGAGCTTGCCCAGAAGCCTATTCAAATAGCGACTGCACATGTGGCCAGCGTGACAGGTGGTGAGCCAATCGCCGCTCTATGCTGTTGGAAGTATGTGCAGTCTATAGTCCGTTAGTCGCCTTTTACGACACTCAAGGGAAGAGAGGGGGTGGTAGTATTCTTTCACCGCTACGCAACACGGTTAATGAGTCAAAGTAACTCCACAATTTATTTTCCCTCAAGGCCGGCGGTTTCCATATTAAAAAATATTAAAAATTAAATAACTCTTATCCGCGATTCGATAAAAATAAGACAAAACTTGGTTTAGGTAGCAAATAATATTAGCTTTACTTTATGACCAAACTATATTGTATACAAGTAAAGCATTTTTTCTATGGAAAGTGCCGGTTTTCCTTTACAAAATAGGTTTTGCATTTAAATTATTAAGTTTTAGGAAATTGTTTGAAATTGCAAAAATAATGAAAAGCGCTATAAATAGCAAACCAAAATCGGTCGAAATTTTGTTTCGGAGAAAAAGAGTAGACCATCAGGTTTTGCGGGAGTCCATGGGCGGCGGTGATTACTTCTTATTAGAGATGGAAATGATTGGTATTTAGAAATCATAACCATATGATTTTTTTATCACAGTGAAATCAACTGCTATTTTTCATTGAGAGTGATTTTCCTACTATTTATCATTGAAAATATTAAAATGAAATGACATGGTAATTGAATAATGATTATGATGTAACAGGACACGTTTGGCGAGGACGACCGCCCCCGCACAGGAGAAATGTCACTTAATTTCGTAAGTTTCAATAAAAATCATATGAATAGTGAAATAAAATTGTATTTCATTTCATTCATACACGCACTAATGAGAAATCATAATCGCTGTTATTGCAAATGACAATAGCAGGGATGTCATATGAAAAACTAAATCATATGATTATTCACTGCTATCAATGATTTGTTCCATCTTTACTTCTTTTCGAGTGACTCGCCTGTGGGCTTGCCTAGTTTCACATTTCACAAGAAAAATCTTAGCTATCGCGCGGTTGGCATAATATCGAGTGACGTCACAGCTTCGGTATATTTGTAGATAATGTTACGTAGAGACAGGTGTAGTGGTTGACGGACTGCGCGCGAGCAATGACCATCGGACGCCCACAAAAAACACAAATAATGTGGCGATGTTAGCTACTTCAATTGATCGGATACAGAAACAAAAAAGGCCGAGGATTTGCTGTCGTCGAGCGACGGCATGACTACAAAAACATGTCGTAGATCCGGATGGTAGCGACCGGTGACGAATAGAAACAGATTCGAGTTCGTTTATAAAAATCGAAGACAAACAAAGTTGTCAAAGTTTTAAAAAAACCTGTTTGTTTCACCAGTTTATTAACTTATCTGTCATTCATTATAGGTAGTGTGCATAAAGGCATTTTATCTAATTATTACAGTAAACAGCTATACAATCATTAGCAGAGCACCGCATCAAACGATTACAAAAAGTAGCATAAACCCGTTTAGTGCGTTTATCATTTGTATTTTTATCAGACGTTCAAAAACAATTGCTGCTGGTGGCAGACCTCACAAAGAGATAAGTTCTTAAGTATAGTACTTACATACATACATACACATAATCACGACTAATATTATCCCCGAAGGGTTAGTCAGAGACTAGGCAATGAGGACAGCATAAGCAGTCGTCTACCATAGTCCACTTTTTACCATATAAAGATAAAGAAACATTTATTTACCACAAGCACATTAAATTTAAGGGTTTTTTACAAAAACTACGTAACTGACACTTTTTACGATTTTCTGTTTATGGTTTCAAAATATTCTATAGACAAAATGCTATGTGCTACTGAAATCAATTTTGACGTGACAACGTCTTAAATTAGGTTGCGGCTGGGAGTCACTTATGAAAAAGTGTAACGCTGGGTAACGTTACGATGAGTCACCGAACGAGAGAGAGGCCCGCCGAATGCCTTGCGTCTCTCTCCCAGTCAACTATGATAAATTTGTGCAATTCTTATTTTCATTCAATTCCTTGTTCCTATTGTGCAATTTAATTATATTCATATCAATAAATATTCTACCGAGAAAAAGACGTTGTCACGTAAAATCTTCGCCCGTAAAACCGACTTTACAGGCAAACAATTTTTTAACAAGAACTGCGTATTCAACATGAAATCGAGGCCCGAAGTCTTGGCGCTTTTACAAAAACAACTTTACTTTTGGAGATTTTTACAAAAATAATGTAACTACACGTAGTTACGCAATTTTTGTAAAAAAAAAACAAACGTCAGCTTGATCTGTCACAGCTGTTGAAAATGGAGGCTAATGACGATTGTGGTGCTGTTATTAATCTTCATAAAAGCAAAAAAAGGAAGGAAAAGAAGGAAAATGTGATAAGGAATAAAAAGGCAAAAGGTTTGGAACATGTGAATCACAAAAATCAATTCGTGGCGGCACGTAAAGTTGGAGCAGATTGCAGGTCAGTCATACTACCTTTTTAATGTTGATTTAAGTATATTATTTGCTGTTTATTCGATTAAATTTGTAATAATACGTTTCTTTATTTGTTTCAGATGCAAACAATACAAATGTTTTACTAAAATCAGCCCCATAGAAAGGAAACAGTTACTAAATAACTTTAACAACATAGGAAGGAAAAATGAACAGGACCAGTACTTGTCGGGTTTAGTATCTTCGGCCCCAGCAGCAAGACATACAGTAAACAATCCAAAAAGGTACCGAATGTGTTCTTTTAAATATAAAGTCAGGACTGGAGTGGAAGAAAATAATGTGTGCCTTAAAGCATTCTGCAGTTTCCATGGTGTTACTCCTGGTCGCATACGAAGACTGCAGTTACTTATTGAAACAAATATCTCTAATCCTAAGGATATGCGAGGGAAACATGAAAATAGAGCTAGAAAAACTCCACAACCAGTTTTAGATTTGATTCATCGTCATATTTAAAGCTCGCCAATCACATTATTCTCAACGTGATAATCCAAATTGTTCATATTTACCTGAAGAACTAACAGTTAATGAAATGCACAACATGTTTTTGGATCAATATAGAATCAATATTAACTATATGGTTTACTGGACAGTGTTTAAAAATGATTTTAATCTCAAATTTGGCTTGGCGAGAACATATACCTGCTCCGTTTGTGACTTTTACAATTTAAAAATTAAATGTGCTGCATTACCTGAGACTAAAACTTTGCTTGAGACTGAGCATAAGTTACACTTGTGTAAAGCTGAGAAATTTCATGAAATCAAGAGGCTGCAAAGAAGAAAGGCACAGAAAGGGGATATTATGTGTCTCAGTTTTGATTATATGCAAAACTTACCCTTGCCACATATACGGACTGGAGATGTTTTTTATGCTCGGCAGTTGTGGCACTTCGTTTTTGGCATTCATGACTTAGGCACAAATGAAGTTTGTATGAATACGTACTTAGAAACAGAAGGCAAGAAAGGTCAAAATGATGTGACTTCCCTCCTCCTTAAGTATTTCAATGAGCATGAAATTACTAGTGAACACTTTGTCGTCATAAGTGATGGATACCCAGGACAGAACAAAAACTATGTCATGGTACATTTTTTATATGCTCTGGTTCACATACTTCGTTTATTCAAATCTATTAAGTACGTTTACCCAATTAGAGGCCATAGCTATTTACCTAATGACCAAGATTTTTCTTTAATTGGACATTTAAAGAAGTCTCGTATTGTCGAAACCGCTGATGAATGGGACACCATTATAAGAAAAGCACGTAAATTTCCTTCACATTTTGAAGTTAAAAGAATAACCCATGAGATTTTTCTTAACATAAAAGCAGGTCTACAACCTTTTTTCTTAAAGCAAAGTCGACCAGCTATGCGTATTAAAGATGTGCGTATGCTAAATATAAAACAAGATTCACCTTTTGTCTTTTTAAAATACAACTTTACAGGTAACTGGAATGCCATAAAAGTTCGTTCAAAGCGTAATTTACCAACAGATGTTACATTTAATCCATTGTATAGCCAGTCAATCCCACTGAATCCTAATAAAGTAAACGATTTAATAAAACTTATGAAATATTTAAGTGACCCAGCAAAATTAGATTTTTATAAAAATATAGTTGAAGCAGCGGTAGAAGGGGAAGGTACAGACGATATGGAAGTTGACAATGAAGATAACAGTAGTGGCGAAGAATAGGAGTTAATATTGTTAAGAATAAGAATATGAAGAATAAGTTAAGAATAATAAAAAAATAATATAATTTAATTTTACTTTTATTTTAATTATCCTGAAACAGCTGAGTCTCCTGCTGCTGAGCTGAGTTTTATTTCAGAACATTTGTTCTGGGTGTTGGCGTTTCCTGATTGACTCTGATTAACCTTTGAAATGTAGATGTTATCACACTGACTTGAGATTTTTTTATACAAAAACAGCATAACTTAGACTTTTTTTAACAAAAACAGCATAACTTATTAAATTTTACAAAAACTGCTTATCTGTGACTTACATTTTCACATTTTCTGGAATATTAGTAATAGCTAGTTATGTTTTCAATTATGTTTTCTATTCTATATACTCGCAAGAACTGTTATGCAAATATTAGTGATGATAAAATAAAACTGTAAGACGGGACATCGTTTTTATCTCTCCAGAAAAATTTGTAGCAAATAAGTTATGCAGTTTTTGTAAAAAACCCTTCTATAAAAAGCGACAATACGTATAAGAATTGAGAAGTGGCATGTGGTCAATTAGGTCCCAACCTCATCTTGTGCTGCAACGACGTGCAAGTCGTTGCAGCGCTGGTTTTCTGGTGGGGCCTAAGTGAGACAAGACAATAGCGACTGCACATGTGCTTAGCGTGATAGGTGGTAAGCTAATCGCCGCTTGGCTCTGTGCTGTTGGATGCAGTCTTTAGTCCGTTAGTCCCCTTTTACGACACCCAAGGGAAGAGAGGGGGTGGTAGTATTCTTTCACCGCCACGCGACACGGTTATTATGTAATAATACTTATCTTGTTTAAAAGCAGGGTAGCATTTTCCAATAGCTCATTTGAATAATAAAACAAATGGAGATCACGCGTGGGGTTGTTCCGTATTCAACCCACATGAACTCAATCCACTAATTAATTTTTCCTTACTCAACCCACAGCAATATTTTGATTTTTAATTCCTTACTCAACCCACATCGAAATTATAAAGAAAACACCTATTTGTGGGTACGGTCTGACCAAAAACATTCATCACGGTTCATAAAATAGATCATGTATATGTATACTATATTCCGCTATGAAATAAAACTTCTAAAAGTGGGACATAGCCATATATTATTATAAATATCAACAAAATTTGTATAAAATCAACCTTATATAAAAATATAGCTATCTCTATCACCATTGTTTAATACTAGAACCAAAGATGAAAGAAAGATAATGCTTTTTCACTCTTCCTCTTTACCTGTCCAGGGACCTCCTTAACCTCTTGAGCACCATAAAACCAGACACAATAGAAAATCAATTGTTTCGTGACCGCCGGCGGTCTTATGATCCTTCACCTATTAAGGTCCATAACAATTGATTTAACTTTATTATTATTTTTGGAGAGTTCGCCGCTTATTCAGGTGAGTGGTAACAATAAATTACCGGCAAGTTCTAAGAACTTAATTTATGAGGGACCCAATTTTACTTTAATTATAAATATTTTTATAATAATAACTATATGATTTGTCCCACTTTTATAATAATTGATTTAACTATTAATATTATTTTGGAGAGTGTTTAACGTTATATAGTCGTTTTTCAGTATTAATATCAAAATCGTAATGACACAGTTAGTTCGCATTTATTCTAAAAGATGGCGTGTGTAAAATGTCTGAATCACGCTATCGTTGTGTTTATTTTATAGTAATAAAGGCAGCAATGTTTTATTTTTAATTATCACACGCCAGCACTCGCACACCTATAGTAAACAATAAAACCCTTTTTTACATTATTCCTCTAGGAAGGTGTTTTATTTGAAGAAACCTTTTTCAGAGAGTACACCGCTTATTCAGGTGAGTGGTAACAATAAACACCGGCAAGTTCTAAGAGCTTAATTTAAGAGAAATATTTTAACTTAATTGTTGATATTTATAATAATAATACATATATGACTATGTCCCACTTTTAGAAGTTTTATTTTATAGCGAAATATAGTATATACATGATCTATTTTATGAACCGTAAATAATATATTAAAAACAAAATAGTAACAGGCACTATTAGTTTTTGGTCAGACCGTACCCGCAAATAGGTGTTTTCTTTATAATTTCGATGTAGGTTGAGTAAGGAATACATATGGGTTGAGTAAGGAATCAAAAATTAAAATATTGCTATGGGTTGAGTAAGGAATAGAAATGGGTTGAGTAAGGAAAAATTAATTAGTGGGTTGAGTTCATGTCATGTGGGTTGAATACGGAACAACCCCACGCGTGCAGTCTCACTCATGTAATCTTATTTGAAAGGGGAAGCATTTTCCAATAGCCGACACAGCATCAACGAAACAGTTGAACATCGTCAAATTTTTGCAATCTTATTTTGAAAGGGCCAGGAAGCATTCTCCAATAGTTCATCGCCATAACAAAACAACTGAGCATAGCGCGCGGCGCGTGTAGTCTCATTTCGCGATAAAAATAAATGGCCAGTTTAGTCATAGGTGGCGATAGGCGATAGCGTGAGCGTGACGCATGGCGCTCGCGGGGGGGTACGGTCGCGGCAAGGGCCGGAGGGGGGAGAAGAGGGGGGTACGTCGCGAGGCCGCCCTTGCGCGAAGGTGAGCCGACAATTAGCTCGGTCATTCCACCGCGGGCTGGCGCGATGTCAACGATTCCGATCTGCGCGCGATAGCGGGCGACCGGACGCGGCGCCCGCGACGCGGCCCCGCTCCACCTCGACTGGTGTAGGGCTGCCACATTGCACAGACACTTTATTAAACAGTAGATAGAATTATGCTTAATTATAATGTATGCTTGGGATATATGTCACTCAATACCAACCCCCCTCTTTCCTTGGGTGTCGTAAAAGGCGACTAGCGGACTAAAGACTGCCACATACATCCAACAGCATAAAGCGGCTATAGGTTCATCATCTGTCACGCTGAGCACATGTACAGTTACCATTTGGTAAAACGTGGACTGTGGCAGTGGACTGCTTTTGCGGTCCTCATTGAATGGTCTCGGACTAACCCTTCGGGGATAATAGTCGTGAGTCTATGTATGTAGAATTATTAAATGCCTAGTAATAGGCCTAGTAATGAAATACCTATAGGCTGGCAAATTCATACGTGACAGTCCCATGGTCTGCGTGACGGGGGACGAAAGGGGGTGCCGGGGGGGGGGGGGGGGGAGGGCTGTCACATACGAATTTGCCAGCCTACATACAGTAACTGGATGGCGACCACCCAAAGGCCGCGGCGGTAAGAGCGGAGCTGTAACGCTCATAATTTATGAATTACTTTACAGAAGGGGCTGTCCGCTCCCGCTCCACTCATCGCTGACGTCGAAGACGCGGCTTAATGATTGTTTCAATGTCGAGCGCTTCATAAGAAGTGAAGTTTTGTCAACGAGCACGTTAATTTGTTTAACCTCCTTTTTTGGTAAATAATAAGTAGATACATAAGACAGTCACAAAACACATTCACGTTTCCTCGCCAACCCTGTCGGCTACCACATCCATTACAATCTAAATTGCAAACGCGACTGTCCACGGAGAGAAAACTCTGCGTTTCTGCAAAGGATGATAAATCAGTTCCCGCACGGTCCGCCTTTTGGCAGCCCTGGCCTCCGCCTTTGCCGCCGCTAAATTGCGAGCAGCACGCGCCAGACACTTGCGGTTATCGTGCACACAGAAACCCACCATTGTATTAGTATATTACTGCCTACCTACCTACCAACGCCACGCCAACCCACTCATCCGCAAAGCTTAAAGTACATATATACTTTAATTTAAGTCGCTACACAATTTAGAGTTCTGTGTGTTTCTTTTGTTTTTTTTTGTTTTCAACGGTTAGATGTGAGGCACCGGAGATCATATCAGATCAGATTAATTCGAAATGACACGACGAATTTATAAAAAAACGTAATGAGAGGGAAGATAGAAGGAAAAAGAGGTAAACCAAGAGTAGTATATATGGAATAAATTAAAGAGAATGTGAACATCGTGTTACCAAGAAGTCGTCCGACTGGTGCTGAACTCCCACAGCCAATCTAGAAGACTCTAAACTGTCTGCGAGCCCAGGTCGGTAGCTGTAAACAAAATCTTTGCAACTGGGGGTTTCTTGTTGGCACAAATGAGTACGAGTGTGGTGCCTCCCCTCAGTTGATGCTACCTGCTCACCTGTTCCTTATGCCCAACTTCGTGTTACCTAAAACATGGTTGAGCGAAGCAATGGCTGATTCACATGTCATACTCGTGAACGGGTGCTGCCTGTGTAGGCTGGTATGCTCTTGCAATCTTTTTTTTTTTGTAGTAGTCTTACTTTTTCTTGTTTCAAAGATACTGTAAGACGTTGTTCATTTTATTTTAAATTGAGCAATACCTGTTTTTTTATTGGATATTATTTTGTGTGTGTTGTCTTAGAATCGTATTAAATGTTTTTTTATGTTTGTAATGGAAAATGTCCTTCTATGATAGGGAGGGTCATTTTCCAATTTGTATTGACGCTGTAAAAGAAAATGAGAAAATAAATGCCCTTGCTGAGTTTCTTGCCGGTTCTTCTCAGTGCAAGGCTCCCGCCCTATAGTTAGGACTTACAAACCGATGGCATAGCGACATTCATAAGCGCTCAATTATTGTCACAGATATATAAATTATTGTAGCCTAAATTAAATAAATGATATTGAAATTTGAAAATTTGAAATCATGCACCATGGAGGATTTGGTCGAGACCAACCAGAAGGCTGCATACACATGGCATGACATGGCAGCTTTCTTGTCAGGAAGAATTTAACTGTCGCTGACACGAAAAGAAGAAGATGAAGTCGAGGAAAGGGCTTGGGCATCTTTTGTGCAACCCCGTCCTATCACTTTACATCCGCAGTGAAGAAGAAGACTTTGAGGGCCTTAAATCTTCTAGTTTCGGATAGGACGAGCCCATGAGATTCATTCTTTTTCTGGTTAGCGAGTCACAGTCGCACAAAAGGTGTTGCATGGATTCCCTTTTTTCTCCACATGCCCTGCACAAGTTGACGGTTGCTAGTTGCATTCTGTGGAGCATTTGTTTTGTCACCTCATTCGACTTTATATTTTCTTTTATGCAAATTTGTAAGGGAATTCGCAAAGTTAAATTAAAGTAATACCGCTCTAAGAGTAAATGGTGCCTTACGAGTAGGGTTGCCAGGTCCTAAAATAAAAAAGCCGGACTCAGCGCTGTATTAGGCCGGACATTTTGCACAAAAAGCCGGTCATAATGTTTGTGGAAAGCCCAAGACACTATTTTAAAGCCGGACTTACGCTTTTCAAGCCGGACAACAGTTTTACAACAAAAATGAGGAGTAAATTTTTAAATAATTATTATTTATGGAATCCACATTCACAATCAGTCTTGGCATTTGCACTTACTAGAAACTTGGAAAAGAAAAAACAAAACAACAATCTTAAAATTAAAAAAAAAACAAATGGAAAGTACTGCAAATTAAAAATCAACCCGCTATTTGGCGTAATTCGAAATGAAATTCTTCATTATCAGATGATTTGAAATAAGCAGTTCACTTTTGATGTGCCAATAGCTTCTTTTTTTTCCTATATTGACTCGTCATAGTAACCGCATCCTGCCTGATGGTAAGCAGCCGATGCAGCCCAAAATAATGAGAGCGCTCCCCACCGTGGAATAAGCACGGTAACAGCAAGCGCACCCATTCATGACGGCCTGCATAAATGCCGTTTCACGCCCCGCTTAAAAGACCCGGGACTATTGGAGCTGGGAAACACATGCGCCGGCAAATAATTACAAAAGCCGAATGGTCTTACAGAGGAACGACTTGCCAAATTTTTTGGTACGCGTTCTGTACAGTATGACGGTGGTTCCTAAAACCAGCACGTGTAGTCCGGGAGAGGAAAGGAGAGGGAGGGATTAAATAAAAAGTTCTTCAGAACGCTGAGAGAAGCAATGTCTCTACGCAGCTGGAGGTCCTCAAGAGAGGCTGTAACCTGAGCATCTACAATAATGCGTGCGTACCGCTTGCCTTTGCAGTCTGTCAAGTGAATCAAAGAGGTATTTAGCGGATAAAATACTTCATACTAAAGGAATTTTTAGGAATATGCACGGGAGTGAAAACCCGCCTCACCTTATTGAAAATACCCAACTTACGGGAGGCAGTTAAAATAGCACTCTCGATGTAGCATTTTGGTTTCAGTTCCTGGCCGATGTCCATGCAAAGAATGCTGAGGTCCACTGAAATGCGTAACGGAAAGTTATGAAGAGAGCTAGGATTACTCCTATCTCTCTTTAGAACTCTCCGTTACGCATTTCTTCCTTACGGAAGAGAGTTACCTTGGACAAGAATGCACAAACCTGGGTTTTGCTGGCATTAAACTCGACTAGGTTTTCAGATCCCCACTTAGAGACACGATCGAGAGCCAGGTTCAGTTTGGCAACCAGTTCTTGCCTTTTCACCACGATAACGGCTTGCTTTGCCGCGAGATGTCCCACCCAAGTACCGCTCATGCACCGTACTGTCATCAGCATAACAATGAATATTGCCCAAGGACAACAATCATTAATATGCAGAAGAAATAGAGTAGGTGAGAGCACAGAACCTTGCGGCACTCCGGCATTGACTTTGTAGAACGCGCAGGAACTACCCTCACAAAGGACGCGAATGCTCCGCTTTTCTAAAAAATCTGCTGTCTTAAAATCACGATGATGGGACAAAAAAGCCTAACAAAAGCCGGACAGGCCGAACACGTAAATATTTAGCCGGACAGGACCGTAAAAAGCCAAACATGTGCGGCTAAAGCCGGACACCTGGCAACCCTACTTACGAGGCACTTTTCATGCATTTTTTTCAGTCTTAAGTGGTTTTGACCGGTTATGTGTTTAGTCTGTAACATTATTGTTCTAATTTTGAAAAGTAATCGGAAAATGCGACATGAAATATGTACTTCAAAATTCATTATTTCCTATAAGTAGATGGAGCGCGAAACTTCAGAAAAGTGTGAAAGCGTGGCGCGCGGCAACCCACGTTTCACTATTAAAGGTTTTATTACCTTCCACGCTGTTGGCCCTGTGCACACTGCGAGGCTCCAGCGGGAATGACTGATGGGATTGTCCTCGATGGTAAACAAAAGGTTTTACGACGACGTGCGTGGGAAAATAACCCGTATGACTAATATGATAAAACACATTTCGCTTTATACATGCGCGACGTAGGCGCAGTTAGATTATAACAAAAAATAAGTGTTTTGCGTAGAGATATATTTGCTAGATTGTAATGGTGCCATGTCTAAAACGTGGACAGAAATGAGACGCTCAAATATACTGTCTCATTCTAATTAGACAGAATGAGACAATATCAATTTTAAACTAGTTTAAGTTCAGTCCGAAAAATAGGGTGATATTGTTATCGAAATAAGATATAAGGAGGGCTACGCTCATATTTAATTAATAAAGGTAATTAAGGTTGCTCTCAAAAATCCCGGCTGTGCATCGCAAATCGATAACACATTTAGCTGACCTGGGATTGAAACCAGGATCTCGGAAGTCAAAACTTGAGCATGCCATTGAGGTAAATAAACTAGAGAAGACGTCCCATACATTAAAGGTACAGCTAGCTGGATGACAGCGGGCATCTAGTGCGTGCGTGGTGCGTTACGGGCCTTACGGGCACGGCACAATGATACTTGTACCGTGGTGCGGGGCTTAGTTGCCATCTTCTGCACAAAATAGAAATATTGTTACTCTATGCATTTTAATGAAACATGGCCGCCGCTTCATGTCTCGGCGATTTGATAAAATAATTAGTGAAATGCATGTTACATCGATAATTTAGTACGTATTTCCAGGTGAAAAGTGATTCTTTTGGTTTTATTTGTATTTCCTGAGTTGTTTAAACAGTAGTAAGCACACATAAAGGCATATTTTAATAAAATAGAACACAGAATTCGCACGTATCGTTGCGTCTAGCGCCTGCCACAGACTACTACAGTTGGAGCGAGCTGGCTCTAACGCGTGTTACAAACAATCTGGTTGAGACGTCTTCTCTAGTACGTAGTACATTATAACTCAATGGAGCATGCAACGTTTCATTAAAATTAGCTCATTGCTTTATAAAATGTTCAACTTTGAAATTTGTATGTCAGGATCGCAAATGGAAAGTTGCGGCCTCTGCTCACCCCTCCTGGAAACGGGCGTGACGTACATGTACTTTTATACTTTTATCTTAGTTTATAATTTTTTCAAAGCCTATATTTTATTTAATAATATATGTACAGTGTCACAAAAACCAATTTTGGTTTTACCGTACACTGCTATTCGCCATATAATATAACTTAATTACTTACATTCTAACAAGTTACTTACAATCTATTGTTGAATTGCAACATTTTATTGTAGGGTAGTCGTAAGTGCGCAAACTCACGGGTGGGTTAAAACTCATTTCCACAAAGGACAATTTTCTTTTATGGAGCTTGGTACTAAAATCAAAACTCTTTAAAACCAAAGAATGTTATGTAAAAATCAGAAGACTAAATTAAGTACCTCCATCTCATGTAAAAAAAAATTAAGATTTTTTAATATTTAATAAAACAAGTTTATTTTTTCCCTCTCAAGTAGCAATTCTATTAAATTAGCAACACCTGCGATTCATATAAACGGAGTTCTTGGCGGGAAAGTGAAGCGTCATGTCTGCAGTTTTGTTTAATTTTCTATAATATGTGTTTTGTCGAATATTAATGTGAAATAATGTCGGATTATTTACTGTTAAGTGTTCGTGTACGTGCATGAGTATTGGCAAATGAAACAAAACAGTGCAACACCACTTTTCAAATTCTCTCAAGAAGTCACTCAATTCATTCATTTCATCACCACTCATTATCATCTGAGGGAAAAAAAGAAATAAAATACTAATGACTAGGCAGTATGGTCTCTGACCTTAGCCTGTTCCTTCACGGAACAAATATATTTTAATAAAAAAAAAGTAAGAAAATAGGTTATTTTAATTAGGGACTGAATGCGGCAAACCGAAGACACGGTGAAATGACGCACATTAGGGGAGGCCTATGTCCAGCAGTGGACTAATATAGTAGGCTTATGATGATGTTGATGATGATAAATTAAAGATGTTAAAGATTACAAGTATGTACCTATGTACTAGAAATAAACCCACAACCATCCGTCAGTGTCATTATTGGACGTTATGTCAACAAACTGTCAAAATAAAAGCAGTTAAAGCAGAAATTACGTTCGGATACATACAATTTACGTTCGGATACATTTCATTTATTTGTTGTTTTAATATTATACTGTTTTAATATTAATACTTTGCTTGGACATACAGTTACATTATTCCTATTATTATGTCCACTGTAGCCTAATATACTTCTGTGTAACCATGGCAACGGCTTAGACAGGGCGTGGGCTTTCCTCACAGCTGCAGCCTACAGGATCTACGATTGATTCACTTCGGTTGATGGATTGCGAGGCGAAGCTCGCGTGTCCTACACACACACGCGTAGGGTTGGCACCTCTGTAAGTTACCCTGGATGGAATTTACTGGGAAAAGATAAGCGTTCGTGGCATCATTATCTTTGACTAGAAAATGTTCTCTTATTAAATTTGTGATTTGTTTGATGAATTTCGCGAACGCATTATTCAGTAGCAGCTAATTTTAGAGTCGCATTTTTA